>JAMPIN010000003.1:8905557-10143335 GCA_024699845.1 Aphelenchoides bicaudatus | reverse complement strand
TGATCAAAACAGACAAAATGCTGTGCAAATTCCAAATATCCGTTTTTGACTGTGCCACGTAGTAGACACGGAGACTTGTTGGCCGGATTGTAACCTTGAATATAGAAGTTCTGACGATCTGTGCAATCAAATAAGCAATTACTAAAACGGCATTTTAACTTTTGCAAGTCGACTAAAGTGCATCTACAAAAACAGTTGAAATAAATGCAATTCTACGAACTCTTTAGATTCAAACCTTAAATTCTTGAGATCCAAACGTAAAAGCATCACAATACACTTGTCACTCATCAAACGTTGTTTCTTGTCGCATAACATTACATACTGCATGTTAATAACAAAAAAGGAGTAGTAAATAATATCAAAGAGTACCGGAAACGAACCTTCCAATTTCAGCTTTCTAAAGAACAATCAAATAAAGATACCAAACATTAAGCAAAGCAATTACTTTCTTTTTGCATAAAGACAGTCCACGAAATAAAGATCCTCTTTTTCACCATTTCCTTCAGTGGAGAGCGCATAGCGAGAATCCAAAAAATGAAATTTGTCGCTGATTAGATTGTACTTCCATGCCGTAACTACATTCTGCATGTTGTCGAACTCTTCTGTAATCTTCTGCAGCAAATCATAATGCTTTGACGGCTTCTTTGAACTTGATGCAATGTCCATAGTTGCAATCCATCTTTCTATCTGTTGAACAGTCGGTTGAGCCATTTTCGTTTCGGAGCAGATTCGCTTAAAGATTTCTTCACGATCAATGGCCTTCTCGATAGTATTGGCGGATCTTCTGTACAAACTTCTTGTTATCTAAACATATAAATAAATATGACAAACAAGAAAACAAAGAACATTACATTCAGCCAAAGCAGTCATTGTATTTCTCACAGTTAATCAAGTCTGATTTGCTTTAGAAATATATGTAAATAAGTAATTGCAGCAGAAGTTAGTCATTTTACAGCGTAAAGCAGTTTTAAACAGCTTGAACAAAAACGGATAAACGTGCCAAGCCAATAAATGTGCCGAAAAAATTCAAACAATGTGCGCCCTTGAATATGCGCACAAAATGCGGCAAAAAAGCGCCAAACTCCGACAACAAAAAAGTCTTTTTTTGACAAAAGTCTTAAAAATGTCAAACATTGATTAAAACGATCAAAAAACATGTGTTCAAACGAACAAAACTTTCTCAAGAGACAAAAGAACAATAAAATGTCACGCTTTGCACATGTTCGTTTTGCCGATTAAATTCACAAGTAAATTCACACCAAATGTCATAAATCGGTGAGGGTGGACAGGAGCTGAGATTAATTGGAAGGTCGAAAAGACCAAAAGTCTATAGCATCAAAGTTCTTGATTTTCAAACATTAAATAAGCAGTCTTTTAACAAACGTCTAATTTTCAACACAACATTAAACTGTCTATTCATAATCAAACGTCGATTGTTTTCGTTTGAATGGGATCGAAAGTTTTTTAAACTTTATGTTTGATGGAGAATGGAATGGATGAAGAAAAACTACCACGAGTAATTTGAACAAAAACTCCGACTATCAAGAAACAACCACTCAAAAATTGAATTTGCATGTCTCCCGACATCAATTAAAGAAATCAAATGGTAGGAGAATGCGCAACTGGCCTCGAGATGGACATGTGATTTGCAAATTACTTTTGGACCTACTCAATTCTACATCGACCCAAAACATTCACAAAAATTGGGTCCAAAAGTAACTTGATTATTAAAATGTAACAAAGCAAGAAGGTTTTAAAGAGTGTTTAGAAAATTCACACGCTTATCCAAACACGCAAAAACTTATCAAAACACAAACAAAGGAATGCGCAAGTAGCGCCGACAATTGATGAAAGCCAATTTGCTGCCAACCGGGCATCATCTCGGATTGCATGCATGCAAATTGTTGCTTGGAAATGGCGCGCAATCTTTAACTGGTCGCTGGATTTAAACGAACTTCTAACTCCTTTGTTGTAGTAACAATATGTTTAGAGTTTTCAAAGAAGTCACGAAATCAAAGACTATAAATTTCAAGATATGCCAACATCTCGGTGCCGAACGCAAATAAAGGCAATTAATTGAGGAGAAAACACGATAATGACCTGAAGAAAATTAGGTTCATCCTGCGCACGGCGCGTAACAACAATCCCGGATTGCAGAGCACACGCTTGCTGTTTTCACACACACCGAATGTAATCGAGTGCACGCAATTCTTTTAATTAAGTGACTCTGAAACTACTAAACTTAATAAACACTTTCAAACTTCAAAGAACTTCAAAGCGTTTTTAGTGTTGAAAGCACCGAAAAAGTAAAATTGGCTGTTGGAACGCGCATTCTATTCATCTGACCTTTTTGGATGTTTTCGGGGACAAAGTGTCTGATTTGCGCTTGCGCGTGATTCAAATGCCAAATACAAATTGGCAAATCAAATGTGAACATTGTGAATAGAATAAATGTTGTTAAATTCATAATCCAAGGAGCAACCTTGAAGATCCACACCGGATGCGTCGCCAATTGAGGATAATTTTCGGTTTGTTGCGCTTTTGTACGCTGCCGCCTCTTGGAACATGCAATTGAATAAACCGTGACCTTCCTGTTCTTCTATTTATTGTTTGAGGTGTTCCAATGGAAGAGAAATCTTGTTGGATTTGATGAACCTTTATGGATCTAATTGCTCTACTCTGCTTTGCACAATATTCAAAAAACTGCTAAATCAAAAAGTATAAAACCCCAAAAATCACCCAAACTGCACATTTTCGATGTTCTCTCGTCGCCAAACGATTATCTCTACCAAGGATTACTCTGGCTTGTCTTGCGATCGCTATGTATGCAAAACAGAGGAACTCGTGTACTCGCTCACCATAAGTGAGCGCACTAATTTATTGTGTAAACATTTTCAGGGAACGCGACGCTAGCCATTTGGCCGAAATGGACACGAGAAGCAAATGCTTTGTTGGGCGAGTAAGTGGACACAACAAGTTATAGGCGATTAAAGGTTATTGACATATGTTTTGAATGGAGTTTGTGTTTGGAAGTGTGTAAATAAGTAACGGCTAATCTCAAAATCCAGCACAACAAATAAAACCACTCGAAGTTGCGCAATCTTGCAAATCAATCGAGATCATCTGCAAATTGAAATTGAAAAAACGAAACGGAAGTCGGGAAAATAATAAGCGCCGATCGGCTAACCGTTCCTGCTCCAAAATCTCTTCTGACGAAAAGCGGGTCATTCCCCAGTGACTATGATGTTTCGGTAGAGAGATACTCGTTGACTGAATTCGAACACCCGTCGGCTTTGCTTAAAAAACGACTGCCTTGATCAAAATGTGTGACTGATTAAACTTTACACTTTAAAGTTTCAATATTATAAACTGACCACCACAACTGACCAACAAACCCCGAAACCTTTGCCTGTAACCAAAATATTGCAGGCCGCTGTTCAAATTAAACACAAGACGGGACACGTCAATTGATGAGCAAGTTTGTGTTTAGCGCGCGCTCACCTTTGCGCTCTCAAACATTTGGAGGCGATCGTTGACTCAAATGTGTTTAATTTGTTCCGAAATAAAGGTATAATCTGAAAGTGTGTATTTATTTGATTTCTTCGCATATTTTGAGTCGTGTGGCGGTCGATTGGAATATCTTGATTCGGAATTGTGTGTGTCGGTAAAATTTAAAGTATTATAAATACTAGCTAGTATTTATCTTTTAAACGTTTTTGAAAGCACGTCAAATAATTTGCAATACACAAAATTGAATAAGAATTTGCCTCTTAAAATTTTGTTTGACTAAAGAGTTTCTTTCTATTCTTTCATTTTCGAACATTTGTTTCAGTGTATTAAGATGACTGACTCCCTATACTGAGTATTCTTATTATACTTTCAATGGTGAGACAGTAAGTTTGACTAGTTTTGTGCATTTTATTGGATTTTTAGCAAATATGGCATTGTAATTTCTGCCCCAAGTCATACGCTACAATAACAGGTGTTAGCACCCATCTTGGCCAGCATTGTAAGGCTGCGAAGAAGTTGCATCCTTTAAGTTTTCGACTTTGTTGTCTGTTTTACGTTTGTTTTTAGAACATTAACAAGTTGTTGAAAGCTGAAACAAACAAGCGTTTCAATACATCAGAAAAGGGTGTAATCAGAGCAGCAAAAGGAAGTGCCAAATATAAAAAGACAACCAAAGGAAAGATCACTCAAGCAAAAGCACAAGCCAAATACAAAAAGTCAATTAAAGGCAAGATCACAGCTGCAAAAGCGATGACAAAGTACCACAAGAAGCATCCGGAGAAGATTCAAGCCTTTCTTGCAGCCTGTAAGGCGTTTGGGCGAACTTCACATCGATTAACACCCGCCAAGCGAGAAAATCAACAAATTTCAAGTCTTGTCAGCAACGATTATGGTAACATCCGTTTGAATTGGCGCGAAGGTTTTGAAGATTTTGTTGAGAGTATGTTGGGACGCATTTACTTGTACAAACTTTTTGTGAATGTTGATTCGTACTTTGCCAATGAAGATTCAAGTGCTTTCAACTATGTCTATTTTTTCTTTGACACTACTCAATGGACGGATGAAATGACTTTTATGGACGTGTTGCGCTCAATCTTCTACATCGGACGTGGTATTGGATGCCGCTTTATTGATCATGCTCGAGAGACTCAGCCAATGCTCAAGAACGGAATTACTATTGATGAGTCAACGGTAATTAATTTAATCGTTTCACTTTAATCGCTATGTTTTTAGAATCCGAAAGAGGCGCGAATTGCAAATATTTGGAGCAAAAATCAACCGGTCAAAGTGGTTTTGCTAGACTTTGGAAAGTTTGCTGAAAAGGTAGACTTCTTCGAGTTTGCAACAACATTCGCTAAGGGTAAATTCTTACTTCGTTTCGAATAATCTATACTCGTTTAGGCTTTGATGATTTAACTAACAAGAAATATGATGGCTACAAGTCCGTGCCAGTTGGCTTCTCAATCAATGACGTTTTTCGAGTGGGCATGGAGATTTTGCACCGAGCTGTTAGCAAATTGGACAAAGCTTACGACTTGACTTCAGACACAGACTATGGTGAAAAGGTGAGATCTTTAGTTTACTTTCATTTAATATTTGATCTGTTTCAGGTCACCTACAAGCCTTAAGTTGTCCGAATTTGTTAATTGTTACAGTGGGCGAATAAATTGTTATAAATTCTTTCTTGGCCGTAAAATCTTTAAACAACTCAATAAGTTATACAAATCGTCACAAACATGAAAAAACTTTATTCAGAGTTTATTTGGAGACGAAGAAAAATCATTTGGAAATTTGAATTTGAATAAAACGGCGTTGAACACCAAAGCGCCAAGATTCAATTATTTAAGCCTCAACTGCTTCCGGTTCCGCAGCTACAGATTCTTCGTCTATCTCTTCTTCCTCCTCCTCTTCAGGCTCATCGGCGACTGGCTCGGGCTCAGCAACAGGTTCCGGCTCAGCAGCTTCTTTAAATAATTGATTGTTTTAAAAGTAACGTTTTATTTAATCTACCTGGCTCATCATCGACTGGCTCTTCAACGATTTCCAACTCAGTATCTCCGCCAGTTGGAGCTTTAGCTGATGATCGACGGCGTGGAGGCGGTGCTGGAGCAGATTCGATGCTTTGAAGATGTTCCGAGAATTTCTGAGCAAGTTCAGGATTCATGGCAAGATAGTCAGTTCCGAAAGGTTTGGTCTAAAAGGTTAAACGTTTAATATCATGTTGAACAAATTACCTCCATTTGCTTGAACTTCTCGGCGAGGCTTGGATCGTACTCTTAATTTTTAGCAGTTAAGGAAATAAATAGAGTTTAATCAACACAAAACAAACCTTCAGTTGGGATGCTTAGAGGAATTACGTCAACTGGCGGTTTAGCTTCGTCTCCTTCTACTGGAGCAACTTCAACATATTGGAACGGCTACAACATTCAGAAAATTTAATTCCGCGCGAATATAAGTTCGTCTTACCTCCAAGTTTTTCCGTAGAGTCTCGAGCTCATCCATCTTCTCATTTTTACTGCGGCCCCATTCTGGCGGTGGTTTGCCAGATCCGCGAACAATAGACGACGGAGGCTTGATGAAGGGCTAAAGAAGCAAGTGTTAATTGCATTAAAAGCTGAACACTCGCATTTTCGAAGATGTCATATTTCTCTTTGTAGGTACGGCGATCAACTTGGCGATCGTGTTTGGAAGCTACATTGACCTTTGGTGGACGATTAGTGTTTTGTTCTTCATCTGGATTGACGCCCATAGCAATGGCCTTGTTGCGTGCACGTTGCATTTGCTTTGTTTCTAAATTTTAAAATCGTTAAACAATACTGAACTTCAGAACTCACCCATTTCTTTCAAATCATAGTCCTTGACGTTCATGGCGCTTCTCCAAGTCATACTTTTCGGACTCCAAACGAGTGATCTTGGCGTGCAATTGCTTGATCTTGGCTTTAATGTCATTTGGCATCATGTTCGAAGTGTCAGCTGGATTATTCACAATAGACATGTAGTTGGCCTTGGCAGCTTGTTTTTGCTCAGCACTCATAACGCCCTTCTTCTTCTTGTCTTCAGGTTCTTTCTTTTCGCCGCTGCTTGTGATCACGAAGTTGCGTGCACCTTTATCTTCCTCAGCGCCAAATCCTAAAACAACAATTAGATTGAAAACTACAAAAATATGAAATGCCTGCAAATGATCCAGCTGCTTGTGCACGCTTGAACTTCTCTTCGGCACGACGCATCTAAACGTTGTTGTAATTAGTTGTTGAAAACAATGCATTTCAAACCTTTTCAAACTCCATCTTCGAACGACGCTCTTCCATTTCGGCCTTTTGCTTCATTGCTTGTTCTTTGCGACGAGCCTCTTCTTCGCGCTCTAAACAAATAAAATCATTAGTTGTAACATACAAAGAATCATTACCTTCCACCTCACGTTCTTTTCTTCTTTCTTCTTGTCTGCGCTAAAATGATCTTGTCAATTCAATAAAGAAAACATTATTAGAACTTGTAATTTGTTGTTAGAACGATTTATACATTTAAGCTTTAAAGTGCAACTCACTTTCAACTCAGCTAACTCTTGCTCGATGTTCTTCAATTCTTCTTTGCGACGAGAGTCAGCATCCATTGCTTTCAATTCAGCCTCCTGTTCTTGGCGTTTCTTGTTGGCCAACATGGCTTGTTGAGCTTCAGTCAAAGTGGTCGGATCGATTTCTTCCTGAACGATGGTGGCACGAGAGCGTCGGCGCTCAGATGGAGCAACACTTTGACTAAAATTGACTGGATTAACTGTTTGATTATTAAAAATACTCACGTTTCCTCGGCATCATCTCCGCCGCCTTCTTCTTCTTCTTCGCCTTCAGGTTTTGGCTCGTCACTTGGAAGTTCAGGTTCGGCTTCGGCGTCAGCCGGTGCTTCTGCAAACAAGTTTATTTAAAAGATAGTAACAATCAAACGTTATTACCCGACTCAGGTGCTGGTTCAGCAGCCACCGGCTCAGCAGCTACGGATTCTTCAGCCACAGATTCTTCATCAATTTCCTCTTCGCTCCTGTAATCAGTTAAATTGATTAAACGAAATGTTTTAACAAATAAAGCAAAATAGACAACAGACAAGCAAACGTCAAACACACCTTATATACATTTTCTATATACACAAACCCGTAAATACATCTACAACTCTTCTTCTACACTAGCTTCCCGTCTATGTCTCCACTTCGGCACAAAACGCGTTTTAGGTTTTCGTTGATTGTACGGAATCCAGGGCCTTCTTTGTCTGTTAACTTGTTGCAACTTCACTCCAAATGGACTTCCATCAACTGACCCGACAAATTGTCTTGGTCTGTGAACTTTAGTTGTTTTTGTAGACAAACGTGCTAGTTGTGAAACTCCAGGTCGGAAAACTGCCATCAGACGTAACAGTTGATTTCCACTCAAATCTGCCAAGTGAATTTTTGGATGTGCTGGAGCATGACGACGTTGGAAATGAGCACGTGTTGGAAGGCGAGGTGGTCCCAATGTTGGACAAACCTTACATTTGAGGCAAAAAATCTGTCTGTAAATTGCTTGGAGGACAGGGATGTTCAAATGACGTCTGAACTCATCCACAATTCGGCGTTCCCAATTCGACAAGAACTTTTTGCTAGAAAACATCGGTCGACTGCGCGGATTGCTGCGTTGACTACTTGCAATTGACGAATTTGATGCGCATTGACTGATTGAACGGGTCGGGATGTTTAGACTTGAGCCAGAAGATTGCTTTTGCGTGACTGGCTTCAAACTGTCTTTAGATGTTGACGGGTCGCCAAGTTTATCGAACTTTTCAACTTCAATTTTGTGAACAACTTCTTCTAACTTGGGCTTCTTGACAATCTTCTTGACTATTTTCTTTCTTTTCTGTCTCTTCATAATTGACTGCCCGCTAGCTTTCTTTCTTTGTCTTTTCACCTTCATTTTGTTGGCCAGACGCTTGCTTTGCTCGCGGAATACGTTTCAGACCGCCACGTAAAGTTTGAAGCTCTGCCGCATTTGCTTGTTGTCGCTTCAGTTTTTCTTGCATCAACTTGACGGAAGTATTGGTGAAGATTAGCGGTTGACATGGAGGGCATTTAATAGGTTTCGGAGCTTCAATCTTCAGCTTTCCGGGCTTTTTCTTCTGGCGTTCTTCTTCTTCTTGCCTTCGAACTTCTTCAACAAACGCCAAAATGTCTCGACGATCCAGAATGCGATGTACCAACTTGTGAGTTCTTTCATTTGTTGGCCACACTTTTTGAGTGTTTGCTGCCGTCTCGGCTGGTCTTTGAGTAAGGCGCAGATGAATTCGAAGACATTTCTCTCTCGGTTCACTTAATGCTTTTTGAACTTCGTAGAATGAACAGTGTTGGACACTGATCTCTGCCATTCCTTCTTGCTTTTGCTGATCCAGCGGACGAAAGCGTGCACTTACTTGACGACTGGCCATTGAATGCAAGTTGAGAGACTCGATAAGATGTCTTGACGGCTTGCTCAACGACTTTTTAGGATCATCATCGTTATCTACGGACTCGTCACGATTCAATTGAAGCTTTCCAACTTGGCGTTGATTTGATGGAAGTGTCGGTTCGGTTTGTTGTCTTTTTAGCAGTTTGCGTACAGGCTTCTTTGTTTCAGCTTTTGATTCTTCCTCCTTCTTTTCAACTGGCTGCAACTTCTCAGGTGACTTCTTCTTTGGAGCATCTTGTATTTTGACAACTTTCTTCAATTGGACTTCTTCGAACGGATTCGTCTTTTGAGCTTCTTCTGTTTTTTGTTCAACTTTCACCGGTTTCAACTTAATCTTCTCGACAACCGGCTTGTCGTCAACTTCTCTAACTTTACATTTCGAAACAGCGCATTTTGAGAAGGCTAACTGGAGAGGCGCATCTTCTAACTCGACTTTGAATGATTTTCGTCGTTTTTGAACGTGCAAATCAATTTGCGAGTCGTTTTGTTTGATCTGAACTGTTTTTTGCACTTCTTTCTTCTCGTCTTGTTTTGTCTTCAATTTGACTCGCTCATCAATATCGATGTCAATGTGCTTGACTTTGCATTTAGCAAATGCACACTTTGAGAAGGCTAATTGAAGAGGCACGTCTTCTAACTCTATTTTAATGGACTTTCGTTGTTTTGCTACTCGAAGTTCGATCAAGTCAATCGTCAAATTTTGAAGAATCAGCTTTTTGGCTGTTTTCGGCTCGGGCTTCACCTTCTCCGGCAACTTAACTCTCAATTCCGTGATTTCTTCAACATGTTGTTTTTGACGAACAAGTTTCTTGGTAGATTTTGTTTCGGGCGGTTTCACTTCCGTCTTCACAGCTTCTTCTCGTTTTATGCACTTCTCAACAGCAATTTCAGTTCCGCTCATCAAAACACACGTTTCACAGCTCTCATTTGCTACTTTTTTGTTGACAAACTCGCAAGCAGCTGCATCGGTTTCTTCAGTTGATTGCTCATGTTCTCCGCTTCCAGCAGATTCCATTGACAGTCCAGAATCACTTTCACTTGAAACCGATCGCCTTGGTGGAGATATTTGTCTGCGCCGATTGCGGACGACTCGTGGAGATATACGTTCTTCGGCCAGTTCTTCTTCAATTGCTGGCACCCATTCAAAATGCTTCAGGTATTTGTTCTCGTCTTCGCCTTTCAGTCCTCGTCTGTTCAGCAACTCGTCAACAATTGAATGGGCAGCCATTAACCGAGACATGAACTCTTGTTGATTCTTTATTGAGTCGTCTGCTGGAGGATCTTTGACCGGAAGTTTTGTGAGTGGAGGCACGTGGAGTTTGGGACGCTTTTATTTCTTCCTTTTGTGCCTCTGCTTCTTTGCGCCTTCGAAGATAACCGGAAGCCCACGAGTCTTTAACAGACGGAACGGCCAAAGGATCACCCAACGAGTCACTTCTTTTGCCAGACGATTGAACGGAAAGTTGCCTGTCCATCTTTGGCACTTCAATTGCCGAACTTCTTCTGTCCGGAACAGCCAAGTCCGCCGACGAGTTTCGACGATTGAAGAACTTGGACTTTGGGTTAGATGTTGCAGATGTCAATGGAGATTGACTTACAGGCGAAGATTCTTTGTATGTTTTGGTAAGTGATGAGAAACCCGATGTGGACGGACCCGGTGAGTGACGACTATATGACAGTGAACTGAATCCAGAAGTTGAAGGGCCTGGAGAGTGGCGTGACGGAGACAAACGACTATTCGAAGGAGCTGGATTTAAATGACTGGAGTATATAGAAGACGAAGATGAAGGTACAGCAGCCGAATTAGCAAATGCAGTTTGTTGTGTGTTTGTGAATGGACTGTACAAATCACTCGAAGTATCTACAGCATATGGACTTTTATTGATGTCATATTTACCCGTAGGTGTCGGTTGATATGAGTCAAGTGCTGTGGACATTGAAGGCGAATATGAAGACGAAGGATTTGTTGATGTAGATGAGTAACGAGACGACGTGGATCCGCCCAAATGGCTACTGGATCCAAGGCGAGTTGGTGTGTACGAAGAAGTCAGACTGGACGAAGGCGTGTAATTGAATGAGCTTGATGATGTAGATGAATGCAAAGTGCCCGTAGGACGGTAACGAGATGGTAGTGAGCTAGGTGTATAAGGCATCTTTAACAGTGTTTAGCAGTGGTCTTCAAGTTGATGACAATTGAGCAATGTGTTCAATAGAAACAGGTGGGTTGTAATTGACGCAGATTCCCCCAAACCGAATTAATTATTTGAAAAACAACGGACACTATCAACTGTTAGTTTGGAAGAGAAATGGAGAGCAGGTTAGAAACGAATGTTCCCGATCGGGACCGAACAAATGGACACTTGAGAGGAACAGCCGTTTTTCGGCCGGCAACTCACACACCTCAATCAACGACAACAAAACTAAGAAAGGCTCACTTACAATTGCTCTTCGTCCGACATTTTCAAATGGACTCAGGTGTTCTCTTAAATTTCTGGATGCAATTTGAGTGGATAAAGTTGCAAAATTTCTTTCTCAAAGGTCAAATGTTTCTGATTAGTTTGATTGTTGATGGTTTGCGACTCGTGTCTTTTAAATTGTCTACTCAAAAAGTTTAAACAACTTGCAAAAACAGAACAGTTGGCGACAAACAATTTGTTTTACGTGAAAGGTTTTTGGTTTGACTATTCAAGACAACAACTGTTCCGCTTATTGAATTTCAAATTTGAGGAAGTGAAATGTGTGGCAGGATTCTAATAAATAAATGAGGTTTTATGTAAAGTGATTGTGACCACAATTTGGAGCGAAGAGATGCAAGCAAAGAGGATACAAAGATATTTTACAAAGAAGAGGCCTAAAATTGGAGTAATTAGTAAGTTGAACGGACTTTAAAACTCGCAAATGACACTTTTCAAAGAAAAGAAACACTTTTACTTTTAAACTCTATCAGTGTTAAAGTACTGTCGATTTCATAAAACCTATTTGAACCAAACGTGTTAACGATAAAAAATAACTCAAAACTGGCCACCTGTTTGATCACTTTCGTGTTGATCAAAACAATTTTGAGTATCCTATTAACTTTTATTGATCGAAAGAGTGAGTTTTCATCGTTCAAAAGCTTTTTACAAATATAATCAGTTCAATTTAAAAAACAATTAAAAGTTTATAAGTTTTTTCTCCGAAAACACCTTCTTGATTTTGATTAATTGCCCGACAACCCGGCATCAAAAATAGACTTGATTAAGTGTTCTTTGGAACATTGGAATCGATTGAGTTGTTTTTAAGCAATCTAACTCGGGGGAAGTTTCAAGATATCTAAAAATAACCCGAATTTGTAGAAATCACCTGACAAAATAAGTTTTTAAGACATGAAGTTTGGAGGTTTTAAAGGTTTTAGCGGTTCAAGTGCATAAAGTAAATAAAAAAGTTCAAAACTCTTCAAAGCGTTTTGAATCAACTTCAAAAACTTGGAACAGTTCTTAAACAAAAAGGTCGAGCTTTAAAAAGCAATTTAAACGTACTTCCTTATAAACAAAGTATTAAACTGGTCAAAAATTAAAAACAAACAGAACATAATCAAGAAGCTGTTGAGTGCGTTGAAAACAAACGAAAAAGAAAGACGTCAAGTGCACGCAAAACGCTTGATCTTTCGCGTTCTCAAAGAATGTTTCTTGTGGACAAAAAGTGTGGTGGGATTTTTGCGCTTCAAGTGAGAAAAGACTTGAAAACGCTGGTTTGGATGTACGCACTGATAATTTGAGCTTGTGAACTGCAGGTAAAATGACGCGTGAGTTAAAAGTTGGGTGGTCTTTAAAGATCGAAATGAAATTTAAATTAAAGTGATTGCAAAAATGAACATAAACTACTTAAGTTAATTGAGTTAATTAAATTCATTAAGTCAGAGAATCACTTAAAATCAGGAAAGTCCAGACTGTGTGTTCTGGGCCGTTCCACCGCAGTGTTCAATTCAAAACAATCGAGCAGACTTTTGTGTAATTGAGCTTTTAGGCGCAAGGATAGGCCGGATGTATTCAAGTGTTCGGTTAGGTGTGCAGAATTTTGCGGAGGCCACTTGAATAGATGCGGGAAGTTATGTGAGAAGTTGGACAAGAAGGTGGAAACAAAAAGCAATATCAACAATCAAAGTAATTCAAAAATCAATTAAGTGAGCAATTAAGACAACAATTTTTCCAAACAAAAACATCCACCTACCTTTTTCTAAAGAAGTTCAACTGGAACTTTAAAATTCACACGCAACTCGAACCCTTCTGGCAATTTTTCGCCTCAAAATGATTCGAAACGGCGCCTCCGGTGGAACACCCCCGACACACGTCGTTTCGTGTCTTCTTGGTCTGTCTTCTCAGCACCAAACGACGTGGATGATTTGAATAGCTGTCCCAGGCATGAGTTGACTACCCGTTTGCTGCGACGCCTACACGTCTTCGGCATCCACGCTCCGGCACACTAGTTATGATCTTCGGGTGGTCGAAGCCAAAACAAACCGCAACTTGTGGTTGATTGACAACCTAGTGCAATTTTTAAGAAGACAGGTGGCCTCATTGCTAGAAACCGGAGTGTGTGCATGATTTATGTTCACGAATGTTCATGGTTATGAGTGTTTAGCGATTGGCGTTCATGTGATCTCGAATTTGTCAAACAAAAGATGTCCCTAACTTTCACAAAGCACATTAAAATGTTAATTAACTTCTTCGATTGTTTGGATCTTACCTAAAAATAACCTGTGCCAATTTGTGAAACACTCCGTTTTTCGTATCTCAAATTACACTTCAATCAGTCGGGAAACTCCGCAAAAATCAAAAAGATAAGTCAAGGCAAAGGCCAAACACCACAAGATGTCACACGCACAATTCAACTCAAAGGACAAATTGTAAACAAGCAAAGTGCTTAAAGACAATTTATTCTGTTTAAGAACGCATTACACAAATTGTTTAATTAGAAGAAGAATGCAGTTTTCAAAAGCAACAGATTATTTGGAAGAGTCGACGTAAAGAGTTGATGGAAACTAAACAGTTACAGTATTTAAACAAAATTGATGTTAAAGTCCAACCTGTTTACTCGGAAGCGCTTGGAATTTGCATTTTAATAACTTCAACTGGTGGCTTTGCAGCATCGCCTTCGACTGGAGCGAACCTCAACGTAGCTAGGAGGCTCCAAGTGTTTGCGGATTTGCTCAATCTCCTCCATCAAATAGTTATTAGTGTGCTTCCATTCTTTCGGAGGGCGTCCAGATCCGTGTGCGATTGCGGGCTCTGGCTTCTCATAAGGCTTTTCGAAGATCTCGAAGCGCTCGTTGTAAGAACGATGATCTTTTTGGCGATCGTGCTTGGAAGCAACGTTGATCTTTGGTGGACGAACTTTTCCAGATTCTGCTTGCTCGACTTCAACGCCCAAAGCAAGAGCCTTGTTACGGGTTTGCTGAAATTGGGTTAATTTAGTTCCGCGATTTTTTCTCGTCTTAATCAAACTATTCAGTCACATTAATGTTATCAAACTATTCAAAATATTTTGTGAGTTAAATTGATAAGTGAGCTAAGTTCTTTAATTCAAACATTCGCGGAAACTTACCTGGGATTGTCTTTCAGTCAACTCCTTCAAGTCATAGTCCTGGCGCTCATGACGCTGAGTTAGATCATATTTCTCAGACTCCAAACGCAAAATCTTTTGGTACAACTGCTTGATCTTGGCTTTCAAGTCATTAGGCAAAAGTCCGCTGATGTCAGGCTTGTTGCTCTGCAAAGAGTTGATGTAGTTGCGCTTGGCTTCTTGGATTTGTTCGTCAGAGCGTTGTTTGCGCTTGTTTCCAACTGTTGTTGTAACCTAAATTGATTTCTTCAGTCAGAAACAATCAGTCGAAACTTACGAATCCTCCAGCCATCATTTGTTGGCGCTTCAACTTCTCCTGGAATTACTTTTTAGAACAAAAGAACAAAAGAACTAAAGTATAATTACTTCTTCTTTCAATCTCTTTTGCTCTTCGATCTTTGCTTTGCGCTTTTCCTCGTCTAAATGTGTTTTTTTGTTAAGTAGTGAAGTTTAAAAGTTACCTTCACGACGTCTTTCGTCGTCTTTGCGTCGGCGCTCAGCGAATTCGCGTTCTAAACAATAAAGTTAGCTTTAATTGATATGAAAACAACAATACCTTCAACTTCGCGTTCTTTCTTTCTTTCAATTTGACGTTGCTTCAAGACTTCTAATTCTTGTTCAACTTGTGCCAATTCAGCTTGACGACGAGCCTAAAATGTTTTTAAGTTAAAAGTAGCTAGTTAAAGTTTGATTACTTCGCTGTCAGCCATTTTGGCGGCTTCTTCTTCTTCATGTCTTTTCTTAGCAGCCTGCATTGCTTGTTCAGCCTCAGTCAATTGATGACCGCCATCGGCATTGGAGTCACGATGTTGTGGCTTCTCAACCTTGCGAAGCTTTGGAGCGGCCTCGGTAGACTCAGTCGGAGCAGCTACAGGTTTTTCAGCTGCGGGCTCACTGGAATTGTTTAAATTAGTTAGATTTAAAGGATTTAGATGCCACTCACTCCTCTTGCTCTTCTTCTTCCTCTTCGGGCTCTTCAGCGGCTGGTTCAGGCTCGGCCGGTGTTTCAGCTGGCGCTTCAGCAACAGGCTCGGCGGCTTCGGACTCCTGAAACAAATTGCATCAATTATTTAAATTGATATTAACGTTACCTCGACTTCGGATCCTTCGACTTCCTCTTCAGAATATTCTTCTTCGTCCGACATGATTGATTGACAAGTTGAAAATAAAGCGACGGGTGTAACCTTTAAATTGACAATAAACACAATCAACTATGAACGCGCATTAAATAAACAATAAATACAATCAACTATCGAATAAACAGAAAGTGCTCAAAACTAATTAAACTTTCGAATATCAATAAATCAGAGCGAATGCGAATTTCATAAGCCACAATGATTCAGACGCAAATAGTTGCTAGGCAGACGAACAAAACGGAATAAAACTGAAATCTCACCAAGCCGATCTGCTTCCAATCAATTGTTGCTGGTCGTGATTTTCAAAGATTTGCCCCGGCCTTTTGTTTGGAAGGGGGCGTGAATAGAGAAACAGCCGCTTCCAGAGATTAATCGGCTTTTGTTATTGGGCTCTTTTTGATTGGAAGTGCTGGAAATTTGCATATACTTCAAAAGTTAACAACATCTGTTTCTGGAAGCTTTAAAGCAGTGTTTAAATAATTGTTTTAAATATTAATGTGTTTAAAAGAATTGTTTGTTTACTTTTAAAAGTGATTTCTGTATTAAAAAACTACTGTGTTCTTTAAAGATCAAACAATTTGACGTCATCTAATTCCACTTTGAAACCTAAACCTTTCGTCTTTTTGAACATCTGCCTCCCCACAAATTTCCTCCAATTTTATTGATCAACTTTGTTTAGCCTCCTCGGCCATTTGGATCTACCAATTGAATCGGGGCGGAATGGTGGATTTTTGATTCGGGAACAGGTGCATTTTTAGCGCCCACGCATTCCTTTCGGCTTCCAAATGTTCGCTTTTGGCCCGATTGAATTGACCCGAAAAATGGTCTTTTTGAAGAGAGAGAGAAAAATCAAGAACTGCATGAACATTAAAATGTTTAGCAAGTTTTTTCTTCTCAACTGTGCGTTTTCAAAAAGACATGTTTAAAGTAATTTATTGTGCAGTAATTAAATTAAACAGTTTATTCTTCGGCTGTAGATGCTGTTTGTTGACTGGAACTTGTGACACCACGTTGAAAACGCAACAATGCCAAACTGCGACCATACGCGAATATGAAAAACAAAATGAGACCATTGGCTCCGTTGAATATAGCAAACAAGTAGTGCCAAACAGTAGAGTTTGACGAGAACATAGCTGGGTATTGAAGAATCCAGGGGAAGCCTAAAACAAACTGAGCGAAAAGAATGGTGATGTAGAGTTGGAGATTCACTCGTCTTTGTCGTTTTTGAGCACTTGCCATTCGAATTGAAGAGCGTCGAACGCCGAATCTTGAAAAGAAGCCCGGAAACATGCGAACGCAAAAGATGCAGAAAGTCACAAATGAGTTCAAAAGCATTACAGTGACTGGGATCAGGACAGCATAAATGACGCTCCGTGGACGGATCCAACAAAACTGATCGCCTCTGTAGAAAAAGCCCGTGTCAGTAAACCAAACAGTTATGCAGACGAGAAGTGGAAATCCTGAAAGTGTTTTCATATACAAAACTGTACACGACATATGATTTTGACGTACCCAAACAAACTGGCAAGACAATAAATGATTGAGTTGCAATTTGCAAAATTCGTTCAATCATCGATGTCCAGGCACATGCTCTTATCATCAACCACGCTTGAAACATGTTCAACATCATTGCTGTTAAGAACAAGTAATAAAGAAAAGCGGAAGTCAATTTGCAGAAAGTTGCCGAATGAATTCTTTCTTGATCAATGAACACAACGAAGAACAAATAGAAAAAACACATGCAAACAATGTAACCTAAAACTAATTTAACTTTTCGTGTTTAATCAATTAAACTAACCAATAATGATTGCGTCGTCTCCGGATCTTCGTTGATTGTTAATTACTTTAACCAAAGGAGATTTGTTCACAACCGGGATCAAACGCGTTGAATAGATTAGAATCATAATGAACAAAGCAACTAAAGAAACAATACTCAACCAAAAGCCAAGTTTGTCTAGAGTTGTGTCGCATAAAACCGGATCTGTTGATGAACGTTCCTGCAATTTAAATTAAAATATGTTAGCAAGATGTAAAACTTACAACCAAAAGTGCAAAGTCCGTTAAATGATTGCAGTGTGCAACGTATTCGTCGCCTCCTTCTTTGAAAACACATTGCTTTTCTTGCGACCAATCACTTTTATCCCACCACGTTACAGCTAAGTTTCCGTGTTGAGGAATTGAAAACTGTTCCTTTTTGAATCTTAATTGAGCCAAGACATTTGGATCTTTGTTCATCAAGACACTTGTCAAAACAAGGTTGTTTGTTGGCGAATATTGTTTAGAACATCGATTCTTTCCGTCTTTGTTGACACTTCTTGCAAAGCGAGAGTTTTTGTTGTTCTTTCTTTGTTGATTGAAAAGCTTGTCGTTGCGGAATATTATAAAGTAAGCTGGAATTGAATCAGTTGCTGATTTGTCTTTGCACAAAGCGTCCAATGACAGTTGAACTGATGCTTTATCATTTGTTGATTCTAAAGTGTTTGTTTACAGGGTGAACAAAAAAACGTCAACACAAAAAGCAAAAAACTTTTTTATGTTTGAAGCTTTTTGACAAAAGACTTTTTGATTGACTTTTTATGTTTGAAGCTTTTTTTGGCCCACCCTGTAAACAAATGTATTTCAAGGACTTACGATCTGTTGCCTCTTTAAATTGTTTGCCGTCATCTTTCATGCCCATCCACTTTTGTCTGTCCTTGCATGTCATTGTTTTCCTGTGTACGCCAAATGAATTTCCACTCATATATGACAAATCTTCGGTGCTTTCGGATATAACTTTCTTCATTGAATTGAACAAACTAAAAAACAATAAAGAAAAGTTTGAAACGTTTTTTACTTGTCGCTTATTGTTTGACTGTTTGCTTCGAAGGCAGACTTTTTTATAGAAAGAGTTTGATCGAATAGATCGATAACCTTTGTTCGCTGCTAAACATTGTTTTAGTTTATTATTAGATTGGTAGCTTTTACCGTGACGTTGGCATCTTTTACGTTTGCGAACTTTTCAAGCAAGTCACTCAAAACGTTTAAATCCGCATCGTCTCCGTTTTTAATGTTAGCTTTTTCAATTTCTGCCACCTTGTCGTCCAAATTGCTTGCAGTTATCGGGCCACTTTCGTTGATTTTGCACAGATCAGTTGTTGTTTTGTCTTCGGGGTTGTCACATGGATCAACAACATTTGGACCAACAGTTGGATTAACAGTTGAATGAAAAGGCAAATTGGTGCTTGCGCGGAATACTAAAAAGATTTAACAGTGTTTGATGTTTAAAAACTTACTAACTGGCGTTGTTGGATATTCTGGAATCGTGCTTAACGCAGTAGAATATGCTTGAAATTCTTGGTTCTTGCCTAAACATTTAAAGATAACGATGATCTAACAAATCAACTCACATTCTCCAAGTAAACAACACTGGCACAACCATTCTGTTTTATCTGCATTCACATTACACAGAACATCTTCAAAAACAGTAATTGTTTTTTGATCAGCAAAATTCAATTCAATCTTGTTTGTTGTTGAAATCGGCACCTGAGCTGTTTGAGTCGGTTTTATGTAAAGAACATAATCAACGAAGCTGTTTTTTGAACTGAAAAACAAAAAAGTTGTTAAACACAATTTTATAAAGTTGCTCACTTTAAAGGTTTCCTTTCTAAATAACTGAACGTGTAGTAATTGTCTCCGTTTGAAACATATATTTGACTTGTTTTTGGATCCTTATCCAACTTTAAATAAAATGCCGAATGGTCAAACTGCCTTCCATTAACATTTAAATCAGTACCGGTGATTGAACGACAAGGCTGCATTGCTAAAATAGTTTGTTTAATATAACTTCTTTGAAGTTAACTTACCCGACAGCTTACAAGTTGTGTCAAAATCTTTGTTTGTTGGACAAGAACATCCGTTGCCTCCAGACAAAGTTTTGCAGTCGGTTGCTGCAGCATCTTTTAATTGCTTGTTTTCAATGTTCAAAGTTGCGAGAAGTGTTTCTGTTTTCGACAATTCTTTTCCGTTACTGTCAGTTAAAACAACATAAACACTAATTATGTCGTTTGTTATTGGTTGACTGAACTTGAAAGTGCATTGCAATTTGCCAGCACAAGGTCTAAAAACACAATTACTTTTAATTAAACGTTGCACACAAACACTAACTGTTTCTCGTTGTCGAATGCTCTAACTACTTTAAACACTTTTGAGTTTGCAAATCCAGTTTCTAACAACATCCATCTGATTGTAAAGAACTGGTTGTCGTCCAAACTGATTGCAAACTGTCCAAAAAATGCACCATATCCAATTGCTTCGTTGTTGACTGCAGTTGAAACTTGAATTTTCAACTCGGAATTGGGCTTTTTTAACGGAACGCCTAAAAACCATTCAATTCAATCAATCATATTGAAAACTTACAAAACGGTAAGTCCATTTTTATGTAGTCGTCACAACAAACACACTTTACGTGTTCTTTTCCGTTACTTAAAAGTCCAACCACGCAGGATGCTTCTTCAAATTCATATAAGTCTTCGTCTGTTTGTCCAAAGTTCCATTCTCCGTTTAACAATTGAAATTTGTTGTTTGTGTTTTTAATTGTGTGCAATTGAAGACGTAGGCGGAAGACATCGTTGTATAAACTGTAAAAAGCTTTGTGAAAAACAACGGGAAAGAACTCACTAGTGCGGAACATCAACTTGGTCGATTGGTTCGTAGAGAACGTGCATAATTGTAGTTGAATACCTTACATACACCGACAGTTGTTTGCGTAGAAGTGTAGGTTTTTCAAATCTATCAATTTCAAAACTTATAAATGCCGGATTGTCACTGTTTCCGAGCCTGGCGCATTTTACCGGTTCTTAAAGGTGTTTAAAACTATTACTAAAATGTTAAAATGTTACCTGAAAGTTGGCATCCGTCGCTCTTCCCTTGCGGACACAAACACATTTTTACATTAAATTCATCGGTATCTTTAATTTCACTGCAATTTGTTTCGTCTGTTTTGATTTTATTGCTTTCAACTCGAATTATGCCGGTTGATGCTAGAAATTCAACAACTCCAGTCAATTCAAGTTCTAAAGTTACCAGGTGCGCTGTCGTCTATGTAATAATAGACTCCAATTGAAGAGTCCTCTGCAAGAGTTATTGAACACAGATCGTTAAACTTGCAAGTTGCTGCATCGGCACTAAAACACGCTTATAGTCAAGGTACAATAGCTATACAAAAATTACGCTTTTCCATCAGTTAAACGATATCCGGTTTCAACTCCGTTCAAGTTCTCTTTATCAAATTTCATGTAAAGCTCCGAGTTCAAAGACCAGGTCACTCCAGATCCAGTTAAATAACCATATTCGGGGATGTTGTTCGAAAAAGAAAACGTGTACGGAGTTGCACTCTCACCTAAACAATTTGTTTCAAACATAACTCGAGATTAGACAACTCACATTCGGCAACTCTTCTTTTCTCGCCATCCGAGCAGCACGTGCATTCAATTTCACCAGATTGATTTTGACAATAAGCATAGCCGAAGTAAACAAGCTCGTTTTGTGCGAAATCAAAGCTTTTTTCGGTTATGCTGTTTGGTGACTCGGTTTGATCTGTAGTGCCAGTCGAGACTACCTGGATTTTTGTTGGCCAGTACTTGTTTGAACTGAAGTTTTAGTAAATGAAGGTTAACGACGTCCAAAACAAACCCGTATTCTTGCCAATTTGCGTCCATAGGTTCAAATTTAAATAAGTAGTTGTACTTCTGTGACGTGCTTGCAGCTGAGTCGTCGAACGCTTCAATTGTTATCGCCTTTTCAATAGGAAACTCAAGTTCATTTGGATCTTGAATAGCGATTTTAAACTTGCGCAACGGCGGAGTTGATGAAGTCGCAAGTGCGGAGCAGTTTTTTGGAGCTACAACTTTGTTTTGAAGAAAGTGTTTTTAAAGTTTACGTTGAATGCATTTTCTTGTTTCTTTTCCAGTCGGCAGATCACATAAACATTGAGTGTAAGAACCTCCGATTACGTCCGAACAAGTCTGAAAACAGAGTCTTAAATATTGAAACTCGTTTAAACGAACTTTTTGATCGGGCACAATTTGTCCATTGGTTACGTTGATTACGAGAACATCTCCTTGAGAATCTAAATAAAACTTACAGTTTTTGATAACTTAAAAAGCACTTACTTGGCATATTGACATATAATTTGACCTTTTCGGCGTTTACGTCACTTATGTCCACGCTACAAAAGCTTGTGGCTTCTGTGACCGTGCAGGCGTATCTATTTTATTTAATGTTAACGTTAGAACTATTATTAAGTATTTACCCTCCAGCTACTTGACTGTCATCACCGCTTACAGTCATCAACGTGTAATGTAGTTTGGTTTTGGTGATTGCAAATTCACTTAATTGCATGTGAAGCTTGTTGTCTGCCTCCACCCATGCTTGCCCAGTCAAACGAACAAAACCATAAGAATGGGCAAATGAGGATGTGACAAAGTATAGATCCGAACTTGTGTGACTTGTTTGACCTGAAGTTGTTGAGATCTCGTAATTTGTTTAAAAGACTCACAAATCTTATCTTTCCAATTACGTTCACAACAAGCACAAGTTAACAAGTGCTTATCAGAGTTGTCTTCAACGTTGCAGAAAGCGTTGTCAAACAAGACAGTTGTATCTATGCTTGGATCAAAAAAGTTGGCCACTATGAACTGACTCTTCCTTGCATCCGCAATTGAGTCTGTTTTTGTTGGAGTAACACGAACCCGGAGGCGAGACCAACCCGTTGTGTAACTAAAAGTTGCTTTTACTGTTTGTTAAAGGAATTAAAAACGCACGGATAAGCTTCAACATTACTTGGAATGCCCTCTAGGGTGACTGTGTAGTATTGCTGGGTAACATCGTCGAAAAAGTATTGAAAGGTTTCTGGACTAAAGCCGTCTTTCGAATACAATTTAAAGCTGGGAACTTTGAACGCAACTTCTTTTGGCTGGCTCGTTGCTGGCAAGTCATAACAATGTTTAGGCACTGAAACAAGTTAAAATGTTTTAAACAAATATATAAAACATACTAGCATCTTTGCATGTACTCGTGTCTCGTACAGTTGAATCACAAATGCATTGGTAATTGGTTCCCTCGAGCCTTGTTAATTCACAACCGTTGCTTTTAATGATTTGTTTGTTTGAATATTCCAAGAAGTAAAGACCGTATTTGTCTCCTAGAAACAGCAAATACTATGATTGTAACTAGAAATTTACCGTAATCATTTTCTACGCTTATTTGAACGCTTCCAGTTGGAACTGGCGATAAATCAATTGCGCAGTCTGCTTTAAAGTCCGTGCAACTGAAAACAACAATAAACTGTAATGTCTTTCAAATCGAATTCACTTACGTTTGTTTCTTTTTAGCAGATCCATCGTCGTTTGTAGCCAGCAAACTTGTGTGAAAAGTGTGCGGAAAGTCCAAAAATATTTGATTAAACTTGATCGTTAGTTTGTTGTTGGAGTCAATGCTAGCGTTAGAATCTCCAATAACATAACCTTTTTGTTTAATGAAACGTTTTAAAGTAGATTTTTGTGTCTGTTTGCGCACTTGTAAACGAAATTGCCAAATTAATAAAGAAGAGCAACGAACAAAAAGACCGCATTTTTTAAATGATCAACAAAGACGGGCAAAACTTTTTCCAGGTTAATCTTGGCCAAATCTGGCCACACCTTCCGTCAACCCCCAAAGTTTCAAAAAGCAATGTGTCATCGTGAACGTCTTCAGACGTTGTGTTGGATTAAGGCTCCGCAATGTGTGTCATTGGAATACGCCTTCGTGGCCAGAATCGGCAACAGAATTTGTGAAACAACAAAGGAGTTTACTGTATGTGTTGACGTTTTGAATACTGCGTGCTGTTTCGAGATCACTCGAAAATGTATTCTAAAACGTAGTTTAACAATTCAAATTTTAAAGTAATAACAACTAGCAAAGACAACAATTAACAATAAGAAGAATAAAATGTGACCTCCTTAATCATCAAAAATTCTCGAAGTAGCTTGAAACAGTAAGACTAGACATTAATATCAATCATATTGATCGGCCACAACAGATTCATCTTAAAGTAATAACATCTCTAAACACGTGTTAACATTATGTCAAAGCGAGCCCAGTTTTTGACACGCTTTGCTAAGTTTTGACAGAAAATTGCGGTCAGCTTTTGAGACAAGTCTGTTTCGGGGACAAGTTTTAATTGAAATAATTGCGTCAGTTTAACGCTTTTTAATGAATCGTTTTGATGTAGTTGTTTAATAGTCAATTTTTAGAATGTCAAATGAACGTGAAATATGCAAAGAACAACTTTCTCGTTTGAAATTAAGGTAAAATACACTAAGTTCCAAAAGGTTGAGTAATATTTATTGTTTATGTTTAGCATTTCGGATAAAATTGCGACGTTGGCATTATTGAAAACAAATCGACGGTTGATAACAGTCAACAAGACTTCATTACCGGAACAAATGCGACCATTCCAGTTAGATTTTTAGTTGGAATAAATTAATTTCTACACTGCTTGTAGTTTCAAACTTTCTTAGTTATTTGAACTGCATAAATATCAAAGATATCAAAGGTTATTTACTATTTCATATTTCAGGTTAACAGAAATGAGTCGAGGAAAGCGAAATCGTAAATCTAAAGGAAGTAATTCAAGTCCAGTCAGCAAAACATCATTCAACACATGGTTCTCCAAGCCAACTAACGACGTTACAGATGTTAAAGAGAACAGAGCTCTTTTTTGCACACGTATCAACGACTATCGTTTTGTTAACAACGTTACTGTTTATACAGTCTTATCAAGCCGTTATGTACTGGTTGCCATGCAAGAAGATTTCTGTCCACTACTTACAGTTTATGACTTGTTCCACAACGAAAAACAGTAGGCTTTCTAATTAATGCACCACATCTTGTTAAATTGCACGTTTAGAGTAATCAAACTGGACAAGGTTCGTTTTTCCATGGCAAATTTGAAACAACTTGAAGTTATTGATGCAAATCGTATCCTTGCAACAGCTGTTCATTATACAACAAGGCGCTAAAAGTGTTTTTCTTCATTTGATAGGTCTTAACTTCAAAGAAAAGACATCTCAGTTATTCGACGAAAAAGAAATTAACGACGATTCGTTGGATTTACTCGTAGAAGTAAGAAAACGAAAGAAGTTTTTACTCTACGACAAAACAAAGAAGACTTTACAAATGGGCCGTGTTGGATGTAAGTATTTTCCTAACAATAATTATAATGTTTATTGTTTAGATATTGACTTGACTCTTGACGAAATAGATATCGATATGGAGTTTAAAGAGCACATTGATTATTATCGAACTTGTTGACAACACACTTTACGGAATAAGCGATTCTTTAACGCTCAGAGAGTTTGAATTAGACTTTGAATCCGGTTCTATCAAACAAAAGCCTTCTTCCTTTTCTTTAAATTCTGGCAACGAATCAGATATTTCCGACAATTGGGTGAGCAACTTAATAAAGCACTAGCGTTCGACAAAAAAAGTCTTAAAAGCGAAACTCTGTTTTGCTCTGTTGTAAAAAATGTGTCTATTTTCACAGCTACTCTTTTTTGAAGCTCTACTTTTTTTGAAGGTTTCCTTTTATGGGTTTTTTGCGGAACGCTATATAGCACACAATTTAGGGATGTTGCCTTTTTGCCGACAAAATGTACATTTGTAAAGATTCACACGGTCCAAACAACATTTACTGCATCGACGTGCAAGGAAGAACAATCCAAAAGATTGTACAATATAGAATTGGACACATTTTTGACATGCAATTGGACGAAGATAACATCTTGTCGGTTTGTGTGAAAGATTCTAACAACAAAACCATATTCTTGCGCTTGCCTTTGCGGTGAGTTTTAAATGTTGTTGTTTAAAACTTAAAGTATATTTAGAAGTCCGGAGACATTATTAAAAACGTGTTTCTTCGAAGCGAAAATAAAATTGAAGCCGCCGAAGTTTAAAAGCATTATCAATAAAATACCTCAAAACTTGCAACCGTTTTGTTTTGATTGTTAATTCTAGCTTTAATATTGTGAACATTGTAAACACTGTGAATAAACTATTCAATATAATCGTTAACTTTTGTCAATGATTGCTATAAACTGATAAGTCCAGGAACGTTTTGTGTGTTTTGGTCCGATATTGTTTGCGGTCAAAATGATTTAATCGAATGAGTCACACATTTTGTTTGCATCTAAACAACTTTTAATTCTTAAGACAACGTTTGATTCTTAAGACAACGTTTGATTTTAAGTTCTAATTGTTTTATTCAAATGGAGGACGAAGAAGAACCAACCACGATGGAAATTGAGGCATTCAATCAACATGTACGCGAAAGAATTGAAAAGATCGGCAAGTTGAGTGTTAAACGGAAATGCTTTTCGTTCACCAATTCGTTAACAACAACTCCAGCTCTCAAAAAACGACGCATTACATTCATGTCTCCTGATAGTTTTCAATTTGAACCAAATCAAGCTGCTTCATCAACTCAAATGCCACATTATCAAAACGACGGTTGTTCATTTTTGTCTGATCGCTTCTTTCTTTGCGCAGACATTCAACATTCTAAATTGGATTCTTTTATTCTATACGACTTGTTTCACGGTCAGAAAAGGCAAGTTAAATTAATCGATTTAGTGAATTTAGTGAATTTGCAGGAAAATAATCAACCTTGATATTAACTGTACGTTCTCCGAGGCGCCAACTTTTGAGATTATTGACTCAAATCGTTTGTTGATGTCAATAAGCATCACGCACAATCAACAAAAGTGTTTCTATATCGTTTTAATCCATGTTAACTTTAAATCTGGATCCTGTTCGTGTATCAACAAACTACTTGATAAGTTTGGAGAGTATCATCTGTTTTTGGAAACTAAAAAGCGTCAAAACTTTGTATTGTATAAAAAGTTGGGAAAAACACTAAAGTTTGGCAGAATCAAAGGTTATTTTGTTAAGTTTAAAGTGACTAAATATTTCAATTTCCAGAAAACAAACTTGAACTCGACGAAGACTCAGTTGACTTTGAGTTAAATTTTGTTTGTCTCCATTTTATTGGCAACAAGTTTTACGGGTTAAAGTTGAAAGAGGAGATTGTTAAACTGTATGAATTTCAACTGGACTTTGAATCACGTAAAGTTAATTTGAACAAAACAACAGACGTAAATGGCGTTAAATTTGACATATTTGATTTGTTGTTCTTCGATGTAAGTACTTTTAATAATTAGTTCTCATCACATTTAAACTGTTTAGTTTTCCGTGCATGCTGCTTCGGATACAAGTCTTTACTTGTGCTCAAATAAGACAAAATTGATTAAGCCAGTGTATCATTTTAATCTCCAAACAGGAGCAATGAACGAAATTGCGCGGTTGTGCTTCACGAAGTAAGCTTTCAAACTGCATTAAAAACATTTGTCTTTTTAAAGAAGTATTTCCACAATCCATGTAAACGAAGACGAAATACTATCAATTTGTACCAAAGATGATGATTCTAAATACAAAGTTCTTCGCATACCAACAAGGTGAGGTTCTCAAAACATCAAATAAACACAGTTGTTTCAGAAGGCCCGAAAAGCTAGAAACAATTGCGTTGTTGGAAACAAAACAAAAGTTAATGTTTGACAATTCAACTCGATTGCATGGAAAGTTAGTTGAAATGATGCCGTATCAAATGAAGCCTTTTTATTTAAAAGTATTGTTCTGAATAAACGCTGTTCAATGTTTTTAATAGAACTCGTACAAAGGAGCCGCAAACAGAAATGGCGCAACTTAAAGTGCAAATAGAAATCCGGGCATTCGTGAGCGCGCAACGTATCACGACTACATAAAAAGTTTGTGGCGTTCATTTTGTATGTGTTCTTTTTATATTTATGATTGTGTAGTGTTTAAGAAATTTCGTGTTTGTTCAAAAAAGCGCTCGACTGCTTGCAAAAATTAGTCATCGAACGCGGTGAATTAGCTAGCGCCCCTCTGTTCGGGCAAGGGGCACTTTGTACGTATGGGGTTCAGCTGAACTCAAGCGGTATGGCGAAGCGGGATCGCGTTAGGCTCATAACTTAAAGGTCGGTGGATCGAAACCACCTACCGCTATCTTTTTGGATTTCATAACAACTGTTTATTAAACATTCAAGAAGCACATTAAAATGATTAAACTTCTTTATTAAACACATGTTTTTTATTTTTGTGCGAAAACAGTTGCAATTTGTTGAGAGAGGGCGAAAAGACTGCTCACGTCGTGTGTCAAGAGACCATGCGTATTTCTTGACGGAATCTCATCGATCCGTTTATTAATGAGCGGATGACAAAGCCGACGCGGATTTTTCACCACTTTCACTTTCGAGGCGCCTGCGGCACTTACCATCTGATAATGCTGGTTCGTTGGCTGTTTTCGGCTTTCGTTCATCTGGTTACGTTTTAATTCTGGGTTTTACTCTAGGTATTCAACATTCGTTCTTTGCAATGTGTAACAAAAAAACGTTAGCACAAAAAGAAAAAGACTTCTTTGTGTTTGAAACTTTTTTGACAACGATTTTCTTTTTTTAATATTTTTTTCAATCAATTTTACCGTTTTAATCACTTGTTTGATTCAAAAGGATTAAAGGCATTAATAATCAAAGCTGTCAAAATCTGAGAACACAAATCACTCCCACTTTCAAATATTCAAATTCCAACTTTGCGATTCGCAATCATTCCAATCATTGCGCCAAATCCGCACACGACGAAATTTTATGCAGCTTCACCGTTTTCTATTTGATTATGTGTGCGCTTGGTGGAGATCGTAGGCCGCCTTGTTTGAAATATAGGGACGTGCAGCGCGAAGTGGACTTTGCCGTTTGAATATTTTCGGCGCGATCGCCGAGCGGAAGGCAGTGGAGAGATATGCAAATATTTTGGTGGTTGATCGTCAACCTGGTTCTGACGGCACAAACGCGCACCGTTATTTGTTTTGATGACTGTGGCTTTATGGAGAAAGTTTTTTGTCCAGCTACTTTTACAATTTCCGTTCTCCATCCCAAAAGTGTTCGGAATTAATAGCCACTCGAAAATATCGGATTCCGGTCGGTGCCTACAAAAAACAAAAGGTTTCCGCTCCAGCGCTCCCGCAAAAATCAGCTGGATGCACAAAGCGGCTCTTGTGGACAAAGCGATTGGCGGCCTTTCCGCGACCTTGCATTGGCACTTTCACCTTCATTACTTGTTTGGCAAGTGAGTGGACGCATGATAATTAGCGTGAATGAGTGAAAGTGCACATCATTACTTTCTGTGTCTCTAATGTTTGGTTAAGAAAGGTCAGTTCAATATTCAATCATAATTTAATTGGATTTGGCTGCATGTTCTCACCTTTTCTCGCTACCTCAGTGTCCTTGACAAAATTAGAGGCGTCTTCCCGAAACTCTACATATCTGACCTTGTTTTTTGCGCGCCGCCAACACTTGGCTATCCGGCTTCCACGAGTTCCGGCAAATCTGCGCCTGGACGCCAATTGTTTTTATTGAAATTAAGGGACAAGTGGTCATTCAGTTCAGCTTTGTTATTCTTTTGATTGTCAAAGACCACTTTTTAACTTCACTCATTTGATTGTCAAACACTACTTTTTAACTTCACTCTTTTAAATTCATTTGTTTGATTGATTTTTGTTGTTAATTAAGATCACACTTTCCGATCAATGCAGCTAACAAATCCAATGTTGTCATAACTGGATTGATGCAATAATTCCGGTGAGGTATTGGGCGCCGAATGGCACCATAGCCTTGACTTTCATGAATTTATTGAATTTCAAGTGCCGATCGCGCCCGATTCTGTTCATTAATGGGCTTCGTGAGTCTAACGTTTTTAATTTGGTTACATTTGTACAGTAACGCTCCTATAATTTGAATAAGTTGCAGCCTCAAAAGAACCTATAAACAAACATTGCAGACGAATGTTTGTCGTAAGCGAAGAAGATTAGGTAAATCAAGGGTCGGGCGATGAGTTCTCAGCCGATGGTGCCCTCCGGCTTCCGACCACTAAATGCCCTCCATTCGATGAGCGCTTCCATTTTTTAAAACGAGGGTAATTTGTGCGTGCGTGTCGAGATAATCACCAATTGATCTTCTCCGGATGTCAGTTCTCTTGCTTGCAATACCGAAAAGAAAGATTGTTTTTAATCAATTGATTGCTTTAATCAGTTGTTTCTTCCAACTATTTTTGTTTTGAACTCAATCAACTCAAAAGAGCAGAACTGAAACCACCGATGCGTACGCCGGAGATGCAAGTTTGCGCAAAAACAATTATGCAACTTTTTGACTTGCCCGAGGATCTCGATCCGCAAAAAGACACCGGTTACAGATTGTTTGTTCGCGCGTCGGTTTCCTCTCATGGTCAGTTTAGTTAGAGAACTTGACTCTTCAACACTTGTTTTTGAAATCTTAAACATCGATTTGTTTTCAAGATTTGTTGCTATTTTCAAAGGAGTCATAAAACCTTTAACTTTTTTGCGCAATCGGCGCCTCAGCGTGAATCACTTATTTGTTTGGCTTCAAACAAATTTAAATGGCGCCAATTTGTGTTTACATTTCTGATCTGTTTGACCTGTTGGTGGAAGCGTCGGTCAGTCGAGTTTTTTCATTGAATTGGCCTTCTCGATCTTCCCAATCTTCTCGGTGTTTTGAATTTCAACAAATTGTTCACCTTCACCTAAAAACAAAAACGTCCAACCTTAAAGAGTCGTTTGTCTAATTTGTCCGCTAAAAGAAGACTCGGTTGGATACTTTTCCTGTATTTGAGGGAGATGCGTGTTTGATCTTCTCTTGTTAAAGGATTTTCTCAACTGTTTTGTTGTTGATCTACGTATGAACTCTGTGATTTTTGATTTCAAGTGTTTCGAAGCAGCGAGTTGTTTCAACTTTTTAAAAGTTATATTTTTTGAATGTCCACTTCGGTCGTCGTTTTGATCGCCGGTTTGATCACCTTAATTGAATCTTACGTCATGTATACAAAACACTTAATTCACGCAAAGTCTGATTAATCCTGTACGTGGATTTAATTAAAAGCTGACAACAATTGATTAATTGTTTGATCAGTGTTTAAAGAATGCTTTCAGTCTTCTAACTCGTTCAACTCGTTAGTTCTTTTATTCACTGCAAACCCATAACATAAGCGCGAAGTCCATTTGTATACGAGAAGACGTAATATCTTTTGAAAATGGTCGGTCCGGTTTTCTTCCTCCGGCTAAAGCCCAATCAGGCATGCACGCGAGCTCATCGAGCAAATCATGCGTCCATTCTTGGCGACGAAGTTGCATGATCCGTTGTATACGTCAACCGACTCCATTTAAATCTTTATTGGTTTCGGCGTTATGCAAATAAAGAAGTGTACAGCTTTTATTGACTGTGAGCTTAGAATACTGTAACTTTCTAAAGACTCGTCCTTCATTCCGTTCCACAAAAATTCAATAAAAGTTTCATTAGCAATCCTTGTAACCATCTCCAAGCATTTGTCAAGTGTAAGTTGCACGACATCAATTTTTAATCAAGTGCTCCGTTACACAATAACCGTGGAGAGCGTTTTCCTGAATCTCCTTCGTCTCCATTTTGAACAACAATCGACGTTATTGTTTTGCGTCTGTCCGTTTAAGTGAGCCGCTCAAAAGCGTTTGATTGTTTGAGATCTTGGTTATGCTTTTTGCTTCTTGTTTGTTTGAGTAGTTTAAACTGTTCTTTCTTGTTTGTTGTGACGTAATCAACCAAGAAACTTTAAAAGATAAATCCGGAATTTGAATTCCTCGACATCACGGTTATTGAGGTGCGAGAATGCTGGATGTTTTAAAGAAATCAATATGCGCCGCTCTTTACGGCACTCTCCTTTTAACTGGTTTATCAACGAAAGCGCTAAAGGAAACGCCTACTTCAACAGTGTTGTCTGTGTTAGTTGCGCGACGGCACTTCAGCGCTTCACTGTTTTCGGGATTCTTTTTAGACTGTAAGCATTTTAAACAACTTTGTTTAATAAAATCTGTTGCAACTATTGCATCTTGGATGCTTATTGTTCTTTCCGCTTACAACAAGTCAATTATAGTCGACAAGCGGCCCAAATCTCCACCAAAAAGACTTTACGCGCAATTTGTTCTTAATTTTGTGTGCGGAACTCACTCATTCTTGGCGGATCTTCATGTACGCAGAATTTGCATTCCGTTGTTTATAGCACGTCTCGATCACGTCTCAGCATTCTTGATTGCGCAACGTTTATTTTAATAACACTTCTTTATTTAAATCTCCATTCAAAATAGCCGTAGAAAAACGGAAGACAACCGATTGTTAACCTTGGCGTGTTTTGAAGCAGCATAACAATCGAGAGACGCAATTTTACTATTCACAATAGCTGGCGGGTGTTAATTGCACCTTTGCGAGGTTTTTCGAGTCGATTTCACTTTTATGTGTTGGTCTAGTTTTTTGAATAATTGTTTTCTAAGTTCTGCAAAAGTTTTGAATTGTTTAAATGTTGTTTTGAGTTTATGTTTGTTTTGGATAGTATTTAAGTTGCGCGCTTTAATTGCAAAGACATTCAAAGTAACTCTTCTGTTTAGTCGATCAACCACTTAGAGCCAAAGACGTCAACATAAGCTAGTCAACAATCATTTTTGGGCTATGGCGCGCCTTTGGCCTTTTCTACTGGCGTTGGGCGTCATTTGTGTTCATTCCATGCAACTTGATCCAGAAAGAATAGCAGCTCGCTTGCGAATTGAAGCCGAAATAGAAGAAGACTATGCTCGTCGAGTCGGCAGAAATCGTCGACAACTGGGACAACCAAAAGAAGTCACTATTCAGGTTTGTTAATCGATAACTTCCATCAAAGTGTTTTTTGCATCTTTTGAGACCATTAATCAATCGCAACAATTGCTTTTCGAGTTTTTCCTTATAGCCTTCCGTTCTTGTTTTCGGTTTATGTGTTGAGGTTCTTGTCGGGAGATTTTCGGCTAATCCACACGCATACTGAAGAGATTGTAATCAGTGTGGCGGTCTAACTAAGCAAATTCGGAGGCTAATCTTCTGCTGAAATCTAGCTCTTTGTGGGTTCCGGCGCCTTGATTTTTTCCAAAAAATCCGGGTCAACTCTCAGGAATTCGGTCAATTGAGTTTTGGGAAAATATTAGTCAAAATACAATAAGATTGATTGAATAGAAAACCTAAGTTCAAATTGCAGGTGACGGCTCCTCTCTTCTCAAGTCGTCTTTTTGAATACGGAAATGAAGTCGGAGACGAGGAATTGCCAGCCAATTTAGACGTGGCCAAGAAAGTTCAACTCACGCATCCAATCACATTTTATGGCCGATCTTACCAAACAGTTTATGTTTTAAGTAACGGCGCAATTGCTTTCGACACGGCTTTAAAGAGTCACCAATCAAAGATTTTGCCGTCTAACTTGAAGTTAGTTGCTCCTTATTGGAATCGTAATGATTTGCGCAACGGAGGCCATGTTTATTTCCGCGAAATCACATCAGGTCGTGTTTTGGAACGAGGACAAAGTGAAATCCGCTACCAATATGATTTGAATGTGAAGCCAGTCTCGTGTTTGTTGATTACCTGGGAACAGATGCAACCGATGGGTGTGAATCCACTGAATGCAGAGGTTTAACCTTTTAATCATCAAAATGTAACTGTTAAGTTGTTTAGAACACAAACACTTTCCAAGCTGCTATCTTCACAACAACAAACGGCACTTTTGCAAACTTCATTTACAACAACATCGGATGGACTCAAGCAGCTGAAGCCGGATTTAATGGCGGTCCTGGAACACAACACTATGCACTGCCAACATCCGGAACAGACAAAATTATGTTCTTGGAAGACGGAGGCAACACGGGAATTCCAGGTAACTTCTTTTTGCAATCTATTAAATTAAACAATTTCTTTAGGCGAATGGATCTTTGAAATCAGCGGAAGTCGTATTCAACGTTGCAAGCCTGGAATCAAAGGAGAAACCTGTGATGAAGCTTGTGGACCTGATGAATGGGGCGCTGATTGTGCTGGATGTTGCCACTGTGCTCAAAACGCTGCCTGTCACAACGTAACCGGTGAATGTCCAGCTCAAATTGGTTGTTCAGATTGCTGGATCGGAAACACTTGTCAACAACGTAATCTTTAAAACAAATGTCATTTCAAACAATCATTCTAGCAAGTGGCCAATGCCATGAAGACGTTCCTCGTAAATGCGCCCTCAATGCAATTTCCTTAACTGAACATGACCGTTGTGGAGATCCTGTCCAGAGTTGTCAATGTTTGGAAGGCTATGAAGGAGACGGACAACGTCAATGCCGCGATATTGGTAGTTTGAACTTAACATTATCATCTATTACAACTTACTTGTTTAGACGAATGCCAAAAACCTGGAACGTGTCATAAACACGCAACTTGCACAAACACTCCAGGCCACTTTTTCTGTCAATGCCAACCAGGTTTCAACGGAGACGGAGTTCACGACTGTCACGAAGTTTCAAGCTTCCTTTATCCGCACGAAGAAGGTCAAAAATTGCCTAAAACACACGCCGCAAAGTTAGCTTTTCGTTTGCGTTCTCCGATTCAATTGTTTGGCGAGAAACGAGACGAATTGATTGTGAGTTTGTTTGAAAGTTGTTTTTTAACTAATCAAATGTTCTTTTAAGATCTCAAACAACGGCTTGATCACAGTGGACGATCAATCTAATGAATCCGGCCATCTCGACGACATGGAATCTCTTGGCATCGCTCCATTCTTTGCTAACACTGATTTGTCTCGTGGAGGTGAAGTTAGTGTTTCTGAATCGACCAGTGGAGAGTTGTTGGCGCGTGCAAATCAGTTGATCAATGACAACTTGGCTGCTGGAGACTTTACAGCCACAAACGTTGTGATTGTTAGCTACATGAACATCAGTTCTCCCGGAGCTGATGTGAGTTTTAACTTATGTGTGAACTCTTTCAAATACTTTCTGTTTAGTCTTCAAACACATATCAAACACTTCTGATTGGAGGCAAAGACAGTCGAAAGCAACCGCTCACCTTTGTCCAACTCCTTTACGATCAACTTATTTGGAGTAATGGTGCCGAAGCCGGAATTATGACTAGCGACAAATCAGCTTCCATTCAGTTGCCAGGCAGTGGAACCGACGGAATTGAACAACTGAGTCAATTGAGTAACGTCCGTTCTCCAGGTGTTTGGCTTTATCGAGTAGATAGATCTGTTGTTGAGCCCTGCATCCGTGAAGAATTGCAACCGCCTTATTGTGATGCTCAGTCGCCAACTCTTGTCAACCGACCTTTCCATCCAAGTAAGTTTTTATTATTAATTGAGAAAAACAACTTTCAACTTTTAGCAACCTCTCTTCCATCAACTCGCGGTCAAGAACAATCGGACAGCCGTGAATCTCCTGTTCAAACAATTATTCCTGAGCCTTTCCGTCCCAATCAACAACCAACAAAACAATCGCCGAAACAACAACAGAACAGTTTGCCTTCACTTGTTGAAGTTCCAATCAATCCAGATGACTTGTTAGAAGACACTTTTGCTTTGCCGAGTGCTGAAGTCATTGAAACAACAAGAAGAGTAGTTACACAGTCACCAACGACACAGTCAACTACGCGTAGAAGACCCACACCGGCTTTCCCCACTGTTCAGACTCAAAGAGCAACAGAATTTACACGGTAATCAAACATAATCAAACAATTAAACTTACAATTATTTCTAGACCCGCACCGACTCAATCTCCACAAACAACAACTCCACGTCGATTTGAATCCACTTCACATCAACCGATTGTTTCGTTCAAAAGCACTGAACTCAATGAACTTCCACCAGACGTTTTCGAGTCTACTTTCTCGCCGTTCATTACTATCATTCCGCAAGTATTCCATCCAAACGCTGCCGTTGAACCTTCTCCGTCAACAGGTATACAAGAGCTCAGGGAACATGCCTCCACGTTGCCACCAATCAATGACTCTAATCCACCTGCAACAAACGATCACGTTAGCGAGAACGACGATTCAGCTGAATTCAATCCACAACAGTTCCCTCAACCTCCAAGCAACGATGAAGATTCGGCAGAATTTGTGTCACATCGAATGGTGATTGTTGAGGACACAACACCAGCAAGTGCTTCAACAACTGACAGAGCAATCAATGCAACAAAAAGTGTCATTCAACCAGCTAACGAGACTCCAGTGTTCTTGTTCTCAACTGCAAAGCCAACAACGCCCAAAAAAGTCTTACAAGTAAGTGTTTCTTTACACAGTTTACTAGGTGCATTTTATGTTTTTAGACAAGACCAAAACTTGTTACTGGAAATCCTCCTCCAACCCGTCCACCAACCGACGAGTCAATGCCCTTCGATGACAACCGTGTTTTGGATGCAGAAATGTCCTCGAACAAGCTGGCTATTTTGATTCCAGTTGCAATCATTGCTGTCTGGCTTTTAATCCTCATCGTTATTGCAATTGTTTTGTGTTGTCAAAGAAGGTAATTGTTATTTTCGTTCATCTTTAACTTGACTTAAACAACTTTCAGGAGAACACATCACTCTTTGCGCACAATGTATGGACCTGCATATCAAATCCGTCCAATTGGAACAGCTTATACGTTGCGTGATCCGTCCGGAGGTTCAATCAAACACCAATATGACAACGGAATCTTTGATGATCCAATGGAGAAGTCAAGTAGAATTCCATCCGGCGATCTTCTTGGCGGTTATAATGGAGCGGGGGTTCGTTGATTATTTCTTTGCACAGCTCTTCTTTGCACTTGAATTGATATAGTTTTTGTATCTACTACTTGCATAATCACTTCTGTTCTGTAGAGCTTTTTAGTCAGTCTTGTTTCTAATAACTTCAATAATAATCATATTTAAACTATTGTTTCTTCTCTTTGTCTTTAAAACTTCTTCAATTGCCATACAACACTTTCAACACTTTCAATGCACACGTACACCACAAGCACCAATTAAATGAAAAAGTTTGTTTTAAAGACATTTTACAGAGTGAACAAAAAAACATTAACACAAAAAATTGTTTGTGTTTGAAATTCTTTGACAAAAGACTTTTTTGTGTTTGAAGCTTTTCAATTGACTTTTTTGACAAAAGACTTTTTTGTGTTAACGTTTTTTATGTCCACTGAGTATACTGCACATTCACTTCTTTCTACACTTTGTTCAATTAAATGTTGTTGTTTCAGGGCGGTCGAATGTCTCTCTACGGCTCTTATTGGAATTTGTCAACGGGAAGCACTCGTGGAAACGCAGTCGACCACTTACCTCATCATTAATTTTTAAGTTAACTTCAAAGCTTGAATGGTCGCTCCAACAATTAACGTTGCTCAATTTAATCAAAAAGTGTTTTGAATGAACTTGATTAGTTTCTTTGTAAGTGTTGTTTGTTCAAATTCATTCAAACGCTTTCAACTTTCACTTTCAAAGCGTGTCCATGGCATAGTGTATCAATTGTTGTTTATCTACCTTTTTGCAATATTTATTCGTCTTCAGTGGCTCTTTTTAAAAAAGACCAATCCGCATCGGGTCCCATTTGAAATGGAAACAGATTGCCAATCTTTTGAGGAACTAATTAAAGTCTCAGCGTTGTTCTAAATTTATTGTTTCGTCCGCATTAAACTTTGTGCCTAATAAAAGTCTATATTAACAAGTTGCTTGGAACAGTTTTGTATAGTTTTGAGTCGACTTCTTAAAAGTTCTAAACCTCCGGCACTTATGTTCAAGTGCTTTGACAATAAAACGGGCACGTTCTACTGCATGCATTTGGTTGTCTTCTCATAAAACCACCTACAACTCGGCGGCAGGTCGCAAGTGACGTAAAAATCCATACGGCTGGAATGTCTTCAAACAGGAAAGATTAAAACAATTAAAGTAAGAGTTGTTTGAATAAAGAAAGAGTTGTTCAAAACAGAGAAGTTTATTCATTCGACATGCAATCAATTTAATGAACAGCTCAATTTATTCATCCGCATTCAACACCTTTCATAATGCACACACATTTCTTTGCACCACTGCCAATTGATCTGCTTTTGATCGTTGAGGCAGCTGTTGCAAATTAACGCCAAGATTGTGTTCCAGCCGGAGGTGGATCTGTTGCCTGCAGCGGCTTTGGTGCGCTTAGTCAGTGTGCAACGAGATTTTATGTATGAAATTGCTTTTAACTGTTATACTTATTGTCTTATTTCAGTTACAAACAAAATGATTGAAGCTTTTTGTTATTGTTTGAAAAGAAAAGTTTGTTTGAAGTTTGAAAAAAGATTTGTTTGAGGCTTTTTGTTATTGCTTGAAAAGAAAAGTGTTTGAAGCTTTTTGTTATTGTTTATTTTGTTACGGCATTTTTCATTCGTTTCTCCACATTGCATTTTCTTTTCGTGTATCCGATGTGCGTCCCTCACTTGGAGAAAATCAACCTAAAGGCGGATCAAGTTCGAGGTGATTGGGATGTGCGTGCGCTTCCGGGGGATTCCCTTGTACACTAGATGACAAGTGGCCGCATTTCAGGACCGCCTGTTGATCTAACAGAGCGCCCAAGGATTTGGCCAGGTCTCGACGAGTGCATTCTCGCAAATCGCCCTCACATTCGCTAGCCGTCAGCTTTCGCTTGTTCTGCGAAACCCACCAGCAACATGCCCAACCAAAACGGTAAGTTCTTGTCCGCAACTTCTGTATTTACTATATTTGACCGGACTTTAAATTTTGACTTTTGAAAGACTTTGATTTGAGCTATTTTGAACATCTGTGCGTCGATTATCGAGTATTTGATACCTTTTGTTTTAAACAATCAATATTATTGTTTTTGAAGCGATTAGTGAAGTTTATGTTCTTTCAAAACAAAACAACACAAATAGAATTAATTCATTTGTTTGTTCGAAATCAATTAAAGTATGTTTTCATTTTAGAGCTCAAAGAAATCTTTAACTTGGTGAGTTTACATCATTTTACATCATTTTGTCTACAAACCTTTAAAAGCATGTTATCAACTTATCTTTTTAGTACGACGAGGAATTGGACGGCAAGATCGATGGCACCCAAATCGGTGACGTTGTGCGCGCCGCTGGCTTGAAGCCTACAAACGCTGCCGTCTGGAAAGCCGCTGGCCAAGAATACAAGCGCAAGGGCGAGAAGCGCCTCACCTTCGAAGAGTGGGCTCCAATCTACGAGCAAGTAAGTCTAAAAAACTGGCTTTTCACACTTATTAATTGAATGTTTTTAGCTCACCAAGGAAAAGGTTTGTTTTGCCTGTTGTGATTCGAGTCTTTAACGATATTTGTTTGATTAACATCCTTTTTTCTTCAGGAAGCCGGTACCTTCGCCGATTTCATGGAAGGCTTGAAAGTGAGTTTAAAAAGACTATTCAAACCACAATTAAATGATATTCTAGGTGTTCGACAAGGAGGAGTGCGGAAAGATCTTGGCTGCTGAATTGCGACACATTCTTTTGGCTTTGGGCGAGCGATTGAACACCGAAGAAGTCGACGAGTTGTTGAAGGGCGTTGAAGATGGTGAAGGCATGGTCAACTACGAGGGTTCGTTGTTTTAAACGTTTAAAGAAACTTTCTAGTTCTGTTCACAACTAAATTGCTGGTTTCAGCTTTCATCAAAGAAGGTCATGGCCGGCCCGTTCCCAGAGGACTAAATCTTCGTCGAACAACGAAAGGATGGTACCCCAAGAGCGCCTCACCGACCCGATCGCTTCTCTCTTTTTCCAATCCAATCAATCGTGCATTCTTAACGAAAAACTGTTATAAAGTCGTTTTTTATTGCCAACTGTTCAATTGCTTTCTCCCCGACCATCCTTTTCTCAAACTGAGTGCGCGGCACACCTCCATCAAGTGCCTTTGTTAACAAATAGTTTTAGTTTCTAACTTTCCTAAAAACTCACCACCTAACATCTTCAACATCATCATCATAGACAACTAACATCGGCGCCGAATCAAAGATCGATCTCGGCAAGGGACACATAACATCATCATCGGTTTTCATCTTTTCTCTCTTCCTCTTTCCACTAGGTTTGACCATAGTTTTAAGCAATAGACTCTGTTTCTCTACTCAACCAGCATTCACAAGTGCCTTATCTTTAGGTTAATTGTTGTTAAAGACAATCATTTAAGACTTTGTCTAAAGTCGCTCCTCTTGCTTTCCCTCTCTATCTCTTTCACGCTAACATTTTGCGCAACGGCGTTTTCAGTTTCTCATGTGGCGTGATCTTTCCGTGTATGGCCTCTTTTTATCTGTTAACTGATTCCCCGTTTCTTGTTTTTCCGACCAGTTAATGCTTCTCTCCATTGGCTCCATTCTTGTTCTCGTGAGCGTCGTCCACAATGACCGTGAGGTTGGAGTGTGCGCGCTAGCGATCGGCAAAGTAAATGTGTAAAAGACGGCACTCGAGTTCGGTTCTTTAAACTTTTATAGACATAACTTTTAAACTTTAAGGATTTTTACGTTCTTTTTGCTAAACTTATTCGTCGTGTTCCGTTGCCACTTGAGCATTCGGTCGGGTCGTAAACTTGGCCCTCCGTTTTGCTGGATCCGACACTTTAGCTCTAGGCTTTCCAGATCGCCCACCCTTTGTTTAGGTTGCGGCGGAGTAGCAACTGGTTGTGTGCGCCCATTCGGCTATGGCTTGGTTCCAGGAACATTCAGCAGCGTGTCTCCGTTGAGAAGGCTGCGTGGGTGTCCGGCCGCCGAAAAATGTCTCCGCTAGGAGATAAGTTTTAAGCAGCAAGGTGTGGATTTGTAGGGGATCGGCGAAAAATATTGAGACTTTAGTGTCGAATTAAAACAATTGAGGTTAGAGGAATTAAAAGAATGAGTTTTAAACATTATCTTTAAACATTAACTTCAACAATGAGTCTTAAACATTATGTTCAAACAAGTATGTGTAAGTTTGATTGCTGAATGCAAAGAATATGTACTAGTTATGTAATTATGTACTATGTAATTATGTATTATGTATTATGTAAAGGTTCCACGCCTTTTCCACAATTTAAACAAGTTTTTTGAAATCCAAAAGCCAAAAATCATTTTGTCTTTTCGATTGGAACACATGTTACGTTTTTGCATTCATTTCGGCGGCCCGCTTGACGTGCAGATCATTATGTCGGAACAATGAAAGAATTGAATGGAATGCAGTCGGTGCATGAAAGATCAAAAACTCATTGTCCATTTCGAAGTTTTTGAGTTCAAACGTGTTTGATGATTAGAATTTATTTATTCAAATGTTGTACGAAATTAATTAAACAATTGACATGCGTGATTACCAATTAGGATTTTTGTAACCAGGGGCAGGACGGCGATCTTGATAATAGATTGAAAAGCGATTGTGCTCGTTAATTGGTTCATAACGTGCATTTTGACGAGGGTCACAGATCGTGCATCTACACTGGTTCCAGTAATTGCAATGGCCTTGAAGTTTAAATAAAGCAACTTAAAACTTAACAATAGTTACCTGTACAACGTCCCAATCGAATACAAGCACCTCGACATGCATAACCGTCACAAATGGCATTCACATTCATTAAAGCCACAAAAATAACCAAGAAACACAGCAAAGACTCCATCGTTAATGTTTTTGATTTTGTTGGTCACGCGAGAAGCGCAGTTAACAATTGCACCAAAAAATTGCCGAATAAACAATGAAATTTGATGCACCTGATTGCTTGAAAAAGCGCCTGTTTTCAATAAACACAAATTGCTTGCTTTGGGCAAGATTCCAGCATTTATAGATGTTTTGGAGGCAATAAAATAAGCCGCAAGCGATGAGTAAACTTCATTTGTCACAAAACAAACGTTTGAGCAAACAAGAGAACTTGATGAAGATGTTTATTCAAAAGACTTACTAAGTGGACAAAAAAACGTTAACACAAAAGAAAGTCTTTTGTCAAATCAATTAAAAAGCTTCAAACACAAAAAAGCTTCAAACACAAAAAAGTCAATCAAAAGTTTCAAACACAAACAATTTTTGTGTTAACGTTTTTTTGGTCCACCCTGTAATTAAACAACTAAGTTTTCAATGTCAGTCAATCAGTATTCATTTTCCACCAAAACCAAATTGGATGGCACATTCTGTTAAAGATCGATTCAATAAGATGACCGACAAAGCACGCGATGCTCTGAAGGCGCGACTTTGCTGGTTTGTTATTTAATGTTTAAACAGCACTTACTTGGCCATCAAACAGTATCTAAAGTAAAACTGACCTGGCAAAACTGTACAACAAGCCAGTAACGTGCCACAAAAGAACGCAACTGCAGTAGTATGGAATTTATAAGGCAAATAGGAAATAATTCCGTCGTTTGAATATATCATTGATCCGTCAATCATTTTGATGCGCTAAATCTTGTCATTAAACACTTTAAACAAACAAACTTACCGGTTTAGAAAGATTGTCCACAATTAAGAACAGTAAATCAGCACAACAACAAAGCAATAACATCCGGCCATACGGTTTCAAATGGACTGGTGTTCGGAAAACAATCAAATAAACCATTGTTAAATTGAGTATGCCGCCAGTAATCTCAGCCAAAGTGTAGTCATAGTAAAAGAGCGAAACGTTCGTTAAAAACGTCTCTGGCCTTGGATGCTTTTCAAAGTAGTGAGGATCTTTGACATACGGGTTATTCGGATTTAATCCGCCGAAGTCCATTCTTTATCTTGGAGGAATTAAAAACTGAACTCGATGCCGAAAGGCACGCTGCTTGTTATTTAAAAAAACATTTCTAAGAAGACACCTAAAATTTCTGAGAAAGTTCAGCAATGTGTGTGGTACATTACAGAGAAAAACAAGAACAGGTGAATTAACACTTTGTCTTGATCGAAATTACAAAAACATGTGAGTTAAAAAACGGGAAGTTTAAAGACGTGTGTGGTTTTGTTATTGCATAACTAATTGCTTTTACCAAACTAGTTACTTTTACCAAATATCACGAGCACTGCTTACGGTTATGTTGAACAATTTATTTACAACAGTCACATTTAAACAATAATTGTGCATTGAACGAAAAGAAAATATGCATTGATTGATTTACAAACGAGTTTGTTTACAAAACAGTTAATTTAAATAACCGGTCAATATTTAAATATAGTGGAGATCAGCAAAAACGAATAACATGGCACATAATGTAATAAAATGGCAAAGTTGTATAGTTTAGGCATCCACGTCGATTGAGACATTTGTGCTGTTTTGCTTCAAAAGCATTCGGTGCTGTGGAAGCGAAGAACGACGTTGTTGTCGAATTTCTGGAAACATTTAAAGTTTATAGTTAGAACAAAGCAACTTACCGGCATAATAACCATCGCGGACACCCGAAAACATGAAGGCCATCAATTGCGACCAGGCCAGCAAAGTCTCACATCTTTTATGTGATTGCCACCGTCCAATCTAACGCATTCGGCAATGGTTGCATCGGCAACTATCGAGAAGTATTCTGGACGAAATCCGTAATTGCACAGTTGAACATGCATTCTACCGAATTGACGAGAGATTTCAGTAATCTGGAATGTAATTGTTTAAACTGCAAAGAAGTTTAAAAACACTTACACATTCTGCATTTTCAATGTTGTTCACGCAATCAGTGACAAAATTGTGCAACTCTTGGGAAAGCTCTTAAATTAAGAAAATAAGACAGATTTAACATAACGAATGTGTTCGAGTATTTTAAAATCAACAAGATTTGATGAACAATCAAATATAAAAATTGTTTCAGACAAACAAACTTTTTCACTTTCTACTTTTTTGCTTCTTCTTGAAAATTGAGGCTATGAAAAAGGCAAGTTTTAAAAGCGAGTTTGTTTGTCAAATCTTGTTGATTTTTAAAATACTCGAACGCATATGCTATGTTAAATCTATCTTATTTTTTACCTTCAACTTTGTCTTCATTCAAATAAGCAAGGAAAGTTTTCATCTCTGAACGCAAAGTGCAAGCACGTTTTAAGATTTGTTGTCCGATTGTTGGTCTAAAGAATAATTATTGTTTTAATGGCTTTATTTAAAAAGGCTTACTTTGCGTGTTTGAAGCACTGTTGAATGCGCAAACGAGTCAATGATGGCAACGTTCCATTTGATGAACGCCGACTTGCAGTTCCGCTATTGTTGTTGTTTCCTTGTGAGTTTTGTTGTTGAACTGACTGAAATGCAACTGGTTAGTAATTAAATATGTTTTTGAATAAGCTCACTTGACAGTCGTTTTTCATTTGTTGTGAACAGAGAGAACGAGATCGACGACGGTTGTTAGCGTTTGGTGCTTCTAAGCTGCTCATAACAACCATGTTTTGAACGTCCGAACAGGAACCTTTACGTGCTCCGGGCGGATTATTGTTGAAATAAAGGTGAGGTCCGTCAAAATCCGGAACCAATAAATGCTGTGTAGAAGCACTTAAACCTGTAGCGGCGGCACTCAAATTTGGATAAGATTCGGGTTTCGGCTAAACACTTACTTGTTAGCTGTCTTATAAACAGTATTTCATACCTGAAGTTGCTGTTGTCTTTGTTGTGAAGTTTTGCGAGACACTGCCTTCGCTGCTGTTCCACTTATGCTTATGCTTCCACAGTCACTGAAAACAAAAAATAATTAATACAAACAAACAAAAATGAAGCGCTCGTTTTTCAATTTGAATGATCAAAGCGTTTGAACACTATTTTGCATGTGCTCGAAAATTAGGTTCATTTTGAAGGAATGTTGTAAAATGAACATAACGTGGCAATAAAACAAATTAAATTTTCGTGATAGTTCCGGGATGATGTGTTTAACTGGCTTTTGATGGTTTGGTGATGTGTGATGCTTCGGAAAAACGTGGATTTTAAAAACTATAGTTAAAGTTAGCTAACAAAATCAGTTTATATATGAATCCTCAATTGAATCCGCCCATCCGAAAACTGAACGGCCCAAAACGCTTCCAATTGTAAATTGACACAATTCCATTTGGAGAAGCATCAAATTCGACATCTCCTTTTATAGCCATGAGAACTTAGGAACGAGAGTAATCAAATGCTCAACTTTAATTGTTTATTTTTTGCTGGAAAGGTCGTTCGGAAAGAAGATGCAAACACATCTATAAATAGTCCGGCAGATGCAAATATAGAACTTTTACAGCAAAAACTGCAAGTTAATTGGGCAATTTGCAAACATTGATATTTCTAGTCTTCAGGAAGTGCTTTGTAGGTACTTCAGAGCCGTGTGTCAATGACCACCTTCTAGACCAAAACACAACCAGACAAAATGTCACAAGTTTGCGCGCAATTTCCCAAAACTTGCAACCGAACATGCGTAGAATTCCAATTTCACATACGGAAACACTGTATGTAGACAGTCAAAAATATTTTGGCGTGGTGGCGCGTGCCATTCAATTTAAATGTTGCGATGTCAGACAATTGACCTTGTGTACTCGAAATACATGCATAAAATTTCAAACAGGCTGAATCGAAACAACAATAGAAGAAAGTCTTTAAATTGGTCACCTGCCAACTTTAACAGTAATATGATTTTCGGTCAAATTGTATTAGCAGACAGTTTCCGACCCGAATTGATTAGCTAAACAAGCAAATTTGGCCACTTTAGACAACGTTCTTTTTGTAAAACTTTTGCAAACAACCGCAAACAACGACGCTTCTTTGCAGAATTGGCCAAATAAGAAGTACTCGAGATGTTTAGAATGTATTCGATCTTGCGCTTGCAACTACAAAAAACAAGAACGTGACTTCGAATGCAGTCAATTTCACTATCAACTATAATTAGACCGACGCACTTTTATAGACTAAAATAACGCAACTTTCCAGCAAAAACTCCCTCATCAAACTAGTTGTCCACATTTCAATCTAGACTCAATTTCCTTCCAAATTTATACCGCACACTTCCATCAAAGACCTCCTTCAATCTGCCGAAAATAGCTCACAAATTGAAGGTGTCTACGAAAACTGGACACCAGTGGGCACGACGCAGTAATTTGCATATGAAATCCTGCCTTAAGTGACCAGTGCGGTCAAAAATTGTAGTCTGCCCGCGTTCAATCCGCTGTGTGAACTGCTCTTGGGCAAAACGTCTCCTTTTTCGAATGCATAAGCTGTCCGTTCTTTTACTAAAAGGGCTTCGCCGAGGTGTTTTGTTCAGCGGATGGACATTGAGTGGACACTTGTTGTGAAAGTGCCAAAAATAGGATGGGAGACTTAAATTAGCACCAAATTGTTTATAGTTCAAGAACGTGCCGGCTTCTTTACTAAATTTCGAAGCCTGATTTGCAGAAACTTGTTTTGAAATTGCAAAATCCAGAACTCTTACTGTATTCAATCAATAAAAGAAAAAGCAATTCAACTAGCAGTTATTGTTTGATAAAAGAAAAAGCAATTCAAATAATTCAACTAATTGAAAGCAACAATTAATACTTAGAAAGAGACGTTCAAGAACAAATAGTCTCAAAAGCAGTTGAACTAATTGAAAGGCGCCCACTTAAATAGTCGAACGTTCGGACTGCCTAATTTGTGAAAAACATCTAAACAAACCAAAAATCTCCAGTCAAAACACCTCAAAAGATCATTGTTCTTTAGTTTGCAGCCAAGAACAACAAAGTAACGGAACATGACGGGCTTCTTCAACTATTTATGTTTTCTTTTTCGTCGTTGCTCCCACCCGTTCACAACAAACACAGATATCAGTGCTCAAAAATTAGAGTCCATTTTGGTTGCTAGATTCTCTTGGAGTTGTTTGGAAATTGTCTGGACTTTATAGGACTTGGATCATCAGGTGAGTTTTTTGATGTGGATGACAAAGAAGTTTTAAATACAGTACACCGCGTTCAAAAAGTTTAAGATCTATTTTAAAACTTCCCACAACATCGAAACGACTTTCCAAGAAATTGCAACAATGCAACAATGAAACCAGTCCAAAAATAACCACGCAAAAAATGTTGAACTGGAAGCATTTCAAGCAAAAGAAATTTAATCGAAGTTGCGCAATGTTCAAAATTATTGTTTTCACCCAAAAATAGCCGTAATGCCCAATTTAGCCAAAACTTTAAAGCTCGGCAAAGACAAAAGCGCACGTGGAGGAAATGTCAGCGGCGTGGGAATTCGTTGAGACAGTCTTTAAACTCGTTGGTTTCGCTCGTGACTTTAAAATGGCTGGGAATGTTTAATTGAAGTTTAAACAATTTAGTTAAGCAATTTGGCTTCAAAGAAGTACTAACCTGTCCATTGAGTCTGTTCGTCGGTTTGCATCCACTAAAATCCTTTTCTTCTTGGGAGCAAAACGTCGTTGTGGCTGGCTACTGTTACTGTTCCCGTTAAGCGAGTCTTTGTGTGGCGACTCAATTCCGTGATTTGATGATGTTTCGTTGCCCATCTTGCTGGAATGAGTTTCAGAGTCGAAGCACAGACGCAAATGGAACCAGCAAATGTGCAACCAAGAACGAAGACGTCGACGTAGGCGAGCGGTGCGGGGAATTCTGGAACATATTGTGATTAAAATGAGCATAATAAAACCTCAAAGTACCTGTTAATCGGCCGACACACAAATTGCTTCGTCGAATAGCACCAAGGAAGCGGACAACAGCCAAACGGGAGTTTGGCGATTTTGGCACTCGATTTGTCGACTATTTTGAACAAATTAAGTAGTTGACATTTAAATAAAGATAGACGATGTGTTTCTTTTATGCCATCAAGTAGATCAAATAGAATCTAAACGTTAAATTAATTGAATAAACAAAATGAACACGCAAAACAATTTAACAACATCGCAAATTTAAACTCATTAAAGAAGATCAATTCACCGATCAACTTCTTAATTACGGGGCGGAATAAATAATCAACTAAACATCATGTCTACACGCAAAATTATGATTAATTGACATTAATTATTATGATTTGGGTGTTCCGATCACTAATTTATGCAATGCCGTTAATTGGAACAATAAATGTTTCACTGGCCCAAAAGAGTTGAAGTAAAGTGACTAAGCGCAAATTGCAAACGCCGACGCCTCCAAACACATTTTGCGCAAAAAGATAAGCAAAAAACAAACACGGAAGCATGACTTTTGGCACTTGGTGGCAATGCGGACACTTTTAATTTGCTAAATTCGGGCCCGTCCGCCAACACAGTCAATTGCCTTTCAACGACCGGTGCAAATTCTCCGCATGAGTTGAATACACATAAAGATAAATAGTTGCAAGTGTTGGGGATAATTGTGTTAAATGGTGTTTAAAGACATTCAAGACGGCTGAAAACAAACTCGGTACAGTAGGTTCTGTAAATCAAGGAACTAAACAACAAGAATCACCGAACTACATCATAAATCTTTGAAGTAAATCTACTCCACCGCAAAACGACAATCAAAAAGCAATTATGACGAAGTTCGTCCACACAGGCATGCGTTCAGACGAAAAACGACGAGGAAATGACATTGTCCTCAAGCTTGAAGGGAAGCCATTAACTGTCGGGATTGGCAGAGCGAAGATGGATCTCCTTCCGTTTGATAACTGTCAGCCTGAATCCCGTCAATTTTCAGTAGAAAGAAGAGGTTTCTTTGAGCGAGGAATTGAATAATTGGCGCGTGTCAAGACTGATTTTTTTCGTTAAATTCTTTAAAAAGGCATGTAGAAAGGTTGCGACTTGAACAATAAGCATTCAAACTTTAACTTTAAACTTAACAGTGCACTTTAACGAAAACTAACAGACAAAAGAAGACAACAACGACCAACTAGAAACCCATCAAAACGTCTTAAAATTATCGCGGAACATAAGAACCTTTCCATTTGTCAAGTTGCACCGAACACGCAAGCACAGATTTGCAAGTTTTTGTCTTCAAACAAAAAACGAGAGAACTTGCAAATGAAAAAACAACTTAAAAACTTAAAGCATTGCAGGTTCGTGTTCGCCAGACAATCGTTGAAAAAGACATGTGCAGGTTTCCCACACGAGGATGAGTGCTAATGAGTTCGCAAAATCAAAACGCTTTTGGCATTTTCGGCTTTGTTGCGTGTTTGGACAAAGAACAGAAATAGTTTAAATCTTGGATTTTTGGATTAGAAACTAAAACTAAGGTTACGAAGATGAAGGAAGATTTTTCTAGAAAAAACTTACTCAGCGCTAAGTAAACGAGAGATCAACAATCGCAAGGGCGTGGGATGAATATTTCAACACTAACGGTTGAAAACGATGAACTCTTCTTTCTTCTCAAATCTAACATTAAAGAACTAATATTAGAGACGATCTTTGGAAGGGAAGCGCTGCCAAATGTGCTCATCAAATATTTGCAAAGTGGTGGTGAGAACTTTCATCTGTTCCAACATGATTATTTACGTGCAACATGAAGGAAAGTGATGAATTTAAAGACAAAAAGTGCAACATAATAAAGATTGAATAAACAAGTGGATTTTAAATAGAAACTTTTATCCTCGAAACAACAAAAAGAAGAGCAAACAAAAGCCCACAAACACGATGCTTAGAATGGCATTTGCACAACCGTTGATTCTTCCCATGAAGCCCACACAATTGCAATCCTCCCTCGAAGTACTCGTTTTTAGAAACAAAGAAATTAGACGTTTAATCAAAAATCTAAACAAACAAGCGAAACATTAAAGAAAACAAAATTGTACAAAAGTTTACTGACACAACTCAGTTGTAAACAAGCTTTATTGCAGCTGTTTAGTTCCTGCTCAACTTTTATGACTTTCATGGGACCAAATGAAACAAAACCCGAGTGTCGAATAGATGTCAAAAATCAAAGGTATTAGATTTCCGTCTGTTCTGTTTTCCTATTGAAAGTTTATGGATCCTTCTGCAAACACATAAAGCACAAAATGGACTTCAAAGTCCAATACAAAACCTATAAAATGATTCGTCGTCACTTAAACCCCACCCGAAACTATTCGACAAGTCCACCCCCAACTTAATGGCTGTCTATTTTTAGCCCAATCGTTGAGGATTGATAGCAGTGGCTATTAATTCCACGTAATGAAAGCCTCGTGGGCTTTCAAACTAGAACGAGCTAGTGGCGCAAAATTCAATTTTGTAAGTTGGCTGTAGCTTTAGTAGTGTTTGTTTGGCTTTTCTCCATTCTCTTTGCGCCTAATATGGTTTAGAATGTTTTTGATTAGAAGAGAGGGTGGATGATCTATGAACAAATTGGAATAGTTTAAATGTTTTGAAAAGTAAAGTTTGTGCAACAAAGAATTGATTTGTTTGAGAATGAGTTAAATCAATTAGCTTGTTTTCAAATCTTGCTTGATTGTTCTTGCAATGTAATTGAATAAAAGATCACCTATAAAACATGTTCAGGTTTAAACCACGCGCTCTAAAACCATAAAGATGCACCCAAAAATAGCCCAAATGGCCAAAATAGCCCAAAACTCAATTTCAAGACGGTCAACAAGGATGATGTTCCGTCTTCTAATTGTACAAGTTTTTCTACTCGAAAATGGAGCAAAATTGAATTTGCGCAGGGAAAAAGCCGGCTGGAACACCGTCCCAAATGGACGCGACAGTGTTTTTGAGCGAGTAATTACCGGATGTTTTTGGGAAAAGCGCTGTAGAGTAAAGTTAAACTCTCGAGAATTTGTAATGTTTAAAACTATCAAGAACAAACAACAATAGTCTTCTATTTAAACATTCCAGTTGACCTTTAAACGTTTCCAAAAATGGCTCAAAAGTTTCAACACTAATCTAAATTTAACCGAAACTCCAAACAATTTACAGCGTGTTGTAAGCGTGAACACCAAAAACCAGATGAAATTGGAATGTAGCCTTTAAGTGGGAGAGGGTGGATGCTTTTTTGATCCGTTGAATAGGATTAAAAATTTCCTGATTCTAAGCTTTAACGAGGCAGATTAAAGTAATCTGACTAATTAGTATAAATTTAGAAACGCACTTTCAGATATTAAACAAGCAAACAAACATAAAATGTATTAAGAACGAACGTTGAACGTTGTCGCGCATTATTCGACAACAATCATTTTGAATGAATGTGTGAATTTGTCGTCGAAATTTTTTAGCACATCATCCATCGCAAGAATGATGAGGATTTTCCCGTCGGCTCCCGAGCGTAACATCCGTTCTTCTTCACTTTTTAGTGGCCAAATCCATTTTTCGTCGTGTGTCTACAAACTCGTAAAAATTCACAGAAGAATTCAAAAAGGCGAAAACGGCGAGAAGATAGCAAAAATTGAGTACCGAAAGACAAAAGAAATTGTTTTTAAATAGAAACATTTGATAAACAAACGTCAAGTCGAAAACAAGTTTCTAAATCAAATCATTCTGTAAGTACACAATTTCATATTCAAATTCACAACTCCAGAAATTAGATTACCCCACAAAGGCACTTATAAGCAAACAAAAAGGAACGCTGTGAAAAGGAAATGCATAGATCCGGCCGAATAAAACAAACCAAAACAAATTGAGAGTTCTTGTCCGTAAAAGAAAAAGCCAAATTTGATTTTTCTTCATTGATTGGAACTCTCAAAGGAATTGAATGAGTTCAGTTGAGAACAAGTGATTTCATAGCTTTTAGTTTACTTTAGTGACAACGTAGTGGAGTTTATTACTTAAAAACTAAACAATATGCACAAAGCAACTCAGGTTTGTTATCGAAACTTTCAAAACCATGACCTTTTACGAAGAAACTTGCGGCCCTTCGGCGAACACCCGCTCCTTCAAATCCAATAAATGGAATTTAAATTAAAAACTTTCTATCCCTTCGAATAGACCGTCTCCGACCAAACAGAACGTTTCCAATTTCTTTAGCCATCCGAATGCAAACATTCGGCCAATGCCTTCGGGCCATTCACGCCTTTTCCGCGGAGGAAAGATCTGGAACGGATCCACAACTTAACCTAATGCGTGGTCGTTTCAAGTAGTCGTCCGGATGACTAGAAATAACTGCAAACAACACTTGAGCCGAGGAATCTTTCCAAAAATAGCAAACGTCTCAAGATGCCGACGTAACATTAAACGCAATTTGTTTATTTGAACAAAGTTATTAAAACGTGAGTTGAAATGATTAAAGATTTCGAAGAATAGTTGAAATTCTAATAATTTAATGTTTACCGACTTGTTATTAAGCGGTCGATGAGATTTACTGCACGTTATAGCCACGAGGTTTTTAATTCTTAAAAGTGCAGTTACTATATTCGTAGACTCTTAATTAAAATCTGCGTAACAAAAAGAGTCTTCCATACTGTAAGCGTTTGTTTAAAAGTTTTGCTTGGACGAATGAACTAATTAAAATTTTATTATCAACAACGAATTGAGCTTTAGAGAAATTGTATGAAATCAAAGATCAATAAACACGAGATGAGATGACTAGAAAGCACATGATGAGATTCTTTGGCTTGAGTGGTTTGTGAAAGCGTATAGTTGTGGGTGTGTAGCCGTATTTTGTTGAGTTGTTTGTCATTCAAGTAAGGCTTTGATTTTGGCTGCTTGGCGATCTCTGAAATCAATTGAATTTGAAAGCAACTTTGTTTTGAAAACTCACTTCATCGCAGATTTTGGTCTGAATGCCGGTCGTCCATTTGTTCCAGAAATAAGAGGTTGAACGGGACCGTCTACTTGTTGAGCATATGATAAATACAGGGGTCTCAATTGGTTGTCTGTCAGTTTGGCACTTGAATGTTCTCTAGGCTTTCTAGAACGCATGTTGTTTCCTGTATAGGCAATACATTTTAGCTAAAATTGCAGAGCTTTATTGTAATAATGTGCAAAATGCAACCAACCTGCCACTCTCCGTTCTCATCATTCCAGCACACGTATTTCTCAATCAAATCAACATAAGTGTCAGGAATATAAGCGCCGATCAATGTAATGTAGAGTTTGAGTTCTTTTTGTAGCTGTCTCACGTTTTCCAACAAGCCTTCCATTTCACGTTGATGCTCGGATTCAATGTCTTCCAACTCAGCTTTTGCTTGTAAATAATTGTGAAAGGCGCGCTTTAGTCGTTTTGTCTTTGCTGTAACTTCATCTTGTAGACTGTTGTACTTTTCCTCAATGTCCAAACGTTCGGCTTGTCGAGTTTCAAGACGGCGTCGTAGATCTGTTTCATTGCGACGAGCATGTTCAAGTTCACTAAACATTAAAGGTTAAATTAATACACAAAAAGATTCTCAAAAAGGCTCACCTGTTACTTTGTTCCAACAACTGTGCTTGCTTTTCTGCTTTCTCCAACATATTCTCGCCTCCAATAATCAACTTCCGCTCAATGGACGCCAGCTTTTGCATTAAACGTTCATGCTCTGCTTTGTTATTAGCCAGTTCAGATTCTTTTTGTAGCAATTCTTCAGCCAACTTGCGTCGTTCACCTTCAGCCATTCCTCGTTCATTGTCCAGCTGTTGTCGACGTGAATTGATATCTTGTTCCATTTGATGAATCTTTTCGTCCCAATTGCTGCCAATATGATGATGAGCTTTGCCTTCAACAAAGTCTTCTTCTTCGCCACCACTTTCTGCGCCCGATCCTTCATCTAAACAAACACTACTTTAAAACAAAATGATTAAAACAAAAAACACCTTCATTTTCAAGCTGCTTTCGCAACAAGCTCGATTTCCTCTTGGAACTTTCGCAACAGTGCATCTTTTGGATCTTCGTTGATTCTGGCAACATTTTTGATGTTTTTAGGCTCGGTTTGCATATCTCAAAGTGCTGATTGTCTCATCATAGTTGTAAGTTGCCGGACCAATATTTGCAATCTAAACAAAAAAGAATTAAAAACAATCAATATTATGAACAAAAAGATACCATAACAGTTTTTGAGTTGCCACCTAATGAATCTTGTAGAAGTCGTGTTAGCTTGGAGTTTCTATACGGAATATGTGTAGACTTGGCATCAACTAGCGCACTGATAACATTGCCCAATGTAGAAAGTGACAAATTAATCTTAGAAGCTTCTTTGAGGCGATCACCCGATGCACCAGTTTTTGATTGACGTTCACTGCCCTAAAAGGATTGATCTAAAAACAAATGTGATTAATAAAACTTACAGCCAAATCAACTAAATGAAGTTTGCCTTGTGTCAGATGTTGATGTCCATTTATCTTTTCTGAGCATTCAAGTGTAATTGTAAATAGAGCGTGAGATCTGCTGCTTTGTTCATTCATATTTGTAGCGCCGACGTGTCCTAAACAAATTGATTAAATCAAGTTAAGCAGTTGAGTATCCAATAAAAATAACTTACTGTTAATATTGCCAAATTGCATGATTTTGAACATGTGATCAGCAGAGGAAACAGTCACACTCGACAAATCTTTAACAAAAACTCCAATATCCGGACGTTCTTTAATTTCAAGGCTGCTTTTTTGGTTTTTAGATAAGAGATCACGGATCTCTTCGTTATAGATCTCCAAGTAACTGACGCGAACAAGAAAACTGAAAGTGTTTTAATTTAGTTATAAAAGGTGTTTAACATACGTTTTGTCTTGTTTGCATTTGGCAATGTGATCGAAGATGTGTGCAAATGAATTCGGAATGATGCCTCGTTCTTCTGGCTTTGAATCACCAGCCATCGTATACGTTTTGCCTGTTCCCGGTCTGGCCATAGGCGAAAATGGTTCCTAAATTCGGATAATAAACACACAATTTTAGAATAACAATGTACCGTTGTATCCTCTGAGGACATTTTCAACAATATCCCTGCCCACCAAATTATAAATTGTTACTTGACCGGAGTCCCAATCAAAAACTTCATCGAATGTGTAAGTTTTTGTTAGATCCTAAACGTAACAGTCAAAAAATAAGTTAAAGTCTAATTTCACTCACATTTGGAGACGTTCCTGTTTTAACCGACACGGACTTTGCAATTTTATCCACCTGAACTGCAGACTGGAACCCTTGTTGGATCTCTTGAACGGAAAGTGGTCGACATCTAACGCAAACTTTAACATTATCAACCTCCTCCGACATCACCCAACCGCTGAAAACAACAAAATTCACTCAACAAAAGTACTCAAAAAGTGTAGGCACTCCATTCAAAACAATATCTCCATGACGATGTGAAACGTCCGCCCTTTCCAGCAACGAAACGGGATTTTCATAAAAGTTCGAATTCAGTTTATTTATTTATTGCCCTGCACTTATGCCATGCTTTTAAGACAACGACACTTAGAATTTGGCCACGTCACGGTTAATGGACAGTCTAGTTATGGGAGGGTGGAAATACTGACATGATTGTAGACGATTTAAATAAATAGAGTTCGATTCAAATCTTCATTAGTGTTGCAAAGAGTTTCAAAGAATCACAGCACAAACCAAACAAGTAAAGCATCTTTTTGAATAAATAGACAATTAATGACTATGCAGGAAGCTTCGGGAAAAGGCAAGATTATTGCAGTGATGGGAAAAGTTAATAAAGGACTGGAATACAGTGCTTGGTTAGCGGAGAAGTCCATCAAAGGGACTCTGTACAATTAATTCGGCGAGTGAGATAGTTTTGGTAATTCTTCTGCAAAGTTTGTGCACACGAAAGTTATTGTTTATAATGCTAAATTGCTTGGCAAAAACCGGTACACATTAGTTGTTGACATAAATTGGAACATAGAAATTGAGGAACATGTTGGGTTGGATTGTACGAGTTTGGCTAGGCTGCTGATTTGATGTCTTCCGGTGTGGCGATCACGTTTCGGTTTACAAACTCCAGCAAACGTTTGGCATACTGAAAAGTTAGGAAGTTTTCTGTTTGTTTAAAACATTCAAAGTCTACTTGATCCGGCTTTACAGTCGAGATGTTTTCTGCATCTGATCCATATTTGACGGACTTTGCAGCCGAAGCAGTTCGTTTCTTGACGCCATAATAAGTGAGAATGTCGACCAAGCCGACGAAGTAAATGTAGCGCTTTGGAGATTCTAAACAACGATAACAATTAATAGAGTGCAATTAAAAGTGTTAACTTACCTTTGGACGAACCAATTGCGAAGAACTCCTCTTCTAAGTTGAAAGCAACAACAGAAGGAATCGGACTGTCTGGAGGCGAGACTCCCAAATTGTCATCAGATTCAACACCAGCTGCCGACTCTTCAGCTGCTTCGCGTCCCATGCGAGCTGCTTCTTCCAATCCCTGCTCAACATCGTGAATGCCAACAAGTAAAGAGTAGTCCATTAAATGCAATTTTGTCAAAAACTCCGTATCGCTCTTCAAAATCTCGACCAGCTTCTGTTTAACGTCCGCTGGAATAAACAATTTGTTTTTCTCTTCGATGAAGTCGTTGTCTTTGTAAGTTGGCAATTCTTTTGTCTTTTCCTTTTCGCTTGCTTGTCGTTGAACAGTCGATCCTTTCAAATCGTACTTCTTGTGAATTGAGTATTTGCCAAAAACATTGCGCATAACCAAGTGATAAGTGTCAGAGCCGTCAACAGTGATGCGGTAGAGACCAAGAAGTTGTGGCAAAAGAGTAGTTCCCTAGAATATGAAGAATAAAGAGATTAGAAAAGACAATTCAAGCAGTTACCTGGCGCTCAACAACATACGAGTGATATTTGAATAGAATGGAATGCAATTCAGCCACAGATTCAGAATCCAGCGTTTTGATAACAAACATTCGGTCATACGAGATGTAAAGTGAAGGCCCTTCTTGCGGATCAACTTCCGGTTCATATGCAGAAAGCGAAGTCTAAAAATAGTGCACATTAACAGCGAAGATAATCACAAAAATCAAACCAAATATTGTCTTTGATCAACTCCGAATTGTTGACGCAAGCTACGGAACACGTTTGGACAGTAATGTTTAAATTTGAAGTGACTTGGCATGTTTTCTTTGTTAAAAAAGTGATTGTCGACCTTGACTTTGGAGAATGCGCGGAATTCATCAGGAAACAGAAGACCTGGAGGCGGAACATGCATCAATTCAGTGATCTGGAATTGTTTAAATGCAAATAATCAAGCATATTCTTCTGATCAAAGCCTACCGCGTGATTGACGCCCCACATAAAGACAGACATTGTTGGATCCTTTGCTCGAAACACTTTCCATTTAGGCACCAGGGGCTTCTTGCGAAACTGTCCAAGAGAGTCTGGCTTTCTACGATTCGCCATCCTTCACACGGCTTTGTTGGATGCAAATTTAAAAACCTGGAACGGAGAATTCAATAAAATTTGAACGAGCAATTCGAAAGATTAAATCGCGAAAAACGACACCGAAATGACCAGAACACGTGCTGTTCCCAATAAAATCACATTGACGCTACCAAAGCGGTTTATCAAAATAGGGGGAGGTGGCGCGTGCTCGAATTTTTGGAAGAACAGAATCGGTTGTTTGTTCAACGTAATTGGACTTCCATTTTTGAGCAAGTGGAGCGAGGTAGCGAGGAAAGCAAGTAAGTATCTGCGTAAATGCGCTGCAAATTGGGGTAATCAAAACGTTGCTTATGAAATAACCTGATTTCAGAAGTGATTGGCGGAGTTTCGCGTTCTTGTGACATTAAAAATCAAATAAATTTAGTTGTGTGAATTTGATAAATGTTTGTGAGACTCTTCAATCATTTTCTCACAGCTTTTTGAATCACGCAGACTGAAAACAAAGTCAGACAAATAAACAAACAACAACAAATATTTCAAATTTAAATTTAGTTTTAAATTCCACAACTGTTTATAAACAAAGTGAATGAAATGAAATAAAATAGAAGTCCAGATTGGTCCAAAGACTTTTCTAATAAAACAAGAGATATTCGGACTAATTGCGCGCCCAAAATACGAAAAGACTTCATTTGAGTTCACGGCGTACTGGAAGAGGCCGAGATGCTCAATGGCCGAATAGTTGCTGCCAGCATTCCGCGGCCCCAGGCAGTGCAGGAAAGCTCCACAAAGTAAACATGTGCTGAGCAAAACCACAAAGTGGAAAACAAACCGAATGGGCGGCCGAAGAGACGGAAAGCCAGAAGGGGTCAGGATTTTGTTCGGAGCGGCGATTCTGCCAAACTTTGCAAAGGAAGGCTATGATTGATGTGTGTGTGGTCAGGAGATTGAGAGAGATGAGTTCGAATTTGAATAGGCGTTTGACATTGCGTTTAAAACGTTTTTGTTTCAATAATTGATTACTTGAACACTAAAAGAACTTAAAAAGAATACCGAAAAAATAGTGAATAGAAATTGTTGTTGTTTGAAGTTTTTGACATTGAAACGCATATACTTTTTCATTTTTCTTTGTTTTCGCTTTTAATCACAAATGGGTGAATCAACTTCTGCGTTATTTGAGTCATTTTAGTTTGTATTGAATGCGTTCAAATGACAAAAACGCTTTGATTTACAAAAAGATGATTTACGTCAAGACTAACCTTATTCAACAAAAGGAACGTTTAAATTGAAAGTTTAACACGGCAAAAACTAGCCGGAACAAAATTGAGTCCACACTGTGACTTTTGGCCTTTGGGGCGAATTGACAATGAAAATGGGACAATAAACGTCAAAAGTGAATGCTCGCCAAACCAATTTGGACAATGGCTGGAAGGTGGGCGAACAAATAGTAAAAGCCGAAAGCTTCCCGACTGATTTTGTTTGCTTTTCAACTAGAAGCGCTAATATGTTTAAATTGCTTTGCAGTGTTTTGCAATTAAACAATTAATATTAGATAAACACTTCATTGTTATTGCAAAAAGCAAACTTCAAAACACTATCAAAGCAATCAAGTGTTTATTTTTTGAAATGCGTTTTGTTCAAATTTTGATTCAATATCCCGAAGCTAATCACAGTTTGCAAACTGCTAATTGATGTTCTTTAAATGGAATAACTTACAAGTACCGCAACCGGGTAAAAGATCTTTAAATGATATGTTCATATACTTTGTAGGATCTTTGCAACAAACCTCGAGATTGGCACTGAATGTTAAATACACGTTGCAATAAAGCTTTTGAAAAACAGTAACCGCTCTTTCAAACTCGATTGTTCTTCACACAAAATGGCCAAGATTGAACTTTTGTCTTTGAGTTAATTTCCTTTGCGCGAAATTAAATTTGGTGCGCGAACGCCAATGAGAAGAAGGAACTCGTATCTTTTTCGTTGATAAGGAAGGACATTCATGGGTCAAAGGTTGCTTGAAAATACTTGGAGATTCCGAGTAAAAATGTGCTCTTGAACACAAGTTGCAGATTCAAAAATATGATTCAAAGTGGTCTCAAATCTCAAAAAACAAACAAACCGCAGAACACGCGCTTCTTCATATCTCCATTAGTCATCACCAATAAATAGTCTCAGAACAGACGCGTTGGTCTCAGAACAGAATACAAAAATTCGTCCACAGATTTGAACTTTCATACGAGGATTAGTGGAGAGTTTTGTGAAAAGCGCCGAAATGGTCTTAGACGTTCGAGGAAAAAGGTCAAAAGCGAACGATTAAAGTTTTAAAGAGTGAAAAGATTTATGAAGAGATCAACTGCGTTCTTTAAAGCAACAAAGCTTGCCATGTAAAAAGGATAACAAATAAGTTCAAGTTTGAAAACTCACGTTCACATGTCTTCGGAAACAATTCCCCGAACAAGCAATATAAAACCATGTACGGATATTCCAAAAAGATGAAGAGGAAAGATGGACAAATTCTTTTTGCTGTGCCAAAACGAAAAAACGGCACAGTGAGGCGGAAAGACGGTCTTTTTAAATGCGCGGCCGTTTTTGTTGTCTTGGAATGCCGGCTCTTGCCGCTTCGGCACAAAGATGAAGTTGAATGAAGAGTTTTGAAGAAGGAATGATGAGCAAGAGTTTTGAAATACGTGTTCAATTCGATTAAAAATAAACTTTGCAAAACGTTTATTCAATTCGATTAAAAACAATGCTTTTTGATTTGTTGAACGATTTTGTTAGTCGACAAATTTTGTTCACAAAGATTGACAACCGGAGTAATAAACTCGCTCACAAATGGACTCTAAAAACAAGTTGAATTTAAATGTAGTAATTAAATGTATTACCTTCTTGAGGTGTTTGCATTCACGCTCGATTGTTTTGACAGCAACGTGGTGACAATCTATTTGTTTGATTTGTTCGGGTGGACTGTGAAAGTTGCTTTGCAAGTGATTGCAGTGATTGTTCTCCAACAAAATAACCGACAATCGAACTGGTTTTTCTTTCAATTTGAATACGTTCCTGAAACGTTTAAATTAATCGGAAGTCATTTAAAAACACTTGCATTCTCCATTTTGCTTAATCGGACTTTCAATCTATTCTGTTCAACAACATTTGTGCTTTTCTTTAATTGGCGTTTCAACAACAAGTATCGAGCAATTTGGGAGAACGGAATTACATCTTTTGTGTTGTTTTTATTGAAGTCAACCGATGTTGTTGGATGTTTGTTGATGCCTTCAAAGTTTGCAACTGGCTCTTTCCCAATCTTCAAGTCTCCGTAACGACTTGCATGACTCACCACCAATGGCTGAACATCGATAAATTGTTCATTGAGAGTCTCGCGTTGAGTGTTGTGCTAAAAGTTATCATTTAAATAGTTATCATTTAAGGTCTTCCTTACATGTTCAGCGTCGTTGAGCCAAGCCTTTCCAAATTCCGTGTTTACATATACTTCGAAATCTTTGCCATGAACGTGCACTTGAAGCAAATCTCTTGAAACGGCAAAGTGTTTAGGATCAGCAGCAGTGAGACGCGTAAACTAAAACATTAAAGTTTATAAATTTGATTCAATTTTCTTACTTTTTTCTTTGCTGGTCAAGTTTCCATTAAACATCGATCCGCTTAAGCAGGCCATCACGTAATAAGCTAATTCTTGGAACATCCGTTTTTCCTCCATGTGATTTAACGTCTCGTGCAGTTCTTTGACAGTGAAGAACTCGTTATTGACAACTAATAATCCTGAATCGCCGTGACCCTCGTGTGAAATGAAAACGCGGTTCTTGGATGTGCTGAATTAAACAAATAAACAATATGCAATCTTTAAAATTCGATACCTGTTCAAGACACGACCACTTCCGCCTTTCACTTTGTCTGCTTCTCCGCGCAACACTGCCATGTAGTTGGCAACATTAACTTCGTTGCCCGAGTAGTCAATTTGAAGATCTTTTGCGTAGTTTCGTGACATGTTCAAATCAGAAAACAGAGTTCCAGGAAAGGGATTGTATTTTGTGTTGTTGGCAAAACGGCCATTCATGAATAGAATGATGTTTTGAGCCGGAACGCCGTGATCGATAAGCCAATGATAAGTTCGTGCCACTTCTGCCTGGAAACTAGTTTTATTTGCTTGTACGACTTATCCAACTTACGTCAGCTGCATAATGTAAAGTAAAAGCGCGTGGATAGAAGGCAACGGCTGATACAAGGACTGCATGTACTTGAGCTGGATCTTTTCCATTAAGAAACGATTCAGCGTGCTTTGCTGTAGCTGTAATTGCAAAAGAAGCAGCCAACAGAAGAATCAATATTCTGAGCATCTTGAACGTCTTGTTGGAAATGCTGCGTGTGCTCGGCAGGAAAAGAAAGTCACTTGCAAGGAACTGGCAAATGCCAACAAAAGCGCGCTAATAAAAAAAAGAGGACTTGCAGTAATTGGAGACGTTCCCAGCTTTATTCGTTAATATGCTTCAAACAACTCGTTTCAATTCAAACCGTTTATTTCAAAAAATGCATGAAAGACTTTGGGCACAATAAGCACTCAAACTGTTGAATAAAAAAGACATGGGTAGTTTAATGAATGGACATTTGTGAGATAAGTGTGTATATTGACAAGGTTATGTACAAAAACATAATTAAGCCATATAAGAACGTATCCAATCGTTCTCCAGCAACTCGGAAGCATTTATTCGTCGACGTGGATTTGCTTGTAGCATTTTTCTAACTGTTGCTTGGGCGTCTAAACAGTTTCAATAGATTGTTTAACTCCTTTAATCTAACTTACCCATCGAAATATGCGACCACCGAGGCAAATCAAATTGGAGCTGTGCTCTCTTTATAAGTTTGAAGAGTTGTGAACGATGCGAAGCCCGGAACGGAGCGTATCCAATTAAAGCAATGTGCAAGCAAATACCCAAGCTCCAAATGTCAACTTCCAAACCGTAACCTAAAGAGACAACGTTTGTTTTGTCTTGAAGAACATTGTTTACCTTTTTCTTCAATGATCTCAGGTGCTACATATCTGAATTGATTACTTTTCAATCTTTACGTACACAAATTAAAACTTACGTTGGAGTGCCGCAAACTCTGTACAAAGGACCAGAGAATGAGCAAGCCAATCCAAAGTCCGTTAACTTGACCCAACTTTCTGACATAATCAAAATGTTTTCGGGCTTAACGTCTCTGTGCACAATATGCTTTTTGGTGTGTAAGTAATGAAGAGCTGATCCGATCTAAAAAATAAGCATTTAAATAACTGAACTTGTGATTTAAATACGTACTTGGTAGGTAATGCAAGCACAATTAGCTTCACCCTAAAGAGAATAGCTAAAGTTCTTTACATCTTCTTAAAATCACTTACAGGAATTCCAGTTTGTTTAATAAACTCAAACAAGTCTCCAAAAGGTGCAAACTCGAAGACGAGGAAAAAGTAGCTTGGCGACTCATATGCTTCAAGCAAACGACAAATATGTTCATGTTCGCATTGTTCCAGCAAGCAAACTTCGTTATAAACATAATCGACGCGTCCTCCCATTCGATCTTTGTCGATCTCCTTGACAGCCAACTTATTGGGTGAATGTTGTGGAGATTTTTGGAGAAGAAAGACTCGAGCAAAGTTTCCTCGGCCAATTGTTGAACATGCATCGTAGTGCCGGTAAAAAGAAGCTCTATTTGTGAGTTTTATGATTGAAGAGCATTCCTGCAAAACGATTTAATTACATTATAGACATTTTTGATTCGAACCGTTGCAATGCGCTCATTCAAATGAGTTGAAGAATTTGATCGAGTTGGAGTTGTGGCTCCAAGTGGAGATTCACGTTTATTGTTTGTTGCATTTAGGTGATTTCCATTTATTTGGTTTCCGTCGCGATCCAACGAGCAGCCACCTAAAATAGACGTTTTTGCACACTTTTGAATTGTTTATTTCCAGAAAATTTCAACTATTCAATTCATTCGACACAATTCAATTTTTGTGTTCTATTTTTTGCAAGGACACGCGCTCAATTTCATTCAACTTTTCGTAAAAATTCAATTCTAACAAAATAGAATTAGAGGGAGTGTGTCCACAAGCTACAGAAACCAATGATTTGAAAATTGACCGATCCCTTGGGCACAATCAAGCACAAAAATTAGAAAGAGAAGCAAAGTTTAAGGATTGAATTGGACTTTTAAACTCATATCTGTTATTAAAACGTCGTTTAATTACTTTGTGCAAAGGTTTCAACATTCTCGTGTCACTTTTTGCAAAAAACGCCTTTTCGCTTCGAATGAGTCATTTTGTTTTGAAAGGAAGTTGGCACCTTTGTGTGCAAAAGTCAATTCAACGGCTTTAACGGTACCAACAAGGGCCATTTTTGGCCGTTAAACAGGCAATTGGTGATGAAAACTCAAAGGATAGGCTAATTTCCGGTTGGTTAATGAACCTTTTAATGGGTGGATGTTTTTGAGTTTGCGTGAAGAACAAAAATAGACTTTGTGCAGAGTTTTTAGAACTGATTGACCAAAGTAAACACAAACTGACGTTTTGTTAACCTTTTCTATTAAATGGCTAACCTCGAGGTTGTTGACTAGTTGTTCCAGCCGGAGTTGATATTCGACGTGATGCTGGTGCAGCTACAGATGTGGAGTTTCGTCTTGACCGATTCGAAGGTGCATGTGAGTGTCGTCGGTGATGAGATGTTTGTGCAGTTGCGGGGAGAATTAATCGAACACCGCCTGTGTTAACGTACCGGATATTTGTCATCTTTTCTTAACAGTCAAAAGTTAAACAATCGACCTCTTTGGTTGAGAAGTGCACGAACGCAATTAATTAAACTAGTCAATGATGTTTGCAAAGTTAATCTCTTTCAATTTGTCTGAAACTGATCCCGAAAGTCTAAATTTAAAACTATACAATCCGTCTTGTGTTCATTAAATCGCGCCAGAAATGGTCGCCGCACCTCACCGGGAGAGAATCCCCTCAATGAATGGAGGCTGCAAAGGGGAACTTTACACAATTGGTCAATCTGTCCAATTCAATGGCCTTTTTCACACTTTCTAATCGTATAGTACAGTTTGTTGAGAGCCTGAATCGGTTTTAAACAAAACTTCTAAATCCTAATAGTTATATATCAGAATTTTGATATTGCTCATAAATAATTTATGCAAACAAGAATGCTGCGTCAAAGTTTAGAAACCAATAAACGCTCACACAAAAGATTTCATAATTGTCCATTTTTGCACAAAAAAGCAAGGCAATTATGAAACGGAGTATTTATAGCAAAAACGTTTCATAAAACTTCCCGTTTTAGAACATTTACGCATGGAATTACGTTGCTGGAGAGCTCACCTTAAACATATTCAAACTTTGTAGTTTAAACAACCTCCAAAATTCTAACTTCAAAATTTAAAAAATCCACTTGAAACGGTGTGCAAGTTAGCGGCGGCAACCTCCAAAGCGCCGAATGACCACACAGCCCTTCTCTTTAACCGAATATGGACACACTCGCGTTTGCGGTCGCTCATTTGGAGGAGGGGCCTTTATGAGGTTAAAATAGTCGGTGAAATTCCGACTGTGCTCTTTCTACCGGTGGATTTTAGTGGACTTTTGACGCGAGATTATAGGTTCGGCGGACAGGTTAGCACTGCTGAAAGGATTTGTTGCGCAACGAGATGAAAAATGTGAATGGCTACGTAAAGCAGCACTTTAACCACTTAAAACACTTTAAAATATTGTCGACAACAAAGTTTTAAATTGTTACAGTAATTGCATTCAATTTGTTTGTTTTAAGATTGGCATTTTTGAATTGCATCAATTTGACAAACTTCAATATTCATAGATCATAGATGTTTGTGTCGTAATTGTTAGACTATTATTTGAATTGATCATGTGTGTTCTAATTGAACTTAGTTCATAATACAATTGACACGTGACAGCAAAACTTATTTAATCTTTTTAATTGAACAATGCAAAACGATTAAAATCAAATGTTATATAGCAAACTTTCAGTATAAATCAAATCCGTGTTCAAAAGTGTCCACTGGTCACTCTTTCCACTCAGCCGCCAGCCACGCATAAAAATGCCACGAGTGAATTTCTCGGCTACCGAGATTTCCATGACAACTTACGAATAGCGTGCTGAAATAGACGGAAGCTAGAACTCAGTTGAAAGTCTTCACCTGTACAAAAAGACCACTCAAATGTGGAGATCGAAAAGAGAGCAAATTTGGCAAAAAGAATCCGTGTCGCCATAGAAAATTTGACGCAAAAGAAAAAGAGGTCAGAACGGAAAGGAAACTCGCTTGCGTGTACTGCATAGAACATGTGTTTTTGGTTTGTTCGTTTCTGTTCTGCCGTTTTGTGCCTACTTGGATTGTATTAACAATAGTAGCAGTTCGATCGACTTCTATTTGTAAACAATGCTTTGAAGTCTCGGTCAAAGACTCTTTTGCAGGTCTTTCTGCAATTTTGTAGGTATAATCTTCAAAAATAGACGTTAACATTTTGGATCTGATACAATTTGTAGGAACGGGCGGGAACTTGATTGAAGACTACTCGTGATGTTTAAAGAATACTTCGCATTTTGTATGAGTGCATTTAGTTATTAAGCTTTCTCTGCGTTTAGTAAAAAGAGATTTCGTGCTTCTTTTAATTAAACTGTTTGAATACGTTCTGCGTTTTCAGCTGTCTTCTAAACTGTCCGCGTCTTTTAGAATAATTTAGCATGTTTTAAAATTGTAAATCTCCGCGACGAGTTCTTTGCCAAATTAAGTTGTACGATTTTAGCAAAACATTGCCATTTGCAGACGTCCGAATCACCGAAAGTCACCTTTCATCAAGCGGAATTGGTGTTTGGCACCGCCACTGGGTCTTGTTTGCTGTCTACAAAGTCGGCTGTTTTTTGCGCTTGTCGAGTGAACAGGTACGAATTTTAAATTTGACAAGCGGCTTTTTGACTTTTTAACCGGGCAGATGAAAGTTCAGGAACATATTAAATATGTTGAACGTTTTGAACACATTGAAATGTTAATCTAAACAATTGAATCGTTAATTAGTAAACAAGCCTTAACTAGCAGGGTGGTTTAAAACTCATGTTTAAAAACTGTGAACATTCTTAACACATAATAAGTACGTTGAAACACTATAATTTCAATTCATCTGGTTCATCACGTTTGCAGTCGCTCACCATGACGATTTCTTAAGCGGTCATTCTAGCCTCTTTGAGTCTATTTTTAACTAGTGCACGGCTGGAAATAGCCATTTACTAAAAAATTCATGAGAACTTCGCCAAAAATGGCGCCTTCAATTCTCACCGGTGTTTTGAATGGTCACAAAACTGCAGTGCTCATAAAATGTAGTGGTCATTCACGATGCAAAATTAAAAGACTGTTTGAAACACAATATAAGATTAATTTAAGTGCCATATAAGTAAAATGGACTCCGATCTAGTCGCCGTTTGGAACATTCCACTTTCGGATAAAATGTACAAAATTGAATTTGAACATGGAACCACAACAGGAAAACGAGTGATTCCGAGTAAATGGCCGTGTAAGTTCGATGTTACAACATCCTGACTAATTCGTTATGTTTAGGAGATTGTGCGTCACGACTGGTTATTTAAATTAGTGGGACGTGAATGCTTTGAAATCAAAAGCACACGCTGTACCATTACAATTGAAGCAATTGGAATATTTGCTTATGAGTATAGGTATTTCAGCATATTCGAAGTTGCAATTTCAAAGTCTTGTGATTTTAGCATTCAAGTTGGCGGCAAAACATATGAAAAGTTTAAAGAGCAACAACAAAAAGGCACTAAAAGTTTGGCACGTTCAATTGGCAAACGAAAGTGTTCGAGTATGTTTAGGTAAGCAATTCGTTAAATTTGCTACTTCTACAAACTTGTTTTAGAAAAAGATTCAATGGATATTTGGGTAAATGGCAAGAAAGTTAACACAACAGGCGTCTTTGTTGACGACGGAACAGAAACGCACTTTGAAATCGGAGACAATTTAGCATATATAAAGTCAGAAAGTAGTGGAAAGCGTTCTCAAGGCATCGTTTATAATTTGTTTGTAAATGGAGAGCTCGTCCAGACCACCGTTTAACTGTATCTAGACACGTTTTTATTGATTGACCATTGCAATAATAGTGGAGAATAAATTGTATAGACTAAATGTTCAATGTGCTTTGAAATTGTTCTCGACGTTGTTTTCACTCGAAAAATTAAAACATGCTTTTTCGTTAGCAATTTGTGCAACACTGGGCGCATGTCACATTTCTTCATCTATCGTTTTCGCATATTTGGGTTTTCTTTAATCGGTTTAATTTAGTTACATTCAAGATGCAGCCAGATTTATCGTCACATTTGCACACAGCTGAATGTAACTTCTTAATTCAACTATTTCGTAATTGCAAGGTAGAAAATCCGTTTGGTGAGAATTCTCAAGTCTTTCGATTTTAATTTTTGTTGATTTTAGGAAAGTTCGTTGGCGCATGCAACTATTGGGACGAAGCGGTATGGCAATGCACAAAAATGGAACGAATCTGGAGAAGGTATGCTTTAGTTACTTGATCGGAATTAATGTTTTTTTTTCAGAAATAATAATCCAAAGTATAAGAAGCATAAGGTCGAACTCAAGTTCTTGCCAGAAGAATATTACACAAGTGCCCTGATCAAGCTCCGCAAAGAAGGCAGTCTACCCGATATGCGAAACGAGCAAGCTGGATGCAAGATCTAGACTAGACAACTTCAATTAGATGCACATAATCTGTTATTTGTTTGAGGATAATAAATTGTTTATAGATTGTTCTTTGTTTCGACTACGTTGTGGTTGCATTACCATGAATATTGTTGATTGTGCGTCTTAATGTGCTTTTAATCTATTTTTGTTTAGGTACTCACCGACAGTACAAATGGGCGAGTCATCTAATCAAGATAAAGATGAGAAATCATCGTCTTCTAATCAGGTTTTGTTATTCAATGAGTTACAATTATAATACTTATCGATTTAGCTCCCAAACATAAATCCAGAAGAGCTTGCACGGAAGATTCGTGAATTGCAAATTGGAAGCGCGTCGTCTGCTCGTGATTTAGCCGAAGCACAAAGCCGTAAGTATCAGTTTTGGTCAACACAGCCGGTTCCTCAATTTAACAAGACAGGTTTGAATCTAGATCATCATTGTTTTTTATTTAATAAGATGTTTGCAGAAGCGGAAGAAGCTATAACTGAAAATGAGTACATTGAGGCTCCTATTGAGATTGATCGTATACGCAAGCAACCTTATTCATTGCCTGGTGACAATTTTATGTGGTCCGATGTTGATTTGAATGACGAAGCTGAGTTGCTCGAACTTTATTCGTTGTTGAGTGATAATTATGTCGAAGACGATGAATGCATGTTCCGTTTTGATTACAGCAAAGACTTTTTGAAGTGGTAAGTAAATATTCAACCAAGCAATCAACAAGATAAATTTTCAGGGCTTTGATGCCGCCTGGTTGGCGTAAAGATTGGCATTGCGGGCTTCGAGTGGCTAAAAGTAAAAAGTTGGTTGCATTTATTGGCGCTATTCCATGCAACATGCAAGTTCGTGACAAATCTGTTGAAATGGTGGAGATCAATTTCCTATGTGTTCACAAACAACTACGGTCTAAACGTGTTACTCCGGTCCTTGTCAAAGAGATTACTCGCCGTGTCAACTTAACTGGCATTTTCCAAGCTGCTTTCACTGCTGGTGTCGTTTTGCCTAAACCTATCACCACTTCTCGCTATTGGCATCGTTCTTTAAATCCCGAAAAAGCTTATTGAATGTGGATTTTCAAGCTTGGGACACAAGATGACTCAAAAAATGACGATCAAGCTGTATTCGCTACCAAAAGTACATTTTAAAACAATTAAATGCGCTTTAACAACTATTTTAGGAACCTATTCATCGTGTCGTTCCTCTTGGCGCAGAACATATGGAAACCGCTCACAAACTTGCTCACCACATATCTCAAAAAATTCCATTTGTATCCAAATCTTACGTTGGATGAATTCAAGCACTATTTTGAGCCTCGGGATAAAATCATCTACGTCTACATCATTTTGGTATTCAACTTAACCTTAAAGCAAACTTATTCTTCACAAATTTAGAACGACAAAAACGAAGCGACTGACTTCATCAGTTTTTACTCACTGCCATCCACTGTTGTCAACAACCCAAAACACAAACGAATAGAGGCCGCCTACTCTTACTACAATGTCGCTACGAGTATCAGCATTAACCAATTGATTAAAGATGCTTTGATTTTGGCTTGCAATGTGAGTTGTTATTGAGACTATTCTCATTCGTATTTGAACGTTTCAGGCCGGTTTTGACGTGTTCAATGCTCTTGACTTAATGGAAAACAAAGCCTTTTTGGAGGACATGAAGTTTGGAATCGGAGACGGAAACTTGCAATATTACCTCTACAACTGGAAGACGCCTGAAATGAAGCCGGAAGAAGTCGGCTTAGTTCTTCAGTGATTTTTGTTACTCTATTTATGCCTTTAATGCTTTTTAACTGGGATTTAAAAGTACAAAGCAACAAGTCACATAACGTTCTGGTTGTTTCATTTTTAACACGTCTGCTCGATTGCCTTTAATGTGAAAGTTTATTCTTCCAGTTAAATAAATATTTCTCAGCAAAAATTGAATTCACAAAGTTTCGGAGTTATTTACAAGAACTAAACTGCTGTGTTGTAAGTCTTCATCGGCTGCTGGATCTGTGGAATTGGAGGTTTTGCTTTGTTTGAGTTTTTCGATTGTCCACCGCCATTTCGCTTCTTTTGCGGATTCACCACGTTATTGTCATTGAAATTAGTGCTGTGTCTTTTAAATGGAGAAACTCCAGCACCCGGAATTTGGCCAGCTTGATCGTTGTAGTTGGCTGGGAGCAGAGAAGACGCCTAAAATCAGAATTATACAATGCTAATTGATCATTAAGGATACTTTGTGCTTAGTTAAAGCTTCATGCGCACTGCTTCCTTCGTGAACAACAGCACCACCCTGCATTGAAAGTTTGAGCTGCCCATAAAACGAAGCGCGAAGATTCTTCTAAATTCAGGAGTTTACATCTAAATTCATAAAACTCACGAAAAACACTTACAATCGACGACATGTGTCCCTTTCGAGCTTCGATTCTTGATCGGTAGAGAAATTCACCAACAGCCTAGAAATTGATTATTAATCTGTCAAAAAGAAGCGTATTTCACTTACCGCAAACATTGAAATGATCATTCCACTCATTAAAATGTAGAAAATACCGGCAACTTTACTCAAATTCAAACTGGCACTTGATCCGTCCTAAAGGCAGATAAATTTAACAAAACACTAATGCATTTATTACCGAGATTCCTTGATCACATTGGCCACGGTCATACCACCATTTGTTTTCAAGCTTTTTGAGTTCTCCTTTCTCCTGCAAAGCCAAAATAGCCAAGTTGATATCGTCCCTAAAACAAAAACCTTTGTCAATCAATTCTTTGAAAAGCTTACTTCCATTCCGAGCCAAATGGTGTTGCAACGCCTAAATAATATATTAGAATAAACTTGATTAAACAAAGATATTTACCGTATCCAACGCTGTTCAAATTTGCTCCAACTTTCTGAAAACATTCAAATTAGACTTGATTAAAAACAACAAAAACATGCCATTGTGTCGCAAGGTTTTCTTGTGTTCGCGTATTCGTTTGGCTGTCGCTTCGAGCAAAAAAGCGTATCGGCCTTTGTGACTGCGAACTCTTTCAATTCCTTCAGCATAATTGTTAGTGAAAACTGATGGAATTTGAGACTCCTTAATGATTACTGTTACATCTAAACTCGAAATAAAACTTTCCATAAAACGCCACATTCTTTGATATAAAACATGTTTTTTGTTTAACTGCTGGAGCAACTCACTGACTACTTTAACAGGCATTACTTCTACTCGCTGAAGTAGTTGACCTGTGTTTTTAACATACTTGTTAGACTTTAACACGGCTCAATTTTCTGTAAGTTTTAATAGTTTTGAAGTACAAAGCAAAGTAAGTTTATGAAGACGTATTGATAAAAGACTTGTAAGAATTGTAAGTAGTTCACTCCGAAGAAATAATGCCTGTTAAAATAATCAATTAATTGCTCCAACAGTTAAACAAACAAACATGTCTGAACGGTTGAGTACTAAATATCAAATTATAAACAAAACAACGTCTTTGTAATTAAGTACCTTAAAGAATTGAGCAGTTGATCCGCCTTGTTGAATGCCGTATTTGATTTTAGTCTGTTTGGCCAAATCTTCAACACTTTCGAATTGGAGCTTGCATTTTCTCTAGTGTCAAGAAAGCAGCCAGATTAGCGGTGTAAGAAGAGACGATAATCATCTGGAAGTGTTGACATTGAACAAGTAACTTGTTTTAATGCTTAAATTACCGTAAAGAACCACCAAGCACTTGAAGCAATTCTGCCGCTAATTGATCTAAACAATAAATGTAATTAAATATCGGAATGACAAACAAGACCTCGGCAGAATATCGGTTCCTTGTTGCATAAACGCTAAATTGTAAATGGAGTTAAAGAGAAATTGTTTAATGTCTACCTGCAAGTGTAAACCAAAGACAATTGTAGACAGAAAAGTCGTTGGATATTGTGAATCCGGATCCATTTGGCATTTCCTCGATTCTCCATTCTAAACAACAGTTGGATAAACTTAATGTTTCCAACTTACCGTATGGACTGAACCGTGAGACAAGAAAGATAACAACAGAAACGCCGACATATGCGAAGATGATGTACATCCAAATCTCCGTTGATAGCGGTTGCATGAATGAGAACACGGAGAATTCTTGCTTGTCCGGCTTCTTGATCATAATTGAAATTCCGGTGGTCATATAGGGTTTACTAAAATCTACTACGCGCTCACGGTCCTAAAAGGCCATTTAAAATGTTTACTTGGAAAGTTGATTACCTGATTAATTGTGAGCGACGCAACAGCGACATCTGCTTCTCCACGTAACAAATATCCAACCAAGCCGTCCCATGATCCGTCAACTTGTTTCACTCCGTATTTATTGTCTCGACTAAGGAAGATTTCATAGACAAATTTGTTGTTGCGGTCATTGAGCAGTTTAAGCAAGTCAATGCAATAACCTAAATTAACTAAGCTTTATCGTTTAAATGCAAACAACTACCTTCAAATCTGTTCTTTCCTTGACACTCAGTTGCATTTGAATTCTCACAATCACGTTTGATCATCACAAATGGTTCGACAAGGGCTGTAACAACTCTTACAACCTTCTTTCTCTCCGTTTCTTGGGACTTTCGAGTGTGTTGAGCGACTGTGCGGTTGTTCAAAAATCCAAACGATTGTTTCCACGCAAAGACCTAAAATTGCAATGTTTAAAACGTGTGCATGCTAAGAAATATAATACTTCTTTTTTGTTAAACGAAGAACTGGAGTCGGAAACCAAATCAATAACAGTAACCAAGAAGTTTTTGCGCTTTCCGAACCGATCAAACTCGATATTTCCAGTGAGAGCGCCTTCTGTTTCGGTCAAACGTAGCTGTAAATGTAAGTTGATAAGGAATTATAGGTGATTAAGTAATTACCGTATGCAATTCTCTCAAAATTGTTTTACCGTGTTCAAACGGCGAAAAAGGTCTGTTTGGATTGCGTTTGTCAGCCTGAAAACAATATTAAAAGTTGTTGAATGATTATGATGCTTTTACCAATGGAAAGCAGTAAATGCCAGGATAACCCATATTGTAGATTTCTCCATGTCGAAAGTTTTGATGAAACAACGAGTCGTTGAATCGAAGAGTTCCTTCCAATGCGGTTTTTGCGACAAGAACAGCGTCGTGAGCAAAAGCAAGTCTAGCCTAAAGTTTTGATTATTACCTTTTAACTTTATTATTATCGCAACATTTAAAACACGTGACATTAATTCAACAAAAGAGCTGGTGCACTGCTTTCACGAAACTTCAGTTACACAAACGCTGACATTTGATTAAAATAAAGTCCATTTATAGAATTAAACGAAAACGTGACCTTAATTGAACAAAAGAATTCTTGCGATTTGTTAAAATGTTCACTATAAAAAGAGCGATGAAGATAGTTAAAATAACTTGAAACAATGTTGAAGTTGTTGGTGATTTTCTTGGGACTTGTCTTGTTGGTGGCTGCAAAGCCTGCATTGTTTGAAGATGCCGATCCTTCTAAAATCCACGCTGTTCTTGTCTCTGGTGTTGAAGATCCATCCCAAAATACGTTTGGTACAAATTATGCCCTGGAGGTAACTTTAAATTATAACATTCAAAGCACGATGTTTAAATTCAGGTCGAAGTTGCTCGCACGTATCATTGGCTCGTCGATCATGGAGTTCTTGCAGAAAATATCATTTTATTCATGAATGGGAAATTTGTCAATTACACTGAGAATCCTAAGCCTAATACTTTGTACGCCGACAAAGACTTATCACGCAACTACGCCGAAGGTCTTCAAATTGACTATTCTGACAAAGACGTGACTCCAGAGAATTTTCTGGCCGTAATCCAAGGTGAAAGTGATAAACTGAAAGGTATCGGCAGCGGTCGTGTCTTGAAGAGGTATCTTTTATGAATGTTGAAAGTTATTGATTTATTCAATTTAGTACCGAAAAGAATCGCGTTTTCATTTCACACGAGAGTCACGGTGATTCAGGGGTCTTGGCATTAGGTAATTCGTGGCTGACTGTGCAAGATTTGAACAACGCACTAAAGAATATGGAAAAGAAGAAGATGTTCTTCGAGCTTCTTTACTATGTTGTGGCATGTCATTCGTAAGTCCGCTTGTTGAGTTCAAAAAGTATTGAGTTGTTTTAGCGGTTCGATGTTTAGCGGGCAATTAAACAAAGACGGCAAAAGTAACTTTCTTTAAACTTAAAAGTTTTAATACTTAATGTTTAGTTTACGCATTTACTGCTTCAAGTCCAAATCGTAATGCAAGTACACTTCCGTGTAGTATGTCTGTAGTAGGAGAGAAAGAAATTCGTATTTGCCGAGGCACACAATTCGGGAAGGCTTGGTTAGATAACGTCGAAGAGGTAAATAAATAGTTGTTATAAAGGATGAAGCAAAAAACGTTAATACACAAAAGCAAAAAGAAAATTGTTTGTGCTTGAAGCTTTTTGACAAAAGACTTTTTTGTACTTGAAACTTTTGATTGAAACTTTTTGATTGACTTTTTGACAAAAGACTTTATAGTTAATAAATGTTTTGTTTTTAGAAGAACACCAAAGAGGAAACTCTCGATCAACAATATAAAATTGTCGTTTCACAAGTAAAAAGTAAAGATGATTCTCAGCGTTACGGAAACATGAAGATTGGCAAAGAACCGGTTGCAAACTTTGAAGGCGTCAACACAAACACTTCCACAAAATCAACAATCAATAACAGATTTGCCAGTGGACAAAACGACGAAGACAGTATTCCAATATCTCCAATTGCTAGTTACTTGTTGTTGAAACGAAAATTGAAGAACAGCAAGAAATTTGCCGAACAAAAAGAACTGAAAGAACAATTGAGTAAAATGGAAGAAGAAAGAAATCAAATCGACTCAAAGATAAACCTATTCTTGAAGCGTTGACTGGCAAGAGCACCAACTTCAAAGAATTCAGTAAACCGCCTTCACAGATTATGCAACTTGATTGCCACAGCAATGTTGTCAAAGCAATTTGGAACGAATGCAAAAAGATCAAAAAGGTATAGAGATAGTTTAAACAACTGATTAATAAGTAACTTTGTATTTCAGAGTCCATTTGTTTATGAATTTATTACCCCAGTTGTCAACTTATGTGAACAACGTTATCCAGCCGACAAGATCGTTGAACAAATCAAGAAACAATGTTCTTAAATCTTAACTATTCGAATTGTAATCATTTAATTCAATGTTAAGAATAAACGTTTCAAGTATTTTGAAATCTTTACAGTTTCAAAATGTGAACGCTGAAAGCAGACAATTGAAAGTCTATGCAGAGTTGATTTCAATATGAATTGATGCTAATTTATCTGCTATGCTAAATCCATTGTTTGATTGTTAAGGAGTCTTTATGCTAATTGATATTCGTACTTCAAAAGCAATCAAGAGAATCAAATAACTTCATTTTGAAGTCTTTGCTGCGGCAAAAATGTCTCGACTGTTGAGTTTCTTGTTAGTTTTTAATCTTATTTACGTTTCCAACGCTTCTGCTATGAAACAAATGTTTGGAGACGCAAAACCATCTCAAATTCACGTAGTTCTAATTTCTGCTGTTCCTACGTGTGCGGGTGATGAATTTCAATTAAATTATGTGAAAGAGGTAAAGTTAAATTATAATATTCAATAATCTTCAAATTCAGGCCGAAATCGCTCGAAGTTATCACTGGCTCATCGACCATGGAATCCCGGCAGAAAATATCATTTTATTTATGAACGGAAACTTTGCCAACAACACCGAACAAAATCCATATCCAGGTGCATTGTATTCTGATCCGGAACGGTCTCGCAACTACGCTGAAGGTCTTCAAATTGACTACTCAGGCGAAGAAGTCAATTCAGAAAACTTTTTGGCTGTGATCCAAGGCGAGAAAGACAAAGTGAACGGTGGAAGCGGACGTGTCTTGAACAGTTCAGAAAGTGATCATGTTTTTATTTCACACGAAGGTCAGCAGTGTTTAACTAATTCATGATTTCAATTCAACTTTTCAGGGCATGGAGGTCCAGGCTTCTTAATGATAAGCAGTTCGGGAGTTCTAACATCGAAAGTGTTAACAGAGGCTTTAAAGGATATGGATGCAGAGAAGAAGTTCAAAAAGCTCATTTACTACATTATGGCTTGTCATTCGTGAGTCTTTTTATAGACTGCTGCATTCGTTAAGTTTTTAGTGGATCGATGTTTTCTGGAAAGCTAGAACCGAGCGGAAACAGTAAGCAAATTGAAACTAACTTTATAAACTTAAACATTTAGTTTATGCGTTCACTGCTGCTAATCCCGAATTAGGTCAGAGTTTTAAAGCGTATGCAAAAGTGTTTGTTTAAAAGTTTAGATGCCCATCCAAAAGACCTATTCGAAGCCACACTTAAAGATGCACCGATTGTTATTTATGTGAACAGTCAATTCGGTGACGGTTGGATGGACTATGCAGAAAGCGTGAGTGCTTCCATTAAAGTAAGTTAAAGTGACGTCATTCTAATTTTTAGCATGACACAAAGAAGAGCACTTTGGACGCTCAATATGAAAATGTAAGGCCGCAAGTTGATAGCGATGCAACCCGTTACGGAAATATGGAGATTGGCAAGCACTCAATTTCCGACTTTCAAGGTCTCAACGACGGACCGAACTCACAAGCAAAACCAAAACCGAAATTTGGCAGCAGCAACATAAAACCTGAAGGTCGTTTACCGATTGCTCCGATTGCCAAGTACATGCGTTTAAAGCAAAAACTGGCTAAAATGCCTCCAAAACAGATGCCAGAACGTTCAAAATACTTAGGGTCACGTGGAACACAGTTAATGAGAAGCCAGAAATCACCATTGGAATTGAAAGTTGAACAACTGGAATCGGTAATCTTTTTACATTAAAGAAATTTCAATTACTAAACTTATTTGTAGGAACAAAACAACATCAAAAAAAGCATCGCTTCAATTGTTAAAAGCTTTGTCGAAGACAAGAACAACTTCAACTCTGGCCCTCAACATCTCAACAAAGTGCCCAGCGAGATCAAAGAAGTTAATTGTCACCACGAAGTTATTCAAACAGTCTGGCACAACTGTCCTGTTGTTATAAAAGTAATTGTTCCTCGTTATACTTGCTAATCCAATTTGTTTTTAGAGCCCGTTCATCAACGACTTCATTGTTCCAATTGTCAACTTATGTGAACAAAAATACCCGACCGACAAGATTGTGGAGCAAGTAAAAAAGAATTGCAGTTAAATAACCGAACAGTTGTAATAAAAGCAGTCAATAAACACTATTCACGTTGTTGCTTTTAAACGAACCTGCAGATCAGCATCTTCGTGTTGCGTGTCATCTAACTGTTGTTCAAAATTCATCTGATGAATGAAGCGCTTTAAATGATCGTATTCGATGCTTTCACGTGCCAGAATCTGGAAGCCCGTAATGTTGATGTGGCCATTCTTGAACATCTCAACGTCATACGGCAGGAAGTCAAAATTGGCCATTACGTAGTGATAATTGAGTTGATTGAATTGTGCAGATCGAATAGCCTGCAAAATCTTGTTGTTGTCTATAAGCATTTGCCATGTCAACAATAACGCGTGTTTTGTCGTTGTTCGTGACTCCTTAAAACGTTAGTTTAGAAATTGTACTCAAGAATGTGTTCTTACGCTTGATGTTAAAGTCCATGAGGAAATCTCCAAACTCTTTGATGTCTGGCGGAAGCTTAACAATTTCCGACTTGATTGTCTTGTTTGTAATCTTTTGCAAGTTTGTGTAAATGAGTTGAATGTTTTGGGCGGCTGGAATAGCAATTTGAATTGGTTCATAATATTAAAAGTGACCTTGCTCAGTGTTTTCAGTGTCGTGCATGTAAACAAAATAATCCCACTTTTTCAAAACAATCAAATCAGCCAGAAGTTCGGCGTTTGGTGGCTTCAACGAAAGTTCAAAACTGAAAACATTAAACGTTAAAGAACTTCTTCAAATTATACTTGTTTTGTGGATTGCCAGGCAACGAGTTCGGTGAAAGATCCCAGTTGATCATTGGAATTTCTAACGAATTTGCAACACTTGTGTACGCTTGATGATGACGTTGCGTGTTACCGACCAGCATTAGCATAAAACCTTCTTCAAGTTCCGAGCAAACTAAACAATTCATGTTTAAACAACTTATAACTTTAGATTGCCTACCTGTTTGCATAACTCCCCATGAATCTCCAGTTGCCGTCCTTAACGCTTTGTTTGAATAAGACAGTAGAAACGGATTTTGTGTTTGGCTGTTGAGACGACTGACTGTGAAGTTGAGAACTGCATTGATACCCTGCTCCAAATCTGCCGGAGTTGTAAACGACTCTAAACAATAAAAACAATTTACGTATAAAATGTGCTTTTAAAAGCTTACGTATTGGAATCTTTGAAGGATAAGCATATGTTTGAATTGTAGAAACAAAAACTAACAAACAAGTTAATTGCCTCATTTCAAAAACTACAACTTGATCATAATAATTAATGTCGGCATTTTTAATCAGATTGAGCTGAAATTATTGCAATTGAATAGACTATATTTAAAAAGCACGCACGGCGAATACAGTACAAATAAATGTTTACAGGAATTATCAAATATTCTACAAAACTTCCATTTGTCCACTTGCAAAAAATTCCAACTCCATTTGAACAAAAAGTTCACATCAGGAGACCGGAACTCTTTTGTCCATAATGTCAAATGATTTCAACACGCATAAGATTATTTTGTTTTTGGGATCAAAAGTTTGAAAAACAAAGTCATTATTAACAAGGAAGCTTATTTTAAAGTTGCATAAGACTTTAAAAACTCAATTAAACACCCACTAGTCTGCAAAGTTCACAAAATCACTCAAAAGTATGTTTCATTTGTCAGTTCGAACTACTTTTAACTACAGAATTTTAGCCTTCTACTCAAAATAACCGATTTCCGTGTTCCGTTCACGCAAAAAGTGTGAATAGTATAAAGGAAGTGGCAAAACGATGAGTATGCGCTGAAACGTTGAGGAAGTTTTTTGTGTTCAACGTAGAAGATTTTCAAATGAAAACATTCGTAACAAGTTTTTGTAACAAACATTGTTAATCTGAAAAGTCACTTTGACTCTTTTGAACTCCGGACATCAAACATCAAACTCAATTTACTAATTTTAGACAAATCAGTGCTCCGAACGTCACAAATTTGACAAAATTTCAATTTCAAAATGTCCCTTTTACGCAAGCGTGCTCTTTCTAAACAAGCACTCCATAAAAGTTACCGCAAAGCTGTTCCAAGTACGTAAAGACTAAGAATCAACAAGTGAAAGGTCCAAAAGAAGACCTCAGTGGAGCCACGAAATTGGCAATCACAAAGATTGGCCGCTTCTACCGGAAACCGTCAAACGTGTCCGACAGCATGCTGTTTTGGCCGTTGAAGGTCACAAGTTTACAAACAAGAAAGCGCAGTAAACAAAACTTTTGAGGCTATAAGTACTTGTTTAACAACATTGGCTTAATCAAATAAGTTCAGCTTTAAACAAACAAAGAACATTCAAATTCGTATTCTTCACAGCTTCTGACAACTTACAACAAGTTTAACTGACAAATATAAAAATCACCCGCAAATTATTAGTCTATTCACGAAGAACTTTAAAGCAACTTCCGGCCTTCTTTATTCACATCATTCGGCGGATGCGTTCATCGAGCTCCTTTTTCTTTAACGCTTGAATAACACGGCTAAAAGTTCGCCGATGAGAAGCCAGGGGACGGTAAGCAGCGCGGATAAGCGCTGCTCGGATGGCCATTGACAAACATCAAATCTAATTTGCATCCGTCGGTCCCTTTCCTCCTTTACCCAACAACTACTTATGCCTGCTCTCCAGCAAGTTTAAAGAGTGTTTTGAGGAAACGCCGGAATAGCCGTTTGAAACGCAAATTTCAGAGAATGGACCAAAAGATTGAAATGACTAATGTTGAAATAGTTTCTTTTTAAATGCAGTTTATTCAAGTATGAGTAGTTAAGTTGTTAAACAACATTCAAACACAATTTAAATACTTGTTGAGAAACAAACATTTCACACAGTCTGATCTTAAAAGACGCCAAATAAACAAGCTTCTCGGGTTTTCTAAATTCTTAATTAATCATCAAAATGTAGTGAACAAAGCTTACCTCATCGGCAAACGATTAATTTGATACTCGGAATAAGGATTTTTAGAACAAAGTAGAAGTGCTCCGTCGTTATCAATGTACATGGATATAGTATCTAAAAACGGATAATTACAAATTCTGCTCAGTCGATGCTCTCCAACGTTAAAGCGATAAAGTGCTTGTTTCTTTTCATATTTATTGCCACACATCATGTACCAGAGATCCTCAGAAGCACGTCGAATGCAGTCCTAAAAGCATTGGAATGAGTAAATACTTTCTGCATATTTTAGTTACAAAGGACATCTCGTCTGCGAAACGATAGCCTTCTGTTTCCACCTCGAATAACTTTTTTGGAACAAAATCAGTATTATCAAAACTACAAAATGCAATTGAAGACATGTCGTTGACGAATCCATAAAGGTTATCTCCGTCTAGTTGAAAATAAGTAAAGTTAGCTCTTTCATTCGGTGTCACGGTGTTTATCACATTAATCCAGTCATCTAAATAACAGTTTACTTTTAAAACGTTTCAAATTTTACCTTCAATGCTTATCAACCGAAGAGTTCCTGCGTTATAAATAACAAAACTCCGACAATTTTTATCGTCGAAGATCAAATCACAGCGGCCATAAACACGGATACTGTCTAGGGATTTACAAGTGCCCGACTCCAAATTCAAATTAAGCAGATAAATATCCGATGCTGCACAAGTTAAGCACATCAGTAAATGACTTGAATCCACAACTTTAAACTTTAGCGATTCGTATCCGTGTATATAAAGATTCAACATACTTCTGAACTGTCTATAAAAGTGTGTTAATTCCGTTCATTAAAAAGAGCTTTAAATGCAACTTACTTGACTTCACCGGTTGAAATATCCAAAAGGCATATTGATTGCAGTTTACGTGATTTTTTAAGTTTTGTCGTTATAACAAAACAAGAATCATAAAATTCACATGCATAATGTTGAAAACAATTTGTTCCTGGAGTAAGTGGTGACCATACTGCTACTCCGGTTTTTAGAAACTGGAACTCCCAGAAAACAAAACACAAAAGGTGGATATCTTCCGAATTAATACGTCCTTCCATATATGGCTCGTCATCAAAAGTTTGAAGCCACAGTTCAATTAGGTTTCTGGATATTCTTGAATAATCATTTTGGCGGCAAACATTGAAAAGTGTATCCAAACAATCGTGTCCAAGCTTGATTTGCTGGCGAATTTGGTGACGAAGCTGCTTTCGATAATCGTTGAGGTCTATTCGGTCTGGCGGTGAACGGGGTCTTCGCACTCCCATGTTGAAAACTACAAATCGCAATAAATAGGATCTTTTTGAAATTATTAACTGCAGAGAAACTGCACATTATTTGACAATCTTGGTCAAGAGTCTCCTGTTTTTGTGCAGAGAATTGGGCGCAAGCATCACAATTTTTTGTACAAATTTTGAATTTCGGGTCAGTCTATTTAATCATTTACCGTTCTCAATGTCTGGATTTTTCGGCGGAAATGGGGTAATTTTTCGATATCTTGTTGTGGAAATGTTGTGTCTATTTTAGTCTCGCTACCAAATGGGCCCACCTGGCTTTACTCGCCGAGGAGCCATCATGCCGCATATTCCGCCACCTAGAAACACACAGCCACCTCGAAGCATGCAGTTTTATCCGCCAGTTCGACAAGAAAGCTTCACAAATTTAAAGCGTCCACGAACTGACAGCTATCAGCAAACGCCCAATAACACCGAAATATCTGCACTAAAATCCCAACTGGAAACTACCAAAACAGAGTTATCTGTTGAAAAGGATTTGCGTACCAAACTTCAAGAGGAATTGACTGTTGAACAAGATTTGCGTGCCAAACTTCAAGACGATTTGGATAAAAAAGAAATACAAGCAAGCAAACTCGAAGTGATTTTTGCAAATTAGTTGTTTAATTTAATAGTTCTTTTTTTAGGCTGAAAATGCAACATTAATTGAACAAGCAAGAGAATTCAACAGTCATCTTGATCAGTTTATGGGCCAAATGCAACAGTTCTTAGGTGCTACAAATTCAAGCGATAAAGACCAAGAAAGGTGAGGTTATTTCATCCAATATTTTAATAATAACTCCATTTTTAGTGATGTCAGTAGTTGCATGAATAAGTTGAAAGACCTCAGACGCAGAAGCGAAAGATTCGGTCAACTGGAAAGGATTAAGCAAGAAATTGATGAAGATTGTGTGGATGAAGCAGCAACTTCGGAGCAGGTAATTCGTGGAATTGATACGTTTTAATCCTTTTTAATTTTAAGTCGACTTCCAATCTTCAAAACGAGCAGCCGGGTGACCAGTCAAATGCACAATCAAGTACTGAAGGACTTAGTTCGGTTAGATTTATCCTGTTTTATGGTATTCATTGTAACATTGCAAACTTTAGAAGGATTTACAAGAGATGCACTGTCGAATCTGCAAACTTAGAGGTCAACTACAAGCTAACCGAATGAAATGCCAGATGCTTGAAGCTCAACAATCTTGGTCAGACAATACGTAATTTCAATAATTATTTACGTTTAAAGCTTTCGATATTGTTTTTAGGGATATTAACGGAAAAGACGGCGAATTTTGGAAATTTGTGCTCGGACAAATCGACAAACCAAGACTGAATGTGCCTGAAAGTCCTCAAGAAGTTTGTTATTTCCAGTTATCTCAATTGATTACCACGTTTAGGGCGATTTCCAAGAAGCACAGGCCATTATTCAGCAATTGGAACATGAACTGGAGACGGAAACAACTAAACGTGGAGAACTTGAACGTCAACTTCCACAATCAAACAACGAGTACGTTTTTTGAATACATTATTTGAACATAAGTAACTTTTCAGTGACATCAACAAAAAAGCAACTTATTGTTTCGACGAAGCAGCACAGAAACTCTTCAAACATGCAGACCAAATTTACAAGATTGGATATGTCGCCAAAGCATTAGAATTGCTGCACACTGCCGTTGGCATTAAGTCAATTGACCTAAACAAATCGAAAAACCATGGTAAAATTTGGATGTTGATGGCTGAAGGCTATGCATATCTGGAAATGTATGTTTTGTTGGCATTAACTTAGAAAATTGTTTTGTTTTCAGGCCTCACCAATCAATTAATTGCTATACAGAAGCAATTGAATTCAATTCGAGTTTTCACTTATTTTACAGTCGAGCGTGTTTGCACTATCAACTGAAAGAATACGAAACGGCGCTTGACGATGTGCAAAACAGTTTAAAAATGAATAACGGCTTCAAAAAAGCTTTAGAGTTGTTGGAAATATTGAAAGGCATTCTTGGAAAATAAGTTATTATTGTGTTAGTAAATTATTTGATATGTTTGTTGTTGCGGACGAGTTTATTCAAGAACCGAGAAAGTTGATTACAATAAGCGAGTTATTATCATTCTTGTTGACTTTTAATGCTGCTGCACGGGTATGTGATTTTGGACCGTTTTCACCCATGGCACGCATTTGACCGGCAATCTTGGCGGATATCGTGTTGATTTCTTTGCAAACTGCAGAGTGTGACAATTTTGGATTGTTGAAAGTGGCCTGAATTTGCTTGCTGAAATCCTTGTACAAGGCACGTGATTTCTCCATAATGAGTGCGCGGTCATCTTTCTTGACTTTTTTGAAGTGTTCTCCGAATTTCAACTAAAAGAGATACTTTGTTGATTGAATGAGATTTGAAAGATTCATACTTGGAGAGTTCGGCCTTGCTTTCTTGCCCAGTTGTTCATTTGAGTGTAACGGTCTCCTTTGGCAAGGCTTCGGTCAAGGTAGATGCTCATAAACTGCGCGACTTCTTCATCTGGAAGTCCGTTTAAAAACTCCATCTCTAAACAATAGATACTTTGGAAATCAAAACGCCTTTGAAGACTTACCGTTATTTGCGGCCATTGACAGAGCGCATAAAGAGAACAAAAAGATGCACACAAAAGAAGTAGTATTCATTCTTGACGAGATTGAGACTTGTTTAATTGTTGAATGAAAAGAAGTAATTGACTGAGTCGATGTTGACTGTGAAAATAGTCGCCCTTATATAGTTTTAAACAGTCAATAACAGTGTTTATTCAACTGCTCAAATTAAGGAAGTCAGAGTTAAACGAACGTTTTTTACATCGCTAATGTTTATTCAAACGTGTACAACTGGCACGTAAAGTTTGTTGACCAACAAAGTTTATAATTACAATTTGTTGCAATTAACGATAATGATTATTTAAAACAACATCCGAATCTTGACATTTTAGAACTTGTTTCATCATCTGTTTGGCAATCTTCGGTTGATGACCGACGTTGTTTTCGACTTTTGGAGATTTTACTCGTCCCTTGTTTCGGGCACAAACTCAACGGTTGAAGGTGTTGTGGGAACTCTTTGAAAAGCAGACTATATTGACGTTTTTTAAGAAATTGATAATGACGACAAATTTTTAGAACAATTATGCTAGCAAGTTTGTCAGGTTGGCTGAAAATAAATGTACATAATAACTGTAGAAATTAGAAAAACTTACTTGGTCACAAACCGGTGAACAATGAGTCTATCTGTCTTTTCGCTGCTTTCTGCGTATGTGTTGTATTCACATCCAAAGCCTGTCAAGATTCCATTTGTGTCCACGTGCAAATCATCCAAAGATCCGATACAACTAAAGTTTAGCTGTTCAAGGGAGCGTTCTAAATAGTTGAATAGTTAATGTTAGTTCAATCAATCAAATAACTTACTTTGAACATCCAGTACGAACAGCATTGTAGAGCCTTTGTAACAGCGTTCTTGTTGGCGAACTGCAAAATAACAACAATCGTCTTGCCACACATATGCCTAAAAGATATACTTGTTAATAAGTGTAAACTTAAACACTCACTTCTAATTTCAAACTTTCAATAGCGTTTGTTTGATTGTCACACAAATCAAATAGTTTTTGACTGTTTCCTTCTTCCAGCTTAAACTCATAAAATGCAATCTCCAACTTTCTGTTCAATCTTTTGAACTTTAATGCTTGTAAGCAGTCATTTGTGTAGCGAATACCGCAAACATTTCGAGAATTGAATTGTTGAAATGTTTTTGGTTCTTTGTCGATCTGAAAAACTTTTTGTTGATTTGATTGTTTTGAAAACAAGACTCACGCATATTTTGTTGTTTTCAATGCTTCCGCAAACAATTTTTAGTCGTTGAGCAAAATCAAACTGAATCACAAACTTTTTCGCCAAACCAATAACTGAAATAAAACTAGTTTTAAACTGTTTTAACAAGTTTAAAGAACTTACCTATAGTGAGACTGTCGTCGTCTAAAGTGCATGTATCCAAAATTGTGCATTTTGTTTGATTGAAGTCCAGTTTAATCAGGTAAAGCAACGAAGTACGAGTCTGCGTTGCTTCTTGTAACACCAATAAATGAGTTTGATCAATGACGGTAAGTTTTAAATTGTTCTTATCGCCATTGTTTAACTGGCTGTCAATTGAGAGACGTCTAAAAGTAGAAAGTGAGTTATATACTTTAAAACATTTTGACCTACTGTTTTTGCCCATAAAACATGTCGAAGAGGAAGAGTTGGTGTTTTCCTTCAATAAATTTAATGCCTACCGCGTAACGAGAATTGAATAAACTTACACAAGGACCTCGATAATCATGACTTTGAACTTCATCCAATGGAAGCGACATAACGCCGGAATGCATCTGTTGGTACACATCTTCAATTATCATGAAAAGTTGATGGTAGCAGAGCTTCTCTAAAAATTGATTGAAATTAAATGTTTAAGTGTAAAAACAAACCTGAAATTGCATCCATTTCATAAGTACATGCCTTCAAATGCCGAAAATACTTTTTAACCTTGTGCAACGAATACTCTTCATATTTTAGCTCTTGACAGATATTCTGGAACGTCTGTTCGCGACTGAATCCTTTTTCGTAATTTTCACGAGTCAACTTAGTAATAAGATCGGACTTCTGGTCTTTTGGCATCGTTTCTAAACAACAATGCACTGAATGCCTTTTATTGTGAAGTTTGTTGTGAAATCTTCGGTACAAAAGTCCAACAAGGTGCGTCTTTTGAAAGCACTTGCAATGTGTGTTATCTTTTATTGATTGTTTGCTTAAAAATAAGTGACGAGATAGAAATGAAATAAGTATGTTTTTAACTTGTTTTTAAACACCTACACAAAAGTTGAATCATAAATTTAAATTTAAATCTTTTTGATGCTTCAAATGCGGCCAATACTTGCTTCAAATGTGTGGGGCAGCTGTTCAGACAAAAAAGTTAATTCCGAGCTTCTGCTTCAACTGAGAGCATTTTGCCAGATCACACGTGCAAACAATTAAACTTGGTGGATATTTAAGGAGAAATAAAATCGAAACTCTTCTCTGTTAAAGTTGAAAATGGCTCTTTTTTGGCTCCTGTTTTTAATTAAATTTGCTACTGGATCGGCAGATCTTTTACGCTTTTCATTGCATCCTACATTTGTAATTTTCACATGTTTCATACGGAGTTTTAAACATATTTCCAGGTAGGCTTGAAAGTTGGAACACCGCCTGCTTTGTTGTGGCCTCAATTCAACACAGACATCCCGCATACATGGATTGGTGTGACAAAGTGCACACTTAACAACAGCTGTTCCTCTAAGATTGGCGGATATTCTCCTATCACTTCGTCAACGGCTAAATTCAATGGAACAGATGAATGTGCAGATGAGTTGCAGTTTCCTAATTCTACTCCACCATTGAAACAATTCAAATTCCGTGCAGTACCGAAAGGTCTTGGCATAGATGCAGAAATTGGCCTTAGTCCGGACACAATGTCATCGCCGTTTAGTTTTGTTAAACAAGCCATGAATGCTGGAATCATTTCCAAACCCGAAGCCACTATTCGTTATGATCCGTGTGGATTAGAACGTAACAAGTAAACTTTTTTGCCAGAGCAATAAATCTAATGTTTGTTTAGGTGTAAAAGACACGATGAAATTGTTTTTGGAGGAGCAGACACAGAAAATTGCGCCACAGATGGGCAACCTCTTCAGTTAGAAAAAGATGAAAAACAGTGGGAATTCGAAGTTGTTGACTACAGTTTTGTTTACAATGCAACTACATCATCAAGTAAACTAAATTCGAAAAGAACGGTCTACTTTTTAAATTACAGGTTTTGGCGAGCGTGTGATGCAAAAAATCAGCACAGCATTTTCTTCTGTTGTTAAGTTTATTAGTCATATATTTTCTCCAAGCAGTCAGAGTTGTAAGTTTCTTTCTTAACAGTTTGTCTCAAAATAAGAAAAGTCTTTAGATTCGAAAGCACAAAACAGCACTAAATTAACTATTTATTTCAACCACACTCGTCAAAACACTCAATTGCCTAATTATTTGCAACAAAAGTTGTTTGAAGTGACCGGACTTCCCTTCTACACAAACTATGTCAACATTCCCTGCGGCGATCAATTTCAATTCAAGTTTAAATTGAGAGACTCGAAAAACACAACTGTGGAATGGACTCTAAACAAAGAAGACTTTATGCCTCTGAGAATCATGCCAGCAAACGAATGTTTGTTGTACATTAAAGGAACTGACTCGTCTGTTGACAACCAAATACAACTTGATGCTTCAATTTTCCGCAGTGCTTGTGTTCATTATGATTTTGAAAAGCGTGAAATGACATTGAATCGTCGCGTTAAATGATAAACGAAAACGAATAAACTTGTTAATCAACTTTTTTTGTAAACTTTAAAAATCGTAAAGTTCGTTTACTTCAAATGTTCGCGAACAGGTGAATAAATACTGAAAAGTTAAGTTTAACTCACTTTTTACGAACACATTGCGCAATTTGCGTACAAACAGTATTTAAATAGTTTGTGAGCATATTTGAACTAAAAATGGTCCCCTTTTGGCGTTTACTTTTATTCTTTGATGCACTAAAAACTGAAACATTAAATAAAGAGGTGTTGTCTAACGATATTGTGTCTCCAAGTACATCAAATGAGTTCTTTCAACTGGATCTTTTCAACCAAAATGTAAGTTTTACAGTTTTTAAATGTTTAACGACATCGTGCTTAGGAGATTAAAAACAGTCCAATTGTTTTTTCAAACAAACAATTAAGTCCGCCTAGAAGAATAATATTTGATGAACCTGCCAACTTTGGCGACTTAGAACCTACATACTCGACTGAAGACATGGATGAAGTTAAACATAAAGAGTATTTGTCACTTTACGGATTTGTTCAACGTACAATTCACGACGGAAACTTTGCTAATCAACAAGTAACAATTCTCTACAAGCCATGCAAGAATTATGCATGTCGCATTAAAGGAGAGATTCTATTTGGAGGCATAGACATTAAAAACTGTGCTGCAGATGGGAAGCTACTTAAAATTGGCAGAAACGTCCAAAACTTGAAATTTAAAGTGACTAATTACACATTAACTTACACGGATAACATGGGGAACATCAAACAAGTTGGCAGTAGGTTGTGTCCATAATATTCAATTATCTTTCTTTAACTGTTTAGAAGTTGTTGCAAACGGACTAGAAGAAAAGGAGAAACTAAGCGCCGTTGTTAATGATGTCTCTCACGGTGGTCTTCGGTTGCCTTTTGATATGTTCCACGAAGTTTTGAGAATAACAGGAAACGACAAAGATTCACAAAATACACAAATCATTGTTCCATGCAACTCATTTTTTGAACTCAGCTTCACACTTACTGACAAAGAAGGAAACACTATCAAATGGAGTGTTGATAAACGGCAACTGTATTGGAGAGAAAACTATATGGGCGATGGAAAATGCCAAATAGATATTACCCGCACTTTGTTGGGTTTTAGAAAACGTCTTTTATTACCTAAAGACCCTCTAAAAGGTTAGTTCTTTTGAACAAACTTTACTGAGTGGACCAAAAAGTAAAAAACTCTCAAAGCGAGTTGAAAAAATGTTTCGATCACAGCTCTTTTTTCCGTGACAAAACTCTTTTTTGAAAACGAAACTCTCGTTGAACTCTTTTTTGCGGAACGCTATCTGTGTCTGATTGACTCTTTGACAAAACACTTTTATTACTTTTTGGCCCACTCAGTAACTTCAACTCATTTAGATACTGCAAGAATAGACGATCCAGTTGAAAACTTTATTGAACTTGGAGCCGTTTTCCACCGATCTGCTTGTGTACACTTAGATTTCGAGAAGAAAATCATGATATTGAGCCGGCAATCAACTGTAAATTATTGATTAACGAATAGGTTTTAATTAATGAACCTCCACGTTGAATAAAAAATTAAATTTGTGCGGACAAACTCTGAAACAAACCATGAAACCACATGCGTCATTTGTTGCAATAAAGCAGATGCATAATTGGACTCTTTTGTTTAAAAGATTGTTGGAATTAAAACAAACAGCTGAACAAACTTATTGTTTTGAACCACGCAAAGTTGCAAGAAGAGTATTTAAATCAACCAAAAAGCAACAAAGCATCAATTGTGAAGTAGAAATGAAGTGGCTCTTCTTTGTTTCCGTGTTGTTAGTTTTGTCTTCTACTGTATTGGAGGCACGAAAGCGTTCGTCTCGTCACAAAAATGCAGTTTCACCTAATAAACTCATTCGTCTCAAATTGGACAGCCAAAAAGTAAGTTGCATTGAACGCGTTCTCTTCTCATTTAAAAGCAATTTTAGTCTACAATCAAAATTGGAAATCCGGCCAAAGACTTTAAATACACTGTGTGTCCCGGTAGTCCAGACACTTACAGCACCTTTTCTGCTGATTTTGTCAGAGCAAACAAGCAGTGTAAAAAACATCCAGACGTGCCTTCAGAGGAATATGTGGTTAATTGCACTCCTGGTGTTCATTTTAATGTCTCCGATAAGGTAGTGACTGTAAAAGACTTGAAAACAATCATTGCCTATTCCAAATACAATCGATTCGACATCGGCATGGGTCCGAACAACCTTGAAGTCGGAGTTCAGCTTTATCAAACAAGCAATTGAAAAAGGCCAGATTGCCCAGCCACAAGCGACAATTCGTTATGAGCCTTGTCAGCCCAATCAAAGATGCACAATTGAAGGAGAAGTGACATTTGGAGGGTTTGATGTTAAGAAGTGCTCAACCGACGGAAAATCTCTTCAAGTTGAAGAAACTAATGAAGAATGGATCTTCCAAGTGACTAACTACACTTTAAATTACTCTGACGTTGAATCAAGTAAGGAATTAACTTTAAAGCTTACAGAATGGACCAAAAAAACGTTAACATAAAAGAACATTTCGGCTTGAACGAAAAAGTCAATCAAACACAAAAAAGTTCTTTTGCTTTTGTGTTAACGTTTTTTGGTCCAGTCTGTAATTTTATTCTTGTTTGTTTAGAAAGTGCATTTGACGACCAAAAAGAACAAAAATTGAACGCAGTGATTGTGGAAGATCCAAATGCAGGCCTCGAGCTACCTGAAAATATCTTTAACAAAGTATTGGAAGTCACAAAAGGCACTAAGATCAGCAACAGTGACGGCATTATTGTTCCGTGCAACTCCAAGTTCGAATTCCACTTCACACTTACTGACAACAAAGGAAACTCCGTTGAATGGACAATCGATCAAAATGCGCTGTACGAGGAATACAGCCAAAGTGAAATGAAGTGCATATTGTATGTTGTTAACTCGAACACTCGCACCAACAAAAATCAAATTGCTCTTGGAACAATGTTGTATCGATCTGCTTGTGTTCACTTTGATTTTGAGAAAAACTCAATCGTTTTGAGTCCTCAATTGAAACAATAACTGTTATTCAATTTAATGATCAATAAATGTTGCTAGCAAGGAAGTTCCTTCACTTATTTATTCTCCCGGCACAAAGAGAATTTCAAAACGCTGAGCACAAATGCCAAGAACAGCACGAACTAGATGGCCTTGATGTGTTACTTAACATTTGCACCTGCTTATTAGCTCAACTCTTTTGTTAAACTAAGTTGAAAGAGTAAACTTTCCAAACCGGATTTGATTTAAAGATGAGCACAACTAACAACTCAAATTTAAATACCACTTTAATGTTCTCTTCAATAAATCCGGAATAGGCTATCAAATTATTCTGTTCACTTACATTATTCAAATCTTCACATTCATTCTTCTGGTATACGCATTCGTTACTAGTTCGCCAAAAGAACTCCGCATTTACAAGTATTACGTTCTGTTCAATTGTGTTCATCTGGTCTTTATACACACCTTCGATTTATTTTGCCGTCCCTTTCGGATTGCTGTCGACTTGATAGATCTATCAAATGGAGTTTGCAATCAATTTGAAGTGAGTTTTAAATATCAAGTTTTGCAATAACATTTGTTTAGTTCTCAAAGCTTGGAAACCTTTTTACAATTCATATTTATTATTTCCTTGTCAGCGGCTTTTCTTACACGTTTCCCATGCAGTTTATTTTTCGCTACGGTGAGATTAGTCGGATTCTTTAAATGCTTTGAATGCAAACAATGAGTTCCGAGTTCACAAGCCAAAAACTTGCAAACGCGAGTTTCTCTTAAACAAACACTTTTTCACAAACTCGTGAGAAACTTGTCAAAAATAAAGGAAAAGCTTGTGTAAACTTGCGAGCTTGTAAAAAAGCTTGCGAACTCGGAACTCTAGCTCAAACGGCAAATAAACTTATGTGGTTCTTCTCAAATGTGAGTCTTTAAATGTAAATGTTTATTTCTGATTGTTTAGATCTGTTATTACTTTGTTGGATACTTTGTCTATTCCAATTGTTTATGGTGTTCTATCTCATAAATACTTATGAAATCTATACCTTGACGGACATCGGGTTTACAAAAATCCACAAATATAATGTGTTTGGCATGAACTCGAATGCTTCTTTGTTTGTTGGATATGATTTGGATGTGAGTTTTCTTTGAATTAATTTGAACTTTCAAATTTAGAATCCGCAATATGGGCTGGTGTTGTCGTTTATTTTACCAGCTGATTGTTGGACTGTTTATATTTGGAGTGGCAATTTTCTCCATTGTAGCGTCGTATCGAGTGTTGAGAAAAACTGAAGAAGAAATTCAGTTGCATTCGTCTACTAAACAACTTTACATTAGATTGTTGATCATCCTTGTTATCGACATCATTTTGTGTAAGTTAAAATCTACTTTACGTTTTCTAATTTTAATTTCAGACGTCGTAATAGGTTTTCTTCCATTTCAAATTGCTGACTACTTTTTAACAAACTCGACGCTTTATGAAATTGTTCTGGCAACACCGGACTTTTATGATCCAATTTTTAACATTCTCTTCTTTCGTTTACATCAAAAGTTACCGTGAATGCTTGTTAGAACCATTTCGATGCGTGAGTTACTTTCAATCATTTTATAAATCACATTATTGTTTTAGTCAAAACACAGAATTATGACAATGTACGGGCACAACCAAAGCTCATCACAACCCACTTGATCCACAAAAATGTACTTTCATCACATTTGTTTAAATGTACAAAAATAGTTTGATACTTCCAAACCGAACCCAGCAAGCCAATTACATAAATTTTTAAGTGAAAAACCTTCAATGCAAATGCCAAACATACGTGGGCTAGTCAAAGTTCTCCAATTGAGTTTACACCTGTCAAGATGTCGCAATTCTTACCTAACAAAAACGGTGTTTCAGTAATTAAGAACCTATTTCTTCTGTGTTTAAAAGATGAATTCAACTAACACCTCAAATTTGAACAACACTTTAATGGTCTTTTCAAATGACTTCGGAATAGGATTCCAAATCACTTTATTTACTTACATCATTCAAGTTTTTACGTATGTTTTGCTAGTCTACGCGTTTATCACAAGCTCTCCAAAGGAAATGAAAATCTATAAATGATAAGTTAACATGTTTGAAGTTTTTATATCTCCAATCTTTAAGTATGTCTTGTTCAATTCGAGTCATTTGCTTTTTATCCACACGTTTGAGGTAATTTGCAAACCTTTTCGAATCGGTGCGAATTTAATTGATTTGTCAGAAGGAGTGTGCAATAAATTTGGGGTGAGTTTAAAACATTGTTTCAAATTGTCTCAAATATGTTTTTAAGTTCTCTCAACTTACAAATCTAATCACAATTCACCTTTATTACTTGTTTCTTTATGGATTCAGTTATACGTTTACGTTACAGTTTATGTTTCGGTACTCCCAAACCGCGAGAAAATGGGAATCATTCTTTTCAAATGTAAGTTTCTACAGGTTTTAGCTGCAACTGTGTTGTTTAGATGTTTTATTACTTTGCTGCTTATTTGATATTTCAAATTCTAATGGTTGTTTATGTCTTTCAAACATATGAAATTTACACAATGACAAACAACGGATTTAAAAAAGTTTCCTTGCGTGATCTCTTTGTCATAAAGTCTGGTGTGCCGCTTTTTATTGGATACGGTTTAAATGTAAGTGCTTTCTATCCGAGTTTAACAACAATGCTTTTTAATTTAGAATCCCGAGTTTGGACAACTTTTATCTTTTATTTCGCAAATGCTTATCGGATTTGTTATCTTTTGCACGGGAATCTTGTCGATCTTCTTTTCTTATAGAATTTTGCGCAAAACCGAACAACAAGTTCATTTACATCCGGCAACGAGACAATTGTACATACGGTTACTAGTGATTATTTTTGTTGACATTATACTTTGTAAGTTTCCGTCGAGTACGTTTCATTAGTTACTTTTTTAGACGCATTTATTGGATATCTTCCATTTTTGATTTCTGATTACATTCCAACAGAATTGACTCTCTACGAAATTGTTTTATCAATTCCCGAATTCTATGACATACTCTTTAATGTTTTGTTCTTTGTTTACATCAGATCTTACCGTGAATGCATCCTGGAGCCAATCAGATGTGTAGGCTTTATTTAAGAGTTTTAAAACCATAATTATTTCAGACAAAGAACAGAATTGAAAGCATGTATGCACGCGAGCAAACCGAAACGACACAAAATTTAAACACTCATCCTGCATTGTAACTGTTTTGGAAATAAAGTTGTTTTCTGTGGAAATCAAATTAAACAAAAGTGCTCGTTATAAAAGTGCTTATAAAGTAAATGGGCTAACCGAGTCACGATGTTTTGGCTCACTTACACCTGCCACTCCGCTCCGATTTTCTAGGTTTTGTTTGAAAAAATGAACTCAAGTGTTAATTTAACTACCACTTCAATAGACTATAAAATTATTGCTACCACCTATGTAATTCAAATTGTCACTTATGTTCTGTTAGCTTACGCATTCGCTACTAGTTCGCCGAAAGAAATGAAGATTTACAAGTGGTGAGTCAAAACAATTAAGTAAACAGTAGCGTTCCTCAAAAAACTATCTTTCTCAAATCTCTTTTTATAAAAGGAAAAGAAAAACAGAGCAAAAGAGAGTTCAAAAAAGAGCGAAACATTTTTTCAACTCTCGCTTTTGAGAGTTTTTTGTTCTTTTTTTGCGGAACGCTAATAAACAGTCAAAACATTAAACAAATTCTGTAGGTACGTTCTTTTCAATTCGACACATTTGCTTCTTTTGCATAGTTTTGATGTCTTTTGCAAGACATCTTTACTCAGAACCGCTTTTATTAATTTGTCGGACGGATTTTGTGTTTATGGAGTAAAACTAATGTTTGTAATTTTTAAAATAACAACATTTTAGTCTTCAAAGCTTTTAACGTTACTTGAAGTCTATCTTTATTACATCATTATGAGTGGATTCGGATTTACGTTTACGTTGCAGTTTATGTTTCGCTATGCACAAGTTGCAGGCAAATGGAGCGGTTTCTTTTCAAATGCAAGTTTCTACGTGTCTCAGATACTATTTTAGCAGTTTAGATATATTACTACATCGCTGCTTATTTGCTATTCCAGCTTTGGATGTTAATTTACTTTTTAAACATCTATGACCTCTATGTTGTGACAAGCCATGAATACGTTCAAATCCCAAAAATCAACATCTTTAAAATAGACTCAAACACCCCGTTGTTCATTAGTCTCGATGTGATTTTGTAATAACACTTTTTAACTCTAAAACGAATTTAGACGGAATACGGACCAATTTGTTCATTTATTTTTGCTTCATTCCACGCTGGCTTTACAGTAATCGTTGCTATATGTTCTATTGTCGGATCTTATAGAATTCTGCGTAAAACTGAACAAGAAACTAATCTACATCCGACAACCAGGCAACTTTACATAAAGCTTCTGACTATTCTGACATTAGACATTGTTTTTTGTAAGTGATGTCGAGTATACTTTACTGATTGCCTTTTCAGATGTTTTAATGGCCTACCTTCCACTTCTGATTTCTGACTACATACCATCGGATTCAATATTTTATAAATTGTCGTTATCAATGCCAGATTGTTACGACATCATATTTAATGCTTTGTTCTTTGTTTACATCAAAAATTACCGTAACTGCATTTTAAAAATGTTTGGCTGTTTAAGTTGTTTCATTCAAGTTATTGTTTTAACAATTGTTTTTAGGCAAAGAACAGAGTTGTTGATTCGTATGCACGAGAACAAATCGAAATTACACAAAATGTTAACAATTAAAAATTAACTCATGTCGTAGTTGTTCAAATTAAACAAGACATCTTGACTTGTATTTGAAAATAGAAGTTCACGCGTAAATGCCAAAAAAGTACGTAAATGAGATAAACCCGCCGCTTTAATTGAACTTTGCACCTGTTTAAATGCTGAAATCCTTTGTCGCTCTAAAAAGAAATCTTTCTATTCAGCCTATTTTCTATCAAAATGAATTCAACCGACGCTTTAAATGAAACTTCATCAACGTCTTTAACGGACTTCGGAATCGGCTATAAAATTATTGTTACTACTTATGTAATTCAAATTGTTACTTATATTTTATTGGCTTATGCGCTGGGAGTCGGATCTCCGAAAGAGATGGGAATGTACAAGTGGCAAGTTTAATTGATTAATTCGTTCCAAGTTTAAAACAAGCCGTGTAGGTACGTCCTTTTCAACAGTTCCCACCTGATTTTTATTCACTCCTTCGACGTTTTTTGTAAACCGTTCCGGATTGGTGTAAATTTGATAGATTTGACAGAAGGAGTTTGTGTTTACGGGGTAAAGTACTAACTCGGATAATGTTTAATCATCGTTGCTTTTAGTTCTCGCAACTAACAAATCTATTTACAATCAATCTTTATTATTTCCTTCTCAACGGCTTTAGTTTCACTTTCACTCTGCAATTCATGTTTAGACTTTCGCAAACTTCTAATAGAGGAATGAAATTCTTTTCAAATGCAAGTTTTTTACAGAGTGCGACAAAAAAAACGTTAACACAAAAGCAAAAAAGCCTCAAACATATTTTTGTCAAAGATAATTTTTGCTTTTCGTGTTAACGTTTTTTGTTGCAATGTTTATTTGCAATGTTTAGATGTATTATTATTTCATTGTGTACATTATATTCCAATTCACAATGGTTGTTTATGTTTTTCAAACATATGAAATTTACATGTTGCTAGACGGAGAATATAAGGTAGTTCCAAAATTCGATGTGTTCAGTGTAAATTCTAATGTCACGTTGTATGCTGGTTACGGAATAGATGCAAGTTTTCTTTAAGCAATAGTTTAAACTTTCAAATTTAGGATCCAGATTTTGGAGCATTCCTGTCGTTTCTTTCTCAAATATTAAACGCTGTGCTCTCGTTTACAATAGCCACAATTTGCATTGTAGGATCTTATTTGGTTTTGCGCAAGACCGAACGAGCAATTCAGCTGCATTCGTCAACAAAACAACTTTACATGAAGTTGTTGATTATTCTTGTTATCGACATCCTGCTTTGTAATTTGTTTTTTAAATGCTCTTTATTGACTGATTTCTTTGTAGACTTGTTTGTTGGCTACCTTCCAATAACATTTTCGGACTTATGTTTCGAATCCACTACTTTTTGAAATCATGGTTTCGATGCCCGATTGTTATGATGTGCTTTTTAACGTTTTGTTCTTTGTCTACATAAAACCGCTCCGTGATTCTATTCTGGAGCCGCTTAAATGTGTAAGTTCTACTTGTAAAAGTTCTGAAAACATAATTATTTCAGACAAAGAACAGAGTTGTCATTATATACGGACGTGAGAGAAGCAACCGAAACAACGCAATCCAATAAACAATCCGCGTGTTACACAACTGTGATTACTTTGAATAGAATTTGAATAAATGATGTTAACCAATAGTTGTTTGAACAACGTCATTCTCTTCTTGCGTAAGAAGAGCAAATAACTAGGTACTTAAACACTGATTCTAAAAATTGGCAACATTAAGGCTTAATTGATGGTTATTTATGTCCTTTACTAGTATTATTTGTTGTGTAAAGCAAGCAGCACTGTTTAGTTGTCTCTTTAGTGCCGCTGATAAAGGGCAAAAATCTTTAAAATTCCAGTTTAATTAAATCAACAACAAATTCAGCTGTTCATTACTTTTTGTCCGGGTCCTTAAATGTGAAAGCACAAAGAAAAACTAATTTTTGGCTTGTTTGCTGCGGAATGCATCAATGTTCGTTTTTAAATTGATTATTTTTAGCGTGTTTGTTCTACGTCAGTTAATCTTAAAACACTTTAGACACTCAATTCAATTGGCGAAATGAACTCAACGGTTAAAACGCTTGCAACAACGACTCCAGCTAGTTTATTGAATGAAAGCTCAATCGGAAGTTCAAACTTGACTGATCCGGACTTCTTCCTCTACGAAGACACTGAAACAATTCAATTTTTACGCATTTTGTCATGGGTCTTGCAAATGCTTACTTATTTAATTCTAGTTTATGCGCTGGTTCAAAGATCTCCTCGCGAAATGGCTGCTTATCGTTGGTACATCCTTATTGAATTGCACGCATGCTTTAATGATGAGGATTTTTGATGTAAGTTGCCAGCCGTTTCGGCCAACAAACTTTGCAATCAACATGTCTAACGGAGTTTGTAAATATCTTCATGTAAGTTGACTTTAACACATTCAAAACGTTAAATTCCACTTTTAAGACTTCGAAGACAATGACAATGATCATCTTTTACCTTGACTTGCAATTAATGAGCGGATTTATTTACACGTTAACGCTTCAATTCTTATTTCGTTTTGTTCAATCGACCAATATGTGGGTTAAAACGTTCTCCAATATGTACTTTTACTTTGCCGGATATGTAATCTTCCAACTAATAATGTTCCTTGCCGACTTCTTTTCATTTGACACTTATGTTTGGGTCAATGACGGAACAGAATGGAAGAAAGGCGTTTATGATCCCAATCCAAATGTTACATTTGTTTTCGGAATGGATGTGAGTTTTCTTGAATTAACTAGAACGTATCTATTGCTTTTAGACAACATCGCCTGAAAGCGAACTAGCACTTGCGATCATCCAAGCCGTGACCGGATTAATTCCACTAACTATTGCAATTTTATCTATTATTGGTTCATATACAGCGTTGTTGTGGTTCAAAAAAAGTAACATTCAAATAAGTCCGGTGGCACAGCAACTTTACAAGAAACTTGTAAACGTTTTGTTCATTGACTTGCTTATTTGTGAGTCTTTTAAACAACACAATCTTCCAAAATAATGTTTAGTTGTCTTCTTTGCAATCGCTCCAACGCTTATTTACACCCACATAGATTCGGAGAGTTTTTATGCTAGCGTCCTTTCGATGTTGCCTGAATACTATCCGTTGTTGATTAATTTAATATACTTCGTATTCATCAAACCGTTCCGCAACATTATAATAGAACCTATTCAAAACTGCGTAAGTCTTTTAAGTGCATTTGTTTGTTAACTTTGATTACAGAAAAACGCAGATGGCGCACATTCAAGTAACTCAGTTCAAGACTCAAACAATACTTACTTGTAACTGTTCTTTTAATGCAAACATCACTTGTCCACATCATTTACGTACTTGTTAAATAAAGCAAACACTTGTACTTCTTTGGAAACTTTAAATAATTAATACCTTTTCGCTACATTTGTGCTATGGAAAAACCCTCAAACACCTCAAGAAATGGCAACTCAGTTGCTTTAAAATTTGCAGCCGTTAGACGCCCTCCGAAATGCTCAACAGACATCCAAAAAGATCCCGGTAGTTGTCTCAAATTAAAAAGTTTCGTTCAAATTAGTGTTCGCGGATTTGTGGTGCTTAAAATTCTTGCTTCCAAACTGACAGTAGTCTAACGCAAGTTGACTGTGGGTCCAAGTTTTAAGAAGCCATTAATTATGCTTAAAAGTGTCTGGAGCTGCTTATTAAGTAGTTGTTAAATATTGGTTCCTTTTACGTAATTATCGCTAAAGTGCATAACGTTTAACTTGTGAAATGTCTTCAACAACCGCTTTGTCCGCAACAACTATCTTGCCCACAACTGTTCTGCCAAATTCAACTGTTGTGACTAAACTTTTAACAACTATTATGCCTGAATTGAATGTAACCGAGTTTGCAAATTCAACGGAAGAAGTCGACACGTCAACTCTGGATATGGTTGCTTTTGTAATGCGAGATCTGTCGTGGGCTCTTCAATTCATCACTTATGTTGTGCTGCTCTATGCTTTAATCTACAGGTCTCCTCGTGAGATGGGCACTTATAAGTGGTGAGTTTGTTTTAAAAACTATATTTAAACATTAAACATCAGGTACATCTGCATCAACGCAAGTCACAGCATTCTTATGCGAATGTTCGACATTTCTTGCCAACCATTTCGACCAGATCAAAGTTCAATTGACATGTCGAATGGAATATGTAAATACTTACACGTAAGTCAACAATTAAACTCAACCATTAAAGTCAATTTTTATAGTTCTCGAGAGAATTCACACTATTCATTCTTTATTATGATTATCTTTTGTTGACTGGATTCCTGTACACACTTTCCCTATTGTTCTGGTTTCGCTACGTTCAGTCGGCTAACAAGTGGATGTGGCTGTTCGGCAATTTACAGTATTACTTCACTGGATATGCAATTTTCCAATTCATAATGCTTGTTATCAAAATTTGGGCCTTCGATATTGATGTAAAAACAGGCGACGAAGACAATTTAGTTCACGGTGTTTTTGAATCAGATCCAGAAGTCAAGATGGTCATAACGTTCAATGCTGTCTCGGTTGAAAGTGAACTTTTAACTACAACAATTGCCAATTTCTTAACTTGGATCCCTTTGGTTATTGCCGCAATTTCCATTCTCGGTTCATATTGGGCGCTGCATCGCATCAAAAACTATGTCAGTATGCATCCGGCAGCTCGACAACTGTACAACAAATTGTTTTACGTTCTAGTTGCGGATGTCTCAATTTGTAAGTCAAACTTGTAGAGTTTGTGCAATGAAAACAAGTAATGATTTCAGTTGTACTTTCCACAACTGTTCCGTACACAATCTACGGTTATTGTGATCCGACAACAGTCATTGCGTACATTCTAATATTGATTCCAGAATATTATCCGCTGATGATTAACATCGTGTTCTTTATTTACATCAAACCGTATCGAGATCTCATAACAGAACCGTTTGACAGATGTTTTAAACCCAACAAGGTTCAAATGCTCAACAGTTCAGCAGACAATCTCACCACGACAACAGTCTTTTAAAACTCTCACAAACAAATCAGTCTTCTCAAGCATCTATGAACAACACTCACAGACAAATCAATCTTCTCATTCAACATTCTCATTCAATTTACATGAGAACTTCTGAACACAACACAACTTCAAACAACACTTCTTATTCATTTTATTTATTTGTTTCTTCCGCTCTCTCTACTGCTCAAACATGGTTCCTCAGCTCAAAATGCAAGGCCGACGTTCATTACTCGAGCACACGTTACGGGCAATCTGCAATAACGGTGAAGAAGCATCGACGTTCTTGAAGTTGTTGGTAAGTCATTTTATAAATATTATTCCATTAAATATTCCATTTTAGTGCGTATCAAGATATTACCGATGGACTTCTTGCTATTACGGATCCAGCATCTATCGTTTTGTCCTCAGCGGTTACTCAGGCTCAGGTTCGTTGATGAGTTTCGCTCCAAATTCCAGTAGCCGACCTACTTTCCAAGGAACCTTTCGAGCTCGATGAAGACAAAGCACTTCGGCTGTTCAATTTATTGAAGCCACGCGTTGCTCAAATTGACTTCTACAACCTTCTCTTTTTCACTCTCGGCGAGCCAAGCATCTTCACGAGATTCATGGACAACGCAACAGGCAAACTTGCTGTTAAAATTGATGGTTACGGAAGCATCATTCTTTCATTGATCAACAACTACGCGGGAAAGATATCTGAAGTTCAATGCGACGCTCTGTACCTCCCAGACAATGTTTGCTTCTTGCCGATGAAGTTGGACTACATGAAGTTGTCAAACGTCAAAAATCTCGGTAAGTTTCATTAAAACTTAAAAGCTTTTAACATAAAACTGTTTTCAGGTCAATTCTGGTCGCTGGTTCGCAAGCAAGATGTCGAAAAGTTGAAAGTGTCCTTCACATCGCTCTCGCCCGACGAAGAAATGGAAGTTGAAAACCTGGAAGATGCCGACTTCTACGACGAAGACAATTTGATGGAAGTTGAGTAAGTTTTTAAATATCGACTTGCAAATACTAAAGACTCATTTTTAGCAGTCCTGCCGAAGAAGAAGCATCGCCCATCAAAGAGTTGAAAGTTAGCGCTTGTTCTTTTGAGTCGTTGCAATCAACTTCTCAAATTCTCTCCGGTGCCCGTTTTCAACAACTCAAACAACTCAAATTGAAGGCGTACTGCACTGAAAACGATCCTGAAGTGCATTGGGTAAGCAATTAAACTGAAAACACTTTTAAACATATTCATTTTTAGGCATTGAACTTGGACCAAGTTGCCGAATTCATCAAAAAATGCAAAGCAACTGTGCAAGGACTCGCGACTAGTTTGGACGCAGCACAATGCAAAGTTGAGTCCAATATCAACTTTAGCTTAATGATGCAGCATATCACGGTAAATTTCTTTAAAGCTAATTTTAAAATACTTACATCTTTGTTTTTAGCCTGCCACCGAAGTCGAACGGCAACTCCAATCACACTTATCCTTAAAATATTCTGGCCTTAAAAAAGCTCAAAGTAGCTTGCAAGGGCACAATCAACTTGGAATTGAAAGAACAAGTCGGACCGCTCAACTTCACACTCAAAGTGTCTTCTAGACAATCACAATAATTGTTGTTTTTTGAATAAACTTATATTTGAAAGAAGAATAGTTACTTTATTCACATACTTATAACATAATTAACTTAGAGTGCAATCCCATTCAACGTGGACAGTTTACATGTGGCTTTCGGTTTTGCTTTGTACAAACTGGACTATATCTATCGGAGAAGCAAATTCGAAAATACCTATCAAATTGGACAAAACAGTGGACATAAAAAACGTGGTACGGAAGAGATGTTCTTTGTGTAAAAACCGGAGAGGGTGATGATTGTCGCAAGTAGAAACTGCAGACAACGGAGAAGTGTAAGGATAAGGAGAATCAATCACTGGGGTATTCGATAAAACAAAACGTCGTCATTCAACAATGCTGCAAATTCCTCTGTTTATCTGGAACTTTTCAGTTTCGTCGAAGATCAACTTCTTTAGTGTCTCTTTTGGCAAGTCGTCAAATTCCATCTCGAATGTGAAAGGATCTAAATTTGAAAGGATGAATGGAGTTTATATGTACTGACTTGATTACCTTCACAACAAGGCTCGTCATTTGGATCGTAGTACTAAAAAGAATTCCACTTATTCATTAAAGTGATTTCAAATTAAAGTTACCTGTTCCAAATACGGATGTGCCAAAGCATCTTCCACTGAGATTCTGTGATTTGGATTAAAAGTGAGCATTTTGTCCAAAAGATCCAAAGCTCTTGGCTCCACGTTCGGGTACAAGCGTTGCCATGGCTGGCGTGGTTTTTGAGGCAAGGACATCAAGTAAGACCGTGCTTTTTCGTTGATAATGCATTGCAAGTCTTCTTGAGATGGCGACCCAACAACTGACAAAATCAAATTCAATTGATCCAGATAATGTTTGCCTGGAAAGAGCGGACGATTGTTTAGCATCTCTGCGAGAATGCATCCAACGCTCCACACATCAATTGCCTTTGTGTAGCCTTTTGAGTTCAACATAATCTCGGGAGCTCTTTAAATATCAAACAACGTTTTAAAGTTGTGATAATGCAATTCCACTTACCTGTACCATCTTGTCGCCACATATTCAGTCAAAAATCCAGTGTGGTCGTGTTTTGGATCAGTCACACGAGGCCAAACCGAAATCACATATCTTCAAGTCGCAAGTAGTGTTCAACAACAAATTGGAAGGCTTCAAATCTCTGTGCAAAACATTCGCCGAATGAATGTACTTGAGTCCGCGGAGAATCTGATACAAGAAATAACAAATATGGTCGTTTGAAAGACGCTGTGTCTTGAGAAGTTTGTAAAGATCCGTTTCCATTAAACACTGAACAATATAAATATCCTTCATCAAATCGATGTTAGGCGATTGAATGATTGCTTGAATGTTGATTATCTAAAAAAAAATAGATTGAGCACATTCAAACATTTAGTGTTTACATTTTCGTGCTTGAAGCGAGTCAGAATTTTGATCTCGCGCAATGTTCGCTGGCAAAAAGTTTGATGCTCGAACGGGGAAATCTTCTTGATAGCAACACGGTCTCTTGTGATTGTGTCCAAAGCAGAGACGACCATTCCTTTAAAAGCAACCAAGACTTTAATAACAGCATCTTTTTAAGAACTAACCATAGGCTCCCTCTCCGATGTAAGAAAGGTTGACATATCGAGGCCCTACCGAAAACAATTGACCTCTGACTTCTTCAACTCCATTCTCCACTTCGTTTCCAATGGACGGCTGTTGAGCAATGTTGGCCTGCTCGGCAATCATGTCTAAAGTGCAAGTCAATATATAAGATGTAAAAATCAACTGAAAAACGCAAAGGCACGCAACTCCACCAACAAAAATAAGATTACGACCAATTAAGACTCATGGGAAAAGCCTGGCGTCAAACTTCCCACCCCTCAAAGCACACCTCCATGCAAATAATTGGTCCCTGAAAAATGAACCGACCAACGTGCAGAAGCAGCACCGAAAACACAGAAACTAATTAGTTTAGTCTGAAACGCTACCATATCCAGACGTATATAGCAAAATTGGAATGAAAACTAATAAGGATGTTGTGTAGAAATTGAAAGGGATTAGGAGCAAAAGAGTTTGTTGACAGTAACTTTTTGAGTTGTTGAAATCCGCACACAACTTCCTTCGACACGCGAATTTCCGAATTCGACAAAACATCTTAAACAAAAAGTCTGCAAACTTTGAGCGCCCAAAATTGTCCGCGAGCGCATGATAGTAGCCTCGCCTCGGCAAAATTTGCCACGAACAGGAAGCATAAACGCCCGTGAGCAAGTGGAAAAATAATTCTGAGAAGTTGAGAAGGATTGCGTGACCGCTTCAAAACAACGGCTCGGCCAATTCGCACCTATTATGAATTCCGGTGGACATTAAAATAATTGGAGTAACTGAAGCGGATTAATTAAATCTTAAATACAGTTACACAAGTCTCTTTAACAAAAATAAACATTAACTTCAAACTAGTTAACTTTAAAAGTTCAATTTTGAAGCAGACAACAAATCCGCCAAATCCAGACATTTTAGCAAAAAGTGTGAAAAAGTTTGCAGACCGAAATTTCCATTTTCCCGTGTCCTTTTTTGCCCGTCGCCCATAGAGCTTCATGCAAAACAGTTGAAGAGGAACCCGAAAACGTGCAAAAGACATACGGAAATAAAAACGATAAAGATGTTCATTAAAAAGATTAAAGGTTCAACTTGTTAGTTGTTAGTTGTTTAAAAAAGCGTCAAAGACTTCCACGGTCACACACAAAAGGGCAACAAAACAAAAAGAAAGCAAAATACAAGAGAACGGCGGCGAAACAAAAGTCCCGATGAAAATTAAATTTGGGCGTCCAGGCCAAAAATTAGACTGTCAAGTTAAGAGCGCAATTCCCCGAATTTGCAGCAACAAGCTCTCACCGTTCGAGGCATGCAAACAAATCTTTTAGAGGTCACCATTAATGGGAACATTTTTCACTTTACGAGTTGTGCTTTTCTTTAATTGGGGTTTGCACGTTTTATCAAACGGAGTCGGAAGGAGGCACAAACCAAACGAATTAATCAAAGAAGTGACTAGAGATTAGCTACAAAGTTTGGCTTCTTTTGTGTCCACAACAAATGTGTTTAAAGCATAAAAACTTGTTCGTTCAAAAATGATTCCCGGTAAGCGGAAAATGGATAAAATTTTGGACGGCGGACTCAATTTATGCATGAGATTTCCTGGGCCAATTTTCCACCCCAACCAACTAATTCCATATGCACATCGTGTTCTTTGGGAAGAAAAAACAAGTCAAATTGAGCGCGAAAAATCGAGTCGAAATTTTAACTAGACGTTTCGACTAGACATGAACGTGTTTCGGCTGTTTCAAAAATGTAGTCAAACAGAGCGGTTTTGTATCGGGAATTCAACAAATTACTAGTGAACATTAAACAATATTGAAGACATTAAAGTTAGTTAAATGTATGTCGAAGATGTTGAAGTAAAAATTACTCGTTCGGCAGCATTAAACACGAGACACCCGCCAAATCAAAAGCCCAATCAAACAACAAAAAGTTCACATCAAAGCGTTTGTGGGGGAACTCGACTATTTGCTCTCGTTCTCTTTTGCTGCCAGCCCAGAAAGCGAGCCCGAGAAGAAGGACTCTCCACGCAAAAAAGCCGAGCAAGCAACGGAGAAGGTAAAATCCAACGAAAAGAAAATCCATTGCCCCGCTGTTTGGACTTTTTCGTGTGACGGGTCGCCGGCGGCTCGGTGCCCCGAAAGCCATGAGTCAGGCCGTTGGCCAACGGCTAATCAAATTTTTGGAGTTTTCTTTTCCACGAACGCTTGTTTGATTAGTTTCCAGTTTCTTGAATTGAATTTTTGATGCTTCGGTGGGTTCAGCATGAATAATTTCTATAGAGTGCTTTAACTACTTGTTTAAAACTGCAATAAAAAAAAGCTCGTTGTAGTTTGGCACGCGTATAATTAGTTGTTGGAAAACGGGACTAAAAGTTAATTACACGTTCAAGGAACACAACAAAAACAACAAATAAGAGAAACTTTTTGCAAAAACATCATTTGAAAGCTTCGAAGCTATCAAATAATCAGAAAAGCAAACAAAAAAGGCAAATGAAAACTTTTCGAATCAAATCGGCATTAATTTCTTTTGTTTTTCGGGCAAGAAAATGCTTATCATCGAAACTTTATCAAATAATGCCATCCGGAAACAAGAAGACTTTCTTGCTCTTGCAGAAACCGAAGCACTCGTCAAAAACTCATTCAGAACCCATAAAACAATCAAAAAGCCCATGTTTACACAAATTGAACAAAAACAGGCCAAAAACCGACTTAAGACAGCAGGAAAAACGAGATTAGTGAGCGGCCACGATGTCAACCGAAGAAGTGATATAAAAAGTGTTTAATGGATGATGATGTTCGCGGCAAAAGAGCGTGATAAGGGTCTCCAGGGGGCCAAAAACTGTCCCACAACACTGCCCAATAACACTAGAAATAACATGAGATCGTAAATCATAACGGATTTCTTACAAGATGCTTCGCTATTCGCATTGTTTGGATTATTTGATTACTTTCAAGTTGCTCAAATCTGTTCTGCCAAAATTAGATACAAAGCCAAAGCGGAACAAGCCGTTCTTCGAACTCTATTCATGTCGATTCTGTTTACACGGCCAAATCTTCTAATCATCTTTCTTCTACGTAATTGGCCGGCTATGATTATCTGCTTTTAATCTTGAGAAAATAATTCTGGATACGAAAAAGTGCGTGTTTGGCGTGTAAGCTATTTTTGGTCTGATCGGCTTTTGAGCAGTGTTTTTGCGCAAACAAACAGTGGACGCAATTGCAGATCTTTTACACAAATGTTCAAGTAACCAATAATTAATTAACTGTTCAAATTTACACAAATCACGCAACTCCGTTAGTCATAAAAGGCGGAAGAGTCCGGTCTCAAAACACGCAAACGATTCTAGGTTCTGAAAGTGCAAGTGATTTCTGGAATAACAAATTTAAATGACAAGTTTTGAAACAGAAACACACGGCTGATCATTTAAAATGCATAAAGGTCGGCAACATTGTTGTTTAATCTCATATTTTAAAACTTCTATTTATAACAAAAATGTAACTAATCCATTAAACAGACATCATTTCGCGAAGAAAGTAAATTAAACCCACTGCGGATTCGTTTACTTCCACTGAACGCAAATTAAGCGAATGTCTGCAAATGGACGGCAGAAGTTTTTGATTACAAGTCAAACAACCGAAACGGAAGAGTGAATGAACAGAAATTGTAATTTGAAAAGCTCAACAAAACAAACAACTAATCCAAAAAATTATCCCCATTTTTTGAATAATTTACAAGTAGATCGGTTGCGTGACGCCATCGTTGACTAGACAACTAAAGGATAATACACGACTTTTTAGAATTGACAATGCGGTCAAGTCGACATGTTTTTCGTCAAAAAACACGCAAAAGCGGGAGCAATTTTTAAAAAGCACGCATTTTATTCAAACGACTTTTGGACAAACCGACTCATTATTAAAACATTAGAAATAATGTTTGCGGGTCCGTAAAATTGATGATGATGAACAATTTTCGGGCCGCTTGGCGCGTGCTGTTTTGAGGCCAAAAGGCAATTTTGAAAACACGCTCAAAACAAAAAAGGCGAAAGAACAATTTGTATTGAAGTGACGAGTTTAAAACAAAATGCATTCAAACAAATTCGATCATACTAAATTTACTTCATACAGTAAAAGTCATTTAAAATTCAAAGACTTATTTTTGGAGACGCGCGAGATTAGTCAAGATTTTTAGCCTTCACAGCACCTATTGGCCTCGAATCAGTCTATTTTTTGTTTTAAAAGCAGGTGAATTGAGGAAAGATTAGCGCTCAAAGTGACAATTGACCATTTAAACTAAAATGAACATCCTGACTACTGTAGAATGAAATTAAATGTTGCCTTTTAATTATAAAATTCAAGGGCTAGCATCAAAGACTACACATATGCTTTCAAGGATATGAATGCCTAATTGTTGTAGTCAACTTTGCAAGAAAAGTTTACACTGTTTATAATTGAATTTTTAAAAAGCAGAGCCGAAAATGGAAATTCAAAATGTCTTTCGAATTGGAAGAACCACACAGACCGACGCGTAAAAACAATTGAAACATTCGGAAATGATTGTGTCTCGCTTTCTTTGATCAAAACTTCCCACTTTAAACAACGCTGACGATTTTATTGCGGTTGACGTCGTGATAAACTTGTCGATTTGATTTGGCGACGAGCACGTGAAAACTGTTTTAGCATATCCGGTCAATTTGTTTATAAATTGAAGAGGTATTGGAACAGAACCAAATCATGGATTTGCTAATTGACTCACAAATATGGCTGTTACACCGGATCGGCCCACAAAAAGCGTCTGCACAAACAGCAGTGGAAAGTGTTCTGCAGAATTTCGGCTGGTAGCTCGGTGAAATTCAATACAACAAATTGACTTCTGCAAGCGGTGCGCCCCAAGTGGTGCTCATTTTCATACAAATTGCCCAAAATTTCTCGGTCGCGCCGAATTGCGGACATTCTTTGATCAATTTAAAAGCACCAAATAAACTAAACATTATCAGATAATAAAAATGAACAAATAATTCCGGTAAGCCTATCATTTGAATCAACCCCGGCGGAAGTCGTCCGTATTAACACATTTTAGTGGGCTGTTTATAGACTTTTGTTGGCGACCGGAAAGCAACTCTGTTTGTTTTTGTTGACAGAATAATGGAACAAAACTGTTTAGCTGCATTTTGAAAAAGTTAAAAGTATTGATTTAAAGATTTTGTTATTTCGGTGTTGATTTAAAGATTTTGTTGATTTTAATTTGTGTTTGACTGATTGCTCCTTGAAAAAAGCAAAAAGAGTTTTGAGAAAGCAAAAAGTATTTCAGCGTTGATTTTAAGTTGTGTTTGACTGATTGCTTCTTGAAAAAAAGTTAAAAGTATTTCAGTGTTGATTGCAATTTGTGTTTCGACTTGTATTGTAATTTGTATCGGAATATGTGTTTGACTGATTGATTCTTGAAAAAAGCAAAAAGAGTTTTGAAAAGGTTAAAAGTGTTTCAGTGTTGATTGCAATTTGTGTTTGACTGATTGCTTCTTGTAAAAAGTTAAAAGCAAAAGTATTTCAGTGTTGATTTAAAGATTTTGTCATTTCAAAGGTTTAGAAACAAGATTTGAAACAAAATATTTCATTGATCCTCTTTATCGCCAGGACTGCATTTAAACTGATCTCATTATTTACATCTATTTTAAGTTTGACACAGATTTATGAACAAGATGAAGCACGCTGTACGTATTGCAATTTGAATTAAATTCATATTCATAACCTATGATGTTCTGGACTTGACGAATTTATTGAATATGTGACGTATAATTAACTTATAGCCGGTTAAACTAAATAAATTTGATTAATCAAACAGAACAACATCAATTTAATTTGATTACACTCTATAATTGAATTCAAAAGGTCAGAAGAATTCATGTCATTCGTTGTCAACAAATCGCATGCCGTCAAACCGAAAATTCTTCTTTTCGTTCCGAAACCTGTCTCTTTCGTTTTTGCCTGCTCTCTGCCAAAAAGCCCACTGGCGGCCGACAAGCAAGGGCAATTAGAGATCCGCAGGGGCGCGAACTACGCCAAATTGTATTGTTTTGTTGAGATAGAGTGGTAGGGCAGCTCGTAGACGCCGAATGTGCCGTCGGCAAATTAGACAACTGATTAGTCTTCTGGCGCTTGTTTTCTCGTTTTAGAGGTTTCTTGAACGGTCATCTGCAGATCGAAAACACTTTTGTTGCTCTCGAGTTATTGGATTTTTTAGGTTTTGGTCATTCGAACTCCTTTTGTTTAGATTTGACATCTCTAATCAAGTTTCTTTTGTTGAATTCACAAAGAACGCGTGCTTTCAGCGAATGTTTCTAGTTAATGACTTTTTGAATAACAAATGATGCAACTCTTGACTTCTACGCTCTTAAATTAATTAGTTCTTGCATATATTTAAAGTGACGTTCGATTCAGACAAATAACTACTTCAAAATCAACTTATTTTGTTAAAAAGATCGTGCAGAAAGGTTGTGCAGGAATCTCAAAAATTCCAGGGAAGATTTGATTGATTTCGATCAGTGCTATTTATAGACCTCTTTGTTTACTGCGGACTTGCCGAGGTTATTTTCTGCAGTGGAGGTTGCGTGCTTTTTGAACAAATTGGCCTCCGCATTTTGGTGCCAAACACAATTTAGAGTTTCGATGACATCTGTTTTCAAGTTTCAACGTTTAACAAACAACTCTTTGATTTTAACGTTTCAATTTTAAACACTTGTACCTGTTTTTAACAAACACGTTTTGCATCTATTGAAAGGCTTTTTTCAGTGTGTACTCAACACACACAAACAAGAAAGCCGCAGCGATTGAGGATCACTTCCGATTGCAACACCTTAAAATGCAAACTTTAGGCGCCACAAACGCCGTTTTATTGCTCGTTCTTTTTCGAAAAAGGCGCAAAATTTTCCCCATACTATCTTTTTCCTTACACGCCGTCGACAAACATTTAAATGAATCATTTTGTTCCCGGCCTCAACTTCTGCTTCAATCTCGGTTCTTCTTTTCCCTCCTTTTTGTAGTGTTTGCTGATAATAGTTTTTGGGTTCTTTCCTGTCTCTCTAGGGCATGAGCGAAGAAAATAGCCGTAAGCAACCGCGGAGATAAGTTAAAGAATTTCTGTTTAACTTTTTGATGTTTACAAGGTTAAAAGAGTGTTCTTAACATAACAGTTGATAGCTTGTGATTGAATAGAATATTTTTAGGTCATATGATTGATTGCATTCTTTATCTTATGGGACGATGTTCTTTTTCAAACAAAAATTTTGAAACCGAACGCGTTTATGAAAGTGATAAAGATGTTTGATTATTTTATTTGAATGACTTAGAAGACTCTTCTTAAAAGCTTTTTGCAGTAATCAAAAATAAGTCAGTATAGAAACTACACTAATTAGTAACAGGTTTGATGTTGTTTATCCCCTTTAGCGGCTTTTGAATTCGGTCGTTTCAATTCGATTCCCGTGTGTTTGCTAACGCGTTCACCTGCTGCTCTCCGTTTATGCGTTTGCACTTTTTTCATGAAGAGCCTAAATGGTGAACAGATCGCCGCGTCCTCAGCACCGGAACTGCCAACTTGCAATTTGTTTTTTCGTGAAATGTCCATCTGCGTTCGTTTTTACATGGAAGCGCGGATTTCGCAACTTACTCATTTCAAATTGCAGGCATCCGAACAGCCTCAAAATGGACGCTCCATCAACGACTGCAATGCCCAGCAGTGGAGCGTCGACACCCAGTGGCGGAGGCTCTTCAGGACGTAAGCCTTTTCGACCTTAAACGTTTTCTCGATTCCAATTATCGATTTTAACACAAAAAGAAGGACGTCTTTCGAGTGATTTCGACCTTAAGCGTTTTCTCGAGTTCTGACATTTCTCTGTAATGACATCTTGTGATTCAAAAAGTGCAAGAAAAGCTATTCATCTATTCATACTGTTTTTAGAACGAAAACAATCTCTTTTGTTTAAATTGTGAAATGCGTTCAAGAGAACTTTCATTTAAAGACATTTTCTCTGTTCGTTTTCTTCAAACACTCTGAAATCAGTCAAATACGATAAAACTAGTCAAATACTCTGAAACGATGTTCTATGTTGTTGCTTCAGGACTGGCCGCCAAGTTCAAGTCTTCGGGTAGCCGTATTCAAATGCCGACCGTGTTACCTCCGCCTCCAACAGTTAATCTGGACGACAAATTTACATATACGTAAGTGCTTAAATACTTTAATTGTTCACATCACTTTGTTCTTCCAGGGATCCAAATGGTCAAGAATTTTTAATAACTGCATTAGGTCTACAGAAAATCCGAGAGCTGGGCAGAGGTGCTTATGGTGTTGTTGATGAAATGAAGCATTCCGAGTCGGGCAAGATCTTCGCTGTCAAGGTAAGAAGAAGAAGTTTGTTTAATTGTGATTGCAATTTGTTTTCAAGAGAATCGACACTTCAATCAACGACGAAAGCCAGAAACGGATGCTTATTGAATTAAATGCGTGTATGAATAGCGGGTGCTGTCCACAAGTGAGTATTTAAAAAAGACTCCGTTCTTTACTGTCTCGTTTAGATGGTCACTTTCTACGGAGCAATGTTCAGAGAAGGAAACGTTTGGATCTGTATGGAAGTCATGGACATTAGTTTGGATAAATTTTATAAGAAGTGTGTTGCCACGAACACGCCTGTTCCCGAGCCCTTTATTGCCAAAGTAGCGCTTGCACTCATCGACGGCCTCAACTTTATGAAAAACGAAATGAATCTAATACACCGCGACGTAAAGCCTTCAAATATTCTATTAAATAAACGAGGAGACATTAAAATTTGCGATTTCGGTATCTCCGGCCACTTAACCAATTCTGTTGCACGAACAATAAACGCTGGATGCAAGCCGTAAGCAATCACATTTGAAATTAAGTAATAAGGAACTTTTAGTTACATGGCTCCAGAAAGAGTAGACGGCGAACAGAAGAATTCATACGGAGTCCGAGCTGACATCTGGAGTGTTGGCATTACTTTGGTAAGGAAAACTTTAACTCTTTCTCTTCACATTCACTGTTTCAGGTTGAAATTGCAATGGGAGCACATCCTTATGACAGGTGGAAGACGCCATTTGAGCAGTTAAAACAAGTTGTAAACGAGCCCCCTCCAAAGATTCATCCGTCCAAAGGCTATTCAGATGACCTGCACGACTTTGTCTCCAAGTGGTAAGTATTATCATTCCAGTCAACTAAACAACAACTGACTATTTCAGTTTGACCAAGAACTGCCTCGACCGACCAAAATATAATATTTTGTTGGAACACCCGTTTGTGACAAATGCTCGAACAGAAACATCTTTCGATACAGGGCAATTCATTGCATCCGTGTTAGAGTAAGTCGAACATTGTTGTTTGGACGATCGTTTGAATGTAGTCAATAAAAAGACACATTTTAGAAAAGCAGCCGAACAAGAACAACAGAAGACTGCTTAAAGAAGACCAGTAATTTGAGGTTTCCTCCACTCAGTTTCAAACGATTCCCTACGTTGCTTTCATTTTTGGCCTTTTCGTTTTTTGTATAGAATAAGACCAGTTCGTTAAACTCCAGTGTTTTGAGCGTTTAATAAGTGAATGAATTTGAACGACGACTCAAATTCATACACATAATTATCGCAAATAACAGGTTACTTTAGTCATTATTTGTTGAGCTTCATTCTCTTCATCCTCTTTTTCGCATTTAACTTCTAAAACGCTCCGTATGCATTGATGTGTTGTTTGTTTTTGTTTAAAATCTTTTCGCGAAAACACAATTATTACCGGTCACAAAGATCCCACTACAATTCGTCTGGCTTCGTCGCTCCAGAGCACAAAAGTCCGAATGTTTTTTGTTGTCCGCCAATAATGATCCAAATTTTGGATTTGCATTTGTGTCTACAAAATTTAGTTTAAAACATTACTAATACTTTCAATGAAACATTTCGTTAGTGATCTAAGTTGTGATAAAAGTACACTGAAAAGCGTTTGCACTTTCCAGTAGCGGTCCCAAAACTCAATTAATTCTTCTCGGAACAAAAAACATTCAGTCATTTGCGCTTTCGAGCCGCCATTTTGAATGCAAATTAGGTGTCCGACTTTCGACAAACGGGTGTGATTATCAATCAGTGGGAGCCGCGAGAGAAAAGCAGGCAATCGTTAATCACATTCGATTGACTCGTTACTCTTTTTGACTGAAATGGAAACCTCTGTGTATCATATGTGTTTAGTTGTTTGAGAATAAATTATATTCATTGCTGACGTTGTAAGTTTTATTCAAAGACCAAGATACAAATAAGTACGGAATAAATACGCGTATTTCAATTAACTGACAACTAATGCAGTCAGTTTTAAAACAAGGCTCACGGAACCGTATTGGAATGCAAAGGATACCATTTCGTTCGAAACGGAGAAATTAGTGAGAATGGAATGCAAGCGGACCTTCGGTCGAAAAAGCACTATGATAACCTGTTTATGGGATGAGTAGCACGATGGGAATCTCCGGCTTAATGCCTTAAAATTGACTAATTATGAACAGAAGCGGTCAATGACGAGTTTAACAGACTAAACAATCTGATTTGAAAACAATTAATTCGGAGTTCAAAAAGTCAAGTAAGTAGAGGCGATAAACAAACAAACGTGACAATTGAAAGTGACAGCTGAATTATGCAAAGATGAATAAACCTAGTTAAATTATGCAAAACCAATTGCTTACTTCAGACCGCCGGAATTAGAAGAATCTCCGAGAAACCGAGTCAAACATGAAAAGCTCATATTAAGCACTTTAAAGTGTTAAAGACTAATTACAAAAAGTGGAAAACAAATTAATTACATATGGCGTTTGCATTTCTTAGGCGGTTCGTCGTCCGATGAATCTGAGCTTGTCGCTTGCAGTCCTTTTTTACGACTTGAACACGTTGGAGGCTTTTTTCTGCGAATAAGCGATTCCAGTTTGGTGAGGCAGAGTTTCGGTTTTGCTTTTTGGAAGAATCGAGAAATGGGACAAGAACATGACGACTTTGTTGCGTTTCCGTGTTGAAGGTCCAGGCTCGTCTGGAAAGCTATCGAAATTGACAGGATCGGAAGGCCACTGGTCGCCGTTGATGTCTATCTTGGAACTTTTCAGGTAGAATTCCAGGTTGTCGCATACAAATTGACGAGTTGCAGGATCCAATCTAAACAATGATTTGAATAAACAAACAAGCAAACAAAGAAAGACGTACGAATTTGATGTATCGTTCATTTCTATTAAACGCTGCACTTGATTTTCGTATTCAATAAGGAAGTAGCGCTGTTCGTCCATCTTGCCAAACCAGCGGATAGAGACAGGCGGGGAATTTGGATTTGTACCTGGAATTGGGAAGGCACTTTCTCTTCGGTTATGTAGTTCATATTCGTATCTGAAACACATTCAATTAACTGCAACACTGTAGTTGTACTTACTTCGCCAAATTGTAGGGAGCAATTCTTGACGGTTCCTCTACAATCGAAGACGAAAAACCAAAACACGCTGCCGCTTGAACCTCGTAATAGAGTTTTCCTTTCTGTACTTGCCGACCAACAATTCGATCCAGACGTTGTTCCAGCATGTTCACGTTTGGGTGCGCTGACGTGCTGGGATCGTCTGGCGTCATAAACATCAGCAAATTCGGATCGTCGTCATTCTAAAACGCAATCGTTCAAACTGGCGTAAACACAAGAAATTACCGCATTAGTCGACATTTCTGAGTCCTGACTCATGTTTCCCGTAAGCGCTTTAAGGCTAAACGAGTAATTGTGAATGAAAAGTTCGACACGAAAAGTGAGAAAACGCGAAAGTAAACAATAAGCGTTTGTAGGGAAAGTGTTCCACACTGTCGCAACGCGACACCAAATAATCTATGAACAGTGAGCGAATGGAAGGGGCGAATCAAACGCAAAACAAGCCGAGTTCCCAGAATGAAGACAATCGGGCAGGAAGATGTGGATGAAAAATGACAAAAATCGGTTTTTTGGATTCCCCAGATGAATCAGAGCCCAAAAATCACAAAATCTTGTGATCACCTTGGAAGCACATATTCAGTTATTGGGCAGAGCCACAAGACGTGCTCTCCGTTGGTGTTGAACACACTTGCGACGAAGAGAAAGACCCAACGGCGAAGCAATAAAAGCAAGCAATTGGTGCGGTGCGCTTTCCATGGGACTCTCAAATGGTCGCCGCGACGAGCAAAAAAGACGAAGGGAAAGAGCTGTAAAAAATGTTCGATTGGATTTGAGTTTCTGCAGCAAAGACCGACAATCAATAGGGCACAATGTGCACATGTCCTTTCAGAAATTATGTAAATAATGAAAGTTTAAGGTTATTTATTCGCTGAACTTTAAAATAGACCGAAGGGGGCATTTAACTAGTAACATTTGTTTTAGAAACGATAAAACAGACTTAAATGAGAATTTAAAACAATTTGTTTTGTCTTTTTGACAAAATTTTCTTTTATGTGTTCAAAAATAACTAATAAACAAAACGTTTGAAACGACTTGTTTGTTCGTTGACCTCATTTCAAATAACGTATTTATTCGTAAAAGAGGATTTTGTTTGACTGATAAAAGCGACTGACAGAGTTTGCGGAACGGGCTTAAAAACGTTTTTAGTTTGGTTACGCACACGAATTTTATTCAACGAATTAAAGGAATTAAAGGAATTGCAGTAAAGGATATCAAATTATTTAGTGTCTACTAAAATTTGAGAAAGCATCTCAAAAATCATCACACATTCAAACAAAATTGTGTTCGCATCACACACATTCAAGCAACTCTGTTCACATTGATTGTTTGCTTATCGCCTTTTCGCGTTATCTCTCTCGTGTCTATTTTTGTGCATTTGTTTTTTTACACCGAGATCTTGATTGACTTTCTAGGCTAACAGCAGAAGTTATGGGAAGTAAACTAAACAAAGCCGGTGCCCAACTCTGCTTAGACGCAGCATTCGTGACTTCGGGTAAATTCAAAGGATTTGCGGATCTCCAGGTTGCGAAAGGTGAGCAAGCATTATTGTTATAACAAACTAAAGAGCGCTTAAACATTTAGACGGAACTATTTTCGCCGTAAAAGTGCAAAGCTCAGACGGCTTTCGAGCGCTGTTGAAGCGTGAACAAAGTGATTTGGAGTGGTCACCGATTGAGACAAAAGCCGGAGTAAAGAATGCAGGTTCGTTTGTTGTTCAGCGTTTGTGATCATGTTGTGATCAGACGTTTCGTTAAGTTTAAGTGTACGCGATGACATTCATAGAGCTGGAGTGTTCCGCATTAAGTTTACACAGCTTTGGTTTTGTTTACCGAAAACGGGATTTTGCAACGTTTTAGTGATTAGTTGAATCTAAAAGCGTATTCAATGAACACATCATTTTGTTGAGTGTATTTGCTGAATGAACTTTGTTCCGTTAGTTGTGTGAAGTGTTCCAGCCTTTGTGCTATACGTTGCTTTTTAGTGAATGAATACGGAGGAACAGGACTTTACGCTTTCACAAAGTCTAATTTTGCTTACACTTCGGGTCCAACCATCTTTTGGAATCAAAATGGCGCCATTGCTGAATTCTCACGTCCAGACTGCCATTTTGCCGACTTGAACTTCCACGATCAGCATCTTTATTGTGTTGTTGAAGATCGCAGCAAAAACAGTCAATCAATTGGACGTTTTGACTTCAAACAACCAGATTCATTTGATGTCGTGGCAAAAGGATATGATTTCTATTCAACTCCTCGCATATCTCCAGACGGCAAACAATTGTTGTACGTTGCGTGGAATGATCCGAACATGGTAAGTAAATAGCTGTTCTTTACTGTCACTAAAACATTCAACATTTTAGCCTTGGGACGCTACTCAAATTCACTTGGTGGACTTAGCTGCTGGAAAAGACACTAAATTGTTGCCAACTAATGCAAACGCTTCAACAAACTATCAATCACTTCAGTGGAAAACAAACAGCGAATCTTTCTACTTCATCAGCGACGAAAACAATTTTTGGTCACTTTATGAGTATTGTTTGAAATCAAGTAAGTCAAAAGAACTTTAAGGAACGTTTTCTTTCAATTTGTTGTTTTTAGACAATCACAAACTTGTTGCATCGATTTCAAACGGTGATTTGGCAGAAGCTGTTTGGAACATTGGAGATGACCGCTTTTATTCATTCAACTCGAATGTGATTATTTATCGCGATGACAAGCAATTGTATGCAAAGTTTTTGGACACTGGCAAAGAACACAAAATTGGATCTGCTGATTTCACTCAATATTCACGTTTGTTTGTCACCGAGTCAAATACTGTCTACTGCATTGCAAGTGGCCCGTTGGAAAGTGAAGCTTTGTTGGAAATTCATGTAAAGGAAGACGGATCAAGTGAAGTGAAGAGTTGTTGATCAAACAATGGACACAAGTGATTTGAAGTCGGCTGGAATAGAAGCTCCGGAGTCAATTGTTTTCAATGTTGTGGGTGCAAATGGAGAGAAGATTCCAATTGAAGGTTTTTACTACACTCCACTTAATGCGTCTTCTGATCAAAAGGCTCCTCTAATTATGCTGGCACATGCAGGTCCGACTACTCGCACTTCAATAAGTTTGGATAAGAAAAAGTTGTTTTATCGTTCACACGGATTTGCTCTTTTTGACATAAATTATCGTGGATCCACAGGTAATCACAGAAAGCTTCATTTCTAATAATATGTTTAGGATATGGACGTGCATTCCGTGACCATTTATACAACAACTGGGGAGATATTGACATTATTGATGTGTGCGAGGGAGCAAAACACTTAATTGACAAAGGACGTGCTGACAAGAACAACGTATTCATTGTTGGATCGTCAGCGAGCGGCTATGGAGGTTTAATGCATCTTTACTGTTCGTCATAACACACAGTTAATTTCAGTGCTGCGTGCTCTCTACAAAGAACCTCATTTATTCAAAGCAGCTGTTTGCAGTTATGGCTTCTCTGACTTGCTTGGTTTGGCAACCGAAACACACCGCTTCGAAAAAGCTTACAATTATCACTTGATTGCTCCCGAATCGGATCAAAAAGTCTGGCAAGAACGAACAATGGTCGACAAATTGGACAAGATCCAAACTCCGCTTCTCTTGTATCACGGCAAAGACGATCCAGTTGTTCCTTATCAACAAAGCGTCCAAATCCACGATCAATTGAAGAAGAAAGGCATCAAGACAGATTTGGTTCTTTTTGACGGCGAAGGCCACGGATTCCGCAAAGCCGAAAACGTTAATGCTGTTTTGGAAGGAACTTTGAGCTTTTTCAAAGAGTCAATGGCCTCTGGCGATCCATCTTCACATATTTAATTTCAAACATTCATCAAAACCGGTATCAATCAAATTGCCTTCATGTTGTTTTTATATTCCGATTTGTTTCATAAACAATTTTATTCATTTGCAACAATAGACATTTGAGAAGAAATTGAGAACGCTGAAAGCGAGATCGAAAAGAAATAAGTTAATGATCAAGTATGATTGAAACAGTTGAAGTGTTAGCGTGAATGTACAATTAAAAGTCTCGGAATTTAATTAATTGTTCCGCTCAACGGGTTATTTAACGGGCATCAGCATTGTCGAGTTGTGCAAAGTTGTAAGTTTCGATGTTTGAGATGTTGGCCAAGTATTTACTTAGGTCTTGCTTCCTTAAATTATCTATATTAAAAGCTCACAAAATGTTCTTACCACTCCGTCCGTGTTGATTGTGCTGTACAAATCAAACACATCGTCTTCATATTGACTTACAAGTTGATGCATGTTTTGTAGACCTTTTTGTTCTGTTTCGTTTTGAGTTTTCGGTTCTTCGCTTGTTGAAAGTCCATTCAGTATTTTCGAGTCATTTGATTTCGCGGGAGCAGGCGGAATGAAGTTCAGTTGTTGAGCATTGCTAAATTTAAGGATTACTTGAATGTGCTTTGACGTAACAAAGCTTTACTTTAATTGCGGATTAAAGCTGTCGACACGTGCTGGAGTTTCAAACTGTGGAGACATTACTTGTTGTTGATTTGGAGGCCAGAAGTTTTGTTTATAGAAGCCGCCATTCATTTGAGGTGCCGTTGCATTGGTGAGATTCTGGTCGATTGATTTGTTCATCGGAGGAGTTGCCTAAATCAGCATTTAAGTGTAGTTTATGTGATTTGTCATTCAAGGTGTTCTCGTTATTTCAAAACTCTGCACTTTTTTACTCAACCTACAAAACATTTCACAACTTTTAGTCACTAAAAAGAAGCGTCGCTTTGATCAAAAAGGTTGAACACCTTGTTAGAGCACAAAATGTTTTGCTCGCTTATTTAACACGTTGTTTAGTTGTATAAAAAGCATTGCGCATTAACAACATAAAACATTGTTGTTAGAAATGGAGTGGACTACCGAAAGTGAGTTTCCAAATCCGTCTTTAAACATTGTTTGAACATTGTTTGAATTCCAGAAATCGAAGCGATTCTTGGTGAACTAGATATGAAGTTTGGAGTGGCTTTTGCGGCCAACGATTATGAAGCTTTGGGCTTATGTTATCATCCGGACGCAGTTCTCGTTCATAAAGGAGTCGGCGTTTATCATGGCCGAAAAGGTAAAAACATTGATCTCAAATGTTTATAACAAAGTAATTGATTTAGCAATTCAAAACGCTTTGGCTGCATTATTCAGTAATCGGACTGCATCATCTGAACCCGCAAACAATCAAGAATCTAAAGATCCGCCTAAACGTTTGTATGGCGGAATCACAACTGACGGAGAATATGCAATTCGTAGTGGATCTTTCAAGTTTGGAAACAGCTCCAGAGACCATCCGTTTGAGATCATTTATAAAAAAGTTAATGGCGACTATTTTATTTATTACGACGTTTTGGATTACAGTCCTTAAATCAGCGTGTTGTTGAATAAAGAATTTCCCTTTCTTCCAACCAAAAAAGTCGGACACAAACTACCTTATGCTTTCAGCGTTTATCGAAAAGCTTCAAGCGGCGTTTTTGGAACGCCAAATGCCTTGTTGTTCTGCTCGTGTGGAGTTTTTACCGCCTTTCCGGTAGATTGATTGGCCGTATAAAAGGCAAGCGAAAGGTTGAGCTTTTGACACTTTTTATTTCAACTGACTGATCATTTTTGGTAGAAATGGAGTGGAGTGATGAAAGTAAGTTTTGAAAAGTGTTTCAACAGTGTAGTTATGTTTGAATCTTTAGAAATCAAAGAGCTTCTTGGGAAAGTGGAAAAGAAACAAGGCGTAGCCTTTTGCAACCAATGATTTTGATGCTCTAGGTTCGTGCTATCATCCGGACGCAGTCCTTGTTCACAAGGGAGTTGGCGTATACACCGGACGAAAAGGTAAGTACAGTCGTTAACTGTGTTGTTTTTATAATTAATGAATTGTTTTAGCAGCTCAAGACGCTCTGGCCGCACTTTTTAAAAATCAATCTTCAGCGTTGGCAGAGGAACAACAAGGACCCACTGACACAACTACGGATTCAGCTAAGATTTGGTACAGCGGAATCACAACCGATGGCGAATACTTGATTCGTCGCGGAATTTTTAAGATCCCAGGTAACCCGAAAGAGCACCCATTTGAAGTGATTTACAAAAAAGTGAACGGCGAGTATCTGATCTATTTTGATGCTTTTGAATACAGTCCATAAGGATTTTGCTTAGTGTTGCAATTGAATAAAGTTGTTCGATAACTCATTTAAAAGCCCACATTCACATTAGTTTGCTGCGCCAAAAACTGTCCTTGCATCAATTGTTGATTGGCCGCCCATTGTTGTTGTTGCTGGATCATTTGAAAGCGAATTAGAATCCGGCTGTCCGTATGGCATTTGATTGAATTGCGGTTGCTGACCATTGGGCATTGGAAACTGTCCACCAAATTGCTGAGCGTACATTGCTTGGAATTGTTGCTTCTGATGAAGTTGAATGCGCGGATCCTGAAAAGGCGGCGCAAAATTAGAGTCCATTTGCCGATACGGCGGTGTGAATTGTTGGCTTAAATCTGAACGAGTGTTTGGAATCATGTTTGCTGGTGGCGGATTCTAAAAGTTATCGAAATTAGAAAACAGACAAAACAAGAACTTGCCATTAAACTGGGATCTGGAGAGCTCTTCTTAATTACTGGCTGTTCATTTGAAGGCCATTGCGTTGATCGAAGCGGTGACTGATTTGGCGGCATAGGAAGCTTGAAATCGAGTGGAGGCGTTCTCGGTGAAAGTCTTTTAGCTGGCATTCCAATTGGACATCTAAAATTGAGCAAATCAATAAGCGAATAAACAAAGACTTACTTTTGCATCCTTTCTCGAAATTGCTGTCTTTCACCTTGTCCTTCGCATTTGAGTCGCTTGCTGAACAAAATTTGCATGCTCGTCATATCTCTGCTGCTGTGCTTCTCTCAACCTGCGATATTGCTGTGGGTCGTCAGTGAGCGGATGAATTGAATTGTTCAAGTTTAAACCATCTTGTTGATGTTCCAGCATCGGTGAAGGCTAAACAGAACGTAGTTAGAAACAGAAGTGTGTTAAAAACTATAAACTAAAGAACGCGCCAAAAATATGATCAAATCTGTTTTTAAGTAAACTCGACTCCCGCTAACAGAAACCTTTTTGTAAATCCGCCTAGTCGTTTGTAATACGAGCTAATCATTTGAGCTCTTTAAAAATTTGTGTAATCAACTTATCGGCTTATAAAACACTTTCTAGCTTAAAAAACAAAAATCGGTTTCTTTGTTTATAGTGTTTTTCAGCAATTGACACAATTTTAAAAACGAAAAGCGCCACAAAATTGAAACGCAAAGAAATTCTAATCCAAGTGAGCATTAGCCGCAGAAATTGAGAATATTGCCACTTAACGCAAAAATTTTCAAATCCCCTTCCAAACAAATAATCACGCTAATTGAGAGCCGCCGCACCTTCAACTAGGTAGCCACGGCACAGATTATCTCGCACACAATACACAGAATTTGGCAAATTGGAAGAAATTGTTTGGACACACGTGCCGTTGTTTTTGAGGAATGTGCTGCTCGAATAAGGTTACTGTGGCTTTAATAAGCCGGAAGCTTGAATCAAACTAGTTGATATTCTGCTAAAAAAACACTTTATGTAATCAAACACAAAATCAGTAACGGCTGTAGAAATTAAATGGAACGGCTCGCCAACCAAAATCAAATGGCCGAGCACTAAAGCCAACCGCGAAAAAGAACTTTGAACAATGCAAAACAGGATGACACATCCTCAACAGCCAACTGATGGGCCGCAATTGTTTTGTACGCGTTAGCCAGACGCTTCGCTTCAATTTCATTCGGCGGTGTAAAACCAGAAAATCGGTCCAAAAGTTTGACAACCCAATTTACTCATTCTAGTCTATTCGCTTTATTTCCAAATGTGCATAATAAACATTTACAGTTCACATCTGCACATCTAATGCAAGACGTTTAGATTTAAATTGACCTATCCGCGTTCCCAAGAATTTCCAGAAAGTGCTCCCATTATAAAATGACGCTATCCCATATATATGGATCTCAGTTTTCATAGTTCTCATAAAAGCCAGTTGAGATCAACAACAAGTGCACATTTCAACACAACATTTCAAAAACAATAACAACTTTTAAACTAATATTATTAGATCTAATCAAAGTTAATCAGAATTAAAACACCTGAGTAAGCGAAAATCAAACTAGATTTAAACGCTCACCAAATTAAGCGGAGGGACGCGCGGCGCCAAAAATCAAGGCCGTTTACTATGAAGACGGTTCATGATCTCGGTGTCTTGTCCTGCTCGCCAAATTTATGGGCTTTCTTCCATTGCGGGAGTGGACGAAAAAATCAACTTGACACCCGTTCGAAATAGCTGTGAATTAAGTTGTCACCAAACAAGTAATCAGTTACACTTACTGTAACTAGTAAAACAAAGCTCAACAAAGAAGATTATTAAGAAGTTATTAAACGACTTTACAGTAACATGCAAAAACTAATTAACAAGCAAAGACGATTAAAAATGTAGCCAATATGTTAGAATAATCGGCTTATTTCCGGATGTAGAAAAATAGACGTAATGCAAAAGTTGCCAGACAAAACAAAAAAACTGCAAGTCCAAACAGGTCAAATGCTTTGGATTAGCAACATGTGAAATCACAAACAGCGAAGAAAATAAACTGGAGTGTTGCTGAAACGTCGAGCACATTAATTCACTAATAATCATGCACCCGAACCAACAAAACCAAAGCAATATGCAGTTCCGCGAAACGACAAAAACTGGATTTTTAAATAGACGTAATTAGAATTCATTTCGAAGTGCTTTGTGTGGAGTTATTCAAATGTTAAAAGTCTTAACAGGCAATTAAACTTTTGAATCTTTCAACTCAATTTCAACTAAAAACAAGCCTCCTCGATTCAAAAAGCAACGCGATCGGAGAAATCTCGCTTCCCAAAAAGGCAAAGCGCCGGAATGCAACCTGACAAGCGGACAAAACACATTGCACCTCCGAATTTCAACAAAATAACGGCACTAGTCAGGTTCCTTGCGCTCAGCGCTCCGCCAAAATTCAAAAGCGCGTCACAACAACCGAAACAAGTGTTTGAAAACTTTGCCGAAAATGCTGATCCTCGCGAAATTGCATTCCAGACACCCCAAAAAACTCAAAAGAGACACAAACCAAATTGATCGCGGCCGGGCAGCAAGATTTTGTTGAAAGACGCTTAATGCGCGCCAGCGAGCAAGAGAGTTGTTTATCTGGCGCTTTGGTCACCAAAAAAGTGTGCCGGAATGGTTAGGGGTCATTGTGATCGGAGGCTTATTCGGAGGTTGTGATGTAAATTAAGAGTATTAGTACTTAATTGCCGTCTAATGCATGTGATTGAACAGTGTTCGAATTTAAAGAATAGTACCGCGCCTTTCCGATGTCAACAAATTTATGGTCACTCGAACAAATGGACAGATCCGATCGGTGCCATTTACAACCACTGCGCGTGTACTGTTTTGACCTCTGCTCGATGGCCAAATTTATGGTTGTCGTCAACAACGCAACTATCAAGATTACAACAATTTATTGAAGTATAATTTCATCACAAACTTTAATATTATACACGGAAATGAATAAATTAAATAAATAGTCACAATACCATATCTTTGAACATACGCGCAGTAAATAGGAATCGAAGACAATTAAGTAGCTAATAACAATCAATGTACACAAGTTTGTTTATAAAGTGAAAGCACTTTGAGTTGAACCGTATTTGCCTCTCAAAAGAGTTAATATTGTTGATAGCGAAGAAGTTCACTGAGTTTTTGGGCTTTCAGTTGGCGCATGTGATAGAGACGGCGTGACTCGTCAAATTTGGTTATAAAGTCGTCAATCGGTAACCGTCCGGCCAAAAAGTTGTCAGATATTTTCTAAATCAAATAGGCTTTAATCAGTGAAGATCTTTTTAAGTACCTCGCTGACTTCCTCTGCTTGTCTAACCGCCACTGTTAAAACGCTATCTGCAACGTCTAGCCTCCTTGAATCGGCTTCCAAATCAAGTTGATGCTTCATTTGTTGAATTTCATGATTGAAAACACGGAGTTCCGCCGCTGTTGAACCTAGAGAGGTTTTTAGTTCTTCAAACTTTGGCTTTAAAGACATGTTTGAGTCGGCGATCCATTTGCAGTGTCGGAGTTTGTTATCTTTGAGTTCAGGCAGAAGATTTATCTGATCTTGATCCTTTATAAGTTTGTCTAGTTTGGCCGGATCTTTTAACAACTCCTGCAACTGTTCGTTGTCCAAGTCGCTGAGTAAACGTCGAATTGCGGTTGAATACGCATCGATGACTCCATTAAAGTCCAGAGTCATGCGGTAAATGCACTAAAACAAGGTAATTTCAAATCACATTGGACTGTCAAGAATTGAATGGAACACAAAAGCCATTGTTTACGTGGAGAAAGTTCACAAGCACCGTGGTTCAAAAAGTTTATTGCATCGAAAAGGTGAGCACATTGAGCAATTTCATAAAGAGCAGTTGAATTTCGTTGCGAAAAGATCTGTTTACAATAGTGACCTTAAAACTTCTGGACTTTTAGACTTCTTCGAAAATGAAAGACGAGCACTTATTTTAAAGGCCATTTTGAATTACTACGCAGAAAACAGCTATTTTGTTAATTAAACAATGCAATTTCATATTCAAATGGTTGGTTATGCGTTCGATTCAATCTACTCACCGGCTAACACCAAAATAACTTTGAATTTACAAAATTTCTGGGGATTAAAAAACTACCCGGCACTCCAGTACTAATTATATCCATAGAGAGAAATTAGTCGAAGTTGTTAAACTTGTTTGATTAAAAGAGCTTTGTTATAAAGACTGTTAACAATTTCGACCAATTTCGTGAAGAAAGTGTAATAAACTGGCACTATTTGTTTGTGTACATAAAACAGAAGAAATGCACTTGAATAGAGAGGTCGAGAATGCGGAAAGCCACAAAGATATTCTTTTGATTGAGCAACACGAAGTATAAATGGCACACGACGGGCAAATTGCACACAAAAATTAAAGACCCGATCCGAGAGCACTGTTTTGGCGATGTGAGTTCGCTGAAATGCCGTTGAAGATCCTGAAATTGTGGAATTACGTTTTGACTATTAGACAAAGCAACTCACTCTTAAATAGTCCATGCCGCTCATTACTGCCAGGGGAATTCTTCCTGTTGCTGAAGTTTCGGAACGTCGACTGGGTTTTGCAGCAAAAGTGTCGTCGTCGGCCATTCTAACAGCACGCACCATGTCAGCAAATTTAAGAAGACTTTCCACGTCGTTTTGATTAGTCTGGCAGTAAGCACGAGCTTTGTCGAGTTCAAGAAAGTTTGAAAAATTGGGGAAGTTCTCTGCTGTTTCAGACCCGTTTTTGTGATCTGTTTTGCCGTTCAGCTTTGCAGTTTTGTTCGGAAGCGCTGTTGGAGTGTCTAAAAAATAAATACGATGCTTCATAAATTATTTCTAGTATTTACCGTTAGAAAATCCGTTTAATGCTTCTTTGTTGTTTTCAACCAACGATGGACTTTGTGGAGCTGTGTCGCCTAAATGTAACGTTTAGTAAAATACATTAAAAGCAACTAATTACATGTTGTATCGGTGTTTGGACTGCAATGTTTATCAACAGCGTATTCTAAACAGAACAAACCTAATGTAAACGTATATCTCTCAAACAAACCTCCAAAATTTAAGACTTTTCCATTCGGGCTTTCACATGTAGGCTCAGAAACATCGGCGCACATTGATTGACCAAGAGAGATTGAGCCATCCATTTGCTAAAAGAAATTACAAAATAAATCCAGAAGCATATTGAAACCAGAACTTACAGATTGCGTCATTAACATAAGCTCCAAAGCGTTGCACTTAGACAAACAAATCTCGTAGTCCTTCTGTTGTTCCTTGATCTTGAATTCTTTAGCTCGGCAGTCTTCTTCAAGTTTAGTTGCTGAATTCTCGGCAATCCTTACTCGATCTGTCAGTGAAGTTATCTCATTTTCTAGTTGACGAATTCGTTGCCTTAATGCTTGACTAGCGGTCTCATTTGTCTTTTGCGTCTAAAAGCAGAAACGTTATATCAAACAAAAGATTACAAAAACGACTTACACTTTGTGACGTTTCTAACTTCCTATATTTCAGCTTCCAATCAGTCAATTCTCGCTCGTATTTCTGCTTGTCTTGCGCATTTAAAGAGTCGAGTTCCTTGAGCTTGATTTCATTTAGTTCATTCGTCTCCTTCTCAATTTCATACCTGAAAACACAAAATTAATATTTACTTAGAGCGTCTAAAAGCATCCAACTAATCTCAACATGTCAAATCAACTTACATCTCTTTATAGTACTGAAGCTCCTTTTCTAGTTCTGCCATCTTGATCGCGCTTCCAATTCACCAATGAGTCAGCGAGAAAAAGGGAACAGAACGGAAAAAGCAAAGTCATGCAAAATCAGCCGAGCTTTTTCGTGGGTCAAAAGTTCTTGTCCGGCGTGTCAGCTTTTTTTCCATTGTTTTCGATAAATAAGTTTATTCACATACATAATTATGCGATTTACAAAACAACTGAGGTTTCAAATAAAGTTAAAACTGTTCCATTTTCTGCGTTTTGCTTCATAGCTTTCATTGCTAGAAGACTGCGAAGAAGTCGACGCCTGTTGATTGCTTTCAAAGTTAATTTCCACATTTGATGCAGAAGAATGCACATTTAACGGCAATTTTGATAATATATTGCTATTTAGATGATGTTGCACTTCGAACAGTGCAAAGGCGTTCAAGGTTTTCTAAACGCATAAATATTCTGATGAGCAACAAAGTAACCACGAGTAAACATCTAAATTTAAGAAATTGATCTAAACTATTATCATTTTCGACATGAAGTACAAATTTGTGTAGACAAGTAGAATCAATAATAAGCTCAACAAAGTTACAATTGAAATTGCCGAAAAATAATTGTCCTGTAAAACAATAAGAAGCAAATACGTTGCGTCAATTACTTTCAATGCATAATTAAAACTTCGTCAAATAATGAAAAGTCGTGTTCAAATAAGTATGTTACAAATGTTTTTTGCATATCACGCGAAGTCAAGTTAAAAAATCTTTCAAGTCTTTAATGAGTTCTTCAATTGTTTCAAGTGTGAACTTTGATTTCGCGCCTCCCGCCAAATGTTTGCCCAGCAAGTATCAATAAAGAGCCAAACTTTTGTTGGCACCCACCATTTTGGATTCTAATGAACTCTTTTGTCTGTAGTGTTTGTTTAAACTTAATTATGCGTGACTACTCACTAATTCAATTCTGTGCTTTCAAAAACTTCATCAAACAGCTAAAAACTAAAACACTTTCTAATTATAATGAGAGTGGCTTGAAAATCTCCACCCCATCATTATCGTCTCGTCAGTGCGAGTTAAGACGTAAACCGACCCGAAAAGTTTCTCTCCTCGATGCTCTTTCCCAGAAGATTTCACAACTCCCTAGTGTCCACGCTCCGGGTTTCGGGTCGGCCAATGACGAGGTGTTTGTCCTCAACGCAACAACAAAGCAATGACGTTACGTATTCGCCATCACGAACATTTCAAGGCTATAATGGAGTTTGCACGGACCCAATTCAATAATTTAAATGTCATTGTTTGCAGCAGTACATCGTTTCGGGTCATTGGGTCGGCTGGACATTGTTTAGTAGTGAAATGGAAGTGGGTTTCTTGATGGGCTTTTAAAATGCAAGTGGGTGTTTTTTCGGAAACGTCTGGAAAGGTTTTAAACCAGATATTTTTAAACTTTGCCCTCTAATGCTGCCGATTAGCATTTTACGCTGTTCGTGAAACACAAATCACTCGAAATTTAATAAAACTACTTGCAAACCTTGTTTTAAAAAGACGTCGGTTTGTTGTTGTTCAAAACAATTGTCCCCAATTTTACGTCTCCACTCATCTACGGACATCGATTTGCATATTGAATAAAAGTGCGTGTTTTATTGGGTTTTACAAGAAATCACAGGATTTCTGTTATTGAATTTTAAGCTCGTGACTTTGCATTCAGCAGGTGCAAACGGATGTTTTTAAACATTTTAATGTTCATTTTAAATAGTTGATATCGTTTATCCACGCATGAAAATTTTCGCAAGCCTTGATAGTCTTTGACAGTACTTGACAGCGCTTTGAAGTTCCGTTCACACACGCTTTTTGAGAAATCAATGTTTCGCAGGATTTCACAACTCCCGTTCGCGGGTTTTAAATTTAATGTAATTTGTTGTTGATCTCTTTTTATTTATTTTAATTCTATTCTCGAAATGCCCGCACAACACGAAGAAGGTAAGTTTAAAGTTAGATCCACTTTTATGCCTTTTTTAATTTCAGACTCTTCATTGGCAGGACAAAAACGGCCACATGAACGAAAAGCTCGGACATTCAATGTAGAAGATATGTTTGCGCAGGCTATTGCACAAGCTCCTACATACACTCACGGAGAAACTCCAGATTCAGCACTAAGTAGCGAAGAAAGAGTACAAGAAGCGTTAGCAAAAGTAGCAATTCCACAAAACAACGACGAGGTAACAACTTGTTTAAATTAACTTTCATTTTAAAATGATATCTTTTTAGAATCAAGATTCGGATGATGACCTCGGACCTGCATTGCCTCCCGGTTTTGTTCCGGATGCGTCAGTTATAGTTGAAGGCGGAAAACAAACACAACCCGAAGACGAAGAGGACGACGAAGATGGACCTGTAAGTTTTAAACTTATTTAAAGATTAAAAAGACTGCTCAAATCAAATGAACAAAGTACTCGAAAACTCTTTTCACAAAAAACAACATTGTCAGAATTTTGTTGTTGATTCTATTTTCTACAGTTTTCTGCTTCATTTAATTTCGGCTTCTCAAACAATGCATGAAGAAATAGAGAAAAAGATAGTTGAAGAATTGAGTGAAGAGTCAGATGAAAAGTCAGATGAAGAGTTAGATGAGGAAGAAGTAATTAGAGATGAAAATCACAATACGTTACTTATATTTGGCTTTTAGGTGACGGTTTCTCAATTAATTCCAACTGCATGTGAAGCCACCGTTCAAATGGATCAGCCAACTCCGGTTTCGGCTTTAGCAGTTGATCCTCAAGGAACGAAGTTTTCGACTGGAAATTTCTCCTATTTTGTTTACTTGTACGAATACTTGAAAATGGACAGCTCAATGAAGCACTTTCGTGATATGATGCCTTGCGAGTCTCATGTGATCAACGATTTGGCTTACAGCAATAATGGCGAACGTTTGTTGGTGGCGTCTGGCGAAGCTATTTTGAAGGTAATTTAGATTTTACAAAAAGTTTAATTTACGAATCTTTTCAGTTACTTGAGCGAAATGGCCAACAATGGTGTGAAACTGTGCGTGGTGATCAATATTTGGTTGACGCTTCATTGACGAAAGGACACACTGCTACGGTTCTTTGTTGTTGCTGGAATCCATTGGTCAAGACTGAGTTTTTGACATGTGCAGCTGACGGAACAATTCGAATTTGGAGTACCGATGACTACAAAGACATTACTAAGTGCATTAACACACAGCGCAGTGTGATCAAGACCAAGAATGCGCTTGGCAAGCGAATTATCCCTACAAAATGTTGCTATTCTCGTGATGGAAAATTGATCGCAGGTGGATGTGATGACGGATCAGTGTACATTTGGAAGCATGGCAAAATCTTTGTAAGTTTTGTTTTGCTGCTGGGCTGAAATTAATACGATTTTTAGGTCAATGCGAAGTATACCAACAGAGTTTCTCACAAAGGTGCAATTACTGGAATGGAGTTCTCTCCCGATGGCAAGCAATTGGTCACCCGTTCACGTAAGGTTCTGTGTTTATTGCTGATATTAATGCTTTCAATTTTAGTCGACAATTCGTTGAAGCTTTTCAATTTGGACTCCTTCAAGCAGGTCGCTCATGAAGTCAACAATCTTGAAAACAATTTTGCCCAGTAAGTATTTGCATTGAACGAAATAGTTTAATTCAACTAACTTTTAGGACCGATTGCAGTTACAGTCCGCGAGCTGAATTCATTTTTACGGGCGTTTCATCGGCAGAGAAGAAAAATCAATTCTCTGGAGGCTTGTACTTCTTTTCGGCTGAGAATTTGACTTTGCTTTACAAAGTTGACTATCCGGAAGCAGTAAGTTTCAGAAAGCTTTATAGTGAGTTACCATTGGTGACTTTAGGGCTGCATTCGTTCAGTTTGGCATCCACGCCTTAATCAAATCTTGGTTACGCTCAGCAATGGAACTTTGAAGAACTACTATGATCCGGAGATGAGTGTCAGAGGTGCAAGACTTTGTGCTGACAAGCCGGTTCGTCGAGCAAGAGCTTTAGAGATCGTTCAAGAAGAGTTGATTCTTTCACGTGAGTATTTTTGAATTTGCACGGCGCAGCTATAATCAATCTCTTCAATACACCGTTGTTGTGTTAGCTCGCTTTTGTTAATAAATCGTCTGTTAAGTGCATTGGCGATTGATTGTTATTTAGGCGCGAGCTTATTAAAAATCGGCAGATCAATTAATTAAAAATATTTTCAGCACTTGCATTGGAAATGTTCCAACCTCGTGGAGAAGAAGGCGAGGAGAAAGAAGTTACGGAATGGCGTATCAAGAAATATTTGCGCATGCAGGATGGAAATCAACGCCCACAGTTTCGTAAGCCAGCCGAAATGCCAATTTCTGGATCTTCTGGAGGTCGTGTTGCCAAGTCGGGCGGATCACTTCACTCGTATATTGCTCAACAATTGGGAACTTCGCGAAATGCCAGTTTCTTAACTGACAAAGATGTGCGCGGATCTATTTTGCGACATGCTGAAGAGGCCGAAAAGAATCCTATTTACATCACAAAAGCGTATGAAAAAACTCAACCAAAGCCCATCTTCCAAAAGAACACCCAAGAAGACGATGCCGAAGAACCAGTGCACAAAGCTCGAAAACTTGGACAGTAATTTCAATTGTTTTGTTGACTGTTTAAAATAAATACATACAACTTAATTGCGTAAACGGTTTGAAACTTCTTTGTTTGATTAACTTTTCTCACTTAAACTCAACATATTAATTTACTGTCTGCGTCTTTGTTACGCAGTTTCTATTTTTAAAGATTTTGATCTTTACCTTTAATTAAAGTCGGCGGAAATTAATCGCGATGCTGCTCCGAAATTTGTCGCCTCTATTGTTCCAAATTTCCAGTTTCCAGTCGATTGGACCAATTATGACACGCGATTCGTGTTCCCACTCAAACCATAGTTTATGCCATTGCTGAACTTTCAACATTCCAACACTTCCGTGCGGTCGGAACATCATCATTTGTGGCAATTTGCGTTTAAATTGAGGCGCAAGTGCGGTCAAGACTCATTAACAATTTGGACGCTGGCTTTGAACGTGAACTCAATAGTGAAATTTGGCCGAATGCCAGTTAGTAATTATAGTTAAGCTATTATGATAATTCAACGGAGCACTTTGATGAGACTTCTAATTATTGAATGACGTCAACATAAATGCATTAATTCTTTGCAAAAAGAGTTGTCGAACTTTGAGGAAGTGCTTTTGCAAAAACTTTCTCTTTTTAATCGTTTCAATATTAGCTTGTAAAGTTTACACTTTTTTCGTGTCGCATTAGTTACTGTCACACAAAATAACTGGTTCTTGATTTTTCTTTCCCACGTCGAGACAGTTTTTTATTTGCTACTACGAATTTCAACAACGCAATTTGTCGCCTTTTGTCCAAACACGCAATTGGACGCCTGCGGTTGTTTGGGTAACCAAATCCCTGAGCCGGCATTCGGTAGGATTATCTCTTCGCCTTTATACCGTTGGATGGAAATTCTACGGTTGCCCGTGTAGATGTTGGTCTAAATGATTAGTTTTCAATGAATGAAATTTTGACTATCGGCTTTTGGCTCGAATTCCTTCTCACCGCGGCTAATTGTTTGTTTTGGATTTTTCCGGCTTCTTGGAGACATTTGTATCTGCTGATTTTAAATTGTGAGATGACGAATGCTTTCTGCGCAGTTGCTTACTTCCTCAGTTGTGTTCTTTTAACTTCTAGCAATGTTACTTCGAAACATCTTGTCTTTTAAGAAACGAAAATAACATTGACGTAACAAACTTTTGTTGACAACTTAGATAGATATAGAAATAATTGCTACACAATTAAGGACTGCTATATAATTAAGGAGCAACAAACATTCACAGCAATTTACGGCGTTTAAAATAGAATCTAGTCAATAGGGCACGCTAGTGGATGACAAAGGTCTCTATGACATCACAACTTATAACTTTGGCTCTTCATACTAAATGCTTATTACGCGCACCTTTTCAACCGAAAGCCACTCAAAGACACCGGCGTTTATCTTCCTCATCCAAAAGCCAAACCCAATATAGAGAATTAAGTGGTGGAAGAGCGGCTCTGGTGATATACCACTGGCGCCGAGGCGAATGCCCCAACGAAAGGACACCAAATATCCACCAGTTATCCTGTGGACAGTCACTTCGTCCCCTATTCACTGACGGCAATGAACAGAGTGGCATCGTTTTTCGAATGGAGGAAAGGTAGTCCGTGTGGCTTTTTCAAACCGAATGGGTAATTGTCGACAAGTTTCGTTTAATTAAACCTGCGCTTTTTCGTGCTTGCTTCTTTCGCATATAAAATCAAAACAATAAGAGTTTAAAGATGCTGCTTTGATTAGTTTAACAAAATGATTTGGTTGCAATCGTCTTTAAAGTTAACAGCACTTTTCGACAAAGCAAACACTTGCTTCTAAAATTTACCCACCCAAATTTTACACTTTTGACGCAACGACCAACTTATTTGTTGTCTGTTCGGCTTTTCACTGTAATTCTACTCGTTTAAATTGGCTCCCAATTGACCTTTCAATTGTTTTTGAGTTCATTGCTTTAAAACTTTTATAACATTGTTTCTATTTTGAAAAGACTTACAAAACGTTAGTTAGTTAAATGCTCAAATTCCAACTCAAGTTGTTCAGGCGTATTTATCAATTTGCTTTTTCCGATTCCAACTTATTTGCAATCATGTAGGTGGCTCCTTCAATTGTTGTGTTGTTGGGGGCAAGGACGTCTGTATCGAATTTTATGCCTTTCCTTGTTGATGTCCAGGCCCGCCGGCGCGTCGGATTTTCTCACCCTCTGTGTAAATAGTAGCACCCGTTTGAGGGGCGGGAAGTCGTTCCTTCAATTCGATTTTCAGTGGCCAGGTTTACGCGCGAACTTTGAACTTGAGCGAATTTTGCCACTCTGTTGTCATCTATTGTTTACCTCAGCTTTGTTTGTTGAACGTGTTTTGAAGATTGCTTTCTAATTTTTAAATGACAAACTTGGTCAAAATTCTGTAAAACAAAGACTATCTCTTCTGTGATTAAACTCTACTGTTTTCGATTAATTTGCCCCAAACTCGCTTTTAAGCCATTGCGTAAATCATGATAGCAATTGTTCTTTTTGTTTCTTTAATTAACAATCGCACAAAATCAATCAAACATTACAAATCAACTTTTTGAATACTCCTTATTCATTGCTGACGTGATTGGGTCTACTTGTATTTGTTCCTATACAAGTTCCGGTTCATGAAGGCTTTGACCTGTGCTTGTTTTGCGTTTTATCAGTTTTAATGCGAGATGTGGGAGAGGTTGCATTAAATGAGGGTGTTTGCGTCTCTTTTGTGGGTTTATTTGTTTTCTTGCGTTTTTCTTCAAACATAATATTTGAGTCATAAGGTTACAGATAGTTCAACCATTTAAAGCCAAACTTTTGAATAGAAAGTAACAAAACGGCTCACGTTTATTAAATTGTTTCGAACATTCCAAATGATTCATTTCTTACAAAAGCATCACTTTTATGATTCTTTTCGCTCCCATCAGAAACAACGCTTTTTCTAACAGTTTGCACAACAAACGTTTCAATTTCTAACATTTATTGTTTTGTTCGTTCTTATGCGTTGAAATTTTTCATTTCGCCAAAATTTGTTCTTTTATCACTTTTTTCAGGTTGCTCGTTCAACGGAAACCTCGCGCACGGCACAAAAGAACAAGCGCCGAAATTCAATTTCCCCTGTGTTTAGATTTGTTTCTTTGACTTTTTATTGTATTTCGTTCGAAAATGTTGCTATCTCCAGAGCAATTTGCACGATTAACCGAATATGCGTCATGTAAGTTAAAACAAGTGTTTAGTCATCGTAAAATAACAACAAGCGGTGTACAATATTTTGAATCAAAACACAAACCAAATCCGGTCTCAAAATAGCCGTCTGGCCACACAAGTGCAGTTTGTAAATTGTAGTCTTGCGAGACGTTCTCAGCGAAAATCTTCAAACGTGCGTGTTGTCAAAAACCGTCGTACAATGAGAGAATTGAAAGAACTCTCACGCAAAGCCTGAAAACCTGGTTATTTTTAGACTAAGGTTCGGAAGTTAAAGTGTTCGAGAACTGACATTAATGTAGAGTCCAAACGACAAATTTGAATAAAGCATACTGTAGCTAACTTTTAACATTTAGATTCGAGTCATCGTTTGCCGGAGATGTTAGCAGAATTCCAGCCAGATGGAATGTTTTTTAAATATTTACCCGACGATTTGCAAGTAAGCTTTTAAATACTGATTTCACATTTAAACGTCGCATTTAGACAATCGACTTCAATGGGTTCAAGCACTTCATTAATTGCTATTTTGGAGCCGAACTGCCTGCAGATCTAATTCAACAGTTGTTTTTGTCGTTTGCACAAAATTCTGTTTCGGCAAACAATGCGAACGGTATAGATGCTTGCACGAGTTTAATTTAACTTACAACATCGTTACAGATGCAACCGACTCAATTTATACAACCAGTCCGATGCCAGACATTACAAACTCTCCGCAAGTCAACCACAAAACATCTATTTTTGGTGGACTTTCTGCCACAAACTTGCAAAAGTCCGGCTCGGCATCAACATCAATTGGAGGATCGGCAACTGACCAACCAAAAAGAAAAACTAGCTACTTCCAGAAAATAACGCAAAAGTTCACTCAAAACTCGCAACAAAACAACAATCACAATTTTGGAGATCGTCCGTCCACTTCAACTGCCGATCATGTAAACTGTTAAATGAAATAAGTAACCAATAACAAGAATTCCAGACTGTAATGGAAGATGACTGGACCCAGAAACGGATTCCCTTAAAACCGCTCATTTGTTATCTCTCTTTGTTGGAAGGAGCGCCTCCTGAAGACAAACTTGAGTTTGTTTTCCACGTTTACGACTCAGACGACAACGGATATCTGGACAAGAATGAAATGGAAAGCATCATTGAACAAATGATGAACGTTGCGCGCTATCAACAATGGGACACAGTAGAGCTGGAGCCTATTCTTCGTCAAATGATGGCTGAAATCGATTATGATAGCGACGGAATTGTCTCACTAGAAGAATGGAAGAAAGGTGGCTTGACAACAATTCCTCTTCTGGTCTTGCTGGGCTTTGACACAGTAAGTTCTCGGCAATTTAAAAAACGTTATTCTTGCTTGACGCATCAGCTTTCTACAAAGTTCAGTCAACCAAGAAAGCCAAACAAAAAGCTCACAAAAAAGCACTTAAGTTCGTTTCCAAACAGCTAATAAACCGAATAATGACGTAAAAATCAGCACTCCCTTTCGCATTTAATAGCCACATCTACCATAGTTAGAACTCGCATTTCGGTGCGTCATTATTGCACTATCTCCAAAAAGCGGAAAACAACCGGACTTCTTGTTTTAATGCTTGGAGTTAAATATGGTACGTCCGGTTTTGCGCGTCTACTGATAAACACTCAATTAAAAGGTTTCCGTCGTTTATGATGACTTCTAATAAAGAAAGCAGCCTCGTGTACTCGAAAATGATTTGGCTTATTTATAGACTGAAAGAGATGAATAATCTTAATGATAACAACTTATTTCTAGGTGATGAACGAAGACGGTGTTCACCAGTGGCAACTTAGACACTTCAGCAAATCTACGTATTGCAACGTTTGCTTTAATCTCTTAGTTGGATGGGGAGGCAAACAAGTAAGTGTTACCCTAACATTAAACTTGTCAAAATTAATTCTTTTAATTGTTGATTTTATTCTTCAAAAGAGCAAAAACATTTTTTACGTTTTTGACAATTTAATGTTACGATAACAAAAAAAGGGTCTCGCGTGTTCATGTAAGTTTAGAATTGCGTTTACTAGTTAATTAATTGTTGTTTAGTGTGCAAGTATACGGTGCATGAACGCTGTGTCCGCCAAGCTGAAAACTCTTGTGTCCATACTTACAATGCCAATCCGTCAAAAGAACAGTTAATGTTGCATCATTGGTTTGATTCTAACAATGTAAATGATTTGAGAGCATTCGGATTTAAGTTTATTTTATTGTTTTAGGCAGGAAAGTGCGCTAAGTGCAAAACCGCAGTTCCAATCTTTCAAGGAAAGCGTTGTCGATGGTGCAAGAATTTGGTTAGTTATTTTTACTCTGGAGGACATACTAATTGTTTTGTTTTAGTTGCACAACAAATGTATCAATCAATGGCCAAAAGATTGCGATCTCGGATCATTATGTTTGTTTTTAATTTGCAGCATCAGTTTCATCGATCTTTTTAGCGTATCACATTTTGCCGCCAATCAACATAGTTCCTGCATTTTTGGATCGTTCACAACAGCAGTCTTCAGGGAACTTATTGCAATTGACTCCCGTGAAAGGAAACAGACGTCCATTGTTGGTTTTGGTAAGCCCTGACCACTTTTGTGGTTAACTTGTAGTCTTTAGATTAACCCAAAAAGTGGCGGCAGACAAGGAGAACGAATCTACCGTAAATTGCAATATTTGTTGAATCCACGTCAAGTTTATGATTTGTGCAAAGACGGGCCGGAAGTTGGGTCAGTAATTTATTCAACTTTATGTACAACTTTATCTGTTTAGACTGCAACTATTTAAATCAATCAAAAATGCCAATATCTTGGTTGCTGGAGGAGACGGAACAATTGGATGGGTTCTTGACGCAATGGGTAATTTTAACAATAAGCTTCGTTAAACGGTCTCAAATTTGGCGGTAGAATCCCAACGACCTTGTTATGTGTTTCTTCGTCCATGAACATTGTTTGTTTGTTAAATTCAAACAGAGCTAATTTTTGTAGCTTGTCGGGGCTTCTAAACATTAAAACCTGTCTCAACAAGCAATTCATATAAGCAAAGCGTTGAAACAACCTACTTTAACAGAGTTCGTTTAATTACATGCTGTCCGCACCGATTATTCAACAAACAGGTAGTCAAAACCCCATCTTCATCAAAACACATGTCTTTAAAGTGGACAATGCTTTCAATGTTAATTTTCCGCGCTCTGTACGCACCCAAATCAAACGCCAAAAGCTGAATAACTCGTCCATCGCAATAATAAAGTGCATATAAGGTGTTTTCAAACCAAGCAAATGAATGTGACTATAATTTTAACTGTATGCGTTAACCAATCCGACATAAAATAACTTGCATATCGACTTTCAATGTACATCGACTCCATCTTTTCAATTCCACAAAAGTTCGAGCATTTAATTTCATCTTGGCACAAACTCAACTCTTTAAAAATGTAATGAGTGTCCTTTTTCATTTCCTTCAACTAGTCCGTAAGCTTTGTTATCTAAGAAATATGGCGTCATTTAACACTTCAAGAAAACGCTTTACCGCTTAGTTTGAGGCTTGTTTTGATTATATTGAAGTTTGCTTCAAATTTCTTCTTTTCCAATTTAAAGCGACTGTTTACAAAACTTCCACGCTTAATATAAGAGCTTCCGTCCGAACAAAAGCAAAACAATAAAATGGTGTTGGTTTCTTTGATCAAATGTGAATGTTAAATTTAGCCCGTTAATTTGTGTTTTGTCCATCATTTTACATTCCAGCTTTTGAATATTCAAGTTAAATAAGTAAAGTTGAGAAATAATGTGAGTGAAGTTCTCAAACACTAAACAGTAAGTATAGTTTTTGGAACAAGTACAACGAAAACCTGCAACAAAATAACTTTCGTTAATTGTGTAGATTTTCGGCAAACAAATTTGACCAGTTGCTTCGGTTGTTCTAAGCACTCTAAAACATTTAAATTAGAAATGATGTTGTTCGAAAACGCACCTTGTTTGTCCATGAAAGTTGTCTATTAGAACAAACGAGTCAAAAAGATTGTTGTAATTTGTGACAAGTATGTCTAAAGCGTATCGAGACGTCAACATTTTTAGTTCACAGTAGTTGTTTGCCTAAAAAGGTTGAAAACATTCAAGCTTGTTTAAAATTACCCGACAAGTTCTGTCTTCAACTCCACGTTTAGCTAATTGAAACTCTTCATGAATAAAGTAAAACATGTCTCGTTGTTGAACAGTTAAATCAATATAACTAATAGATCTTTTAACCTCAAGTTGTTCGAACAGCTCTTTAACGTCCCAGAAAATTGATTGAATGTCTATTTCAAACATTCGACACACATGCAAAAAAGTGTCCATTTTGTTTCTTCCCAAAAGAATTTGTTGTCGAACTTCCAGTTTTTGGTCGTCGTTCATGGCTAAAAACTTACTCCTGAAACTAAACCGAAAACTGAAAAGTTTCCAAACACCAAATAACGAAACACAAATAAAAAGGTTGGGCGTTCCCGAATTTCGCAATGCATAAATTTCATGCACTAAACGATAAACACTCTCTGCAAACAATGCTTGTTGAACAGTGTCACAAACATTATCAAAGCTTCTAAACTTCTTTAACACTACTTTTTAAAGACAAAATGGAATATGGAGAAAATCGTCCACCAGTCGCTGTTCTTCCATTGGGTACTGGAAACGATTTGGCCCGTTGTTTGAAGTGGGGCGGAGGTTACGAAAATGAGCCGTTACAGAAGATTTTGCACGGAATCGAGAAAGCCAGCCAGGTAAGTGTTATTCTTTTCCATCAACCTATTCGATTTTAAAGATATCAATGGACCGCTGGCAAATTACAATTGAGCAAACCAAGAAATGCGAAAAAGGCGATCCGCAGCCTAACCATATCATTAACAACTACTTCTCAATCGGAGTGGACGCCTCAATTGCTCATCGTTTTCACGTAATGCGTGAAAAGTATCCAGAAAAGTTCAACAGTCGCATGCGCAACAAATTGTGGTATTTTGAGCTGGGCACAAGTGAAACTTTGTCGTCAACTTGCAAAAGATTGCACGAATCTATTGAGATTTTTGTAAGTTACTTGGCACAGTTACTTTGACATTCAATAACAAATTTCAGTGTGACGGCGAAACAATTGACTTGGGCAACGGTCCACATTTGGAAGGCATCGCTTTGTTGAACATTGCTTCCATTTACGGAGGCTCGAATTTGTGGGGCAACAGCCGCAAAAATCATTCTTTCAAACTACCTATTCTCTTTCCGCCTATTGCAAGTTCCACACAGCTTCAAAATCGCGTTCAAGACATTGGAGACCGATTGATTGAAGTTGTTGGCTTGGAGTCTGCAATGCAAATGGGTCAAATTAAAGCGGGAGTGAGAGCAGCAGCTCGTCGGTTGTCTCAATGTTCTACTGTGGTCATACAGTATGCTTAACTGTACAATAATTATTAAAATCCGGAAACTTTAGAACTCACAAACCTTTTCCAATGCAAATAGGTAAGCAGTTAATGCATTCAAATCATATTGCATTCAACAAACAACATTTATTAAACTATTGAATGCAATATGATTTGAATGCATTGACTAATCAAAACAATTAGACGGAGAGCCATGGATGGTAAGAAATCAAGATACGTTGTTAAACATTAAAGCTCCTTGTTTAGCAACCGCCGTGCATAATCCAAATCATCCACAAAAACCAAGTGCCAATGCTAATTGGACAGTCAGGCAAACCAAGACAATTGTTGTCGCCAAAAATCTCGTCCATTTTTAGGAAAACGCAGTCCTAGTTTTTTATGGTCTTCTCTACGTCGCCAACAAACTGACGACGAGAGCGGAACTATTTGATTCTTTAAACTTATTGATTAGAAAACGTTCTGTTTAGTCTATTTAACACAATTCCAAAGTTCTATATCCCCGACATTTCATTTAAAATGTTGTATTATTAAAACTGTTGTATACCTAACGGGTAACATCAACCACAATATCAATTTCTGTGTTTCGCGAGTTAGTGGAATAAATTGACCTTTAAACATTGTTGACAAAGAAGACTTCTTATTCAAATCAATAAATAACCGAGAGATAGAATTCTTATATTCATCTAAAACAATTAAAGATGTCTGCGATTCAAATTAAATTCACTGGCATTTTTGATCATTTGCTTGGACAACGACGGAGTTTCTTGAATGCGTTTTGGAATAGCGGGATATGTATATCCCATCTTCACGATCACAATTGTTGCGCCCTCTCGGATGTAATTGTCTTTGGAACTGATGTACAGGAAGGATTTTGTCAACAAAGCCGGCATCAAACACAATTTTGGCACCGTTTTTGGTTCTTTCAACAGCTAAGTAGACGCATCTGATGAAAAGCTAAAAACGAACATTATTGACAGCTTTTGATATAGCACTTACATAAGCAATTTCTTCGTCTTCGTCCAAGTGACTCGCCAAAACATCAAGAATCCCAAGCTTCAGCAAAACTGTAAGTTGATCCGGACAGTAATCTATAGCTTTGGTGAAGAATTGGAGGAATCGGATCTTGTCTTCCATTTTCTTAGCAGACTTCATCATCGAGAACAACAAAGTGAGCTTCTCTTTCGGCATTTCGAAGTTAGTATAAAATTCTTCGTTGTTTTCAATAAAATTGAAGAAACCGATTGCGAAGAAGCCGACATCGATTTTGCTGTCTTCCTTGACAAACTTCAAAAGTGTTCGCATCAAGTTGCCATATTCAGCTTCAGTAATTGAAATTCCGTCGTCAAGCAAGCGTCGAGAAATTGTCAGTGTCAAATTGAGTGAATTATGCAGAACTGCACCGTCGAGCATTTCGTTAGAATTACAACTAGAAACGCGGTCAAGCAACACCTTTCCAATGTTTTCGTTGAGGATTTCTTGTTGAGTGCGAGGTTCGGTTTCTAGAATTGAATAGTTAGAATTTAAATTGCTCTTTAAAGCACTTACTCCAAATCTCAATCACGCAGCACAGTGTAAAACTTGAAAGAGACAAATTGCTTGAATTGATTCGTTTGACAAATTCAGACATCGGATTCTTCACAAGAATGACTTTTCGGTAAATAGGATTTCCAAGACACTCGAGGATTTTAAACATAGTTTGCGGCTCTCCGTCAGTACTGAAAATGAAATTGGATTTTAGTTTACTGGCTTAAAAGTTACCCTTCCGTTTTTGACAAGTAAATATCTTTAGGCATTTTCGCCAAAGCTTCTTTGACTTTCGGAGACAACGGCTTTCTTTCTTTGATTTCAACGCTGTTTAACTTTTCGGCAACTTCATTGCTTTTAGTGGAAGCATTCGGCACGCAAACATCGTCATCGTCCGAATCGATATCCAAATTGATCTTCGTTGGTTTCTTCTTGGGATTAGTTTCTTTTAAGACTTCGTTTTTGCTTGAAGATTCAGGCTGGGATGAACTGATGGAAGAACTTGGTTGTGGCGCATTTAAACGTTCATTGGCTTCCAACAACTGTTCAGCAATCATGCCCAGTCCTCCTTGAAAACCGCAAGTTTCTGTCATGTGCGTAAGTTGTTTAACAATTTCCGGATCTTTGAATGGATCCTCTTTCGGTCTATTTAGTGGATTTGGAAAAGGTGAGCATCCGAGGATGGGATCACTGATATTGCCGGTTTCAATAGATCCGTCTCCATTAACCGCCACGAAATTTTCCGTTTTGGTAGGTAGGTTTGTTGCATGAAACGGTGTGACAACAAAGGTGGAAAATGGCCATCTAGCTCTTAACAATCATAAAGGTTAATTGAACTGGTAGTTTTAATCTTACCTTTAACTGTGTTCTTCATCGGTTTGCTCTTTGTGGTTTTTGGCGCTTCTTGCACTGGCAAACATTCTTTTTGCAAAGGCGGATCCGAATAACTAGGCAGTTCTTTTTCTTGGCATTCAACTGGAGGAACATAATTGGAATTGAGCTTGAAATAACCATAAGTAGTTTCGCCTTTTGTTTGCAAGAATTCGCCGGATGTCTTTCCTTGCTCCAATTCGTGGCAAATAAGCTCCAAATTCTAAAAACAAATGTGAGTATGTTTAAAAGCTTAATAATGATTACCGTTTTGCCCATATCGACTGAGTACTTTTCGTTGATCATCGCAAAATAGTCTTTGCATTCAGTTCTTTGCTTTCATCGGCAGCCAGTGCTTCCGAAACCATTTTGGAGAACGGCGGATGCTTTTTGGTATCCATTGTGCTGGAGAAACAGTAAAGCTCTGGAATAATGAACGGGAAGTGATAATGATCAGGCAAGCTAAATAACGAAACTGGGAGAAATTCGCTTCTCTTCGAAACCCTTTTCGCACGATGTTTATGTGAACGCGTGTTTTATGTGGATGCGAAAAGGGCGCAATGAATATTTCGAAATGTTCCCGTGTGATTTAAAGAACTGCTTTTTAAAATGCAAAGGAGAACAAAGTTATTAATTGCATGCAAATAAATAGACTTGTCGAGTAAAAATCAACTAACTTCACAAAAATAGTTTAAAAAGCACAAACAATATAAACTAGAAACACATGACCAGCTTAAGGAGCACTATGTCAAACTAAACAATAATTGCGTTTTTTGAATATGCAAATGAATCTTTGGATAATCGAGACCAAGTGTAAAATAATTATTGTTGCAAATAACGGAATTGAATGATGTGAGCATTTATTAATTTGTTGTACAGCGCTCTTATTTTTTACACATCATGAGAATTGTGTTTTTCGGTGAACAAATTGCTTTTTCAAAACTTTGAAACGTTCACACAATTGCATTTCTATGACAAAAACAAACAATAATAGATCCCTAATTGTTGAGATCGTTAGACAACCTTGGTGCAATAATTAAACTTCAAGGAAACTTTTTGTTTGAAACGCTTCTCAAACATCTTTCTTTGCTTTTCTCATTTTTAAATCTTTTGTTACTTTCAGAACTTGATTGATTCAAATGGGTTTAATCGAAGAACTTCCGCCTGAAGAAGATGCTTCCAACCTCGCCTTTCCAAAAGGTTGGTATTTCAAGTACAGTTGCAAGTTTACCTTTTATTTTTAGAGTTTCTAGCTCCCAACTGTGATGCGCTGATGATTTCCGAAGTGTTTATATTGTTGAAGGATCGTCAAGAAGAGAACGAGTTGAGAGACGAAATTGATGAAATGAGCGAAAACTTTATTCTCACTTTAAACTACACTCAGCGTTTTTCCAAGTTCAAAAAGCGTGAATTGGTTCGCAATGTCCGCGGGTAAGTTTCTTGGAGGGTTATTATAACTTTTATTTTTCAGGCTTTTTGCTGGACGTCCTAACTTGCACAAGTACGAGGTTGCTCAGCTTACGAATTTGGTTCCGAAGACAGCCGAAGAAGCAAAGAGCTTAATTCCGAGGTGAACAATCATCCTTGAGTTATTTAATCGCTGTCATTTTAGTCTAGAAAGCAAGATTGATGACAGTGAATTGGATGACATTCTCAAAGATTTGAGCGCCAAAGAAACTTTGCAGTAGGCTTCTTCAGCAACAAGCTTTCTTCGAATGTATGGTTATTGTTTATGGAGCACTGGGTGCGTACGAATAAACTTCTATAACTATTAATTTTGTTTAATTCTTTTGACATACTGCTGGACAAATAACTGAAGACGATATCTAAGTAAATTTATTCTTCATTAACAAGACAATAAGAATCATTTCTCATTTGCAAGACTTGTTTTCCTCATGCTTTGCCTTAAAATACAAATTAGTACATGGTGCTTAAAACGGATACCAATATCCTTAACTAAAATATAAAAATTACCTTCAATTTAGCCAAACGATTGTTGAATGTGTCCAATGGCAAACTTTCCTTGCGGTAGTCTAATTGTAACCGCTCCAACGCTTTGTTCAACTTCAAATCAAATCCGCCTGAGTTTTTGATTACTGAGTCAATTTTTCCAAGAAAGAATGAAATCTTCTTGGCTTTGATTGCGTCGTTCTTTCCTTTTGTTGCCTTGATATTCTACCATTTGGAGTGACCTTTGAGCAGAGACGGTGCGACAGACAAACATCGATACTGCTGTGCTCGTAGAAAATTTGATAACATCTGAAAGTAACAAGTTAGTAATACTTCATGAAAAGCTTCGTAAATGCCAGTAAGCAAGTGTAAATAACCACAAAATAATTGTTTAAAGCCAAACATGTTAATCTGCAATACTCAACACTTAAATTGTAAAAACAAACAAGCTACTTTTCAATCGTTTTCAGAAAGCATTCACATTTCAACTGATCAAGATACATAAAATCAAAATTAAAAGTCCAAATATACCATTTATTCGCCTAACACAACAAATAACAACCTATTTGTAACAATTACTCGGCAAGATTAATCCAAGTTGTCGAACACGTTCTTGACCTCAACAATTTCGTTTAGCATTGCGTCATAGAACTTCCCAACTAGAGCAGCATCATCTTCAGTAATCGCTATTCTGGTATGAGGAATCATTCGACTCTCTATGCCTTCCAAGTTCAAGCCACTTCCTTTGATTGAATCCTCAAGCTTTTCCATGTTTTGCAATTGAAAAGTGAGCTCAAATCTAGGTCCAGGCTCTTCAGGATTCTCTTCGGTGACTTCTTCCACTTCTTCACAGTCCAACTCAATCGCAGTCTCTTCAACATCAGCCAATGACAACGGTGTGCTTCCTTCACGCCGACCATTAACGGTTGCAATCAACTTTTCGTCAAAACGTTTGAGCAAGTCTTCTGTTACTATTCGGAAATTTCCAATCTAAATACATAAATGAGTAACGAAAAAAGGCACAACTTCTTACCTTGTTTATGTGCCGCTGAATGGTTGATCTGGTTCGGTTAGCGCTGTCTGTTTCCGCCTCAACAAGAAAGAACGATCCAGACGGTCCACGTAATTCAAAGTAGAGCGTCATCTCGGGCTTGTTCTAAAAATCATGCGAATAAATCCATGTAAAAAGCCTAGAATACCTTTAATTTAACCAAGTAATTGTTGAATGTGTCCAATGGTAAATTTTGAGTGATAAACTCCTGTTTCAAGTTGGCCAAATTTCTGTTCAACTTCAAATCAAATCCACCAGTAGACTTAACTACCGCTTTAAGTTTAGTAAGCAAAAATGAAATCTTCTTGGCTTTGATTGCATCGTTCTTTCCCTTTGTTGCCTTGATATTCTGCCATTTGGAGTGACCTTTGAACAGAGACGGTGCGACAGACAAACATCGGTACTGCTGTGGCATAAAAGATGCTCGCAGAAGATTCGATAACATCTGAAAACAGCAAGTTAATGAAACTGTAAAACACGCAGTAAAGTCAAAAATGAAATAAAACTGATCAAACATTTTCTTAAAAGAATTCTTATGTACGCAGAGAAAAAAATTGAGCAAAACATTTGAACGGAGTTTTCGACTGACAATTGTTTTTGTCAAATCATGTTAAAGACGTGTTTTTTCAACTTTAAATCCATTTAAATGTACTTTTTAGATATGCAACAACACTCATAACTTTACTTATTTAATCAAAGCACCGTTTAATTCACACATTTAAACTAATGCATTTGTTGTTCAGCAATCGTAAACAGTTGTATATTGCAAATTCTTTGTAACTGAAAATTCCAGGTTACTTGAACCTCAAGCCACATCCAATATCAAATTGCAGTTTCGTTTGAATTGCGGCCTGCTTGATTTTCACTTGGAAACCGGCGGTGTTCATTTGACGCGGCTTTGATTAATTGTTTGCGCACACTTTGGTCATCATCATCGACTAGCGCTGTGGGCAAACGTTTGATGTTTGCAAACTTCCATCGGTTTATGCAACGGATCCTTTATTTTGAATAGTTCTGTATCAGTACGAGATGAGCAATGATGTTGAGCAGTTATCAAGAATTCGGATTTAAATTAAGGTGAATATAAACTTTTAGCACCAAAAGCCTTTTCTACTCAGGTTGAGTCCACTTTCAATTATGTCAAAATCACTTTTCACAATCTTGATCTTCCATCAAAAGCCTCTTGCTCATTTTCTTCGCTATGCAAACCGACTTTAAAAACAACCACGCAATTAGCAATGGTTGATTTTCACTCTCCGAATGAGCAGCAGTGGTTGTTTTTCGATTGGGTGGCGATTAGTCATAGTTTGTTGGACGAGCGGGGTGGAAGTGGCTTGCTTCTCTCCTTTACGTGTTTCAATTTTTAAATTGGCAACCGATCGGTTTCAAACATGTTTGTTCCGGTGTTTTTTGAAATTTAAGATTTTGTTGATTCCAGTTGTTTATTTGGCACTTTCACATTTCTAGAGTGTTATGAACGAATTTAAACAATCTCTCGCTTAAACAAACTCAATGATAATCTCCCGGAATTGCTTAAATGACGTCTAATCAAACATGAATCATATTTCTTGTAGTTTTTGTAGGTCGCGGCTTAATTTTTTATTGATCTCCAATTGAGACATAAAACTTTCAATATAAAACTTATAACGAATACATGTTTATCCGTGTTTTAATTGTTCTAATGTTGTTGATTTGTTTGTAACAAAAATGTAGTTTTAACTTATGTGCACAAATAGGATTTAAATGAGTCATTTTTTGTGAAAGACAACCGAAGAGAAAAAACATAATTGTTTATTTCGTTTTACGGAAAGTTCCGCTTGCACATTGAAAGTTTATTTGACGCTTTCAATTTGAACAGTTGTTTCAATGCGAGAATGTGAAGTTTTTTGTATGGACTTATTAGTTTTAAGAAGGAATGTAAAAACTAATCCATTCAATGTCAGCTGGCATTTAAGCGTTTTTCTTATCTACTTGCAATGATAACCGCAAAATTGACGACAATAAACTTCTTAAAGAACGCATTTTTCGTATCCATTATGATGGTCGTTTCTAGTTATTTGGAACAATCATTTGTTACTTTTGAAGATGAGCATAAAGAACCAATCATATTGCGCAATTGTGCTTTTCTTTTGAGAACATCTAAGTTTGCATTGCACAACAATCCACATATTTGGCCATTACTCACCTCACGCCTTCTTAAAAATTCACAGTTTCATGCGTGCGCAATTTTCGCTCACGACTCCGTAAATTTGCAACTCTTGGGCGTAGAGACCCGCGAAAATTTGCAAGTTGAGCGCAATTATTATTCTTGCGGTCAATATTCTCGTCCGGATCCGGAGGCTGAAAGCACTCCGTAGTAACGCGCGCCTTTTCCTCCTCAATCGCCTGCAACGCTTTTGGTTACCCTTACGTTCACTCATGTAGGCGCACATTATTTTGCGTGCGCTAGACCTTTGCTGTGGCTGATTCCTCTTCTCTACTTATTTGGTTTTTATTGCCCTCTCCTCAACGACCGTTGCGTGATCATTCAATTGGATGCTTTTTGAGTAATTGGGAGTGATTTTCCGCTAAGATTTATGGCCATTCACTGTAAATGCCCTTTATGATCAGAAAGACCGTTTAAATGCTTGATCACTGCTAAATCAGTGTGACTTTTGAATGTTTGCAACAGTTTCTTCGATTTTATTGCTTTGATTATTCACTTGTTTTTCTTTCGGAGATGTTTTATGACTTGATTTGTTTGTATAGATGTTTTTTCCAACAAAATAATAATTTATGCACTTTGAACACAGAGTCTAAAATCTTATGATCAAGTGTAATTTTTGATGTTGCATGCAAAAGGTGCTTCTAATCGCATTTGATTTTTACACTTTTCAACTAGCATTCGAGATTGCTTTTTTGCGCTTAAACATGTGGTGATCTTTTTCGGATTAGTTTATTTAGATGTGTTTCATAATTTTAGTGCTAGCCACGTATCGTTAAAATTCCCATCACCTTTTTAGCATCACACTCTTTTTGCTAAATGCTAATTCGATTATTGCAATTCACTGCGTGCTTATTTTTATTTCCGGTCTGTTTGCTTGGCATGAATCAACAACATTTTTAGTCTATAATTTAAAAAACAACATTTTTACATCTTGTCAATCAAAACTTTGATCGTTTAAACTCCGATTAACGGGTAAATGTTAATCCTAATTTGTTATTCCAGAAGTAATTTAAAATTCAAATCCGTTCTCAATATGTTTTCCAAAAGTGCATTCAAATCCCAAGCTCCCAATTTCAACAGTCTACAGACAAACAAAAAGAATCAAACGTTGCCGAATCAAAAACCAATTCCGATGCGTGATTCATTACTTGCGCTTGTCGTTCTCCTGAGACCTTTTTTGTTGAATTCCTTGTTGTTTAGCCGGAATCCTGTCTCTCTTCAAGTGTATTCCAGTTGCTCGCAACGACGACTTAGACATAGAGCAACAAAAACAGAAAGGCCTGCTGGCCTCCGACTTCTACACACGTCTGCGTTCGTCCATTCGTCGCCAAAAACACAACAAGAAGTCCTTTCGAAATGGACCTTCCACAATCGAAGAGGAAAGGAACGACTTGAATCAATCAATAAGGCGAAAGCGCAACAAACGGAATCACTAGGTAGAGTAAATAAAGAAGCTCAAAGAAGAGGTTAATCAAATTAAAAATTGCAGCTCGAACGAAATGAATGGTGTCAAATCATCAAAAAGAATGTCAACAATTCCGCCGCCTAGACCACCTCCGCCTTTATTGAACAATAAAAAACGACAAAGCCTCGACCTACATGCAGCGTACAGCTTTGCAGAGTCAGTGGCCAACGGACAACAAACTCAAAATGCAAATGAAGTGGATTTGGACGTGTTGAAAGAGAGACCGCGCAGTGCCCAAAAATGGAATGCCGAAAAGCCAAATGAAAATGGTGAAAGTGAAAGCGGAGAGGGCCATAGCAAACGGCCAGAAGCGGATCGCGGTCCAAAACCCACGCCTTTACCTCGAGCGGCAGCGAAACAAAGACCCATAACTGTTCAACGTTCTCTACCTCTCTACAATGGTAAACTCCACAAGGAAGTCAACTTAGAGTCACCCGGATCCCCCCAACAATCACCTTCCAGCTCTTCAGTTCAACAAGCAACTCAACAAGATCAAGAGCAACAGTCGGCAGATTCTTCTTACTTCTCTTCTCATCAAAAGTCGCTCGATTCTCCCCGAGTCTCCAATCTATCAAGAGCCACCAAACGTTGTTTTTCGGCAAAAGTTCGCTCATCACCAGCAACAATCACTCGACTCGCCTGCTCAACAATCAACTGGAGTCAACTTCCGCCAACCAAAAATCAAAGAAAAGCCTGTTGCGCCGCCACGTCTGAAAGCCAAGACTCCAGATACCCACGTCCAAAAAGACGAAGCAACAGCAAGTGCTCCCAATGGGCCTATTCATTTGGAGCCAAACAATGTAACCGAAAGCGATGGCGAAAAAAACGGCTTTTTGGAATTGGTAGATTGGTCGTCTGTTGAGGACTCGGTGCAAAAGTTCGAAAGGAACGCCTCTACTGATTCGTCTGTTGAAGACTCGGCGCAAAAGTCATTGCGTCAAAGAAGACCATCAATTGAAGCTCCGACGGCGCCTTTAGAGCCTTTGCGTATTGACCATCAAAGACCTGTAGATCCGTTGAGGTTAGCACCCGAAAGAGCATCCCTGAGAAGGCAGCTGAAATCCGTATTGACTCCGCCGTTGCCAAGAGTTAGTTATTTAATATTATAATCCCTGCTTAAAAACAAGTTTTATAGCCTTTATTCCCGGCTCCTGCTCCTCCAACACCTCCTCGCGTTAGACAGTTAGTGCAAGTTCAAGAAGAATTAAACGGAACGAAAGAAAACAAGTAAGTCTTGCAACACAACTTCATCAAACAACTCAAAAACTTTCTTTCTAGACAAAACGGCGAAATGTCAATTGGCAATCTTTTCTTAGATGACACTCGGCAAAATATACTCGGCAGGCCTCCATTGCCTGCACATCCGCCTCCCAGTTCGCAGTCGTTTTCTCTGGATTTGAACAAGCTTCCACTGCGGTTTGCAGATGATAATGACGAAGAACACAGACAACGAAAGAAACAACTCCAAGAAACAATGTCTGCGTCTCCAATGGGTTTGTTTCTTAACTGCAATTACTAATGTTCAAACAAGTATTTTCAGTGAACCACTTTGACTTTGATGAAGAAGACGATGATTCACTTGACCTCATTCGACTGTCCGTGCTTCAAACCAACTCCAGTTTTGATGCAGACTCAAAATTGGATGAATCTGGTGAACTGAACGATGAGCAAAATGACGGTGAACGGTTTTGCTTTTTCGGTTGGGTCAAATTGATTGTGTCGACAAAGAAACAACGAAGATGCTGGCTGACCTTGCGTGGAGACGAAATAGCTTTCTATGAAGACGACACAGTAAGTGATTTTAAATTGCTCACAAACTATTAAATATATTTTAGCAAGATTCTCCGTTTATTGGCCCGATTCAAATGGAACAAGTGCGCTTTGTTGGGTTAATTAAAGAGCAGATCCACATTGTGGCAAAAGACAAAACAAGCGCTGACAAAAATCCGGCCGTTGAGTACAAATTTGTTCCTGAAGACAACGGAAGTTTTTGGCTGCAAATGTTAACAAAAGTGAGTAGACTTTTAAACTGATTTATTTAACTCTGCAAATAGGCTTCTTGTCAAAGTCAAAAAGTTCTTCGCTCGAACATTCAATCGTCAAGTGCCGGTGGTCAATTATGGTTGAAGCAAACTATTTCCGATGAATGGGCGCAAGGCTGGGCCTTTGTTACTGACCGGCGCCTTCAATATTGGATTCCTAGTTTGGAGGCTTTATTTGAATTGGACTTGCGCAAAACAATGCAGATCAAAAAAGAATTGAATCGAGAATACTGGTGCGAAAAGGTCCAGCGATCGGAACACGGAGCAATGTTGTTGACGTTAGATGGAAGGTTTGTCCTGAGTTTTGTTGATTATTAAAGCTTCAAATCACTAATTTCAGTTGTCTTTACATGCAAGCTGATTCGGACATTTGCACATTGTTGTGGTACGACTTTCTTATTGAGCTTTTCCAGTCGGCTTCAAAGATTGACGAGTATTGTATGACTACCGATAATGTTCCTATTTTGGTGGACAAGTGCATCCGATTCATTCAAACACATGGCATGGAATTGAAAGGAATTTACCGAAAGAATGGTTCCGCCTCAGAAGCTCGCTCTTTAATGAGTGACTTCACAAACGGTAAGGGTTGTGTTGTTTTTAATGTCAATTGTGCCAATTTTTAGATCCGTTCAATTTCCACATCATGAGGGTCAACGACGAAACTTCCAATGTTGCAGCCGATGTCTTGCGTGCATTTTTCCGCCAATTAATGGAGCCTTTGATTCCAATTGAATTCCACAAGAATCTCTATCAAATTGGTACAGTTCTTTGCAAGTTTAATTTAATAACTCTTGTATTTAGCTGATGTTCCAAATCCTGACCCACGAATAGAAGCATATCGCTGCAAATTGGCTCAATTTCCAACTGTCAACTTCAACACAATCAGGCGGTTAATGTCTCATTTGGCTGAGATTGCGGAGCACTCTTCTAAAAATCTCGCATCCATCGACAACTTGGCTAAAATCTTTGGACCAACTGTGTTTGGAACTAATAAGGTTTGCTTCTTCAAAGTTCTTTGTTTAACCTCATCTTCTGCTTTTAGTCAAAAGAAACCGACTTGTCAGCATTGGCATCAATCCGCGACATTCCCGGTCAAATTAAAGTCGTCAAAGATTTGCTCACTTATTTTAAAGACATTTTTCCTCTCACATCTCGCGAAATCGTTGCGAAAGAAAAAATTGAAGAGCTTCAAAGCAAGAAGATTATTCCAAAGGTTTGTTTTTAAAGTTGTGTTCTGAATAATGTTGTTTGTTTTAGGCGAGAGCGAACGGATTCCTTGTTCCAATTCATCTATTCGAGAAGGAGAACAAATCTTTCAATGTTCAATCATATTGGCACGCTAGTCAAGTAATCGATTTCAAACGTGATCAACTCAAAGAAAGCGGAGAAGACTTTGCACTTTTTGAGGTAAACTATCTTTATTGTGAGCAGCTTATTTATTATCTTCTGTTTAGGTCCACGCACAAGGCAAATTAGAAAGGAGGGTTGCATCTGACGAAGTTTTGAGCCACATTGTATTAGATCGATGGATGGAATGGCGAACTGCATTTACTGACTCTTATTTGATAATCAAAAAGGACTCGGAGAAGATTGATGCGATGGTAAGTGATTTCTAGATGTTAACTTCTTTAAGCAAACCGTTTAGAAAACGAATGCTTTTGCTGACGACGTCAAATATGCAGAACAAGGCTCAAAGACTTTCAAATCTGTTCATTTCAAGCTCGAGTCAGGAACGCGCGTAGTTTGCTACTCAAAAGTAATCAATTTATTCAATTAATTGTTTCTAACCTTATCTACTTTTAGGCCATGAAACCACTTGCAAAATGGAACCTTTCTCAAACAATTTGGTTTGTTGGCAGCACAGACGAACGAAAAGCTCCCAATCCGAATACGCTTACTTTCTTTGTTGTCCAAGGTCCAGATAAGCAGAAAATCAAGAACAAATTGTCTGGCTCCTGCATTGCTTTCCACGACAAAGAACAACGAACACAGTGGCTAAATTGTATTATAATTTGCAAAAGAGAGTGTCAGGCTCCGTAGATTTTGGCTTTTGTTTCTAAGCTGTAAGCAACTTTAACTGAACCTTACTAATTAGTTTCTCATCAAGATCGTGCATTAGAACAAATTTCTATTGATTCAAGCTCTTTCTCGTACACTGTTGTCTAACAATTAGACCATTGAAATTCACTTACACTTAAAAAGTGTTCTAAGCAAGAAGTTGCTTCCTCCTATTCTGCCAGCCTATTTCTCCAACAAACTCCGGCCAGTTTTTAGTTAGAATGCATTTCACTTTGTTTCGAAGCAAAACGGTGCTTTAATCTTCTCCACACTCCGTCCCTTCCAATAATGAGTCTGTTCGGGTCTAAATAAACGGTTCATTGAGTATTTATTCCACACGTTTGTGTTTATTTGCGTATTCCATTTTGGATTTAGTTTGGTTGAATAAACTTTTAACAAGTAATTTATGACTGTGTATGTACAAAATAAGCATTTGCTTAAAATATAGCAAGCAATGACATGCAACAATAACGCTCTATGTATTGCAGCCTGCCCTCTCCGACAATTTTTAGTCTACGTTTTTTAGTTCACGATCGATTCCAATTATTCAATCTTCGCTTACGTCCATGGAGCTCGGAGTTGAAGTCGGTGAATTGTTAAAGGCATTGTTTGTTTATGTATTAATTTCTACGTTTGTTTTTGTGCAGCCAGCGGAATTTAGGAGTGCAGGATTCACATTGGGTGAGATATTAAAAAGCAATCTTTTGATGTATGTCGTGTTTAGATAACATCTTTCATCAGCTGTTAGGCAACCGACAAACAGACTATTTGAAATTCCAATTAAGAAGAATCACTCTTACACAAGTTGCTCACATTCTTTTTGTGCCAGGTTAGTTAAAAGTTAACACTCACTTCAAAACAACGTTTTTAAGGATTCTTTGTTGTGCTGTCCGGATTCACCGATGCGCAGATTTACACACCATTTGCCACAACTATAATTCAATATCTGTTTAATTTTTCAGTTTTGTGTGCAATTGGTATGACGTTAATCAACTTTTGACAGCAATTACTTTTTGTGTTTAGCCGCATCCACAGTTGTTGCCTGGTTTTCACATCAAGGCTTCCAAAATCACTACATTGTTAAAAAGCTACGCAAGCAATACGATACAGAATGGGAAATTCTGGCAACTGAAATAACTCGTGAACTTAATGACCCGTTTGCTGTCCGAGCTGTTGACTCGAGTGAATCTGGCATTTACATTCTGGACAATTGGTTGCTCCACGTCACTTTGTATAATATAGAATTAGTTAAATTGGAAGACGCCAGGTTCACAGTTGTGAAATGTATAGAACATCCGGTAAGAAAGAAGCAATTTAAAGTTGTTTAAAAGACATATTTGATTTCAGTTGAGCTCACAAAACGAGGACAATCAAATTATCTTAATTCAAGTAGAAAGCTTTACTAATTCGTTCACATCTTTTTCAATAAAGTGAGTTGTTTTGTGTGTTCTAAACACATATTAATTTCTATGTTTTCAGTCTTCAATCTAGAAACATTATGCAATTAATTAGAAACAAAGTAGGAACACATTTCTTCGTCTCACAGGATATCAATTTAAGTGTATCGACAATCGATCGCTTTGTAGAAACGTTCCGGAACAGTTATTGCTCAAAACGAGAAGTATATTTACCAATCAACCGAAGACCTCGAGAACTGTTTTGGCTGCATGGCTGTTTTGCCCAACGTAAAACTTCAACAAGCATGTGAAAATCCAGAATGTACTCAGTGCACTTGTACAAGGTATGAATTTATTAAATTAGTTCTGTAAAATGATGTCAATTTACAGGCTAATGTGGTGTCACGCGTGCTGGCGCGTGTTTTTGCTTCTGAACAGAACGACGATCCTCCTCATTTCTGGTTAAGACGTTCAGCTCGGTGTCCAAATTGCAGAAATCGGTTTTGCGTCTTAGATGTTTTGCCAATCGAAAGACAAACTTGATCTAATGTGAACATTCCGGTCATAATACACTCTAATTACCCTGTTTAAATAGTTGATAAACTTTTACAATCCGGTAAATAAATATTTCTTAGATGTTCGCAACATTCATTTCCGCACGTGTGTTCTTTGTCCGTCAGTCCACAAAAGTCATTTAAACATTGGCAGCAAACAAATCGATCCTTGACCAGCACACACTTGATAGCATGATCTAGTTTCGCAAATTCAGTTCCTTATCAGTGACACAAAAATGGAAGTGGCAACCATTTGAACAAGAAAAAGACAAAAAGAACAAAAGCCATTTGAGTGAAGAATGCAAACGTAGAATTACTTCTATTCAAAATAGGCTTCTGTTAACATTCCACAAATGCTTCCAACCGACTATATTGACTGGCTAGCAAAAGTACGCGAAGATGGAGGAGAATTGGCTTGGATTCGAGGACGACCATCAGCCGAAGTCAACAAAGACAGAAGAACGCGAGAGCAGTTGGTGAAAAAGGTCTTGAAGTCGTTAAATGTTAAAGTAAGTTTTTGGTTCTGTTTAAACAACTCACAACATTTACAGAATGCCGTAAAGTCAATGGCTGTCGAGACAGGACGCTCAGAAGAAGAATTGTGGACAGAAGCGAATGAAATTATGCAAAATATGGCACACTCATTTGGCTTGATATCTACAAAAGCTGTCGGATACGTTGTATTGAAGTGTTTAAGAGTCAGTTTAATGTTTGTATTTAAACAACGTATCAAGCTTTCAGCGTCTTCTCGACAAAGTAATGGTCAATTTCGAGGCATTGCAGAAAGTACGTGAGATTGCCAAACGAGATTCTGTTGTTTTTATGCCGACTCACAGAACTTACGTGGACTTTTTGCTGCTTTCATTGTTGTGCTACGACCAAAACTTGAAGTTACCGGCAATTTGCGCAGGAGCAGACTTCCTTACATCTAAATTTGTTGGAGAAGCTTTGAGACGTTGTGGCGCTTTCTTTATTCGACGTTCGTTCGGAAGTGTGAGTTTTCAAGCTTTAACAAAGAATAAAACAATCTTGTGCAAAGCACACAGTTAATAGTGCAGACAAAACGTGTCAAGGTGCTCATTATCTCTTCACGTGCATTTAGTACATTTTACTCGCCCGCTTTGTTCGGCTGCGAGCTTGCGTTTCGCCAACTGTTTTGGCGGTCTTTTTGTTTGCTCGCTTGGTTGCATTGCTCGCCAAGTAGCTTGCGTGTTTTTGCATACTTTTGACATTAAACATAATTATTGGCAGTCAAATGGACTCAACTTCCAATCACAGTTTTGAATATGATCAAGAGCCACAACGAAAAAGGTATAGAACAGCGCCATCGGCAGAGGAGGCAAGCTTTATTCACTTCTTATTCTTACAAACGGCATCATTTAGGTTCAAATTCGTCTTGCCAACGGATCCTTGAGAGAAGAACCCCGAAAACGTGGAAACTTTGCAAACATGTTAAGATGTTTTCTCGATGAACAAGGAAATCTTGAAGATTTTGTCCAATGTATGTTTTGCCCAGCCATTTACAGTTCAGACAGTCGTAAAACTATTAAGTAATCAAGAATATTCGAATATTCCGACAATATTTACTTTACTTGTAGGAATCACATGGAGAAGGAGCACTCTTCAAGTCGTTCAAACGACAAAAGTCAAATTCTCGACGATATTCTTCGACTAGCAACCGAAGAGCAAGGAACTTTTAGTGAATTTGCCCAACAGAACAGTCCAACTATGTACAGTACAAGTAGCAACGACTTTATTAGAAACGAAATGATTGAACCGCGCACAATCAATTCGGTTGTACGAAATCCGCTAGTTGGCGCCTATTTAACTTTGATAACTAACGAGTTAAAGGCATTTTGCTTATTTAACACGGACAACTTCAACAAATTCGTGGAAGATATTGTAAACACGTTGTATAGTTTCCAATCGTCTAAAAGAATGTTGCCAACTGCAAAGCAAATCGGTAAAGAAGTTATTAATCGACATGCCGACACTTATTCGAAGAATGTCGAACCATTGATTCCGGTTGCCAACAAAAATGGCTTTGCAGTTTCTGCTATGTGTTTATATGATAAACTGGCCGTGACAGTTCATGTTATTGACGACGAATGGTAAGAACGTTTCATGATATTGTTGAATACTGTTGCTTATTCACTGTTTCAGGAACTTGCGTCAGTTTGTCTTGAGATTTACTTCTACTTCACCGGCCTTTGACAAGCCTTCCGATACTCGAAACCTTACGATTAAGTGTGTTAAAGAAGCAGGTTTAAATGATGATTATCAAATAGTTCCATGCAAGACGCTTTTCGATACTTATGCTAAAAACGGTAAACGAATGTTGTTTTGAGTTGTTTAATTTTGATTGTTCACAGAAAAGCCGTTTCATTGCTGCATTCGCTCTTTGAGTAAAATTGCTGAAAGTATGACGAATGAGGTTCGTTTTTTGAGAGTCATGATAGTCGTTGTTACTGAAATAAATTTAGACCAGTGATGCGATTGAAAAGATCCGTATGTTCATCGCTACTGCTCGTTTTCCGATGAACGCACTCGAAGCATTGGGAAATTGCTTGATATTGCCTGTTAAAAGCAAATGGATCACAACTTACACGATGCTCAACAATTACATGCAAAACAAAGACAAAGTTGTTGACGTTTTGCAAGTCAGTTCAATCAAGTCTTGAATTTGTTAATTATTATCTTTAGGAGTTTGCTCCACAGTTATTGAAAGAACACGAAGAGTTGACGAATAAACACGAGAAAGTAATAAATGCTTACGTGCAAGTTGTTCAACCGATTGCCAAGTTTATTGAAAGATTTGAGGTTCTAATAGCTTTAAGAACAATATGACCGTTCTTTAAATTTAGAGTGAAAAACAAGTGACATCAAGCCTCATTTTGCCCGTTTTTGCACAATTGTGGTATCAACTTAAAAACAAGTCTACCGGTTGCGATTATGTTCGAAAAGCATCAGGGTTGATATTGAAAGCGGTGGAAAAAGAATTAGATTATTGTGTGAATAATTACGAAGATCATGTTTGTTTCTGCTTATCTGGACCCTATTATCTACAGACAGCTTCCGGATTTGTGTCGAAAAGTGCCGAAATTTTCAATGGAAGAGGTAAGAAATTGCCTAGCCTTTTAGTTATTTTAATGTTTTTAGATTGTTGAATGCGTGAAAGCCGAAGCATCCGAAATTCCAACATCAGAAGTTGAAGACGTAAAACCTGTAGTTGAATCTGAATTCAGCTTTTTTGCTGTTGAGGCGCATGTTCATGACTTGCAAAAAGAATTTGCCAACTACGAGATGTTTGCAAAAGACAAGTTGAGCGGACTTGACTTTTGGAAAACATTTGAAAAGGTAACATTGAGTTTAGTATTTGTTCAATCTATTGTTTTTAGAGTCTTCCAACATTGAGCAAGTTGGCAAAGCGATATTTGTGTATTCCAGCATCTACATCTTCAAGTGAACGTGTTTTGTCAGAAGCCGGCTACAATCAATTTAAAACATACACCGAACAAGAAACCTTTTCTAAACTAGTTGAGTTGCGATCTCTGTTGAATGCGTTTGCATAATTAGAAATTGTTTGTTGAAATAAAGTTTTATTTATGTGCTTGACTTTAAAAAGTTAATTAATCCACAACAAACGTTAGCACAAAAAAGTCAATCAAAAAGTTTCAAACACAAACAATTTTTTGTGTTAACGTTTTTTGGTTCACTCTGTAATCCACAACAAACACCTAAAAAGTTCATGTTTAGGATCGTCTTTATTGGACACTCTTCACCGAATATGTACAAACACATCTGGTTTGTAATGAGTGCCCGATTGAATTCTTCGTGGAAGGTCAAAGAAGTCGAACGTCTAAAAGCTTATATCCAAAGTTTGGTTTAGTTCAAGTCATTGCCGAGCCATTCTTGCGTTCACACGTTTATGACACAGTAAGTAACGTAATTAAACAGAAACTAAATAACAGTTTTTAAGGTGGTTGTTCCGGTTACAATTAACTATGACCGTTTGCTTGAATCCTTTTTGTACGGCCGAGAATTACTTGGATCACCGAAACCAAAGGAAACCGTATCGGGTAGGCATTTACTTTTTGCAATTTGATACATTCAACAAATTTTAGGGCTGTTAAAAGTCCGCCAAATTTTAAATCAAAAGTTTGGAAGTGTTTTTATTACGTTTGCCGAGCCCATCTCGTTACGACAATATTTTTCGCGCATTGATCGAGCATCTATTTCTTTTCGGGTAAAATTTACTAGATACAAACTTAGCTTTTAATCAAAGTTTAGCCTACTGCGCATTATATCTACGAACGAAGTGTTAAAAACACTGTTGCTCATTTGGCACACGAAGTTGTCAATCTGCAAAACAAAAACAACATTTTAACAGTGTGGACGATTGCGGCGAGCGTTTTGCAACAAGAGTTTCGACAATCGAAAGTCGTCAGTCGCCGAGACACTTTACAAAAACTGACACAATTACACGAACTATGCCGTCAACTTGGCTTTAACTTGTGGACAGAACAAGGAAGAAGCATGGAAGACATGTTTAAGTGAGCTTTTTAAATAAGTGAAGTTTTAAAACAACGTTTTAGTTATTATGTTGCCGAGCTTTATCACGACTTGTTCAAAATAAGCGATGATCACAATTCAATTGCTGTCAGTCGATGCAGAGAAATCAAAAGAGTTGCCAGAAGAACTACTGCGTGAAGCAATTCCATCTGTTGTTTTAGCAAATGCTGCAAATCCTTTCATTTACGAATTGTCCGATTTCGGATTTGTTTTGCTGGCGTGTCAAAACGATCATATTAAAAAACAAGACTTGGGACGTAAATTCGAGTAAGTAGTTTTAAGCCCAAACATCTTCGACATCTCTAACATCATTAACGTTCAGGTTTCTTCGTGGCGTTTTCGAGAGGGAGTTCGTGCACAAGCCAATGACATCGAATGAAGATTTGGAGAAAATTTTAAACTTACTTCAAAAAGTTGGAATTGTACGCATCGAGAACGAATTTGTTCTAGTCGTTGACAAAGAAAAAGCTTTGTGGATTACAAAAATTGTTGAGGTGATTAGAAAACATTTTTGAACTTGTTACATAATGTGTGTTTAGCCATTCCTCCACGCCTATTCCACAATCATGGAAATTATTTTACAAGCAAATCCGGACGAACAAAATGGAACATTGTTGCAAACTTGCTGGAAACAGCTGTCCTCCATTGTCAAACAACCGAGTTCTTCAATTGATTTGGCTCATTTGTCTTCGGACTTGATCAAAAACGTTATTTCTTTGATGAACAAAGTAGATGGAAATCAACTGGACGGAGAAGACAATCAGGTCGTTTAACGTTTTAAAACAAGTTTAACAACTGTTTGAATTTAGAAACGAGCAAAACAAATGATACTCGATTTGTTGAATGAAATTGTCAATCCAACAAACAAGTCGGTTAGAAGTCGCATTTAGGCAATAAATTATTTATGTTTTAAACAGATTTACATTATGTACAACAAATAAGACTATAAAATTCGTCCGACACAAATTGTACTTCCACAATTACAGTTTATGGCTTTTCCGCTGACTGATCCCGCCACGTAGCCGTAATTCCAACAAAGCTCCTAAACAATCAATCATAAAATTACCATAAAATTTATGCACTTACCGTTCCGGCTTGAACATCCGCGCAAGTGAAAAAAGCAATAAGAGGAAGTCGCAGAATCGTGGGTCTCGTGAAAAACCATCTGGACTTCCATGTTTGGATCACAAGAATGATTGAAGAAACGTCCAATGTTGCCTAAAGATGAGAGAGTTAATTTTTAAACATCTACAAAAATACCTCGATCTTGCGCGTCAACGACAAACAAGCTTTCTTCGTCAAAAACACGGCGCAAAACTGTCGTTGCTGCTTCATCTTCTTCTGCTGTCTTCTTCTTTTTGCGTCCACGTTTCTTTTTGCCTTTTTTGATCTTCTTTTCGCCATACACGTCAATGCCTTCGTCGTCGTATTCCAAATTGATTCCACGCTTCATGTTTTCAACTGAGTCGTAAAGATCAACATCCGCAAAGTACATATCGTTTCCTTTTCCAGACCGAACGTATTCATCGGCTTTTACGTCCGTGTACATTTTGCCTGCATAACTAAACAAACACGGGTATTTGAAAAGTTCTCAGCTACTTACGTGCTAACAAATTGTCCTGCCGGCAGGTCAACAAGTGTTCTAACGCCCCATCCTTTGTTTTCAGTTTTGAACAACTAGAGCACAAAGCTTTTAAATATGTGAACATTTTGAAGTTACCTGCAACGGAACAATGATATCTTTCTGGACGACTCGGTTTACGCAGCCTTGACGACAAGAACATAGTGAATTGCATTCATAAATTCCAGTAAAAAGTTTGCTCTCCAGACGTTTCAAAACATAGCCATCAGCAGCATCTTGTCTAATTTGTTCGTCTAACCGTTGATGTGTTTCGAGTGTCAGTTTTTGACAATCACAGTTTTCAGCAATTAAACAATCGTCTAAAAGAATATTGCACAGTCAATCTTTATATTGCAATTGATATTTATTACCCGTGCAGGAGCAACAAGAAACAAATTCCATTTGCCGTTCCAATGTATACGTGTCCATAGAACGTGCATGTTGGTAGATCATCTAAACAACAAAACACAAATAAACAGTTTTCGACAGTCTAGAAAGCTCACATTTGGAATCTCTTCTGTGTCGACTAGAGTTAACAACAGGGAATGTCAATTGCTTCTTGCGCACAACTGTAATCACTCAAAATCAAAGCCTTTCTCGTCTGATCGATAAACAAAGTTCACTCTCTCCCACGCTCGAAATGTAAATTGATCAACGGAAACGTGGTCACATTTAGTAGTGTGTAAGGTAGAAAGCAACTTCAATTTCATTGCGCAGCGTTCTTCCACACGGAGCAGTATAATAATAACAAACGTCTTCCGCCATTTCACGTTCATCGTTTTCATCATATTGTTTTCCGTTTACGTAAGCGAGAAACTGAAATGCTTGAACAGTTAAATTGCTTTTAAAAGCAGAGTTACCTGGCGTTTGAATCCGAACAAAAAGGGACGGAAGAATGGAGAACAGTTTTTGTAATGCGGATGGCTGACCAAATGAATTTGTTTCACCTCGTCCAAACAATGATGATCACAAGACCGATGCGGTTGTTGAGTCAAACAGCTCCAATTTGGGAATTCAAGCCATTCTTCAATCAACTAAAGCTATTCGGTTAATTAAGAACTTCAAAACGCATTTTACTTTGTCGCGAAGACGACGTTTTCGAATCTTTGTTTTCGGGTTCCAGATCTCATTGAAACGCAGACGCATGTTTCTAGCATTGTTGAAGAAGTCTAGAAAGGCGGTTTCCTTTTTTGTTGCCAGTCTTCCGTGCCGTGTTCTTGACTTTGAATTGTTCCAAAAGCAAGTCGTCAAATTCTTTGTTCTCGTTCTCGTATTTAGGATAAAGCATTTGAATGTACTTGCGCAAATTTTCTGGATATGCTTGGATGTCGAGTTGATCATCTGTTGCCTAAAAAGAAGTTTTAAACTAGAATGTAAAGAACGCTACCTTGAATTTGGCTTCTATGATGTTCTTCAAAACTGGAATACGTTGATAGTCTCCAGCAAAAATCCATTCATCGTCATGTTCATGCTTTGTGCAATTTGTTTCATGACACAGTTCTTTTGCGGAATCATAACGCACCAATAAAAGACAGCCGCCGTATGACTTTCTTATTACTGCGGCCTTTTCCGGCTTTTTCTTTTTGTGTGATACGTCTCTATTGATGCTGAGCTGAAACAACAGTTTTTATTCACAAAAGTGTTGAAAGTATTGTACCTGTGCTGCATTTTCTTCGATATTGAAGCTCATCAAAGGCCAGGACGGGTAGATTTTAAAGTAGTTTCGGATGAATTCACGTCGTGGACCACGAATGTATTTGTAAGCATAGGCTGGACAGAACTTGTCGTCATCTGGATCACGTGGCTGCACAACACACAATCTAATGTTTGGTGGGCGGACAAAGCGAACAGCTCCGTTGTCAAAAAAGACCTAAATTTTCAATTTCAAACATCCGCATGTTGTCAAATTGTTCTCACCAAATAATGAAACTTGTACTCTTTGATTGGGAAACTGCCCAAAGTTCCCCATTCCCAGCAAGAATCACGCTCTTCGTGCTTTCCGTAGTTTCGACGAAATTCAGCCAAAACACGAGTTCCGGCTCCGCACATGACGGATGGATTCATGTACATTGCAGTTTTGTGAGCTTCTACGTGTCTGCGCAAAGTCCGGCCATTTTGTTTCAGCTTGAGGAAAATCTTGTTGTCACCTTCTTCACGATCCCACGAAATATAACTAGCAGGTAGGAATTGCTCTTCAAACTCGACAATCAATTTGTCTTTCTCGTTCAAGTTCATTCTTTTCTCAAATCCGATTTCCAAGTGATCGCATAACTGATACGCACAAAACTTCTTCTTGAACATTTCCATATTTTCGAATCGCTAAACGTGGTTTTTAACAACTGTTTAAAACTACTTGTTTACCTGTTCGCCAACAAGCTCTAAATCCGGAATAGTATCAAATGATGGAACGCCAATTTCTGTTTGGTTCTGCAAGTTAATTAATTCAACACAAAAAGCATGTTTAAAAACAAACCAATTCACTTAAAAAGTCGTCAGCTATCGTGTCAAAAGCTTGCTTGCTTTCTTGAACGAATTCACGCATTTCCGCACAACCTGGCACAATTTGATAGTCCACGTTTTGCTCAAGCTCGTCAACGTTTTCGGGCTTATGATTTCGATAAGGATCACGTTTAACGGATTTGGCGATGCTGTTGATTGTTGCGGACCAAGAAGGCTTTTGGACTTTTTCATATGTGATTTCATCCCATTTTGAATCGAGTTCTCGGACTAGTTCGTAGTTTTGAAACGTGCAATGAATAACTGTGCAGTATATTAAAACTTGAGCAGGCGTCCAGAATTCTTTCTAAACAAGAGACGTTATTTAAGTGCAGAAAATTCAAACGCCTACCAAATACAAGTCAACAACTGAAGTTTGAGCGTTTTGAAGCAACATAATCATGAAGTCGAGAGTGTCATCTAACTTTATATATTGCTGACTTGCTGCTTTCATAAAAGACAAATCGAAATTGAGATCACAAGGAGGTGCTGAAATAGTTTAATAAGTCAGAACTACCAAAACACCCTTACATTGAGTTATGAAGTCGCAATAAGCCGAAATGATGTCAAAAATATGGCAATTTAATTGAGCTGCTTGTTCTTCAAATGATGTAGTTTGAAGTTGACGAGCGACGTTCTCACAAAACTCTCTTTCAAACGTTTTAATCTGAAAAGCAACTTTTTGAATAAACTTTATCGACTCTGTGAACAAACTAACCTTTCCGCCATAATGCACAAAATTATCTTCCATTTGCCGAGCATCCCAATAAACTGCATCTAAACGGCGCAGAAACTCCGGTTTTGTATGTTCAGTGAGTATATGTTGCAGAGAACTGAGCTTCATTTGTTGACTGTTCGGCGCCATCTTTTTAAAACAACAACGAAAGAAAAACGTTTATTTTAAAAACTCGCAAAATTCACATGAGAGCAGCAATACTTATTGATTTTTGTATGCGAGTGCGGAAACAAATGGCAAGAGCAAACATTATGATACAGTACAAGAAGCCACTTTGTTAAACCGTATTTATATAAAAGGAACTAGACGTTAACTCCGTGCACAATTTGATGGCGTTCTGATTCTTTCACTATTTGTTCAATAAAGAATTGATCCATGCACCACCCTTCTCTGTGACTGATCTTTACGCAATGTTGTCCGGATTGGCATTGTTGCTGAAGACATTGATTTTAAATATACTGTTTAGAAACATCCTTTTAAAGTTACTTTTTGTTTACGCGGATTGCATGCAGTCAATTGGAAGTGAGATTGGGCCGTTTCAACCAAAGTGTGTCGTTTGCGATGATGTCTGTGCGAGTTTCGGTTGTGATGATGAAGTGAACGGCGATGCTTTCGGTGTTCTTGTTGTTGTTCTGCCGGTGCCGTTTTTATTGAAAAGCTTTCTGCCAAATCGACTTTCAACTGTCCATTGACTTTTGGAACAGCTTTAATGAAATAGACGCTGTCCGGCTGAAGTCCGTTCAATTTAAGAACTTGCTAATAAAAGTTACAGTTGTAATCAATTTGTTTGGCAACAAAAATACCTCAGCTTGTCCTTGATCTATTTCAATGTCTTTTTGCAACCAAACGCTCGAATTCAAATTCTCTTCTTCTGTGTCAGTTGTGTAATAAATGCGAGCTTCTTGAGTGCTTTGTGCAATCTCCGGTGTAAACTGCCAACGAATCTCGCTTTCAGATGGACTTAAATTGCGATAAGAAAATGTTTTCGGTCCGTGGATTTCAACTGAACGCGGATATACTTGTGTAGCTTTTGGGTATTCGTTTAAAGTAGTAAACTTGTACAGAATTGACGATTTAAGAAGTTGGCCATCACGCAAACGGACGTAGATCTTAACAAAATAGGTAGTGGATGTCGGCAAACGATCAATGTTTGTAGAGGTCTCAGCCGAATCAACGCGGATGTAGCGCCATTGAGTGTCTGGAACGTCTTTGAACTCGGAAATGTAGACATCGTATCCAATTACTTGTGACTTTTCAACAAAACTTAAAGACGAACGTGTAAATAATATTGAACATTCAAATATTGACTTACTCTTGCAAGATCCACTGCACACGAACATCGTTTGTTTCACTTGAATAGATTACATCTACCTTACTGATCGGGTTTGGATTCACTTTTGGTGTTTTGAATCGGAATTCACCACTTTCAGTTTCAACGCCACTGCGCATTTTAGTCTTGATCTTAAGGACGTATTCCGTGTCGCTAAAGACATGTTTATTGAACAAAGTCTTGAAACGTTCTGCAAACCTTTTCAAATCATGCAAAATTGTAGTTGGGTTATCGCCCGGAAATGTCAACTGACGCCAATTACTTTCTTGTGCTGCTGTGTATTGAATGTTGTAACCTGGAGTTGTGCTTATTCGCCAAAAGACTTCTTAAATAGACTTACTTTCAATCTTTGGCCGCATTTCAGTTGGAACTTCCCAAGTCAAAAAACAAACATGAATAATCAAATACATTAAATAAACCTTACCAAATTTACACTGCCTGTTCCGTCAACTTGGAATTTACTTGCAATCAAAAGGTTGCCAACTTCAAAGAGGTCGTTATCTAAAAGAGTCTTTTTTATGCTTTTAAATAAAGACTAACCGTTAGGCATTGTAATCTCAACAATTGCTGCAGTACTTGAAGTGTGTTCAGCGGACGTTGCAGTTCTAATAGTGACTTCATATTTCTCACCGGGAACCAAATTGTTTAATGTAAATTCATGGCCGTCTGCTTTTAACTAAAAACTATTTTATTCTCAATTCCGTAATTGAATTTCAAACCTGCTGTCTCAAAATATTGTCTTGAGTTGCGCCGGGACTGTTTGTTGAGAGTTGTTTGATGTTCACAACGTAAAAGACTTCATTAGCTGCGCGTGCCGTATTTGGTCGCCATTCTAATTTGACACTGTTCGGGTCCAAAATAGTTGCTTCAAAGTTCAAAGGTGGCTGCAACTCTTCTTGTTCTTCTTCATCAGATTCGGAAGTTGGCTGTCGTGGAGCGTTTTGAGATTGTTGTTGATCGGAGTCTTTAGATTGTTTGACTATGCTGATAGAAAGATGCTGTCCACGAGCTCCGCCATCAAGTTCGGATTTCACCTAAAAATTGTTGCAATTTGTCATTAAAAGTCTTTGTAACGAACATCAACTTCCACTTCGTCTCCGTTTTGCAAGTCGGGCAAGTCCAACCGTGCTTCTGTTACTTGAACACGTTTGTAATGAAGTTCATTGTCCGGAGCTTCTCTGTTCACAATTCGATATTGCAATTGATATTGAAGATCTTAAACACTGCGGAGTTAATAGAAACGAAAACAATTGTATACCGCTTCGGCTGCCTGGAGGGCCATTCCACGTAACAAAAATGGCATCTTGTTGAGCATCATAACGGGCTTGCAGATTTCGAATAGTAGGCGCCAAACTTACTGCTTTAACTGACGAGAAGACAAGAAGGACTAGAAGACCAACTTGTCGAAAAGACATTTTGGCTAAAAGAATCAATTAAACTGATTTGTTTCAAAAGTTCAAAGTATTCGCGAGTGGTCATTCTTTAGATTTCGACACTTTAATCAAAAATGGCAACAGTTTGCTAGACCACCCAGCACCAGTCTCCACAAACAGCGTCGTACCAGCACAGCAAATTTGCATGTGAGTTGTCGTGGGTTTTGTACGAATTTTTGTACAACTGCAATAATTTGGCGGCGTTTAAGTGCCTCAAAGTTATCGACAGGGGCGCCGGACACTTTCTCCACAGGTGATAACAACCACCGGGTGCAATTAGCCGCAGGAAGAACATTCGAGGAGCGGAATGTTGGTCAAGAATGAACGAAAAACAAAAAGTTGTATTCGGAAACTTGCAGACTTTAATTACAGTCTTTAAAGTCAATTTGCTCAAACTTTATCGATTCTTTAAAACATTGAACACATTTATTCAAATTCACATTTTTCGGCTAGCCAAACCGACTACTTTCTTTTCATAGTCCAACAAAAGACACTTGTCATGGAGAAACTGTGCCGGTAAAAAGTAATAGTTATTGAAACCTGCTCCACCAGCCACCACGACACACTCGTTTGCTCTGTATCGGCGCAAATAGTCCTTCGGTGTTACATTGAACTCGAATTCGCCCATTCTTAAATCAAATAATAATCAGTATATAAGTTTCAACTTACTTAAAGTTAACGTTGGTTTTTGTGTCACACGGGATGTCAATTGTGCTCGTAACTTCACTAGCTCCCCAGCCATTCAACAAAGCATTGTTGTCTTTCCTGGGCCAGCTTAGAGTCGGATACCACAAGGAAGAACAGCACGGTTGGCTTCTGTTTATTAAACTTGCCAGCCGAGACACTTAAAGTGTATGTTGTGTAAAACAATGTAACTAACTTATTACCTGTCTGCTTTGAACGCCCAATGAGCTTCTTGTGCAACACTTTCATCAACCGGCATATAATGCCAGTCGTCTTTGCAACGATCTTCAGGACGATTACCGACAGACAAAGTGAGATTAGGATGAAAACCAGCTCTTAACTTTTTCGGATCAAATCTAAATACTTTTTGAATAAACTGAATCAACTACAAAAAGCATACTTGTCGTAACTCAAAACAATAACTTTATCTTGGAACTCTTTCAACAATGAATGAATAAAGTGATGGTCCGGCTTGCCAGTTGGTCGTCCAAAACTAAAATCTGCGTAGCTAACTCTGGGAAATGGACTCGTTTCCATAATTTCAAAAGGCTTTGATTTAAATGATCGACCAGCAATTTTCATGTTGTCTTTTCCAACAGGTCCAGGTTTCTTCTTCATCCCGTTCTCCCACATAATTGAAGATTTGTCGTTAAAGCGGTTGAAAGTGGATGACTGGTCTGTTTGAAATCCTCCAGCGGCCGTTGAGACTCGCAAATTGTAGTTAAAATTAAAGTCCATAAGAACCAATTTTAAGTTTTGCTCCGGAGTGCCAAGCGACATGTTAGTGTTTTGATACCAATAAAGCATATTGTTTGAGACTAAATTCTAGTTACTTGTTGAAACGCATTTAGCTAACTCACCGTCGCTCCATTGCAAGTTTATTTCAAATGGCTTTTGAGCTGATTTTGGTTGTTTTGATGGCTGTTTCGCTGATTGCTTTCCTGGATGCGTTTTCAACGGAGCACGTTTTGGCAACGGTATGAGCGCTCCGTCAACAACCACCAATAAAACAAAAAACAACGCTAAAAGCATTTTCAATAACACAAAAGTCAGCAGCGACATCAACTTATAAGCAAAAATCTGTGCTTCAACATTCCGTTCTGTATTTGATCAGCAGCTGGGCACTTGTGCTGTTTGAATAATAATAACCTAGAGACTTTAAATTAATAGGCTCCACAAAATCTCTCATTTCCGGCCATCTGTTCGCAGAAAGTGTAGCAAATTGATGAATGTCAATTGTTACAACTGCACAAACAACAAAATGAATATTCTAATTGTTTTTGAATGCGAATTTAATGCAATAAATATTTTACAGTCGATTATTGAAATCATGCAAATGCAATAAACACTTTTGAATAACCGCACTCAATTTATTTAATCGTTGCTTTCAAACCTTTTAACTTCCGCTTCTTTGTCTTAAATTTTAAAACGTAAGTCCAACTTGCGCACGTCTGTCTCCAGCTGTTCCACATTGTGATTGGGACTCGTACCGGCTCGTGCAACGTTCTTTCCCAAAATGAATGATGAACGGTCCGCCACCGAAGGAACGCTGGCGTTCTTTTTGAACACTTTGAAGGCGAAAAAATCACACCGGAAGGGTTTGCGCGCTTTCTTTTTTGTACACAGTTTTATGTTCGTTTAAAACGATTTGCAAAGCGTTATTTTGTATCTTAAATTCAATTAAACAGATTCAAAACAACAAAGCAATTTCAAAACACATTAATTAACTCAATTAACATTGCCCGATGACCAGTGGATGTCGAAACTCTTTTCATCTACATTGCGCATGCTGTTTCATAAATTCTGTTGGCCAAGAAAGAAATCGAACAGTTTTGAAATGGTACTGGGCCAATTTTCTTGTGTCGGAGTTGTTTTCTATTTTGAGTCTGTTGTGAATTGGCTAAAATTCTCCGCTCCCCAACTTTTGTTTATGTTTTTTGTGAGTTCTCCTCACATGCACTACAGTGTTTTCGGAAAAAGGAATTTTTGGGCACGCCGCCAGGCATTCATTTCTTGTTGATTGTTTTAATCGTTGACCCCCCCTCGATTTCTTCTCGAAAGCAAAGTCCACTTTCGCACGTCCATTGTTTGATGGGGGTTGGAACCTTTTCGGTTTCCCGAAAATCTCGCCAGACGCGACGTGAAAAAAACGTTTGGTGGAGGGGCGGTAACTGGTACGTATTGAAGTAGTTTTTTGCCTGCAAACACGAACAAAGTTGCGACCGCCACGTGAAACCTCCTTTTCCTTTCAATTAAATGGCATTTGTTTGCAAGATTAAGGACAATGGATTTAAGTGGTCGGCTCAGCTGTACTTGTAATTGTTCGGGACAGTTCTGGATTATTGGACGGATAAACTGCAAAAAAGCGGAATGTGTGCTTAAACATGTGATTTGAAATTGAAAAAAATAGCCAGACAGTTTTTGTATCAAAATCTAAAATCAGTCCTTGACAGAGTTGTCTGAATTTTCCTTTAATGACTCAGTCGTTTTTACTTTTGCTCTGCAGCCTTGACAGCTCTGAAAGATTCAATCAATTTTGATTGCTATCGAAAGTGTGCGTCACATTAGATATTTCAAATTGTTCAAATTGTCGTTTAAAGTTTCGTTTAAAGTGTCGTGGATTGATATTATTAAATCAAAAAATTCACACACGTAAACAACTTTTATTACGTTTTAAAAAAATGATTAAACAATCTCGCACAAAACACGTTTTCTGTCAATATCGTCGCTTTTCGTGATTAGAGAGTAGTTTTTTGCTGTTCTTGCAAAGAATCATCATGTGATAGTCTGGAAGCAGCAAATGTTTATAGGGCATTTGCATTTTTATTCCTGTTCCAATTTAGGCTTGTTTTTGGGGTCGCCTATCTTTGAGGTGTTTGGTGAGTAGATAATTTTTGAGCTTTTCGGTCTGTTTTGAGCAATTTACGAAAATTGTTTCTTAAAACAACAACTAAAATGACTGATTTAGTTAAATCATTGAAAACACACAGATTGGCCGTTGAATGAGTCAAAATCTATGCAGACGAAATTTAAACAAAAAGATCATTTTAAGCAGACATTACTTATCATCTCAATCTGCGGCTTTCATAATGTTCTCATTCAAATTAACACATTAACCGTAGTTAATAGTGTACTTTTGCACCGTCCAAACAACTGCTGGCGCCAATTACTCATTGCTTGAGAATGAACATTAGTTATTGTTTTCTTGCCGACAAGTTCCCAAAATATTTGTTCCGGGCGACTTCCGGTCAGATAAGAAGATGTTTAAATAGTCGTGTCTAGATTTTATGAGTTGCGAGTCTTTATTGAATTGTTTATTGAGGTTTGTTGTACAGAAGTTGCCTCTTTTACACGTCCATAAGCCTCTTAATTCTTGCATTCATCTTTTGACCTCCTGATCATGTTTATTCAAAACTGGCTCCTCCCCTAAACTTTCTTCCAACTTGTCGTCACACTTTCCCGCCAAATTTTCTCCACTAAGAAGACGTTCCAGCAGAACGGACTGGCACACGATGCAACGAACAACAAAAAACATTTGCGTGTCCATTCGTGTTGCTCCTTTTGAACTTTTCGGCGCTTTGCTCAACGTGTGATGGGCGTGATTCGAAGATAGTAGATCACTTTCTTTTCGTTGACTTTCTGCTTATAATTTTTACAATATTAAGTGAGCTTTAACTATTCAATGAGTTTTTAAATATTGAATGAGTTTTCAAAATATTGAATGAGCTTTAAAAATTGAGTGAGTTTTCAAAATATTCAACTTTGTTTAAAGTTTTATCACTTTCCTTGCCGAGCCAAATGACCTTTGTGTTTTTTCGCAGAGAGACACGCCGCTCCTCCAGTGCTTTTTATAAATGGCCATGATGCCCCGCCCTCTGGCTGCAGGTTCCGGCCTTCAGTGTGTATGCACTGAAGAAGAACATATTGTCCCGCTGGTTGTGTTTTTATTGTTTCACTTGGTGAGGAGAGCGAAAAACGTTCGTGAATGGATTAAAGATGCGCTTGTTTTTTGAAACTTTTTTCTCACGGACTTTGGTTTTTATAAACGTCTGATTGATTTGTGCTTGTTTGAACTTGCAACGTGTTTTATTAACTTGATTATGCAATTGAGTTGTTTTTTAGTTGTTGTGAGTTTTGCTGAGTTTTGTGTAACTTTGAGACAAACTGATTTAAACGATTGAATTTCACTTGTTTACTTTAAACTAAACCATTTTGCCTGTTTATGTTTTGTCTGTAATTAATTGCAAGCTAGTTTATATTCAATTTCAAAAACAGAAGTTTTGAAAATGCGCGCCATAGTTTTTGTGTGTTCGAACTTCAAAATTCCGCGCTCGTTTTTATGTGTCTGTAAATTTGCGTTTTTGGCGGGTGTTTTTTATATTCAAAGAATGCGAACTGCTCAAATCGCATAAAATGATGGTCAATGAGATGGTTAGATCGGTTATTGCTTTTGGGAAAACTTGTGGGCATTCAACTCGAATGGACCTCAGCTTTCGGGCGTTATTTTATGGGATTTTTAAGAATTAACTTTCCGGGTGTTTGCAGTTCATTCGATTAAGATCGCGTATTCAAATTGTTTTCACTCCCACAATAATCTTTATTTTAAGTTAAGACCACTTCTCACTACGAAAGATGGCCGTCGACTTTTTTGAACTTTCGGCAGGTTCTTCCGAGTTCGATCAACAAGCACAACCGTGGCCTCAACCCAATGGAGCAAATCGACCTCATTTGAAGCTCTACGAACGCAACTCTCTCAGCAACTTGCAAACTCCGCAAAGTCCAGTTGCTGGAGCTTCGGATTTTGGTTGTTGGTCTCCGGCGTCGAATCCAGACGACGAAATCAGTCCAAAACCTGTGTGGAGTAATGGTGATTGGATGCAAAATTCTTCGTCCGAGGTAGGAAACTTAATTAATTAAACATTTGTTTGAGTGTGCTTTCTTTGTAATCAAATGCTCTTAAATTCTTCACATTCAAGATTCGCAGTTATGTTTACTTAAACATGCGTATTTCCAAGACGTATGAAAAGGTTCCCGAAAAAACCACCCGCCATTGAAAACTCCCAACCACTCGAAAATTCCCCCGGCCCAAAGTTCAAAAAACACCGTTTCGAGAATGTTGCGAACGGCTGACGAAAAATTGCCGTTTTTATGAACTCTTCCAATCACAAAGGAGTTTTTGTTACAAGTCGAAAAGACAAATCGTTTTTTGACTCAGACGGCTAAAATTAACCTTGAGTTCAGCAAATAAGATAAAGTAGTTTTGTCAAAAACAGTAGAGGCAATAAATTAATGATTAGACAGCAAATTTGTGGGCGAAACTGCCTAATTTGCAATTAAACGACTTTATCTTGTTTTGCTGAAGTGGGAAAATTGTGACTGTAAATTTTTGTGCAAAACTCACTTGTTTTTGATAACTGTTAAAAGACTAATGTTGCACGATACTTACTTATGAAATTGGATAGACTTTTCAACAAAGGCCGCAAAAGCTAATTAAAATAGTTGCAACCAAGTTCCAGGCTTTTTGGTCCCGGAATAACCTTCTTAAAAACTGTCTAGTCCAACACTAGCAGACTTTCATTTCGCACTCACGTCAAAGTGCACCCGTATAAAAACTCTACACGGTCGCTGCGAACTTTGCTCGGCGTTCGCCTGCTCACTTGCAAAAAAGTGTGTGTGGAGTCCGGCGTACCAGTCGTGTCAGCTAGCACGAATTGGCTCTTTCCACACTAGCCGCCGTCCAAATGTTCGCCGGCGTTCCTGCGCACAAGAGCTCGCCAAAATTCAATGGCAGGGAGATCCGGTTTGCCAAGCGAGCAAATGTTAGAAGGGGAGCGACGAAAAAATTGCCAAAAATTAAAAAAGCATGAGAAATTTGTTAAAGACAGTGGCTTCCTTCTCATCATGTGCATAAAAACTGTTGTTGATGCGAAAAATAGATAGAAGCAGGTGTTCGGAAAGATCCGAAGGAAATGTCAATTTCAAAATAAAATCATTTGAACAGAACGCGCAATAAGCAAAAACTAGCATTTGCACATTTAATTTATGTACGAATAAACGCAATAAGCTTGTCAAGTTGTTTGGCACATTAGAAATTCCATTAAATCTTGCAGATGAATTTGAATTTTGGCAAAAATAAGCGGAAACGTTCTAAATAGAAATGATGTAAATGTTTTGCAACAAACACAAGAAACTTTTCAGAACTCCACGACCTCAAGCACTGAAGACTATGATCTGGACCTTTATCCAAACGGCCAATGCAACAGGTACCAGCAACAAGCACAAAATTATCAATGGCAACAAGGTCATCCAACAACACAGCCGACCAACGACGAAAACTTACTGTCACAAATGCTGGCTTTAACGTTGGATACTGACTGTTTCCGTTGTTCAACAAATCCAAGCAATGTGGCTACTCGAAAATGGAGTCAAGATGGAGACGCATCAAGTGCCGGTTTGAGGCCTCAAATCCCGATGAACAAGAGCTGCCCAGTCAGTCATTACAATCATTATGCGCCCTACATTCAGCAGCAGCAACAACCGATGCCACGAGTTTCTAATTCTTCGGGTTAGTTTTAGGTGTTAAAAGCTTCGAAGTTAATAACGACAACATTTAGTCGATGAGTGCCTTCCACCTCAATTCATTTCGCCTACAAATGCAAAGTGGTCAACTGCTCAAGAATCGGCACCTATTTTGAACACAACAAAAAGCGCTCCGAACTTTGGATATCCTCATCAAAACGGTTGCTTCAAACAAAGACAGATTTTCGGTCAGTTAAATGCATCTAACTCGAGTCCTCACCGAATTCAACAAAAACCGAGTATGAGTTGCGATGAAGCTGAGATTCAATGGTGAGTTGTCTAAACTATAAAATTATAACTAAAATTAACATCTCAGGTATCATCGACATCTGGAGCTGCAACAAAGTGTCTATGACCAAATTTACAGCAAAGTTTTGTCGGGAGAACTCAAGAAAGTAAGTTTTAAGTTGAACTCGTTCAAATTGAATGTCTTGTTTTTAGAAGCAAGCTAACAAATCGTCTCAACCTTCAAACGACTTTCATCCCGTTCAAACACCTAACTTGGATCGTTCAAACTCTATCCCTTCTTCGTCGGCACAATCATCTCCAGTTGCGATTGAGTTGGCCGCAAAACTTGAACAATGCACCGCTCAATACAGACAGTTGGAGAAGGAACGAAAAAAGACGGAAGCCGAACTTGCAAAGCATCATTTGGGCAAGAAGATTTCATCAAGTAACAATCTCCAAGTAAGTTTACTTGATAATACAGCAAATACTTCACAGAATTAGGGATTGAAATAAATATGAACTTTGCCAACTCAAAACTTACTTTTAAATTTAAGATCCCTCGTCTTCCGACAGCCCCGTCACGCATTGATCGCCTTGTTGTCGATTTCTTCAGAGAGCATGCTCGTGTCATCACACTGCTTTGTCGAATGGAAGAATTGCGTGGAGTTCAATTTGATCAGAACTTGCATAAAGTCATGCTTGAATTGTTAGACTCAATTCGTTTGTTGCAACAAAGACGTTTAAGCGAGAGAAACTCCATTCTTAGCCACTTGAGTGGCGAGCTTGGTTTCTACAACGAAGAGAGTGGTAAGTGTTAAAAGGCATAATTCGATTAAATATCACTGCTTTCAGAACTGGCCAATCAAAAAGATGCTCTTGTGATGTTGACCAGGGCAGCTATTAGAGCGCGTTCTGCAAACTGGTGTGCTCTCATCCAAACGTTGGGTGCTGAGTCTCAAATCCAGCAAATGCAATTGGAACGAGTTCAAACGTTGGAGTACAAATGTGAGCCTCCGGAGTTTCAAGCCAGACCACTGAATGTGCAAAACTCAGCAAATTAAAGCAATCTGATGTGGTTAGCAATAATTTAATCCGCTTCTATTCTATAGAAACCATATTCCCAAAGCTTTAGATATTGACGTTGTTTTTAATGTAAAGAATAGATTGAGTTGATTGAATCCAGCGATTAGATGAATAGCCTCTTCGAATACCTTCAATAAGTTCTCTTTTCCATTGTTGTTTGCTCATCCTTTTTATGAAATATGATAGCATAAATTTAAAGTTGTGTTTAAACATGGTATTCTCTAATTATCCTCATTTCCTCATGTCTTGAACAGACTACCATTTAGCTGAAGTAGGGAGAAACTTATATTCTCAAATCGATCGCCTCTCTTAGTTCACTTCCAATACGATGAAAATGAATCCTCTTTTGGACACGTAGTTTCTTGCCAGTTCTCCTTTGCGGAAAAAGCCTCTTTTCGTTTATCTAACTCCGTTTTGCAATTGTGGCACATTTTCAATCCTAAAATGCCCGTTCAACTAGCGTTTAGCTGCCTTAACATTGTAGACTTTAGCCATTTACATCGTTCCATTTGACAGCCATAGTCCGTCCAATTCTAATAGAGTTTCCAACCCATTTAAAAGTAACCTCTTTACAGTTGCTTGTAAATATCAAATAGTTTCATCGACATTAGTAGGCCTCCCCGAAAGCATTTAAACCCAAATTGTGTTGAAATGCAAACAGAAACGCTCAGGTTGCCCTTCTCCCCTGTTAGAAATGCCTTTCCCGTGTGTCCACCTCTTCATCTTGTTATTAGTAATTACTCACGCGAACAGATCACGATGCATCGTAGCCGAACATATTTCCTATTCCTCCTCTTTTGTTGTAAATAGATTAGCTTCGTGCGCTTATTTATGTCGTTGACGATTTTGTTAATGAAATACATATTTATGCGAAAAATAAGGAGTAGCTTTACTCGCCAATAGTTCCATGATTCTTTTGTAGGCAGTTTGAACAACAAGCTTTTGCTCTTTGAATTAAATGCAACACATCTATGAAGGCCGTTCAAACTGTCTATAATCACTTTTACACTAAAACCCCAACGAATATTTTGCTCATCGTTGATTGTTGTTACATAGTTGTGCAGTTGAGAATAAAATATAATCCAACAAGAACGAAATCCTATTTATTCAATAACAATTGAGGAAAGAACATAACAATCTATCAGTTCTGCAGAATAACAACGGAAAGGACTTAACGCTTCTTCCAGATCCACTTGGCACGAGCACCTGGCTGATTGATCTTGCTTCTCTCCTTTGCTGCGAGGATCGGCGTTCAAATAACCGGCTGAAATTAAACACATCATTGAACAAGTACGAAGCAGATAAGCACTTACCAAAACGAAGTCGTAATTTGAATTCAGGATAAAGAGCAGCCAAACCCATTGAAATTCCATGTCGAATAGCACGTGCTGTCGCTGTAGTTCCTCCAGGACCGTCGTGTAGTTTCGCTTCAACATCAATCTTGTTAAACATATCGGTCAATATTAATGGAGCCATGAGCATTTCTCTAAAACAAATACGATCAATATTGAAAGTGCAATTAAAAGTTGAACATGTAAAAAGTGCTCGAAAGCATAAATAGCGTTAGAAAGTACAAACCTCGCCACAAGCTCACGGAATATAGAGTAAGGATATCCGTTGAATGTAAATTTTCCTGTCCCAGCGTCTGTAACTGTTGTGTCCACATACGTAGCTTTAATGCGCGATCTGACAGTCGTGAAGCGTTTGTTCTTTTCCGGATCCACTCGAATGCTAGGAAGTGAACAGCCAAACAATTCGGGCAATTGCTTTCCATCGCCGCCAGTAGATCGGTATTCCATTATGAAATCTCTTTCAAAGTGAGCATTCGGCATGCTGCACAAATGTTCAAGCGCAATAATCAATTGTTCATACTAAAAGCAAACAATTAAACATACTTCAAAATCAACAAACACACCATATCATCTTTGACTCGCTCGCCCAGCTTTCTTTGTAAACTCGCTCTGTGAAATCCATTGAGTGCCTGTTAGAACTAAAGCTGAAGGTTCTTTCGGATTAATACGTCTCACTGCTCGCTCATCGTGATAATTTAGCAAACGCCGAGCTTTTGAACCACATTCCTAAAAATTGAAATAGTAGATAAATACTTTCGCATAAAATTAACTCACCGACATGAGACTGTAAAACTTAGGTCGCAACGTGTAGAAAAGAGAATCTTTTGGCCGACCTTCATCATCAAATTCAAAGTGGCGAAACTTAGGCATGATTTCGTCGGGCGGTTTCATCATAGGCAATGACAACTTGTTGGTAAGACCGGACGGAAACAAATACTGAATTGCGGTATCAATGTCATCTTGCTTGACTGGCTGATTTGGATCCCAACCCATGATGTTGGCTAAATGACGCTTGCCTCGCTCAAATTCAGCACGTTCTCTGTCCATCATCATTGAGTGATCATGTGCTTTCTTCAGATATTTTTCCAACGCCTTGCCTATAGAGCGGAGTCGTTGAACGCGCGGCACAAGCGCCATGATTCTTAAAACAATAAATTAAGTATTTAAAGTCAAAACACGCAAAAAGAAATATTGAGCGCTTTTAAAATCACTGTTTAGTAAGGATGTGTTGATTAGTAACAAGTAAAACCGTTAACATCTAAAACTTTAAAACTCTCATACAAAGCACCGATGGCATGCGAACTCGGCTTTTCGCAGAGCTTGAAAAACTCTAAGTCGATTCATTCATCAAAAATCACAAAAAAAGCTTTTGAAGAAATAAGAAGACTCGACAAACAGGTAAGACATGACACTCTAACAAAATAAGAAAATATGTTTGAAGAGATTTAACACTATATTTATTTAGCTTCTTTCAATGGCCGATCAAAAGGATTCAAAGCGATATAAAGCTGCCTCAATACGTTTGAGTGACTTCGAACGTCTACACATTGTCGAAGGCTTTGGCGAAGAAGTTCGAACCGATGGAAGAACGTGAGTCTTTTGAAATATTAAATCGTTACATTTTGTGTTTTTAGAACGAAGCAGTTCCGTCCAATTTGTTTGGAGACCGATGTTTTGCCCCAATTAGACGGATCAGGTAAATTCTAAAGAACAACATTGAAACAGCTCCAACTGTCCAAACAAACACATTGCAGATTAGATTAGATAATCAAATAATTACTTGGCGTCGGATCATGATTTAAAACAAGAAATAACAAGCAAGCTTTTATTCATTAACATCTATAACAATTTGTTGACTTCGAATTGATCTACTAGCTTCAAATTCGTGGTTTCTTAGAAATTGGCGCACCAGTAGAAACATCAAATTCATAACCTTCATCGCGCAAAAATTCTCGTAAAGCGTCCAGTTTTTCAAGAGCCTAAAACAAAAAGTAAATAAGATCGAACAAAAGCGTCGTCTACATCATCTAAGTCTTTGATTGAATCATCCCTGTTGATTTCACGTAAACGCTTGCCCAATTCGGTTTGATTGACAGTTTGAGCATTACCGGTTTTGTACTAAAAATTAAATAAACTTGAGTCGAAACGAATACAAACAAACCGGTCGATAGTCGTCAAATCGGAAATTGTTAGCTTGCCAGGTTCCACGCAAAATAATGAATGCCGCTGCTTTGTGGTCGTCCTCAACTGAATTCAAACGACATTCTTTCGGACATTTGTCGTACGTCTCATTCATAATCAACTTTTCACGACCAGTCGGTTTGACTAAATATAAAGATTATTATGTACACGATTGAGCGATAAACATTACCGAAGAGTTCCTGAAGCAATGCTTCAGATGCCTTTGCTTGCTGTTCAGAAACATTACGAAGCAAATCAACAGTCGGAATGAGTAAACCTGTTTCAACTAAAATGTAACAATGTTAAACAAAATCAATTAAAAAAGACATACCGATATTTGGAGGCGAATTCTGGGCACAAAACTTGATCGTTTTCATCCATCTAAAAATATGAGTTTAACCGAAAATCGAAATATAGATACTTTTGTTTGTAGTCGCCCTTTCGTTCAATTTTCAATCGATTTGCTTTTGTTCCTGATCGCCAACCAACATAAGCTTGACTATTGAAGCATTCCTCAAATGAACTTTCATCGGTAATCCCACACTTCAAACGCATGTAGAGTGAACATGAGCCATCTCCGGAAAATTGTTCTTCAAACCCTTCGCACAAAAGGCAAGCTTCCATGAACGTGTTAATCGCTTCAATAACATCGGAATCAGTCTAAACAAACGAGTAAATAAAAGTTCAACGAAAAAGACAAACCTGTTGAGAAATCCAAACCTTTTCGATGCCATTTTTAAATGCCCTGTTAATGTCGTAGCCCCAAATTTGTAAAATCTCAATCGCTTTGAAAAGACTGTTCAACTGAATTGAGCGTCCAAGTTCATCATAATTGTTAGCCGGCGCCTGAAAGAACCAACAATAATAAATGTATTTAAAGACTATAACTTACTGAATGATTGTGCTGAGCCCGATTGAGAAGTGCAAGACATTGGCCTGGTTGAACAGTGTTCGGAATGTAGAGACAAGAGTTACACATTTTCGAAACGCAAGTATGTTGTGTAAAAATTCTGTTTGTGTTACTAGTGCTATAAAGGAAATGCTGGTATTCAACCGGGCCAGTTTGAGGCTTGTTTACTGTAATGATCTGAGATTCAAGTCCAAATTTCGCTGCAAAAAAATTGACTGTAGCATCTGATTGCACTGAAATAAAGAATATAAATCAACTAAGGCAAAGCTAACTTACAATCTAACTCCAAAGTTTCGATCTGTTCTGCAAATCGCTGTTTGTCTTCGTTCTTCTGAAGATACAGAGCAGGCATTCTCGTTGATCCTGTTTGTCGTGGAGTCATTTTGTTATCTAAAATAAATAAATAGAACGAACTTTCAAACAGCGAACAAAAATTATGGCGTTTTACTTAAAAACGCCTGCGAGCGGCTTTCAAAGAAATACAAATTTTGGCCCTCAAAATTGGTTAATACTAAACTATCATCGTAGGGCTACTTTTACATAAAGGAAAAGCACTTTAGTTTAAACTTCCGCAAATCAACGTTTTATCTTTAATCAATTTAGCTCGAGTCACTGCCGGCGAAGTAGAAATTGTGGTTGGAATACGCGCAGAACTCGAAACAATTATTGATCCTACTACATATTTCTCTGAAGAAAAGCCACTGCGTATTGATTTCAATGTAGAATTTTCGGCCTGTTCGGAGTCTCGTTTTTTGTGCAAAGAGCCTATGGACATTGCGGAATCAGTTCGTGTCGCATTAAATGAAACTTACTCGAATGATGAAGCGCTGCCGTCTTTGAAGAGGTTGATTAAACAATAACGTTTCTATTCCAAATACTCTTTTAGACTTCAACTGTCATCTCGTCTTGCGTGGAATTTGTTTGTCGACATTGAGATTCACGGCTACGATGGAAATGTAATCGATTATTCTGGAATTGCGGTAATTCAATATTTCAAATAAGTTTAAATACCAAACAATTTAGTTGAAAGCCGCTCTCACTGAATTCAAAATCCCAAAAATGCGCATTATCTCCGACACACCAGACTTAACAAGTGCGGAAATTGAAGGTGTTGAGTTGCCAAATGAAGTTGAATTTATTCGATTGGATACTTCGAGGTGAGAGAAATTATTTCATAACCCATAAAGCCCGTTTTTGCAGATGCCCACTTTTGATCACAGTCAATTTGGTGAACGGCTCGTTTGCAGTCGATTTGACAGAAGCTGAACAGAGTTGTGTAACTTCGGCATTTTGCATTTCTGCTATTGTGAATGACGAGAACGGACAGGTTTGATTAAATTTCAAACCACATTTTATGTTAGACGATTTAGCCGATTCCGGACGACGACAATTGTTTAATCACATATGCCGCTAACATTCATCGTGGAACAATGGAGTTTTCAACAACGAAAGAAGCTTATAAATTTGCAATTCGAACTTTGAAACAGTTAGACAAAACTTTGCAAACACATTTGCTGCCGAAAACGAAAAAATGAAACAAACAACACTTGTTTGTTGTTTTAATTGTTGAGTTTTGTTGTTATTTGAATAAACTATTGAATGCTTGAATCACGCCATTTTATCGTTTTGGAATGTTTGGACAAAAAGTTGCGCAACAATCTCCAAATTCCTCCAGGCACATTCAACTAATCATTTCGTACCAAATAAATTGGATTCGATTTCAATTTGCGCGCTACATAGTTGATTGTTTCAGAGAGAGATTGGCTCTGGCGTGCTCCAGTAACATTTATTTTGCCGGCCGCGATTAAATTTGAAATCGCCAGCGTCTGCAATTCAATTTTCGAATAGCCATCATCTGGCTAATGTCCGCGCACAATTCGCTGGTCATTCTTGGACACGACATTTAATTGGCTTTCTAATTGTTTTGAGTCAATTCGATCGAAGTGATTTGTTTTTTGCTTAATGCGTTTTAAAGAACTGTCAAAAGAAATCGAGTCCCACGTTTTCCTTCAACTTTCTCTATTTGTTGTTGGTCATTCCCGGGAGTGTTTGATTCGAATTTCCGGTGTTGGTGCAGAACTCGGCCACTTTTGGACTTTGGCGGCACTCGATTGCGCAAAGTTTGCAAGCCGGAGTCAAGTGCGCAAGTACATGATGGGAATTTCGTAGGTTGAAGTTGTTAGTCAAGTTGAATTCAAGAAAGTTTAATAAGCGCTTCTTATTTGGTGTGTGCCGTAGTTTGGAAGTTTAATCTTGTGGATTAAAGAAATTGGTGTTCAAGTTGAGCAGATTAATTTCCAATAAGCTTCACAGCAATTACACAACTTTAAGCGGCTTTTTGCTTGCTTGCAAATGCAACGAATGTAATCAAACGGCAAGTTTGAGTGACAAGTTCAGCGTCTAAATAATTTATTAGCGAGGGAGCGCCTCCTCGAAATTCTAATTGATGCTCCAAATGTTTTAGATGCGCCGCAAATTATAGACCACTAAAGTTTGTTCTTACACTAATCTGTTCCAATTAGTTGTTATAAACAATAGTTTGCAACATCAGTCACTGTTGTTTTCTCATTCCAATCAACAAAGCAATCAATTATCGAAAACAAATTGTTTGCACTTCTGCTTGCGCTTGATTGCGCAATAAAGGCCAGCGATCCTCCTCATAAGGCCTTGATTAGATCCTCGGCGTCCAGCTAATTACGCCCCAATTGTAGCTGCCGGCGGATTAACGCCGATTGGCAACTGAAGCAAGTATATTGGTGTTCGGTTCGAGATTATAAACTTTTAAAACATAGTTTAAAACAGTTTTTAAACACGCCAACTTGAAAGCATTCTTTACTTCAAAATAGCTTTTTACTTTCCATTTTTAGCTTTATATCCACTTTAAGTCTTCTTTTACAACTTTCTTAAATCCGCTGCACACCAGTCTCCTTAGATAATCCCCAACACTGACTGTTTGGCGTGTAAGCGGCTAGTTTGGCAAAAAATTTTGGCAAATTTGTTGTTCTAATAACCGATTGCGCGCGAGTCGCGCAAATTACCGGATTTGTTCCATGTCTATTGCGTAAGTGGTTGGCCTTTCCTCCATGTTATTGCCTTCTTGATTAGTTTTTGGAATAATGAAAAGATTGTTTGTTAGTAATTTGAGAAGGGCCAATCAGGAAGATCGCATTGGCGATTGTGTCGAGAACAGTTTTCTAATCCTATACAATTACATCAATTTGTGATCAAAATAAACAAATCTCCCAGTTCGCTTCCATCAAAGTTTTTTGTTGACCCAGCAAAGTGGTGCCAATGTGTCCACTCATCAAACAATCACCACAATGTCCGCGCTGAAAGATAATCTGCGCAATGTTCGTCGGCGCGCATTCACTTTCCGTTACGGCTGTTTACATTGATGTTTGTTGATGAGTTTGTGGCAAGTTTGCAAATGTGCCAAAAAAGGTTTGTTAAACAACTTATTGAGTCGCTTTTAATTGAGTGCTTGAAACTTATTAAACATCATTGCTTTAAAGTCTTTTTACACGTTCTGTACTTTTTGTTTGTACGTTTTTCCATTCATTCACTAATCATGGCCGACAATAGCTGCCGAGTCAACCAAGCATTCACAACTAATTGTCGCCAACCATGCGGCACTTGTTGTTCCACGACGGAAGTTCTTGGCTCGCTTTACCTTTGTAGAGGAATGGCCATCGGCCACTTTTGAGCATCCCATTTCGCATGCACGCGTTTTTGTAGGCGCAGAAAGTTTGCGCTGAAATCGAGACACTTAGGAAATGGACCTTTGGCAATTTGCGCCAACGTTTGGTCGGGTTTCTTGGAGTTGTTTAAATGTGGTTCAAAAATTTTGAGTTTAACATTAAAAGAACGAGAGTTATCTTTGTGTGTTTAAACAGGATACAACTTTTGATCCGCGCATCAAAAGACCGTTATTGTTTAAACAATGATCCTCGTGTAAAATTGACTGAATCAAGTAGCCAATCTTGCAAAGTCGAATTGAAAAAAGACTTCGAATTTTCGGATAAACAAATGACTCTTCCGGCTAATTAACTTGGCTATAAACAGCTGTGGGGGCAAAGTGGAACGGTGCGCGCGGATTTGGCTGCTGCCCAACTGTGTAATGGAATGAATGCCAATTTTTCGGCAGTGGACAGTTGTTCATCTTATCTGCAACTAGTGGTTGTACGATTCTTTGAGTTGAAACGTTTTTTGAGTTGAAACGTTTCAGCTCAAAGATTTCTTCAATTCATGACCTTTGTTTTTTCGAAAAGATTTGGACGCGGGCCAATTTTGTATACCCATCCAGTTTGGCCGACTATTTGTTTGAAAGTTGGCTGCGCACTCCCTCAAGACCATTTATCATAAAAATTTGATGGACACCCGGAGTTGGAAGGCCGCCTAAAATTGAAACTCCAAGTGGACATTCCATCCGGACTGAGAGTATTTTGGACGTTCCACATGCGCGCTTTTTTGCCAAATTTGCATACTGTTTTGCAGAAAGTTGCGGTGACGAATTTTCGATACTGTATGAACTTATTCAACAGCTACTTGCGCAACTGTTTGTAACCAAAAGATCGAAAATGATTTACAACTTTTTACTGCTTATGTTTCTCTCAACAATTTGTTTTGTTCATAGGTCATAAAGTTGAGAGATAAATCTCCCCAGCAAATTCACCTTCTCTGTTTTTTACTCCGAAACAACAAATTTTACAGCTGAGACAAAGCAGGCGGGTGCAAAATCCAGCTGTTTGTGAATTTCCGTTGTTTTCGGCCACGCGAAGCGTTTTTGCATAAAGCGGTAAAGGGCAAATGCAATAATTGCCCCGATTTTTATGGCCTAATTCCTGACAAAAATAATCTTTTAATATCGGTGCTGTAGTGTGTAGATTTTCTTGGCTTTTAAGCACTATATTGAAACTGTATTATGTTTAAACTTAACTCTTCGTTTGAAGCACAACAAATAATTGCCATCATGTTTATGGACTAATTCCGCACCAAAAATAATCTCCGGCTACTCCGGCTGCTCTGACTGCTTTGAGTAGTTTTTGTTAAAAGCAAGTAATCTGTAGCTTTTGTTGTTTGAGTGATTAACTTTAATGTGTACTCGTTGATGTGAAAGAAATGTGCTGGATTAACACGTTTGCGTATTGATGCTAGCTTGTCAAAAACGCTAATCTTTTTTGACTAACAAAATGTATTTTAAAAGTCTTTGCACAAACAACTCGAAATTCGAAAAGGTCATTCGTTGGCTACCATCCGTCAACAAAATAGCCTTTGTCCGCATATCTGGACACTCAATATTTGGCCAATGGAATGTAACGGATTCCGCGTTTAGAGTTTTCGGCTTAACTTCACACCAAACGATCCATTCGAGCTCTAGGGAATTTATAAGCAAAACTTTTTGCGAGCGCCTGATTTGTTGTAAAAACAGTTTGTGGACATGCTTTTTGGTTGCTTTTTGGCTCAATTTGCGCGTCTATCTTTGATATTTTAAATGTGTTTTCACTTTAAGTTTTGGCAACATTTACTTGCAAACTTGTTGAGTGGCCAGCGTCAACAAAAAACCTTTGGCGAGAGGAACTCTCCAACGCATGCAAAACACCAAAAATTGGACTCAAGGCGCCAAACCTTTAAACTTGGCACACAAGCAAGTGCCAACAATTTACTCCTTTTGCTGACCAGCCAATTTTTATGTGGACTTTATTCCAACTTGACCTGCTTTCTTTTTAACTACTCTTTAAACAGGTCTTTAAACAAGTCTCCTTTTTAATAGTGTTTGACTAACATTAGTTAAAACAAAAATAATTGATGTTATGATTTTTGCGCAATAGAAAAACTTGAAAATAGACACCCTCGCAAAAAGGGTTCAAATTGCTTTTGCATCAAAAAGTCGTATAAAGTCGCATAAATGTTGACTGTTTTTTGCGCTTCTGCACAATTTTGTTGACAAGCTGTTTTTAGAGTTTTTGGAGTTTTTAACTCGTCCCCCAACTTCCAAAACTTTTCATATCAAATGTCTTTGGTTGGGAAACCTTTCGTTTTGATTGAACTCTTTGGGTTGGGCAAGTTCATAAACCGAGTGGACTTCACAGAGACTCCGTGTCGTTTAACGAAGAGCCAGGTGTTGCCGTGTTTTTAAATTTCTTGGCGAACTTGCATTTAATTTTTGGCGACAGTTGTTCAGCTCTTGCGGCGACCCTGCGAAAAGACCATTCATTTATCTGGCCGCTGGCCATTCGATTCAAAATCAAAAGGTTTGAATGAGCGGAAAGGTTTGATCAAAGTTTTGGGTTGGCGAGAGATTTCAAGTTCTACCATCCGGCCAAACCAATTCTGACTCGCACTGCGTTACAGCCAAAAAAGTTCAAGTAAGCGGAAATCTTGAAGTGTCCGTGCGCGGAAGCAAGCATGCCAATCAGCCGAGAGCATGGGAAATCCACATTCAAGCCAAACATTCAAGTGTTTCCTTTTGGCACCAAGTCAAACAACAATTCATTATTTTTGTTTTGCACATATTGATTTATTTAATTAGCGCTCTTTAACTATCAAAAAATGCAGCTGATTTTTGATGTTCTTTTTCGAGCCATTCTATTCAATTTGTTGACGGTCGACGCTATTTTATGCCGAAACACTTCAAATTTCAGTCTATTGTTTTTTCGCGGCAGTCTTCAAGTTGTTTGTACAGTTATGGAAGAGTGTCTCTTGGACCACGTTAAAGTTTATTTTTTAGATGGCATTTGCCCCTTTTGACATAGTTTTAAATTGAACATAACCAAAACAACCCGAATTATTATTGGAGCCTAATTTGCTTACCCACAAATTGGAATCTCCCCACATCCAATTGCCGAATTTTCAATCTCATTGAGTAGTTTCGGGACTTGTCTGTAAATCCGTTTTGTTCCGGCACCCGCGTCGCGCCAATAATTTGACAACGGCCTTGTGTGCGCGAACGCAGTCAATTTGTTTGTTTGGCTGTTCATGTACCGCTATTCAATTTATGTTCGGGATTGTTCATGACTCTTTGATTGTTTGTCTGGTCATTTTGTTTGAATGTCAAAATGTTTAATTGTCGAAGTGTTTTCGGCATACTCACAATTTTAGAACAATAACAATTTTGATAACTACTACAAATATTCCTCACCGGACGCGCATTCATCGCTGTGCCTAATCGTCTTTGCCTGTTTACTCATCAAAAGTCCAAATAAGTCCAAATATTTGCATATTTTCTTGGGCCCGAAGGCGCTGCAAACAATTTGGCACTTGGTTTTTGGCGCAAGTTTGGCTTGTGCGCAAAGGTGCTTCAAGACGTTTGGGAGTTTGCGCAGTTCTCACACTTTTTTGAGTCAGACGGGTTTTTTAAAGTTCTACTTACATCTTCAATTGCTAATCCAAAAATCATATTCAACAATCCCATTCATTGTCTTTAACCGACAACAGGCCGCAGTGACATAAACTCTTGACTAGAGTCAAAAACTTCCGCCGGATTTATTGCGGTGCGCGTCGCTCAAATGATTGGCATTCACACCTTCGGCACACTTTACAGCACAATTGGCCGCGTCTCTCTCGATTGATACTTTGATTTATTGAGTTTTTGGCAGCGAGAACGAAAAACAAAATGCGCAAGAGCTTTGACACCTTTTATTTCATTATTGCTTTTTGATTGAATGCTTTTTGACTGCTTCAACAATGACTTTATACGCTTCAAGAATGGCTTTTCAAACCAATAAAACAAGTTCATTATTCACCGGAAAGGTAGCCTTTTTTCGGAACAGCTCAAAGAATGGACACATGTTTTATGAGATCTTTATTTGAGAAAATTAGCCGTTTTCAAGCAAAGGTGACTCGTCAAACAAACAACTGCCACTTTATTTTGGCCAACAAGCGGAAAAGTGGTTGTGAGCTTTGAATTTGGGACAATTTTGATTTATGGCTTTTGTTGACCGGATGTTTACATGTTTTCGACTATTTAAATATTAGGTTGCCTAAAAAGTTTATCAGTATGCCTTAAACCTTTACCTTTCGCTCTTAAACAACAGCATTCTTCCGCTGCAGCCACAATCATCGGCAGCGAATAATTAATCCGGATCGACCTGTCTCTTTGCGATTGGCCTCCGATCCAAGTTTCCCAATAAACTGGCCATTCCGCTAGTCGGGGCGCGGCAAAGTTTTCTTTTTGATGGTTTGCGGCCAATTTGGCTTTGATCCTCGGTGAAAACGATCCTCGGACGTATGTCAATTAACTTTTAAATTGGGGTTTTTGAGTTGTCGGCTTTGTTGCAACTAGAAATGATTGTTTGACTTTGTTGAACAGAAAAGATTTTATTAATGCTGTTTCGAGGAGACATGTTTATGACTATGTTCAATTCACACTTTTGTGGCAAAACGCCGATTGACCCGAGGCTTTCTAATAATTTATTGTTACGGCTTTTGTATTTGTTCTTAGTTTGTGTTAACACTTAAACTTTCAAGAGTTACTTGTCATTTAATTAGCACAAAAAATCTCTGCCAAAACAGTATGCGCAACATGCATGTTTGTTTTGGCGGCACACCTTGTATCCATGTGCGGCTCATTAATCATCCGTGCAAAAGGCATGGCGCTCACCTCCCATTGGGACATAATTTAGAGCGCGACAAGTTCAACAACACCAATGAAGATGAAGACCAGCTGTTGATCCGTTTTGTTTGGCGGCTCTTCGATCTTCCGCATCCTTGAGCCGATTATGAGCATTTAATATTCGGTTATGCTTTTGATTTTGCGTGTTTGCGAGCTTCTTAAACGGTTTTTGTAAAAGTTATGTAATTCTAATCAATTTAAGGTATCTGCAGTGCTCAACGTCTTTTTCACTGTGATGCGTTGACAACAATTACCTCAAGTTGCTCGTATTTATTCAAGACGTGGAAAATGCTCGTCTACATTTTGCTCATATCAACGCTCGGCGCCGAGTCTGTAAGGCGCTCAGCAGACAAAGTCGTCGGATTCAGAGAAGCTCCACGCAATCAGTCCGTTTTCCTGGGCTCTGATGTCACCTTTTCGCTGTGCAGCCGAAGCTCCGGATCCAGAATTTGATAGAATGAGCCAATGGCGCACCAACAACCGTGTGATGCTTGGCTACGATGCCAACAATGTAGTTGCAATGTCAGCAGGACGTTATTCTTATGTGAGAGACTCGACAGAAGAACTGCACTTGCACATCAATAACGTGGACTTGAGTGACGATGGCAACTTTGAATGCCAGATGTTCAGACGTAGTGAAGGACCGATTCGAGCTTCTGCTCATTTAAATGTTTTGGGTGAGTAAAAACTACATTTAATTGGTTTAATTGATTTCTTTTTAGTTCCGCCTGCTGACGTTTACTTCGAACACTATCAAACAAGTTCTGTAATTGAAGTCAATGAAGATTCTGCTTTAAACATTACTTGTGTTGGTCGAAACGCAAAGCCAGAAGTGAATATAAAGTGGTATGTGAATGGAAAAGCAATCACCGAAAACATTCATCGATGGGTGGAGTACAACAGCAATGGAACGGCAACTTCTTATTCGGCATTGTCTTGGCGTCCAACGTAAGCACTAATTGTTCTCAATCTTAATAAAGAAACTTTTAGCAAAAAAGATCACAACAAATTGCTTACTTGTGAAGTTCAACACCCAGAAACAAAAACTGAGAATCGAATCTCTTTGACCATGCATGTCTTTTATTCTTCGGACCGACCACAAATCGAGTTGATGAATAAAGAACAAATCAAAGTTGGTCAAAATGTCACGTTAGGTTTGCTTGGCTGAAGGCGGCAATCCCTCCACCTCGCCTCACATGGCTTCTGGCTGATCGGGCAATGAAGACTCAATATGAATATGATTTTGGAACACAAGTGACTCGAAATGTAATGTCATTTGTTGCTGAAGGTTCGGACAACGGTGCAGTTTACGAATGCGTGTCAACAAATAGAGAAAATGCCCTCTCACTAAAAGCTCACATTGGAATCAAAGTTGAATGTGAGTCTTAAGATGCCTTTTCACTCTTCGACATTTTGATAATTTTTAGATCCTCCATCAACTGTTTCGTTTGTCAATGTAAGTACTTCCGTGCGCAAAGGAGATACTATTCGCTTGACTTGCCGATCATCCGTTGCTTCACCGAGTCCAATTATTACGTGGCAATTGAATGGCGCTCCAACAAGACCACAACCCCAGTCAGAAGTCAGAAAACCGCACGGCTCTTACACAGAGTCTTCTATCAGCATAGACACTAACTCACTTCTCAGCGACTTGCATCAGTTGCCTGTTGACTGTACTGCAACAAACGACGAAGGCTCTGCAACTAAACAACAATTGATTAGAATTCTTTCACCGCCGATGCCTCCGACAATCCACAATTTTGGCGGGAATCCCATGGCCGAAGGCGACTTGTTGAATTTGACCTGTGAGGCGCATGGAGGAAATCCACTCGCGACTTTGGCTTGGTATCGAGGAGTTGAGAAGGTTGGTAGATTTTAAACACCACTGCTTTCTAACCTCGTTTTCTGCAATTTTTACCGGTTAATTGCGGTGCTTTTACTTAACCGCTGACAAGTTGTTTGGTGTTTTTAAATAGTTTTTAAATGGTTTCAAAACATCAATCAACAAACTAATCATTTTGATTCTTTGAGTTAACACATTCAATCCCCGATTCTAATTTAAGAAGCACGCTAACAAGGGAAATCATCACAACAAAAGCCATTCGCACTCAACACAACCGCATCAACATAAACTGCGGTGGAAACAGGTATTGAACTAGTTGTGTGAATTGCATGTTTTGTTTGGTGTTGGTGTTAGTGATTGTTGTTTTAAAAGAAAGATTTTGTTGTTCATTAAATTCTTTTAGTTGCGTGACACTCACAACACAGTTGACGGAAACTATAGCCGAAGCATGGTTACAATTCAACTTGATCGGTCAATGAACAATCAACCAATTCGGTGCGAGGCTTTTAATCCGGCCATTGATCAACCTTTGAATGCGTCTTTGACTTTGGCAGTTTTGTGTAAGCTTTAAGGAAGTTGTGAAACATTTTAAATTATGCCTTTACAGTTCCACCACGAGTTTTGGACGTGCGCAAACTTGACGGAGATACTGATGAAATGGTAGCAGGACAGCCATCTCGTCTTCGCTGCGTTGTTCCATCTTCAAATCCGGTGGCTGAAGTGCATTGGGAGTTTGAAACAAAGAACGTCAACAAGCCTTATCAATTACCTGGAGAGCAACTATTCAACCGAACAACACGAGAATTCGGCGGATTTGAACTGGAAAACGTGAGTTTATAAACTTGGCAGCTTTTACAACTAACCGATCTTTTAAGGTTGTCAATTTTGTGCCGACTGTTGAAATGGATCAAACTGTTGTGCGTTGCATTGCTTCTCATCCTTTGTGGAACATGGCGAAAGCAAAAGAATACAAATTGAACATTTTCTGTAAGTCTTTTTAATCGCACACTTTGATTGCACACTTTGATTGCACAAATGTAACTTATTGATTTTTAGATCCGCCACGAATCAAGATCGACGGACCTTTAAGCTTGACGTTGAATGAAGGCGACAGTTTTAGTGAAGAAATTGCTGTGGCTGCAAATCCAACAATTGTTCGTTACTTGTGGAGGAAAGAACGGCATTTCTTTCATGGACGCTGTTGGTTCAATTTATACTCGTGGCTCGACAATTGGTGGTCAGCAAGTGACTCGTGAAGACGGAGGCAAATACTTGCTTGTTGCTACAAACAAATACGGATCTGTTGATTTGACAGTCAAGATCGTTGTTCATTATGGTGCCCGAATCACTCATTCTCCGAGTGCGTTGTTTGCAGATGAAGGAGAGCATGTTGTCATGGAATGCCAGGCAGATGGTTATCCAAGACGGCCTGGAATGGTAAAATGGACAAAAGGAGGAATGAATTTGAACTCAGCGGATCAAGATGACAAACGTGCTGTTTTGCGAATCAATGCATCCAAAGAAAATAGTGGCGCTTATGTGTGTGTAGCTGACAACGGAATTGGACAGGTATTTCATTGCAGACAATGGTTATCTACTAATGTTTTTACAATTCTAGCCAAACTACACAACTTCTTATTTGCTGATCAAAACAAAGCCAATCATTCAACGCAATCAAGGACACGATCGTGCTGCTGGCCCTATCAAAGGAAGAGCTCGTTTACGCTGCATTGTTTATGCTGTTCCGACTGTTGCTTTTTATTGGCACTATGAGACTGGACAAGAAATCAGACACAACTCTTCGAAATTTCAAGTAACAGAAAGACAATTAGATCAAACAACTTTTGAAAGCGTTTTGTATGTGAACGATTTGTCTGAAGTTGATTATGCAAGAAGGTATTTTGCAATTTATTTTTCAAGCTAAATTGTTTATTTAGAATTCGATGCCGTGCCACAAATGCTCTAGGATCTGACTATGACTTTATTACAATAGGGCCGTTGAGCAGTCCAGATACTCCATCTCAAATGTCATTAGTCAAGTACAACTCGTCTTCTGCTTTAATAAGTTGGCTGCCTGGTTTTGACGGTGGAGGAGATCAGTTGTTTGAAGTGCGCTATCAAAGCAAAGATGACAAAGAGCCGTTGTTTGTGAACGTTTCGGCATCGGTAAGTCAAATCTTTTGACCAACTTTTATCAACTTGTGCTTTTTAGGAAGTTTTGCTCAAAGATTTGAAGCCATCTCGACTTTACTATACTCAAGTCCGCGCAATTAACTCACATGGTCGCTCATCGGGACTAACGCTTCCGGCAATTGCAGTTAGAACAAAAGCAGAAAATGGAACTGACTTCATGAATGACATGGAAGATGGAATTTTCTCGCCTACATTTTTCACAGGTAAATTTGATCAATCATTGTATCAGTTGATGTAATTTATTCAATTTCAGTGTTGATTTCTGTGACAGTGCTTTTGCTTCTTTTGAACGTCATTCTTCTGTGCATCTTTACTCGAAAGCGCAAGCGACGACGTGCCGAAAAGACTGAGTTCGTAAGACGTCTCAACTATGGAAATGATCGCCGACCTCTGCAATTATACGGAGCTATTGGAGCCAATTTGAATAGTCCAGCACCAAATAGACGTCCAGAGTCCAACAATACAAACAAATCGGAGCTGTTGAATGAAAGATTAAGCGAAGAAGATGATCAATCAGTGCGAACAATGATTGTGAGTTTTTTGATATGCATGTTATTATTCATACACTTGACAAATTGTTTAGCAAGTAAGTCCAAATGCAATTCAACGTCAAGCACAGCCGAATCGCTTTTATGATGGCAACTACATAATTGACGACAGTTATGATCGTAAGTGATTTTTAAATGAAATGTTTAAACAGCCCGAATTTAGCAACTTGTTATTCTGTTATCAACAAACCGATGGCGAACGATTACAACGTCACATTGATTCAAGTAAAAATATAGCTTTCAAAACATTTCAAAACATCAAATTTGCTTTAGAATCCAAACAACTACAATAACTTGGCACACAACTCTCCGTCTCTCACCTACGCAGACATTGGACCTGATGGAACACTTCAACGCAAACGCAACGGTCCCGAATCTCCACGCCGAATGGGCTCAGTCACAGGAAGCTTTACTGATTCGGTAACTTATTATTAAAACTTCACATTAAATCATTTAACTACTTTTTAGCATCGAAACTACAACACATTGGGAAGTACTGGAACTCTTCCGTCCAGATCCCAACAGCCTTTATCTACTTTTGGTCAGCCGAGAATTGTCGGCAACATGGACGGAGACTTGGTCTAATTGTTTTTAATTGATCTGTTTTTTAAACTTTAATCTTTTTGTGCCAATTGTCTCAATTTATGCAATATCAAACGAAACGGGTCTTGAAGTGTGCTTTCATTAATTTTCATTTTAAATGTTAATTGATTTTAAATTCTTTGCTGCCAACTATTATTGTTTGTATTGCCTCCGTGATTGCGGGTCTTTTGAATGGCATCTTGTTAAGTAAATTGTTTGTTTAAACTATTTAACAGAATAAACAATATATTAATTGCTCTTGAAACATTCCGCCCACGCATCAAAACTAGATTTTATTGTTTTTGCTTGCGAGCAAGAATTCAAAGATTGCGCGTGCTTTGAAGGCCACCTGCTTTAATTAATCCAACTGTTTTGGCTTTCGAATTACGCATAGACGGGAATGACCAAGCGCAGCGGGTGTTGAAGTTTTGGTTTGCGTTTTTGCCGTGTTTGTTTTTAAAAAGACTTTATTTACTCCAATGATATAAACTGTACAACAAGTTTATTAAAATCCACCATGATGACCTCCCGAATGACCGGAAAATCCACCATGATGACCTCCCGAATGCCCGGAAAATCCACCATGATGACCTCCTGAATGCCCGGAAAATCCGCCATGATGACCAGAATGTGCAATTCCAGCGTGATGACCAGAATGTGCAATTCCAGCATGACCTGAATGATGGCCAGGAACTGCGTGAGCAGAGTGATGACCTGAATGATGGCCAGGGACTGCATGAGCAGTGTGTCTGTGGTGGTGATGAGATTGTTCTACTGGAATAAAAGTAGTAGCTATGTAAGCGCCGCCAGTTGCATGATCAATGCTTACTCTTCTTCCTCCTCTATGTCGTCTGTGACAGCAAAGATTGCCCATTTTGTGCAGTTAGATTGACTGAAATACTTGTACTCGAAATTATTTAAAACAGCGCGTATATTGCGTTCTTCGCGTTAAAACAAAATGCAAACAACTTAATTGCTTTTAGTGTCAAAATGCAAAAGTTTTGTGGCGCCTGCAATCGAGTTGTTTATCATGCAGAACAAGTGAATGCAGCCGGTGGAGTTTATCACATTGCTTGTTTTGTTTGTGGTAACTATTCAAACACATTAAAACTATAATTAAATTGTTTTTAGCCAATGCGGAGTGCGGGCGCCGTTTAGACAGCCGATCTTGTAATCAGCACGCAAACAAGGTAAATAAATAAATAGATGCTATTAAATCAATTCTACTTTCTAGCTCTACTGCAACTTTTGTTACAAAAACTCGTTCGGGCCATCAGGAATTGGATTTGGAGGTCTGTGCATCCGCAAAAACGAAGAACATCAAAAACCCGTAAATGCGGCAACCAATCGATTGGAAGATCAAATAAACTCTGTACGTTTCTATGGCCAACAAACCGGATGCCATCAATCAACTATACAACAAAGAAAAGAGCCTATTTACACTCCTATCCTGCGCACTTGGCATCATTGACTGTTTTGTAAATAAAAGAAGTTTAGCAACTTGTTAGACGAATCAAACAAACAAAACAAGTGTCTAATGACTAAACACGCTTATTTATTAGATTTTTTATCATCAAAATTGGCGTCACGTTGTGAAATATCTGTTCTCGCAAACATATTTTCCCTCCCGTTTTGACAATAAAAAAGCATCGTCGTCGTTAATGATTCATCTTTATTGTTTGTATCATGTGCTCTTTGACATTATTTTATGAGCGTGTACGTCAAATTTGCAAGGGTTAAACGATTTTGTGCTTACAAATAACAACAATTGTTTATTGATTACATAATTTCCATGCGTGAAAACTCTCCGGCAAGTCCGTCCAGCAAAAAGTCTTTGGTTTGTTTTTGGCCAAACGGCATTGAAGTTGCCGGCAGTTTTTGCATGATCTTCTCATATTCACAGTTATTTAAAAAGAAACAATATTTGTGCAAAACAGCAGAACACATGTTGATTAGGTGATCGGGTTGTCTAAACAGCACACTTGTAAACAGGTTTTGTATTCAAAAAGTTACCCAAGTTGTAGTCGGTAAAAGACGTGTTGATCGGATGCCATGTTTTTAGTCGAAATTGTTAAAACGTTGTTGTCGTTTAAAAAAATGCCGTTGAAGAAGGAAGTTTCAAACTCTTTTACTTTTTTTACTGACTTTTTGTGCAAATCTAGTTGAAGAAGTTGCAACGGTGCCGACTCAAATTCGCACAAAATGTAGCATTCATTGAAAGCAGGCCAAGTGCAACGAGACGACTGAAATTAGTAGATTACTTCTAAAAGTCTGTTAAACTGCTTACAGTTAGTTCTTTTTCACAAACGCCGGACTTTGTTAATTCAAATTCTTGAACTAACTTGACGTTTTCCGCGTTGATACGCATTTCGTTGTATTTAAATGTTGCATCTTCTTCCCCTTCTTCGCATTTAATTCCATATAAATTGTTTCCTTTAAAACAGAATATGTCTTTCAAATCAAACAACAAAAACAAACCGTCAAGTTTGTAGAAGCTGCAAGCTAAGATGTCGTTATTTTTAACCATGTTCTTGCTGAACTTCAGTTTTTCATTCTCCAGACGACCAAAATGCAGATAGTCTTGATCGTTGTGCCAAAGTGTAAAAAAGAAACGATTCGGATCAGCGGAATCAACAATCAATTTGTCGTAATTGCCGCTTGTTTCAAACTTGTCCAGAACTTTAGTTTTCAAGTTTGCGTAGTCTAATTTGAGCAGATAAATAAAGCATATAAACTTACAGTTACTTTAAATATCAAGTTGAAACAAACCTTGCACTAGCTTCAAATCTATTGCTTGAGTCGATGAACATAAAGTATTCGCTGTTTATAACACGTATTTTGTAGTCATATGAGTGTAGAGCTTGTGGGAGCGAGCCTTCAAGTATAAGCTCTCTAAACTATGTTTTTTAAAAGCTTTCTTTTTGCACAATTTTGTTACCTTTTTTCTCCAAACAGAACATCAATAAGAACGAAAGATCGAAAGCAAATTGCAACTTCACGGGCATCTATAGCGTATCTGTCGGACATAAACTTCAATTTGCAGCTGGCATCCAATCCACAATGACGAGCTTCACATCCACGACGAGATTTTTCTATCTCAATTTGAATTGTTTGGAGTAGAGGGTGGAATTTGCTTAAAAACCACGGATTTTCTGGCTAAACAGACAAAGTCTTAATGAGAATTAAAAAATATTTAAATTACCGAGTTTAAACAAAACTTGTGTTTTTCAACACATTCAAACCAGCTTTCGATTTCTTCAACTGGAAATTCTCCAAAATTATAACCGTGTTCACGCAGAATGTTGAAAAACGTTGATGCTCTTGAGTGTCCGGCCAAAATGTCTCGTTTGACCTTTTGTTTTATTAAATCGAGGTTGTCCATTTATGATTTGCTGAAACACCGCATAATAACATTACACAACAACAGCGCAAAAATTGTTTTACCTCTTTTGAAATCACAAAGAAAGAACTATTGCGAGAGAGCGAAAATGCAAACAAAGCGAAAAAGATTTCGAAACAGCGAAACTTTTTGTTTATCAGTTTTTGTTCAAACAAGACGTTAAAACTAATTTTACTGTTTTGCACATCAAAAATGACTATTTTGTCTGTTATATTTAGCAATCAGTTATTTTTGTGTTTGTTTGAATTTGTGTCAATGATTGGCAAGTCAGCTGCTAAACAATGTGTGTGAACACTCTCAAGACGTTCACAAAACGATCACCAACCTTTTGGCATTTCATGCGTTTCTTGCTTGCTTGTTCGTGATCTTTTTTCAAGAATGACAACTTATTTATTCAACATTTTAAGGTTGATAAACTAGAATGAAGCTTTCAATCAAGATTCAGTTCTTTATTTTGATCTTTTTCTTATACGCTGGACATTCACGAGCTTTTTCGATTTTTGAATCTACAAAGTAAGTAAACTACTTTAAATATTCATTTTATCACATTGTTTAGAAACGACGAACTGTTCCCACAAACATTAGATGATTTCGTTAAAGAAGCCGAAGATGATGACCCCGTTGTTCGTCTTGGCGGTGTTACAAAAATACGCAACATGCTTTCGTCCGATAAATCCCCTCCAATAAAACATGTTATTGATAGTGGAATTTTGCCGATTTTAGTTGATTATTTGGAATCAAACGAGTATGTTTTTACCATCTTACACATCAAAAACGATTAATTTAAACGCTTCAGCACTCAACTTCAATTCGAATCTGCATGGGCTCTTACGAACATTGCGAGTGGAAACAATGATCAAACTAAAGCAGTTGTTGACGCCGGTGCAGTTCCCATCTTCATTCGTCTGCTTTCATCGAATGACTCAAAAGTTGTCGAGCAGGCTGTTTGGGCGTTGGGCAATATCATCGGAGATGGTCCATACAATCGAGAAATTTGTATCAGAGCGGGTGTTGTCGATCCATTAATTCAATTAGTCCAGCCAAAAATTCCAATTAAGTTTTTGCGCAATTTAAATTGGGTGCTTCAAAACTTGTGCCGTGGAAACGATTCAACATTGCCTGCTGATGTTGTCACTAAACTTTTGCCAGTCTTCCGCCAATTGCTTCAACACAAAGATCCAGAAGTTTTGCAAACTTCGCTTTGGGCTCTTACTTACATAGGCAAGCAAGGAAGTGAACGAATTCAAATGATTGTTGACGCTGACGTAAGTTGAATTCATTGTTTAGTTTGATGTATTTGTTGAATTTAGATTATTCCGCACGCAGTTCCGCTGCTTAGTCACAAAAACACAAAAGTGTTGACCGCTGCTATAAGTTTTGCCGGTGAAATTGCCACAGGAACTGATGTACAAACTCAAATTTTACTTGACGAAAATATTCTGGACTATGTTTCACATTTGCTTTGGCATCCAGACGAAAATATCAACAAAGTAAGCGTTTTTGTGAATTCTTTAAAAGCTATTTGTAATTTCAGGTTGCAATGTGGCTTTTGTCGAATGTTGCGGCCGGAGACGTTTATCAATTACAAGCTATCATTGATGCTAATCTCCTGCCAACAATTATCGAATTTCTAACAATCGAAGATTATTCGACACGCAAGGAAGCAGTTTGGACAGTAGCGAACTTTGCTACAAAAGGAAACAATCATCAACTTAAAGAACTGCTGGACAACGGAGTTGTTGTTCCACTTTGCTCTATGCTTCAAGCCAGTGACACAAAAATGGTCGAACTTGTGCTGGAAACTTTGAATAACATTTTGACGGAATTGCCCGAACAACGACGTTTGGTTTTGCGACAGTTGATTAAACACAAACAATTAGAAGTTATCGAAGAACTGAAGGTAACAATTAACCGTCTTTTAAATACTAATATTTTTGCATTTAGAGTGACAACAATACAAAAGTTCACGCATTTGCAATCAAATTGCTCGACAAACTTCTTCTCATTTCAAAGAAGAAAGAAAAGTCGTATCAAAACGATACTGCTTTCCAGTGGATGAAGATGCCCGTTGAAGAAATGTTATTATAGTTCTTTTAGTTTGTTTGATTAAACGTGTACTTTACCCAATACGTGTAGCTAGTTAGTTGAAATAAAAAAAGTTTTATTTGGATGTTTTCTTTTTCGCCCGTTCGGTTCTATTGATCGACAGCAGCGGCCACATAAAAGAATGAATCTAATCGAAATGTGTGTGGAAATTACAAAGCGTCGGGAGAAAAATCAACGCTCCACACGCTCTTTTTTGTTTTGATAAGGCTTTTTAAACTCTACAAACTGCTTGAACCGTTTTACTTAATTCTATTGAAATGAAGAGATTATGTTGGAAGTGTGTTTCTTTTGTTGTTCTTTCCTTATTTATTTGCGTTATTTCGATAACTTCAGCAAACGACTGCAGAATAGAGTAATTTTTAAAATCCACTTATATTATGTTATTGATGAGTTTAGTGTTTAGAGACACAACAATTAGATTGGATCTTGCAATACCGACAGACGAATTTATGAAGAAAGCAAAACGTCGTAATTTGAATATTACAGAGCAGAATTTCAAAACTGTTGTGTCAGCATACAAGACTTTAGCGTACAGTTAAATTGATCAACTTGTCGAGAACAACTTTTTGAATTTCATTGTTGTTCTTTTGGAAATCGAAGAGTAATTTGAATTTGTGGAATTGTAATTTTCAAACATTTTAGCACATCAGTTCAAATTCAAGCCGCAAACGCCCTCACAATTGTAACCAGCGGAAACATGAATGGAACGATAAAAGCAGTTTTTGATGCCGGCGCACTACCTGTTCTTATTAGTCGACTTTCTTCCACCAACCAAGTAATTTTGGAGAAGGTTCTTTTGGCTTTAGGCGACATTGCTATGGAAAGTGCACACTATCGTGATTTATGCATTGAAGCTGGAATTGTTGATCTAGTTCTTGACCTAATTCATCCGGATCTTCCACTTTCAGTTCTGCATAAAATAGTTCGAGTTATTGCTTGTTTGTGCCACTCAAAAGATCCACCAATATCGATTGAACTTATTAAACAAGTTTTGCCTACACTCCATCGACTGATCCAACGAGAAGACTCTGACGTTCCAATTGAATTAGTTCTGACGTTTTTACAAATTGCTGAACAAGGAACTGAACAGGTCCAAATGATTATTGATTCAGGTGTAAGTCAAAGTTTAAATTGCACATTCAAACAGATGTTTTAGACCGTTCCGCGCATTGTATCGTTGCTCGAATCATAAAAACGCCGATATTGTACAGTTAAATTTGAGACTGCTGGAGAGAATTGTGATAGAAGCATATTCTCAACTTCAACCGTTCTTTGATGACAAAATTATGGAGCTCGTTTTAAAACTACTCAGCCATTCAAACAAAGCAGTTGGCGTAGTAAGTGATTAAAGTTGCAGGCTTGTTTTACGTAAACTCTGATTTAAGAAGCCGTGCATTTCTTCTCACAAGTAATATCTGCCAGCACTAATCAAACTGTACTTCTTTTTGACACCGATCTCCTTCCGCTAATAGCCGACTTGTTGAAACAACGAGATCAGCGAAAAGAAGTGGCTTTAATCATTTCGGATTTGGCTATATATGAAAAAGACTATCAAATTCAACACATCTTGCGAAGAGGAATTATTGGATACTTGTGCGGCACGTTAGAACTTGACGACGGAGGAACTCGTCTAGCTGCATTAGAAGGCTTAAACACTATCTTAACTAAATGGCCCAAACAACGAAGATCCATTCTTCGTCAAGTCATCAAAAACAAAGGACTCGAGAAGTTAGAAAGATTAGAGGTAATTCGTTTCAACTCACTTTATTGCTAATTTAAAACTGTCTAGAATCACGCCGACTTAGACACTTCTATGCTTGCAATCGACATACTCGAAACACTCTTTAATGCAAAAAAGAAAGAACGAGCAAGCAAAAAAGACAACATATTTCAAATGATATTGTTGCCGTTTAAAGAACTGTTTAATGTTGTTTTGAGCTGGCTTTTTGAATTCGTGATTTATGCGAAGTTGCTTAAACAATACACGTGTGAGTAAGTGTTGTTGAATAAAGTTTTGCCAGCCCAATAGCGTTTCTGTCAAAGAATGACATTCAAGTTGTTTTGGCAACGAAAAGCGCGCAAGTATGGCCAAGCGAACGAGTGCAGACGTTTTTTAGTCAATATACAAAAAACTAGTTTTTTGTTATTTAAAGAGTTAAATAATGCCAGTAAATCGACTATGTTTTCAATTTGTTTTAACTTCTCTACTTATTAGTTCTTTTTGTCAGGAAATTGAAGCTGTTGACAGAAAGTGAGCATTTCCATACTTTTAAACTCGTTTATTGCATATTTTAGTGAACCCAGGTCAAATAAAGACGCATTTAAGATGTTAGAAAGACTGGCCAAGGCTGTAAAAACCGGTGATCCAGAAATTAGAGTTGACCGTCTTGCCAAAATTCGAAGAATAGTTTCTGCAAACAACAATCCTCCAATTTCTGAATTAATTGGAACCGGATTCTTGCCTACGTTGGTAGAGTATTTGGAGTCAGATAAGTGTGTTTTAGGTATTTAAGTCAAGCATTTAATTGTTGCACATTTAGTTTAGACATTCGACATGAAACTGCCTTGATCGCAGCAAAGATTGCAAGTGGAAATGGTGTACAAGTAAAAGAACTTGTGGATGCTGGAGGCCATTCGTCCACTTATTAAATTGCTATCGTCTGATGACTTGATTGATGTCGAACATGCTGCTTGGGCACTTGAAAGGATAACTGAGAAAAGTCCAGAATTCTGCGACCAATGTCTTCAACTTGGAATATTTGACTCGCTTCTTAGGCTTGCTAACCTGGAAACTTCGTTAAAGTTATTGAGAGCTGTTACAAAGATGTTTCTTAATTTATGTCAACATAAAATTGAAGATTCAACAGCTAGTCAGACTCTTCAAAAGATGTTGCCTGCACTTTTAAAGCTCATTAAGCACTCGGATTATGAAGTTTTGCACAATGTTTTATGGACTGTTGCGAATATAACTGACAAAGGATCCGAAAACATCCAACTAGTTCTGGACGCTAAAGTGGGTTGAAGTTTTTGAAAGCACAATTAAATTCTTTTGTTTCAGCTTCTTTCGCATGTTCTCGGTCTTTTGCAGCACAGAAAAGTGAAAATCGTTACTCCAGCTCTGCGTGCCATTGGTAATATAGCAACAGGTACTGAAACGCAAAAGCAAAGATTGCTCAACGGAGATGTTCTCAAATTGGTGGCTCCACTTGCTCAGCGTTAGCGAAAACAAGATCAAAAAAGTAAGTTGACTCAAAATTACGTATTGCAAATTGTTATTGAAATGTTTCAGGACGCTGTTTGGCTTATTTCTAGCATCTCTGCCGGTCCTCCAAAACACATTCATGACATCTTTGACGCCAAACTTATGTCTTCAGTCAACAAGTTATTGGTGAAGGGCGACTCAGCAACGCAAACCGAAGCAGCACGGGTTATTTCAAATATAGTGATCGGCGGCAAACAGGACGAGCTCATCATTATTCGTATGTTCAAATGGGATGTTGTTGAAGCAATATGCATGGTTCTTCAAACGGAAAACCACGAGTTGATTCACACTATTTTAAACATAATCGACGACATTCTGGAAACAATGCCATACAACAAGAGAGACATTTTGTTAAAGCTGTTGAAACACAACGGATTGGCAAAGATTAACGAGTTTAGGGCAAGTTCTTACTCTTGTGTACTTATTTCAAAACAATTTAGGACAACGAAGATAAAGAATTCGCTCAGCTGTCATCCACCATAGTCGAAAAGCTTTTTGTTGGCAAGAACAACGAACGTCTTGACGATAGCAACAACAAGAAATGGATTCAATTGAAAGAAGAAGTTCGGCAAAAAATTGAATTGTAGTCTAAAGATTTACTGAGTGGGCCAAAAAAGTTTCAAACACAAAAAAGCCTTTTGTCAAAAAGTCAATCAAAGAATTTCAAACACAAAAAAGTCTTTTGTCACAAAAGTCAATCAAGGAGTTTCAAACACAAACAATTTTTTGTGTTAACGTTTTTTTGTCCACTCTGCATTTAACTGGTTTGTTTTAATTACGGGTTGTTTCTAGTCTTTCCATATTAGTTGTTGAATAAACGAATTCAATTTAAAAGTCGATTTAATTTGAATCTGTAAAAGGAGCAGAAAGGATACCTTTCAAATTAAATGTTAGAACGTTTATAAACAACAACAATTTTAGATGACACCGGTTACATTTTAGAGCTTTAACTTTTTTATTTTGGTAATGATTCTATTTAATCTAGTCACTTTACTTATTCTATGTACATTATTCCCTTTAATTAAAACAGAGACTGCCGATATTGATTACAAGTTAGTTTTACTTTGCAGAACAGCATGTTTAAAAACAGTTTAGTGATCTCATTCCATTAAATGGTCTACAAAGGCTGGCCCTTCAAATAAGAGGTCAAAATGCAACAGCAAGTGTCCGTGCTTTCATTCAATTGCGACGAATACTTTGTGACGAAGAAGATCCTCCAATCAACCAAGTACTTAACAATGGACTGTTGCCGGATATAATGAAAAGAATACACATTAGCCAGTAAGTTTAAACATTCACGCTTTTATTAACGTTTGTAAAACTTTTAGCGCAAGTCTCCAAGCAGTAGCTGTGCGTTCTTTGTCTGTAATCTCAAGCAAAAACACAACACTGAGTACGCAGTTAATCAACAATGCAACTGTTCCTCGGATCATCAAGTTATTGAAGTCAAGCGACCCATATGCAGTCAATCAAACACTTACGGCTCTTGTGAAGCTTTTCGAAATACGTAAGCATAGTTGTCATTCAACGTTTACAGAGTGGACCAAAAAAACTCTAACACAAAAAATTGTTTGTGTTTGAAACTTTTGATTGACTTTTTTGACAAAAGACTTTTTGCGTTTTTGAAGCTTTTTGGCCCACTCAGTACTGTTCAATTTAAATTCTAGCCGAGTTGCACCGAAAGATCTTTGTTGAATTTGGCTTAGGTTGATCCTTTAACAAAACTGATCAACAAAAACGCACCTCAAGATCGTCTGCAAAATGTGGCAGTGTTGATATTCCACTTATTTAAACAAAGAAATTTGCCTCCTCTCGAAGACATTGTTAAAGTTGTGCCCAAACTTCGTCAAATCATTCACAAAACAAAGAATTCAGTTGCTTTCTTTACCGCATTGGTTGTTAACAGTATTCTGGAAGACGGCCATCTTGACTTGATTATTAATGAAGGAGTAAGTTGCACTTGCATACAGAATGTATTTTAATTTGCCGTTTAGCTCGTACCGGATTTGATTGTGTTGCTTCAAAACGAAGATGAAACTCTCGTGAGAACAGGATTGGCTGCGCTGACCAGAATAGCCAAAGGAGACGTGTTCCAAATGCAAAAAGTAGTGGACACTGACATTTTTGGATATTTAAGGGAATTTATTGTGCTTTACGACGATGATATCAAAGAAGTAAGCGGAACTGTTTAAGTAAATAACTTTGAATATCTTTCAGGATGCACTAACTTTGTTGACTGCACTATCAAACGGCACAAGTGTGCAAATTCAAGGAATGATTGAATACGACGTTCTTCCTATTCTTATTTCTTTAATGGAACACGGCAACAAGCCGATGCTTAGAGTTCTTTCTCTCCTCGTTTTAAAACAGTTTTCTCGCAACGGAATCAAAAGACAAATAGAAGTGTTGATCAAGCATAATCCGGTTAGAGCGCTATGTTTAATACTTAGCTGGGACATTACAATAAGTAATCAGGTACGTTGACTATGAAATACTGATTAAAGTTATCATTTTTAGTATGCACTTCAAGTTCTCGACTTCATGCTAGAAAAAGCTCCGGAACATCGCCCGAATGTTCTGCAACAACTAAGTGAACAACAGCAATGCAGAGGAATGATTCGAAAGATGGCGGTACGTGTCTAAACCAAAAGATAAATTTAATTCGATGCGTTTAGAATGACGAAGACGAGGAAGTTTCTACACTCGCAATTCGACTTATAACCAAAAAGCTTGTTATTAAGAAGACAGACAGCGAAACTCTGGGCTTTTATTGGTTGTGTGTGGCCCTGGACCGACTTGGCCTACAAAACGTGTTTATTCTTATTGGTTGTATTATTATTGGTCAAATTACATTTGCATGGTTGCAGAAACGATAGATATAGAAAGCTTAACCGGTTATTTAAAGAGTGTGATATAAATAAACTTTATCTAATTAATCTTTGTTTGATTACAATCACTTGAAATGCAGAAGATCTTGGTTATTGTTTTTCCTCGAAATCGAATACTCTTTTGTTTCGTAATAAGTGAACGGCAATATTAGCATTGCCGATCTCTGCCAGACAACGCGCCTCGAAATTAATCGCACAAACGTACGCACTAAATCTAACAGCGCAGCGTTATGTAGACCCGTTTGTCTTTTGCAATGTGATTTAGTCATTTTAAATTGCGCTTCCTCCGAATAGAATAGCCATTCAAATGTTTGTTAAATTGTTTTATTTGTTTATTTTTCTACTCACTTCAAAAGTTGCTGCAAACAATGACAAGTTAGCTTTGCTTTACAATAGTTTAAATCATTTTAGTCATTTCAGTGATCTCATTCAAATAAGCGACGTGCAGCGATTTGCAATTCAAATACAAAACAGCCACAATCAAACTGTTCACCGCCAAGTGTTTACAAATGTCCGAGCACTGCTTTGTTTGACAAAAAATCCGCCAATCAATCAAATCCTCAACAGTGGAATCCTTCCAAACCTTCTCGACGTACAAACCGACGAGTAATTTGAATATTAATGTAGTTAAAGAACTTTTATACTTAATTTTCAGCTCAACAATTCAAAATGAAGCCACGCGATCGTTGATTTGCATTCTGAATAAAAACTCTCAATTGGACAGTTTGGTTACTGAAGACACTATTCCTCGCTTTATTCAACTACTTTACTCCGACAACACAAACTCTGCTGAACGAACCGTTTCAGCATTGAATGACATTGTTGAGTTAGGTTCTGATCACAAAAATGTTTGCATTGAAAGTGGTTTGCTTGATGCACTGTCTCAATTGGTCAAGGAAGACACGCCAAAGAGCTTATTGCGCAAGATAACACGACTGCTTTCAAAGCTTTTCCGCCCAAAAGAAATGCCTCCGTTGCAAGCAATTGAAACAGTATTGCCTGCACTCAATCAACTCATTGGAAATAAAGATGATTCAATTTCTTACCAGGCGTTGAATATGATGTTTTACATAACCAATAATGGATACGGACATATTCAATTGGTTGTTGATTCGGGTGTAAGTTGAACTTTACAATTTACGTTAAACAACAACAATCATTATGTTTGGAGCGTTAATGTTTTGGCAAACTTGCTGGACGACAAGGTGATCAAAATTGCAAAAACAGCATTGCGTGTATTGAACAACATTGCAACCGGAACAAGCAGTCAAATTCAACAAATCGTGGACGGCGGAGCATTAAATCACATAAAATCATTGTGGGACTTTGACGAAAGCATTCGAAAAGTGAGTTCAATTGAATAACTTTGTTCAATAAATCAAACTCGCTTCAGAACATATTGATTTTCTTGCTCAACATTGCAAACGGAAATGATAACCAATTTCAAGCACTTGTCAACGCCGATCTTCTTCCAACACTCTTGCAATCTTTAACAGTTGCCAACAACATCAAAATAGAGCAAAAGAGCGTCAGCACACTTTATCATTTAACTAGAAAAGAAGAACAAGTGAAGCAATTGATTGACAACAATGTAGTCAAAATTTTGTGTCAAGTGTTGGAACGCGAAAAGTATGAAAACGGAACAAGAGTTTGGGCATGTTTACAAACACTTCTTGTGCTGATCAGAGCATATTTTAGGATGTGCTCCAAATCTTCACCAATTTGCTGAACAAAGTTCCTAAAATGCGCCATACAGTTTTGCGACAAATAATCAAAAACAACTGTTTCCAGTCGATCAAACAATTACAGGTAAACAGAAAACACTGTTTGAATTTGAAAACTTCAACTTTTTTAGTATTCTGAGAACGTGCACACTTCCTTATTGGCCACTCACTTTTTTACCGACAAATTGCTTGTGAGCAGACTAAAAAGCAACAATCCGGCATTTTATTGGACATGCTTGGCCTTTGAACACATCGAATCAATTGTTTACCGTGTCATTGGATATGCTGGTGGAATCTATCTCACAATTTTATGTTTTAACTATTGGGTCTTCAAAAAATATTGATCTCGTTGAATTTCATCACTTTTGTGCATTGCATTTGAGTAGTCAATAAAGTCTTTTCAAGCAAACAACGTCTAGAAGTTCCGCCGAAATGACTGCTTTAAACAAAAATCTCCACACGCTGACTCAATGGATTACACCGTCTTGCACAAAATCTGATGGGAACGTTGTCGATTTCCACAGACACCAAAAACATGGCAAGATTTCCGGAAAACAGAGCGCACAGAAAGTGCAATTAGACATTTTCAATTCTATCACAACGTTTTCATTTCAGCAGTTTGGCGACTTTGAATGCTGAAAATGAAGATCAAAGAAGGCTTGTTTTTTGGTCTTCTCTTGATCTCGTTGTTTTTGAGTGCCGAAGCGGCCAAGAAGTGCGAAGTCAAAAATCCTACTTTTTACTTCGAAGAGCTGCAAAATGGAGTGAGTTTTAAACGTTGTTTGTTGAGGTCATTAATGCTTTTCAGGGCAAAGCTTACCCGTACAACGCGCATGTTATCGAAAAGGCCAACTTCTTAACTTCTCATCCGCTCTTCGACGACAAAACTGGTCGAATCATTTCTTCCATGTCATTTGATCCGATCAAGCAGCGCTTGTTGTTTGTCAATCAAAATCATCCAGATCGCATTTATTGGTATGAGTTGGGAACGAAGAAAGTTGCCTATTTTGAGCACAATGACGAAACGTTTCTTGAGATAGCCGTTGACGAGTTGACTGGAAATGTTTATTACATCACACGAGGTTACACAGTTGGAGCTTGCAACTTGGAAACTGAGAAATGCGCCAATTTGCTTTTGCCACAGAAGAACGTTCCACGCTTTCGACGCCGCAATTTGATGTTGCAACCAAAATTGGGCCGAATGTTTTGGGTTGATGACATTTTGAACAGCGACACTGTTCGAGTTGCAAGTATGGACGGAAAAGCTATTAAGGTTTGATTGTTATTCCAATTAAATAAATTCGACTATAATTTTCAGCCTGACCGAATTGAAAGTTCAACCGTCGTCAAAGCATTGGCACTTGATAGGGAAAACAACTTCCTCTATATGGCTGAAAATTCGGCTATCTACCGCGCTGATTTGAGCACATCGAAGCAGGTTTTGATCTTCAATATCTCAACCGAATACTTGTTTCACTACGACTGCAAATTGCTTTTCCAAAACAGGTTTGCGCTTTTAAGTAATCAATTTGATCATTTTTAATTTCAGTATGAACAAAAAGAGCGCTTTGGCTGTTTACGACTTGAATGACCGAACCAACAAAACACACGCCGAATTCAACTCAAGAATTCTTGCAATGACTGTGCAAAGTCCGAAAAAGCCGCTGGTGTGTTTTCTAAAAAGCTTTAAACAACTCATTAAATTGTTTTGCAGCCAAATCCGTGCTCAACCGTCAATAACTGCAAAACCTTGTGCGTTTTGAGCAGCTCTTCCTACTCGCCAGGCCGTTTCACTGCAAAATGTGCAAGTGAGCCGAATACTCCACCAGCCCCGCAAGAAGTAGTCAAAACTGGGTCAGTATGGAGTCTTGTTTTCTATTTCGTTCTTTTTGTTGTGTTGGCTGCATGCACCTACTATGCTTTGAAGCGCAGTGAGAAAGGCCGACAATTTCTGTAATTCCATAAAAGCTATCAATATAATTTGCCTTTCAATTTCAGCAACAACCCGAAGGCCAGTTTCCAAGACTTCTATCGCAACCGTTGCTGCTGATTTCTCATTAATAACAACGATTCAGTTATTTGATTCTTTATTTTGTCGTTCAGTTGAATAAACATTTAATCAAACCAGTGTGTATTTAATGACCGACATAAACAAACATGTTATTCTCATTTTAAAAGCGATCAACCGGTTTATCGGAGTTCTAATGTGTTTGAACTTGCCTGTGAATGCACTTTTTCATCATTGGGAATGTCCAGCGTTCTCCAACGAAGTAGACAATCTCAGTCTTATTTACGTTGATGTTAGTTTTCAATTACAGAGTGGACCAAAAACGTTAACACAAGAAGCAAAAAGTCAATCAAAAAGTTTCAAACACAAAACAATTTTCTTTTTGCTTTTTGTGTTAACATTTTTGGTCCGCATTGTAGTCATTTTAAAAGTTTAGAACGGCAACAAATTTTATGAGTACGACCTTAAAACCGAAAGAATTGCACAATTGAGTTCCGAAATCGATAGAACAGGGACAATTACTTCTTTTTATTACGATGTCGGTTTAAACGCTATTGTTTTTGTGGAGGAAAATCATCCCAATGTTAAAACAACATTCAAAGCATGGCAAAACAACAGTCAACTTACACATATGTTGATTAAAGATTCAGTTAAAGAGTTTGCATTTACGCAAGTACCGTTTACTCAATTTGTCTACGTAATTACTCAGAGTAAATTACTTACTTTCTTTAACAATCAAGTCGAATAAACATTGTTTGTTGTGTTTAAATTATATGTGTCTCGCCTCAAAGGCAAAACGTTCCAAAATTTCTCGTGTCCAAGACCACAATTTTCATTGGGTCGGAGCAACCAAGTACCTTTAACTTGGGATAATAATCCGAAGACTGAGTCTCTTGTGCTGCTTTCATATAGTTGCGTTAATGTCCACTTTTATAGGTTCCATTTCTTGTTTTCTCTGGCGTCTTCTCATAAAACACATTTCACTGCTTATGTGCGCATGGAAGCTTTATCTAATATGTGCTTGTGAGTAAAAAGATTATGGATGTTGAAGAGATGCATAATTTGTGGTTAGAGAGCAAAAGACAGAAAGACCCATAAACGTTGCAGTCTTCCGCTTTAAATAAAAAGGCATCAAACGTCAAACAAGTCGGTTTATTAACCCATTAAAAAGGTTAGCTTCAGTTTCGACCCAATCCACAAGTTGTGGTCAAAACGTAAAGAAATTTTGGAACGTTTTGCCTTCAAGGCAGAACAAATATTAAACAACTGAAATGAATGAATCACACAAGTCTTGTTTTGTTGATTAAATAAACAAAGATTGCGTTCAGTTCAATCGACATGGTTGAACATTGGATTTGCTCAGTATTTTTGCTTTTTAACTTGTTGTCAGTAGTCAAATCATCGGCCAATTGGAATTGTTCAGAAACAACCGAACTTAAGTTAGTTTATGTTGACGTAGGTTTAAAGTTTACATTTGAAGAGACAAAAAAGTAGTTTTAGAACAACAATCAGTTCTTCTCAGTCCGATTTAATAAAAGCTTCGTAGAATCAAAACATCAACTTTCTAACTCTGAGAACTTTGGTCGGATTACTGGATTTTATACAGAAATGGGTGCCTTTTTTGGACTTCACTTCATTGACGACAAGGATCCAAGCCGTTTGACTAAAATTATACCGTTTACTAACATTCTTTCAAGCAGAGCTGAACACTTGCACTTACCCGAACCAGTCAAAGAAGTTGCTTATTCGTCATATTCAAAACAGACTTATGTGATCACTACCGGCAAGTTAATCTGCTTTAAGCATAACTAATTAACTTGTTTTAGAAAACGACATTAAACTTTGTTGCAATCCAAAATTGTTCATTGTCCGAGCACAGCCAAACACCGAATATCGAAATTTGGTTTTAAATGCAAAACTTGGACAGCTATTCTTTATTGCTGAGATGGCGACAGGATTCACTGTTAAATTGGTCGGAATGGATGGCAAAAACGTAATGTTTAAATGGTTTTATAAGATTGTAATCATCCTCTTAGATCCGAGATGTTTACAAGGTGCTTTAAAATTGTTTAACGTTTTTTTTCAAAACATTTTTTCTTTAGTCCGCCCTTACAAAATTTTTCTTTCTTCAATTATTGTTGCAATTTTTACGTGATTTTAGCAATTATGGAGTTGAAAAGTGAATGGTTTAGACCAACAAGTTGTTATTTGGTCCTCGGAAACAAAATGAAAAGCATGCTGAGTAGGTCAAAGATCTTTTGGGTTTGAACAACCGCACAAATAGACAAAAAGTTGAACAAAGAAGTTCTTGGCTCGGTACATGCAATTTCAAAAGATGATTTGAAATTGATTGCTTGGAAGAACATAAAAGACCAAAAGCTCACGGAAACACAAACGAAGACCCGATCGGATCGAGCTAAAGCTTTGAAGTAAAGAGCGTCCAGACAACAAAGAAAGAGTTGTACAGAGTCAAATGAAGCCCTTAAAGTTTGGGCAACTGATCATCACAGTATGGACGAGGACAGATATTAAAACGATTGAACTTTTAACAAGATTCAGCATTATCAAATGCAAGCTTTAAAAGGAATCCAAACAAGTTCAAAATCCTGACTCAAAAGTGGCTCGCCAAAAACTTTCCGGACTTTATAAGTAAAGACGAGTGGCCAGCAGCATAAGCTGGCTTGAACGTTCTTGGTTATTGCATTTGGGGTATTCTTAATCCGAAATCGATGCTGAAGCATACAATTCTGTTTAATCATTAAAAAAGGATATTTAAACCGCTTTTGAAAAGTGGATCGGGGAGCCATCAACAATGCTACCGACAACTAGATGAAATCATTATGGCAGAAGGCGGACATTTATAATAATTACCAATATTGTTATTTGTTGCTAACATCAATAAACATATTCAATTTTTGCAACAATAATTGAAGAAACAAAAGAATTTTGTAAGGGGGGCATTAAGAAAAAATGTTTTGAAAAAAAATGTTAATAATTTCTGATCACCCGGTATAAACTCAACTTTATTTACTCAATTGCGCACGATTCAGTCACTAATAACCTTTACATTGCATCTGCTGAGAAAATTATTGCTTACAACTTAAAAACTCAAAAATCTGAAATTCTTTTTGCTGCTCGGTCTTCTTTTATAGTCTATTACAAATGTGCGATCTATTTCAATAACCGGTACGGAGATAATCAACAATTGTTCTCACCTGTTTAGAGACAACGGAACAATTAGTGCCTACACAAATGAACGTAAAGTCAGGTCTTTAGTTAATGTTACAATGCACAACTTGCCTTTTCTAATCGATCAGATCAATCTTGTAAGTTATAAACGAGAACAATAAACAAGATTCACTTCGCTTTTCAGGGTTATGAAGTTACTCCATGTGATTTGATTTCTTGTGAAGACTATTGCGTGTTGGGCGAAGGATTTCCAGAAGCTGTGGCTACCTGTGTCTGTCCTGATTGTTTAAGTGACAGTCAATATGAAGCGAAAAAAGAAGGCGACTTTTGTGAAACAAGCACACAATTTCCATTGATTCTTTTGCTCATTTTACTTGTTTCAACAACAACTGCATTAATTGTTGAGGTCAAATTTGATTGGGTTTCTAAATGTTTGTAAGCTTTGTTTAAACTTATTAAACAATCAAATTTGCAATTGCAGTCGTTTGAAGCGGTCCACCAACAACGAATTTCAAGACACGATTGTTTTGTTTGAAAGATCAAACCGCGTCGAGCAGTAAATATTGCAATTTGATTGTTTTCAATTTGTGGCCCAAATAAACACTTTCAGTCTATGCTTTTTATTTGTTTGTAAAATCAAGTCTGCCGAATAAACAATCTTCATCAAATGATCAATTTCTGTTTTTTTGATCACTAACAACAATGTCTAGTTTTTGGTCTTGCGCGCTTTTGGCGCTTCTTACTCGAATTGTAACTGTTCATTCCATTGTTGATGGAAATTGCTCATCCGGCTACTACACTCTTCTTGTTTATGTTGATGTGAGCTTTATCGTGCAAAGTCTTAAAAATGTTGTTGTGCTTTCAGAACGACAATCAATTCTACAAAATGATGCTTGACAGCAGAAGTGAAAAGTCGCGAATAGACGTTACCTTCCAAAATGCAGGAAAAGTTATATCTATGTCTTCGAGGGGCAGTTCTTACAACAGAATTGCTTTTGTTGAAGACCGGCACTCTAACCGTCTTTCAGAGTTTTACTATCGAAACAGTATGATGCACAAAGTTTGGCATTCTGAGTTGACCGATAGAATCAAAGAATTCGTCTTCACTTCGGTCACTTACCAGAATTACCTCATCACTGAAGGTTTTGCTTTAAAAACAACTTTAAGCGCAATAACTAATATGTTTTCAGACAACAAAATAAAGCTTTGTTGTAACCGCAGAATGACTCTTGTCAAAGCTCCATCCGGCGAAGAATACAAAAGCTTGGTTCTCAATGCAAAACGTGGTTCAATGTATTGGATATCCGAGACTTCAAGTGAAGGAAAGGTGATGGCTTCTTCAATGGACGGCAAAAATGTAATTATTAAAACAATAACGTTTAATGATTTGCGTTCAGGTTCGAAAGATTTATTCAAGTCCTAAACTTCATTCAATTGCTTATGACGACAAAGTCAACAAGCTTTACATAGCAGAAGTGGACGCAATTATGTCTCTTGATTTGGCGAACAATCAAGTTCTAACTGGCATTACGGCAAAAGCGACTCGTCTTTCCTATGCCAACTGCGCTCTTTACTTCAACGACGTAAGCACGAACAGCATAATGGTTTACAAGGCTACAACTGGACTCAAGAAGTTGGTTGATGTAACAAATCCAGACCTTCCATTTATTGCTGCGCATGAAAACTTTGTAAGTCTTGGGCTTTTAACACAAATGCTTTGAAACAAATTGCTTCTAGTTCTTTACGGCAAGTCCGTGTTCTTATGCTGAATGCACAGAATATTGTCTTCTGAGTGAAGGAGAATCAGAAGCAATTCCTCGATGTGTTTGTCCAGACTGCTCGAACGAAAGCGGCTATGGAGAGCTGGAAGAAAAGCTTGACTACATTGAAAACGACAACACATGGAATTGGTCTTCAATTATTCTAGCAATTCTGTTTTTGTTCACTTTGTCTGCACTGGCGTTGGAAGTAAGATCCGGAAACGTTTCAGTTTGGTGGTGAGTTCTTTCTTAACTCTTAAACACTTGTTATAAACTATAAATTGCGTTTAGCCAGTGGATTGTGAAACGTCTTGACTTGAGAAGCTCCGACGACACAGTTATTTTATTCAAGAAATCTAATTACTAAAATGTATTGTTTGTGTACTAATTGTTTGATAAAGAAAAACTCTGCAAATAAAAGCTGTTCGGAAAGCATGATTTGCGAAAAGGTCATTCGAATAAAAAATGATCTCAGAAAAGCGGTTCGCTTCTCCAACTGTTCCAATAAACAATTGTTCTTGTTTATCTTTTTGTTTTTTTGTTTTCAGTTGTTTCAAATGCCGTTCAGCATGAGAGCCTTTTTGGCCACCTTCTTGATATTCTGTCAATTTCTGAATGCCAAAAGCCAGGAAAAGTGGAGTTGCCGAAATGAAAAGCCAATTTTGTACTACGTGGAAGTAAGTTTTAAACATAATTAATCACAATTATACTCGAAACTTCAGAATCAAAATCAAATCATTGCGTACAACGTTTCAACTGGAAGAAGTCGGATGTTGAATAGAAAAATGGACGGAGTGGGCAAAATTGTTGATCTTATGGGCCATTTCATTGACAACGAAACTGCTCTGTTCACTGTTGTTGACGACGATAATCCACACCGTATCACTCACCTCAATACAAGAAAGGACAAAACTTATTGGGCCGAGCACACCGACTTCTACGACTCGGTAAAAGAAACAATAGCTACCAAAGGGTTACATTAGAACGTTCATCCTCACAAAAGGCAACGACATCAAATTCTGCTGCAATCCAAATGCAATTCTTGTCCATGCGCAACCAGACACTGAGTATCGCAATCTCATTTTGGACGACAAACGTGGAAGATTTCTGTGGATAGCTGAGACATCAAGTGAAGGGAAAGTGATGGTTTCTGGAACTGACGGCAAAAACATAAGAGACGTCTACACAGCTGAGAAGATCTACTCAATCGGCTATGACGTTGAAAAACAGCAAGTTTATGTTGCAACTGAAGACAACATCAAACTCGTCAACGTGAAATCAAAGCAACAAAACGTTGTCATTCAAGCAAAAGCATCGCAAGTCTTCTACTACAACTGCAGCTTTTACTTCAAAGACAGGTAGATTTTTGTTTTTGTGACAAGTGCAAATCTTTTATGTTTTTAGAAAAACCGGAGCAATCAGCATGTACACGAGTGATCGCCGAACCAAGCAGTTGGTTAGAAAAACAGATCCGGAATTGCCTTTTACTGTTTCTTATGAAAAGGAATACTTCGAGTTCTCGGACATTTGTCAAACAATTACGTGTGCAAAATACTGTGTTTACGGAGAAAGCGAAAACGGAAAGATCCCGCGTTGTATTGATCCGGAGGATCTAATTGACTTGGACAATTCAGATTGCAGCACCTTTTCTTGGCTGACAATTTTGTTCTTCATTATTGCGTTGGTGTTCTTCATTCTGTTGGTTTTGGAACTTACATCTTCTGTCATTTCCAATTGCTGGTAAGCTTCAATTAAACTCGCAACTACAACTTTAACATTTCAGCAACCGCGTCAAGCAAATAAACAATCCCGATCAAACAACTGTTCAAGAATAGACTCTGTTCAAATAGGCATTAGTTGTAGACAATTAGAAATAAACAATTGAATTGAAGTTGTTGTTTTTTATCGATTGTGTTGTTGACTTCAAAAGCATATCTTTCAAACATGATTGATTCTTTTAATTCATTGTTTGATTTTAAAAGGAATGCCTAACAAGTGGTATTTCTTGATTCTTTTATTACTTTGTCGATGTTTAAATGGCACTGGCTTTTCGGAATGGAAGTGTGAAGAAGACAAGAAAGCGGTTTTGGTTTATGTAAAGGTTAGCTTAATTAATATTCAACAAAGATCTATATGGCTGTTTAGAATCAAAACCAATTCATTGCGCACAACATATCAACTGGGGACACGCAAATTTTGAATCCCAAATTTAAAACAATGGGAATAGTTACGGACTTCGTGCTTGACAACGCTTTTGGAAGATCTTACTATTTTGGATTCCTTGATGACAAACGTTTGAACCGCGTCACTGACGTTCAAATTGAAGAAGAAAAAATAAAGAAGATAAAACACTCGGAGATTCGTGATTCGGTTAAAGAATTTGAAGCGACTCGATTTCACAGTTACATTTACGTTATTACAAAAGGTAAGAACCAGTTATTATCACGATTATCTTTCAATTGCTTTTAGAAAATGAAATTAAACTGTGTTGCAATCCAAAGATGATTCTTGTTCATTCTCAACCAGACACCGAATACACCAATCTCATTTTGGACGACAAACGTGGAAGAATGTTTTGGATTGAAGAAAAATCAAGTAATTGTGCAATCAAACTGGCTGGAATGGACGGCAAGAATGTGCGAGAAGTGTACTCAAATAATAAAATCTACTCTTTCACGCACGACAACGATTTGAATCAACTTCACATTGCACTCGAAGATTCTATCGACGTAATTGATGTGAACTCGAAGGAACGAAAATTCCAATTGAATGTCAAAGCTTCTCGTCTTTATTATTATAATTGCGCACTATATTTTGACAATCGGTATGAAAAATTAACTCTAATTCAAAAAATAGTTGTAAATATTGCAGAAACAGTAGAAAAATTAGCGTTTATTCGAATGAACACAAAATCAAAGAATTAGTTAACGACGCTGACGTGAATTCGCCTTTTGCCGTCATGTACAAAGTAACCAGAGTAAGTATTAATTAAAAGATAGTTGAGAACTACATTCGATTTCAGAATTATTTGGCTAATCCGTGTAACAACATATTTTGTGCTGAATATTGTGTTTTTGGGGAAAGTGAACAAGGACCTATTCCAATTTGTATTGATCCAGACGCTGACGAAAACAGCGACGAATTCAACTGTAAAAAGATGTAATTGGAACATTAAAAACTGGAACTGGCCGGCAATTTTATTTGCTTTGATTGCTTTGGCGTTTCTTACTGTTTTATTGCTGGAAATGAAATTCTTTATTATTTCAAAATGCTGGTAGGTTTTGATGTTCTTGGACAAATTTAAATCAAGCAATACTTTCAGTAAACACATCAAACAAACAGTGGGCGTCGAGAGGCAATAAACAAAACGTTTTTACTGCATTAACAATAAACACCAAAATTCTCTGCAGTGCGTGTAAAAACTTCTGCGAATCGAATAAACAATTTGATTGAGATCGTCAATTTCAGTTTTTTGTTTAATTCAAACAAAATATCTTTTTCGATTGAACTTCTTTTGCTTTAATTGTGTGTTTAGGTTTAAAATGTTTAATGAATGGATCTTGCTGCTTTTCCTATTATCTTGCCAGCTTTTGAATGTCAGTGGTTTTGCGGAATGGAGTTGTGCTAACAAGAATGCAATTTTGATTTACATTAAGGTCAGTTTACTTGAATGTCAACAAAAATCTATGTTATTATTTAGAATCAAAATCAATTCAATTCTTATAACGTGTCTACTGGAAATATACAAGTCTTGAACCCCAAGTTTGAGACATTAGGACATGTAAAAGATTTAACTACTTATTACACCTACAACTACACACACTTTTATCGGATTTCTCGACGATAAACATTGGAATCGTGTCACCAGTTTATATGCGTACACAGACAGCTCAAATCGGACTGTTCATGCTGAAATGTATGACTCGATCAAAGAATTCGAAACCACCAAATTCTCTTACTCGATGTACATAATCACAAACGGTACAAACTAACTGTAACTGTCAATCAACTTAGCTGTTTCTAGAGAATGAAATCAAAGCGCATGGAAATCCTAAATTGATTCTTGTTCGTTCTCAGCCAAACACGCAATATCGCAATTTGGTCCTGAATCACGATCGTGGCCAGATGTTTTGGATAGCTGAAACGTCTAATGATCAAAAAATTATGCTCGCTGGAATGGACGGCAACAATGCAAGACAAGTCTACTCAACTGACAAAATCTACTCGTTTACTTATGACAAAGACTTGAATCAACTCTACATTGCACTCGAAGACTTCATTGACACGCTTAATCTAAAATCAATGCAACAGAGCTTCCGGTTAAACGTCAAAGCTTCTCGTGTCTATTACTTCAACTGTGCTATTTATTTCAGCAGCAGGCAAGATTAAAACAATCAATTCGTAAACTAATTGTAAACATTGCAGAGACAGCAGAACGATTAGTGTTTATTCGACTGACCACCAAGTTAAACAACTCGTTAACGATGCTGATGTAAATTCACCATTCACTGTTGAATACGGAGTTTTCAGAGTAAGTGTTAATTAAAAGATGATTAGCAACTACATCAAATTCTAGAATCTTAATTTGGATCCATGCAATCAGATCACATGCGTTGAGTACTGCGTTTTAAGTGAAGGAGACGTACCAGTTCCGCGATGTGTTTGTCCCGATTGCTTGGACAACGAAGACGAAAATGTTGAGAAATGGAGCTGGAGTGATGACGGCAATGAGTGGAATTGGCCAGCAATTATCTTTTTCATCATTGCTTTGATGTTCTTTGTTGCATTAGTGTTAGAAGTCAAGTTCTTTTTGGTTTCCAAATGCTGGTAAGCTGCGATTATAACTTTCAACCGAACTTTAATACTTTCAGCAGCTTAATCAAAAGCAAACTTGAAGGCAAACTTGGAAATATCTCTACTCCAATCGATTTGTTTAAACGATAAACATTATTTTAATTTGATTTAATAAACATTTTACAATAAGATTGATCTCATGCAATTCGACTGCCAGATTAATTGAATTCAAGCCAAGTGATTAATTAAGAAACACGCGTGTTTTTCTCTAAACGTCGAACGCTAACGAGCAGCAACAGTTGTTTTCACATCCGTTCATTCTCGGTACACATTTGTTTTTTGTGTTCGCTTTTAACTCAAATAAACAAGTAGCTCATTTCCGCTTTGTTGCAGGGATGTTCAACTTTTGGCTCTTTGCAATATTTGTTCATGGAATCATCCAATTTTGTGCAGGTGAAGGTTGTTCGCCCCGGAATGCAACGCTTCTGTATGTTGATGTGAGTTTGAATGGACCTTATTGATTTAACTATAATTGTTCTAGCATGACAACCAGTTCTTTCAATATGACGTGGAAAAGGATGAACTTTATCACATAAACGCCGGATATGAAAACATGAGAAAAGTGCTGGACTTTACGGTCAACGATGTCTCAAATGTTAACTCTCCTTTTGCAAGTTTTACTTTCATCGAAGAAAGACATCCAAGTCGCCTTGCTCGCATAAACACATATGTCGGCAATCGAAGTGCAATTGATCCTTGGGACATTCCGGACGCTCTCAAAGGAAGTCGAGGAGATGGTCAACTACTACACAATTACAGAAGGTATAACGACATTTGCTCCCTGCAGTTTTAACTGATTCTGTTTTTAGACAACGAAATCAAAGTACGTTTGTTGTTTCTTTTAACAAGTAAACCTTTTTGTTAGATGTGTTGCAATCCAAAAATGGTCATAATTTCTAAGCCGTTGGGCGATGCACAATACCGCAATTTGATATTAAATGCTCGAATGGGCCAAATGTTCTGGATTGAAGAAGGATTATGTGGTTGCTCAATCAAATTGAGTGGAATGGACGGCAAAAATGTGAGAGAAGTTTATTCAAACGACAAAATCTACTCTTTCACGCACGACAACGATTTGAATCAACTTTACATTGCTACAGAAAACAACATTGTTGTTTTGAACTTGAAAACAAGAGAATCAAAAGTTTATTTGGAAGTTAAAAGCTCTCGCATTCATTACTTCAACTGTGCCGTTTACTTCAATGACAGGCAATTAAAGTTCAAATCAAAAATATAGTGTTGTTTAGAGAAAACGGCTCAATCAACGTCTACTCGGACAACAACATCAAAAACCTGGTCAACGTTACTGTTCCTAACTTGCCTTTTACTGTTTTGGACGCAGTTGAAGTAATAGATAGTTTGTAAACAACTAAACTTACAACAATGTTTAGGACTTCTTTGATCATCCTTGCCAACTAGCATCATGTGCCGAGTATTGCGTTTTGGGTGAGCCTGACGAGAACGGAAACCTTACTTCAACATGCATGTGCCCTGATTGTGGAATGAATGAATTGATTAGGAACGTTGCTAGTAAATGGAATTGGCTTTCAGTCATTTTGCTCATTTTATTTGTGGTTGTGCTTGTTTTGTTGCTCGTTGAGATCAAATTCAAGTTTGTGTCCGGAATTTGGTAACTATTTTATGAATAAGATTCTAATTGAATATTGTTTTTAGCCGCTAGACTGACCAGAAGATTGTATTTGTTTATTGTCATAACAAAGAAGCAATAAAGTGAATTTAATCAATTGTTTTGACTTTTTCGGCAAAACAAATCAAACATCACTTAGAAATGCCATTCTCAAAATTATTCCAATTGTTGCGAATAAATTAAAATCTGCAAGAGACAGCTGATAAACTTTGACAACGAAGAACACATATCACTGTTGTGGAAATATGCTTTTAAACAGGTGTGTCATAAAACTTTTTGGCAGCCAAGTTTGCGTGTTCTGAATATTATTGTTAGAAGTTTTGTAGTCTGTCTGTTCGAGTTTATTGATTGCGTTCTTTAATTTAACAGTGTTTTTAGACTGTTCTATTCAAATGTCCGATGAAGTTTATACTCCAACTACCACGAACGCCCACATATTTTCTTCTAACGTTAGAGCATTGATCACATCGGCATTTGGACTTTTCTGCATTTTTTCAATTATGCGCTACAATACTCGTTCCATTGAAAGTGCCTACCGGTTTCACCTGCTCAACATGGCTGTTTGGATCCTGGCCTGTGATTTGGTGTTACTTGTTTTGTGCCGGCCTTATCCTCTCCTTCCAATGAACGGAGGCTGCTTTATTGGAGAATTAAATGCATTGATCACAGAACATATGGATTTGGATGACGTAATTAATTTGCAACTTGTAAGCAAAAAACACTAATTTAAAAACACTTTGACAGCAATTTAGGTGATTGTTGTAGTAACGGTTTCTGCAAGCATGGCAACTGTTTTTAATGCAACAGTTCATAGATATCTTTTTGTGATTGATCTGGTCGGACAGAGCAATTTCCATCTTCCAAGAAGTTTATGTTAACATCTTTATGTTTGTTATCCAAATTGTTTGGCCTGTTGTCGGTTCACTCATTGCCGTGGGAGTTGATTTGCGGCCTGCAAAGACTGTTGAAGAAAGCAAATCAGTAAAAACTATAATATGTTTAATAAACTTTAAAAGCAACACTTACAGCGCTATCCCGATATTTACAAAAGAACAATTGGAAAGCCTTGTTTGTTCTTTGCCGTTGAAGTAACTGACATTTTAATTACTTACGGTCCAAAAGCCTCTGTTTTTGCTCTGCAAATAATCTTCTGTGGACTTGCTAACTTTGTTTTGCTAGCCAAATGCTGGACAAAAATATTGAATGCTCGGCTGGGAACTGTGTCAAAAAGAACAATCAAAATGCAACGGCATTTGCTTATGTCATTGAGTGTTCAAGTAAACTTTAAAGCACAACATAAACTTTTAACTGCATTTTATAGTCTGTCTTGCCATACATATTGTTTGCCGTCGGCGCTGCAGTCTTTTTAATGGGTTATTTATTAAACATTGGATTCCTACGTAAGTTTGTTTCTCAACCTCTTAATTCAAACGACAAACATTTAGAAGTTCTAACAAATCACGTCTTTCTTTATGTCTCTTTACATTCTGCTATGAACTGTTTGATTGTTTTTACAACACTGCCAACATATTCAAAAGGTCTAAAGAAAGACTTAAACACTATACTGTGCTGCGGACGCTATCAATCGTCTGAAATTACTGTAGCCACAACAAACGTTTCATTTGCAAATTCATCAACTAGAATAATCCCAATTAATTTGGCGTTCTTTAAACGTGTAGTCAGATAATGTTGTTAAAATAAACTTGCTCGATTTATTTGATTTGTTAGCACGTTCGGCGTTCATATTAAAAGGATGATTTAAAAACTTTGATCAAACGATGTTCATAATAGCGGCCTCGAAATGAATCACTTTGTCGAAAGTTTAAACGCAAATCATTTTAAATTACATTTCGATTGTTTCGAACCTTTTGTTCCAAAATGCGGCGTTGGAGTGGAGACCCGTTTCTAAAAATCTGTTTGATTATCTTTGTTTTGCTAGCCATATTCGTGAGTGTTTGTGCCCAACCGCGAAAACAACATAACTATCAGAAAAAGCGACCTGGAACATGGGGAGCCGGGTAACTTGATCAGAGTTTTAAAAACAACAACATCAATTTAAGAAATCAACGAACTGACACGTCTTTTGAGTTGAATCAAACTCCAAATCCTTTGTGGTCCGAGTCTTTTGATCAAAAAGCCGAGCCATGCGACAACTTCTACAAGTTTGTGTGCGGAAAACACAACGGCGAATTTGATGAATTGACGAAAAACAAGAAGTGCATGCAAGGTAAAGTTTTATCGTTTCAAACATTGATTAAGTTTATGTTTAGACGCTCTCCGAAACACATCTGATTCGTCTTCAAGTGCCGTGCAGAAAATGCGGCAATACGAAGAAAGCTTCAAAAACAACCGAAAGACAGTAATCACAATTGAGGAAGTGCTTAAAGAAATACGGGTTTGTTTAAGTTTAACAACTCAAATCAGTTTGCTTTTAGTCTTTTGGTGCCTGTCCAGTTGTTGATCAAGAATGGAATCCACGCGAATACGATTTAGTTCACGCTTTGCACGTAATCACGAATTTAACGTCTCAAATGTACCTCTACAAAATGGAAAGACAGTCACTGACAGACGGATCTGTTGATTTAAAAATTGCTGCTTCGAATCCCTTTGCTTTGTTTTCCGAATTGGACGCGTTTCATGTGAGTTTCCATATTCAAAATGTGATTAGTTAAAAGCAATTGCAGGACGGCGACTCTCGAAAAATCGAAGAAACAATTGTCAACTTGTTGTCAGCAACAATCGATGAAGCAGATGTTGGCGTCCGTAAATCTTATTTGCGCCACCTGGCTCACCAGTTCATAGTCACAAAAACTCGAGTACAACAGATGATTCAAGATGCAAATGGCAAAGATTACAACGAAGCATTCGAAAACACCTCCGATGAATGGTTTATCAAGCCAAAGCCTGCAAACTTAACCGCGGATGAACAACAAGAAGACGTCATGCGCTTCGACAAACTTCAAGAGTTGTTGCCACTTGTGGGTCTTTGTTTAAAAACTAACACGGCTTTTAATCGATATAGGTCGGTTCTCGCTACTTTTTGGACAGTCCTTTCGTCTCCGAAAAGCTGAAAAATCATTTGAGATCTAATCCTGAAATCCTTCTCGACAAAAAAAAGTTGCTGATCAGTTTGGACAATTTTTACTCTCAAATGCACATCGGAGTTCTTGCGGATCATCTGTGCATTGAGTACTTGCTGGAACAGTCAACGCACCTAAACTTGACAGGGCACGATTACATTGGCTCGGCAGAAGACGCTTTCGTAGAACCCGACCGAATTGACACTCTTTTGTTGGTCCAGACAAAGTTCCCCTTGATTGCCGACTACTTGTTTGTCAGCAAATGCACATCTCCGGCCACCATCCAAACAATTAAAGCAATGGTCGAGCCAATCCGGGTGAGTTTAAGAAGTAATTAATCGGTAACAGTGAGAGTTTCAGTCAAGCGCTCGAACAATGTTTGAAGAATCGGAATGGCTTGACAACGAAAGCAAACTCCACGTGATCAACAAGTTGGAAATGATGAAGATCAATGTCGGAGCTTTTGAAGTTTCCAAAGATGTTCGTCGTTTAGACTACTTCTATCGGAACCTTAAATTCGAGGAAGGCGACTCGATGAGAGATTTGGAGCGCAAACTTAACTTGTTCCAGATACAACAAGAACTCCAGGTAACATTTAAAAGACATAATTGCTAAGAATGATTTTAGTTGATCGTATGGCCCGATGAGACTCGTTGGCTTCAACACATTCGAGCGTCGGAACAAAATGCCTACAACTTGCAGCGCTATAACCGAATTGGTAACTTTTGATAAACAAAGTTTGTTTAATCAAGCAACTTTTTAGCAATTCTTGGCGGCTACATGTAATTACTTTTAACACTTAATGATTAACGTTTAATCAATTGCAGTGATCCTACAACCTTTGATCCGAACATGCCTGAGGTAACATTTGTTTTAAAGTCAAATAAACGTATATATTTTAGCCTGTTAATTTTGGCGCCATGGGAGCGACTATTGCACATGAAATGTTTCACAGTTTCGAGTAAGTGTTTTTAAATAAATAATTGTAGTTAAAAGATTCTATTTTCAGCATCAACGGTAAGTTTTAAACTTTAATTAGTTAGTTAACATAAATGTTTAGGAATACGTTATGATGTGGCCGGCGCAGATTTAGATTTGCTCTCTCCTGACGTTGAAACCGAATATAAACGTCGTTCTCAGTGCATCATCGACCAGTACGGTGCCATTCGCGATCAAGGAACGGGCAGACGTTTGAAAGCCAAAGAAACAATTAATGAAGATTTGTGTGATCAAGCCGGATTGAGAGTAAGTTGATTTGTATTGCTTTGTAAGTAATCTTTAAAAATGTAGGCAGCATTGTTGGCTCACAAATCAGTGGAAGGTTTGAAACGCCAAAAAAGAGTTCCCGGATTTACTAAATATGAAGGCGATCAATTGTTTTTTATTGGGTTTGCGGAAGTAAGAAGAAGTTTAAACGTTTGTGACAAATTGTAACTAAAACAAGTTTAGTCTGAATGCTACGGAAACTCACAAGAAATTGCTCAGTACATGCTTGAATCGGACATCCACACTCCAAGTGAACACCGAATCAACGAAGTGTTGAAAAACTTTCCGGAGTTCGGCGAAGCTTTTAAGTGTCCAGCTGGTTCGCCAATGAATCCCGAAAAGAAATGTCAAATTTGGTGATTTTACATTGTAATGCATTCAATAAACTTTGATTGTCTTTGAATGTCTTTTCTTGCAAAAAAAGAATTCGGCTCGAATTTGTTGTTTTTTGAGTTGTCAAAAATCTGCAAAAGGAACGGCTTCAGCGAATGTAATTAATCATCGATAACTAAGAAGTACCCTACGATGGTCGATCACGAGCCATTAAATAACCTCTGCGCTATTTGCGCTACTTAAACCATTCACGTAAAGGCAGGACATCTTCGGTGTGCGCCGTAACTAAGCACGCGTATTTTGGTTATCAAAAGAGAAAAGCAATCATGTTTCGACAATAGTTGTTTACTTGACTATTTGAATTGTTAGTCTACGTAGACGTAGATTTCATCAACCGGACTAACTGAGTCATCGTGTCTCAGGATGTCCACTCGACGGCCACAATACCGTTTGGATAGGTTGTCCGCAAAGGTTGGAGCGCATTGTGTGAGTCAGAGGCGGCCATTATTTATCAGTTTGTATGCATGCGCCCATCTAAAACGATTTTTATGGCTTGTGGCTGTTTGGGGAATGCGACCTCAATTGCAATCGCTCTTCCACCATTTAAAGTTATCTTTCTCGCAAGCTTTAGTCGGTTTGATTGCTTGTTTGTGAGTGTTGTTGTGTGTTCTTATTTGTGATCAGAAGATGCAACCGATGTTTTGAAATCGTTTGAACTCATTTCACTCGAGAAAGGTATTGAATTGCCTACAAGTTGAACGTGTGAAAAGCCGTCCGGACCGATTCAAGGGATTATTTGGGCCGCGAGCGCAAAACCCAAACAATGCCCAGCGATTGAATGAATAGGAGGCCAGCGACCGGTACGCATTGATTGGGTTTTTTCAATTTCAACTCCTCGAAGAACGCAGTCATTTTTTCTTCGTTGTTTGCGCAAAGAAGAGAATTTAAAGTCGACTTTTTAAATATTCTCTTCAATCTTTTTAAAACACCGTAATTTCAACTGCTTTCCGCATTTGTTTGTTTATTTGTTCAAAAAACTTTTCTCATCGCTAAGCATGACTCATTAGTTGTTTCACGAAGTTGTAGTAGTCCTTGTTTTCAAACAGTGCAAATCCGTCAAGAACAGTCGATTTTTGGCCTGGTCCACATCAGGGTTTTGCGCTGACGCACAACGCAAACAATGTCTCATTTTTCCGGAGCGCAAAATTCAAGACGTTTAAGTTCGAACTTTTGGCCGGAACTAATCATATTTTAAGGTCTTCAAAGTTATTTAATTAAAATCTTCAGAGTTTATTTAATTGAAACATGTCATTTAAGTACAGTATCTTTTTTGATTTAAAGCTTCGCTATTTTCACAGTTCAAAGTGTTAATTTCGCATCTGCTCTGCAACGAAGAAGCCGACAAATCGATTTATGTGAGCGCTTATTTGGATGCGCGCCGCAAGCAACTTGTTTGCCAAGCGTCGACCATCCATGAATCATTGGACAAACAACCGCCGGTATGCACAGGTACGTAGCCGGACAGTCACACATGCTCTCTTTGCGCTCAAGGATTCCTTAGGCTGGCCGCGAGGGGTTGGCTTTTTTCGAAATTTGAGCAAAGAAAAACGGGATTTTTTGAACGGATTTTGGAAGTTTGAAGACTTTTCAGTGCTTATTCATTTGATATCATTTATTCATATCATGTTGATTTCAAATTCATTGCTTTAAATTCCAATCTAACTCCAATTTAATTCGACCTATCAGCATTTCACTTACATTCGGCCGCTCAAAGACGATGACCCATGGGCGAGCGCAATCACTAGCTAGCCGAATATGGAAATAGGCGCGCATTCTTCCGCACACTCATCATCAGTCCACGACGACCAATCGGCGCAATTTTGCCGATTGGCAAACAAACCTTCACGGAGTTTAGGGCCCGTCGTCCACCTTCGCAGCATGCCCGAAGGCTGATAACATGCGTCTTTTGGTGAAACTTTCTCGACTTTAAGGCCGATTCATTGGCTTGTTGTGGGAAGAAGTGAGTGCCACTGATAAGTTTCATGGCAAATGTTTTGATCAAGTTGTCAACTATTTGTTTGAAAGTGATTGGCGAAGTTGACTTTTGGGGTTGACTTTAAATTGAAATTTAAATTCCAGTGACTCACCAAAGAGGTAAACAATAGGTTTGGCACTTCTCCCACCGAAGATCAACTGTTTGCATTTGTTTCATAAGCTTGCATTTTGACTGATAATTTTGATTCATCAATTTCTTTGCGGTTTAATCATCTGTTGGTCACTTTCTGTGACTGTTCTTGCGTGTTGTGTCTTTTTACAACTCACCTTGTAATTTTAACACATTTTGATTTTAGGGCGCAAAGATGGAGTCAATTTGGGCGCCAGGAAGGCGTCGAATTCTTACGATATCCATCCTTACATCACTTGTTGGATGCCTTCTGATGAGCGCTGTAAGAGCGCAAATTGGAGGCGGAAATGTTGGTGGAGGAGGTTAATTTGCTGCTTTTTACATTCATAATATCGTTTTCAGGATTTGGAGGCGGAAATTTGGGCGGTGGAGGAGGTTTGCTTTTAAAAAACATATCCTCTCTAAACTTAACATTTTGTTTAAACAACAAAGTAAAGTTTTCAAAATGTTCAATAAGTTTTTGTTTAAAGAATCAAAAGCTTCAAAACGTTCAATAAGTTTTTGGTTAAATTGACTTTTAAGGATTCGGAGGCGGAAATTTGGGAGGAGGATTTGAGCAAAACATCCAGCCAGCAGGTGCAGGATCGCTTTACACCGGTTTGGGCAACAATGTCTACTATGGAGTAAACTTGGTTCCATTTGGTCCAGACGTCGGAGATCATCAAGTTCATCCAGGACTGTTGACTGCCGGTCAGACCATTGATTTGCATATGTACTTCCCGTTCTATGGCGGTCTTTACAATTACACCACTCTCTCGGTCAATGGATATATGTCGTTTGCAACAGTTTTGGATCAAGGTCCAACGATCAATGTGGGACCGGACGCAACAGGCAAGTTTCAAATTCATATGCAAAAATAAAGCATTAAATTTAAGATTGGCCTCGTCAACAAGATCCGGCAATGATTGCTCCATATTTGTGCAAACAACAAGTAAACAAATGTATCGTTTACATTAAAACTCACAACTTCCATTTAGATCAATCAAAACAGAAATCCCGCTCAACGTGCCGGAGTCTTTTACAGACTTATGATGCGCCAGTCAATGTTCGGTCGTGGCTCTAACTCCAACATAAATCCCGAAAATGGAGGAACAATGGAAGGGTCAAGCATTTTTGGCTATCGCCCTCAGTCGTGTCCAGGTGCTGGAGACAGCTACGTTCGTTGTGATCAAAACGGCGATTACTTCTTGGACGAAATGATGCGCTGGTTGCAAGAAGGTGTTGCAGGCGCTACTGCTTTTCGAGCTGATGCTGCTTTGGTTGTCACGTGGTACAACACTGCTTCTGCTTTGTCTGGTCGAGCCGATATGGATGCCGGTCAACTTGCTACTTATCAAGTTATTTGGCTCTCCGATCAAACAGCTCGATTGAGTTATGTAATCTTGAATTACGACAAACTTGGTATGTTTTGCAATTGAGCTTTACTGTACTGATGACATTTGATTTCAGGCTTTGATGCTGCCGATATTCGAATGAACTCTCGAAGTGGTCGTTGCCAGGTTTAAATGAAATTAAATGAAGTTTACTTACACTCTCAACTTTCAGGCTGTTTTCAACGGCGGCAATCACACTGGTATGGTTCTTGTTGATCCCAGTCAGCCATACAAAAACACCCCAAAAGTGTTGGCACAACGTTCCGGCGTTCCACACATGGTTCGTGGACGTTACATGTTCCGCGTTGATGATGTTGTTCGTCCAGGAGGTTGCTCAAACAAAACGGGTGGAACTTATCCAATCATGATTGTGAGTTGTTTAAAAAGTTAAATATCATTTCTTGCGTTTTTAGTATCCGAACATTGTTAACATGCTTGGCGAAATGAGTGTGGACGTGAACGGAATTTGTTTGGATCGGACTCAAACTTACATTTTGATGATAGAACAGCGTCAAGTAAGTTAAATTATAATTACACGTTTATTAAACACTGCTTTTAGACAGCAACGTGTCAAATTATAAATCCGGCGATAGCGAGGTGTAACATTCCGAAGATTTACGACTGGGGCACAAAAACGGTAACATTAAAGTTAACACCGTTTGTTTAAAGGCATATTTTTTAGGTCTACTTCCAGCCACAGAGTATGGGCGCTAATGATGAAAAAGCATTTGTCGGATACATCTACTTTGTGCCGCCAACACTCGATCCAATGCGTTTGGACATCGGAAATTTGTACGATTGGTACAAGAATCCACTTCCTTACCAAGTAATGCCTATTTCGTGGTTCCCGCGGAATTTCACAAACCCGGACATCAACTACTTGGACAATACGCAAATGAGAATCAGTGACGATGCTTTGTATTCAGTTCAATTGGGATTGTACGTTGTTGGTTACAAAGAAGCCGACGACAACAAAGTAATTAATTGCTTTTAAAAGACGTTCTTTACATTCTTTTTGTTGTCTAGATCAAGAAGTTCGCGCCTGTTCATCGTGTTCTTTGTCGATTGGCAACTTATTCAAACCGCAACCAACCGGAATATCGTTTCACCGCGCAAAAAGAGCGAATCAATTTGTATCAAGTTGAACATTGGTACTTAAATGATTGGGAGCGGATGCATGAAGTAAATTGACTTTGTTGATTTAAAATAATGAGCGTTTTAGTTGTACACTTATCGAGTCGGTTACTTGAAGTTGGCACCTGTACGTGCAAACGAACCTCAAATTGGCAGTCCTCAATTGTTGTCTGGGTACGTTCTATAGACGTTATGGAAACACTTATTTAAACCGCTTTCAGTTTGGTTTCGGCTCCAATTGCTCTTCATTGGTTGTGGACAACAAACAATCCACGTTTCGAAGGCATCACTTACAACGATCAACAACAAGATCAACGCCAACAATTTATCATTGACAAAGCGACAGAAATGTAAGAAGTTGTTATTGACTGTTTGGTTATTTGTTGTTTAGGTGTCACGATTGGTACGATGAGGACGGTGCGCAATGGAACTTCATCAGAGGTTTGTTTTAAAAGTCAGCTTCAAAAATGATACTTTTGATGTGGTTTAATTATGTTTTTAAAAATCATTTAAACATCTGAAAGGTGATAAAAACAATGAAAAAAAACAGAAAATAAACAACGGAAGATGTTACTTATGAATTTTGAGAACTTTAGTTAAAGTTGTTTACAACTTGGATTTTCAACAATAGTCTGAATCCAACAACCACATACCAAAACGTGCGGCTAGTCCTAAGCTTTCAAATGATACCAAAAATCATCTAACAATATTGAAACAAAGTATATTGAAGTAACAAAACTATCGAAAACTATTTGCTAAACTTAATGCCTTGACCGATCAAGATCGTGTTTCATTAATTTACCACCGGATTTAGATGTGGAGACCAACAACTCCTGTCCGTGTATGGAAAACCAGGTTCGCCCCATTTAGCAACTGATGAAGTAGCACTCCGGCGCTCCTTCACTTCGTTTTTATAGCTTGAATTGAATCAAAAAAGCCAATTGATTCAACAAAATTACACTTCTAATCTCATTTTCAAAATTGTTTAGGCCAAATTCGATCTTGGTCGCTTCATGCCACATCCTCGTTGCTCACAAGTATTCCGTGATATCACCTGTACATCAATGATTGGTGCGAAGGTTTGTATTTGTTGTTGTTTTAATTCACTTTATTTTGTTTTTAGAATTGCTACATGAGTTCTTCAAACATTTTTGGTTCCTATTCTGGACGCAGAGTCAATCACGGTTATGAAGCTGAACGCAGTTCTTTGGTACTTAAAGTTTCCCTGTTTACTAATCAATTATTATTACTTTCAGTTTCCGACTCACTACGGTCAAGTTTGTTGTTACGACGAAAAAGGATTTTTGATGCAAACAACTTACCAGCCTGTAATCAAAGTCATAGAAGAAACGCCCTACAATCCTGGCTTCCCGTTGCGTGCCTACGAATTTGGAACTTCGCCGTACATGGGTCAATTTGAAGTTCCAGGCTTGAGTTCTTTCCATCACGATTACATGCCATACTTCTTGTGCTGCAAATTTGCTAAGTTCCGTTGTCAACTCTTCTATTGGCGTCGGCCTTCAAGTGGATGTCAACAATATCAGCCTCCAGCTGTTGGCGAAGCCGTTGGTGCCGGAACATTCCACACAATCGATAACGGTAATTGAAATTTGACAAACTCGTTCAAACTCATTCAAAAACAATCTTTTAGACAAATTCGTATTTAACGAACCTGGCGTCTACACTTTGCTTTACATTCCAAAAACAACATATACTCCCGAAGTCCGAATTCAAATCCGTTTGGAACGTTATCCAAATAGACGAGTTGATTTCAGTAAGTTTCTTTGATTACAATCACTTCAAACACTTCTATTAAGGCTTGCTCGGTCGTTACTTGTCGCAAGAACAATTGGTTCAGCCCACAAATGCAACAGTTATTACCGGCATTTCACTTGAAGCTTCCGGAACCGACCGTGTTCATGTTTTGGCTCGAGGAGATACAAGGCGTTTCCGTTACAGAACTAGCGTTATTGTCGGCAACATTCTGCGTTACTTTGACACAATGCACTTGCAACGATTCCGCGGTAACTTTTTTCTAATTAAAACATCTTATTTAAATGTAATTTTTAGGAGTTCTCATTTATGTGAACAATGTTGAACGTGGCCAGCCAGAAGTTTATGTTGTTTTGGAAGAAGCCCAAATTGGAGTTCGAATCCGTGAAAGTTACTCACTCGATATTGATCGTTTGCCGCAATACCAAGAAAGTATGGGAATGTTGGACATTCAACTGAGTGTGCCGCCTCAATACGGAGTTGTAAGTTTTTAACCAACTAAACTTGCATTTAAATTATCTGTTTTAGCGACCCGACGGCGACAAAACAAGGTAACGATTAAACTTCATTAAAACAAACTTAAACAAATTACAATTTACAGGGAGCAAGAAATGCGCCAACGTTACGACATGCCAAGAGTTTCTGGTTTGATGCGTCCATTCCCAGACACATCAACTGGCTCGTACTTGAACACTTTAACTATCAACGACGTCAACTCCGATGCCATTCGTCAGCAAATCATCACAAATTACAAGATTCCAGGCAGTGGAGAGTCATTTACAGACTACAACGTTGGAACTCTCAACTATTACATGCCTACTGACAACATGTTCTCGACAAGTCGAGAAGAAGACAAGAAGTTCGAAGTCTTCCCAGAAGCTATAATGAAAAGCGTTCCGATCTACAAAACAAGTGAAGTTTACGAGACTCCCAACTACCGTTTCTATCCACGAAACGGACAGATGCTCATGCAACTCATTCAAACTTGCGCTGATATTGCTGGCTCGAACACGATTAACATGGCTCCGCTGGCTGGTCAAGTCTATCAAGACTATGCAATTAGTCAATGTCCAGACAACCCACAAAAGATCTTGAGTGATTGCGGCGACAACGTTCCGTGTCTTTGTAAGTGAATTAAAATCAAACAGTTTTTGTCTACTCAGTATTTAAATTTAGACGACTACACAATGATGAACGCCGAGATTTTGGGCAATGAGGCAAAGAACGCGTGGAATTCCTTCACTGTGGACAGAACGCAAGCCATTCGACAATGTAAAAGCTTTTAAACAATTTAATCAATAATTACTGTTTTTAGACAACAGTTGCGGTCCAATTATGATTGAGTATCCAGAATACTTGGTCAAAACTCCAGCTCTTTCTTCCAGTTATTTGGAAGGCGACACTGCTCGATTTGAGTGCTTCCAAACACACTGGATTCGCGGAGATCATGAATACAAATGTGAGTTTTAAAACAATGTCCACATACTTATTTTGAAGTTTCCAGGCAGCATCGTTGTCGATTACAACCAGCCTAATCAATATCGCTTCGAATGGAACAAAGGATGGCAACCGGTATGTATTTTTAGTTTAAATAGCTGTTCAACGCTCATTATTTAGTGGTGCCGATCTCGTGAAATGGATAACTTCTTGAAGTGGTTGACTGCAATCCTTTCAATCATTACAATCATTACGGTATGCTTTTAATAATCTTTGTTCAAAGCATATCACATTCTCTGTTTTAGATAATTGTTCTAATCTTCTTGGTCTTCTGGTGTCTTAAAGTCCGAAGACAACAAGAACGTGAAGCCAATAAGTCGAGTGCAAACGGAAGCCAACGCTATCCAAGAGTAAGTTTCTGTGTGGCTGTTTTAAACTACATCTTCCATGTTTTAGAGCTACGACATCGACTCTTCACTTCCACACAAACCGTCGTTCAGCGAAGGCGGAACTTCGGCGCTTCGACCAAAAGAGCCAAATCCATACTCGCCATACACACCTGTTCAAACCCCAGACACCGAAGTTCGATCACGCAGACCAGGACCTGCCATTCATCCGGAAGAAGACCGAAGCTTGCTCGGATTGAATACAAGTGTCTAGAAAGCAGTTACTTAATGTTATTGATTAGTTTTTATTCTGTTCTCTCAAGTGGTCGGTTTTTAGCTTTGTTGTGATGGAGCAAACCTAAAAAACGACTTCTTCGTCAGCCATGTACAATTCTTTCTCATCTGTTTATTGTAGAGTCCAATTTATTAGTTCTATGCAATACTGCCAACATTTGCCCTCCACTTGAAGTTTGTGATTTCATTGTCTCCGAGTCTGTTTGGTTACATTTCATTTGCTTTCTTCGAAATAACTTGTTGTTTGTCTTGTATAACTTATGTGTGCATTTGTTTCTTGGATGTGATAATAAAATAATTGATTCTTTTGGTTCTTTTAATTTTGACTGAAGATTTTTCGCAATTGATTAGCCGCATCGGCGGAAACGAAATCAATCGTCGTGCTCCTTGTTTGCGCAGGGACAATCAAAGACGGAAAGCGGATATGCGCGCACAAATCAACCTCTCTGTCGACGAGTGGCGGAAACTCTCCAATTGAAAAAGTAAAAGAATCGGCGAAAAAGACAATTTGAATGGGTTTTTGTGAAAACTTCAATTGAAAAAGTTGTTTGAGCACTGCGGAATTTGTTTAAAAGAAATGCGTGGAATTTTTGCAAGTGAGCTTTAAACATCAACCTTAAAACAATTGAAAGTCTTTGATCAGAGTGGAAACATGAATGAATGAGTTTAATTAAATATGAATGAGTTTTGTTGATCAAGTTTTGATTTTTTCCGCTCACTTCAAGCCTAAAATTAGTCCCAGACGGTCTTCAAAAGCTTAGCGATCGCGGTCGGAAGCGAAAACTGGACAGTGTGTGAAAACAACAGTCAGTGTTAAGAAGAGGTCAGATTAGGCTTCTCGACGAGCGCACTCATGGGACAGTTCATTTTGAGACTTGAGATTGGTGATTTTTTGGACGGGGGCGGTCTTATAAAAAATCAAGTTTGGTTTTTATTGTAAAGAGCTTTTGAATTCGAACTTTATCACTCAATCTTCACTATCAAACACTATCAAGAGAGCTTTCAAATCTCTCGGTTCTTTTGAGTTCAGGAAATCAGACGTTGTGTTTGCGCAGTAGGATCATGCGTTTTGCTGGAGGCCTATAAGGAAGTCGCGTGTCCATTTGGCTGTACGACCGCGCAAAAAGCGGCTGCAACGAAATGACCGGTTATTATTGGACGCAAATCCCTCCAGCCGATTGGACCATAAGCGTTGGCGGAGTTGCTTCCGGTTCTCTTTTTCAACAGCAAGTGGACGTGACGTCTGGCCTTCTGATTGCCTTTTGGCGGAGATGTCGAAACTTACTTGATTGTTTCGTGATCGGAATTTGGTGATTAACGTCGTTAAACTGATTAAATTGTTTGGTCAACTATTCCATAGACTGGATTGCGCGATTCTATTGTTTAATCAAAAAAGTTTAACCGAAATGCTTTTAGGCACTTCAATGCAGCTTTCGACTCAAGCTTGAAAAGTTATTTTGGCTAACCTCTTCGTCATTTTTTGTTCACAACCTCACAGACTGATCAAAACGCTGCTCCAGCGCAAATTTACGCGCAAAAAACGGGCCACCGGCGCCCTTCTTTATCCATGCCGGCAATTGGCCTTGCATCTAATGATCGACATTCAAACAGATTTGCCAAGAATAACTTGAGGGTCTGTTTAACTTAAACTCTAAACAATGTTTATTGTGTTTAGCCTCCAATCAAGTCACAGATCTTAACAACAAAACGCCCATCAACGACAAAGTTTCTACTTCTAACGCCATTTCTTCTAAATCTACTCATGTGCCAGACAGTCAACGCCCAATTAACATCTCTATATCATGAATTGCCCGAACAATTGCACGGAATCCGCCTGCTGGAAACAGCCGTTGACCAAGATCAACAACAAAAACAAGAAGACGAAGAAACAGTAACTGAACAAACGGATAGTTCTCGTTCTGAACCAATGTGGTTATTGTCTGGTTTGTTGATTAAATAGACATATGTTTGAATGTTTAAATGTGTTTAGGGAAATTCCAAGGAGACATTGACGGAATTGATCCGGCAATGATCAAGAAATTGGTTCGTTTTATCAATTAATGTTTAAAAGCACTGTTTAATTTAGAACAACGGAGGCATACAATTGAACGTTTTGAACAACAAACAATTAACTTGGCCGAATGGAATAATCCCATATGAATTAGACGAAGCTTTTAGTAAGTTCTTTTAGTTTTCAATATGTTAAACTCATTTCAAATTTCAGCCCAAAACGAAGTTCGCTTATTAGAAAAGGCATTTCGAACGTATCGCAAACGGACTTGCATTAGATTTCGACCACATACAACAGAAAAAGACTACTTGTTTATTGTCAAAGGTTTAGGGTAAGTGTTTCAAACAAACTTTATTTTTGCTCTAAAATGTGGCGCGCTTGCTGATCAAAATCTTTCGCTGGAGGAAGCCGTCCCTTGTGCACGCTTAGCCTGTTGGCTTGTGCGTTTGCTTTTAAACACAAATGTTTTGTTGTCAGGCCGATGATAAAAGAAAACAAATTTCCTAAGACGAAACTCTGTGAGATCACTTGTATTGTTGAGGCCTTTTTTATTTGTGAACTTGAACTTTTAAACAAATAGTTTTTTCATCTCATACTTTTTTTGAACAAAGTGCCTTCGCAAAAGAGAAGCGGACGTGCACACTATAGTTTAGAGGTTGTGCGTCTACTTGTTTGGTCTGTGATTTTACAAGACGGGATTGACTTTGTTTAAATGGAAGTAACATGTCCTATGAGACCAAACTTTTTACAAAAATTTATTCAACACATTAAATAAATGGCTTTTGAACTTTAAAGACTACATAAAACTAGCCAAACGTAGAGCAACACTTCTTGATTGTTTTGTTGATCACTTTTTGTACTGACGGAACAACAAAAAGACGGCAATTCCAATGAAGCCAACCAAGATCAAGATGATCAAAACATACGGCCAGTGCATGCAACTCAAGTTCAGATCTTTGGCTTCCTCGTTAGTCAACGAATTGAACGGGAAGCAACCGATTGCTAGAAAGTATAACTATTTGGCTTTAAAGAACTTCCAAAAACTTACGCAAAGCATCGTAGCTCTTCATGGCAAGACAGTAGGTGCCTTCTGGGCATTCAGCATCAACACCGCATTTGCGGTTTGCCAATACACGAGCTTCGACGAGAATCTCCATGATCAAAAGCAAATAAATCAGACTAACAAGAATGATGATTTTGAATGACTTTTTGGGGTTTTCATATACAAAAATCGAAAGCTACTAATTTAGTGATTCACTTGTTAATTCATATTTGTTAATGCAAATGTGCTAATTCACACTTTGAATCATCAATGAAAATGATTAAATGCACTACGCACTTTAAACAAGGCACTTTCAGATGCTATTCTCAAGTTGGAAAAACAGGCGGCAAACAAGAAATCTCACTGGGACGTGGCTGCTTGTATCATGAAATTGTTTTGCACGAACTTATGCACTCAATCGGTGCTTGGCATGAACACAGTCGAGCAGGTAATTTTAGCCTCAAACAACTGCAATGTGCAATACAATTTAATTTAGATCGGGATGAGCATGTAAAGATCCGCTGGGAAAATATTCTAAATGGAATGGAATCTCAATTTGACATTATTTCACCAGCGCTGCAAGACACTCCAAGGAGTCAGATACGACTACCGATCTATAATGCACTATGATTCGGTAAATCCTTTTAAACATATCTGATTCAAATTGGATCTTCTAGGCAGCATTCTCTCGAAACGGCAAAAACACAATTGAAGCAATGGAAGACGGATTTACGAATCTAATTGGTGCTGCAAAAGACTTAGTGAATTAGATGTTGTCAAGGTAAAGACAGTTTAGTGTCCATGCTAATTTAAACGTGTTCTTTAAGCTCAACAAACTCTACCAATGCCAACAAAGACCAGCCAGCATGGAACGAAGACGCACGTCGGCTTTGCTCAAAAAAGGCTTTTTGCCTCCAAAGCGTGCATCAGCTCCAACAACAATTATCGACATGGGTCCGGTTACAAAGCCTTTGAGTAACATTCGAAGCACTCGACCGCCTCCGAACTCCAAAATCATCAAGACAGGCGGTTTGTTTTTTGTTAATTCAAAACACTAGTTAGAACGTATTCAACAACGACTAAATTTAGCGCCATGTCAAGATCACTTTCTCGACTGTCCTGGATTCAAAGAATACTGTCGCAAGGTTTCATTCTTCTTCGTCATGAAAGCATATTGTCCAGCAACGTGTGGTCATTGTTGATGGAAAGCGTGTTTGTACATAAGTGGTGGCAACTTTAATTTATGTCTAATAACTGTTTATCAAATAAACATACTCAACTATAACGAGAACTTTATCTACAATAATCAAAACTGTTATGTACAAACAAAGACGATACGAAAGGGGAGATTCAAATGGCTTTAAAACAAGGGCTGCTAACAAATTACAGTAATTGCACTTGAGCGAGGCAGTTTTGTGGTGCTAACAATAATGTCTTCAATTATTCCTCAACTACACTATAAACGATAAACGTGTTAATAACGAACCATGCACAAAGAAAGTTAGTCAAAAAGACAAGTCAACAAAGTCTATTAAAAATTGATTAAAGTGATGTTAAGAACTACTTTGTTGACATCGTCTCTAATGTTTTACAATCGGCGTCTTCGGCCACAAATTCCCAACAAGGTTTGGATCGAACGCTTTTTGCGGCCTCCACACAAGCTTGCAAATGGATTTGCAGCTGGTTGTTGGCAACAGCACTGTTGAGCAGGCGGGGGACAGGAAGGAGTGCCTAAAATTTGTGTTAAAACAAATTAAATGTGGCATAAACACTTACAAGCTGGAGCGCATGAGCTAGCACAACCACTTGAAACTGGAGTGCACGGAGTACATGTTGGAGCCGATGAACAAGCACAAGAAGAGCCACAACCGCTACCGAAAGATTGTTGGCCACATCCTCCAAATGACTGTTGACCGCAACCGCCGGACGAATATGAAGAAGAAGATGATTGGCACGGATTGTAATTGACCGGAGCGCACAACGATCCTTGTGACGAGAACCAAGAACCTCCACAGCATCCGTTTGATGAAGATTGTTGTGAGTAGCTGCCAGATTGGACATAGCTGCTTGGTTGCGGAACAAATGAAGGCTGAGGGTTGAACATAAGAAACTGGAGCAGGTGGCAAGAAACTTTGTGGCTGTGAGTAACCGCCTCCAGCCTAATAAATTGTATTTAAAGAATGCCGCAATTTAAAGGTACTCACTTGTGTGTAAGAAGATCCTCCAGCATTATAGCCATTACCGGCTTGTCTGAATGATCCAATTTGTTGATAGTTGTTGGTGTTTGAAGTTTGTGGACGATATGGTTGAGCACTCGGAACAACACTTTGTTGTTTTGAAGATTGGCTTGACGTTTGATCGTAGCCATCGGATGTTGAAGAAGTTTTTGAATAAGTTTGAGACGATGAGTGAGAAGTTTGTTGAGTGTTTCCATTGTTTTCAGTTTCATCATAATCAGATCCGGTTTCCTTAAACAATTTGTTAAAGTGTTGTTTTAATTTAAACAAACCTCGGTGATGTGAGCTGCTTCAACTTTCTGTCCACCGTATGGTTCGGAAGTTTTTTCTGGAGCCTCAACTTCATTGATGATATCGTATCCGGAGCTTGCAGTGCTAGTTGGAATTTGAGCTCTAGGCGCTGGCGGTTGGTATGGGGCTGAAGTTTGAGGAGCTGGCGCCTCGTACGGAACAGTAGCAGCCGTTGTTGACACGGTTGTGGACGGAGTTGATGGAATTTCAGCAATTTTTTCATACAAGTTGTTGTTGTCTGGAACGCGAGCAATTTCTTGTGCTGGAGTTTCATCTTCGCCACCTTCATAGCCCCCACCTGCACTGACTGGTGATGCAGAAGCAGCTGCCGGGGAGACTTCAATAGGAGCACTTGTGGAAGCAGTGCTCGATGGCGAAACTAAAACTCAAACATTCTTTAAGTTCAAACATTGTTTATTCTTTGAGATCAAGCATCTATTCTCAAATGATTGCAATTTCACAATCTAGTGAATGCAACGTTTATTTACAGAAATCACTCTAAATAATGCCGTCATTCACCTCACTTTCAGTTCAACAATCAAGGAATTTCGCAAGCAAGTCCAGAAAGCGCACAACTCGGGCACAATCGGCTCGCTTTTTTGTTGTTGCAACAAGCAAAGAGCATTCAGCTCGTGCTTTTCCACTGTTCTTTTTGCACTCGAAAACATTTGTTATGTCATTTCGAGGCGCTTAGTTCGAGTATAAAATTGAGCCGCTTTTTGTGAACTCGATCAGTTTTCTCGGTCAGTTCTAATGGAAGACAAAAAGCAGATTGTTGAAGAAGAGGACATTGTCTTGAACAACGAAGGTGAGTTTGTTGAATTTGAATTTAAACTAGATGTTGTTTAGTCAAATTGGTGGAAAATGAAGAGTTGATACAGCAACTCAACTGCAATTGCCCGTTAAAGAAGTTCTGTCTTTTATTCGACACACGCCGAGGCAAGAAACTTTAAGTTGGAGGATTTGTTGTGCCGTTCTCACTGGTTGCACCGGGATCTTTCTTTGCTCCATTCAGTTTGATTGCCCCGTTTTCATTTTTTGCGCCGTTCAGGTGAGTGAGAATGATTTAAATTAAAAATACGCAAAACAATTTTAGTCTTTTTGCTCCGTTCTCTTTCTTTGCTCCATTCAGCTTAATCTCGCCGTTCAGTTTCTTTTCGGCCGGTTCTTTTTACAGCATTTACTCGTTTTATGGGCCGACTTGCATTCAACTTTTCCGCTCATTGACCGGATATCCAGCTTGATCAATTTAAAACGTTTAAATGTGTTGTTTGATTTTTAATTTGCAATAAATCAATTTGAAATGCTACCTGGAGCAACAGAGCTTGAAGCCGCAGTGCTAGAAACTGGCTGTGGCTGTTCATAAGGCTCAACGCTTGAACTTGGAGCTGCAGTTGTGCTAGCAGTTGTCGAAGGCTGAACTTCTGTTTGCTCATAAGGAGCGGCACTGGAAGCAATTGTTGCAGCTTTTGTAGATTGTTGAACAGGAACTTCTACCGGAGCTTGGGTTGGAGCCTCGCTAGTCGTGCTGCTTGCTGGAACTTGGATTCCATACAATTCAACTTCTTCTTTGGTTGCCGAGCTAAAGTGACTAGCAGGCGTTTCTGGGGCTGGCTGGGGTGCTGGAGCAGTTGCTCCGTATTCTGAAACAGCAACTGCCGGTTTGACTTCCTAAAAAGTGGTTTAACTTTAAGTTAATGTAAGAAACAAACCTGTGGCTTTTCAACTTCTCCGTAACCAACTTGAGCTGGAAGAACTTTCTGTAGTGGAGCGCCAGATTCGTTGTCTACATGAACATGCTCACTATGTGCAGATGGCCCACAACCAGATGGAGCGGCAGTTGTAGTGTGAATATTGTCTCCACAGCCTTTTTCTTCAGAAGAGGATGATGATGATCTAAATATCCAATTTAAATGTTGCTAAAACTTTGAAAGCCTACTTGTCTGGCATTGGGATCGGTGGCGGGGTGTTGTAAGGCGAATCACCTGGAGGCAAAACTGGTGACAAAGTCTGCTCTTTTGGCTCAAAATCAGCTCTTGATTTAAAAGCCGGCGACTGAGATCCGTAACCGCCATAAGCGTTCACGCTAAGCGCCAAACTCAACAACAAAGCAAATATCCTCATTGCGAGTTCTATCTAAACTTTGTTAATTAAAAAGTTTAAAACTTGAAGACATCTCGTAAGAACAGCAGCAACAAGCTAGTCAAACATCCAAACTAATTATGCAAACGATCCAGAAACACGCCAAACCCAAACATCCAAAACAAACAACGCACGAACACAAAAAACAACTTCCCAATTAAGGCGAGATCGCAATCAAGCGCCCAAAAACGTTGTTGAGATCTCCAGTTGGTTGACTAATCATGGAGATTACGCCAGAAGTCAACTTGTTTCTTGTGAGTGAGGGCGAGATCGAGATCTCGGATGTTTAAAGGAAGTGATCAGTTTAGAAACGAAGTAGGCTAGTAGACCGTGAGATGAGTTGACAAGTTTGGAAGAATAACACAAAAGCATTTAAAGAAGTGTTTTTAACAGAATCAATTTTGAACGATGTTTGGAAAGAAGTGTTTTGTATGCAAAAGTTCAAGCTTTTTTGACAAGAAGTCGAACCAGTTAGCATGTCAAGCGTTCAACTTGTGAGTGCAAAGACCTGTTCCTTTGATTCCAAAAGTCCGGGCGGTCATCCACAAAAAGTGATACTCGGCGTTGCGCAATCACCTCTCATAATCAATCAGCAGACCAATAATTCATCTAACGTCCACCCGACGCTTAAAAGCCTAAGGCAACTTGCTTCCGAATGGAGTGGACGTTCGACTTGGCTGCTTTTGTAAAAATGAGTTTTGTTGGAGTGAAATGTATAAAAGCATATTGCATATTGTTTAAAGTAGTCAGATTCAACACTTTCAACGCATTCGCTATTTAAAGAACATTCTTTAAATTCCAATCAAACAAAAAACACCTTATAACTCAGTTGAAAACAATGCCAAATCAATTGACTAATTTGATTACCACACAGCCCTTGATTGTCGCCGCAATCACGCAAAAAACGATATCATCAAATTTAAACACGCCAATCTACACGCCGAAATCCCGAAGTCCGATGGTTGGCGCGCTCGGACTTGTTTTTTGAAGAGGAGGCAATGGCAATCACGTAATTCAATTGAAAAATCAGCGTCACTTAACGCCTTTAATTGATGAGCAATTTGGGCTTTTGTGGAAGTATATCTTTGAATTAACATAGTCTCAAATCTTAACCTTACTCAACAAACTTTAAAAGTGAAAACTATACGATTGCTTGCGGAGAACTCATTGACCCGAATGACCTAACAACCTCAATCGATGGCGCTTAAATTTTCCAAGAAGCGGTATCTTTTAAGTTCATGTGTGGCTTTACTGTATCAGCGACTTTTGATCACAAGCAAATATAAACAAGGAACTTAATCTTTAAAAGTAGCCGAATTGCCAGACAAACAATGAAAAACCAATAACATGTTCAAAAAGATCCTCAATTATGAACTCCGAAATTGAAGACGCTACCGCCCAAGAATGCCGTCGGCAACTCATCCCAGTCGCCATTCTTCAAATGTTTATCAAAATAATTAGCGCGCCGGAAAGTTTATGTGATAATTAAAAGTGTTTTGGATGTACGTCTCGGAGATGCCGAACCGGCTTCCAGGGATCAATTACTTGTTTGGCGTAGGCGCCAAAAGTGAAAGTTAGTCAGGGGAACTAGTTGATTGCTTTATAGATGCGCCCTTTGGAAATCCCGCCGAGCTTTCAGACCGTAAAAATGTTTCAAACTGTTCGCTTTCGACGAGTCAAAAATCGCATGAATCAAAGCGGAAAGATAAATTTGTATGTAAATGTTTTTAGTTGCTTTAGATCAACTACCGAGTGCTTGAATTGATTTAATATTGATGTTTATCCCTTTTTTAAATCGTCAACAATAAAAGCGCCAAATAAAGTCGAAGCTTTTTTGGGGTTTCAATAGAAACTAATCTTTTAATTTATTAATTAGGGATTGACCGATTCGTTTCTTCACATAATTTTAAAGATTTCAAAGTTTACATAATCATTTTTGTGCTTAAAAATCGAGTGATCGTTGATAAATAAAAAAGCACACCAAAGCAACGCAGTTTGCAAAGGTCATGAACGTTTCGAAACAAACATGACTCACGTGTTCATAAATTTCAGTTTAAAAGAAAATTTGAGTGGTTTTGCGGATCTGACTATTCATCAAAATGAACAACACAACAGCTGTGCGCCAATTAATTCAACGTGAACTTGCACTTGGCAACTCATTCAAAAACACTCTGGACAAAGCAGTTAGTTCTTTCGGCCACGACTGTCTCGGTTATGATCATGTTTATTCAGAGTTCAAAAAAGCAGATAAAAATTTATTCACCCGTACTTGTTTGGCATCATATTGTAAATTACATTTTCTGTCTCCGCGCTATGCAATCGATATAAAAGAACATAACCGGAAAGTTCATTCTTTATTGTTGGTGGATTTGTTCTATGGGTGGCACGTGTAAGTTTTAATGAAATCACATGCTTAAAACAACAGAGCAGGGGGGGGGGGGTGGTCCTGGGGGGGGTTTTTTTTTTTTTTTTTTTTTTTTTTAAAAAAAAAAAAAAAGAAAAAAAAAAAAAAAAAAAAAAAAAAAAAAAAAAAAAAAAAAAGGGAACCCCTTTTGGGGGGGGGAAAGGAAGGAAAAAAAAAAAAGGAGAAAACCCCCCCCAAAAAAAAATTAAAAATTTTTTGAGGAAAAGGCATAAAGTCATTTTTGTTGAACAAATTAACGGAAATCCCTAATTGTGTGCAACTTTAATTTAAAAAGCTTAAAGTTGGGCTTTTTTTGTTCATGGGTTTGTTGTTGTGTTAGTAGAAGGCAACTTTGACTAACAACAACAAGCCGCGACGCGCCGAGGCTTTGTTCTACAAATCAATTACCTTTTTGGGCTTGGGGCCCGCGGGCCAACCATTATCGACTTCGAACACGTTCTTTTTATTGACTCGACTGATCAGATATGGAAACAATGGCTGTGCATTTTATTTGCTTCGTCTAAACTTACCAGAATTGAAATGTACTGTTTTGAGTGTTAAATATACAAAAGCTGTTTATTGGCACGCAATTGTTGACCAGAAAAGTCCTCAAAAGGCGCTTTATTCTTTGTTTCAATGATCAGACCTGGAGAGTGACGACCTTAAACGATGAGTTGGAAATAGAGTCAAAAACTGGAATTCAATTTGTGTACACGCACTGGGAAAGTCTTAAATATGAAGGTAAGTGAAATTAAACAATTAACTTTTGATTTAAACACTTTTCAGGTAACATTGTTTATGGACTAGTTGATAGGGACGACGTTGATAATGCTTTTAAGTTTAAAAAGATGGACTTGGAACAAAACAATTTGTGGACAGATTATTGCACAATTAAGCGACCAGATGGAATCAAATTGGAAAACGTGAAGGTAAGTTATTGTGAAATTGCTAATTGCACTTAAATGTTTAGCAAATAAAGTGTGTTTGGTCTCAAAACTGTTGCTACGCTTTTTATCAATATTTCGGACGTACAAATGAAATTTTAAAGATTGATCTGGATAAACAAACAGTTACAAGAATTGCTTGCCCGAGTGATATTGGCCAACTTGTTCGGTTGTTTCTTGATGAAAATGAAGTTTTATGTGCTTGCTTCCAACATCGCCAAACAAAAAGACACACTTTAAAACGCTTTGTCATAAGGTTTGTTTGCTTTTAAAAAGTGTTAATTAGTTTAATTTTCAGTCAGCCTGACACTCTTATGCAATTGGCTTTCTTGTCTGTTTGCCGATATTTAACAAGTTTAAATGCAGAAGTCCGTGCAATATTGATTAACAAGTTTCCGCCAAAATTTAGGCCATTTAGGGGCTTTTAAATAATCGTTAATTGTTGTTGTGAATAAACTAATTTAAACATGTCTTTCGGTGTTTGTTGCCTAAAACTTTGTATCTAAAAGGACGCACCCTAAATGCTTTCCCTTCAAAAAAGTGTTATGAAATCGGGGCGTTTGGAATGGAAAACGGCGGTGTTTTTTGGGAACGTCATTGGTTTTGAAACAATGCCGTTAAATTGTTAATGCAATGAGAGAATTGAGAAGTTGTTGTTTATTACTTTTCGCTTTGATTCCAAACACTTTTAATTAAACCGTTTCAGCTTTTTTGTCACAAAAATGGACGACAGACAAAGACTGCGCCAATTAATTAGAAGCCAAATTAGTGACGGCAAGAGCCAAGAAGAAGCTATAAATAATTTGCTTGCCATATTTGGTTTTGGAGAAGAGTATTTGGACTACGTTTACATTAAATGGTTCAAATCTATTGACGATTTCGATACAAACGAATCTTGGAATGAATGGTTTTTGAACCAAGATTGCAATTTATTCGACATGCTCGATGATGAATATGAAAATGCAGCTAAAACTATCATGAGCAGAAGAAAGTGCTTAGCAGATAAGTGCAAAATGGTGTTTTTGACGGAAAGATACGCTATTGATGGATGCGAAAAGGATGGTTGCTTTGTTTCGTTGCAGCTTTTTGACTGTTTATACGAGCAACAAATGTGAGTCTTGATCTAAAACGTACTGTGCGCAAGTTATAAAACTCACATTTTAGAGAGCTAACAATTGAGGGCGAATTTCTAGAAAGACTAGAGCACTCCAACTACAAAATATTCCCGATAGACTCCGATCACTTCTTGTTTTTTGCTTATGGTGTGGAAACAAACGACCCAAAAATGATGTATTTAATGAGACTAGTTATCAATGAAATTAAATGCGTAGTGTTGGACTGGATGATCACCGAACATGAAATCAAGAACTTAGTTGTGGACGAAAAGGATCCGCAGAAATTTGTATTGTACATTCGATACTATGAAACTTACTATCTTCAATCTGGACACATTAAAAATTCAAAACTGGAGATTGACGAGAGGATGTTTGATTTGGATATTCACTTTTACATCCATGGCTTTAGAATGGAAGGTATGCAATTTAGATCATAATACCGTTTCAATTCAACAAATTTCAGGAAGCACACTCTACGCATTGAGTTTATCATTTGACCAGGAAGCGGATTTTATTTTCTACAAAATAATTATGGATCCGGTTGATATTCAGTCTATGCTGATTTGTGAATTTATAGACCATACTCATCGGTGGAACAACATAGACGTAAGTAATGAGTGTGCTTTAAAGTTAACTTTGCGCAATTTTAGAAGCTTGATGTTGTTTGGTCAAGCAATACTTGTTATGTTTCTTTGAAGTATCATGAAAGAGAAAACGCACTTTACGAGTTCAATATTAAAAGTAAAGAAATGACAAAAATCGGCAAAATTGACGACGACAAATTTGTTGATTTTCGATTTGACGGTGACAAATTTATTGCTTGCAAAAGAGAAGAACAAACAAAGCAACATGTTATGAAACGGCTGCCTTTAAGTCAAAGGTTTGATTTTTGAAATTTCAAACTTTAAATATAATCGTTTAGTGACACACCGAACACGCTATTGGATTTAACATTGTTAAGAATTGTTCAACATGCAAAGTTTCTGGACGAAAATCTATTTTCACAGTTGACCAACAACAACTTACCTCTAAAACTTCGCCCGTTCGGGAGATAAAAGTTTTGTATCAATAAAGTTTTTGTTGTGCATTTTAATTGTTTGTTACAGTATGTCAAGGTTTCGAAACAAAAACGTTTTTCAAAGTTTTATGAAGAGGCGTGTCAAACATGCAAACAAAGATTTCAAAACTCTATTTCATCACACAAGTTTCAGTTCTCAGTCATTTTTTATTCTGCTATTGAGATGGGTTGTTTTCAAGACGCCGCTTTTATCATTTACGTGTTTGGGCTTACTGTAGGCGTCCATGCAGTTACAGTTGCGTATTACGCTAGTGAGTGTATAAGAAACTTGTTTAATTGAGCTTTTTTGAGTTAGATTAGCGAGCACTTTTTGTATAGAATTTGATTAATTGTAATATTTTATCTAACTCGCAAGTCAAAATGAAGAATCGATTGTCAATTGCCAAAGCCGGCAAAGTCCGAAACCAAACACCTAAAGTTAATCCTGAAGACAAGAAGAAACAACTGCAAGGTAAGCGAGGTTTTGATTAAATAGAATTTAAGTCATTTTATTAAAGGCCGTGCTCATCGACGTCAACAGTATAACAAACGAATGGTTGTCACAACAAAATCAGCCGATGGACGTATTCATGGTCCAAACTCCAATGCAAATCGTTAAATGCTTTAAAATTGTTACAAGTTTTGGAATGGCTGGAAGCCTAAGCAAATACGATTACAGCAAAATCGTTGCTAATGATTGACTTGTGGAATTGTTGTTGAATAACTCAGTCAATAAAGTGTTGAAATGTTTATTGAGGTTACGTACACAAGTATTAATTTCTGTTTAAATCCAAGCAATAAACGTTGTCAGCAGGTGACGCGTTTTATTTGTTTTTGGTGTGCAAAGCAAAGGGCGCGATGCTCTTCTTCCTCGTGTTTGATAAAACTTATTTCGAATGCAGATTCTGTTCGGTTCTCTCGTTTTGTTTGTTACGAAACAGTTCACTTAGTCGTGTTTTAAACATTTAAACTGTTCTTGTGTTTAGTGTTAAATGCCAAGACAAATTCTTTCCAGTAATGAATCCGAGTCTACGAGTGATGAAGACAGTGAAGTGGAACAAGAAAATGTACGAAATAAGTGTCACCGTTACTTTCAATTAGGATGCTCAAAAGAAGAGACATTTGTTGAGTTGTGCAAAAAGAAAGGAAGAGAAGTCGATTTAGATCAATCAACTGAATGGTTTCAATGTATCGATAAAAACAATGAACATAACTTTGGAGGTGAGTTTTTAGCAAAGTTGAAACAATAAAAGCTTAATTTTCAGAGAAGAACATCTCGCTAATGCAATCAATTTTAAAGAACTTCCAGTCTTTTCGTACGCAAGTTTCTAAGTGGCCAAACGAATTTCTTGAAGCATTTACTCTACTGAATGACCGTTATGCCGTTGGCTTGCGTCATATCTCCGAAAAGTGCCAGTTTTATTTGTTGGATAATTTTTATAAACGCAAAAGGTCTGTCAAACAATCTTTATTTGCAATTAAAGTGTTTACAGAAAATTAAAATCGGGAGACGATCAATTTGTTTTCAACAACAACGAAGCACACAGCTCACAACTTTACGCAATCGACAACAATCATTTGTTGCTAATTGAAATCGATGAATACTTAGAATACTTCGATTTATATTTACTGCGCGTTGATTTGGCGACCAGGGCGTGTAAAATATTAGCAAATGAAAGAACGCACGGAACAAGTCCAGATATTATTTTCGACTACACAAATCGATATAACTTTTTGTTGCGCTTCTACAGCGATTCACGTGATTCTTTTCGGTTAGGGCGTATTGGAGACAGTGAGTTTTAAACATACATGTTGTAAAAATTAATGGAAAGCTTTTAGAATCTCTTCAAACAAGAACAACAGAAAGAATCAATCCAGACTTAATTGTAATTATGCGACATTACTACAAACTAGGTGAAGATGCCAAACGAGCCCATGCAGAAATAAATTGTGCTGAAGGTGCCAACACTATTGGATTGAATACAGTATACAAGTATTACAAGCAATTCGAAGACGATTCAGATGGTTTGCCTTCAACTTCAAAAGAAACCAAAACAGACAACAAAAATGAACTAAAAAGTAATTGCTTTTAAAGATTGCGTCAAGTAAAACAATTAAATTGAATGTTTAGATCTCCGATTAGTGCTTGACGAAGACAATATGGAGTTTTCAACTAACTTGGTTTGTCCTCGACTGGTTGGCAATAAATTGCAAACATTTGACAGTGAGGTTCGTGGAGAGAAAAGTATGTTGACGTTTGGAGAATATGAATTGCGCGGTCGCCAATATCGTCCGGAATTCAAAAAACTGTTCGACCTAACTGAAATAGATTGCAACAAGTTGGGGAGTTTACGAGTAAGTTTAAAAGCACATTTTGTTAACTATCAATTTGTCTAGGACGAGCCGTTTTATTGGTCAAATAACGTATGCTATACATGCAACAGATGTTATAATTACGGCCAAGTCAAATTACTCGCAATTGGTCTGGCCGAACAGGAGCTATTTACATTCAATTTCTATCCAAATGGGTACATTACACAAATGATGCTGCAAGATGGAATTCTAAACGTTTGTGTTGATGATAACGATGGAATACAGTTTTTAATTTACCGGATTATGTTGAGGTAATTAGAAATGCCTTTATTCAAACAACAAAGCTCTTCTTTTTTGGCAAGTAATTAATGTTTAATTTCAGGAATCCGGATAGCCTCAAGAACATTGCAATTTACAAAATACGTTCTTGTCCTACTCCTTAACAGCAAATTAAACAACAATCAATTAACAGATATGTTTCCATCCAATTTACGACCACAAGAAACGTTGAAATCAAAAACAACTGTTTCGAAAACTAAAAACAAGAGATCAAGTAGCGAAGAACCGGAAAAGAAACTTCAAAAAGAATAAACCTTGTTTATTTGTGTTACGATGTTTGTAAGCAATTTTGTATGTCACAACAGTCAGATCATCTAGAAAATTCATGACCTTTATTAATTGATAAATGTTGCTCTTAATAATGTCGTTTAACAGAGAGAATGATTTACGTGCAAAGATAAAGCACAATGATGATAATTGATTGTATAAAAGCGGAATGTTGTTTGCCGTTCAACAATAAAGGTAGTTGTTTTTAACTAAACGCTACCGTAATGAAGTTGATTGTTCTTGGTCTGCTTTTATTTGTCGTTGCAAGTGGATTGCCCTTTCATTCTAAAAGTAAGTCTGAACAGTGTTGTGTCCTTTTGAGACAACCTAATACTTATTGCAAAGTACACAAACGACACACCCAAATGTTTTTGTTCAAAACTTATGACTGTTTTCGGAAGCAATTCATTACTCGGACTTACTGATAACAATCACATTTACTAGGTCAACATCAATTATTTAATTAATTTAGACGATGAAGAGATAAGTTGCAACCGCGGAGATAGCTCTTTACCGACTTTTGTATGTGAACAAAACGTTTGGGCTTGTCATTGACGGATCTTTTACTGGTCAGAACGGATGGTTTTTGAACGAGTAAGCGTGAAGAGTATCAAACAATGTAATGCTTTCGTTTAGTTTCAAGAAGACATTAGACCAAACATTAGATGGCTTGCAAGCTGTCGAGTCTGCCTGGTTCGACAATTATGCCGGAGTAATTGCTTACGACAAACAACGCACAGCAGGAGACACATCAATGGGCATTTCTAAACGTAAACGCGCAGACTTTGAAGACGTTATTGATGTAACAACTAATTAATGCTTTTAAACAACTTTCTAACTTCAGGATACACTTCAAGATGAGAGATACAAGTCTGCATCCAATGCGCGTTCTATTTCAAAGGCACTTTTAAAAGTTGCTGCCGCAAGCGAGCTTGAAGACGGATCACCAATATACATTGTGACCAATTCCATTGTTGGAGATGCTAACCGATTTGACGAAAACCTCTTTGCACTCATTGGACAAAAACGTCTAAAGGTGAATAACAAACTTAAAGATGAGGTTTTATTGAACATCTAGATTCATGTGGTTATTCTGGGTGATCAATGGCTTCCCGGAAATGTAACAACTTACAGCAACCAAGGAGTTCAAGCATTCTTCAAATTTGCCCACAGTACTGGAGGTGGATTCTACCAAGTGACAGACGCAAGCAGAATGGCTACCTTTTGGACTTCACAAATAGCTTCACAATTCAAATCTGCTACTTACTCGTCGGCCGCTTTCGACAAATGCTTCAACACAAAAGAATTGGAGTTTTTGGTATTCTCTAAAGTAGTTTGCATCTAATCTGCCTTTTTATTTGAGGTTGACGACGTCAATACTAAAGTGATGGTCGACATCTACTCGCCAAAAGTCAAAGATGTCACACTTTTTGCTCCAAACGGAGAACCGTAATTAACAACTTGCATGCTTTTCATTTTAATGTTTTCAGCACAAAAATCGCCAGCCTCTCGATTACTTTAACAAACTTTTTGTTTTCAATAAATGTGGACCAAACAGGCGTCTACAAAATCCAAACCTCCAACAACGGAGCGCCATGTTCTGTATCTGTTCGTGGCGTTGGAGTTGAGGATATATTTATTGTTGGCTTCAATGACGACTTCTCAAACGACAACGGCCTGCACAGTCGCGAAGCTGACAACTTTGTTTTTGCTGGACGTGAGTGTTTTTAAAAGCATTTCGGTAATTGACATAAATTGTTCAGTGCCGTACGCCATTGTTGTTTACAGCAAGACTAGCCTGTTGTCTCACATTGAAATTTACAAAAAAGACTCTCCAGAAAGTGCAGTTTTTGTGACCAACTTGATTGAGCGTGACGAGAACTGTGTTTGGAATTACATTTCTGCCGAGTTTGTTTAATGTTCTCGAATTTAACAACATCTTGCAACTTTCAGAGCATTCACACCTGGCGAGTACATATATGTTATGGCAATCTACAGCTATAACTCAAAGACCGGAGAAAAGGGACGCCAAATACATGAATTTATTCCAATAGTCGGTTAAACAAACTTGATTGACTTGTGCTGAAATCAAAGACTTTATTCGATAAACGATTTGTTATAAAAATTGTTTAATTAGACTGGAATAGAAATCACCTCTAAAATGCTGAACATATTGTATAAACTAACTACAGAGTGGACCAAAAAAACGCTAACACGAAAAATTGTTTGTGTTTGAAACTTTTGATTGACTTTTTTGTGTTAACGTTTTTTTGGTCCACCCAGCATGTGCCACTTTTAATTAAACACAGTTTAAGCTACATGAACTTTAATGGCAGAAATGTATGCAACACGTAGAAATTCTCTAAACATAAAGTAAACGCTGTAAGAAGAACACCAGGATATCAATAATCAAAATATAATTTATGGAATTGCTTGTCGGATGTTGAAAGCCTTGCTGACTAGTCGTATTCGAGCCAGCTTTGTGAGGTTAAAGAAGCTTTCAAGTCCTCGACCCATTTCTTCCGCAACTAAACAAACATCATTTATATATTCTTTAGGTAGTGTTTACCTCGGCGTTTCCGGGCATCTTTTCAATCAACTTCCATCCACGAGTTTCTTTCTTTTCTTCGGCTTTCATGTCTCTTGCTGCTTCTTCTTTTAAATCGGGAAGCAAAAGAGCGTTTTCGTCTTTTAATTGTTGTTGCTTCAAATTTGAATCATCACGAGTTCTTGTTCTTTTGATTGGGTCGCCAAAGCTTCTGGAGTGCTTTGTAAAGCTGGAAAGAGAATGTGATCGTGGAAGATTGAAGTCGAGAGGAATTTTGTCAAGATCGCCTGCCTAAACGTTTGTTGGAATCAATCAACTCATTTGAAAACTTACTCTCAGTGGACTGTCATCCCAAGCTGGCCTGTCCGTTAAGCAATTTGAATGCACCCGTTTCTCCCACGCTGTTTTCCTACGCACACTGTCTATCATTGATCTTTGCCACGCATCAGCGGTCATGGAACGTAAACCCAATGGCTCGTCATTTATTGGGAACGTTGTGTAGCTCTCTAAAACGAGTTACATCAATTTCAGTGTACTACCGATGTTGAATTTGACAAGAAGCGGTTCGTTGTTAGCGTTTGGTGAATTTGCTTGGCTATTTGCTGTTAAACTTATTTAAAATTGAGTCCCGTTTGCCCCACAATTAAAGCGAAAATAAAAGCACGAAAAGATTACAAAAACATTCGAACCCATATTTGCGTTTGGCCCCCTTATTGCCTGTTGTCTTCTGGTGTCGCTGATTGGCGGTAGTCTAGGCGTGTCCTCCAGATCCGGATCCATTTCCATTTCTTGTTCGGAAATTGATTGTCTAAATTGAACAGTTGAAGTAAGATGCAAACAACTAAATAAACTTACTTTGTTGCGGCTTTTTCGATGCCAAGTTTTTCGCGACTCATAAAGGTAGCTTCCCTAACACGCTCAATTATTCCATCTGTGGCGCTTTTTGACGTTCCTGCCAAGAATTCAGCTAGCCTTCCACTTTTGATGTCGTCTATGGTGGCAGGAATCTAAAACCAGTTTGTTTTCATGTTTAATTTGGCTACTCACATTGTAAGGTCCGGGAAGGTCCAAGTCAATGTCAGCTAACATAAAGTCCGCATTCCTAAGATCCGATTTAGATAGTCCATTGATGGCTGGCAAAGAAGGTGCTCGTTTTAAAGGCTCCAAATCACCCATGGGCAAGGAATTCCGTTTTAAGCGTCTGTCACTGTTAGGCAAAGAAGAAGCAACTCTTCTTGGCGGTTCATTTTGAACAGTCTAAAGAAATTGAGTAAAATCGTTAAAACAAGTTCGAGTTTACTTGTCTTTTCTGACTTGATGACATTGTTGACGTGCGAGTTTGACCAAATGTGGGAGCTTCTGGACGACGAGCAGAAAGTTTAACTGGAGGCGTACTGGATGTTGATGTAATTTTGGATGACGGTGGTCGAGGAGGTTTTTGAGTGTCGCGGCGAACTAAATCATCAATATACTTGTTGAACACATTCGAATAAACTTACCACCCTGGAGTTTTAATCCTGATTGTTGTGTAGGTTGTCTACGAGCTGCCACCGGAATTGGCGGTTTATCTTGACGTTGGGGTGGTTGAATACGGCCTTTAACTCTTTGGCGTGGATCTACGACTTCTTTCTTCGACGGCGGCACATTGCTCTTTTGAAGAGGAAGCTTTTTAGACGTTTCGGGCGAGTCAACAGGCATTTTGAGTCGCATGTGAGAGGGCAGAGGATGTTGACCGGATGTAAATGCTTCAGCTAGTTCCAATTCGTCGGCTTGTTTCTTGTTCAAGATACCGTCTAAATAGAATCAATTAAAACTGTCGACTTTAATAGTATTTACCGGCACTTTGAACAATATGGCGCCCAGTCGTCACTTTTTGAGTCCGACGTTCGTTCGATGATGTTGCCGCGCGCTGTCCGTTTTTTGAGGCTTTAGAGCTTCGTCCAGTGCGTTTTGAACTTCCTGATCTTTTAGTGTCTGTTCCGCTTAGATCCGGCTCCTAAAATGTGAAGTGATTTAAATAACTACCGAACAAAGGTTACATGTTCTTCGTAGTCGTAAGTGTTGTCAATTTGCGGATAGTGGAAAAGCTCATCAGAGTTAGGCGTAGGTGGGAGTGTAGAAGCAAGTGATGAATTGTCTTCGGTTGTTGAAGTTTCTGCCTCGCCTTTTAGTTTACGCTCCTCCTTTTTCTGTTTGTATTCCTTAAAAGAACTTTGTGTTTCGAGTTTTGTGATTGAATTTACTTGATTAAGTTGTTCGGCAAATGCGATGGCGTCTTCAATCGGCAAAGGAGTTACAGCTGAAGATACATCTTCTGTCGGAGAAATTGCACTTGGCTGCTAAACATGTGTGCTTTAAAATAAACTTTGCAATTTGGGACTAATTTTGAGGTTTTCACGTTTTCAACTACAACGTCAAAACATTTTAAAAGAATCAAAAACTGCTTGACATTAATTATTCTAAATGCGGCTACTCCTTTTAATAATTAATGCACATTCAATTCATTTAACTTGCGAGCAGTTGTTCTTTTGAGCACATGTATTGAAAATGAGTTGTCGAACTGCTTTTGAGATTTTCAATCATTACTTTACAGCTCCAGTGAGTATTTTTATTAACGCTCTTGCTTTCTGGATCATCAAAGTATATTCAAAAAACTACGATTTAAATGCGTACAAAGTTATTCTACAGATTACGTGTTTAATGGACATGATTAATTCCGGATTTGTATTCTTCATAGACATGGTAAGTTTTCAATTGCGTAATAACTGTTTGGAAAGCAATTTTTAAGCATTCCCGGCCAGTAGACGGAACAATAATCTATTTTATGCTAGGACTGGTTAAATTTGTCTTTAAATATCTGCCAACATGGTTTAGATTGTTTTTGTTTTCGTTAAACTTTGCAGCTCAGATAATGATTTCCAGTTTGACAGCTCCGTCATTTGTGTTCAGATATTTATTAATTTGCAGGTAATTAAAACTCCTTTAACTTTTTTAACTCTTTTAAGGAATCACAAGCTTTCTGGAAAAGGTCTCTTTTTGCTTTATGTTGGAATTATGTTTCCAATCATTGTATATGTTCCACTACATGTTTATATTAACTTAAACTATGCCCCAAATATAACTGAGATAACCACGTTCTCTGATGCTCTAAAAGTTTGTCCTGGTGAAGTTTTTATTACTAACTTTGTGGCAGAAGATGTTGATAAACAGGAAAGTTCTTTTCATGCAAACAATATTAAACGTTTGATTTTAGTTTGATCGCTTTTTGATGAACTTGATGAATGTTTGCATTATCGCTAGCATGATTGTGTTTCCGGTCATTTTTGTGTGCAATGTTTTGATTATCCGTTTTTTGCGCCAAAATCAGCATCTAATTTCTAACAAGCAGATGCAAACTGAGATTACAAAAACCCTGACAGTTCAAGTGATATTAAAGTACACTGCGTTTAAAACGAAATAGTTTAGGCTCTGCTGCCTTTATTGGCTGCGGGACTTCCATCCTGGTGATTCAAACGGCGCGTATGGTATTTCATGAAAGTGATACTCCCATCTACACTAACTATTCTTTGATGATAAGAGCGTGGATACCGTTGCTGAATCCGTGCATTATGATCTTTTTTATAAAGCCGTACAGGCGACAAGTTGTTTATTTTTTTGTTCACTCAAACCAAGTTCAAAGTGTCAATTAATAAAGTTTTGATTTAAAAGAACAAACCTGGAAGAAGTGCCTTGCAATTTGATGCTGCTGTTGGACGCCTTCGAAGAACTTTCCTTGTGCTAATTGAGGTGTTGGTGGAATATGTGTGAATTGCGGTAAACTTGCACTTGATTGAAGTCCGGGAGGCTTTATAGGAATAACAGGCGATGCTTCATCAATGCGGAAGAGTTCGGGTTCACGTTCTTTCAATTTCACAAACTCTTTTTCTTGATAACGACGTAAAAGGGAATCGAGTGAGTTTGTTTCACTTGGAGGCTCTGCAAAAAGATTGCTTGTTAGTTGATTTAAAAGTGCAATTAAACTCACTTTCAGTTATTTCTGTTGCGTACTGAGTGCCTAAGATCTGGAATTTCTCCCAGATTGTAGGCGTTCCAGATCTTGAACTTGTTGATCGCCTCTCTTCTTCTTCTGCTTTCTTTTCCTCCGCCTTGGAGTCTACTCGAGACGCGTCTTGATGATGCACTTCGACCGTCGTTTTGGCTTTTTGATCAGTTGTTTCTGCTTCACTAGTAACTCCGGACTTTTCAGTAGAAACTAACGAAACCAAGCCGTGACTGGCCGAATCAGTTTCGTATTCACTTTCGTTTCCTTTATAGTAATCGGGCACCGAATCGTCCTTCTCTTTCTCTTCCGGCTTAGAAGGGATTTCTGGAAGACGGGCAACAGGCAAAGTCGGAGCGTCTGGAGGTCTTGGCAAGCCTTCGTTGTGTTTTTGTTGTGGCGATGCTGGTCTTGGCGGTCCAGCTTCAAGATCTTGGCGTTTGGTGCGGAAAATGCCCTAAAAGACGGAGTTTATTGATTTAATTGATGTTTGACATGCCAATCCTTGTAATCTCGGCCAAATCGATGTTTGTTGTAAATAACCACAGCGATAGCATAAATAGCCGCACAATAGTGGAAGAATGCACAAAGACAGAAGGAATATTAAAAACCAAACAACTAAGCAAATTCCAAGAATGCGAGTGCAACTAAAAAGTTCCTTTTTACATTAACTTAAAGACTTTATCAACTCACTCAACATTCAAAACACAATCTTGTCCCATTTCCTTTTGAGTCTAACTCTGTTGACGGGCAATGGCAGTGATAACGAAGACCAAAAGATTTACAGATAGAACCCGGAGCACAGTCGTTTAAAGAGTCGGATGTGCAGGCACCTTCTTGCAATTCTGAAATGAATGTTTGAGATAGCTCAAAACGGAAATCTATTATTCTAAAAATTCTTAGATGTTTGAGACTTTTAACATCTAAATAGACACAATTGAGCGTTGTTTAAAATAAACATTTATAGTCTCTCTTTACAGAAGAGCTCACCTTGAATGTCCAATTCTAAATCTGTCAAAGGGTCGTCTTTTTGCTTTCGACCGGAAACACTACGTTGCAACTCTTCTACGGAACAGTTAGCGGCCGTTGAGCACATTGCATTCAGAACAAAAGATTGTCCGCTTTTGTCGAATTCACGAACACACGCACTTTCCGTGCCACCGTTGGCCATCTGAAATGAATGAGCAATTATATTGAAAGTGTAAGTGTAAAATACGTGCAAATGTGAGGGTGGACTTTAAATAGAAACCTTTAACCGTATCTTTTAATCTTTTAAAAGTTACCATATCCTTTTTGTGCAAAATGACGTTTTAGACGACATTGAAAGAATTGTTCCGACTGTTCCGACAAATCTGATTCTTCTAATCAATTGACATTTTTTGTTTGTTCAGCAACATAAAAGTGATGTGAACTTCTTTTTAACAAAGACTTCTCGAAAACTACACAAACCTTTATGATTTCACCCCAGCAGCTAAGCAAACTAAAAGGTTTCGACGAGGCGGCAAAGCACAGATTTTGTCTGTATGATCACAACAATCACATCACTCTTTGAGTATTTAAAGCAGTCACAATTGAATCAAAATATTCAAAAAGAAAAATGTCTCGTTTTTTCTTTACCTTGTTCGTTCTTGTGTTGATTGTTGGAGGGCTGGATGCAAGTATCCGTTCTCGAACCAAAAAGCGCAAGCCTTATTCAACAAGTACGGTCAATCCGGCCAGCAATCTTTTCCGTCTCCCATTGAATAAGCAAAAAGTTAGTTTTGACAAAAACGTTTAAACAACTAATTTCTAGACTTCAATTGCAATCGGCGACTCTTTAACAAAGCTTGATTTGCTCATCAACACCGACTCTCCGTACAACAATCTTAACATCAACGGATGCTTGGCTCCGAATCTTTTGGGTCCTCAATGCTATTCCAAAGCTTATGATCCAAGAACATCCAAAAGCGGCAAATTTGACAAGAACAATTTGCACGAATACACAGATGATTTGCATTTTGGAAGTCATTCGATTAGGCAATTCGAATTCAGAACTTCTGTTTGTGAAGACACTTGCACGTGGTGTATGCCTTGCGGTGACTGGAAGCATCGGTTTGGGTCCGGAAAGTTTGAAAACACCAAAAAGCTTCGTCAACCAAGCCACAAAGGCCGGTCTTTTCTCCAAGCCTCAATACACGGTTCGTTTTGATGCACAAAAAGACAACCGGTTCAATGGAAAAGGAGAAGTTGTATTTGGCGGCGTGGACACCAAAAAGTGCGCCAAACCTAATCAGCCAATTTCTATTCTGTACAAAGAAAGAAACTACAGTAAGTTGAAGTTATATCAATGTTGTTAAAGCTTGTTTATTTTAGTTACCAATTCGCCAGTTGATTGGACTTTTAGGCTTTCTAACTACTCCTTCGTCTACAATGGCAAAAATCAATTTGACGACTATGCCAAAGAGATTGCCATACCTACGGAAGTTAAGTTCAGTGTTTATCAAGAAGTCATCACTCTGCCTTACAACATGTTCAACAAACTGTCCATTGTTGCACATTCCGCCCTCGACGTAGACTTTGCCATTTCGTGCAACAGCAAACTGGAATTCAAATTCCAACTAAAAGACGAATCATCTGGCAAAACGATTGATTGGACTTTGAACGAGAAAGACTTGTTTGTGAAGAAAATAGAAACTCCTTACAGCGGAACGAAATGTCTTTTGGCTATTAAAAGTGAATCTCAATGGTCGGACAATCGTTTCAAAATAATCATTGGACAGCCACTCTATCAAAATGCATGTGTTCTGCACGACTTAGAAAAGCAATCTGTTTCATTGAGTCGTCGTCTCAATTGATTGTGTTAAACTTTGTTTGAATAAACAAAATTGTTGCAATTGTTTAAAGTGCAAAGAGATTGCGAAAACAACTTACTTTTAACAAAACTAATTGTGATGCTAGTTTCTCGTCTTCTCGTTCCAGATCACGTCCACACAATTTCTTGACTTTTACTCTAAATGTTGCTAACGGAGCTCGAACACATTTGCCTGTCTTCAGACGCATTTCACCAGCTCCGCAAAGACAATCTGGAGTTGTTGAGAACTTGTCGACAACTTTCTGCATTTTTTGTCTGCAGTTCATTTTGCGGAGTTTTGTGTCTCCAAGAAGTGCAGCCAAACCGCCAACGGACACAATTGGCGCCCAATCAGAAATTGCAGGTTCTTGGTCCATTTTTGTCGGTGAAGTTGTAAGTGTTGTAAAAGTTGATTGTGGACTTTAAAAGGTTATGTATATTTAGAATGTTTGGTTAATCTCACCTTTCACTTGCCAATGTTGTTGTTTCCCAAGCACCTGTCTCCGTCCATTTGTCTGTTTCACTAACGCCAATTTCCGTTTGCGCAACAATTTGTTCCAGTCGTTACTTGCCACTCAATTGTTGTCGGCTGCTCAGACGTTAAAATAATTGAAGGAGTTGTTTGAATTGACTGCGTATTGTTGTTGTTTTAAGCTTTTTAGTTGTTTTTGTCGTCTGTTGAACAGTAGTTGTGACTTTTTGTGGCGGGAACAACTAAATTGAATAGTTGTAATGTTTAAGAAATATCAGTGCTAGGTTGCCCCGTGCACTTCACCAAAAATTTAGGTTATTGTTTGAACACATTCGAACAAACATTGCGTACCTTTGATTAGGTTGAATAAAACCGAATAAAGCGTGCGAGCGAGATGTTTTATTGTGAAAGCGAAAAGCTTCGTTTATGTGTTTAGTGCTCTTTTTCTCTACTTGCTTTTTTTAAACGATTGCTATTTTTAACACTACAGTTATCGTTATAATCAACGTTACCTTCAAAGTTTGTTGTTGTCATTTGCTCTTTTGTCATCCATTCATCTTTCGTTGTTTCTGCGCCCAAAAGCTCACCGATTGTTGTTTGAATTGCTGGGAATTGTTACAGGCTCTGTCACTTTTGCTGTAGGCTTTTGACCGGGTTTTCCAACTACTGGAACTTTCACATTTTGGCCAATCTCTTCTGGATATATTGGTAGAACAGTAGACACAGGCGGGCCTTTCTCATCTGGCGGATATGTAGAGACAATAGGCATGTAAGTCGGAGGAATGAGAACGGGAGTAACTGACTGTGGAATGTTGTTGGGCCGAGCAGGTACAGCGGGATTGATTAACCAAATGCCACTGAAACTTGTTTAATAGCATTTGAAATAGAAGCAGAACTTACCCAGTTGGTTTTGGCTCTAATGTAGATTGTCCAACTGTCAAAGTCGTCATTGTTTTCTGTGTTGTTTTGGTTGTAAGTTGTTCTTCAACCTTCTTAGTTGTTTTCTGAGCTTCTGTTATTGGAACAAAAGGCGGTTGAGTTGAAGTACTTGTTGGTTTGGCTAACCAAGGACCATTTAAAGTTCCGTTTGGCCATACAAAAATTCCTCCACCCGGGACGACAAAAGGCTTCGTGTCTTCTGTTGGTCTTGTTTGCTCCACTTTTTGATTTGGATACAAAGTTTGAGATTGAGTTGAAGATGAAGTTGAAGACTGAGTTGGCTTAGTCGACGTAACAGCTTTAGCTGGAACCCACCAAGGTTTAGGAAGTTCAGCACCGGGACTAACAGGCAAGTCAACGGTATATCCAGTTGGTTCAATACTTGTTGCTTTGGCACCTTCTTGTGGGAACACATCCCATTCTTCAAACGTTGGACCAACGGTGCCTTCGTTTATTCCACCTGTCGGGATCCACTGTGTAAAATGCTGCTGTTGAGGAGGAACGGGAGGCAAAGTTGGTCTATCAGCTGAATGCCATGGATGTGTAGCCGGACCGTAAATGTCGCCAAATTCGTCAAGTTTGTCAATGTATTCTTTAGTCGTTTCAAAAGTTTCTCTTCCAAAAGGCCACCAAGTTGGAGTTGGTTTTGGAGAGCTTTTTGACTTGTCAATCGGACTTTTTGTCTGTTGATTTGGATACAAAGTTGCGTGCGTTGTTTGCTGTCCTGGATACAGAGTTCCTAGAATTTTGGTAGTCGCTGTTTGCTGATTTGGATACAATGTATCTGGACGTTTTGTCGTTGTAGTCAGATGTTGATTTGGATATAGTGTTCCCAGCGGCTTGTCTGGAATTGATTGAAAAGGCTGTTTTGTTGGCTGAACAGTAGACATAGTTAATTGTTGAAGAGTGATTGCTTGTGGCTCAGCAGTCATTGATGGAATTGTTATTGGCGGAATTGTTATAGGAACCGGACTTGGAGCTTGAAATTCCGTAGGTGCCGGGCCAACTGGAGGTATTACAAACGGATAAAAACTCTGCCCACCACCGGTTGAGACGATAATTGGTTGAATATGATGACCAGCTCTTTCGGAGAATTTAAACAAGTTAGCATATTGCGGTTCTGCAACAAATTTAAGTTAAATATAATTGCAATTGCATCTTATTTACCTTCATCTGAGCCGTCAAAACAGTCCGACTTTCCATCCAACAACCATTTGCGCAGAACACATTCACCATATCCTTTGCAAGGAATTGCACCGGGCAGTAAACAAAGTTTTCTTTTTAAAAGCGAACAAAACGAAGCTTCTTGAGTGTCCGGCGATGATTTAATGCCCAGTTCATCTGCACATCTCGGAGTCGTGAGACAATCAGCCAAATGCTCTAAATTAGCACAATAACTGCCGCATTTGATTTGACCCGGAAAACAGTCTGAAAGTGTTTTAGTTTGAGTTGATTAACAAACAACAAACTTACATTCATCACTTTCATCCGGACAGTTTGGATGACCATCGTGAAAATTGCGCAAAGGAATGCATCTATTTTCGCCAACAACTCCGCAATCAAATTGGCCAGCCTCTCCGCAAACACCCGTAAATCTAGTTTGGGCAACTTCAATGGATGGCCACTGCCCTTCAACAAGAACCCGAAACCAGTCGGAAGCGATCAACAAACAAATCAACAATCGGAGCATGTGCTTTTCTCCGTTGGCTAAACATCTAGCCGCCGTACCACAACGGCAAAAGCAACATACAAATGGAGCAGAAGACGTTACTTGACGACTGATTAAAGAAGTCTTTGGACTTAAAAGATTGTTCTGGAATTTATTTGTTTAATTCGCGCATTCGGTTGTCGCGAAAATGAGCGAGTAGCGAACTTTTAAACATTAAGAAGCATGTTTTGAAACAAACAAGAACCGTAACCGAAACAAAAGTCACAGACGCGTAAATGAACACAAATAGTACAACAACTATACGAAAATTGTCAACCTCCCACAAAAAACAGTTAAACATACAAACGCAAAGTCTAAAATCACCCAAACTTCCCGTCTGCTATACGAGTTGCTTTCAATCGTACGATCCTCAAAAACACTTTAAGTCAAGTGAAGCATGACTGTTTAAGTTGAAAGTTTTTGTGTCCCAAAACCTAAGAAATCACATGGACTGTGCACTCGGCAAACGCTTGCAAATTCTCCAAGAAAAACGTTTGGAGGCAATGAAGCGACGTTGAAATTGGGACAAAACGGGCGAAAGGATCAAAAAATCAAATTTAAGCGAACGTGAGAAATTTGAAAAGTTGCATTCAAACAAAACACTCAAACAATTGAAATCAATAATTGCAAGCTCAAATCGTCCTCAACATTCTAACTATACGGTTGACCAAAAAAGAAATTATACTATCCGTTGGTCATTTGGCACAAAACTTCCAGCAATTCAAAACAAGGAAGGTTCAATGTCCAGCAGACGCCGACAAAAATGACCCTCCAAATTACCCCATTCAATTGAAAAAACTACACCGGCCTTTCTAAAAAAATACAGGCCATTTTGTCGTGCAATCAAGCGTGAAAATCCGGGCATTTCAAGAGTGTAATTTTCACCTTTGCCGGGTCTGGTCATTTTCTTCAAAAATTGCGGGAAAGGCCAAAAATACCTCGGCGCCTGAATGACCGACGCAGGTAGTTTTAGCCCCGAGTGGACATTAAGTGTCGGCGGCGCCAACCGGATGTCGCTGCAGATTCGCCATTCCATGTTGAGGGGTTTCGGCAAGGTGCTTTAAAATTGTTTTGAGGAAAATGTTTTCTTTAAGGAAAAGTTGGCGCTCAATTTTAGTCGAACAGCTGAGATGTTGAAATTCCGTTGGTGTTGAAACTCTAATAATATTGACAGTTATGAAAGTTTAATAATTGTTACTTACTCAATCAGATGCAAAGTCTGTTTAAACAATCATTAAAATAGAAATTACAAGTCACAAAATTTGCAACAAAGCTTTTTTGTCTTTTAACACACTTAAAATTACTCATAAGAACAACTGGAACGCGAATAAACTGCAAAATAGTTTGACTAAGAAAGCTTTTCTTTAAAGATGACTTCAATTTGGAGTGTTTTGTTTGTTATCAATTGTGTTCGATTGTCGACAAATGTGAATTAAATAAATATGTTCAATATTTTAAACAATAGTTCTTTCTATTTGTTTAGCTGCTGATATTTGTCTTTTTAAGGTTCATTAAAGGAAACCTACGTTTAACAAACAAATTGACCTCCGTTTTTGCCTATTTAAATGTTTTAAAGTTTTCCTTTTTGTTCTAAATGACGATGTTCATTAAATGGTTTGTGTTCTTTTTCAACTGCATCCACGCAGTTGATTTAAACAAAAACAAGCCAATAGAATTTCAATTCTATCCTGTACATCCGAAGTTCTATGGAGAAGGTAACTGTTTTTAATGTTCAAATATAACCTTTATTAAGGACCGCACAAATATCACATGCAAATTGCAAACATTTCAATTGGAACGCCTGGTATGTTTTGTAATTGCTTTATTTGTTGTAATGTTGATGTTGTTTTAGCACAAACGTTAAAAATCTCCCTTCAAGAACTTCATTACAGCAGCAATTTGCGCGTTATAACAAAGGCTCCGAGATGTTAGTTTAATGTTTTAAATTCATTAACGAAAAGAAGTTTAGTGAGTCTCGAAAGTCCAGGCACATTTCAAACAAGGTAAAGAACTATTTATTTTTATATCAAAAGCAAACTTTCAGTGCATCGTCAACTTTTAAAGAACTAGGCAAAAGTGAGCAGAATCAGTTTGGAGAAAAAGAAGGAGTTATCGGAACAGATGACATTCAATTTGGTGATCATTTCATAAGTGAGAAGCCATTTTTGGTCTACACATCAGATGTCGAGCACTGGTACACGGATTTGTTTTTGACTCGTCCACTAAAAGACACAAAAAATCACTTTATGCATTCGGTGTTGGAAGACTACGAAGAGAAAGTCGTAGTGTTGACTTACAAGTAAAAGAATTTAATAAATCAACGAAAACAACAACTTTGTTTAGAAATCAAAAAGCTTCCAAAAGCATACCTGGACTTAAATTAACAATTGGAGGCCGACCAAATCATCTTTGCAAATCAGACTGGCGCTATTTACCCGTTCAAGACCCTCAAAGCTTTTTTGGTGGCAGTTTTCCGTGGCTAGTTAAAATGGAAAGGTACACACTTACAGTTGAAACTGTTTTTAATTGAAAGTTTAGCATTAAAGTCGGCGACAAACAAATAAACCACACAGCTCCAATGCTTGTAAACTTTGGTCTCACCGGCTTCTACGGAATGATGTGGCATCACGAAGGAAAAGCAAAGATCTTGAAGGAGCTGTCTGGAGGCGTGAATTCAAAAGATGAACGTGTTTCATGTACTGTAAACAAAGACATCACATTCAAGTGAGATTGTTTACTGCTAAAACAATATTAAACGAATGTTTAGAGTTGCCGGATTTGAATTCCGTTTTAAGCCAAAAGATTATTTGTGGAACGAACCTCGAGTCGTTAAAAATGGACGTTGTCTTTTGGAGCAACATTTCGGTAACGATTATTACTCAATTCCATATTGGTTCTTGTACGACAAGTGTTTGTTGCTAGACTTTGAAAAGAATCAAATTGGTTTGGCTACTCGAAAGTAATGAAATAAACTAATTGTTAATGCAAAGTTGAACTTTTTATGTGTCTCATACAAATCAATCAATGTTTGTTTAGCTTTTTGTTTGATGCCTTCATTCAAGTCATATTTAAGCAGTATCAAGCATTGTTTAAATGATTAGTTCCTAGCCTGCGTTTAAAATGACTCTAATGTGGTCATTTTTATTTCTAATCTAATATCAGCATGTAGTGTTTATTCGGTTGATTTGAACAAAAATCCGCCTATTGAAATTCAATTCCAACCTGTTCATTGGACGCCATTGATATACGAAAGCAAGTTTGTTTTAAATGTTTATGCAACTATTTTTATGTTTAGTTCCTTATCAACCACACAGACAGCATGCTAATATTACAGTCGGGGTGCCGAGTCAGCAAATTACACTTGAATTGGGTGAGTTCCGCTGGAAAATCGAATTCCGATTACCGACCAGCAACGCTTCTTCAACTTTCTATCAGCCAAAGAAGTCTTCTACTTTCAAAAAAGTCGATACAGTAAAAACTACTTTTGTGAAAAACGACACTGTTGGAACTGATGTTATGGAAGTAAGCATAAAAGCTGATCATATTTATTTAAAGGCGCTTTTAGATTGGAGGCACTTTTTTGGATGACGTTCCGTTTTTCTTCGACAATAGCCCTGCTACCACATCCGCACAGTTTTCTCTAAATCCACCTTTTGACAATCCGAAACACCATTTGCTGACATCAATCCTTAAAAACTACAAACAGAAAATTGTAGTCATCACATATGACAAGTTAGCTTTCTAAATTGCTTCTTAACGTGTTTAACATTTAGGCCAACTAAGAACTACTTCCAAGCACCTGCTTTAAAGTTGACTATTGGAAAACGGCCGACTAGTTTATGCAAGAATGATTGGCGATATCTTCCAGTGGAAGAAGACCCCTTTGCTTATCGCTGGAAGAGCTATCAAACAGTTTGTCTTTAAATACTTTATCTAGAAACAACACTTCAAATTTTAGACTGTTTTTCCTTGGCTTGTAAAACTGGAATCGTAAACAATCATTTAAAATCTTGTTTAATCGCTGCATTTAGATTGAAAATAGGAAATCATCAAATTAACCACACCGACGACGAACCAATGCTAGTCAACTTCGGTCTAACCAGTCAAAATAATAATCTTTGGCATCGGCATGGAAAGCGTGCAATTATAAAAGAGTTGCTTGGTCACGAATCCACAGATCGTTATGTTCCGTGCTCAGTTAAAAAAGATCTTGTTCTTAAGTGGTTTACAAGTTTGTTTAAAAGCTAACTTACTTTGTTTATAGAGTTGCCGGGTTCACTTTTCGATACAAACCACAAGATTACTTGCTGACAGAAAAGTATCAGCGCTTACAAAGACGGATGTCCTTTTAGATATTCTGACATGTTTGACTATTACACAGTTCCTTATTATTTTATGCATGATAAGTGCTTGTTGTTAGATTATTCGGGAAAGCGTCGAATTGGTTTGGCTACTCGAAAATAATGAAATAAAGATTGTGCAAGTTGTTGGGAGTTGTTTAAGTAAACATAAAAAACTGATTCGATCAATTCAATTGTTTGTTTCTTTGTTGAGTCAAGAAAAACAAGCAGCATGTTCTGTGTTTAAATACTTGATAGTGAAGACTATTTCAATTCAAATGAAATGCACATTCCTACTAGCGTTCCACGAAAAAGAGCAAAAAACTCTCAAAAGCGAGTTGGAAAAAATGTTTCGATCACAGCTCTTTTTTGCTCTGTTTTTCTTCTCCTTTTATAAAAAGAGAGTTTTTTGCTCTTTTTTGCGGAACGCTAATCCGTACTCGTGGCCTCAACTACACTTTTAAAGAGATTTAATAAAGCTGATCAAAACATTAAACACTCAATTGTATTGTAGAAACTTTTAAACAGACAAAAAACGTTTGCTTTTGTTTGTTCAGCTTTGTGTCAATTTAACTTTTGACAACTTAAAATGAACAGAGCAAGTTACCTACATTCAATCTGACTATTTAAAAGCGGCTCAAAATCTCATTTGTATCATTATTGAACATCATGTTCTTAGTTTGTCTACTCTTGTTTTTGAGTAGTTATGTTCAGGCTGCAACTAAACAGCCAATTGAACTTAAATTCCGTTCGGTTTTTGAAAAGATGCCTGATGGAAGTAAGTTGTTTGCATTGTCGTTATATCGAGTTAATTAATTCAAGAAACACGGCCGTATGCTTCTCAAATAGCTTCTATCAATGTTGGAACAAGCGGTTAGATTGTTTATTTGAATGTTTATTGTCGATATTTTTAGGTCAAAAAGTTCAAGTGGCTTTGGAGGAGTTGTATTATGACAGTGAAACTCCTTTCAACTTATGTGGTCAAAACAAACCGGGACACTTTAACATGCAGTAATTGAATTGTTTTAAACGACAAAACCATTTCCAATTTAGGAAATCCAAAACATTTAAAAAGATATCAGAAGAAAAAGATCCAACAAGAGATCGTGTTTATTGGACTGTCGGAACCGATAACATTCAAGTGTTTATTTGAATCAAATATCATTTGTTAAACAGTACGTTTCAGATTGGAAAAACTCGTCTAAACAACGAGCCATTTTATGTTGGCCCGCCCTACGCAAATTGCACAAACGGAGAATTCTTTCTGACACCACCTATCGATTATAACAAAAATAATCCTTCACTCTTCAAAGGCTACAAAGAAAACATTGCTGTAATTGCTTTTGAAAAGTGAGTTTATTAATCAACTCTTTCAAAACAACTCCTTTTAGGCCAAATAATTGTGGTAACAAACAACCAGGCTTGATCTTAAACATCGGACAACGACCAACGCAATTGTGTAAAAATGACTGGCGCTACATGGACGCAGTTAAAGATCCGGATGAACTTTATGGATTTCCTTGGTTAGTAAAGATGGACAGCATAAAGATCGGCAACAAACAAATTAACCACTCAGAAGATGCAATTCCAATGCTAGCGAACTTTGGAATAACTGGACGCAACGAGTTGTTTTGGCATCCCGACGGAAAAGAAGATATCTTGAAAGAGTTGGGCGGATTGGTTAGGCCTAACGTGCAAAGCATTCCATGCACAGCAAACAAGAACATTGTTTACAAGTAATATTTAAAAGTTTGCATATTCAATTGAACGTTTTTAGAGGTCGGAGGCTTTAATTTTCAACTGGAACCGAAACACTATTTGGACAAACAGCCAAGAAAAGGCGAAGAAGGTAGTTGTCATTTAAATGACTACGCTCTGGCCAATTATTACAACATCCCATCATATTTGATGTACGATAAGTGCTTGTTACTGGACTTTGACAAGAAGAGAGTCGGTTTGGCTACTAGAAAATAAGTGTTTGGAACAAGTAATTGAAATAAACGAACTGTTAAAACAAGTTTGATTAAGTTTATTCACAAGACTAAGGAACAAAGCTGTAATTTGGAAACGTTTTGTGAAACGGGTAGTTTTTATTGTGGATGACAGGCGAAAAGTACTCGAAACTGTAGATCAACAAAGCCATAGTGACCAAATAAATGATTCCAATTACAAGCAGTTCAGGATTGCGTGGCTTCTCTTCTAAACATCTTTTTTACAGAACCTGCTTTAACTTTTACCTTCAGTAACCTCGACTTCGTCGAAGAGCGCAAACATGCTCGACTTCTTCGGTACTTGTGGAGTTGGAGGCGCGAATCGTCTCAGCGGTTTTTTAATGGAATAGGAACGCATTTAGACGACAAAAAGAAGCAAAACTTATTATGCGTGTAGCCAATACGCAGAAGAATAGATCAAACGCTGGTCGCTAATCCGTTAAACAAATTAATGAAATTGAGTTGCACTAATCGCATTAGTTGATTGCGAGCAAACAATACTTTCAATGCTTGGCTTTGTAGCAATTTTTGACTGAATTAAAACAATCCGACTAATTTACTCATTGAATTAATTTATTGGCACAATTAAAGAACTACACGAATTTCAAGGATTATGCACAATTTGAATAAAATAGGAGCTGAACGTTAATTATCATTCTTGTATAACTACTGGCTTTGTGAAAAGTGAAGAGAAGCTGTTTACAGAAGCTCTACTTTTTAGACGACGAATTACAAGTAGATTGATTTAAGAAATGACGCAATTCTTGTTTTTCTCTTGCGGTGGATAATATGGATGTTGCGGAGGTGCCTTAAACAATTAATATAGTTAAACGAACAGTTCTTTAAAACTTACATCGTGGCTGTAATTTGGAGGAGCATTGTAATCGCCTGGTGGTGGGCCTCCGTAATTTTGCTGAGGATAGTTTTGTCCTCCATATCCCTCCTTGTTGTGGATACTGTTGACCAGAAGATTGGCCGTATGGGTTTTGACCATAAGGTTGTTGACCGCCATATCCACTTTGTTGTGGATAGCTAGGATTTGCTGGATAAGGCGCTTGACCGCCACCGCTTGGAGCGCCATAAGAAGGCGGATGAAACGCTAAAATTACAATAGTTAACAAGTTTGAAGTTTTAGATTAAAAGATACCGTTTAGTCCACGAACACGCAAAATTCGAACATGAGTTGTGCCTTCTTGCATGTTTGGCAATGGATCGTCGAACTAAAAACAATTATAAGTATCTAGAAATCAAATTTGAAAGTCTTACATCACCCCAAACGTAAACATTGCCGGAATTTGTAGTCGTCAAACGCGGTTCGATGAGTGGAACGCTCATTTGTGACTGAATTTGATTCCACTTGAAAGAGTTCAAATCCAAAACCCAGTAATCGACCAATCGCTGAACATCGCCACCTCCATAATCAATTTCACCTCCAGCCAACAAGATAAATCCTAAAAGATGAGATTATTAAATAAGTAGATGTGATACTATTTACCTGAAGTCGAATCAAGAGCTGCCTGCTTTCGCGCACTTGGTAATCCACGTTGAGGGTCAGGTTGACAAAATTGGGTCGTAAGCTGCTGATTTTGCAATGACAAAATGTGAATTCGGCTATAATCAAGATGGCCATCCGGCGAAGCTGACAAGAAGTAAACGTTTCTAAAAGTTGTTGTGTTAAAGTTTGTAAAAACTACTGCATATGTTCTTACCCTCGACTCAAAAATCCATCGTAGAAGTGAGAAAGCTCAGCTCCAGAAACACTGAAGCGGTTGGTTGGCGGTTGAGGGCTTAGTTGCACTTGCGTTGACACAAGTGATGTTCATTTGAGGACCATAAATGACAACAAGTTCAGGCTGATCGTCACGCATTGAGCAGATAAAATCGACATCAATGTTGATTGGACTGTTAAGCAAAGAGCGTGGATCTCCAACTGGTGTGACTCCGTCATTTTGCAATTCAAAGCGCCAAACGTGCAAAACATATTGTCCATAGTCTTCGGATTGAGATGTGACAACAAAAGCTGTACCACCGCCGGAACTTGGTTGATTGAGTGCAAACAACATCTTTGCTCGTCCTTGAATGCGCAACGGAATCTCAGCTACAAAGCACTTTCGATGCACATCAAACACAACAATGCAAGTCATTGATTTTCGGCTTCCACTAAAAACAAAAAGAACAGTCAGTAAAGTATGAAAAATAACTTACGTTGTGATGCACTGATCATCTGCAGTCGGATCATAGAGGAAGTAGAGCTTGTTTTGATCAAGAGACTCTTGCATGTCCTGGAAAACCGCTTGACGCCATTTTCCGAATTGATAATCGAGCGGGTCTGGAGAGCCACCCCAAGGAACGGTAATATCTTCGCTTTGAACGGACATGATCTAAACAGTAAGAATAACGTGATGAATGAAAAGTGTTGTTGTTGCGGCGCGCAAGTAAAACAAATTTACAATAAAGCAGGACGTTTAAGTGGAAACCCCAACGATTCAAAGAAATAAATTGAAGGACGAAAAAGGAAGAAAACGAGCAACATCGGTGAATTTCAACAGTCAAACTGACAAACGATGACGTTCCTTTATGCGCCTTATGTGCGTGTGTTTCGCAAAAGAGGCATTGACCAACGTTTTTACAGCGTGCAAAGGCGGAGGGAAAGGTAAGCGGAAAGTTTCGTAAACAACACCGCTTTTGTGGAGAAGTTTAGAGAAACACCGAGAACTTGCAAAATGGTTGCTAATTCCGGATTTATGAAATCATTAACATGCGCATACTAACTAGCGGTCCGGGAAAAGATGACTCATCGTGGAGGTTGCGAGTAAACAAGTCGTTTTGACTCCGAACGCAGCACCGAAAAACAAAAACAACAGCCACTCGGCTGCGTCCTTTTATTTGCAGCAGTGAGGTCAAAGCTTGTTTGTGGTCATTTTTAAAAACAAACCATTCCATGTCGATTCGGGGTTCGTCTAGGCGGCTGTTGTGGACTTTGAACATGATCAACACTTCTGTATTCTGGATTGCGTGGTGGCTGCTTGTACAAAGAACTAAAATCTTGAGGCTTTTCTTTGTTTTTCAACTCCAAAAACTGTCTCCGTGGTTGTTGATTATGAACTACAATGCGATAACGCTTCTTTTTGCTGTACTAAAAGATTTGAAAACAATTAAACATTAAAGAAGCAACTTAGAGCTTACCATGTTACCCATCTTGATGCTTCGGAGTTAAACAATATCAATAAATGAATGAATTTGATAATAAGCTTATGAATAAAAAGGTCGCACAGAAAGATTTTAATTTCATCACACAAACATGAGAACATCGCACAATTTATTCTACGCGTAACAAAATACAATATGCATTATGAAGTTTTTGCTTTGTCAATCAAATACATTCAAACAATCTTTATAAGTTATTTGATTAGAAAAAGCAACTGGAATGAGATTATCAGTTTGTGTCAAATTATGGAGTTTTAGATTCGTTTGAAGGCGCTCGTGGCCCCAGGTTGGGTATTTGAATATGGCAAAAGTCGGCAATTGTTCCCAGTCCTTCAGCGCTTGACATTGCGCTTGAACCGCCATGACCAGAAGAGCTGGACTCTACTGACTGACTACGCGGCATCATCAACTGTGCTTTGTCGTTCGCTTGAACATCGCCTGTAAATGTTATGTTTAAACGTATGTACATTTTAAGTTCTCACCGTTGATCATCAAGTCCATCTGCTGAGCATTCGACAACTTAGACATTGGCGCTGAACGCAAATTCATCGGTTTTGCAGTCTTTTCGTGGACGAGATAAGTGGTAGTTGTAACTGATGTGCCGGGAATTTGATCATTGCCTGCATTGTTCATGTACTCGTTGCTAACGTTTACATATGGCATAGGCTCGTGATATTCGGGCTCTTCGAATTGTTGTTGACGTTGAATCGAAGGTCTGAAGTTACTTAAATTTGATTCAACTGATAAGAGTTTACCGTTGTTGTTCTTGCAGTTGATTGTGGTTTTGAAGAAGTGGAACTGTTGCTTGATTTGACGAGTGCTGTTTTGTCAACACATTGTGTTGCGTGTTTGATGAATGAGAATGCTTGGCTGATGTGCGTTCTTCGAAAATTCCGTCCCACAAAATTGGCTGTCCTTGTGCAGTTGAGTGTTTAGATCGATGTTTGTTGTTATTTAATTGCTGATCACACAATAACGGAGTGCTTTCATGATGACGTCTATCAATTAGATCAGAAACGTCAAGTGATGGCAATCCGCGTGCAAATGACTAAAAACAATATAGATTAAATCAGTTAAACTGTTTACCTGGATGCTCATTAAACCAGGTGCAGAAAGTGGTCTTGACGGCTTTGTGTGTGTATTCGAATTGAGACTTGTTTGAACGCCCTCTTCGGTGTCCAAATAATGATCGTCCATTCCAGCAGTGTTCTGAAGTTGCAAGTTATTCGGTAGTTAAACTTTAAGAACTTACCATTTTGACCGCTTCACTTACTAACCACTCCAAGTAATCACAAATTGTTTGGAATTGAGGCCGACTTTCTGGCTTTTCTTGCCAGCACATGATCATAACACCGTAAATCTCTTCAGGACAATTATGGGGCGCTTCCATTCTGTATCCTTCTTTCAGCAAGTTGTACAGCTGCGGCATTGCAATTGAAGGATATGGAGTTCCGCCTAAAGTCATAACTTCCCATAGCAATACGCCTAAATAAACACAAGTTTTGACGCTTAGATGATTCAAACAAGTACCGTATGACCAGATGTCGCTGTAAACTGTGTAAACATTTGCTTCTAGAGCTTCCGGTGCCATCCCTAAACAAAGAACAGTTGATTGACTGATGTTTAAAGTTACATTTGATTGGAAGTCGACCAGCGCCACGCTTTCGATAATAGTCTTGACAGAACACCTTGCGTGACAATCCGAAGTCGGAGATCTTTGCAGTAAAGTCACTGGCAACAAGGATGTTTCGTGCGGCCAAGTCTCTGTGAATAATCTAAACATTGCGTTTTAAAGTTTGTTTATAAGCGATTGGCCTTTCAATCAAAAGGTCAAATTACTCCAACAATCAGGATGCTTTGTTTATAAAAGCTGGAAACTGTTTAGTTCAAAGTCACTTTCATTCACGTTGCCAGAGAGTAATGATGCTATTGAAAGTTTTTCCAGTTCTATTCATTTGCCTCTTGTTATCTTTTCAAGAAGTATCAGCTTATTATACATGCCAAGAACTTGCCAGACAGTAAGAATATTAATAAACTTTTATTTAAAACTAATTTTTAGATGCGAAAATCTTGCTGATTTAAGTCTCGAAACTGCCAACCGCACGATTGCAGTCTACGAAAGTTCTCTTGAGCAGTCAAAATACAACCTTTTGAACAATAAAACCGACGAAGCTTTTGAGTATATCTTCTGAGCAATTGGAATTGCAGAGACTGATCACAGCAGCGAAAGATCTTTAAAGGGAACAGCTCCACTTTGGAAAGTTGTTGGAATTATGTATAGAATTGTCGAGAAGTACGCTTTTATCACTTTACATTTAAATGTACCCGGTTTTCAGGTACGATCAATCTCTCCGTGCAATGAACAAAGCCATAGAGTATGCTCCAAATGATCCGGATTTGGTTGTTTATCGAGCAGTAACCTATCACCTCCTGAATCAAACTGACTCGTCAAAGGCCGGCCTAAAGCGTGCTTCAAACATGGGAATTCGTCTGGAATCAACGATGGAAAAGTTTAACGAATACAAAGCCAAGCTGAACACGACCGATGCGGACTTTGAATAATCTTTACTGTGTACTGTGTAAATAAAGCAAATTAATTGGACGTTGTGTGTAATTTAAGATTCTATCGCTTTGCTCGACAAAATGTCAGCAGCTTGTTTTGAGACAGTGTGCACAGATCAAAGACATTTTTACTTCTCAAAGTCTACTCGCTACTTAATCATTCAATGCACTTTTAAAGCAAACTCAAGTCAAATTTATTATTTATGGCATTTTAAAGCGCTTTTAATTCAAGTGCACAAGAAGACCTACACAGTGTTTGGTTTTGCAGGCGCTAAGTAAACTCCACAAAAATGTTCGATGACTGGCAACTTTGTATCTTTTACACATATGGAATTCCTTTGTTCTTATTGAATGTGCGGACAATCTATCTATTAAAAAGTAAACAGGCTCACTTCTCGTCAAAGTTCTACTTGTTGTTCTTTCTTTCCGGAATAAATGTAAGTTGTTCAAAACAGAAGAAGTTTCAAAGATCAATAAATTCGTAGGAATCGATTCTTTATTTAATAAACAATTATTGTCTGCGTTTGGCGTCAACTTCCTTTCTTTACGAGAACTACTTCTCTTTATTTCATGAGTGGAGTCTGTGGAACGTGCCAATTGTTTTTCTGCGTAGATTCTGCTCTTATGCAACAAATTTCTTCCATTTACTCTTGTCACTTAATCGTCTAACAGCAATTGTCTTCTACAGAAATCATGAAAAGGTAAAAGTTGTGGCATTTAGTGAATCGACAAGAAATGTTTAGTGGTGGTCAAAATACCAAACTTATTGGATGATTTTTCTCTATGTCGGACCATTTATTGTCAGTTTTCAAGAACTGTTTAATAAATCTAAATTTGAGTTGTCTGTGGTTGGCAACAAAGCAATCGTTCAAATCGCAACAAACAATCAATTTAATCCAATCGTTAGTTTTTAAAGATGTTGTTTGAAAGTCGTTCTAACTTGTTCAGAAAACTTCGATTGCAAGTGTTGTTATTATCGGTAGCTTTTCAACTCTAGCCGTTATTTCAAATTTAATAGCACTTGCATCGTGGAAAAGAATGAAATCAAAGATCCCGCCTAAATATCAGGATTATGAATGGAAGCTGTTGTGGATGACCATGATATCTTATGCAGAGTCATTAATTACGGCAAGTTTTTAAAAGTGTGCTTTTGTTGATTTGATTATTTAAAATTGTTTTAGGTCTTCTATCACATTTCTCTGTTGTTTATTGCTGTTGATCCTTACACTAACATAATAATTTATTTGCTGATAAGCGATATGGTTACGTTGTCTCCAACGGCCATTATTTTGTTTGCTAGTCAAGCTCTTCGCTCCCTAATCTTTCCTGAATTCAACTTTAAAATATACATCTCAACTATTCGTGAAAGGATAAGTGGACACGGAGTTGTTGCTGTAATGAGTGGATCTACAAATTCTTATCAAAACTTTGATCAAAATAAATTGCAAGTTTTGGAAAGGAATCCGGTTGAGCCCACGCTGCACCCAACTACAATTCAACAACAGTCTCGAAACAAGACTCCACGTCAACGAGCTAGTGTTGTTTTGCCAGCAATTACCGTACAAAATAACATTTCAATGCCTGGAACAATTTCATCTCAGGAAACCAATGTTACTTTGGTTTAACGAAATAAACTATTCCAACAAGAATAACAAACCTTTTTACTAGACAAGAACTCCATGCCGGCAGAAACTTCGGTTGCAAAACGTATCAAGTCGCGTAGAGTCAGATTTCGAATAACCATTGCTGTGCTGCCCATTCCACTCTGTTCAATTGTTGCTTTGCGCGACGCATGTAATGATGGAAACAGATTCTCTTGTGAGTCTTCGTGTTGTGCTTCTGAAGAGTTTGGCCGATGACGACGCAAAAAGTCTCTACAAATAAATAGATTGTCTGATACTTATTCTAAACAGCAAGATACCGTAAGTTTCCATGTGGACATAACTCGAGAACCATATATAGCGGGCCCGTTCCAGTGCAGCAACCAATTAATTTGAGAATGTTTTTATGGTTTCCGATGCTTTTGAATATTTGCATTTCACTGACCAAAATAATGAGCTCCTTCTCTTGTGCGGCTGGCTTCAACTTTTTGACAGCAACTGGGACCTAAAAACATAATTTGAAACATGCATATCCAACAATAGATTACCTCTTTTCCAGCATTCGACTTCTTCTCATTTTGCGCTTTAAGAACTCCGCGCCAAACTTCACCAAAGGCGCCTTCTCCAACGATATCCAGCAATTTAATTCTAAAATAACTTCCAATTAAAAAGCATCATATCAAGAAATAGTTACCTCGATCTATCAATTTCATATGACTTGTCAGTTGGAACTTCATATTCAGAGACTAAAGATGATTCAGAGTTGACTCGAGTCCGGCTTCTTGAATGTCCTTTGCCAACGATTGGCTCAACTGTGATTGTGTACGAAGAGGCTAAATCTGACCAGCCGTCTCCTTCTCTTGGCGGCTTCTTAGTGATCACAACCTAAACAATTGTATGAAATAAACTGTTGAAATAACAAATTACCTTTTTTCGAATTGTCATTTTGTCTAAATTTTGCAAGCCTGCTTTTCTTGTCTTGCGCGAGAAGAAATAGTACATTAAACTGAGCGTCAAGAACGAAACCAAAGACATGACTAGAAGAATCAAGAAAATCGTGTAAATCAGCGGCCACGGAGAATAAGGGTTGTCGGTTGGCAAGCTCATTGCTCGGAATTCGTTGACAGTCAAAGTTGCATTTGCCATTGACTAAAACATACTGTTTACTTAATTGATTAGAAATCAACTTACAATTCCCAATGTGTTGCCAGCAACACACGAGTAAATTCCTTGATCTTCAACTTTAACGTCTGTAATTGTCAATGTATATTGTTTCTTTTGATTGTCGTGAAAGATGTGTGCTCTCTGAAAAGCGTATTGTTAAAATCAGTGATTAACATTTTCAATACCTTGACAGTGCTCATGTCAACAAAATTAAAGACGCTGTGTGCTTGTTTTGCATCCCAACGAACATAAGAACCGTTGATTTGAACGAGATGCTAAAAACGATAAAATGAACTTAATCAAACGACTCTTTAAACTCACAATCCAAACAACATGAGGAACCAAATCTGATAATACTTGGCAAGTGAAATTTACAGTCCCGTTAACATCGATAGTTTTGTTCATCAAGATGTTTGGCAAGATTATGGGACGAGCACGAACTAAAAGAGTGCTTTAGTGATTTGAAGTTAGCTGCTTACTTCTGTCTCGAACATCAACACGAAAGTCTCGTCGAATTGCGCCGACGTTGTTGAAAATATCACAAGTGTAATGCCCGGAATCTAAAGAGTTATTAACTTAATTTGTTGTATTGAAAGCTTGCCAGCTTCTGCAGCATCTTCTAGCTCCAAAGACCATTTACGCAACCGATAAATTGATCCGCTCTTCCGTTCGGTGTCCAATCCAATTTCTACGTGGTCTTTTCGCCAGATTACTTGAGGTTCTGGAATTCCGCCCGCCTTACAGTTCAAACGTAATGTTCTGCCCGACGGAATGACAACTAAACAAACATTTAACAGCAAAGCTCTTTAGTCAATTACCGTTTGTGTCTTCTTCAGTTTGTCGAAAATAAGGAGCAACTAAATGCATTGATTTGTTAAAGTGCTCTTTATAAACTGTTGTTACCTCTTGTTGGAGTAAGTGGCATTTTCCACGTTCTTGTAGTCCAACGATTTGTTTGTGGATCAATGTCGGGCCGAGTTGTGATTTCGGCTATTTCACCAATTGTGTCACGCATTTCCGGCGCTCTTTTTACGTTTTCAATTGTTGCATCCTGAACAGTTGTGTTGTTTTTGAAGAACTTGTGATGATTATAAAAACTTACTGATTTGTCTGCTTGTTCTTGCCTCTCCAAGGCCATTTTGGCCATCTTTTCATGTTCTTGCTCGAGAATTGGTATCCGATGCTTTAAAATTTGCTTTGCTCTTTCCAGCTTCGACTCGGTGTCTAAAATTGAATTAAGTTTTTGAAAGTCATTATTTAAAATTGCAAAGTTTAAATTCGAAGACCCTTATTCAACGGCCAATAAGTGTTTAGCTGATGTCTCAACTCCAGCATTTCAGCCGACGTCATTAAACCTGGCATGATTGCAGTAAGGTCAGGAATTTGTGTTCGAACCAACTCGTCGAACAAAGCTACCGGATCTACAAAGTTTTTGATTAAAGTCGGTGTTTACCAAGAGGTGTGTTAGTATGGTGTAAGTGTGCAACATGTGAAGAGCCTTTGTGCAACAAATAAGACGGAGCAAAATCGCGGACATCTTCTTCGTCATCTTCATTATCATCTTCGCCGTCTAAAAACGGTGTTATTAATAAACTTGAAAACAACAACAAAAAGTTACCTTCAAATCGACTGTCATCCACATTAGCAATTCGTCGACCTTTTAACGGCTTATATCGATCGTCTGAGTGTTCATTGCCATTGTGAGCCAAATGTGCAGTAGTTCGGAACTTTGTGACTTCATTTTCTTTCTCATAAGCCTAAAAACAAACAGTTAGTTGCTTTTGAAAACAAGAAACAAACCTGGCAATATTGATCTCGAAAACGCAAAATCTCTGCATCTGATTCAAAAGCCGGATCATCTGTGCTTATCCATTCACATAGACATGCTTCAGGCGTTGGGACTGAGAGTCAAAGTTTGTAAAGCTCATTTTCACATGTTTTGTCTATGAAAGACTTTTTTGTTGAACTTTCTCATTTTTTATCAAACTACAAAATGGGCGGTAAAACTTCTGGAACGTGCAAATTTTGTAAGAAAGAATTTGCAAACAAGTACGCTCACGAAGCTCGGTGCCAGTCAAATCCTGATAAGCAGTACGTTAAGTGCCGACATTGTCAGAAGTTAATTTTGGAAATTGAGATATATAAACATAATTATTGTCCAAAATGCAAACAATGCTCTACCGGGAGTAACTTTGATCTTCACGTCGCTAGACATGCAACCACAGGAGAAGGCAAGTTCTCTTTAATAATCTTTAAATAACACCATTTTAGTCTATTCCAAAAAGCTTGAGCAGCTTTTCAATAACGATCAATTGAAAATCCAAAAGGCGTTGAAGACTGGTAGAAAGTTTGTTGATGAAATTAATAAGCATTTCAAGGAGCGCCACAACCGAGAAAAGACAACTTACTATGTCTACTTAATTTTGAAAGCGCACAAACAAGGTTTACTTTCTTTTGAGGAGTTTTGTGAATGCATTGTTTATGCTGGGCGTGGCACAGACAGCCGAATTGATCCGCATGCTTTGGGCAACAAAGAAACTGTAAGTATTTTTATAGCTTTATCATTTGAATATTTTAATTTAGAACGATGAGTTGCGCGTGTTTTTTGAACAGTGTTTTGAGGAGAAGGTTCAACCGATTGCATTTATTCCGTTTGTTTCACTTCTGAGCGATGAAGCTAGCTCGTTTGAAGCATCAATTATTAGCGCTTTGGGTGTGTTTTTGAAAGTTACGTTTAAATTAATTTGACGCTTTTAGACCCGAGCAATCTTGCAAACGTTTATTTTGGTTCTATGTCGAAATTTGACTGGGAGTCTGATGATATGGCAACGGCTGGCGCTTGGTTTCTTCATGAAGCTTACAATGTTTATTTGAAAACTCCGACTAACTTGGATCGCAAGATGAAGTCGCGTGCTCTTTTTGAAAATCCGGATAAGTGGCATATCAAGTTGAACAGAAAAGAATTGGTTGAAAAAGAGGTAAGTTTCTAATCAACAACTTACATTTATGACTTGTTTTTAGATTTACACGGGTAAGGAGTTGATGAAGAAAAGCAATCCAAAAGACGTCCGCTACATCAAAATTCCGTCGAGTGTTTCGGACAATCAGGTAATAACATTCTACAGGGTGTTCAATAACTACGCTTTATTTTAGATTACACGTGTTTTGGCTTTACTGAGTGCTGGCGATCGAGATTTGGTTCAGTTATTGAATGCAAAGAGTAATGAGTAAGCTTTTTTAATTTATAGAATCTTATAATACTTTATGTTTTAGGAAGGAGCCTGATCAGAAGCGTCGACGTCTTGAGTAATCCGTATGTCTTCTTTCATATATTATGCCTTGTTGAGTAAATAAATGCATGTTGTTAATTTGCTTTGGAAGTGTTATCCGCGACTGATAATATGTTAGGTAAACGGACTGTGTTGATCAAAAAGTCAGTTGTTAGTAGCAACACAACGATAATCTCAACGAATGTCTGGTGTCAGTAATAAGTAAATTTTAAACGATTGCATTTCATGTATCAAGCTGAAAATTTCGCATTCGAAACAGTGTGGTTCCAATTCTAGGGGAATTGGAATTGAGTAAAATTTTTGAGTTGGAACCACACTGATCCGAAATGAAACCGAAGAGCTTTTAGGATTTTCTTGAAATAAATAACTGTTCATTTAATTGATCACACTGTTTCAATTTAATTCTTTCTTACAAAATTTGCACGTTCCAGAAGTTTTACCGCCCATTTTGTAGTTTGATAAAAAATGAGAAAGTTCAACAAAAAAGTCTTTCATAGACAAAACATGTGAAAATGAGCTCTACAAACTTTGACTTTCAGGAAATGCATTTGTTGCTTCGGCCTCCGATGTCAAATAGAAATCACAGAAATCTAAAAACCACACAAAGTGCATAAACGGCATTCAAAGTAGTGCGAGTTGTTAACGGTTTAAAAGTAAGATTCTTTACATACAATTTTTGATAAAACACTTCAAACAACATTTGACTAACACATCAAAGAACTTACCAATAATGTGCAAAGTAAAATTCCGTATGATTGACCCTTCACTGTTCCATACACGACAAGTCCATTGGCCTTTATCTTCAACTTCAACACGTCGAATCTCCAATTCCATGCCTTTTTCTTGAATGCGCGGTCTTTCGTGCATGAAGCTGTAGTTGAGATATTGGCCTAAACCTAACAGATTAGAACTGATCAAACATTTGCAAAAAGACTGACCATTTCTGTACCAATGGACTTTTGGCAACGGCCTCCCAATTGAGTCGCATTTGAACTTGGCTGTATCGCCTAAGTAAGTGTACTGATGTCGACGAATGCTTTGTTTGAACCGAGGAGGTGCATCTAAATTGCAATAGTATTCAAGAGTTTCAGAGTTTTTTGTAGAGAACAAAATTTATTGCCGCCTACAACTTGGCTGAGTAATTTATAGGCAACTACAAAACCACAAAGCACCTACTTTTACTAACATACTGACCGGACACCAACAGGACCGAAAAAAGAAATATGGCAGACGAGGTAATCATGAATGCTTTGTTGTGTAGAGCGGAAGCGAGATCACATGTTATGCTACAAAAATAACTGTTTAATTGATTGGCGGAAGTGAATGTGGAACTTGGTTAAACAAGAGTGATAAAAATAAACAAATTTAAGAATAGAGCCGAAAAGCCGCCTTTAATCGAAACACGTCAACTCAAACACGCACGGCGAAACAATCGACGATGGCGCCGTTAACGCAAAATAATCGCCAAAATTAATGATCTGATGACCCCTCTTCATGGTGGCGTTTCCGCTAAATAAAATTCGCGACTATTTTAATTGAAAGTACTTGTTACTTGCTGCTAGTGATTTGATTTTCAAAACATCAAACACGTTCAGAGTAAAGCCGTGTGATAAACTTTAATTAGTCAATTTAATAAACTCAACAAAGAGCATATTTTAACAAGGAAAGGCGCTGAATTTAACCAAATCGGTGGCAAATTTGTCGCTTCAAACTGATTCGCGGTGCGCGTCTCCTCCACGATGTCACTTTAATTTTTGGAGACGTGATGATGAAAAGGGGAATTTTTGATTTGGTTTTTGGCGACTGATTGTGGCGGCGCGGAGTTTCATACTTTTTCCGGTGCACTTGTTCGAGTAACTTGGAATGCGTGCAGATTATTATGAAGTTGTTAACATACTTTTAAATGTTTTTAAGAGGTTAAAAGAAAGCAAGCTACCCGGTTAAAACGTTTGGTACAAAAACATCTAAAACAAAGCAGATCAATTTGCTGTTGCACGTACATTCAGGGTCCAATAAAACGGCGGCGCGAACCTTTTCCGTTTGCGCCGAAATTAATGGACTCGCAAAAAAGTTTTGGAGAAAAAGGCGAAGATTGATTTTCTACTGCTTCCGAGCGCTGTCCGTCCAATTTGGAAACAAGAAATTGGGCGTTCGGTTGTTTGCGGTTATCCTATTAGACGGTGGAAATTCTTCGAATTTTTTAATTACCGGTGAAAAACTGGGTTAAACATTGCAACACAAGTATGGCCAGCATTGAATAATGTTGGATTTTTCTAAAAAGATCAAAAAAGTTTGCGCCAAGTTCTCGACATCCGACCGCTCCCACACGAATAAACATCAATAATTTTGAGAAACTTGATCCAACCAAAAATCGAAAATCCCGTCCTTCATTGAGTCCATCTGTCGGCAATTTGGCTCGTTGGAATTGGAGCTCTGTTGAGTTTGGTGCACATTCAAAAACACACGCGGTTTAAGAAACGAAAAAGTTTCAAAACAATGCTTTGAACTGAATACTTGAAGTTGAACGAATTGAATAAGTTGTTCAAATTTTTAAACACATAAAAGTGTGTAAAATCAAATTGATTTCCGGAATTGCTTCATTTTATTGGGTGTTTAGGGAATTGATCGTTTAAATTTAATCATGTGTTTAAACTTTACAGATTCAAAAATCAGCCTGGCTTTTCAAACCAGTCTTTTGTTCCAAAAGTTCAAAGTTCTCACCGCAATAATTTTTTCGAAAAAAAGCGTCCAGATGGCGAACAGATTTGTGTGGATTGCGACTTTGCTTGGACTTACTGCACGTTGCGCTCCAGAACCAATAACCACTTTACGAGAACATTAATTTAAGCGCCGACAAATTTGACTCGATGTAATCCAATATGTGCAAATGGCGGTCAATAACAACTCGAACTTTACAACGGCTTTGTTCAAAAAAGGTTTTATTCAAATATTTAATGCATTACATGTATTTGCAAACTTAATTAGCGTAAATGCAAGTGAACAAACATTGACGCGGTAAATTAAAGGCGCCTTAAAGCAGATAAAAAACATTTGACACCGTTGCTTTCTTTTCCCTCCTTTTTGTTGCTTTGAATATTATGTTCACCGCTGCACGTTTGTGGCCGTTATTTATTGATTGCGGCTACTTCCTGTGAATTAACACTGAATTTCTAGAGGCTTTTCCCTTGAAAGCATGCCGCCGGGCAGATCTCGATCACCGGTTAGGCGCAGAAGTCAATCAACTACTTCAAATGTACGAACTATTTAAATATTGCCATTAAAACACCTTTAATTTTAAGGGAAGTGAAGAAAACGTTCGTATTCTACGGCCACGTCAATCCAATGTTAGCAATGCTACGGAAAACAACGCGGTAATGATCTCTTAAATTAGCTCTCACTAACTTATTAAAGTTTGTTTAGAGAAGATTGTTGAGACAAAATTTGCCGTCTCGAAGTTTGCAAAGCTTGTCTTCTCGCGCAAATAACAGAAATCAAGTTTGCTTTTGAATTTGAATCGCTGAATAAACACTTATTTCTAGGATACTTCACTTAATTCCGCAGCATCTAGCTTCATCGACGTGTCAACTTATGTTGAAATGACTAATATGAAAGAACTTGAAAACAAAGGAGCAGTTATTGAAATGGACGCGAAAGGTCTGTTTTTTCTGTTGATTTGACAAAAAAAAGTCTTTTTAGATTTCACAGTTGAATATGCTCGAAGAACAGGTCTCAAAAAGCCGTTACTTTTCAGTGGCCAACTAGATGAATTGGGAATGAAGTAGTTTTCAACTTTATAGTATCAATCTTAACTTTTGATTTAGAGTTCCAAGTTTTGATCATAACCAGTTGTTGAAAGAATTGCCGCCATGTCAAAAAGCTACAGTCTTCAATCATCATTCGCCAGGAAGAGAAAGTTTTGAGCATTTCAACAATTGTTCAAGAGTTCAGGAAGCCACAAGACAGTCATCGAAAAGGCCCGCTAAGTTTTTCACTTGAGTGTTCAGATACGAATCTCGGCAATCAAGTAAGTGCTTTAAGCGTTTTAATAATTTAAGATCATTTTGTTTAGATTCAACCGCCTTCAGTCGTGCAAACACTAGATTGGTCTAAGAACATTTTTCCGAAGAAAGAATTTGCCAAACGAGAACTGTCGCATACGGAGAAGTATCACTGATTTCTAACTTAATTGATAACTTTTGAACATTTAGGTATTTGACAATGAGCATGGTAGGATCGTTTGCTGACTTTCACATTGAATTCACCGGAACTACGTCTTGGCTGCATCTCACAATGGGTTACCAGTTCATATTTTTGATTCCACCTACAAATGCAAACATGCTGCGTGTGGAGAATTGGCATACTTTGACGGACCAAGAGCAAGAAGAAACCTTTATTGAGTATTGGGCTCCAAACTGTACAAGAATTCAAATGAATCCTGGAAATACATTGTTAATCCCAGCTGGATGGATAAGTAAGTAACTATTTCTCGTGATTAAACTTTTGTTTTGTTTTATAGATGCAATTTATTCGCCTGTCGACTGCATTCTTTATGGAGGCAACTTTCTGCATGAATATTCGTTGGAGATGCAAATGCGTATTTGTGAATCAGATCAAAGAATTCAAGTAATTATTACTTATGTTTGAAAGTTGACAGTTTATTTACAGGATCGCAGCGAGTACACGTATCCATGTTATGAACAAACGCTTTGGTATTTTGTGGCCGATTTTGTGCGCAAAGCAACCGGTCGTGAATATGTTAGATTGATTCATTCGGATGATTATGGCCGTTTTCGTGCTTTAAAGCCCGCTAAACGTCGGCATCTTTGTTATGACATCGAGTTGGAGGTATTAGACTTGCTACTTAATCAAATTGAATGTCTGCTTTAGCAACCCGAATTTTATGATCAACTTAGCGGAGATCTAGTTCAAAAAACTTTTGACGTTGTTGACTCGGGACCAAACGACCCGCCTTCGCGTTTCACTCATCTAGAAACAGTAAAAACTACAAGTCTTGATGCAATAACAATTCATGTTTTAGAGAAAACTTTACACTACTGGTTACGATGACGGTATATTTATTAAACAATGTTTTTGAGTAACTTTAATCTTTAGACTTCTTGAAACAAGTAAAGCCTGAATTGCGAGCTAATTTGAAGAGATTGGCAAGAATTTTCAATGAGAATTTGCAAAACGGATTTCTAGTTGCTGAAGGCATTCGCAGACCCAAACATCTGTGCAGAGATTTTGAGCGTGTTGTTGAACACTTACTTGAATTGCCTTATATTGCTACTGTTGTCGCAAACAAACAAGAACCGTCCTTTAGCCAAAGTCGAGCCGAATCGGAAACTAGTTTAAATGTCAGAGCTGTTGTGTCAAGTTCAACAAACGATGTTCCTGGTCCGTCAGACTCTATCGAGTTTCCACGCGAAAATGTAAGTTACTGAACCGAAAGTTCTTTATTGTTAAACTTAACTTTAGGACGTCTCACTGCTTCAAAATCTTGAGCCAGAATCAACACTTGATGACAAAAGTGATCGCTTCCGCAAGCGTTTACTGAAATTGCACGGAAAGGGCCACTACGATTGTGTCATTTGCGCGAAAGACACCGAATTTAAAGTAAGTTTAAATTGATGTGCAGCAAAGTTGTTTAATAAATTCTTTTTAGGTGTTCAAAAACATCTTAATGTGCCAATCAAAAGTGTTCGAAGGGATGTTAGCTTTTGATGGAGAAATAACAAAGATAACTTTTGAAAACATTAGTGTCGAAGCAACAACAGCTTTTATTGAGTGGATGTAATTTATCGACTTACGTTCTTTAACGCTAAATTATCTTCCAGGTACATAGGTCGGACGAACAAATTTGGAGAGTTCGTTGAACAACTGTTCGGGCTGTCTGTCGTGTACAAAATCCGCAAATTGAAGGTTGGTTTTTAATTTCTTGTTGCTGGTTTGTTTTGAACTTTTGCATCTTGGAGTAGAAATCAGATAGAAATCATTCAACTTTATTTGATTTCAGTTCGAATGTGTCCAGCAAATGACATCGACAATCAACGACTCCACAATCTGCCTCTATCTAATTTTAGCATTTTTGCATCCAGACGACGACTTCAAACGGCGTGTCATTGAATACGCCAGACGAATTCCAAGACTTTCATTCTTTTTGCTCAAGAACGATTGCTGGAAAGAGTTTTCTCACCGCAATCACGAACTTGCAAATACAATTTTGGATACTATTTTAGTTGATAACTCCTAATTCTGTTTATCCGTGCGTGCTGCTCAGGATCCCACTATACAATTTTCGGTTTTTGAGTTTTTATAGCAGAAAACAACTGTGGATTCTGTGAAGTGTTGCGACCGAATTAACGCAACTTAGGTTTTTTTGGATTTTGAACACTTCAAAACAAACTCTGCTTGCGTTAATTCGTTTTCTTACTTATTACGCATCGCTCAAAATGTTCTTTCACTACGGTAGCTCACATTAACATCTCAATACGTTGTCTAAAAGTGGCTACCAAAGTGATGTTTGTAAGGAAGAGCCAAAAATGGCCTTAACTTGGAACGTTTAAGACGACCGTCCATTTCTGTCATTCATACGGTAGCATTCCTATATAAAGCACTCTACGCATAAGTACACTCCAATTAACTTATTCACTGCCTCATCGACATTACTCACTTGTGAATACAATTTCTAACACTCATTCCCAGTTGGGAAACCTAATTATTTTAATTAAGCACATTACGACAGCCAATGTGCATTATTTCCGGTTTTGTTTCGGCACTGTTTCGACACCACTTTTGAACTTTCGCTAACGACCCGACTTTTTATTCCTTTTCGGAATTCGTCATTTTTTACCTCGAATTTGTGCGGAAACTTCTAAAAAAGCACGTTGTTTGTTCGCAAATAAACTGTAAATTGAGTGTTTGGCACCGAACATCCGCATATTTGGCGACAATTACTCTCAAAAGTTTACGTAAACAATTTGACTGCTTAATTTGTTTACTCGACTCAAACAAACAAGGAACTTACAGTATGCTCTAACTAGCTTTCGCTTTTCGAACTACGAAAGTATAATTTCAACAAAGATCAACATGTAAATTGCCGACTACAACTGGAGATCTGTTTTACTTGGACATCTAATCTACGAAACTACCATAAACAACTAGACATCAACTGAAACATCCCGGGTTCAATTGTTTACGAAGCACAAAATTGTAGAAAGTGTTTGCGAATTATTTAAAATTGGTCGCCTGTTTGGATCGCTGCGACAATTTTAGAAGTTGACAGTAACGAGCCACACTTGTTCGAAGATTGCTACGACACTTTGAGTGTTTATTAGTTTTAATCACAGCATCCAGTATCAGTTGCTTACGTTCGACTTTAATGATAAGTGATCTTTAAATGAACATTGCAGACATTTAATTGTGTCTTTAATTGTGGCTACATTGATCTTTCTGTTAGTTGACCTTTTATTTACGTAGTTGTTTAAAGAGTATTCCAGCTGAATTGCAACCAACCGCATTTATTCACAAACAATTAATAATACAGACCGGGATTGAGTATCAATGTTCAACAAGTGTTCCAAATGTTTAGAATATTCAGCTACTACTACTTTGTCTATTTTTTGGGTTTTTTCATTTTTTTGCAATAAGAGTTAATTAACGCGCCATCAATTATGCTCCACAATAAACAACCATGAACAAACGAATTGAGCACTTGATATGTGCTTACAGTCAAGATCAATGGAAACATTGGCGCACCACACTGGAGAATAAATTACAACAACGAATACATACTTGGATGGCAACAATGCCAATAGTTAATGAGACCCGTATACCAAGGAAAGACTCGAAATGCAAGCGGCAAAAGATCAGAGGAGTACACTATTCGACTGGAGAATGACTGTAGAGAAAATGTTGAACTATTGACATTTAAACAACATGCTTATCACTCAACGCTAAGAACTGATAAAGATTCCATTGCGGTCCCGTAGTCGTTGATGGCTTTGCAGACGATAGTCATTTGTGGGTTGCATCTCGGCAGCTTTGTGTTGACAATGACGCTGTTCTCGTACTCCTGAAATTTGAGTGATTACATTATATTGCGAATGCAAAGTTACCATGATGTAGTAGTATTCCGAGATCGGCTGCAATTTGTTGTTCTCGTCCAAGACTTTCCATTGAATCTCAGGCTTTGGATTTCCGGCGGCGTTGCAGAACAATTGGACGTATGAGTTGGTGCGTTCGACTCGGTTGGTGGTGGCGGTAGTGATCAGAGGGCCTCGTTTGTCGTCAGACGGCGAAAGAGCTTTGAAGCCTTTGGTGTTCTTGATCTTGATTGGCTTGCTTTCGACAACTTCTTTGGTGCAAACAGACTCGGCACGGCACTTGAAGTTGTAAGTGTAGGGGGCTTTTGTCATGTAACTGTCCAAGCAGATGCGGTTGTAAGTGTGGACGGCGCCAACCATCGGTTTTTGAGTCATGGGGTTAACTTCTTTGGTAAAGTAATCAATGGTGACGTCACGTTCTTTCGACGAGTGGATGATGCGTTCTTTGCCAGTGTTAGTGGTTTGAATCCACGAAATCTTGGCCTGCAACAACGCTCAATTAGTTTCTGAACCCACAGACTTTTATTGTTATTTGAATCCGATTACACAACAACTTGATCTCGCTTAGATATCATAAGATTAAACCTTATTTGTTGCCTCCACACACGGTGTGATTCAGCTTAACAATTTGTATTAATTTATTAGTTCCTTCTTTGACTCCTTTTGAATGAGCATGCTTAATTAAATACAATTAGTTGTTTCGATCTTGATGACCTCAAGATGAGCACAAAAGATGAAGAGCAAAGTTTGGCTTGTACTTTTGAATGGACTCAACCATTATGGTAATCGAAACGGAGTGACGAGAAAAACAAACATGTCCTTAGACAATGGCTCTATTTTTGGTCCGAGTTTTTCATCGTAGCCTACGCTTTCTAATCCAAGCATGAAGCGGTTCCGTCGCAACTTTTTAGTCATAAACAAACGGACCGGAAATTTGCTTGTTTTTTAGGAAATGCTTCGAGTTAGCACGGGTGGATGCGCAATTTTTAATAGTTCGAGACACAAAGATCAGTTACTTCGTGCCTATGGTAGCTGATTGAATCGGAAGTCACAATTGTATTCCTCGGAACCCTGCGTAATGCAATTTTCGTTGTTATATTTGGTGTTAATGATGTGTGACTAATATGTTTGCAATTGATTCGATTTGTTTCATGCTTTGTTTTATGAAGTCCACACACCCAATTCAATTTTCGACTGCACTGTGACGTAGCAGTGTTTCTAATAAATTCTTACCTCAGGCGGGTTTCCCATAATACTGCACTGAGCGACATATTGGCATCGGTGAACTTCGTTTGGCTCCATCAATCCGGTTTGGGTTTCGTCAATGAAGATGTTTGCAGGCTCTTCCAACATTGGACAACGTTGCTCGAGGAATTCGGCCAGTTCGGCGAGGTACTCACTGGAGGCATTGGGACGGTCATTGTTGGCCGGAGCCGAGTTGATCATTTGCATCAAGCAGAAGACAGAAAAGACAGTAACATCACGACTTGCATGTTTGAAGCGATTGTAGAGACACTAACAAGCAGTTTCTAAAACGTTCTAAGTTGAAGACAGGATAGGAATAGGCACGAAGGAGCTACAGTAACCGAACAAGTTGACACGCAAATTGGCACGCAGTCGACATATTGGGTACAATGTAAAAGTCAATCTATCTCAACTACAAATCTCTATGCAGCAAGCATCCGAGATCAAAACTCTGACCCATGACCGAAGGAACTTTTACATAAATCCAGGTTATTTATACTCGGGGTTCTTAAACATATTGCCCTAACACGCGACATATCACTGGCACGCGAGTACAATTGCTCAAAGTTAAATTTTACGGAAATTAGAGAAGAACAATGGAGACCTCTTGCTATGTATTTAATGCACTTTGACTAAAATAATGTTAATTGACTTACAGTAACCTTCTTTTTCTACAAGCACGCGAATTCAGAGAACACATGTTGAAAGTCAAGAGTTTTGCAACTCAGACAAAGCAGATTGTTGCCGACCTAATTAAACGAGAATACAAATTCCCAGATACATAATTAGTGGCAAGGTCACGAAAGCCGAATACAATCGGCCAGAAATAAGCACGGCCAAACAAGACTCAAGATTCCATTAATTGTAACCGCTCAATCAAGGGAACAAAATCTCAACCGCCAACCAGCTACAAACTGCATGGTTACGTGTGTGCCAATCGAATTATATACTCGTGCGGAGACAGAGCATGCAAATTGCCAATTAAGCGTGCTAATCAGTTTTCGGAACGCAAGGACACGGCAACTATTCAATCTGTGCGCGAAACAATGCCATTCATGCAACCGTGGAACAATAGCATACTGTAGTTGGCAGGCGGTCTGGCGCCTAACTCAATGACATTTGACGTTCTAACTGACGTGCCTTTTGTGTTCGCAAGATTAAACATCATCTTTTGTTATTGTGACAAGTTATTGTGATAAACTTGAAATGATTAAACAACTTTTAATCTCTTTAATGTGTTTTGCAATCAACTGTTGCGTGAAGAGCAATCGAGTACGGTTTGAAAACGGAGAGCCTTGCTGACGTTCCACGCTAATCGAATTGTGGAAAAATGCTCGTAATTGTTTTAAGCCTCATCGTTTATGAATGCTTTGTGTGTATTTTCGGAGCACTTGAGCGTTCCTCAATTTAAATTCCATTTTGGATTCTGTTCGATACAGTAGGAGCCAGAATTAATTCCGCCCAAACAAAAACATCTACTCGAAGTTGACTGAATTTAATTAGCCTTTAAGTTATGTAGATCCGGCAGAGGGAAATAACCCAAAATATCTCAACGCCCCAGCTCTTCTGCCTAATTTGCATGCAAGTTGTTAATCCTGAAGTGTGTGAGAACATGCGCGAAAATGGCAAAACAAAGGGTAACTAGGAGCAGACGTCTTTTATGAGCCTAATAGGATTAATGGAATGGCATCAGCAAGGTTTCGTAAATTGGGATGTGGAAGTAATTTTGAATCGCGATATCACCGAAGTAGCACGTAATGTTAACATGTTGTTAAGATGTTGTTGGGTAAGTGAGTTCAATTGAGCAATATCAATGTATCAATAGTATTGTTAAGGTAACTAAAGAGAGGAACTAGTGTGGAGCTGATGGAGCTACAGTACCAGTAGTCAGTAGTCACTTGTTGTCTAAACAACTAAGTGCAAAAACTTGAAAGGCTAAAGAGGGTTGGAGGAAATCAGAGCAGTGTTTCGGAGAGGGTTGGAACGATCAAAAAGAAGACGACCGTTCCGCAAACTTGCGAACAGTTTAAATGAAAAGAGCGAACGCAGGCCACAAACCAAACTCCGAGACCTCCTCAAATAAGCAATTGTACACTCCCCTTTTTGAAACAAAAATGGGCGGTCCATCTACGTAACGGCTCAGTCTAGAGGCACTCGCTCATACTGTAGCCGCAGGGCACATCCACGAAGGTAAACGTTAAACGTGTAAAGGTGGGAACAAGCGTGAGCGCAAACTTCCAATTTAAAATTCATAAGAGGAAATATAATGTGTGAAAGGCGATGTGACGAGTGATCTTTGCAATTGTTCGAAAATGCGGAATTATTCAACGGCACCGCGTATTTCAACGAATGAATATGATTAATACAATAACTGAATTTTAAATTTGCACCGAACCTCTAAGGACTTTGATGTGTTATTGTGATATTGAAAAAGTTCTTTTCTGTAAATGTTTTTTCATTCGCAAAAAGTTTTTTCGTTTTGCTAATTCAAAAGTGTTTGATTATTTCGCTCTTTACGACAATATCGTGTCAACTTGAAGTTAGCGTTCAACTTGAGGCATGTGACCTGTTTCTAGCAAATCTTTTGTAACCCGAAATTCATCGACACGCAGACACAACTAAATCATGAACTAACTCGAACAAAAGACATCATTTTGCAGCATAGTCACAAATAGACACAAACTTGACCTTTTTGCTGACTAATTTGAGTCGCTTCAAAGTGACTGACTTTTCGCCCACTAGCTGTTTTGTTATGGGATTAGGATGAGTTTTCAGGAAAAGCGTGGTTTCTTAGTTTTAGTTGACATTTGCACCTAATTTTGTTGCAGACTTTAATTACAACGGCTAGCTTTCACACTACTAAACTTTACTAACATTTTACTTTTTAATCAATTCTATACGTTTCGATCTTTTGCATTGCCCACAAGAATGCCGAGTATACTGTGAGGAAGTATTTTTTGTGTGTTTTGGACTATTAAGGAATGTACTTTTTTAGATGTTGGAAGTGGCCCAATTGTAAGCATTTTTGTCGAGACTAACAAATGAGAGGACACTGATTAACCGTAAGAAATCAGCCCTACGCATAAGATTTCAGACTTCACGTATTAGACAGACTACAAAGTTTTGAAGTTGTTTTTGGTTATGTTGTCTTTCTCTTCAGCGCAATACAAAAGATGCTTTTTTGCGAAGTAGGAAATAAAATCTAAATTAGTTTTTTGTATCGCCAGACCGAATAGTCAAAATCTACTTCCATGTTTCGCAACAATACAATTCAAAATCAGTCAATTTAATTCCAGAAATCGGAAAACAGTCTTTTTTAGATTTTGGTCCGATCACGAGCTTCCAAAAATAAGCCTACACGTACAATTACTGCGCTCGCCTGCCACTTATTGCCGAACAAAAATCTCTCGATACAATTATGATTAACGTAAGAAATTGTCGGCGACTCTAATTTTTGGCGCACACTTGCCTACCCGTCCACAGCGCCTGATTTCTGCTTTGTTGCTACATTCGGGATCCCGACTCGAGCGTCACAACGGCTACAATCAAGATAATTGAAGCTCGGCCAAAAAGTGTGTGGCCGATGGGAATTGAAATCGACAGTAGCGAATGGGTGTGGCTTTGAAGCCGAAAATATCTTGATTTCGATGAAAACTTGGAGCCTTGTAAGCAAAAACTTTGACAAGCCTACGTTGGCGACAATAAAGCTCCTAAGTTACAAGAATAGCAACGGCACGCGCTTATTTACTGTGAAAAATCGGAGTTTGTGGAATTCATACAAAATATAGTAATACAATCGCCTACCACGTGCAGCGATGACAACTTTCTGAACATTAAAGTGATAAAAATGTGACAACTTGTTTGTCAAACACATCTGACAATTCAACTTACTGCAACAACATGAATCTACTAAAACTATTCTATAAAACGACAAATTAGGCAAGTTACGTCCGAACACGTTTGGGGCAAAGTCTAAAGTCCGAATATATGCAATGAAGACAAAATTCAAACCATCGAACGCTCAACGACACGATAGGCTAAGAACCACCAAGTTTGTGCGTTGCTCAAAACGAAGTTTTAATACGCTGAATTTCAAATGCGTTGCTCGTATGGGAATTTGCGGGGAAATTTGCATAAACCAACAAAGCTAACAAAAGCTAGCAAATTGGTCAATTGAATTCCAGATAACGCATGTTGTGGCAAGTTACTGTATTAAAAGCTGACTTCGTGGAAAGCGTGGGACGACATGTTGTGATGTTTAAATTTGCGCTCGTACTCAAACTTGCACTGTAAAGCCCGTGTTAACAAAATGGCACGCGCAGTCGTTTTAAAGTTTGCCACCAAATTACAAACTTCTACAAAGAGCACCGTAACCAGAGTTCGTCACGAACACTCACGTTTTTCAATCACGCGGTATGCTAATTTTTTGTCTGCATTCTGTAGTTTTTTGCGTCATGCTCCATTAAAAATGTATCGTTGATTTACATGCAAAAAACGCGTTCGAAATTCAAAAAACATTCTGGGAATCGATGTTACGTAGTGTTCGGCCTGTTTAAGTTGCAAATTTTAAGCGGTTCGGTTTTTGGAACTCGTAAACAATTCGATTTTAAAGTGTCTATGTCACTGCGTTATCGTAATTTCGAATTCGTGAATCACAATTTCAAAACAGCGAGTTCGATCTCAAAAAACTCATTAACGTCAGAACAATGGAAATTTAAAAATTAAAATACAAATGCCAAGTGAATTCGGTTCTTTCACGCAGACAAAAGTGCATTCGAAATTGGATTCAACCAACTTCTTTAATAGTTTAGTCCACAATTTTGTTCTTCGCAATGAGTTGGTACAAAAACACGCAATCCCCTCAGGATAAAAGTGCAAGATGTTGTGCCGAAAGTTTTCGGCTGTTAGATTCTGAACGAACAATGAACGAATAACGAAAGGCAGGCGACTAAAAGATCAGGGTTGCTCCACGTCACTTTAAAAGGTAGAATTATTAAACTGCATTTTAATTACTGTAACTTCAAGTTCAAAAACAGTGTGTTTTGAGAACATGTTTTTGTCGTTTAAATTAAAATTGTACGATTGCTTTTTGATTGATTAAATTTAGTTTGACTCCGTTCCAAAAATGGCAAGAGCAACCGAACAACTTCTGCTTATAGCCAAATGAAGTTTGTTTGAATTAAATTTGAATTAACTACGCAGCTGGATACTTTTGAAAAGATCAAACTTTCGGAACAACTTGGCTTCAAACAACGAAACGAATTTGGAAGCTAACAAGAAATATCTGCAAAAAGTTAATCCCGCCAAAGCTTATTCTTAAACTAATTTATGAATTTGCCCATCATTTGTCCTTTACTGAGACGACCCTAAAATCCGCTTATTCTTATATAAAAATTGACGTTTACTGCTTGAACACCACACCAAACTATAAGCGGTCACAACTTTTGGCAGTCTAAACGGCACAAAAGGCTACATTCCATTCGATCATTTTGCCCACAAATCAAATCACTCGCCATTTAAACAATTACATTAAGTCAAAACAGACACTGTAATCGCAAACAAAACATCGTTGATCGCAATTATAGTTGCAATTGAGTTTCGCCATTTTTGGTCAAAAAGTCCGTAAGTAAATTTTCTACAATGTATTTTAATTTGATTTGGATTGAAGTTCTTCGACGACTCGTCTTCAAAAACAACGGCTCAAATTCAATTCAAATGCACCCTCTAATCAAATCAACTTAGTGCTCAAATTGTAATTTCCAGTTAACAGGTGCGTTCACAATGTTCACAATAAATGGGACCAAAATAAAAAGACAATGTTGGTTGTGACGTAGTCGAGGAAGACCAAAAGTCTGGACTTTTTGCATTGTGAGGAACGGTAATGGCAATTAAGATGTTGACTTTTCGGTGAAAATGATGACTTTTTTCGGTGCCGGAATTGAAGTTTGTTTTACGGACATTTGCCGGTGTGAAGATATAAATGGAAATGACCAAAAATGTACTTGGCGCCAGAAGTTCATCTCGAACAATCTAATCTTTTGTATCAACTCGTGAATGTCAACTTTGCCAAAAGTTTTTGTGGATATTTCTGGTAAAAGTGGTGCAACTACAATGAAGAGTAAACAAAGGCCAAGACTACGCAGCTAATTAAGTCAACGCAGAAAGTGAGCAGAACGAGTCTGAAGTTGGATTACATGCGACTTTTGAGATAATTAAATAGATCGCAAAACTTGTTTTTAAGAATGTAAGTCAAATTCCAGCAAGGCTACCATATCCAACGGATCAGCTGCTTTTGAAAACATCTACTGCATCAAACAAAACTGACATTTTTATCAGCTGCGTGCTTAGCTCACCCGCCGCAATTAACAATTTAAAAAACGAACATGTGCAATTTGAGAAGAATGCACAAGAGCGACGTTTTGACCCGAAAATAGCTGAAATTGCTCAAAAACACAAAACTCAAACAAAGAAAACAAAAATAGTCGAACGAGTCTGATTTTTCGCCAAAAACTCGTGAACTCTCAAAATAGGTCCACAAAATCTTTGCTCTCAAACGCCGCAAAAAAGTTTCAATTTTAAATGAGTTTGCTGCCAATTTAGACTTCTTTTGTGTGCGTACTGTAGAGATAAACGTGCGGTCAATTTTAGATTTGGGTGGTCTGTTAGAATGCTTTAACTGTACAATTATTGTTCATTTAACACACTTTGATTATGAGATACATCCGAGTGTGGTTGTATTTTAAAACGTTAAAAGTGCGTAAATGAGCGAAAGAAACGTAACTCTTAAAATTCAGTCCGACTCGTTTTTATGACTACTTTTTGTATTCAACTATTCGTAATAGGAGCTTACTATCGAATTTCAGTCGAAATCATCATACAAAGCCACCGGTCATCAAACCGACTTTGCAACTAAGCAGACCAATTCTCAGAACGGCATGTGCAAATTTTGGATGAAGTCAAAGAGTCAAATTTCCGGTCCGTTACCGTAGTTTGAAACGACTCAATTGCACCGCTCAATCGCAGTTCTTTAGACTCTTGGACCAAATTTGAAACCCCGTCTGGATTTTGCTGCAAGGAATTCTTAAATTAGTTTGTGTATCAAAAAATGCAAGCGTTCGTTATAACATCATTTGCACGCAGGAATTTAAAGATCTTTTCGATCAAAAACCGACATGTTTGGAAGGATTTACAAGATTTAATACTACAAACTCGGATTAAACGGTTGTTGTTTTTGTTTACCTGGAAAGTTAGCTAAAAGCAATCTTGGACATAGAAAGTTCTTAAAACAAACAACTTTGAGAACACAAACTTCTGACCAACATGCAAGTTCACAAATACTTGTCAAAGATCATCTACAAGTTTTTATCTACTTTTTGATCAATTCGACTTGTTATTGCTTTTTTCTCGTTACATGACTCAAAATCGTCACTTCATCGCCAGTTCTAAACATTATGAACCGGAACACCAAATCCTACACCTTCGCCGCTTTCTTGTTTGCTTATACCCAAAAGAGGGTGTTTGTCGAGTTAAACCTCACTGATAAACGGGTATTGACGCGTATTTCGAGGAATTGCGAGGTCTAATTCTCCGGGTCTAGCGTCAAAGTTTAATATTGAAAATTTTGAAAGTCTTGAAACATCGCAATTTCACAAAGATAAATCCGGTAATTACGACAGAACACTAAGTCCGGATCGCTTGTTAACTAAGAAAACTAAAGTGCATGAGAATTTTGATAATGACGTTTTCGAGCACTGAAATCAATGTGTAGTGTTTTATCAGACGGATGTGCCGAATGCTTGATCGATTGGGGCTTGTTTCACAGAAAATATAAAATATCAGATGACTTATAATCTTGTAGTTTGCTGGAACATGATTAGAACTGGAAGAAAATGATTGGGAAAATATAGGTTTAATTTGAACAGTTTTGGTAAAGAATTTGTGCACAAGTAAGTGAGCACAATCTATGTTTTTTAATCAACCAAGTTATCTATCTCCCGGACATGCGTGTTTCTATGAAATCTTGTGATTATGTTTTGCTGCATGGCAACAAATTCCAAGATATGCAACCATTTCCGGACAAAATTGCTCAGCTTTTTATGAATACTGGTTATTGGAAACGATGATGATTTTTTGTGAAAGTCATATGTTTTGTTTACAAGTCCAGCTGCGCTGGACTTAAGCTTCGCGGAGGTATGTGCGGTCGAAGCCTCCGGCTTCGAAAACAGAAACCTTCACAAAGCATTGAAAACACCAAAAAAGCCATCTCAACACAAAAAAGTAATCTCACTCACAAACTTAACGCTCAAAACCACCAGACTACTCAAACACAACTTCGCCCCTCTTCAAAACGCTCTTAACTCAAATTTCAACAACAACAAACACCTAATAGACAGTACCACACCGATTTCTACCTATATCCCGTTTCCACCCAAAGTTGCAGTGTTTGGGTGCAAACGATTCCTTATTTACGGGAGAACACCCTAGTCAAAGCAGAATCTCCCTAGACTGTAATGACCGAGCAGCGGAGGTGGTGCTTTCCAAGGGGGATTTTCCAGCTCTTATGGATCCATTTGCAGCTAAACGGCAAAGCCCATCAGTTAGCGCTAGAGTCAGTGGGACCCACTGAGTTTTTTCAGAAAAAGTTATGGAAACCGGGAATAAAACGGTACTTGGCTTCGCACGCTAATGTTAATTTCCGCTGAAAACTTCGGTATCTCCCCTGTCCACAGGTGTGAGTCTCCGAGAGTTTTGTCTGGGGGGTTCCACACTGTTTTAACGTGCACAGCATAAGTCTATGTGTCTCCGTTGCGTTTGGTGGCTACGCGGAATAAAGTGAAACCTCGTTTAGTTATAGGAGCTTGCCTTGCAAGCGAGGGGATCTATCGCGTTCCTGATCATTAAAGACCTCAAAAAGATCGTTTCTAGTGATCAGGATTAACATCAGTGACTAAGCAGGTACAAGCACTGTTGTTGCGACAGCAAAGTGGGACAATTTCTAATAAACTCTAATCAACAAATTGGAGAACATTCAGCATTAAAGACCTCAAAAAGATCGTTTCTAGTGATCAGAACTAATGTCGGTGACTAATCAGGTACAAGCACTGTTGTTGCAGCGTGTAGAACACCCGCTTCGTTTGATCAGCAATAAGACTCATTTTGAGCAGAATCGATTATTACTGGGTGGGCCAAAAAAACGTTAACACAAAAAAGTCTTTTGTCAAAAAAGTCAATCAAAACTTTCAAACACAAAAAAGTCAATCAAAAGTTTCAAACACAGACAATTTTTTGTGTTAGCGTTTTTTTGGTCCACTTTGTATTCGATTTATAACTAATGACGTCGTTTAGTGATTTGTGCAGTGATCTGTTTAATGATTTTTTATGTCGTTGCAAGTGGTCCCTTCAAATTCTATGAAAGAAGGTGTTGTTGTTTATCAGTTTATAGTTTAAAACACTATACGCAAACTTTGTTCACTGCACTGCATAAAATGATGATTTAAATTGATGTCAACTGTGAAGCGCATTAAATCACTCTTTTTATCTGCTTTCTTGCAGTGTTTATCTGCTAATCTACTGGCCACAATAGTCTAACGCCCAAGCGTTGATAAGGGTTCATGAAATATGATAAACAATGTTCTCAGCGTGCGTTCAATGTTTTATGGATTGATCGGACAATCTTTTAAATCTTTTAAAGTCAATCTAACACATAGACGCTTCACGCAACAAACTTTCTAGTTTTGCGTTAACACTCCACTTTTCTGAATAAAAGTGCATCAAACATCCGACTACGAACGACTTAATTTACTCAATGAATCACCCGCTCACCTGCTTCTTCAAAACATTATGTAAAACGAGCCTTTAAGTGGATTTTCACGCAGTCTCACGCAGTCGGAAGTTATCCGAAGGTTTTGCAATAAAATGTAGGGCAAAAACTATTAAGTCAAGATCACTTACGTTATGCAGAGCGCAACAAATTTGAGACAACGCATTATTAGCACTTCTTTTGAGACGTGAGTCATTTTGAGTGATGAAAGTGCATTTCAACAAAAATTAAAAGTGATTTCTAATTTCGTTTTTACGTTGTTTACTTTAAAAATAGTTGACCAAAATGAAGATTTGAACTTCTCGATGTTGTAGTTGAACTATTAAGATGTTAAAAACTTCGATCTTTTAGACAAATTTTTGAACATTCAACTCATATTTGTTGTTCGTTCAAAAATATTAAGCTTTGTGGCATAAAAACCAAACTCCGGAAACATTCTTCTGCGTTTACACAATGTTTTCGATTATTGGATAAAATTCCGCGCATTTAATAAACACTTTGAAACATGGGACTGAAAGATTCTGTTATTGTTTTTTGAACCCTAAAATGCTACATTTAAATCGTAAACACCAAAGCTACAGTATCTAACCAAAAATCACTTTAGGCTAATTTTAAAGTCTACTCGTAATTTCAAGAGCATTTGCACTTCCTCGTTTTACACATATTAAACATTCCCGAACATTGTATTCAATTATTCAGTTACGTAGTGCACACAAATAAAACATTTAAAAACGAACGCAAATTCCGCTCAGACGCCTCCGATTCGATATGTTTCGTCGTGCCCTTTTTCAAGCACACACAATTTGGCATTTTTCGTTAAATATTTGCGGTCAATTTCCTTAAAAATTCACTCAACTTATGCAAAAACTGAACATTAAACTGTTCGCACGATGATTAATAAGACGATTCGATTCAGAAACGAAACATCGAATCTGTGGGCCGCGCCAAGTATAAATGTCCTTTAAAACAATGGGCAATAAGTAATTCATGCTCGGAATTTTTAATATTGTGGAGAGTTTCCGGAAACTTTAAATTTGACTACAATTAGCAAAGTTTGCACATTAAAATTCGATGCCAATGTTTGGTTTCCAAAAAGCACAATTAAAGTAACATTCACGGAATTGCTTAAACAGTTCAGCTACAATTTGCAATGTTTGAAGGAAGTGATTCAACTTCCAAGTAAATTTGTTGAAATGATGGAACACTTGTTCTGCACACTTGGACATTTGAATACAAAATGTTTGAAAGAAGTGATTAAGATTCTAAGTATTTTCAAGAACGGTTTGCGAGAATTGTTTTTGTTTAAACCCGTTCGGCTACAACTTGAAAGCGTTCGACGTGGATGCGGGATTCTTAGAATATTTCTAAATTATACTCGCCCATGTGATCCATAATCATCAAAAGTTGTTTTGGTTGAAAGATATCGCTACAATTATAATGCGTTTGCAGCAAATTAGCGCCAACTTTTTGACTTCTAACTACGCAAATTATTGTCTGTTCCGCTGATTCGAGCAATTCACACATATGATTTAATGTTTGAAATAACGAATGCACAAAATTGAAACAATGATGACAACTTTGCGATCAAATTGTCTGCGTTGACGTTATGGAATTCCATTTATTAAGTCGGCTACAATTTTTAGTTTTATTGCAACTAATCCAGGCGCTACAGTAGCTATTCGAGATTGTTATGACATTCACAAATTTATTAAAGTGTCCGCGTTTCACTAACAAAAATAGAAAGTGATTTCACTCGTCAGTACTTTTGAACTAAGTTTAACTACTTGAAAGTTGTAAACGGTTCTTTGAGGTTTGACCAGCAAAACGATATGAGTTGTTTTAAACTTAGAATGCATAAATTTTAATGAATGTATCCGTTTTTGAACTCTTGCAACTACGGTTCTTTCCACGCGAACTTCACGCAAATTTATGCAAATAAAACACGCACTTAAATAACCAAAAATTACAACGCGCAAAGTGATCTTGGGTTTTTTGTTTGAATGCTTAATGCAAAGAGGAATTATTTAAACTACCGTATCCTCTTATTGCAAAAAACTTTGACCGGAAGGTTTCCACACCAAAAAACAAACTAATCAAAATGTGTGACTTAATCGCTAACACAAAGCTGTTTTGAACAACCAAAAACGCTTCCGGTCTTTTTTTGAGCACTCAACTCAACGCATTGACTGCTTGACAGAATTCATCTTGACTACAAGACAAATTGGATTATCAGTAAAAAACTGTTCATTAGTGAGGAGAAGATTTTATTTGCGTAAACACTTTCACGTAAATTTTTTTGTCAGATTGGAGGTTTCCGGCTCTTTCATTTGCTTGATTGAAAGTGAGCCTTTAAATGAAACAAAGAATGCTTTATACACATTAAAAGAGACTAGTCGTGTGAATACGGTGTTGCAGATTAAAATAAACATTGCATAAATTTGGGAACATTCTAGCTAACATCCTTTGATCAATTACTGTTTAATCCGCGAAAACTATTAATATCCATTTTAATGTACTGCATTAACAACAAAATTGCAACAAAAGCGACTAGACTGCTCCGTTCCAAGAAGAAATTGCCTGTTTTCTATATTTGACTTAATTTGTGCTGCTTGGAACGCATACTGTGGATTATCTGTCCCACTTGTAATTTTATGCATTAGCAAGAATTTGTTGAACGTTTCGGCTATTTTCAGCCAAATGAAGAGTCCCAACAGGTCCGAAGCGCTAATCTTCGTTGTTCTGTTACTGATCCACACGCGCCCGATGAACAATGGATATAATTGTGTACGCAGGATTGTGGTTTTTGGAGTTAAATGAGAGTTACGGAGTGGATTAGTTGTCGGGATGTACGAGGCTAATTGGTGGAGTTATTTTTAAAAGGTCATGCGATTGGTTTTGTGCTCCCAAGTGAGTAAATGATTAATTAGGTAGAGGTTAACTTATTTTTTTACAACATGTTTTTAATTACAGTATCAGAAACTTTAAAACACTGCATCAAAATCGAATAACTTGAACCTCATACATCCAAAAACTTTCAAGCACTCAAATTTTGCAAATGTACTTAAAAGTCAATCGAAATGTCATCACACTTTAAAGTTTAATCAATCTTTATCATTTTGTATTTTGAAACATTTGTTTGCAGACAGTTTGTTGGAAGTCAAATTTTATCTATTCTGCAAATTGAATTAACTTAATTTGAATGCACAGCTAATTTTAAAGACCAAACATTACACACTTCTACTAAGTACCGTAACCACATTTGCACATCTAAACTTAGTCACAATTTCACAATTTAACGAAAAACACAAACAGCATCCGTTCGTGCAACAAAATCATGCGGAGTCCCCCTCAAAAGAAATTCAATCTATTCAAATGAATCGAACACTTCCGTCCAAAGATTCCGCTACATTTTTAATGTAATGGTTGCACGTGTTACACATCTAAGATCACTTTAGTTACTTATTTTTGCGTTTCCGGATTGTTTGGACACAAGAATGTGCCAAAATAAATAAAGTTACTCGAAGCAGACTATAAATGAAACAATGATCAGTAATTCGACAAAGCCCGTGAAACTTAATTATAGAAGCGGGTGAGCCGTAACAAATAAACTAGGAACTGTAACTTCTTGTGAAATAAACGGTTAACAACATAACGGCGTGTGATGTGAAACGTTTAACGAAGTTAGTCAACATAAAACTGTGCACTCGTATCTTTGTGCTAAAGTTGCAAAAATTTGAACAAACGTACAACTCGTTTTTAAAGAATACAAGGATTATTGAATGCGTTGGCGCCAAAACAAGATAACGATGTACTTTTGCTTTCTTGATTAGACAAACACGTTTTCCAGGTTAAAACTATGTCTTAGTTTTTGGCAGCAAAAAAGAATTAAACTGATCATTTTGGATACTTTTTCTACACCATTTTCTTATGAATAAGAGGCATCTGACCGGCTTTACTGCATCAAGGATCCATTAGCATAAACCGGTTTATAAACAGGATACTAAGAATCAAGTTATTCTAAGTACAGCTTGCCTGCTCAGGTACTTTCGTTAAATGGATTTTTGACTCATAACGGTGTGGCTTATACCATTTAATCAGCTTATAATAAAGTTTTATAGTAAGTCACCGTCAACTAAAACACGTTTTAACACTTACAGATCTTTTTAATAACCTTAATTGATTGTGCACTTACAATGTTTAACTGCGAAAAGTTTTAAAACTCATAAATTATGAAAAACGATTAAACGGAGTTGCGAAATTTATTTGGCTGTTTATTTAAACTTGTGCACCGATTCCATCCTTATCTGTGAAAGTTGTAAGCGGCCGTAAAGTTCTTTTGTTAGCAGGGTCTTGTGATTTCTAATAACAAACTCGACTGTTTTGACTGACCCGGTTCTTTGAAGAGCTTTTTTGGGAAAAGTCCGGCAATATTCATCAAGCAAGATTTAATTAAATTGTTCGTTAAATGGCATACAGTAGCACTCAATTAATTATAGCCGATTCAAAACACTTAGAAGTAAACAAGAACCAATAAATCAATTTGCAAGTATTATCCAGTGCAAATCTTTCGCCGAATGCAACAATCCCGCACGTGAACACCCACTTTCCGCGACATTTAAAGCAATTGCCGACCAATTAGGGCACCTACCTTCATAGAAACAACCAAGGGCAGGAAAGTAAGTCTTTCCGGCCCACAAAGAAGTTGGTAGACAATCGAGATTACGGTTTCGGTGCGGGATGCAAATCCTTGGAAATCGTTTCTTTAAATGTCGCAGATTACAGTAGTTGGAGTTTCGGCTAATTGGCGTTAAAGATTAATTTGAAAAGGCACACCAAAAAAGTGTGAAAAGAAGCAAACGACTAATAAAGATGTTGCAAGAAATTGCAAAAAATCGCTTTTCTGATTTGTAGTGTGAGTGTTGTTTTGAAGACATTTGAGGAGTTTTTTGATACCGCCTTATGAAATCGTTTGTTTCCTTATCCGCTCGAGAACAAAGCGTATTGTTTTGTGTATTCAATTGTTTGTGCCCAGTTTGTTTATAAAAAGACTATTGCGGTCTTGTTGACATGCAACTAGTTTTTGCGTTAAAAAGTTTACGGAATGTTTCTAGCTTTTTGACAAATTGAACTTACCGAAATAACTCGAAATCAAAACACTTACGCCAATCCGGATTGATCTGTTGTAAGCAGATTCCCTCTTACTCAGCACTAAATCCACAGTAACAACTGTTAGTTCCTACCACAACTCTTTCTGCCGGGTTGCTTTAATCATCTTATACTCTATTTTTGAACTTTCCGCACATTCCATTCAGAAAAAATCCACTCAAAATAGCCAAACCGATTCCGTGAGCATTTAGGCTAATTGTTTTTCTATCACTCACCAACTCTAAACGGGTGGCAATGAGTGTCACCGATGTAGCGGAGTTTTTGAGTTTTGTTTACCTTCCCGATCCGAAACTCTTAATCTCATTTGTGGCCGGATTAAACGCACACGGATTTGTAGTCTTTTTTCGGCACAAGACAAAGACCTCCAGGCAATTGCGGTGATAAAAAAACGGTGGGAAGGTCAAAGTCTTTGGTCGAGATTAAGTGTTTTAAGGCTTTGTAGGCACATTGCGTTACGAAATTTGAGTTGAATCGGAAAAGTAATTAAATGGAGATGAAAATGGATTAAGCAAACTTTAGATACGGTGACTTGGAGAAGTGTAATTAGCGGTGAAAATGTGCGGATTAAGTACATTTCTGATTGGACAATTCAAACTAAAATTACTTGCACTACTTGCTGGAATGTGCGTGGAAACTTTGAGGTTTTTTGCTGCATTGAAAAGTAATTATGTTGACGTTGAGAACGAAGAAGATTAAGATAGTCATTGTTCTGCACTTTTTTGTTTAAGTAAATAATTAGAGTGGATACTGTAAAAATGAGTAGTGTTTTACAAAGTGAACCAAAAAAATGTTAACACAAAATTGTTTGTGTTTGAAACTTTTGATTGACAAAAAACTTTTTTGCTTTTTATGTTAATGTTTTTTTGGTCCATCCAATACTTTGTTTGTCTTTTTAGAGTAAGAACAAAGATTACTAGTTTTTGTTTGATCTCATTGATCTTAAACCATCAATTAACTTAAGACTAAGTAATATTCTTAGCATTTTTTATGTTTCCGTTACCTGAAGATTATGCCGATTAAGAAAGAAGTTACGGTATGTTTGTTTGTTTTCTTTAGTCAAACTCCATGCATCACCTGACATTTACTCACATCTTCTTAAATCTATTTTCGTCTTAGTCATTGATCCGCTAAGCACTTCAAATAAATGATCAAAGTACCTTCTTGACTGTAAGTAACTGAAAAGCTACCGTACTGATAAAAGCAGTCCCGAACTTTTATTTTAAGCTTTTGCCGATTCGGCAACTGTTAAATAATACGTGGAATGATAAATCAAAACCAAAAATGGAACGCTTCGTCATTGAATCCGATTGGAAACTTTGAAGACAACAAAAATCATTTCACTTTTTGGCTTTAATTCCAAACCCCTTCCGCATCGAAGGTCCAAGCCGACCAAACCGCCGTGGATCGTTTGTAAGTGCCAAAAAGTAGTGGACAGGAATAGCCGGCTAAGCGTTGCGCGTCACTCCAGTGCAATTAGAAACATCAAGGCAAAGAAGATCAACTGCACGAAAACTCTACTTAACTGTGCTTAACATTTGTGACTCTAATAGGCAAAACAGTCAGCGGATAGAAAGTTGGGGGAGATTAACAAAACTTGACAAAGAAAATCCAAAAGATCGGACATCGTTCGGAAGTCTCAGATTTGAGTAGATTTACAAAATGCTAAGATTGTCGTAAACTGCATGAATGTTTACGGATTTACAGTCATTGCGATTTTTGCACTCAAATGTTAAAAATACGCAACAACCAAACAGCATTTTTACTGACTCACGCGGTTGTTTACGACCTTCCCCAATTCCATTAAGAGCTTTTAGATCCGTTAACAACAACAAAACCAAGTCCAGGGTCTTTAGCTTGATGAAACATCGGCAACACAAATTCCGCAGCATCTTATTAGGTCAAATCTTGTCATCTGATCATACATCGAGAATAACCCTTGTGTTCCGGACTACAGTATCTTTTCTCGTCACATCATAAATGTTCATCCGATAAAGTGTTTTGAGCCAGTTGTGCAGATTGTACAAAGTTGGTTATTTGAAGCGTAAAGCCGTCGACAATCCTTTTCCGAAACTTTCAATACATTTAGTTGTGTATAATTTACCCGAAAATCCCTACAACTTGACATAAGAGCAACCGTAATCCTATTAAAAGGCCAACATCTCTTTTTTTCTACGATCACATGTCTAGTCCTGGCAAGTTCCTTGTTTAGCAGCCGTTGCACCCGTTTTACTTTTAATCAAGTACACTAAAATTCCAGGTACACTGCTATATCGGAAGCAGCCGACTTCAAATGGCAAAAACATACTATAAAATGCAAATGAATCATTTAGACGGAATCCCTATAAGTGTTTGTCCCGTTTGGCATTTACACTCACGCAAATCCACACAAGCAATCAAAACATATTTGTAGTTATTTTCGAATATTATAGCACGCATTCGCAAACAAAAACTCCTGGTTCGGTTTTTGTTTATTCGATTATGTGCCTCGTGTTTTATAATTGAAAACATTGGTGTTTGTTTTTTGGTGATTATTTTGCTGATAAAAGCGTGTCTGAAGGCGGCTTTAAAGCAGATTTTTGAACAAAACTCAGAAACTTTACAATTAACGAGAAGCAAGCAAATTCAATAAAAGCGTTTATTTCAATAGAATTGATTTGCGTAATCGAATTCGAATATTAAATTTGTTGCAATACGTTGACTTTGTTTATGGACTTAAAGTTTTAAACAACTTCTTTATCAAATGCCGTCATACTGTATTTTAATGAACATCATGTTCTGCGCAAATTAAATTGTACAAAGTGTACAAAAAGAACTTCTGCTTGTATTTGATTGCGCTTTGTTTGATTTTGTTGTGGAAAAATTTTGTCGAACCGGGAAATCTAACAACAAAAATCAATTGCCTGGAATTTCACGCACGCAGAACACAAAGAAACATTTGCAATTTGATTAGGTCCATAAAATAGACATGGAACTGTCTCGTCACAAAATTCGGTTAAAGCCCAAAAGTTCCAAGACAAAAATTGGGTTTATGTGAAGCAAAGAGACAAGAAAACCTGATTTGTCGCAACCAAAATAGCCTATGTGCGTAAAACGGTAATTGAAGAACGGGTCGAGTTAAAACTTCTCGACGGTGTTCGAATACTGTAAATAAAATTAAAACACGGAACTCAAACAACAAACATTTGAGTTGTAAAGCACAAGGACTCAAATTTCAAAACACTTTAACTTTTTAATCATTTAAATGCTCGCAAAAATGCCGAGATCTATAAAATCCACTTATAGCCACGAACAATAAATACTCTTATAGTGCTTTTTATTTTTAAATCCGCTGTTTAGAAAATTGAACGTTCTGACCTGACTGCTAATATCGTTTAAAAACTACGTGCACTTTTGTTTCTCAAAAACAAATAAAACAAATAAAATGATTACAATTGAGTTTTAAAAAGACCTTTAAACTCATCAAAGTGTTGAACGTTTGGATTTTAACCCACGCTATTTCCAAGTAAAACAAATATTAAAACATTTTATGACCAAAACTGCCTAAAGAAATTTAAACAAACATCGCATGACTTAAATTACTTCAACTTAAATAAACAATATTAATCTTTTGCAAGAATATTCAAAGCTGTACAAAAATGCTCCTAGACATCATTCAACAAAATCGGCTTGGCCCAAATTTTAACGAAAACAAGAAAAACAACGTGTACTTAAAATGCCTAAACCACACGTAATCTAATAAACCACCCGGAGACTCATCATCGAACCTTGAAAAACAAACAGATCATCTGTTTGGTTTCGCGAGCAATCTGACCAAAACAAAAAACAACTTACAGTAAAAGAACGCTAAACCAATTTCAAGAAGCTTTGCAAACCGATTACTACGCATTCGGGCGTTCCTTGGCATCAACGCAAACAAAAACAACGCAAAACTGTAAACGGTTTGAGTGTCCCATTTGCTTGCTGGGATTTTGCAGATTAGATTATGAGTTTTGGACGCAATATACTTGTGAACAAGACTTTTTAACTTGCAAAAATTGCAACAACTTCCAACTTGTCCTCAAAAGTTATTCAAACAAGGCTGCTGATGTGTTAAATCATTACAAAGAATGAAATCATTTAACTATACATTCTCGAGTCGTAGGAGTTGAATACCGGAGTATTACAGTAACTCCTCTTTCAAAATCACGCCATAAGAGCTGAAAACTTAATGAGCAAAAACATGAAGCAGACCAACAAAAAAGGTCAACGACGAAAAACACCGGTTCAGGTTTTCTTTTCTGTTTTTTCATCCACGCAGTCATCGTGCAAAAGAGCAAAAACAACAAAAAGTGTTTTTTGACTTACACAACGGTATGCATGCGTACGTTCAGTTTTAAAAGAAAAACTGCAAACCCGATATATCAAACACCTGTGCAGGCTAATAGATTTCGTAAAGTAGTCAAATTCCGGAAATTCTTTCAAATTCACCGGTAAGGTATTTTCTTTGTTCGGCGCTGCATTTGGCGCGTGTTTCATTACTTTTGAGATTTTGGACTCAATGTTAAATGGACATTCTTGAGTGGGCAAGCTTTCGTAAAAGTTGAACTTTTCGATTAGAAGCGACTAGTTGCAATGCGAAAATCGAAAGCATGACATTACTGAAACATCCGCAGACAAAAGAATCAAAAATGAACAGATGTTTGTGTAGTTAAATAACTGTTTTGCATGCAACTTGAATGAAATATAAAACCACTACAAAATTCAATCATCGAGCAACTTCAATCCTCAAAAAGCAAAAAGCAATGCTTAAAAATAGACAACCTAGACAATCAAAAGGTCATCAAAACCATGTTTGAGCCAAACCGGAATAAAAACATCCGTACCGTAATCCGTGAAACCTCGAACACTACGTACATCCATTGTAATTTCCTCTGGGATCCCGAAAGAGTGGGATAGACAAACAAAAAGTTGATTAGCCACCAAGTACAGGAAACATTTTTGCGCGTGCGGATTTCTCTTCATTTTTTTGCTCGTCTATTCAAAAACAAACAAATGACGTGAAGTGAGCGCCAAAAATGCCAAATTCGGGCCGTGTTGAGTGATGAGATTTCGGTTCGAATGCAAATGACAGCCTCTTAATTGATGAAGCAACTAAGTTGACGCGTCCAAAAATTCCTTAACTGACGAGTTCAATTGTCTAGTTTTGTGAAGAAAATACAGTAAACAAATGAACTCAAACAAGCTTTTGAGAAGTTTTTGATGTTGTTGTTTCAAGTTCTTTAGCACAAATTACAGTAACCGCATGTATATGAAAATGTCAAATCCAAAATTAGCATTTTTAAAATTCCTCTCAAAACAACCGCCGTCTGCATCTGAAAAGTTGAAAAATTCCGTGGGTGAACACAAATTGTTGGCATTCAAAACACGGTTCAAGTTGTAAACTGTCAGTTGCATGTGGCCCGGAATTTCTTCTCTTAACCAAAGATCTGGTGCACTAGAGTTCATGCTTTTCGTTCGTACAACCTAAAATATGCCTCCACTGCTGAATTATTCATGCAGACCACAGAATAGTATTTATAATATTTATTCCGCTTTCGAGTCAACTGTTTGAACTCTATAAAGAAGAAAACAACTAAAGTAAATTCGAGCACATAGTGACGAAGTAATTCAAAAACTGCAAACAAACAAAAACCCATAAATAAGAATGAAATGGAATACCCAGTAGAGAAGCTGTAAACAATTTCGGGGCTAGTTGGCCTAATTCGAAGTCACAGATTGATATAAAAGTTTTGTTCAAAATCTAACTACAACAGGTTATCGACAGAAAAGAATATATGCACAGTTCGGACTCATAATTCCAATAACACAAATTAAAATAAGTTACAGCGTGCAAGAATCAGGCGCTAACATTCAAATCTTCAAGTTTCCTGTCCACTGACTCCAACTCTTTCAACAAACAATTCTGTTTAGTTTGTTTGTCCAACGTGGAGATTTGTTGATTTACGATGTTGAGCTCCAAGTTCAGTTGCGCTTTTTCGACAGCAGACCCTAATCCGCCTTTTGAATTCACATCCATTATTCGCTCTTTCACATTCAAAATGTTGTCCAAAGTGAGTTGAACGATCTTCTGAGGATCGCTTTTAAGAGGCAACGGCTTAATAACTTGCGGCACTTGAGAAATCATGTTCAACGGATCAATCATTTCATAAGATGCTTGCATAGACACTAAAAATAAAGATTAAAAAGAACATTGAAAGAAGCTGACTTACAGTTTTGCGATTGAATAGAAGAAATAACGAGCGGTTTACCGAACATCTCTGTCATAGCCATGTGTGAACAGTCTGCTTGAACAGTTGCTGGTTTGGTGCTTGAAGTGTTGAAGAACGTTGTTGGACACGCTGTTCGAATGCTTGACCACATTGTTGGCGACGTTGTTATTGGGATTGGAACATGATTGTTTTCGTTTCGTGGCGGAGTCATTGACACATTTCTCATTGCTGGCGGAATTGAGTCCGACAATACGAGCGAAGCAACACAGTGAGGAGGAAGAGCAGAATTTGGCAACGATAAAGGCAACGAATGAACAGCTGGCATTGGAGGCAGAATGTGAGTTGTCGACATGGAATCAAAATCGTCGAATAGCACTGAGGAAGCGACAGTGTAACTGACGTGGCTAAAAATCAAACGTATAATCATTTAAAGTAAAATCACATACAAAAAGAAGAAGTGCACACAAATGTTGATGTCATTCAAACACGCATTAGATGTTAAAAGAAGTGTTGTTGCCAAGAATTAACAACAAACAAAGCAACTAGCAATTTTGTTCGAAAAAGTTTTAGTGGTCAAAAGAAACAAAAATTGTTAAAAGAGTCGAACTACAAGTTATATGGACACAGACTAACGTACAACAAGCGTGCACAATCAATAATGTGATTCGAATTTACCTTGTCACATCTTCATCGTCATCTTTGGTTGATGGATCGACTCGCATTTGAGACAGTCGACTGAAATTGTTGTATGAACTTGTTTTTCAATTTGATTGAACTTACGAGACAATTTCTTGTCGACGCATTAAAAGATGCTGGTCATCAGAGCTGTTGTCCCAATTTGGATATTTGAAGCCATTTGTGCTTTGTGGAGTTGATCCATTTGACCCGTTAGACATTCGCGTATTAAATGATTGCTTGCGAATATTTTGGTTGTCAAGATTGTTAAAACTACAAACATAAATTAGAACGGAAGCTTTGCAAAATAATTACTCTTCGCTAAACCAAATAGGGTTGTTTTGCATTGGAGGCGGTGCAGTTGCAAAAACAACCGAGTTGTTGAGCGGTTGAGGTTGCATTTGATTAGTTGGGTTCACGGCCGTAAGGATAGTCAAGTTTGGCTGTTGTTGAGTCAAAGGCGGCGGAATAACCGGATAAAACAAAGAGCCATTGTTGGGCTGACATGCTGGCATAATAACTTGTTGCATGGTAGGATCCACGGTTGGTGAGAACTAATAAACAAAGCACTGTTAATCGATAAGAGAGAGTTTAAAAGTTACCAAACATGCGTTTACAGGTTGTTTAAGTAGCGCTGATTGATCAAGAGTCATTTCCATTGTTGGCTGCTGGATCATTACCGGAACAATAGGAATTAGCGGTGGTTGCATAGTGCCGTTGTCATTGTTATTTGGCTGTCTAAAGGCATCAAAAACTGGCACTCCATCAAATTCTAATGGCGGTCCCAGATTGGTTGCATTTAAAGATGGTGGAGGCATTGTCGTAAAATCGTTGAAGGTCTCTGGAATTTTTCCATTCGACGGCCTCAATTCGTTATTGCTGTGCGCATAAGTACAATTTTCACCACGAGGGCACATTTTTCCAAGTTGAACATCCCTACAAACAAATATCGTTTAAAGGCCTAGTCAACAATCAGACAAAAAATTAGAACAATAATTTCTCTACTTGAAACAAAAACCATTCGGACAAAGTTTATTAATAGTACCTGCACAATCGAGTTTTGTACATTCGTTGACCATTTAACGGAACCGCCGGCTTTGCATCGGCTTTACGAACAAACTTGATTTCAGTGCTCTTCCTGAAAAAGATAAAATGATTAATTAAATAAAGTTGAATGACGTACGACTTATAGAACTTTGAATAACGTTCCACAATTAGCTTTAGTTTCCATAGCAACCCCTTTAAAACCTCGAAATCATTGCAATTCTCTCCATAGTCTGCTTGAATAATCTCACTGATCACAGGCAAAACATCTGTCAAATTCTCTGGATCACCATTTCGGCACAACAAGTCGTGAAGTTCAGCAATAGTCTGAGTGAGCAAGTTAGGGCGAAGACTGTAACGAGTCAATAATGCTGTCAATGTAAGAGCGGTGATTTGTATCTCCGTAAAGCAACGAGCTCCACTGGTCAGAAGAAATTCGAAGTCCAGCTTCCAAAGCAATTTGCACAATCTGAGCATCATGTTCACGGCGCAATCGCTCATAATCTCTGAACTCTGGCTTCAATTGCATAAGACTCGATTCGCCATCCCGTTTGATTACATTGAAGCAGCTAGCTCTGTACAAAAGTTGAACGACGTGGCCAACACAGGTCTTCGAGATGTGAGGATAATCATCTGCCATTGTCTGGACAATGTACAAAACCAAGGTCTTTCGAGCAATCAATTCGCCTTTCGTCAACGCCAACAAAATCAATCGCAAAACATCTTCTTGCATTGCCGGTCCCTAAGAACTGACAACCACGGGCTCGGACAGCAGACCACAAATAGGCAGACAAATGAGCACTGTTCTGAAGACTCAAGACCAGCTCTGTGACAATGCGCTCGGTTACAGAACGAATCAACCTAAAAACAGCAAATGATTAAAGATATCTAAAAATTAACTTACTTAATAGCATTTGCTCGACCATCGCTTGTGCATAATTGAGCACTCAAGATCATAACCACTCGTCGCATAACCAAACGACTCAAGCAATCACTGGCCACAGCTCCACCACGTTCGGTCTTTGCGTGATTCACATATCTAGCCAAATCAATCAACACTTTCTCAATGTCAGCAACTGTTGCTTTTAGCTGGCTTTCCTTGTAGCGGACAGCCAAAGTTAAAAGATCCAAATAAGTAGTGCTGATTCCAAGTATTCGCAAAAAGGCCAAGTTAACAGGATAGGAAGAAACATCCTTCGGCAATTTGATCTAAACAAGCAAACAATAAATAAACTTTAGATGTAAAATATTACTTTGTCGCTTTTGATCTTTGACGGATCACTCACACATGGCAAGCAAACAACGCTAGAACTCAAATTAATCGGCAAACATTCGTGAGAGAACAGCTAAAAGCAACATATCAGTAGATTCATATAAATCGAATGTCTATACCTGTCCACAGTTTGAACAGCACAACACTTCCGTCCAACTATTATACACATTTGAGGACGAAGTGCGGGACATGATGGATTAGCAGCGCAACAATAAAATAGAAATAAATATTCACATACTAAATGGAAAATTTGAATAAAAGCAACGACAATTGAAAGATAGAATCGGCTATGAAACCGTTTGAAAACTTGAATAAATTTGATAGAACGCAAATGCTTTATTCATAACAACAACAATTAATAACAACTACTCCTCCAGATCTATTCTTCAGAGTTTAACCATTCGAAAGTGTGCGGGCGATAGTTCGTGAAACATCCAAATAAATTTCCTAGCTTATTTCTATGCTCTGGCTTGAATGTGGTTTCACGACATTTGAACAATCGATGAATCTAAACACAAAAGAATTATGAATCGACACTTGTTTGTGCTCACCAAATCAGCCATCTTAACGCCCGTGCAGAAAATTACTTTTTGTTGTCGATCCTTCAAAATTGAGTTGATAGTGAGGCCATATGAAACGAAGCAGGCGTCGGATAAATGAGGAGGATCTGCAATGACCATGTCAAAACGCTTGAAATGATTCCCAGGCACATCCAAAGGCTTGTTATAATCAAAATGAACAAAGTGCTCTTCATTGCCGGCTTGAAAGCGAGTATCAAATTCATAAAGGGACGGATGAAAATCTGTGAAAACTCCCTGAAATAGACAAAATCATTGATGTTCATTGAATAAAAAGCTACCTCTACTCTGAGCAAGGATTGATAAAGTGTCGGACAAGAAAGACAAGCGATTTGAGCATTCGGTTTCAAGTGTTCAATTGCGGCCAAAACTTCGTTTGCTAGTATATTCATAGATTCTTCAGTATACCAAAATTGACTTAATGACCAATCTTCAGCTACATCTGTTCCACTAGATTGTTCCATCTCTTGTTTCTGCTCTGTTACTTCGCGGACCATTGCCAAAACATCGTCAGAAAGCCTGTAATCGTCCGAATCACTATCAGTTTCGCTGTGCTTCAAAGTACAAGAACATTGCTTCGTGACTGGACAGCGTCCGCAGCTCAAAAATTCCTAAAAGTCAACTTATTATGATCACTAAAATAAGTGCTAATTATTACCTGATTTGAAACGTTTGGTTGTTCGTCCACTTCCATTTTGATTGATTCTTTAAAAATGAATAAATAAATCAAACTAAAAAACGCGATGTTTTTATTTGTTTAAAACCCGAATATTCGCAGTAAATCGTTTTTAAAGGATTAACTTAATTAATTCCAATTAACTCAAAAGCAACTTCTACATGATTAACTCGAGAATAAGATGTAAATTACCCGCAAAAACACTTAAACCGCTGGAAAATATTCATAAAACCGAGAGTTCTCATTAAATATTCTACTAACTTTTGCATCAAAAACACACAGTTCAATGAAACCAGTCAGATCAACAAACATAGTCAATTGAATTGGATCATCGCTTAATTTTTTACACGTTAAATCGGCGCCCCGAATCAAAGTTTGCGCCGATGGCTAGACCGCAAAATCAACACCGCGAGCAAGGATGGAGTGGGGCGAGTGCGCACAAATCGCCATGCAGAGAGCAGCCGCCGACGAACAACAAAATAACAACAAACAGTGGAGAGCAGCAGTGGAAAACACTGGGAAAATCTTCTCTTCTCTTGTTGGGGCAAAAAAGGTGGTGAGAAGAGACATTTTTCGTTGCTTGTTCGGCAAAAAGAAAGTTTCTCTGGTGGAAACGGCAAATTCATTGTGTGGATTTACTATGTTCGGCAGGAAATTGGAGTTTTAATTAATGCCAAAAGATTAACGCTTGTGGAATGTTTGGAGTCTGTTCGACAGCACAATTTTCAAATATGCTTTTGGCGGAAACGATAAACAAATATTATTCAAGCGTTCAAAGGCTAATTGCATCAACATCGTTTAATTTTTGCTGGAAAACAAATTAATTGGCAGCATGGATCTGACGAATATTAGCAGAGTTCATTAAAAATCCCACAGTGAAAATAAACCGGCGAGTAGATAAAAAGTAACAATAATTGAGTGTTCATTAAAGATTGCGTTTAATGAGAACGATTGAATTGTGTGTGTAAAAAGTAAAGTGTGCACTATTATCTCGATTTAATTTGTAAAGTTCAAACACAACTATAAGAATAATTCAAAGCAAATAAACGGAGTCGAAAGTCGAACTCGACTAAAATGCTTATCTTATCATGCATCCAAAAACACTGAGTTTACGGCGTTGTCCGAATTCTGGTCACTTGTCCATCTGTTTTTCAGTAAATTAGTCGAAATGTTGTGTACGTTGATTTTTTGGGCATCAACAGTCGTTCTCGCCTACAATTTGGTTGTTTATTTGTTGGAACGCTTAGAAGTTGGATCAATTAACGAGAAAGCTGTGTTGATTACAGGGTCACTAAAAGATTGCTGTTAAAAGACGCAAAAATGTTTATTTTCAGATGTGATAGCGGTTTTGGTCACGGACTTGTTTTCAAATGTTTACAAAATCAGATGACCGTTTTTGCCGGATGTTTAACTGATTCAGTAAGCACGTTTCATATATGTTTTGAACTGATGTTTTTAGGGAAAAGCAGAATTGGAAAAGGAAGCAAAAAGACAAAAGTTGAATGCTAAATTTCATGCAATCAAACTTGACGTCACAAAAGATGAAAGCGTTAAACAAGCAGTTGATTATGTCAAAGAAGCTTTGAAAGGAAAAGGTTACTTTTTAGCAGTTTGCGACTAAATATTTGACTCAATTTTAGGTCTCCACGCCTTGGTCAATAATGCTGGAATTGCCGGTCAAAATGGCTGGGATGATTGGATGACTTTGGATTCTTACCGCATTTGCTGGGAAGTCAATACATTAGGATTGATTCGGATGACTCATGCGTTCAAGCCGTTAATCAAGAAGTCCAAGTTTGTCTTCAAATGTATTCAATTAATTGTTAGTTCTATTTTTAGAGGCCGGATCGTAAACACTGCAAGCATTTGTGGACGTATTTCTCTGCCATGCACTGCGCCTTACAATGTTAGCAAATATGGAGTTGAGGCTTATTCAGATGCAATTAGGTTGTTGCTTTTGACACTTTTATTCTTAATTTGTACTTTTGACGTTTTTAGAGCCGAACTTAGCGTTTTTGGAATTACTGTTTGCATTTTGGAGCCTGGATTTTTCGCTACCGGTTTGACCAACGCTAACATGCACAAAGCAATGCTCGATAAAATGTGGAACGCTTTGTCGTCTGAAGTTCGTGAAGAGTATGGAGAACACATGTTGGAGTTTTGTGAGTTTTATTCAGCTTTTAAGCATTCAACGAAACATCTTTTAGCAAAGAATCAAGCGGAAAACGAATTACAATCATTATGCTCCAAAGACACTTACCTTGTTGTTGACGCTTATTATCACGCTTTAACTAGCTTTTGGCCTCGGCGTCGCTATCAAGTCGGATATGACAGTATTTTCTTTTTCCTTCCATTTAGTTTTCTGCCCGGCGTTGTGCAAGATAACTTTTTCAAACTGATGTCCATTTTTAAAAGTATGCCGAAGCCAAGCGCCTTGAAATGACTTGACAACTGTATGAACTTAAAGTTTTTAATGAAATTGGCAAGAATAAACTTTTCTTATTTATTGAACTGACTGCAATAAATTAATTGCTAAATTGAACACCAGTCAGTTGAGAAGCAATTTGTCTCGTCCGCTAAAATGTGTGCGCATTGGCCAAAACACATGTTGCAAAGTGAATTAATTAATTGCTTTTTTGATATTGAAATTAGTGTTTTGTGAAAGAATCCCAAGGCAATTAAATTAACATTTTTATTGCTTTGTTTTCGAAGACACTCGCTCTTGTGTTAATTTCAACTACAAAAACAAGCAATCGGTGTTTTGTTTAATCACTTCAACAAAATGATTGCGTTGAAAGCGTTTTTAGTTCTTCTGCTTTTGTGCTCGTTGGCTGTAATGCCGATTGTGGAAGCTAGAGATGAACTTGAAAGTGGGCGGTTAGTTTTTAAATGTCCAGTTATTCTTTAATACTAAAGCATTTAGCCACAAACGTCAAAACAATCCTCGAAGAGTTGTTTACCGCAAAAAGAGAAGCTATTACGATGGAGATAACTGGAACGATTAAATAAGTGTTTACAGTTTGAAAGTGTGACTTTAACTGCTTTAACGAATAAATTATATTCAAAAACAAGTTCGACAACTCTGAACCACTTTGTAGAAAGAAAAAACTCGCCGACAATGGCTGCCGACAATCACGAACCAATTTCCCACGCTCCGCAACCCTACCGTAAACATCAAATTCGTGGCCAGATGCTCTCGAGAACGACTGCAAGGATCAATTCATCAGGCAAACGAAAGCAGCAGATGAGTCTTGATGATCGCGGAAAGCAATCGAAGTGATCGACAACCAAATGCGTCTCGAATGTTGCCAACGTTTTGGCGCCTTGACTTTAATTTGGTTGTTTTAAAGTTGTCAAAGGAGTTGTGAAGGAAGTTGAGTTGAAAACACAAAAAGATTGTTTAGAAATGAAAACAAAAGTATTGAAGATGTTTAAAGCACAACAGAAATCAAAACTTTAAAAGGCAATCGATTGTAATTAAAATTACATGCAGTGCAAAACTTCAAGGAATAAATTTTTGGCCAATGGCTGATTGGTTGGCACACTCTCTTCTCAGTGGAACAATCAACGCCCATCTGATCGACCATTTTATGGCCATCAGCAAGAGCACGGCAAGAGAAGCCATTCTCGGCCACATAAACAGCCAGATGAGCGTTTTTCTAGTGTTGAGTGCGGCACGTGTTTACTGTTGTTTTGGCCGCCACAAGCTTTAAGCAATACGATAGTTCTTTCTTTTTGTTGAACGAGTCAAGTTGCTTTAGTCACTTACACATACAGTTCGGTAAATTGAATGTTTTCAGATTTTAAACCTCTTCCATTTTAATTTTAATGTCCTCCCAATTTTCTATTGCTTATTTAATTGGTGAGGATGAAGGCATACTGGAAGATAAAGAAAGAAAAATCAAAAGAAAAAGAAAGCCTCGGCGTCAAACTCCAACAACAGACAAAACAGGTTTGATTTGATTGCTTTTTAGAATCTCTTTTAATAACTGCATTTTTAGAGAAGGACTTACCTGAAGGCTTACAAAATGTGCGCGTTAGGTTAGAAGGTGCAAGTCTGTGGCGACGTTTTCATGCATTAGATACGGAAATGATTGTGACAAAAAGTGGACGGTATTTGATTGCATTTTAATTAAATTACTTGTTCTAATTCTTTTAGACGGATGTTTCCAACACTGCAATTCAGCGTTACTGATTTGAATCCCAATGCATATTACTCGATTATGGTTGATTTTGGCTGCGTAGATCGAAAACGCTATCGCTACTCATTTTATCAATCAAAATGGACAGTTGCGGGACCAGGTAATTTAATTAGTTAAGTCATTTGAATACTATAAAGTGATATTTCCAGGAGACGTTGAACTTCCTTGTCGTATGCACATGCATTCAGACTCGCCAGCTTTGGGTTCACATTGGATGAAGCAGATTATTGCTTTCGAGCGAATCAAATTGACAAACAATCAACTTGATCAGAACGGATATGTGAGTTGTTTGCTTCTTTTAAATATTTAAATATGTTTTAAGATAATTGTCAATTCAATGCATCGTTATCAACCGCGTTTGCATATTGTAATGCACGAGGACGGAGAAAATCCTTCAAACCCACCAAACCCTTCAAGCTCTTCAAAAGTCAGTCCAACGAACGTTCAATTTTTGGGAAACTCAATTTATGGCCGTCACAGCCTATCAAAATCATCGGGTTTGTTTTAAATTTAACAAAGCTTTTCACACTTAAACGTTTTTAGATCACAGAATTAAAAGTGAGTAACGAAACTTTAAAATATTCGTTGTTAAGTGTTTTATGTCCAAATTCTTTTTAGATTGAAAGAAATCCCTTTGCAAAAGGCTTCAGAGAGTGTGAACTCGATGAATTGAGTTTATTAGCCTCGTCCGCTCAATTTCAATATTCCCAGTTATATCCGTTGATCTTCGGTAAACTACCCAGTGGTTCTGCTTGATTTTTAAAACGAATAAACAGTTTTTGTTTAGTACTTATTAGTTGTTGTGTCGATGCTTGGCGCTGTATAAACATTTGTTTTGGAATGTTGTAAACGCGCGCACGGAAAATTTATGAGCACTTGGGCCATGATTATCTGATTATTAGTCGCGACAGGAACGCTTGCAAGTGATTTTGATCAATACAGTTACTGTACTGCTTTCAATGTTTTGCGTTTCTATTTCAAACATTTAAAGTGCTTTTTAACTAAAGTTACTTTTTTGTTTTTAAACATTAATTATGTAACTTTTAAGTAAAAAGCACTTCAACTTCTTAAAACAGACTACAAAAAAGTTTATCTAACAATGTGTTCTTGTTATGTCACCGATTCATTTTAAGTAGTGTTTATACGTAATGTTTATTTGGCAATTTAGAAATAACTTAATGCTTAATACCTAGCGCAACTTTGACTTGCAACGGCGCAAAAGATTTACGACCTTTGAACGAGTTAGCGCAAGTTGGACAAACAAAGGCTTTCTTTTCAAACTCAGGTAATCGTGCCGTTTAATGTGCTGTTTAAACATTAACTATATGGCTTTTGAAAGCATTTCAAATTTAAAAGCACTAACTTAATTTGCAGTCTGCAACGACCTTCAAACAAGCAGATCCAATCGCAAGTGCCAGCCAATACGGTCCCTTCATTTTCGAAAATTTCTGTTCAAGCGGCATTTGATGAGGAGAGCTGCGCATGCAAATTCAATCCCCCGACGACCATTTGTCAGTTGGATCTAAGGACCAGTTGGCTTTCTTTTTGATTACCGTACTTGAACGGTTGACATTTTTAAGAAGAATAGTGTTAATTTTGTAACATGTGCGTGTTTGTTTGCCTAGACAGTAATTCTCTTTTAAGTGTGAATGATTTGCAGACTTTTAGTGTTTAATCCCCTGCATTTCAAACCAATCCCGAAGTTCCAAGAAAGTTTTTGCAACAAATCTTTATCCCTTTCCGTTCCTCTCAAAATTTATTGCCTAAGACGCAAAGTCCACCTGTTCGAGGGCCCAAAATCATCATCTTTGATGGGTGCACAGCCACCGAATAAATCACCGGAGCGATTTGCTTGGCCGCATTTTTATGAACTGTCCGGAAGTTTTGACGTTTAAAATTGGACTTTTTGATTGAATAACTAAATCTAATTGCTTTGTTTAACTATTTCAATGTGCTTTGTGATTTGAATGTTACAAGCACTTTAAATATCTTTAAACAGGTTAGAATGACTTGCAAAGTCCCTCTGGAATTTATTAAAGCAGTGGCTACCTGTTTTCGATGATATGACCAAATGTCACGCCTGCTGCAAAATTCCATAAATCTAAGAACGCCACTTGTAGTTTTATCATTTGCTACCCGTCAGTTGAATAGAATTTATTTCACCCATTCGTTGGGGTAATATTTCATCGGCTTCTCCAAGGCGCCAGTGGTTGACTGCGTGTTTGCTCGGAATTTGCTCGCTTAATTGGATGTTTTAATTAGGAGTTTTGACGAGCTAGAAACATGAAAAAGATAAATGTTATTGTTAAAAGTTTGAAGCATTTTGACATGATTTAAATTGAAGCTTTTGAAGCATTTTGACGATAATTTAAATTGAAGTGTTTGAAGCAGTTTTGACATAATCTAGCCTTTGTTTTAAAACGTTTCAATTCTTTCCAGAATGTTTCTTTTATCGACATTTTTACAGCAGTTTTTACAACAAATTTACACTCCGTATTTCCTTTCCCAATCAATTTCCGTAGAACAGTTTCATTCAAAACTTTTGCGAGTCCACTCTTCAAGAACGAAGTCCATTTGCGCGTATGTTTCAGTCGAGAAAGCAAGACGAGACACGCCTTGCCAAACGCCGATTGGCTCCTTCTTGCAGGCTTGTGAATGCTTGCGTCATGACTAGCATACGGTCTTTTCGACTTCATCTGCTAGTTGCAGTGAGCGCGTCTTGATTTTTTGATATTAGAAGCACCGAGTTGATTGTTTGTGGTTTAAAATGAGATTTGAACTGGTCGATAACGGTGCGTACTTTAGATTTTAAGTTGCTTGCAAATTATTCTGATTATGCTTGTTTTTTTTATTGACTTGAATTAAAAATTGAATTGTTTAATTACAATCATTTACAGAGTGAACAAAAAAACATTGACACAAAAAGAAAATTGTCTGTGCTTGAAACTCCTTGATTGGCTTTTTTGTGTTTGAAACTTTTGATTGCTTTGAATTTAAAATGGAATTGTTTAAATTTAAACACCTGATAGATGTTTTTGGTCCGTGTTTATTTTTGCGTGCACAAACTGTAAAATACCTTTTAAATCGTAAAGTATTTATGCTTTATTAACACTTTTAATGTTTGAAATGTTCAATTTAAATCTGTTACGTGCCATACTTGTTAAGATTTTTAAATTCAAACAATTCTCCCTTACCGTACTTCAGTTTTACATTTTCCTCAACAAAAACGCACCGAATTGTACGGCCAAACATTGCATTTCAAGAAAATTTATGACCCTATTCGACATTCGGCGTATTGGGAAAAACACTTGCAAATGCATAAATGCGGTCGGTTCCTTATCTTAAAAGCTTTGTAAACACAATTTTACTTAAGATCAAAGCGATTCAATATAATCATACTTTATTGGCATGTAATCAAACATGTTAATAGATTAAGATCGAAATGGCACAAAAGTTCGCAAAGTTTATCCAAGAACATATAAATAACTGTAACTAATCACTTGTCTACACACAAGATGGAAGCAATTTACAAGTGAACATGAAAAGAAATGCAAAAGAGTTTGGTGATTGTCTGGAGAAAATGTTCGGAGAAGGAGAACATAAATAATTAAAGAAAGACTTGATTGGCAAAAACTTAAAGACTTTTTTGCCAATCAAGTTGGAATAACTAAAAACACGCATCTAACCAAATGGAAAGAATAAATATTCAAAACAAAAGCACGATAAGAACAACGGGATCCGCGTTTAGAGAATAATAGCATTTGTGGTGCGAAAGGAATGATACAGAAACCAGCAGCTCGGTGGAGAAGGAAACGTAGAAATCGTTTATTAAAATGTTTTTGGGAGATGTTTAATCAACATTTAAAGTGGAGTTTAAAATAATTAGATCTCACTTCAAATCTTGATCAATCAGGCTTCGAAATCAAGAGTAATTGTTTGTGAGAAGGAAGTTTTTGTTGAACGAAGAGGCCAGATGGAATGGCATTCCGGGAAATGAAGGCATTCCTGATGCCATCGCTGCCATTTGTTGTCCATTGGCCATCGAAGCAACCAAAGCACTTTGATCAGGCATCATGGCACCGTTCATTTGAAGTCCGGAATTGGTTTCATTGGGTCGGTCTTTAGACTCCTTCTTGTGCTAAATTGACGTTTAAACGATGCAAATGTTTCTAAGTTATAGAGTTAAAATAAATATTATAAAACTCACTTTCATGCGGCGATTCTGAAAGTACAAAAGTTATTAAATGTTACTTTGAAAAATTAAAGCAGATTAAGAAAACACATACCTGGAACCAAATCTAAATAATAGACATTAAAGTGATATTTAAGTTGTGATACAAACCTTAACTTGACGTTCTGTCAAAACTAACGAATGGGCAATTTCGATCCTTCGTTTTCTGGTCAAGTACTTGCTGTAGTGAAACTCTTTCTCCAACTCCAAGACCTGATTTCTCGTGTACGCGGTTCGTTGACGCTTCTCACCTCGGCTGTTTGCTAAAAAGTCTACGTAATTACAAGTGTTTAATGTTTAATGTTTAAAAGTTTTCATAAGTCTCATTAAATTTAATGCAATTTTTAATTTCGACCAATTGAGCCCATTTAATTTGAAAGTGTTGTCCGAAAAGCCATTCACAAAGGAAAACAAACACGTCGGCCATAAATTCTCACTCAAAACTTGTGCATTCAAATCCGGCCTGGTGGGTCCATAAATTAGGTGTCAGCAGCGACGGAAAACATGTCTCTTCCGTTATCAAATCAGATCGGCGGCTCCGCAGTGGACATTCATAAATTTATGGGTTGGCCGAGATCATTGCTCCTGTGCGCTATTTGGCAGTGCTCTTTTTTGTTGCTAATCTTTAGCAATTAATGTTTAACAATTAATGTTAAACATTTAAACACTTAACATTAAAGCATTTTTTAATCCAAATCAGGCAAAATTCAAATTTGCATTCGAAGCGCGTCTCTCCAGATTGCAGCTTTTTGTGAAGGGGAACAGCGGGACGGATTAATGCAAGCGGTGGAAACGGCGAGGAAGCCAATGGCCGCTCGCCGACCTCATTAATAAATGTCACGGCATGTGCCTCCACCACTCCAACTTCCAAACCAAGAGACTGGAGAGTTGACAGAGGATGCTGGAGACACTTTTGACTTCTCTCAGTCTCTATTCGAGTTTCCATGCTCACGAAGAGACCAGCAAGTCTCCACAAACGACTAGACAACTGGTAGAGATTTTGAAAACAATCTGGAAAAGCGAATGGAGTTACATGGAGTGGAGAGGACAGTCGCGGACTGGAAGACTAATGTGTGCGGTGTGCTGGCTGTCATTTGAGCAGTGCACGAAAGTGACGTTGAGGAATTGCCTCATTGCTTTTAATTCTGTCCTCTGGTTGGTTGAGGCCGTGTTGTTGTGGCCACGATCGAGAAGCAGTTGGTTTTAAGAATAATGAAGTTGCCGTTAAAGTTAATTTGAGTAATTTGTTAAGTTCAAGTCAATAAAAGAATTCAAACTTCGAACAGCATTTTAAACCTTTTAAAAAGTGCCCAAACTCATTTAAGCGCAAGATCCTTTAAAGATCAAAAAACATCATCTTTGCAGATTGCGCAACGCGTTTGATGACGAACGCTTATTCGAAAAAAGCAACCAAAAGCAATCAGCAAAGTGGCGAGACATGCGAACGAGACAAAATTATCAACTAAAGCAATCGGGGCGCAAATGATGATCGTTGCGTGTAGATCCGGACTTTTAGATTTATTAAATTAAATATGCTTGAAAACAATGTGCAAAACCTACTGTTGTTTGAGTGGACGCGTGTCATCCAAGGAAAGATTGATACATTTGATTTGTCTTCATCGCCGTTCATTCCATTCATGTCCAAATCATCACTGTCCAGCTTGACTGACTCTTTTTGACTGCTCCACGTCAATGGCGGAGTGCCGTTTGAAGTTGATTGGAGATTCGTAGCGCCGTACATGCACAGGTTGGGCTAAAGTTATGCATGTTCAAATTGAATTAAACATGTTTTTAAAGGTGATGAAGTTGTTGTAAAAACTAGAGCGTTAAGTTTAGTCATTCTTTAAAATGAAATTTTAAGAAATTAAAACAGCAAAAGAATTCGAAAAGAACAAGAAAAGTAGTGAATCGACAAGAAGAACAATGAAGAAAAGCCGCCAAGAGTGTGTAGCAATTTGTTCGCCGCCGGCAGCATTACGGTCGTCCCTGTTCGGCGCTTGTCATTCGTGCGAAATGCAAGCGGAGAAGAGAGAGCCAGTTGGTTGTGCATAACTGCCTTCTCTAGTCGCTCAATGCACAATGCTTGTTGCACACGCACTTGCAACGCTTATAAATGAGCTGTGACGGCAACTTTTAAAAAACGTGAACGTCAAACAGACTTTTAAACTAATCAAGAAATCAAACAGACTTTTAAAACTAATAAAGAAGTTGATCACATTTTAGCTAATCAAGAAATCAAACAGACTTTTAAAGCATAATCAAAAACATATCCAAACCACCCAGAAACACACAACAGAAATTCCCCAGAAAGCAATTCTCAATTTGCAAAAAATGTGGGTAATAAATTTTAAAAACGTTTCTCAACTGTCTTTACAGCAAACGATTCTACTCTTAAAATGCGGCCTTCAAGGAAGGTTGTAAACTACAAAAGCATTTTTGAACTCGAGTTTGAAAGATTCACAAGAAAGCAATTACTCTGTTTACAAACCTTGATATCAAAGCTGTTGATCAACGAGCCGTTCATGCCATTTTGTCCATAACCGTTTGCTTGCTGCTGTGACTTGTCATTTCGGCCTGCGTGCAAAAGTGAATGCATCTGATCCGAAGTGTTGTTGTGAAAGTATTGAGCGGCTGTACCGGTTGTCAAAGAATGCATTTGTTGAAGTTGCTGTTGATGCTGGAAATTGTTTATAGAAGAAGCAATGTTAGAAAGCACTTACTCTGTAGTAATTAAAACTGTTGGCAATACTGTTTGTTGAATTGGGAGACGTTGATGAGCAGCCGTTTAAAGATGGTGACGAGGCGCTCATAATTTGGAAAGTGACTTCAACTTGTTTGAATTAAAAGTTAAGCAGTGCTTTAACATTCAACTGAACAATAATTGAAGGAAGTCTGAAAAGTGACAATAAAATTAACAAACGTGTTAAACGCGCAAAAACAATCTTGTTGCAATTTTGCTCGAAAAAACACAATTTAGAAAGCTAAACATGCACTTAGTCAACAAGATAAGATCTTAATGGAAATCAATTCGAATCAATTGATTCATCAAAACAAGCAACCAACAGGACACTATGCGTTTCAGCTCGAAATCCAACTAACGAAAGAACATCCGGTGCGCAACGAACGCCACAACTAATCGACCAATTCTTTGCCATTGTGTTGGAACGTCCGCCGAATGACTGATTGTTTTAGATGTGTGCGAAGAGAGTAAGCGCCGAGAATTCCACAACGCAAATGATTGGAGCGCAAGCGTTTGCAATGTTGCATTTTTGCTTCAGCGTTTGCGGACTGATTTTAAAAAGAATTTAAAGACTTTCCGAAACTAAATTGATTTGATTGGATTGTTAGAAAACACTCTCGAAGACACGACAAGACCAAAAAAGTTGGGAGCAAAGGACAGTTGCCTCGGGTGTTCATACGCCGAACTAGTGTCACCCCTTCTTTCTTCATTCAAAGACGGCTGCTAGAAACAATGCTTTCAATGGGGGAGGGGCTGCTTTGTAGAGATTCTTGAAGCGCCAACGAGCCCAACGAAAGATCAGCTGATTTAAAAAAGTGAAAGTTTTAAATATTTTACTATACTTTAAAGCAAGTAACTACAAGGAAGTTGTCGTTGAAAAGACTGCAAGACCGCAGGTCAATAATCAAACACGTCAATAATCGAAGAACTTCTCACGGCATTCACACTTTAAAAAACTCAGTATCTCTAAACGCGCAACGTTACTTTAAAAAACAATGGATTCCAAAAAACACTAAACCGGGAATCGACTGGAGAATTTCGCTTGGGCGCGGATTGCGGTTTTGCTGCCGCGTCCATTTTTCGACAAGAGGCGGGGCGATGTTTAAAGCCTTGATTGGCTGTTCTGGAAGAGCAAGTGGCCAACTAGTTTGAATTTTGAAATAAAGAAATGGAATTTGTGCAATTGATTAAACAAGTATTTGGAGTTCAGACACTATTTTAGACGTTTAAAATTGAAAACATCTTTTTTTCCAAAACAGAGAATTCGTTGAAGTAACCTCTCTTTGATCAAGAAAGCCATAAAAACTCAAGGAAAATGCAAACTAAGATGCCAATCGGGCCTCGCGCGAATCGGGACAACATAAAAAACCATGTTCCACGATGTTTTCGTAGACGTTTTCGGAGAAATAACCGGTCCGTCGTGCACCTGTTTTTTTCTCATGATAGATGGCAGAACACAAATTGCAAGAAACGGTGAAGCGCTGGACCGTATTGTTTAGAAATACTTGAGCTAAAATTTTGAAAGCTTTCATGTTTAAAAGGAATTAGACAAGAGCCAAATGACTACCTTTTCCAACAAACTCATAATTCTTGTGCGCGCTTCCAGCATCTAATAAAATTTGATTGTTTTTTCTTTTAAAATGTGTTCTGAACACGCGAGATCTTAACTTGTAATTAAACATACGGTAGGCAAAAAAGTAAAAGATGACCTTCAACTTTAAAGAAATTTTAAACAAAACGCCGCTTCGATTGCTTAAATTGTACAATACAAACTCAAATGGAAATTAGTCAACGACTGACGCCACTCAAGCCAACCAGCAGTAGACGTGAAGCAATCAGCCACAACCTTTCCATGTGACATTTGGCCGTCGACAAGGCAGCACCATTTTTATTGTTTAATCAGCGGGAATTAATTGTTCTGATTGGTCTCAATCGCTGGCTGTTGCGCTAAATTGGCCACAAAATAAGTGATTCACAGAGTATTGCACTTGCGTGTTTAACAATACTGTATTTAGTTTTGAAAATTAAAAGAAAAAAGCTCACTCACAACGACTCAAAAACTCAAAGAATTCAGTGAACTCAAAAAACACAAGCGAAAAAACTTCTAGCGGCTTCTTCAAAGCACAAACGATTGATTGCTGAACGTGTGCAAATTGATGAAGACGGAAGCAGCATTAGTAATTTGTCGGCGCCCCAAAAAGCCGACTGCAAATGTTTCTTTTTGAAATCCGAAGATCCAAAGATATGGTAACTCCTTTGGATTTGTTATTTAAAAACCAGAGTTAAAATGATCAATTACTGTATTCAACTATTAAATACCCGGAGGCTGGAAATATCCCGTGGCGAACAATGTGAAACAGCTGTTCGCTGATTAAATGAACGAAAATATCTTATACGCAAAGATTAATTTGCATCCGCTGCGTGAGAAGAATTACAACAATTCAACAACACAACTGTTTTTATTCAATTTGTTGATATCGGCAATACGATCATCGTGGCATTTTTATTGCCCAAACCAGTGAACTCTTGATGGGATCTCCAATGCAAGTGCTTGTAAATTACGCCAAACGGATGACCCCGCGATTGTGCAACTAATCACTGTCCAATAAAGACGGAGTTGCGCAATTGATCGCTCACTGAGTGTCAATATTATTATTACAAACGATTAATCAGATTAACTGCAAAAGACGAGGGAGCTGTAGAATTCCTTTCCCCAAGAAAAGAAGTGACATTTGGCCAAAAAACTTTGCGCCATTTGCGTGAACTTTCAGCCAAATTGCTTGCCTTGTTTTCGCATCCTAATTAGTCGTGAGGCAATGAATCAACGTAAACCAAAAACAATAGTTCTTTTCGAGTCGAGAACGAGATGCAAAGTGATGATAGTCATAGTTCTTTGGAATGGCACACGGCGTCGCGCATCCAAACTTCTTTAATACTAGTCAAATAGTTTTAAAGCTAGACTTTCAACATTCAAATGCTTTTCGAAATTAACGAAGAGCGGCATAAATCAAACAAACGGCGGCTTTCATTCGCGAAACGAATAAGTCAATTTAATGAATTGGCGTGTCGGCATTTCACTTTATTGCGCAAATGTTTGATTTAAAAAGCTGAACATTTAAAATAACTTCAACGAATAAGCACTTTCTGTTTGAATTTCAAGTTGAACACGCTCTGTGCAACAAAGACAAAACGACGAAAAGCTGCTTATTTGAAGATTGGCCGGTTGTTAAAAGATTAGGCTCGACATATAACTTGATGTTCGGGCCGTTCGCGCACTCGTTTGTAAGCTAGCGAGAAGAGCTCCTAATCCGCTTGGGGCCTTTGGCGGCAATTTACTTAAACAGATCAATGACAACAAGCGTATTGCTTTTTGGTTTAAACATTTGAATAGAAACAAAGATTTGAGACAAATTATTGCTTGTTTAAGCAACCAATTTATATTCAAATCTGCTTGCATGCATCCATTACAGCCAAAACTAATTTGCCATGCAGTTAACACCAGACACGATCATTAGTGAAAATCGGTTCAATTGAATGGAATGGCCAGAAATTTCCATAAAAAACTAATAAAACAAAAAGACGATGCTTTTTGTTGGCGACAAAAATCGCAGCAAGTTATTGCTTTTTGGCCGGTTTTTATTGAAAATTGTTGCAATTTTGCAAACAAAAGCACACCGGTGTGCTTGTTTTCTGCTTGATTTTCAAAAGCTGGCGCTCTTTTTCAAATATCATTTTAGATGTGCAATACGTTGAAACTACAAATTAATAAAACTCTATTAAATCACAAAAACACATTATCACCTCTAAATTGAGCAGCGCAAGTTTTATGCACGCTTGTGGGATAATCACTCTTCTTCGGCATATGAGCGAATAAGCCGCCAAAGATCAAAGCGAGCCGCTGGACAAAAAAACGAAAGCTCACATCCATTTTCTTCACGTCAAAGAAGAATGTTTTGATGCTGCAAATGTTGCGCTTTGTTGTTCTTTGGAGATACTGTCGTTTTGTATAAGACTCTCTTTTAGCTCCTTTTAGCTCTTTTAATTCAAAAAGCCGACACTTAATCAAATCAGTAGCTGACCAATTGTTTATAGGCGATGCAAGTGGTGGATTGCGCAAGCCAGCAATTGTCTGCCAATCCATCACTTAACGCACGTTGGGAACTTTTGTGTCAAAAGACCGGAAATACTTGGCGTTCCCAATCGAATAACTTAACTTGGAGAGTTGATTCCAGGTTAAACGATTTTTTAAACATCAAAGAATTGCCTTTAAATGCTACAAAAGCATTCTGTTCAATTAACCTTTTTATGCAACAATCGCTTCTTGCGCCAATTCTATTACTCAAAAAGACAAACTTTCAGTCATAAATGTCAGCACTACCTTTTCTTTAAATTATGTTTAAAGCTTAGCTTACTGTACAAAAAGATCAAAAGCAATTAATGAGTTCAACAATCATTAACAACAAACTCTAAACAATTAAAACATTTAAAATACGGTAATCAAAAAACCCAAACACAAATGCCGCCTCTTTGCCGTTCGAGGAGTGACCCGAATTGACCGATGCGCAACATTTGCCACTTGTTGTCGGCTCTTTATCAAAGACGAATCGATGAGGCAAAAAAGCTGTTGTTTGCAAAAAACAAACTAATCGATTTTTCGTTTTGAAGAAAAGAAATTTGACAAACTTTAATGCTCATTTAACGTTTTTGTTAACAATTGTGTTGAACGCTTAATCTCCAAAAATCTTGCCGAACATAAATAAACACTGTTGCTGATCAGATACGCAAGGCCCAAGCGTCTCAAAGAAACCGCCAACCTCAACGTAGGGTCAACAAGAGGGTCGACGTGCGCGACAAATGACTAATTGTTTGTCCGAAATCAACGCCGATGATCTTTCTGTGGCATGCTGCACACTTTGTAAACACTCCGTAAACACATTTAAAGTCTTTGTATTAATTGGTTAAGAACATTTACATTCAATAGAGACGAAATTTGACGACTTTATTCAATTCAATCAATAACACTTTGTGCTTTACGGCACACTTGCGCTTTTCTTTCAAACAGATGATCGATCATTTGTTGTGTGTTTAGAGACCCAAAGTGTGGACTCCGCCGGGATCATCAAAATATTTGTGACCACAAAGTGGCGGCCTAACACAAATGCCGAACAATTTGATTAATCGATTGGCCACAAGTGAACGATCGGGTCATTGCAATTAGTGCCGCGCATTTAGGAACTTGCAATGAAAAGTTCCTAAAACCAGAGCTGGTTCTAAAGAACAAACTTAACTTTGCACAATATGCATTTTGAGCTGTTGTGTTTAAATTATATGTGTCTCGCCTCAAAGGCAAAACGTTCCAAAATTTCTCGTGTCCAAGACCACAATTTTCATTGGGTCGGAGCAACCAAGTACCTTTAACTTGGGATAATAATCCGAAGACTGAATCTTTTGTGCTGCTTTCATATAATTGCTTTAATGTCCACTTTTATAGGTTCCATTTCTTGTTTTCTCTGGCGTCTTCTCACAAAACACATTTCACCGCTTGTGTGCGCATGGAAGCTTTATCTAATATGTGCTTGTGAGTAAAAAGATTATGGATGTTGAAGAGATACATAATTTGTGGTTAGAGAGCAAAAGGCAGAAAGACCCATAAACGTTGCAGTCTTCCGTTTTAAATAAGAAAGCATCAAACGTCAAACAAGTCGGTTTATTAACCCATTAAAAAGGTTAGCTTCAGTTTCGACCCAATCCACAAGTTGTGGTCAAAACGTAAAGAAATTTTGGAACGTTTTGCCTTCAAGGCAGAACAAATATTAAACAACTGAAATGAATGAATCACACAAGTTTTGTTTCAATGTTCATAACTGAACAATAAACAGCAAGACAACATAAGCTCATACATAACTAGCTGTAAAGACGTTGAACAAAAACACTTTAATAAACTTATTTATTATGTAAAGCCTTCAATATATTATTACAATAGTGCCTAGTAACCTTCGTTGGAGAAACTGATATCATAATCGGTATACTTTTTCTTCAAGACCTCCACAGATTTCGAATGGTCAGCCTGGCCATAGCCCTAAACATAACAAATAGATTCAGATAACAATAAGAATTAAAAGCAAACCTGTGAGTAACCGTAAACTTTCAGCTTCTTCTCAGCTGGATCATGCAAAATGCGTCCACCTCCAACGCAGTCGAGGTCAACATCCTTTGGCGCTTTGCCTTGAACGACATCAAAAATATCAGCATGATAGCCACAACGTGCGTAGCCTCTGACAATGAATTTTGAGTCCTTTGAATCTTTGGCCTGAAAGCAATAAATAAAATGTTGTTGTAACAAGACGATGTTATAAACTAAATAAATTCAACAAAAATTACCTTGATTAATATGTACTTGAACTTTCCGCTCGCATCAATGTCAACGTCCGGAATTTCATGTAAACCCATAGCTGATGAAAATCGACTAACACTTAACTTAAAATGTGGAAACTTTACTAGACGAACAAGCTGAAGCATCCAAAAACAAGATTTTCAGTAAACAAAATAAGACTAAACGCCAAGAAGAAAAATATTGCTTGCTTTTCGTTGTTGTCATTTTTTGACAGATTGCAAAATTACGTTTTAGTGCTTTCTAAACATCTATTATCCACTTACTGTTTCATATTGACAACACCTTTTTATTACAATACTGAATAGCCATCAAACATCGAGAACATACTTCCGCGCACTCTCATTTGAGCTCGATTGTCTCCGGAGAAGATGTCATGAAGTTGTTTGGCCGAAGATTTCCGTTTCCGCCAAACAATGGCTGCTTGATTGGCGACGATTTGGTTTGCGACTTTATAGGCCCAAATGAGAGCGGAGATTCAGGCCATGTTGTGCGCCAATGAAGGGTTTAATTTGTTATGCAAGCGAGGAGGCTATTATTTGGTTCTGTTGTTGTGTTTATGTAATTGGATTTGGAGTGTTAAAAGTTTCATCATCTGCTAGTTTATATTTGGAGTGTTTAATTTGCACGTTGCATTAATGCTTTCCGTTTTGTTCCAAAGCTTTCAAAGACGGTCGTTTAATAATTTGTGCGGCAAAACATCCTCAAACCAAAATTAGCCAAACGGCCACTTGCGCGCATAAATTAAATGGCTTTCATCTGTGAATCTGCTTGATTTCAAAATTAGATTCTCGCTCCTCGTGTAGACACTCAAATTAGACCGGAAAGTTTTGCGGCGCTTGTTGACTTTTAAGCGGTTTAGACTGTTTTGACGAGCACAAGATAAATTCTTTCTTTTGTGACCTTTATCAACTTTTGTGTTTGAATTATAAAGCTCGAAGTTAACTTAAAAGTAAACTTCATGCACAAGTTTGTTTAATCGGCGTACGAATCTCTTCAATTCGAACTTGATGAAAGCCATTTGAATATGAAATTGAGAAGAAGAGAGGGCGTTTGAATATTATCTCATTTTTGATCTCTTTGTTTAAACGAGCCAACAAAATAATGGATTTGAGTCTTTTCTGCTTTGCGCCAATAATGCGCACATTATGTTTTTAGAGTACAAAAAGTTTGTTTTGCAAAGTTTGAAGTTCTTTTGAATCTAATGTTTAAGCTTAGAAACAACTGCTTGGCTTATGCATTTTAACAAATTGACGATGTTCATAGGCTCCAAAAATACTTTTTAAAAGTAATGGCCTTACTGGCCGTTGCGGAATTTCAGCTGGAGACGAATTTTATAGCCGGCGCGCAACTAATCGTCCCGCTTTGCATGCCCAAAATTTGTTTGTTCGAGAAGCGCGCAAATAGTCCGCATTTATCTCCGGACGTTTGTCCAACGATGATGTCCAAGGATGATGATAAGCATCGGCCATGCGGAATGGCATATGCCCAATTTAGAGATTTTGAGTGAAAACTTTTCTTTTGATGATTAGCGAATTCAAGTGTGTTCAGCAGGATGGTCTTATTTAAATTCTATTTAAAGAAACTCTATCAGTCTCTCCAGCTTATTTGTCAAATTTCAAAAGTGAATGTTGAAACTTTTCAAATTTCTTTCCTCATCCAAAATCAACACGCCAATGCGCTTAAACTTGTTGGACTGCCAGCAACAAGGGCTCCAAATTTGTCAACATAAACTATTTGGCCGGGCGGCGCCAACTTGTTTGTCTAAATTAAATTTGCGTTCAAAATTCCACATTTATTGGCTGTTTTTGCTGCAAACGAGTTTTATCATTCGGGAAAGTTTCAGAGGGGTTTTTATTCTGCAAAGCGCTTTACCAAGTTTAACTGCTCTAACAAAAAACAAACAACTTGCTCAAAAGGCAATTTGTAGAAAGCCAAAAATTACTGCAAAAACAGCGCCTCGAAATTAGCCCCTGGCGTTTCCTACACTTTCAAACTAATGAAGAGCAAGTAATTCTGGCCGGAACTTTGGGCCACAAAAAACGGCGATTTTGTTTGTTTTGCCTTGCGGTCTTCGAAGTGACATATTGGCTGAAATGATGATGGAGAGAGCGTTAAACGGGTTCCGGCCACAAGTAGAGACGTCTAATTAGCGCTGGCGTGCCGTGACTGCCTAAGCAAACAAACAATTATCTTTTTGCAGGTTGTTAACGTTTGAGTTTTTTGAGTTTCTTTTTTAACCGCAACATTTTACTCTATTTTCTTTTGTTTGAATGGGCATATTAAAAAGTGTTCTTATTTAAGTAATCATTAAACGTGACTTGCATTCTTTTACACAAACTCGCCTATTCAATTGCTTAAACATTCATCTTCAGATTTTCTCGTCAAATCAAGCCCAAAATGACTAATCGTTAACACCTGCGCTTTGCCAAACAAAAACGCGATAAATATGCAGGTTTTAAGGACACTTTTTTCAACTAACTAATCCGACTCTTTTTAGGCAATGATGTAAATGCTGCTTTAATTTAATGTTCATTCAAAATGAGGTACAAGACATTGTTAATATTTACAACAGTTGTGTTAGTTTTTGGAAATGCGCGAGCTTCTTGTCCAAGAGAGTGCGAATGTAACGGTAAGTTTTGAAAGTACTTGTTTTTATCTAATTTGCTTTTAGGAAAACAAGCACTCTATTGCCACAACTTGTCTAATGCAACTGTTCATTCACTTTTTACTAATCAGACATTTATTGACGAGTATACAGACAAACTCTTGAATTTAACTCTTCATAACTGCTCAATATCAAGTGTAGACTTTTTACCGATCAGTGTGCTACGCAATCTGCTTTATTTGGATTTGTCATTCAATGAGTTGGCCGATTTTAAGTTTCCAACACCTTCCCATTTTATGCGTTTATTAGTTGTTCTTAAATTAACTGGAAATCATTTAACGGGCATTCCCGCGCATGTTATTTGTTTCTGTTCCAAATGTTGAAGAAGTTTACCTGGACCAAAACAGAATATTTTCAATTGACTGGGAAGCTTTTCGCTTGTACAAATTGAAACGTTTATGGCTTATGCGGAATAACTTGTTGGTATGTTAAAACAATCTTTAATAATGAACATCAGTTTAATGACTATTTTTAGGCAATCAACGAGCACATCTTAAGATTTACGCCGAATTTGGAGTTTCTCGACTTAAGTCATAATCAATTGGCATCAGCACAGAGCAGCAGTTTCTTTACAGCACGGCGTTTGACAGAATTGAATTTGAGCCACAACAGATTGCAAAGATTTGATTACGACTCGTTTTTGCCGCTTCATCAGGTTCGATCTTAGTGTTTTATTTGAATGGCTAATTTGTTATTTCAGCTCCAAATTCTGGACTTTTCTTACAACAATTTCACAGAAGTGCCTGCTGGTTTAGCACAATTTGTTGGTCTTCGGCAGTTGAATTTTAGTGCCAATCCTATTGATCGTATCCGAAGTGGAGATTTTCGCTTGCCTGTTCTGCAACTGATTGTTTTGGAGTATTGTGATCTTTTGAGCTTAGTTGAATCGCATTCTTTTGTTGAGATGCCCAACATTCAAACGGTATGAGTTTAACAGAATGAGTCATTGATTTTATAGTTCTGTTTAGGTCGTCATAAGAAACAATCCCAAATTAAAGTTTGTTTCGCCCAATGCATTCGTCAACAACAATGTAATTTATGAGTAAGGGTTTTTGAGGTTTGTTCTTTAATTGTTATCTTGTTTAGAATTGACCTAACCAATAACTCGTTGCCTGTTGCTCAATTTAATTCTACCAGTCCGTCACGTATTTTAATTAGTGGCAATCCGTTGGAATGCGAGTGCATGCTTCAAATGATTGCAGAAATGGACAAGCATATAATCGATGCTGATCGAGTCGAATGCAAGATCAAAAAAGAAAATGTGGACAAGTTGATCAGTTTGAAAGAGTTTCAAAGCAGATATTCAGCACAGGAATGCTCAATTCAGCCACTAATGCCGATGGGAACAAACAATGAAGTTAAAGTAGGCAGTAAAATGTCGTTGTATTGTGCACCACGTTTGTTAAACGACTCCTTGACATGGGAAGACAAAAAGAAAGGTCAACGAATAGCAAATCAGGTAACTTGTAGATTAAAAGCATTAAACAATTACAAACACTTTTAGTTTGAAATCAAGCCCACAAATAGTCGACAATTGAGTATAATCCATGCAATCAGCATGCAACCTTTTGACGTTCTCCAAATTGCTCATCATGAGAGAATTCAACAAGTAGATGAACAACTTGTCATTCAAACTGTCGTGGCAGAAGATGCTGGATCATACGTATGCAAAGTGCAAAGAAACGAACAAAAATTTGAACAACCATTCCAATTAAAAGTTAAACGACCGGAAATTCAACTTTATTCTATTGACATTGGCTCTCATTATGTTGCGTTGGGATGGAACCAGTCATTGGTATGCTTTTTAAACGTATACTTTGCTATCAAAGCATCTTTAGAATGTTGAATGGACAGAAAATGTGCGTTTAATGATGGCCGTTCGTGACGAATATAATTCAACTATGCGTGTGATACAGCTGAATATTTTAAACCCGTGGTTTGGCTACAATGTTTTGAGACTCAAGCCGGAGAAGAATTATACTTTTTGCCTCTATTACGAATTTATTTTCAACTACGCTAATGAAATCTATGAAACTTGCACAATAGCGCAAACGTTGCCAAGTCTAAGTTTTTGGGCGTCTCTTCATCCGTCAACTGTTTTTCTTCTGCTTGGATTTTCAATTCTATTTACGGTGTTGATGTGCTTCCGTGGTTTCTACATCCGTTTTTACATTTGGCATCAAGCAAAAGCACGGTTTGTTTTAAGCACGAAGATGTCGGAAATTATAATCAACGAATTCAGATCACGAATGAATCAAAGCATCAGTGGTCAAAGTTTTCTTTCGCGTTCAACAACTTCAAATGCTAACGATTCAATTATGAGCAATTCGTCTAACATACGACAATGCCGCGGCGGTAATTAAAAGAAAACACATTTTAAGTGAACAAATATTTATATTTAGGTTCGAATGTCCATAATTTCGGCGGCAACGACTCCAACAACTGACGAACATACTCAACAAACACTGCTCAACGACGCAACTGTATAGAAACAGCTCATTATTTTTGACGATTTCCCAAAACAATACGAGTATTTTGTGCATTTAAATATTTATACAGCAATAAACTTAATAATGTTGATATGCAAACGAACACATTAATTTTAACTGTGGAATCTAAAATAAGCTTCATTAATTGACAAATCTAAAATAAAAATTACCTCCAGCGATACAAAACGATCACTATGGCAAAATAAATAGCAAAAATAGCAAAAATTGTAGTTCCGACTATCATCAATCCTCGTTTTCTTTGTTGCCATTCGGGATTTCTCCAACCACACGTGTAGACAATGTCGTTTTTGTAATTGTTATGGCCAATCAAACAAATCTCGGAGCACTCAATGCTCATGCATGCATTTTGAGGCACAGTCTAAAAATTGTTCATTAAATGATTGTTGCATATCGGTTATGTTAAAACAGTCTTTTTTGTTTGTAAGTTTAGTTGAATATTTTTATTTTCCGCAAACTTCATTAAGTACAACAAAAAGAACTATTGGCACAAATTAACGATTTGCTGGACGTGCTTGCTCGAGTAGTATCAATTCGTTTCTCCTGTTTTGTCTGTTTTCTTTCCACTGCCGGAATAGACGATTGCTAAGCATATATTGTCAATATTTGTTTCTATTTTTTTAAAACTTACAGAATTGTGCAGATTACACATAAAAGTACGCCAACAAAAAACAATACAATAATAATCATAGCAATCGTAAATGCCAAATCTTCTTCCCAGTTAGGATTTTTCAGTTTGCATACAAAAACTAGATCATTTTTATACTTGTTATGGCCAATAACGCAAAGATTCCAACATCCCAGTTCTTTGCACACATCGCGTGGAAACGACTAAAATGCGAATTTGATTGCAAAATTGTTTTGTACAGTTTAGTACTTGATTTGATTGATTTGTTAGTTAAGCTTAAAAACTTTGATTACCATTCCGTTAGTGATGTCAGAAGTCATCAAAAGCTTGTTGTTTGCGCTTTTTCCAATTGGCGCTGAAATGGCACCCGTCGATGAAACCAAAACAATCTCATTTGACTTTCTAAACACAATCAATTGACACTTTTAAAATATGTGTTTTAGCTTACTTGATTGTTGCGTACAATTGACAGTTAGCAAAGAAAACAGAAGACGCATTGAAGTTTGAATTAATTTCTTTGTAAGTGTCTTTTTTGATGTCATACAAAACAAGAGCCGTGTCGTCGACCAAAAACAACCGATCTTTGGCAACATCAAGTGCAATTGAATGGACACGTTCTGAGGTTTGAAGAGCGCTGACCTAAAGGTTACGCAATTATTTAAAATAAATGAGCTGATTTCAAACTCACGCTTGTTCCGTTCATTGACGCCATGAAAGCATTTTGTTTAGTCATTTCTTCAACCCAATACATCTGACCTCTAAACGGATTTAAAATCAAGTTGCGCCGAGTCAAGCGTTTATGTTGCCATTCATAGTCGAGTTTGATGAGATGAACACATTCACGAAGATATTGGTTGCAAGTGCCAATTACAGAACCTAGAAGTTTTTGTTTAATAAGCAAAATGATCAGCAAAAACAAACCAGAATCTGCAATGTAATAAATGTTGTTTGTGATCGGATCAATTGCAATTTCATCAAAATTTTCGGTTGATTGTTCGAGCGTTTCGGTTGTCTTACGTGGAACGCTGTAGATGCTAACCTTTGTTGGAGCACTTTTTTCTAAGTAATAAACACTGAGTCCACGGATTGTAGCTGATGGAAAGAAGTTCACTTGTGTTGGAAAGTTTTAACAAAAGTGTTTGATTCTCGTGAGCGGGATGCAAAGAAATTGTTGGCTAAACGTTTAAAATGGAAAAAGTATTGTTTTAAAACTTACAGCAAAGTAAACAGGATCATTTTTGTGTTTGCATGTGAGATCATTATTAACTAAATTGTATATTGTGCTTTTAAAACCAAAGCAGAAATTTACATGTTTGGAGTTCACCCGAAGAAGAAATGCACAACCCGTAAGAGACACAAAGCAGGAGAATGAGGTATGTTTGATGAGGTAGCATACTGGCTGAAACAAACATTTTAAATACTAAAAGTGATTGGAAATAGAAAGCTAATGAAAAATGTTGCGCTCGGAAAGTAAGCACACTAAAAATTACTTCTTGGCTGCCATAGAGCTTTCCACATACAAGCGCCGAAAATAAACCACACAGCTGCTCTTTCGCTGTGCAGTCGAAGAAATTTCAGTGACTATTTGCTAGCGCGGCGAAAGACGTCATAAACACCAGAGGACACAGTGTGGCCAAAGTTGAGCTGTTGAAATCAAAAGCACTGACGTCATGTTTTTAACTACTGTAAATTCTGTTAACATTATTTTATTGTCTACACGTTTTCAATAAACGCATGTTTGAAAGAAAATTTTAAATAATCGAAAATCTCTCTTCGATTATCGTTCAATCAATCTTTAACTCATTGTTGTTTCATTTGAGTTTGCTAGTGGTTGCTTTTTGCTCGTTGAGTAGAATGTCTACACTTAAATACGATGAATTTGTCAACTCATGGTTCAACAATTTCGACAATTTCAACAATGATGCACTGTTATCACTTGTAAGTTTTCATCAAACAAGCTTACATTTTGTATGAACGACAATTATAAACTAGCTGCTTTAGACTCATGCTTTTCATAACTGGAGATTGGCCGTTCAAGCAAGTTTTTGTCAACAATTTGGTACATCAGCGCGTCATAAGCGAAGCCAACAATTTGAAGGTGTATGCTGATTTGATTCAAGATATCAATGATGAGGAGTTGGAAGAGTATCTGTTGTCAGAACTGGCCACAACTTGCAAAGAACTTTTGGAAAAAGCAGAAGCATCGTCAGCGAATAAAGAGGCATTACGCAATGTTGGAACTTTTCTTGGCTTAGTAACTATTGTGCGCAACAAACCGATTCCTGCAGAGCACTTCGATTTTTGTCCGTTGCTAGAGAGTGCTGTTTCGTCAAGAGATGAAGTTCGTTTAATTATGACCATTGTTTTTGTCACGCATGTGTTAAAATACTGCCAGTTTAGTTTGGTAAGCACGCTTTGACTAAACAATGTAATTGCTTGAAATCTTTAGATTTTCCGCCAGAATTGCACTTGGGTTTCTCGAATCATTGATGCTTTGAATGCTATTTATTCTAACTTTTCAAGTAACCCCTACATCTCTCTGGAAATTGAGCGCTTCTCCGATGGTTTGAAGAAAATGAATGGCACTGAAAAGACGTTGGACATGTATTTCAAGGCTACCAAATCAGCAAAATCTACCGCAACAAATCGTCAAGCTGATCAAAGGTAGCGTATGTGCCTCAAAGAAAGATCTAACTGTCTTTGTTCAAGTTCATTTACTGTAATTTTCATGTGTGTTGAATTGTCGTTACTCGGAAGCAAATAAATCTTAAGTTACATAATCTTTGGTCTTGTTATTTAGCGGGTTTGTTGCGTAGTCAGCACAATTAATTTATTTCGAATAGACATGAGCTCTGTTTTAATTTACATTTACAATACTGGCAACAAAATAGATTAAAGAAAGACTAGGATGAACGTATTTAGAATAAAGGTCCCTGATTATAAGTTGAGTAATAATGTCTGGCATGATTAAGAAGAATTAGAAAAGTGCTTTCTTTAAACAGCTTGAAAATAACAGGAAAGCAATTTTCTAAATATGCGTTTAAAGGTGCCATTAATCTCATAGTTCTCACTAGACGCTAGTGTTCAGGCCAAGAAGACCAGTTTGATATTGAGGAGACTGAGCATTAGGGTCACTAATTCCTCTAAACCGCAAAGTCGGAGATGCATCGCGGGATGAAGGGCCAAACACGACAGGCTCAGCTTTTTCGCCTTCTGGGATGTAAGCCTAAATCGAAAGTTAAATAAGTTAACTGAAACTTCAAATTTACTTCATTGTCATATCTTCGCTGGAAAGGCGGTGTTTTGTACTCTACGGCGTGGACTTCAGCAGCTTGATCACGCCGTCTTTTGCCAATACTCCAACACGTGAAATAAATCAACATAATGACCATGATAACGGCAATTGTTCCAAAGAATGCTGCCATGTATTTGAGGTAATTTTCCATCTCTCTTGATCGGCACCACTAAAAACATCGTGTTATTAAATTGTTACTAAGACTCTACAAATACCGGCTGAGATCCCTTGTTCCACTCAAAACGCCACTGACTCGGATTATTATAATCAACAACTATTCCGCCTAAAAACTTCACATAAGTGTGCAGACTTTGTTTTGAAACTCACATTTGTATTCATAGTCACCCTTGATCCAGTGCGTTTGGAAACAATCAAATCGAACAACGTCTCCCTGCAAGTAACCAGAAGCAAAGGCGGGAATTTTGGTCAAATACTCAGGATATTCAATATTAATCGGTCCACAACTGTTGTCTAAAAGCATACTTGTTGATTAAATTATTTAAAAGTTCTTTACATTGACGTAATGTGTCTGAACGCTCGACTTCAAATACATTCCATGAGTTTTGTAACTCCAGTCCCATAATTTTTGAATTAAAAGTGACATAGTCGTGAAGGCACGGAACGCTGTCTCCACATTCTTCAACAATAGCAGCCGGATTATCTGGACAATGAGTACGGCCGTATTGCATCGTGAGCTGACTTTGAAGTGGCTGCAGGCCGACTAAAAACATATTAGTGAGTTTTTACAACAGTTGTTTGAAGAGCTTACTGTTTGGATTCTGTTGCAAGTCACGACACCTCATAATTAATTGCACAAGATCGTTACCAGTTTGCACAACAAAGCGGTTATAGCCAATTTCGTATTTTGGAGCAACCTTATAGATTGGGCGTGTTTTTCATTGCTACTTCCGGGAACACTTCGAACTAAACAAAATCAATCAGCACAGAAGTTATTTTTGAATACCTTTTTATCTTCGTCTCGACTTGTCATGAACATGTTGTCTAGAATGTTTAATAACATTAAATTAAGTCGAATGCATAAAAGCCGAACCCATTGGAATAAATTGGCCGACAAGTCCTTGGGTGTTTTGAGTTCCAGATCCGCCTGTTCCAGGTACGCGATCTAAAAGTACAATTTGAGCGAGTAATTTAATGAATATGACTTACAAGCATTGATGATTTGCTGGCGAATTGCATCGGAGTTCACGTCCATGTAAGTCAAAGATGGATTTTGAGGCCCACTTGTTTGATCGGGGAATGGCCGTATTAAACCAGAAACACGTGGCAAGTCGTAGCGGAGGCGAATTTCTTGATCTCTAGTGTTGTCACCATCTGGGAAAACACCGTAACGAGGCGGAACACTCAGCGCCACATCCAGGATGCCCATTGATTCTTGGTACATTGAAAGACGATCGATATCAAGGGCGTACGACTCGCGAATGCGGACTCCGATTTCGGCTTCTTCCAGCACAACATAGATCTCAGGCTGGCCACGCTCGACATTGTTCACGTAAATGAGAACTCCTAGAAACAATTGTTTTTATAACTTGTTTCATAACAACAGCTTTACAGACCTTTAAATCTCTGAAGACGCATAGTGTCAAAGTAGCGCAACAAATTTCCGACAATAATGTTTGTTCTGTAACGGAAGCGACGTGTATCTCCACGTGCAGTAATGTGAACACGGTCTGTTCCAGTTGCTTCAATTGCAACACCGGTGATTACTGTTCCGTTAGTTGGTTGGACCAAATCTGCTTGACTCATTCCGTTGCGACCAAGAAGACCTGGAATTTAAAGTTCAATGCAACTGCTTTTAACGAAAATATCTTACTGAAATCAACCCGCCGATTTGGATATCTTTCTAGTCGGACTTGAATTCTAATTTCCGGATTGTGAACCGAACGTGGAATGTACAGAAGTGTAAAAACGCCAGGTTCGGAGAAAATGAACTTTTGGTTGTCAATTGTGTGGAATGTTCCAGCACCAACACCATAGCCAACAGCTGGAGGCTGATATTGTTGGCAAGGCGCTCGAAGGCCGACGCCAGTAGAACATCTAAAAGATTGAGTCAATTCAAGCAATCATTTCAATAAGTTCTTACCTGACAGCGGAACTTAGCAAATTTGCAGCACAAATGATATGGCATGTAATCGTGATGAAAAGCACTCAAGCCTGGAACTTCAAATTGTCCCTAAAATAGAAATTACGTTTGTTTTTAAATTGCAAGCTCACCAAATAGGGCGACGAGCCGAATTCGTAGGCACGCAATGGAAATCCGGGATTGTAGTGCATGTTTTCAACTACTTTAATTACAGGCTGGTAAGTTGTTTGTTGGAGGAAGCCTTCCGCATCATAACAACAAACCTTCAAAGAACATGATCATTCTTTAAAAACTGCATGTTTAACTTACTTGTCCGTAATGTGTTGGGAAACGCCTAAAATTAGTGATTGAAAGTTACGTTTTTAATAGTTTAACTTACGTAAAAGCCTCTTCGTATTGCCGACGATCTGTTCCTGAATGTGAACCGTAAACGTTTTGTGCACTCATGTAACAGTTCTCAGCACCAATCATCTCCGAACAAGTGATGTCACGGAATTCTTGTGAACAACGTGGATGTGGCATGAAACGGCCGAGATCCAAACGGGCTTGGGTTTCTGTACAAAGAGTAGGATGAATTTATATCCACGAACTTATATCCGCCAACACGTTGTTGAAATGACTTTCTTGCTAGGAACCGAAAGTTCCGAAAGTGGCAGGTCAATTTTTAAAAGACGCTACTATTTAGATTATCAAACTATTCAGAACGTCTTTATGTAAATGTTTTGTGAGTTAAATTGATAAGTTCTTTAATTCAAACATTCGTGGATATAAACTTGCGGATATAAATTCTCCGAACCTGTACAAGGGCAGGATGCGTTTGTTTCCACTTCGCGCAAGAAGTTCCACTAAATTTGAGTTAATAAGTTGTAAAATTTCCGGTCTTTGCAAACAACTTTAACTAACATCTTGCGCTGTTTATTTATAATCTCAATAGATCTTTTAGTAGCTCAGCCTAACACGTGAAAAACATAATGCAAAAAGAATTACGACGATCAAAGTTGATTAACTCAAATGTGCCGTTCGAATCAAAAAAGTTGCTTGATCACATTTGTATGTTTAATTAGTTTTGCCTTGTCAACATTTTTCTTACCTGTGCTCCATCTTCATCATACCAATCGTGGCACATTTGGCGACTCTTTTCTCTAAACAAACAATTGTTAATCTCACAAAAGCATTTGAAACAAAGAAAACTTACTCAACGTATTGTTGTCGAGTTGTGGCTTCTTGGAATGAATAAGTTGTTGTTTGATACATTGGATTGTCCATTGTCCACAAAAAGTGAAGCGAAATTGGCGCAGAAACCAAGCCGGCAAGAAGTTGTGGAGGAGACGGCTCATTTGATCTAATTGGCGCTAATTTCAAGTAGCCAAATCGAAAACTAAACATGTTGATTGTAATAAGCAAGCTTGTCTGTTTGAAGACTTACGCATAAAGATCGTGCATTCGCTCCCAATCATTTAAGTACCATTGTTCCACTTGGTACAAATTGATGCGTTCTTCTTGTGGTTTCCAGCGATAGTCCAAGTTATTGCGGTTAGAGTAGGTAGCTAGACGACAAATGACACGGTGATCAGGGCGGAATTTTTTCAACTAAACATTTCGATAGATTGAATAGAAAAGTTTAATTGAGCTACCTCGTCGTCTTTGAATTCACGATAACCAATGACATAAAGACCGAGTTGAGCCGAATACAATGCATCATCACTAATTCGAACGTATTGATCCAAATAAGTTAATTCTGGATTGGTGAAGTTACGCGGATACCAAGAGATTGGCATGACTTGGTAAGGAAGAGGATTTTTGAACCTGCAACAACACCGCTTTAATCAATTAAATTGAGCAAGAACTTGCCAGTCATATATGTTGCCAATATCAAGACGCATTGGATCAAGTGTCGGTGGAACGAAGTAGACATAGCCCACGTATGCTTTTTCGTCATTTGACTTTCCGGTTTGTGGCTGGAAGTATAAGGTTTTCGTGCCCCAATCGTAGATCCTTGGAACGTTGCAACGAGCAATTGCTGGATTCAGAACTGTGCACGTTGCTGTCATGCGCTGTTCAATCATTAAAATGTAAGTTTGTGTGCGATCCAAACACATTGCGTTGATGTCGATTGTCATCTCTCCGAGCATGTTAACAATGTTCGGGTAAATAAGCATTGGATAAGTTCCACCGGTTTTGTTTGAGCAACCTCCTGGACGAACAACATCGTCAACACGGAACATGTAGCGGCCACGAACTTGTTGTGGAACTCCCGAGCGTTGAGCCAACACTTTTGGAGTGTTTTTGTACAACTGTGTTGGATCAACGTCAACAAAGCCAGTATGATTGCCGCCATTGAATAAAGCCTACAGCTACAGATTTAAAGAACTGAAACTTTTCTAAAACTTACGCGACAACGACCACTTCGAGAATTGGCTCTAAAGTCCGCTGCATCAAAGCCAAGTTTGTCGTAGTTCAAAATTGCATAACTCAAACGGCCTGGTTGATCAGTTAGCCAAACTACTTGATATGTCGCCAACTGACCAGCGTCCAAATCCGAACGACCCGAAACAGCAGAAGCAGTGTTGTACCAAGTAACAACAACTGCAGCGTCCGCTCGAAAAGCGGCAGCGCCTGCAACACCTTCTTGCAACCAACGCATCATTTCATCCAAGAAGTAATCACTATTTGCATCACAACGCACGTATGAGCCGTCAACGTTTGGACATGCCTAAATAAGAACAAATTTAACGTTGCACAACATGAGAGCTTACTTGTGTTGGAGATTGCCCGAAAAAGGCCGATTGTGCAATTGAACCATCCGGATTGACTTGAGTTCCAACTCCACGACCAAACAAAGATTGGCGCAACATCAAACGGAAGTAAACGCCTGTTTTCAATCCAGGAATTCCATCTTGGTTGATCTAAACGAAACTTATAAGTCTTTGTGAGTTTTGAAATATGTTACTTGTTGTTTGCACAGATATGGCGCGATCATTGCTGGATCCTGAACACGTGGCCAATCTGTGCTGTCTGGTCCTACATTAATTGTTGGACCTTGATCCAAAACAGTTGCGAATGCCATGTACCCGTTGACGGAAATCTGAATCAATCAATGAAAGTTAATTGCTAGATAAACATACCGTAGTGTAATTGTACCAACCGCCATAAAACGGGAAGAACAAATGCAGATCAATCGTCTGGCCAGCTGTTAAAAAACCAGGCGAAACTTCCAAGTCGCCGTTCTCTGGCCCGAATGGAACAAGATTGACTAAAATAAGTTTTAAGTACATTTTTCAAAAGCATTAAAAACCTCCGTAAAAAGGATTTGTTCCTGTGCCTGTAAACAATACTGAATCCTGTCCTTGTGGAACATTTTGATTAACAATTTGGCCGTCAACTTTGAATAGATAGATAAAATAGAGTAGAAACGCCAAACGACTTCCACCGCCGCTCCAATGCCTCCACATTTTAGGAGGAACTTTGATGCACCGGTGATCTGTGCAAAAGTGACGGCTGCCTTTAAAAGTTATAACTACGTTTAAATGCAATTTAAAGAACGCGTAAAGATTAGATCTCGTACAAAGCTGAAAGTTTATAATTGCTGCTATTAGAATGTAATGAACATGCAATCCCTAATTATTCAATTTGTTATAAGATTAACCGAACAGCAATTTAAAAACTTCTAAGGCTCATCTAATAAGTTCAAGCTTAGCTCATAAAAAATTTCAAGCCAACTTTTTCTGTCGACGTGCAGTGGCAGCAAATGACCAACCACGCAGCTAAACTCCGGCGTGGAATTTCAAGTGATTTGCGGTGAGCTGAAGACGCGACGGCCACTTGGACCAATGCTAAAGCTCCACCGAATTTGAATGACCTCTAAAACTTTGTTTGCCAACGTAGAGGATTTTGAGGCGCGCGGCCTAATTGCTCACCGACAATCAACTACACGTCCGCTTTGGTTTTAAACCAAACAAGTGATTTGGAGACAAAACACAAACGAAATGTGTTTGAAACAAATTGCTACCACGCATAAAATAAGTTTTATGTAGTAAACAAAAAGACCAATAAACATGCCGATAAAGACCAGCCAGTTTACAAAGTTTGCACTTAATTTGAATTTCACTTCCTCGCTCAAAACTACTCGGAAATCACGCAATTCACAACAAACTCTTAAACAATGAGCCAAACAATACATGCGGCTCGTCAATGAGGAAAGTTTGAAACCATTGACCTCTTGTTGATTTACCTATCGATTTACACAAAAAGGCGTGCAAATGCGCACGAGTAGCCGGACTCTTGTCATTCGATTTGTGATTGCGGTTTAAGCGCGCAAATGACCGGTACAAGTTTGTGGTTGTTTTGCCTGTACTCTAAATGTTTGAGGGCAAGTTAAACAGAAAGACTCGATTTACAAACAACCGAATCAACGACGTTTTTTAAACTTTCAACTAACTGTAAAAACGATTGAATTAATCTTGTTAATTAATAAACACTAAAAAGCAGCTCGTGCAACTAACAAAAGAAAGTGAGAGTTCATCGGCCACTGCGAAATGAACACGTTGAGTGGACAGACATGGCTCCTTTTTGACGAAGTGAGAGCGTTGCGCGAGAAAACCAAACAAATTCAAAAAGTGAGTCATAGAAAGCGTGCAACCTCTGGCTACCGGAAGAAAAATTGTGTAAACAAAATGACCACAAGTCAATCATTTTGAAATGACTCACTGTGTAAAAAGAATACAGTATAACTGATGCACATGCCGTAAAGTTTAAAACACCGAAATGGCAAATATCTAAAAGTCCATTCGAAAAAACTTGCGGCAGTTGTTTAGTCATTGCATATACAAAGAAGCACATTAGGCGTTAATCACAGCATCGATTTTTGGCCAAACCTCTTCTTACTTTTTGCAAGCGTTTGAGAAAAATGCTATACAATAAACATGCATCGTTTGACAAACAATTCAATCAGCAGCAAACTCAAAAATCAGCTTCACGTTCAACCTGGCCAAAACCTCATTAAAACATACGTGTAAAAGTCGCTGACGCAAAGTCCAAGTGAGCTCTGACGCTTTGCGCAACGTCGAAAGCTCCAGTGTTGGCGCCAGTAGCTCTGCGCAAGTCCAGCCTATGCAAACATCAGCTCCGACTTGGACCTTACTGCTTTCGTGTTCGAAAACCAAACGGTTGAAATGCAGGGGTCAACGGTGTTTACCTTCTTCAGCTTGCGCGTCCACATGATATCCGCTGGCGTTTTGGAGCACCTGTTTAAAAGACTAAAAAGCGAATGATTTTACATAATTGTTCAATTTGATGTTTAAAACACAACTTATGAGAATTGTCGCATTCTTTTCGATTGATTGTTTCTCCAATAACAACGAGCAGTTGAAGCAAGCAGCACTTGAATATGCAAAACAAGATGTCACACTAAGTACTCCGAACACTTATTACGTGTATTGACGCAAATGATTTCTAATGTTCTCGTACAAATAAACTTTATTAAATAATAAACATAAACAATAAATTAAAATGATAATCGCCGGACTAGGCATTTCACCAAACTCGACACTTTTCTGCTGGATTCATTTCCGAACCGACAGGACAATTAAAAGATTTCGCAAATTCAGGCATGTTTTTGAGAACCTCGTTAATGCGCGGCTCAGGTGGCGTGTGAGAAGGCTTGTCATAATAAAGTCTTTCGTAACTGTATGAACGAGAAGTGCACAACACCTTAAAATTGTTTATGATCGAAGCTAAAACACTTACAAACTCACCGTTGCATGACTGATAAAGAATATTTGATCGTCAGTGTATTTTCCAAATCCTGCTTTGCATTCACGTTTTAAATTCTTTTCTTTTTCTTTCCAAGCATACCAGGCCGATTGCATCCCGTCGTTGTCTGCCATGTTTTCTTTTAATGTAATTGAACCATTCAGATGTGTTAATGCAAATTGAGTGTCCCTTACTTGATTATACTGCTCCACCAAACATTGTGCTCGTTTGTTGTATGTTTCCAGTGTTTTCCAATAAAACCATTGCTTGGAAGCGCCTTGTGCATCAAAGTAAATTCCGGTGCTTGCAAATCCGTGAAATACTTCATGTCCAATTAGCTCGGCAAAAACTCCATATTTTACAGGTGTTGGCAAATTTACATTAAAGAGTGGAGTCAAAAGAAGACTGGCTGGAATGTCTAAAAGCTCTAGAGTAAACGCAAAACTTGGATGAAAAACTCACAAACAAAGTTCATTGTTGCTTTATAAATGGCACTAAAATAAGTTGCAGACGGCACACTTCCTCGAATGTACTCTTCCGGTCTAACCCAGGCCTTTAAAGATTTTTGGAATAAGAACAATGACAGATTTCTGTACAGTCCACGCAATGTACTGTTGGAATCAAATTCCAAGTTTTCATAAACAGTGTCCAGCAATTTCCAGTCTTTTATAACATCCAAACCGCCAACATAAATTTCCATTGAGTCGAGTTTAAATAAAGCTTGAATGCGCGTTCTTTGATCAAGCCAGTCGTTTTGTCGAATCATTCTTTCAACAGCCAACTAAACATTTAAAGTTGTTATTGGAATTATTTAAAATCATACTTTAATTTGATCTGCAATTTCTTGAACCGATTCCAAAACACCCGGATCAACACAGTGTTCAACAAACAAATGATCGGTTATCAAAGAAAAGTATTTGCGAAGAATTTCTAGTTTGTTAACTGAAGTGCTTTGTTTGTTGAGGTCTGAAAAGAAAAAATGCTGTTTGAAAAAACTTTTTGTTCAGAACTCACTCAAAATCTCTAAACTTCCGTTGTCCAATCTTTTGCTTGCATCAAAGCCCGTGTATTGAATTTGTGAGTGGATGTATGTGGAACATAAGAAATTTGCCATTTTATATGCCGTCAAATTGGAATAAAACGTGTTTAAGCTCTTGACCATTTCTTTGTGTTCAACGTAGATGTACGGATTATGTAACAATTCTTGACGCACTTCTGGCAAAACATGTGGATTGTCAAGGAAATAGCGTTTGTTTATCTGAGAATTGATGTTTAATTACATGGATGTTTCAAACATACAGATGGGATCAAATTGAGTGCTTTCTCCAATCGCATTTTTGTTAACGGAATGTTAATAGGCTGAATAAAATGACCATCTTTGTCATTTTCAAGTTCCCATTTCACGCCAAAACCTCCACTTCTTTGAATTTGCCACACATCAAAAGTTATGTTTGTAATTTGTTCGGCCGCTTAAGACAAAATTGAACATTAATGTTTAAACAAACTAACCTTCTTTCAAGGTTTCAATTTCTTCTTTGTTTGACAATTCGCTTTCATCTATTAAATATTTCAACAGCTTGAAAGTTCCACTTCTCAATTGCTTGTTTTGATTCTTCTTTTGGCTGCACATCTTTGTCAAACAATCTTTCATAACTAATAGGCTTGCCAACGTTTGATCCGAGAACAAGAGCGACAGAAGAGTCAGGTAACCGTAATGCGTACAGGCGAAATAAAGGCATTTGCCCAGTCAATTTAGTGAATTGTAGAAGTGCATTGGTTAAATTGAAGTTGTCAGCTGACCAATGTTTGTCCAAAACAGGACAGCCACCGATCAACTAAACATTTAGTCAATTGTTTTAAACTAACAATTGAAAACGTTACTTTCAACTCTTGATGAAGCTTTGTTGCAGAAACTTTGTAGTCGTCAAATGTAGAATTAAAATAAACATCTCTGTAAAAGCGGAACTTTTTGACGGCCGTCGAATTTGATGTCTGGTTGTTTAAAAGTGACTCTGCAAATAAATGCAATGTTTAAAACTCAACAAAGACAAATCTTACCATTCGAACACTTCAAAACAAAAGGCAATTTTTGATCATAAAAGTTTTGTCTTTTGGTTGAAGAGTGATTTGCTTTTTGCTTTCCTCCCAAGTAATTGCCACATGCAAATTCATAAAAGTTGATACACGGATCTGCACGTTCATTTAAGCTTTCAGTCCATGGCTCGTAAGTCACTTTCTAAACATTAAACACTAATCATTGTTATTCAGACGTTTATCAAAGTTACCTTAACCGGAGATTCGGCAAAAATGAAGTAGAAAAACAAGTAAACAGCAATGAACACAAAAATTCCAGTCCACAATTGAATTACCGGATTTTTAAGCAGTGCTTTTAAATTGGCCATTTCAAATGAACGGAATAGCCAGAATCGAAAAAGCAAAACAATCAAAAAGATCACCTCAAAACATCAAATAAACATTTCACAAAATGTAAACGCGTGTGTTTAGAATTTTTCGTCAACTCGAACTTTTTTTTCTCATCGCTTTTTCACTTGACAGACAACATTTTATTCGGATTTGACTGAATTTAACTTTATTTGATTTTGAATGACTTTTTCAAATTGACTAATTTTAAAATTACATAACGCTTTAAATTGTCTGTGTTCAATTTATTGTTTATTGTATGATTGAAGTTGACAAAATTATGCTAACACCTCAAAACATCAAATGACGGCCAGCAATATCACAAGCTGAACACAAACATCGCTGAACGGAAGCACTTCCTGTCAAATTACATAAAATGCTGATTTTCACACAGCCGACTGTTTATTTCATTTCCGAGATGACCAATGCTTTTGGATATTTTAGGTGGTTGGTTGCATTGATTAGTCATTTGGAATGTGAACGGATGTGCTTTTCTGCTTAAATTCTCAAATTCATAAATTACTTGCAATATCACTTAAATGTCCAATAAAAACACTCATCGCTTTCAACTCAATTATTACACTTTTTTCGCCGTTTCCAAACGCTTTCAACCAAATGTCCACTCAAATAATTAGTTCATGCACTTGCCACCAACTTTTTTGCAAACAATTGCTTTCGGATCATGAGATGAAGAGCCGACTGGATGGCGTCACAAACAATGGACAACAGGCAATTTTTAAAATTGAAAATCCGCACTCAATTGGCGGTTCTTTGTTTTGTGTCGCCGTCGGCCAGCAAATTGGCCATGTGAAGTGGCTTTGCTGGGCGAACAATCCCGGCCAAATTAGTTGGCTCATTTCGATCAATCTGCACGGAGTTTGAATGTTTTTGAGACGCCTCAATTCATAAGGCGGATGCAACTCAATCCCTTCGAGCCGGTGACTTTTCACCTTTTTCTTTTCCGCAGAGAAGTCAAAGTTTGTTGATCGATTTGTTCAGATGCTTTTAAATAGTTGTTGATTTCGAGGTGATTTTCAAACTTTTTATTCAAAATGTGATAAACAAGAACTTCGAAAGCATTCCAAAAACAAGGTCTTCAGCGTCTGTTTTCATTTATTTGCTTTTTCGGGTTTATGAGCTGCCCGCAGTATGTTTATGTTCTTGTGCTTTAATGTCCTCATGTTCCACATTTTAATAACAAACATTCTTATACCCTTATAGTTTGGCTCAAACCTGTCTACTAAAACTCCCTATTTTCTAAAAACAAATCACCCGTTGATCAATTAGTGACACCCTCCCAGTTGTCGTTCAATTTGTCAATGTCATAGTATGCAATTTAAGTAATTTTGCAAACTCATTAGCAGAAAAGTTGAAAAGCGGAAAAGTTGAAAGCTTTATTGATTCATCAAAAATCGGTACAAACTTAGCGCTTTAAGCGTTGCTCGTAAACATTCGAATGAATCAATGAAAGGCGTTTGAGTAATTTTTGCGGCCTTTCAACTTTTCTTCTAATAGATTCGAGTGTTGAATGCAGCTATTAGCGCTACAAAGCACTTACCCACGAACACATCAATCAAAACCTCTTCAACTAAAACCCATCCACTACAAAAATCCATAAGAAGAGAGCTCCATAAACATCCGTCCTCGTTTATTTGCCGGCATTTGGCTTAGACTGACGGATCAAAGGCGCAAACGCGCATCCTCGTCGTTGTGTAAGCCTGCCGGTGTCATCCCCTTCTATTCCTTTCTATTGCACTTGGTCGCCTGTTTTTAATCCATAAAACAGGAAGGCCGCTTCGATTGATGGTGGAAGTGTCGCTTGATGATGGTTTTATGAGCAGTCGGCGTGTTTGCTGGGAAAATTTCCGTAAATTTGAATCTTCGCTGTAATTTCGCTCTAATGCAGAGGTTTCAGAAAGCTCTGGAACAACTCCAGAGGCGTTGCATTCTCTGATTTTACAGATAGTTGTTGCTTTTAAAGTTCATTAAGCGTTTAAAGTTCAATTGAGCCTTTCAGTTAATTATCGCAAACTCCGCACTTGCAATTCGAAACAAAAGTCAATTCGGATGCCCAGCAGGTAGCTAGAAACACGTAACTGCGCGGCATTTGCCATCCATTTATTTGACTCGTCGGCGACGATAAATTTCCAGTGCTGCGCCAAGGTCGAACCATTCGAGTTGCCCCTCCAACGATTGGACACTCGTGCTCCAAGCTGCGCACATCCCCCAGAACTTAGCAGCATGCTGGACCGCGATGCGTTTTGTTCGCTGGTCATTGTTTTTCGCGCTTTCCTCTTCCGTCGCGCAGTGCAATTACGGGTGTTCCGCTTTTCATCATGTTTTGCGCTTTAATTGAAAGCGATTGCATGTTTGTTGCTGTTTCCTTAGGTGTTCTGTTCTATTACTTCTCATAGCCTCTAATGACTTTCATGATCGTTTTGAATAAAAGCGATTGATTGATTCAATCTTGTTTTGCTGATTTGAGTGGTCATTTGATGTTATGAATCAACTTAATAAAAAGTGTTTGTTTAAATAATAGTTTTTGCGATTAACAACCAGCAGGGGTTGCATGCTATGAGCGAATTTCGAAAAGCTCCAGCCATGGGAAAGCATGACCGCAGTTTTGCTATGGCAATTTTAAGGATTTCATTGTTTGGGAGTCTTTTGCGGTCAACAAGTGTTCAAATGAGGCGTTTCTTTTCTAAAAAATTGACGCATCCTATTTGTTTATTTTTGAATTTTTGAGTAGCTTTAGTCGAAATTAAAATAAGTCTATTCCTAACTTCCGTTCAGACCAGCTCAAATGACGATTATTGTGAATGTTTTTGTTTCATTGTTTTGAATGGCTCACACGTTGAACTGGAGCGATTCGCTTTCGAACGTGACGCATATTTTAGAAATGCAATTTTTAGTCTATCAACTCGTAAGCATGTTTTGTTTGGAACGTGTGTTTTTTGATTCTACAACAAACAAAAACTACAAGCGCGTTGTTGAAAGGAGAGATCTCCTTTCTATTGCTTTTCGCTAATAAATCCGACACCATGTTCAAAAAACTGCTCATCAGAGATGCCCAAAGCATGTCCGGCCTAGTCATCTTTCTCATTGAGCAAGGAAATCCAATTATTTGCGCGATGATTATTTACGGTTTTGCTTCCATTGCGAGTTTACAGCGCCATAGCCTCTTCGTATGCTTACTGGCGGTCATTCACTCTTTGTATTCCTCTACTTTTATCATTGTCCGGTTGTCGGCATCTTTGCGCTCCAATTGATAAAAAAGGAGGCTAATGAGAGGTTGTGATTTGTTGTGCGCAAACTCTGGGTCACCCATACGCTTGTTTTTGATGTTCGTTTTTCTTTTAGTGTTTGAAATGATTGCAACAATTAAACACCCTTTTTAAACAAACGAATGAACACTTTCCACTACTCTCAGCAGTGTTAAAGACGTTTGTAGCGGAAAAAGCGGAGGCGATTTAAATTCTTGCAATCCATTAATCATATTTGTTGGCCAGAGCAGCTTCAGGCTTCTTTGCGGAAAGCACTTAAGATTGACCGGTACACGCTGCGCTGGACATTGTCCTTCTAAGACTTGTGTGCGAAAATGGCACGGCTCATGTTGGCGCAAAGATTTCCAGTCTCGGCTTTTTTGGTTCGAGCAACGAAAAAGGCCAGCGGCTTTCTGTCCAGCGCGCCGGTATTGTTTTCACTTACCCTGTACTTCGTTTGATCATTTTTTTGGCACTTTGGCCGCCGTGTTTGCTCGTCCACTTGGGGCGAAATCCGGCGCGAATCCGCAAACGGTTATTTATAGAGCGTCCCATAGGGTTAGGTTGCATTAAAATGTTTAGAGTTATTTTTGGAACTTATGAGACAAATGCTTCGACTAGTTCGTCTTTTGACTTGTTTGTTTGATTCGATTTATATGAATGTTTCAATTGGGAGTTTTTGTGTGAGGAGCAGTTGTTTGTAATTAATTGATTCGTTTTTATTCGGGTGTTTGTGAGTGACGTTTTGGCTGGCTTTCAAGGTTGTTTAGTTTCTGATTTACCTGATCAACTGTGATCTGATTAGTTGTAGTTGTGAGGTTGCAATTGTGAAGTTGTTTAATTCAGCGTTATTCTTTTAAACACACTATTCAACCTTGCATCATTTTGATTTAAAAGCAAATACAAAACACGTTCCCACGCTATCCGCACTTCAATTAAGCCACAATTTAAACTACAATTAAGGAAAGTGTCTGTTGGGAATTCTTTGAATTCTCCAGCGACGCGAAATCGATTACATAGTTGGAAAACTTTTTGTTGATTTGTTGTGCGTTGTTTCATCCAGCTGTGGCTTGCAGCATCGTTCTCTGTGGATTTGCTGCGGCGCGTTCCATTTTAATTGTTCGCCCTTCCATTTTTGTCGGTTCGGCTGTAGTGGAATTATCTTGGCATCCGCCAACGATGTTTACACGATTCTCACTTTATGGCGTCTTTATTCGTCGTTGCAGGGCCTCTTGAAATTTTATTGACTCGGCAAATTTTATGAATGCGCGCTGAGGTCAGCTCCGCTAATTTCCAAGCAATTTGTGGCTTTCGCGAAAGCAATTATCCGCCGGGCGTTTTGATTTGTTTTTTATGTGTTGATAAACTTTGGCATGCAAACCGGTTTAAAACAAAAGCTGCTCTTTGTTTAAACAGCCACCAACGAAGTGATTATTACTGGAAAGTAATGGACAAAACAAATTTAAAATTAAAACTAATTCCGGATCGGTCCTCGAACGCTTTATCAGTTCCTGTCTGCCCTTCGTGTTACCCACCAAATTTCACGCTACTGAATCCATTTTAATATTCGTGAAAAAACACGTGCATGGTGGCTAGTGGAGAAGCGTCATTGGTCGCTTATGAATGTGTGAAATTGTGAATTTTGTTACGTGAAACGTTGCCTTTATATCGACGGGAACATAATCGTTTTGGGTTTCAGTGAAATCGTGAAATGTTCTTGTTTGACCCTTGAAAGTGGAAATCTCCTTATCATCACTGCGTTCTCCTCAAAAGAATGTCGTTTCGAAAAGCGGCAACACAAGAATTTAATTGCCAATTGAAAGGTTTGTTTGTTTTTAACTAGTCAATTAAACAATTGCTTTCAGAGATCAAAACACAACTTCAAGATCAACTAAAATGCTTAGAGCAAAGAACAGACACGCAACTCGGCATTTATCACGAAATTCAAGACTTTTGCAAGAAGCGAGCCGACATAGATCAAGACTATGCACGTCAGTTGGAGAAGCTAGCCAAATCGGCTATGATTCGATTCAAAAGCGAAAAGACAAAGTAACTCTTTCAACACAAAAGATCGTTAAAATCACATTTAGACGTGCAAACTGGAGCATCTACTCTGCCTGCAACTTGCTTATGCAGTTGGTTGATGACACAAAAGATGAAGCTAGGCATCGTTTGACAATTGCCGAAGTTTTGGGCAACTACAGCAATGCCAGTTTTAACTCCCACTCCAACCACTTGCAAAAGGTCTCCAAAAAGTGCAGAGAAATCGGTGTTCTGGCTCAAGGCGAAGTTGTTCGAGTAATCGACGAAATGAACGTATCCATGAAGACATATCAACAATGTTTTGAGCAATGCGATACGTTGAACGAGAAGGTGAAAGAACTTGAAGTGAAACTCCAGCCTGAAGATCTTTCGACACGAAAGCGCCGTTCAATACAAAAGAACTTGCTCAAGGTAAATTAAACTTGCATTCTATTCGCATTTAATTACTCGCATTCAAGGCTACTTCTAAATTTGAAACGTCTAAAAAGAAATGTGATCGAGCCAGAAACGAATACTTATTGTGTGTCGATGCTGCAAACGCATCGCTTCACAAGTATTTCGCCGACGATCTTGTTGATGTTATTGGCTGCATGGATGTGGGCACAGATTATTGGACATGGTGAGTTTTTGTTTTAAAGAATAAAGTAACTTCAAATTGTTCTTTCAGTCTTCTTCTCGACAACATTATCGCCTCAAGAAAAGTTGCTTGTCAAGCAGAAATGAATTCTTTGGCACAGTTGAGCAGTGTTGTGAGTATGATGCCACAATGTGACAAACAACGCTTTTTCGAGTCACACAACAACACTTTTATGTTGCCGAAACGTTTTGAGTTCAAGTTAGTTTTCGAAATTCGATTTAATCAAAACTTTAATTTCTAGAGCTGATCAACGAGAAAGTGTTAATGAGTTGACTGTTGAAGGAGCAGGTGGAGATTTGGATCAACGTCGTCATCAGATGAATGTTCGTCTGCAAGGACTTCGAACTGAGTCTCAGCACATGCGTCAAACACTCTTGCAAGCAGAACAACGAATTCACACCATTTTGGCTGCTCAACATGCATTGGAAATCACAAATGATGGAATCGTTGACAATCGACCACAGGCAGAAGCTTTAGAGAGTGAACTGGAACAAGCCGTTGAAGCCTACACAACTGCATTCAACTTCTTCGTGTTAAATGCCAATTTGATTGCACGATTGGAAGCACGAGCAGATGGAATTGCAGTAGCTTTGGGTCACATGCCGGATTCGTCTAGAACTCATGGTAATTTATTGAACTTAACTTTTAAATAATAATGTTTGTTGTTTAGTTAGTGAACAGTGGGGCACCGGAAGCGTTAGAGGCAGTCTTCAACATCAACAATCTGCAGGTGCATATTCAAGTCCTCAGACTGGCCGACGCTCAATCAACTCTTCCCATCCGCAATTACCGACCCAAGACAGTGTTGCAGCTGTGGCTGCTGCTTTGAGGCTTCAAGGACAAGGCTCTCCGCGTGGCGGCTATGACAATCGAAGCAATTACTCGGCAGCGTCTGGCAATCAAGGTCTTGGTGAGTTTTTATTCATTCATTACAGGTTTAATTGCTTATTTTAGGATCAGCTTTAGCGACTCCAACCGCTGGTTCGTCTTTGAACACATCGACAAACTCGACTAGAAGTGGAACACAATATGGCCAGACAACTCCTCATTTTGCAGCTCATCCTCAGTTTCGAAGACCTCGACTATTTGGTGGCTCATTGGAAGAGTACGTTCAAGCAACAGGAGAAAAGATCCCGACTATTGTTACAAGCTGCATTCGTGCATTATCTCAATTTGCTGCTCATCATCAAGGTGTTTTTCGTGTCAGGTAAGAATTTTCACATTTGTAGTATGTTTAATCGAGTTCGTTACTTTTAGTGGCTCACACTCCGAAATTAACAATTTGAAAGAAGCATTTGAAGAGGGTTACAATCCACTGGAGAATTTGTGCGACGCCAAAGATGCGAACTGTATTGCCGGATTGTTGACTAAGTATTTGCGTGAGTTGCGAGATCCACTGTTTCCATTCTTCTTATTTGAACGCATTCTCGACTGTGCCAAGACTTCGAATCCGGATGAGTTTATCACGAAGATTAGCGATCTGATTCGAAAACTGCCAATGTCATCTTATTTGCTGTTGAGATACTTGTTTGCCTTCTTGAATTACGTCAGTGAGAACAGTGCTGGAAACATGATGAATGCTTACAATTTGGCCGTTTGCTTCGGTCCAACTCTGTTGCGAGTGCCTAACTCAAAAGACCAAGTTTACTATCAAAACTTTGTAAACGAAGCCATCAAAAAGATCATCATTCATCATGCAAAGATCTTTTCCGCCAACATTCCTGGCCCGATATTCCAAAAACCAACAGCAATCGACCAAGTTCATCACTACGCAGATGAAGCTTCAACTTCTTACACGTCAATGACTCCGTCCAATTCTAATTCTGGCACGGTCGCTTCTTCCACTCTTCAAAACAATGACGGACGCTCAATTCTTGGCGATGAGCCCATTCAATCTGCATCGACAACAGCTCGAAACAGCATTTCTTCGAGAATCCAATTGAACTCGAGTCCCGTCAAAGTGGAAGGCAACGTGGGATCAAATGCAACTTATTACAGTTCATCAGCCGAAAGCTCCACCCATAATTTAAATGGTCATCCGCGCGAGCTGCAACAGAATGGAAAAAGTCCAGTATTGGCTCGTTTGTCAAGCAACGACGAGAATGAACATCGATTGAATATGAGCAATGCAAGTTTAAATGATAGCGCGGTGAGTATTAAACACACTTTTAACAGCATCGAGAACAATTTGTATTCTTTTTATTTAGACGGCTTTTCGCAGACTTTGTGTCAAAGATGAGAATATTGTTCCAACGTTGGAGTCCCCAAAATTCCCAGTCAAATTGGCCCAAACAAGTCCTCCACTTACTGCCGACTCACATAAGCCAGAAATCCACGCCAAGACTGGCAGCAACTATTTGATTCGAAACGCTCCAATTAATGGAACAAACGGCATTAATGGAAATGTGAAGACTGGAGATCCTATTCGAACACTGGAACGTATTCGAATACCCGTGGCTCCAAAACCGAACAATTCCTCGCCAGCCAACAGTGAAAGATCTCCACCATCCGTGGGTTCGGCAACAATGCCCGTTGGAACGCAAGGTTCTCTTTTGGTCAATGCTGTTCAAGCAAGCATCAACGCAAAAAATCAGTCTCCAACAAACTCGTATGTGTACAGCACGGTAAGAAGATGTCTTGAATGTTAAATTAAACACTCGACTTACAGGTGAACAAGCCTCCAAGACAAAACTCGGCTCCCACACAAAATCATTCATCTATTCTCAACACGATGAACAAATTGGACGAGCTGGTTGCAGAGAATCGCCTAATTAGCGCAAAAGCAAATATCATCGGTCAGCACTACCAGTTTCCGGCAACAACGAACAATTCCGTCCCTTCAAAGACTCAATAGACCAAATGCCTTAATTCTCCCTACATTCTATTCAACCTTTCCGTTCAATCAACCAATTCCTCTCCAACAACTCGCATATTGCCAGCTAACCGACTCTCTATGATTCCTATATGCGGTGTACTCTTTCAGCACCAAGTTGTCATATGTTTTGTAAATATTCGAAGCTTTATCCTTCTTTCTTTGTAACTTATACCTTTGTTTCGAGAATAAAACGTGTCAATTAAATGCAAAAGACTATTTATTATTAGAGAATAAAAATCTGTAAGAACGGATAAATGCATCAGAAACTGGAAGACGGAGAGTTCGGGACGGATTCAAGAAACGGTGGGCAGCTTTCGGTTTCTCTTTCTACCTGCTCATAATCACAGTCTTTGCGGCGTGTTTCCGGGTTGGATCTTGATGTGTTGAAAGAAGATGTTGTTTCTGCAGTAGAACTTTGGTCATCGCTGTCGTATGGATCATTAGGCGAATCAGAACGACGTCTTGGAAGAGGTCTGAAATTAACGTTCCGCGAGATTCACAAAAAACTAGCTAGTTCACTTTTTTGAATATAAGGGCGTCTTTACGAGTGTTTATAAAAGTTTCGGTGTTTAAACAATAAGTTTCTTGTGAATCTTGCGGAACCTACCCGAAAGACTTTTGATCTGTATCGTAATAGAAATCAGCTCCGTTGAATATGCTCAAATTAGGTGAGAACTGAAATCAAATTTGATTAAAAGAAGCTCTCTTTTTAAAATTGACTACCTTTGCATATGAGTAGCTTTTGAGTTTAGAAGATATGCTAATGTATTTTGCTTCATACATCTGACGCAACTCTTCAACTGGATCAAGTTTTGTTTCCGATTCTTGAGTTGAATGTCCGTTTTCTTCACTCAACTTGATCTTTTTAGTCGGAACATCTTCTTCTTCGACTTGTTTATCTTCACATTCTTTTTCAAGTTGTTCTTTGATCTCTGTTTCAGTCACAATTTCTGGAAACAATGAATCCGAATGTTTTGCCAATAACGTTTCCAATTCAGCCAAAAGAGGCGTCGATCGAGATTTCAATTCTAAACAAGCGTAGTTTTGAAATAACTTAAGATAATGACAAACCTTCAATCATTAAGTTTCGCAAGTTTCCTCCACTTGCTATGCATAAGGCAGTAGTTATTGCATCGCAATCGCCAATCAACTTGATGTCCGCGTTAAAGGAACTGAGATCTTCTTTGTTTATTAAAATTTGAGGCACTTTCTCGTCAACATTGTAAGGAATTAGAGAGACTGGCTGCACTTGAAGAGACGATCCAATTACAACAACTAAATCAACCAAGTCTCGATCTTCGGCCATTTGTAAGTGGAATTTGTCGGGCAGGTTTTCACCGAAGAACACAATGTCAGGTTTGATTAGGCCATCTCCACAATGGGAGCAAATCGCAACCTTCTGTGCGTAGATCTCTTCTTTGATGTCGTCACTTGTAAATTCATGTGAACATTGAAGACAAGTTGCTGTTGCAAATGATCCATGACAATCCACATGCCGTTTAATTCCACATACTTGTTCTAATGTGTCGATGTTTTGAGTGTAGTTGCGTAGAAGCTTCTTTTCTTCTTCCAAGAACTTGATGAAGAAGTGTGAAAGAGACGGTTTGTATTGGCCAGGAAAGATTTGCTAAAGCAAGTTTTGAACATTATTGATATTATATTTGAATAAATTAAGTTACCTTTGCAAAAGAATAGAACGGTCGCGGATTTCGTTTGAAGTAGTCAATATCGAACATGGATGTTGGACTCGGCAAATCAGGAAAAGTTTGTTTCAGTGACGCATAAATACCAGTTGAAGATCGAAAATCAGGGATGCCACAATTAACAGATATGCCAGCCCCGCTTATGATCAAAATGTTCTTTGATTGCCTAAAAACAAAAATATTAAACTCATTCAAACATCCAATCAAAAGTTACTTGAATAATTCAACTGCATGTGTAAAATCATTGTATTGCGGTAAGCGATGCCGGAATCTTCGTTCACTTACAAACTGAATCAAAAGCCTGAGTGCTGTACTTTCTGACATTCCAACTGGCAGCTTGCATTCATTTCCAATCAACGACTGTAGAATTTGACTTGGTGACAAACCTCGTTCCAGCATTTCTTGTACAAGACCAAAATTTGATTGTGACGGTTTCTTCCATTTCTGCTCCAAACGATCTTCTCTTTCATTTAATGACAAATCTTCAGCTGGTGATCGTGTTTCTGTTCCGGATGACATATCTTCATCGGTCAGTGTGACAATTTTTGCTGAGTACTCGATTTTTGAGCTGCTTTCGACGCCATTCTTTTCTGCTCTGATAATTTCTTCTAAAACACAAAAAGTTAGTGTCGAATGTGCTTGTGAAAAAATATTTCAAGTTCAAAAACTCACCTTTTTGCTGGACTTTCACAACTTCTGTCTCGTTATCCATTGTGATTTGTGGAAGCTGGAACCAAATTTGACAGTATCGTCTTCCCAAAATTGCATGAAATCGAAAGCGATGGAGCTGACGACAAATTATCAGACGAAAAGGCGCCGTTTTCCTTTTTTGGCAAACGTCCAACTCAAGCACAAAAAGCGAGAATCGATTCTGGGGCAAGAAAAAACGTGGAACTGCGCCCCCAGAAATGCAGTGTGCATGACTCGTGTGTAAATTGTGTCTGTCTTGAGAAGTTGTAAGTTTCTCGTGCAAACCCGTTTGTTGCTTGAGAGTTTTAAGTGAACTTTATTGTTTGGACTTTTATGTCTCAAAATTTAAAGACGCAACTCGAAAAATTTGATTGATCGGTTGTTGCATTTGAAGTTAAGCAATAAACAAAAACATGCTATCAAAAACAATTTGTCTAAGCTTGTTTGAGAAATGTGATTTGGCACGTAAAGAAGTTGTTTGCAAAGTTGAATTGAATTTTCTTATTCTGTTGTTTGAAAAGAATGAACGTAAAATTATTCTTCAAATTACTAAACTTTTACGACCCCACTCATTTACGTGTAGCTTTGTAGATCTCAAAGCTCATGATGGACGGAAATTGATTAGCAGGGAACAGTTGCTCATAAGAGTCGAGAGCGTCATTGCATGAGGATTTTTGCGGTCAATTTAGAAAGAGAAACGTGCCACGGCAGCAAGGTGTGATTGGAAGGTTCTGTTATTTTCGGCGTGTTGTTTTGTTTTACGCCAGTTTGTTCGGACAGCTAATTGCCCCGAGTTTTTAAATTTTCATAACCTTTTTGCTTGTTTTCATTTAAACGCCAGCTTTTTGAAAGCCGATTTGTGTGCAAGTTAAACACATGTTTGAACACTCATCGAATTTGTTCAAACAACTTCTCCGCCTCCACTTTTGCAAAAACCACCCAGTTGGACCCATCTAGACAATTCTTAGAATCAGAATTTACTGTACATGCATTTTGTGGAGAAACAAACATTTATGTAAATTTGTAATAATTTCTCGTCGTTGATTATGTGTGCATTTAAAATGCATGCGAAGTCCAAATGCCCCAAGGCCAGATTTGCCAAACGGGCACTGACAGACAAAACCGGGCACGGCAAGTGTTTGTGTTTTGGTTAAGTGCCTAAAATAGGCTTCGGGTGATTAGTTCATTGCCTGAAATGTTTGAGATTGCTCCTTAAACGAGCAAAGATTGACCGTGTTTGTTTGTGCAAAGCGTTTATTAATTGTTTCAATCGAGCGAACTAATGAATTTTGAGAATCTTGAGAATTGAAGTTGTTTTGAGTTCTTAAATGCTTAGAGTTAATTTATGTTTAAAGTGCATGCTTTGTCTCAATTTTACAAATTTCTCTTGTTGATTGTGAACGACAGTTCTCAGAATTGCCTATAGCAACCTTTAAAATTGAATTAGTTGAAAGAGTTTGTTTGTTGTTCCAGTCATTTTTGTTACATTCTTAAACAGTTAGGCTTTTTGTTTTCAAGTTCCTTTTTTGAAGTGCACTTTTTGAAGACGTTCGTCTAGTCATTTCTTGAATATTTAAACAACTTGTTTAGTGATATTTATGACAGACTGCGTTCACAACAAAATTTGAATTATTTTATAATCGCTTGGCCATTTTAAACTCCTTAACTGCTAGAATGCTCTCGTTGGTCTTCCAATGCCCGACTATTACGTATTTTGAGCGTTGATGCGCGAGTGTATTGGCCTCCAGTTGTGTGCTTCCTTTAATTTGCATTTAAATTAGGATGTCAAGTTGATGCGGCAGTGTTGCGTCTTCATTGTACTCGTGTTTTTTTGAGTTTTTGCTTGTTTTCAAGTGTTTCTAAATTTACTGTAACGTGTTTACTTGCCGGATATTGTTGTTAACTTTCAAGTTTTATAACTTTAACGCATGAAAACGTCCAAACGTTTAAAACACCTAAAGATCCTCTAACCGTCACATTCAAACGAACAAAGTGCAATTAACTCGTGCAGACTCATTAACCTGCTGTGACTAAAAAGTGGCCTGAACGCTGCTCAGTCGAGCCATTCATTTTTAAAATCCAATTAACCCTTCAGAGGCGATAAATCCCCCAGATCCGTGTTTATTGCTGCGACGCGTTTCGCCATTAAATCGGCCACTTTTGAGTGACGAAGGCCATTTTCGAAAAAACTCAAAAGAGATGTTGCGGAAAGCAACTCTTTTTCGGCATTTTATTGCTCTTTATTAGTCGTTTATCCCTTCCTCTGAGTTCGGTTAAAAATAGCCGGAAGTTTTGTGTAAACAAGTAGAAATGTTTGTGAAGTTGATCGTCATTTTATGTCGATTGACTTGTTTTCTCAACTTCCGTGGAAACACTTTTATGATTTGTTATTTGACTATAGTTATGTAGGTTTTGCACGTTCAGCTATCGTTTTACTCCAAAAATGCGATTATTAACGCGTTCGGATGAGACGACGATTGCTCCGCGACAAACTCAATTTACTTGCCGTACCGGCTAATGGCCAAATTTACACGGAACAACGTAGAAAGACCCAAAAACAAGTTTAACAATTTGCTTCTTCTGCTTCCATTTTCAAATCTCATTTGTCGGTTGTTTTTTGTTTGTTGTTTGGTTCTGATGACTTGTCTGTTTTTTGGGGAAGTTTTTGAACAATGACGTTAGTTTATTCATGTGATTTTAATCTTCGCTTTATTATTAACATTTTAAAACTAAGATTTGTGTTGTTTTCTGTGTTTTTGATTTCCTGTTCAACAACAAAAGCGGAAAGCAAAGGCAACAATTTATGCAAATAAATGCCGTTCGAGTAGCTAAAAATGGAACACGCCTTTGTACTTTCAGTTTAAACAAAACATCTACTTTAAGTTGTCTCTAAGATGTTTTTTCTTCAACTTGTTATTACGTTTCAAGACAGCCAAAAATTATTCAATCCACACCACAGATCTCTACTATTAGACTAAAGTGCATTGGCGACGATGGAAATGGAAATTAGATGAGAATGCAAATCTTCGGCATAAGTGGAGTCAAATGAACAACAGTGAGTGAGTAAACGCGTTCTTCGTCTTTGAATAAAGTGCCACTTTCGGACCAAAATTCCAATTCAATGACGCGGTTGGCCTTTGGCGAGGAAGAAATTATGGACAAAAGATGACTGAATGCAGCAATTTTTAGCTTTTGTGTTTAAAAGTTTAGTTTGTGTTCGAAGCGGAACTTCAAAAACTTTGATTGTTGTTGTTCGAAAACAACAATGTCTTTTGTCGTGCTGGACAATTTTAATGCTCAAAGGTCATTTGATTTGTCTTAAGTTTTTTTAATCAAAGCATTTTTACTTCAAGTCCCTTAAATCATCTACACAAACTGTACTTTTCTTTCAATCACAAGGCCTTTCGGAATCCGAACAAAAGAAGTTGAATGGACGGGGAAGGTATTCATTTATGATGGACTGGCCTTGTGTGAACCAACGGCTATTCAGGCGACTGTTTTTGTTCGCACATTAATTAACGAGTCGTTTGGTCTTATTCAGCAACACTAATGTGGCGATTCAGCAGGGCAGGTTGTGGGTTGAAGGGCACGCCGAAGATGAGGTAATTGAATGTGGAAGGCAAGTTGAAAAGATTGAAATGAGGCAAAAATTTTGGAAATTTCAACCAAAAATAAACGGGTCCAACTGAGCAGACTTTTTAAATTTATTAAACTGCATCAATTGCTTGTAGCCTAAAGACGAAAATAACCGCAAAACTGAACAAATCAAACTTTAGTCAATCTCTCAACTTCGTAACTTCGTAACTTTGTAGTGTTTGATTTGATTACTTTTGCGTCAAAATCCACAACTTTGTTGAGCACGTTCGCACTTTCTAATTCAATCCATTTCAGCTAATTGGATTGCCTATGCTGATGTGGTGGTTTGGCTATTTTTAGTCGCTTTGTGTTGTTTATGAGTTTGCGCTTGTCGAGCTGCAAAGAATTTGCAGATTTCGTTGTTTTCGTGAAATTCGTTCTTTGGGCACTCGATTGTTTTGCTCATCATTGTCCGCCACCACATTGGATGATGAACAAACTTTGAGCGATAATTGAATTTAGCTGAGGAGAGTGGAATGATGCTGAGAATTGTTTGGACTTCTTTTGTGGGCTTTGATCGGTGTCTTTGAATGTGCTGAATATTCAAACAAATTATCCCGTTAAGTGCGATTTGTTGAATCCTTGTGTGCTTTAAACAATTTTGGTCAACTAAATCTATTCAACTTGTTTAACAACTCCCAAAGTGATCATTGAGTTGTCCGTTTCGTGACACAACATTGTTTTTGTTTTGTCTCCCGGCGGTTGTTATCAGATTTGGAGCAAGTGGGCTTTGCTTTGTACAGTGTTTCGGTGTGATAGCGGATTTGCATATTTTCAAGTACATAAAAACAAATTTGTTTATTTCGATTAAAGTGGTGTTTAAAGCCTTTGTTGTTTAAAACTTGCTGTTCAAAAATTTGATGTGGAGATTGTTAACAGACAAGATCTTGAACAAACCAAGTTTCAACATGTTTGCATCAGGCACGTTGTGAAACAAGGAAAACTTATCTGATTGAGTGTTTTCGGTGGCTGCGAATGTCCCCGATGGCCTTTTCCGCGCGCTGTTTATTGTTCTAGCGTTCCCCACAAACCAATATGTCATAATGGCCGAGTAATAGCTGCGCGCTGCCAAAAACTCTCCCAAGACCAATTTGGACAAATCGACTAAAGGGAGAAACTCCAGAATGGTTCCGGTGGTGGAGGCCGGATTTAACGCTATTATCAGTTGTGTTTCTTTCGTGAATGTGCGCGTGATTGGCCCATTGTTTGTTTTGGAAGTTTTTGTAACCGTTTTTTCGGATCCAGCTGTTCCGTTTCGAGTTTATATCTTTTTGGATTGATTGTGACGTTTATTTAATTGGATGAGTTTTTGGTTGAGTGAGTTTTTGCGCAATTTCAGTGTGGGTGTGTTGTTTGTTTGTTTTGACAACAATATTTAAATTGTACTTTCAAAGAAGTCGTTTTGAAGAAGACGTTTTTTGGAACTATGCCAACTGGAACACTTGTTAGAATGTTTCTGCTAAAGTGGACACGAGAACGGGAAAGCCATAAAAGACTAAACCAAAACAATAGGCTTTATTGGACTTCCTCGTTGTTGTTTAATTGTGTTGATTGGCCTTTTTGAGTGGAGAACATTGTTTCTATTGAGAAAATTCGCTGGGAATTAAAAAAACACTTGTAAACGCGAGGCTTTTAAGAAGGTTGTTTTTATCATTGAGAGACGTTTTATAAATTTAAATCTAGTTTACTCAAATCCGAACAAAACTGCGAACTCACTAAAGCGCCCACACTTTGCGTAATCAGAACCCATTAAATTCGAAAATTCGGTTGAGAATTTGCTCATAAAATGTGAATTCGGCACGCACATTAAACAGACCAACAACCGGTCAATAAAGTAGACAGTTTATCTGTTGGTAAATTTAAGTGAAACTAATTAAATTGAATTTGGTCCAAATTGAGGCTCGTAAATTAGAATTGAAAGAGTTGAAATGAAATGAATGTTCGATTACAACTTTTCTTCTTTGATCAACTAACTTCTGTTTTCAACATCTAGATTGAGTTTCAAGGAGGTTACTACGATTTCCGTTCAACTGTAATTACGTATAAACGAACGCTATCATGTTTTCTTTGTTCTACAATTTTGCACATTTTGTTTGTTTGCTGATTGTAATCCTATCTTTTTACTCGTTCATTTTGATCAAAGATGGATTTACGTGTGTGTTTTTTGTGTCTTCGGTGAGGTCTTTGCGCAAATTCACATATTTCAAATGCGGTTTTGTAAGAATTTATGACTTGCACTTGCTTAATCCAAAAAACGTTCAAAAAGCGGCCTCTTTTGACGTCTTGTGTGTATTTTTATTTGAAGCGAACGTGATATTAGACTATTTTTGTAAGTTTCTTTGAATTTTGATCTTTTTATGAAATAGTTTTAATATGTTCTCAAAGCAGATTGTCAAAACATTTTTGTCGAAAACAATCTAGCCAACCTCTTAACTCGAAAGCAATAGGGCCAAAAGTGCATGAAATTTTACGCAACAATCCATTGAACCTAGAATCTCGGCGGGATATGAGATGAGTTGTGAAGTGGCCACGCCTTTTGTGAGCACTTGGCCGAACGCAAATTATTTGCATCTCTGTAGTGGCCCTTGTTTTTGCGTTGACTTCGGCGTGGAAGTTCTTAGTTGTGCAGATTTGCTTGTCTTGAACTTTTGGCTTATCCGTATTGGATCTTCGAAAAGTGATAATTGATAACGGATAGCAAATAGAGAACATTTTAAGTTGAATCGCAAGTTTTTGTTTAAAACGAAAAAGCATTCTTTGTTATCAAAACATCTCTAATTAAACTCTTCAACTCAAGTTAATTCAACAACTGTGAGCTTTTTGTAGCAAATAACACCGCTCACTCGTTCATTTCTTATTTTAAAGCTTCTTTACCGTATCCGCACAACAAAACAATGCATTTTAACAAATTCGACCAGACAAAAACAACGACTCATTTGACTGTTTTTCTCGTCACTACAAATTACTTATCATTTAATTGTTTGTCATGCGTACACAACTTTTGTTTTTGGGGAAGTCATTTTGAGAGTACAAATCAGATAATGAGACATTTTTCGAAAACTCCACCTAAGGAAGTATTTCCCCTGTATGGATAAGCAGATGAAGGGACAAAGAAGGGTGTTCCGTGAACGTTTTGAGGATTACCGCCAAAGATCTTCCAAGCTTTTGAATACGTGAATCGCTTTAGCGTTTTTGTTCTTGTTGATAAGCCGCATTTCGATGTCAAGTTTTTTGAGACAAACTTTACTCGATTAAATGTTAGAAGTTTGCTATTTTTGATTTAGTGTTTGATGTTGGAGTCTGCCAAAGATTCTGTATTGAACGTTAGTGGCGTGGTTTTAAAAACAATTAATTTGTAGACGGAAATTTTAATTATTTCGAAGTATGTTCATTCCGTTCCATAAATATCCAAGCATTTTTAAAAACTCCCAACGGCAGTTCATAAAACAAAGTCCAGACAATAATTAGAAGATAATCCGTTCCGTTAGAGGACTTTTAACAACAGTAATTGCTTTTTTAATCAGCGGCCTTTTTGCAAAATCCGTAATTGGCTTTCGGAATCAAATCAGTTCGGTTGCTTTTCGGCAAAGAATTGTTCAAATTGAAGACAAAGGTGTCCAAATTAGCTTGTTTTTGTTAGCTCCAGGGATTAGAAGCCATCGTGTGTGTTTTCGTCGAAGACAATCGGCACTGTGACGCCAAATGGAATAAAGATGTCCATTTTGGAATAATCCGGCCTTGTCTTCGGCCAATTGTAATTACTGCGACGGGATAATACTTTTAGACTATGAACTGAGAAGTATCTGGCAAGTTTGATTAGATTGCTTGACTTTTGATATTGTCGCGGTCTTAACAGTGAGCAATAGACTTCCATTACTGTATCCTATAGACAATTTAGCTTGCAAGTGCTCAAACATTATTTGAGTGTTTCTAAAACTGTACTTGCTTGTTTAAATACTGTTTTTGTTTAAAGTTCTTTCTAAATGCGTTATGCACGGAATTTGTTGTAGATTTCCCATTGGTGGCATTTATTTTTGTCTGGACGTTTGCGCCACTCTTTTCCGTGATTAACTCACAAAACGAACAAAGCCGCGTTGTTTGTAGAAATGAGGCCAATGCATGTTCCTGTTCGACAAGTCATTTCTTCTCTACTTTTTGTAATTGTTCTGCTCCCTTCCTGAATTGTTTTTGGTCCAGTTGGGGTTCATTATAAAGTGCGTGATCTGGTTGGTTTTCCGAAACAAGTGCGTGTTGTTTTAATTGGTTACCGGAACGTTTGTTTTTCGTGATATTGTTTATTCGGGAGCAGTTTTTGACTCTTCAAATAATTTAAAGCCACCTTTGAAGACAGTTTGAAAGCCAGTTTTTAGATTACATCACCTCATCAAACCGTTCAAACACTCACATTTGCATTTATGCCACTTGCACCTTAATGTTCTGCCTCTGAATTCGTTCGTCAACTGCCTTTTAAGTTAAAATGGAAGAGTTGGATATGGTACGCCAGCCTTGGGGCTTAGTTATAGTCTACACAGTATTTTACTCATTTGTCTTCGTTCTTGGTCTAATTGGCAACGTATTTGTTGTACTTGCCGTTCTTTTGAATACAACTCTACGCTCAACGACAGATTACATGATCTCATCACTCGCGCTAGCGGATCTTCTTATAATTGTATTCTGTCTACCAACAACACTTTTAAACAACTTGCTAACAGGTTAGTTTTTAATCACAACCGTTTCTACTAAACAAACATCACACTCACTTGCAAAATGAATTCTTTCGTGTCCTCAAAAGACGCCTCAAAAGACACCGTCATTCCATTTATATCGCTTTTTCATGAAACTTCGTGCCTGCACATTTACCCTCTTTTGCATAGTTCAATCACGCGCCTTTTACTCATTTCTGAATGAACATTCTCCAGGCACACCACTATGAATTATGCCAAATTTCCGGCGGCACTGGTTACGTGCGTCAGCTGCCGAATAACTTTTAAACAAATGAATGTAGCGGGACTAGACTTAGAGATTTGAGCTGCGCGACACGCGTCAAGATTCCAGTTGTATTGTGTGCAGACATGCCGTAAAAATAATCAAATTATTGGCGAGACAATGACTTCGCATTCTTGTGGGTGCTTTGAGAATTTTTGATTTTAGGAAATGGTAATTTTCGAGACTGCTGTACAGTTGGACGCTTTTTACATTAATTATGTAAAATTCAACATAAGGAAATTGTGGATTAGGAAATGGGGATCTTTGGAGATTGTAAAATGTTAAGTTCCTAGAAAGCTTTGAGCGAAGTGATAAGTGCAGAACGATTGTAGTTGACGTTTTGTTTACAGCACTTTGAAGTAAAATAGTTTTTTCTTTTGATAAACAAAAATTTAATTTGTTTGCTTTCTCGACTAATCAATTCAATAATCATTCTATCTCACCACAAAGCAACAATTCCATACATCATTTGCGAGGCCCAAGCACACACGCCCGAAAACACACAGCGGATAAGACTCAAGCTGCAGATTCTCATTAGGGGAATGCAACAAAAACTGGCATTTGCATGAAGTGGATTAATGTTTGGAGAGATTATGCAAATGGAAATGAAGGAAAAATTGCCAAGATTAGAGCCAAAATTGCGTCAATTGCTTGCCAATTGTGTTAATTATAGAAGCGCTGATTGGAGGTGTTGAATGATGTCTCCAAACATGTAAATGTCAAAGTGCATCGAAAGCTTTATTGAGTTTCCATGTTAGTTGTCCTTGACAGCTATAGCGGGCAAAGATCTAGAAGTCAAAATCTTTAATGTAAACATGAGTACAATTGGAGATTCCGCGTGCTTTATGTTTGAGTCAAAAAGTTCATTTGATCTTCAAATATAGTTTCGTGTTTTGGTCATAAGATTTTTGATTAGACTTCTTTGAACCCGAAAGCGTTTGAGTACAATTCGAAAGAAAACAATTAATTAGTTGGATAGAAAGAAGTACGGTAGAGTAGTCACGAAACTGTTTGGCCTGATGAGAAAAGAGCGGAACTTCCTCGTATTTAAAATTGTATGTACAATTTCTGATATTAATTTGGCTTGATACTCTTGTTCTTTAGTTGTTTACGGTAATGATCGAACTCAAATTACATACAAAAGTATTTTTGGCCAGAGAAAGTAATCTCACACGTTGTTTGTCACTTTTATCCCGCACAATTGCAAAGTCCTGTAATTGCTGTGTTTAACGATTGAAAAAGGCTGAAACACTTACCGTATCACAATAGCAAATTAATTCTAAAATGTCTGGAATTAAACTCAAAAAGTTGTTTAAAGCTTACGTCCTTTCATGATATTGAATCACACTATCTTTGGTGGTGAGATTAATACACGTTTGTACTCTATCAAGAACTGAAGGGTGCGGATCTTGACAAAGTTCTTTTACAAAACAAACTGTTTGTTGTTGTAACAGCTGAGGCCAATAGAACCCTCAACAATTGTCAAAAATATTAGAAAACAAATCAGTGAATGTCATTTAAAAAAAAAAAAAAAAATTAAAAAAAAAAAAAAAAAAAAATTTAAATTATAAAAAAAAAAAAATTTTTTTAAAAATTTTAAATGGAAAAGTCCAAAAAGTTAAATGACCATTCAACCGATCCTTAAATGATTTTCGGTCCGAAACATTGTCTGTCAACAGCGGTGCATCAAAATTGGCCACATCAGCCAATTGAATTTCCGCTTTGGTCGACTGTTGTTTCAACATTGACTGCCTGTTTACGTGAGCTAATAATCCGACGGTTGGCGAAAGTTGCGCGCCACTGTCTTTTGTCCAAAAACGGAGGGAACGGTGCAAAAATTGAGGAAATTAGCTCTTTTGGGACTGTTTTTGGAAGTTGGTTAATTGATGCAATTGTTGATGTTGTTTTTGTTTTAAACAAACGTTCGAATAGCCAGACTCTGTAAATCAAGTCTCAATAAACGTTGCAACAAAACACCCACCCAGCATTTAATATTTCTGGCGTTCCCACCAAAACCTACACAATTAATGATTCCACTTTAGTCACAGGTTCAATGCAATTTTCGTGGCATTTTTAATTCGATGATGAACTTTAGAGTTCCAGATGTTGTTGAAAATTGAGGTTGGAAATGGAGTTTTATTTTTAACTAAACTATAAAACTTAATTCGATTTGCGGTTACAAGCACTGCTTTTAAAATTGTATGTGGTTTTAAATGTTGTTAAAGCACACGGTTCTAAATTAGCGAGCGGCTCAAACTCCATTCACAGACCTTTGGTCAATTTGTGAAACTTTCGACAATAAATCCGTTCTCATTCGAGTGGATGGCACGTCTGCTTTTGAGAGGCGACTAACCATCGATGCTTGTGCGTCGGCTAATTTTCGCTCGTCATGTACCGGGCACTTTTTGGAAAACAAAGAAGCAAAACACATTGTTGTATGCAAAATGACTGTGATGAATGTTTGATATCGGAGAAATTTAAGCATGTTCGAAACAATTAAACAACATTAATTTTAGAATGGCAATTGGGAGCGATTGGATGCAAACTTTCAACGTTTATAAATTCAACGACGTCTTGCGCTTCAATATTTACTCTAGTGGCTGTTACTGCAGATAGATACTTAGCTATCTGTCACACGTTGAAGTATGCTTTGTGGGAAGCAACTTACACGTTGTACGTAATTTTTGCCATTTGGGTAACAAGTGCAGGTGCTGGCATCTCCAAATCTAATTCTTTACGACGAGGTAGATATTGTTTAGAGTTATCAATCAATTTAACAATCATATTCAGGTAATCTACGACTTGTTGCCTCCGAACAAAACACTGGTCGCCAGATTATGTGTTTCCACTCAAGATGACTTTCTCCATTTTATAATTGTGAATTTGATCATTGCCTTCATTCTACCAGTCATTCTTATTTCTGTCAGCTACGCACTGATTTTCAAGACGGTTAGCAATCACAGAAGTCTTGCTGTCGATGCGAGGGTATGTTTTATGAATCGTTTAAAAAGATATAAAGCAAATTTTAGATAAGAGACGAACGGGTCAAACTGAGAGTTGCAACAATGATGCTGACTGTCATCATCGTGTTTATGCTTTGTTGGACGCCTTTGTACGGTCTTTATTGTTATTTCTTTTTGGCGCCAAACCGGGACTCAGTTCTATTTCATTTTGCTTCTTCGGTTCTAAGGCCCATATTCCAATGGCTGAGTCTTCTGTCTTCGAGTATAAACCCTCTAATTTATATTGGCTACTCGCAAAAATATCGACGAGCTTTCCACCGACTTCTACTTTTGCCATGCCAAGTAAAATACGCAAATCTCCGAAGCGCCACAAGGACAACGTTCAGATTAAGGTAAACTTTAATTATTAGAATGAGGATACAACAATTAAATGTTTAGTTCCGACAAAGGCAGCAAAGAAGAGAAAACTCCAACAATGAGCACAAACACGTCAAAGAAGTACACATTGTTGGCGCAGCCCAGACGAATGACTCCAACTGTAGCAGCTTGGACAAGAGAGGGATCACAAAGACGTGCCTCACAACCTCACTTTTACAGTCAACAGGAACGGCAAAATGACAATCTACTTAGTGCTGCTGACCGGAAAATCCTGGTCCAACGAGCCATAACACCACCGGCAAGATTATTGGCGCCTCCTATCGATTTGTATGGACCCGTGAGCTCCTGTTAAGCTACATAGCTCTTATTTGTATCATTTTTGTTGATTTGATTGGATTCTCAAAACACAATCAAGCTAGTTATGTGCAAACCGATCTTTTTTAAACGGGTCAGTCTTTTTGTTTATCATTCAAATTATGTGTGCTAATTGTGAATAAAGGTTTCTTTGGTTAATTGTTGCTAGTTTGTTTAAAATAAGTACGGTTGATCAATTTGCATAATGCAATGCCCAGTCAAACTTAAATTCTCTTCCAAGTCACCGCTTTGATTGAGATCTATTTTGACAAGCATTTGATCCATCTCGATTTTAGGGATTGCGTCAACGGCACAATTTCGCGATTCAAATAAGTCGGCATTCAATAAACGTCACAAAATTCTTTAAAATTATCTTTGAAAACAAAAGTTTATACGTCATTGATCCGATAAACAAATTTCTTTCTGCTACATGGATATAAAAGGATTCCAAAATCTGTTCCACTTGTTGCATCAACAAATGCACCAATAAATTTAAAGATTATTGTTGCTCGTTTAAAGCAGTTTACCGTATTATCTTGATGACTTGTAAATATTTCTGTACTTTTTAACCAACAAGTTGTTACAATCAACTCCCTATTGCTGATTTACAAAAGCTCCAATTATCTGTTGCAGTCGGTGGTAATGGCATACTTTCTCGTCTTTGAAGCAGTAAAGTCGGCGGCGTTCACCTGTGATGCTTATCTCGGCGGGCATTTGCTGATTAATTGGATGCACTGCGCGGAACGCCGACGATTTGTCACATCGTCTACATTGTTGCACTAGATCAGGTAAGCAAAGCGCTGAAGACGTTCTGGTTGCAACAGAAGTGGGCGCAAAGATAGGCGGCAAGATTTGTGCCGAGATCTCGAGCTGGTCGCCAATAGGTCAAGGTTCTTGGGCGAAAGAACGGATCTTCATACCTGCCCCAAATCTTGAACAGCTAACTGTTTAATGGAGATGATTGATTCGGAGTCAAGAATGGCTTATCAGATTTGGATTTTGGGTGTTCTTGTAAGCGGCTAGTTTTTTTGTCATTACAGGTTATGTTTGGGTCAGTATAAATTTCTATCACGATGTTTTTGTAAGACTGATTTCAAAGCTTCTTATTTCGATTACTCGTTTGAATTACTCGTTTCAAGCTTTTACTCAAAATAAACATTTTCATAAGCTCGGAAAACTCAAACAAACAATTTTAAATCCCTCATCATCCAAACACAAAGAAGCTGCATGCGCACCTTTCAAATTCAAATTTTTTGCTCCCCCGCTGCATCTCGCCGCTCTAAATGACCCTTCTTGGTCGGCGCATGGGCGGATCTCCTTCAATCTTGAATCGGTGTTCTTGGCGATTTGCTGCCATCAAAGGGGAGAGCAGTCTCCAATGTAGATCTTGACTTTTGTCTTCGTCTCTCGTTCATCGGCTTTTGTTTGAGGGCTTGCCTTAATTTAATTAAACGTTTCATCAAAACACTCTTCAAAGCACTCTTCAAAATATTGTTTAGAGAAGAAGTATAAGTTTCTTTTATCAAAACATTCCCTTAAAAGTTCCACGCGCATGAAACAAACATACAAAGATTGACATCTTCGAACTGTGTCCCTTCTCATTAATCACCGTTTTTCTCTGTGTTTAATTTGTTTTTTCGGTCTTTTACTTGCTTTGTGATTTTTCCACGGAATGCCTTTAAACGTTTAAACGTGGACGGTCTATTTTGAAGCGCGTGATTTTCAGTTATTTTTGGCTTTGTTTGACGACTATTTTGATTATGTGTTCTGTAAAATCTCAAACAACTACTTCTACTTGACTGATTTGTTCAACGAGCTAGGCTCAGGGCTCCGGGCTTAAGCGGCCATTTGGACTGAGTTCTTAGACCGAGCCTTAGGCTTAGCTTGTTGCAGCAAATGTTCTTATTCGGATTACTTGAGTAATCGCCACTTTTTGTTCCATTGCTGAAGTTGTCAATTGTCATAATCAGTCTACAACAAACATTTGTGATCTTCATTCGCTTTTCCGTTCACTTACTCACACTTTCTCGCAACCGGTCTATTTCTACACTAATCCAATCACATTTGCCATTTCAAAATGCCATCCCAACTGATTGAATATCCGTTTCGGCGGCTGACCCATTTGTGTAGATTAATTTCATTGTTTTTGCGGCGCGTTCCCCAATCAATTTGGAACGGTGTGCTGACCGCTGTGTGTTCCCACGCTTATCTTTGCGCTAATGACCCGGATTTTGGCGCTCAAATTCCATTCTAAAAGAACAAGTGGGTACGGTTATGAACTAAAACAAACATTAGAACAAGCATTAAAACAGCGCGTTTAAAAGTCAACAACAACATTGAAGCAACTCAACTCATTATTAAATGTTAACTTCTTGCGCAAAATGCTAGTTGTTGCATTGAATAACTTTGCTTGCGCGTGCGTTTAATTAGCTGACCATTCAAATGTTTCGTAAACTACCACTAAATTGTTTGTGTGAATGTGTTTACTTGCTCTAACATTATTCTTATTCTCGTGTTTTTTATTTGCTTAATGCAACTTAAGTTAGCAGTTTTAGCGGGTCGCCACCAACACTTCCTTTCAGGATGACCAGGCATCCAGCTCATTTTTGGCTGGGCCTCTGGGCACTCGTCGCCCTCATTGCACCTCCTTTGGAAGCCGTATTTGAATGTGGAAGCAGTGAAACAGCCGCTTTTGTCCGTATCTCAAGAGCTCGATTGGATGGAACTCCGGTTGTCGTCTCAACTGCAGGCATGTTTAAATTAGTTTATTACTTAAAAACATAGCACTTTTTAGGCCACGACTTGACTTGCGCTCAATACTGCCGCAACAACATTGAGCCTACAACAGGTGCTCAACGACATTGCGCTTCTTTCAATTTCGATGGTCGAGAAACTTGCTATTTCTTCGATGATGCCGCAGAACCAGCTGGCAATGTAAGTTCTTTAAACACTATAAATTCAACTTTATTGTTCCAGGCTGTTCTCAATCCGAATCCATCGGCTAACAATTTCTACTACGAAAAGACTTGTTTGCCCGGCGTCTCAGCTCATGAAGCATGCACATACCGCCCATTCTCCTTTGAACGCATGCGTCGCACCGCCCTTGAAGGCTTTGTCAAGAAGAGTGTTCAGGTAGGAAGCGTTTAAATTGCATGACTCAAACATGATTACTTTGAATTTCAACCCGATTAGTTAATTCAACAAATCTTCCTCCCAAATTTAAATCCCATTACATCCCTCCAAATTAATCTTCCGCGTTTCTTCACAGCAAATTTGAAATTTCTGCTGGTCACTCCGCCGCTGAAACTTTCTTCTTCTCCCTTCAATAAAAATGACCCAAATCTCCGCAGCTGACAAATCCATACACGAAGGAACGCAGTAGTGGCGTCAAGATTCCCGTCCTTGCCGCTTCACCAGATCCATTGACGTTGTGTTGCAGAGATCTGCGCGCCATAGATTTGAATGGCCCGCCGTAAAAAGTGAAAATTAAGTGTTGACGTCGAGGCGATTAATGAGCTTGAAATTGTTTGAGCATAAAAGAAAGTGTTCAAAGACATTCGACGCATTGATTTGTCTTATTGTTAAAAACTGAAAGTCTTTTGTTTGTAAGAAAGTGTAGAAACAACGAGATTGTTGAATAATTAACTGTTTTGCAACGAGGAAGCAACAATTGAAATGATTGAAATCAATTACAACTTGAATAACTTAGACAAGTACAACTTAATGTTTTCAGGTTGCCAACCGCGAACAATGTTTGAGCGCTTGTCTCAAAGAGAAGGAGTTTGTTTGCCGATCTGTAAATTACAATTACGAAAACTACTTGTGCGAACTGTCCACTGAAGACCGTCGTTCAAAACCTAATCATTTGCGTATGAGCGATCAGGTCAGTCGTTTTAAAACTCCTTGTTAAAAGCTTTAAATACATCGAAAGTTTTAGCCAGTTGATTACTACGACAACAATTGCTTAACTCGCCAAAACCGTTGCGGTGCTTCTGGTGGCAATTTGGTCTTTGTCAAAACAAACAAATTTGAAATCCGCTACTACGACCACACTCAATCGGTTGAAGCTCAAGAATCATTCTGCTTGCAAAAGTGCTTGGACTCATTGAACACTTTCTGCCGCTCAGTCGAGTTCAATCCGCAAGAAAAGAACTGCATTGTCAGTGATGAAGATACTTTCTCGCGCGCCGATCAACAAGGACCAGTTCAAACCAAGGACTATTATGAGCCAATTTGCGTTGCTGGTGAGTCTTTTAAACTTTATAATTAAGTGGCAGAGTAAAAAATATCATTTTTGTCCAAAAAGAAAGCACCTGATGCGAGTTGCACGCATGACCTATTGATCTGCAGTCAATTGCTCTACTACTGAGCTACAGATGCACGCACTCGGCCTGAAAATTTTTCTATATAAACACGCAGTTAAACACACAAACGCGGGCGCTTTTTACCAATGCGAATTTGTGAAATGAATGCTTGTTTGTGAACCGTTAAAAAAAGCAGATTGAATGCAAATCAACTAATCAAAAGCTTTCAGCCGACTTGAGCTCTTCAACTTGTCGTCAACAAGCCGCTTTTGAACGCCAAATTGGCATGTCCATTGAAGGCGATCCAGTTGCTTCAGCCGGTTAGTTTCAAAGGTTAAATAACTTATGTAAAATTACTCTTTTAAGCCGGCGTTACTGTTTCCGACTGTATCTCATTGTGCTTCCAAAACTTGAACTGCAAATCGATCAACTATGATCGAACAGACATGACTTGCCACATCTACTCGGTCGGCAAAAAAGAAGCAGTGCTCAGACCAAACCCATCGTTTGACTTTTACGAATTCAACTGTGGTCAGTTCTTAAACTAGCAACTACTTGCATCGGTGATGTTTTCAATTTTAGAAGCTCAATTTGGTGGCATGGCTTTGTGCACAAACGAAGGTATCCGCTTCATTGTTAACACCAAAGAGCCATACACTGGAGCTATCTACGCTGCCGAGAAATTCAGCACTTGCTCACAAGTTGTTGAAAACGCCAAGCAAATCGCTATGACTTTCCCACCGCCAACTATTTCCACAAACTGCGGAACAACAATCAAGGACGGAAAATTGGAAGCTCTTATTGTTTTGTCGTTGGACGGTGTTATTCCGCATCAAGTAAGCAGTTGTTCTTGAAAGTGTTGATTAATCGTTTGTTTTTCAGGTCACAACCGGTAAGCATTGAAGTCAATCAAACAAAAAACAAAAAGATTCAACAATTGATTAAAATCACTTTTTTTAGAGTGGGACCGCTTTTATAGAGTGAGTTGTGACGTTTCAATGGATAAAATGCAACAAGAAGGAAGTGTTGTCGTCACCACAATCTTTGAGGCTGGAGAAACTAACTCAACGGTTTTGGATGTTGCAACTCCACCGCCGATTACTGCTCAACTCAGCTTTTTGGACATCAACGACGCTCCTTTGGGCAAAACTACAATTGGAGACCAAATTCAAATGATTGTGACAAGCGCCGAAGCTGGACCACACAACATGATGGTCACAGGTTTGAAGAACAGTTCAGTTTATGTCTAAATGTTCATTTTAGAATGTGTTGCTACTCGCGCCGGAGGCGATGCCGAAACTGTTCCATTCACAATTATTGACAACGGGTAAACAATTTTGACTAAGTCTTGGATAATAATTTTGTTTCTAGATGCCCACGTTATCCAGCTCTGGTCGGACCAATTGAACAAGACTTCGACAAGAATCGTTTGAAAGCTGGTGAGTGCTTGTTGACTTTATTTAATTATTCAATCGTTTGTGCCTAGATATGAAAGCCTTCCGCTTGGACGGTTCTTACGATGTTCAAATTCAATGCACAGTTATGTTCTGCGCTGGACCAAATGGCTGCCCGCCATCTAACTGCTTGGATTCCGGATCCAACGAGTTGTTTGTTTCACATGGACGTCGTAAGCGTAGCATTCTTTCGTCGGACCAAGAAGAGCAGACAGCTGAGACATTGAGCGCTATCATTCGAGTTTTGGCCGAAGGTGAAGAAGAGAGCGATGGCGACAAGTTCTACAAGAACTCAAGCGGCTTTGCATCAAGGTAAAATGAGCTCAAAGATCGGTTATTGATTACTTTGTTGCAGAACGCCTGTTAACGCTGTTTACGAAGACGTCAATATGGTCTGCATGGCCAACAGCTGGCTGATCTCGATGGTCGCCTCGATGTCAGTAGTTTGCGTCATGTTGTCAGCACTTATCGTCACGTGGAGTTGCCAGTCGATGCGTAACAAGAAGAGTCTGCCCATGTAAGAAGCATCGTAAGAGTCGCCCTCTAACAGCTCTCAATCGTGTCTATTCAACAACAAATGCCCACCCTCACCTCTCTATTCAGTTGTTATAAATAGTTGTCCCTTAACCGTCCTTGGACCCCCTTTCGTGCAGGTCTTATTTCCAAGTTTTTGCTTCATCCCAATAAAACACGTTGTTTTCTTATGCTCAACCTTACATAGTTGCAATGCTAGACGTCTATTCATTCCACAAACATTCCACCGCCACATTTTCAGCCTTTCACTACATTCCAAAGTGCAATGCAAATAATTAACTATGTTTGTTAGTCCGAATAAAAGAATCTAATCATTCCGACGACTCAAAAAATCTAATTGATTTATTCAACAACACAAGCTAGTTGACTACTAATTTCATATGTTAAACACGAATGAACATATGTTACAAAACAATGATAGCGAAGCCACACGGGAATGATTTGGCGGAAGCTCCGGATAAGTACACGCACTGAATATTAACGGAAGTACTGAGCCTGTGCGTTTTGGGAAAAGAAAGCATGCGCAAAATAAATTAGAGTGAGCCATAAGTTAGACGCATAAATGCTTACAAAAGAAATGAACCGCTCTGTTAAAATGTGAGTGGATGAGATGAATTGAAGAGAATAGAGGCGAGTTATCACAGTCTTTAAAGAAACTACCAATTATGCAAACGCAAAAAGAAAACTAAGTATCCGTAGACTAGAGAGATAAACCAGTTCAAATATTTATACATCTTGATATCAATAACAAATACCTAGAACAGATCCGGAAGTAAGTTAAAGATATTTACATCACGTCCGGCAATCAAGTGACTCCTCCTGCTTGTTGAACAATAAATATGGAATAACTTCATGTTGCTTGCTGTTGTTGCGACCTACAAGATGGTCCGAAATAAACTCATTAGTCATATAAGTGTTTTTTTAAATAAACTATTTGCTGAAACTCTCATTAGGTTGTAATGTTTTATCTGCAAAGTGTCACGGAATCTATGAAAATTTTTTCCATGGCACACACTTTGATCCCCCCTTATGAAACACGTGAATTTTCCAAAAAAGTCCGCGGCACTTTACAGATAAACATTACAACCTAATGAGAGTTTCAGCAAATAATTTATTAAAAAACACCTATATAACTAATGAGTTTATTTTGGACCACCTTGTAGAAAAATTCGGTTCACTTGCAGAGCGCTTCAGTGTCGGCAGACGAATGCTGTTCAAGTTGTCGAAAATCTAAACAACAAATGATTGCTTGCAAATCAACTCGAATGACTACCTCTGGAAACTCCGGCCTGTCTTCTTGTTTGTAATTAATACAGTTGTCAAGCAAAGCCCGGAAACGCTTAGGAACATCATTGCGTAATTTCTTCATATCTGGCTTCAAGCGACCTGATCCAACCAAGAAAAGAATTTGATCTCGACTCTTATACTCAACATAAGGCAGCGTGGAGGACAACAATTCATAAAGAACAATGCCAAATGAGTAAACGTCTGAACGATTGCTGTACGGATTTGCAATTTGCATTCTAATAACTTCAGGTGGCTAAAATTAAAAGAGTTATCGAGCTTCAATACAATTAGTAAACACTTACCATCCACAAAATTGAGCCTGACGGATTTGGATTAGATTCTGCTTTATCTTCTGGCCTTGCTTTTACTGTTGCCAATCCAAAATCTCCTATTTTAACAGTTGTGTCATCTGTTAAAAATATGTTATTTGACTTCAAATCTCTAAAATCAAGCAAATAGTTAATTCGAAAGAACATATGAAATTAACTAACCTGTGAATAACATTCCTTGAATGCAAATAACACATTCCTTGAGCAATCTGCTTGCAAATCTCCAGAATAGCCTTCATTTCAAAGTCAACATGCGGCTCAACTACATGAATATGTCTATACAAACTTGAACCCTGGCACCATTGAGTTACAATTGCCAAATCAGGTTCTCTGATGACTCCCAAAAAGTTGAGAACATTCCCATGACGTGCTCGTCGCAAAACTGTAACTTCATTCTTAAATGCTGACAGCAATTCTGGTCCTGGATTTCTAATATTAAGCTTCTTAACAGCGACCGGGCCTAAAATGCGAAAGTTAGTGAATGCAAACAGTTTCAAAAGGGGTTAAACGCTTCTCAAATCTCAACCTTCCAAAAGAATAATAATAAAAGTTTTAGTCATTGAAATTTGATTACGTTGCATATTATCATCTTCTTCACCGAAATAGTAAGCCTTGTAGACAGTTCCAAATGATCCGCAACCAATAGGTTCTTTGAACACAATTTTGTCAATGCTAATCTCCCAATCTTCAACGGCACCACGACGCTTGTTGAATCGCTCTCCTCCTTGCCTCTTCAATTCAAAACGCGAGCCATTTGCACTCTCAAGCATCATCAAAGAAGCTGCAGAACTAGCTGGTTCGATCTTCTTAATGTTGTTCGGACTAGGAACGTTAGAACCACTCGGGCCTGAATAAACAAATTAAGCTTATAACAAAGGATATTGAATGACTTACTTTTGCTTCTCAAACGCAACGGATCAACGAAGAACGTCTGTGAAGTCTTTTGAGGCGGTGCTGATTGCGGAGGCGTTAAAGTGTTTCCCATCAGATAGACTGTTGAAGTTGAAGAAGTTGGCAAAACATCATCTAAACGCCCTTTTGTATACTTTGAATGCCAAATAGTGTTATCATCATCGTCATCCATTTTCAATAATTGATGTAGCCAAAAACAAAACAAGTAAAGGAAGCTTGCTAATTGGCATTTTCTTTTGAGAAAAACTTTTTCGTTGATAAGCTTGACATTAAAGCTTGACTTAAAATGATCAAAACGCTTAAAATAAACGGTTAACTGAGCATCTAAATGTATAGAAACTATTTGGACACGACGTTTTGTGAATCATTTTGAATGACATTTGAAAACAATGAATGCTTGTACTCAACCTTAAAAATAACGAAATACTTACGGAATTGTTGTCCGCTTGAGTGCAGAGAATTTGGCGTATTTGTTTGTAAAGTCTGCAGTTCTTGACAGTTAAATTCATCTTTGATCACATTGATATTTGGCGCCGATGAAGACCTGTCGCGCGGGTAAGGACTTTCAGTAGTGGAATCTTGTTTTTGGTCGTAGTTTGCAGCCGATGCAGCTTTGTTTCGACGCGCTAAAATTTTAAATAGACAAGCATTCGAGATCCATATTTACCTGGATCGCTGGGGAGCAAGTTGTCTAAAATACCCGAAAAATCCTGATTTGTAGTTTGGTTGTAGCGGGATAGAACGTTTCGCAACTGGTTAGCCGTATTTATGTCGTATTGGAGCTGTTCAGGTTCACATAATGTTGGAACTTTGCCCCAGCACTTCTTATGAAAGTTGAATTCACAGCGTTCGCACCGATAACCCTGAAATCTCAAAGTTGGCAATTTGACTTTTAAACGAAATTAACCTGGAACACAATCATCTTCCGACACACATCGCAATATGTAATAGAAAGTGAAGTTTTTGGAACGAACTCGTGTCTAATTGATTTGAACAGCTCTCTGAAACATGTCGAGTTTAACAATCACTGCCTATTGTTGTTTGTTTTAAATAAACTTACAAGCACTCGGAATGAACCCACAACTTCTTTGCGCGCTAACTGTTTGGCCAGTGCATTCAAATCTAATTGAAGATCAATCTGTTGACTAGCTGGATCTGCACCAACGCAAACGCTGCACATTTCGGGCCTAAACACTCAAAATGACCCTAAAACACAAAGCAATGCCTACATTATGTTCCGTTTCTTCAATATTCCAGAAATTGCTTCGCGCGCCGATATTCCAGCCCTTATAGGAACTTTTGAATGCTGATCGAAGGGTAAGTGCAATAAAATAAAAGTGCTTTCGGCACTCATCTTGCCGTTCGGTTGTTGCGTCGGATGACCCGTGTTTGCTGTGTGTTATGGCTACTTAATTGGAAGGAAAGTATAAAATGACCGGTAACAGAATATCTGAAATGTGTTGATTCTATAACATTAATAAGCACATGAATCACGCACGCTCTTAATCAATTTAATGCGTTTGCTCTAAAATCACTAAATGAAAGCGTTGCCAGCAGAAATGATCTGCGTTAGTCAAATTAAGTTTGCATGCAAAGCTACAAAAACTATAACGACGAGAGTTCTAGAAATCAATTAAAACAATAAGATTGATGCATGCAATACTACAAAAAACTAAACAATTAAAGACTCCAGAAGGTCGACCAAGTTTAATCAATCCAGAAATGCCAAGAAGCTTCGTTAAATCGTTAAATCATTAAATTGGATCTTACAAAATCTCATGACTCGAACGCGCATGCAAGTACACAGAGACAATAAGCAGTGCAAAGAACAATAAAACATTCTCGAAATCAATCTGAAGAAGAATGTCGGCACGCTCCACAAAATGAATATAATACAAATCGTCAAGTGGAAAGGGCCAATTACGCGCTCCCGCCAAGACCATCACCAGGGGAATGCCAACCAAGTTCAGCTCCGTGGTAGGGCGAACGGCCCCGTGTCATGATTGATGCTCCAGGGGAAGAACATGAGGAAGAAGAAAAGAAGCAAAAAGCACCAGTATTGGCGGCCGGCCGAAAAGAAAAGTCAAGCAAGGCGCGTTCTGCTTAGGACACAACGTCTCTTTAAATTCAAGAGAAAAATCCGCTCGCTTGCAGTAACAGATGCATTCAATTTTCGCTCGTGTTTGCAGCGAATTTGCAGCCAGTTTGCAGATGTTTGTTTGGACGTTCGGGATACGTGTGGAAAATGCAATTGTTTGATTGCTTTAATGTCAAAAGTGTCTGCGACCGTCGGATTGTTTAAAGTTTTGCTTTGCTACTTTTCACAACAAATTGCATAAGTATTTCGAATCATAAGCACATTTCAAACTTTGTAAAACAATCAAGTCTTTTCTTTTAATTAACAAACTAACTTAACAAAACTGAATTAACAAAACAACAAAGTAAATTACTCTTTGTTGCAAAAGCATCCGGGGAATTTTCTTAATGAACAAATGACTAAAGCAATCGCTTAAGCATGAGTCAAATGGTGCAAAAAACGCGGCTGCAAACAAACAAGAAACAATCCTCAAAGCAAAATGAATTCTGCACCAAATTAAACGTGCCGTTTGTCCGAGAGGGACGGTGGCGGAATCCCTTCAAATGTGTAACCGAACAAGGACAGAAGGTAAACGCGGACGAGAGCCAGAGGCCAAAAATCCCTATTATGTTTTGGGTCGGTTGGGCTGGCGGCACGTTTCCTATGCATGCTTGGGCCAAAATGTTCTCTCTCGATTAGCGCGCACTTGTCTTTTCGGAGGTGGCGTGAACATGGAATCACATCATCAATTTCCTGGTAGCTTGAGGTTGCCAGCAAGGTGATTAGGTTGAGAAGCCGACTATAAAACAAACATCAGTGGCACTTTAAACAGTTTAACCAAATGTAAAATGTAGCGATTCCATTTGCACATGCTATTAAAAAAGAACAGGTGTTTACTGTCGGATCTTTATTAAATTATGCTAGCACAAATTGCTTGTCGTCAAACAAAGAAGTCAAACTTCAAACAAATGCTTCAAAATAACAATTGACAAGTTAAGTAAATTGCTTGAAAGCTCGGATGTTTTGACTAGCTGTTAATTATTGCTTTTTGCGGTTACGTCAGATCGGCGTTTCGCCCGAGAATCACTTGTAGTCGGGATCTAGTTTTGCGTTTAAATTATACTCAAATTGGAGGATCGAACGACTGGCGGTCATCTTAGCGCATCTCTTCAACTTCTTTCCAAATTAAAAACAACATTCCTCTGTGTTGAGTGCAAAATAGAGCAGTAAGTGTGCCTATTCTATGATTTATTTCTTAAAAGAATTGGGTTGAATCCTGATTTTTTATGAGACCACGCTGTCTGTCAAATTTTTACACTTTAACCAGTCACGCGTGCTTTGTGGATTTTGTAATTCCATTCTTATTCATCAAACTTCCGGTGAGTAGTTTTAATAAGTTTTTGATTCTCACGAACTTTGTGAATTGCGAACAAAAATTTGTGGCAGACCTTGACTTGTTTTTTCGTTTTTGCTTGTTTTGACGTGCATTCACGATGAACGGTTTGTTTGTTATTTCAAATATGCGCAGTGTTTTGAGCCAGACTGCGTGTTCGGCAAAACGTTGATTTTTGAAGTTTTTTACACCTCCGACTGCAACTCTGATCAATAGACTTAAACGGTTACAAAACTCATGACGCAAGCAAATTGGGTGAGTTCTCACTTTGTGACCGACTATAAAATGAAATCGACGTGAAGTTCCAATCTTAAATTGTGATGAGTTCATTTGAGGAACTGGTTGATCATAGTTACACTCGTTGCGGCAAATTTGCAGACGCGCCCTCTGTTGCTTCTTCCTCACTTCAGTTCGCATTTGCGGAAATTTTGCGGTCCAAAGTACAATTCTAAGCAACGAGGTCAGCGGCTTTTTTGATGTTTTTGGAAATTGCGTCAAATTTGAATATTCTTAACCGGGAGCTTTAAAAAACTGATTACACAACTGCTTGAGTCTTGTTCGTACCGATTCGGGTTTCAATTGTTGTTGTTAATGTTTTCAAACGTAGTTTATGCAGTTCACAGCACGAGTAGTGTAGTTTTTCAAATATAAATGATGAGTTCTAATCGTTTCTTGTTTGAATGTTCGTGTAAGCTGCTTATTTAATGCGTTCTTTTGCAATCGTTTACTATTTGGCTTCTTTAGAGATGATAAACTTTGATGTAAGTGCAAAGAAAGTACAGTCTTACTGTAATCATGTCTAGCAGTTTTAACTAGAAGTTTTAACTGGAATTCAACTTGCACATGTTTGATTCGAATTAAATGCAAATTTTGTCGAAGAGCTTTTGCGTCCATAGTACAAATTTTGCTCGCACAGATAAGAAGCATGTGGTTAAGGATGCGTAAACAGTTGTTTATTTGGCGGCATTGCACTCGTAACGTTTTTATCATTCGCGCCTCCTCCAGTCAATTCCAACAATCGGCGTTGAGGCCACGCGACTAGACAATCTACAATATAAAAGCATACATCAAACATGTTAATTGCAGCGAATTGCAACTACTCGAGTCTAGCAGTTCTTGAATGTTTCGGAAGTTTTTTGATGATCGATGAGCTTCTATTTAAATGCTTAAAGTTTCCTTTAAAGTGGTTTCTTACTGCGCTACGATCAAAGCACATGTTAATAATGCTTATGGTTTGTTTGACAGAAGAAAGTGCCAGAATTACTGCGGGGCTTTTAACCAATTTACCTGTTTATTTACTTTATTGTGCAATTTTTGCGGCTTTTTGCGGCCTTTGTGGCTTTTGTTGGAGGCTACCAGACAGTCAATTAGATAATTCAATTTGGTGACTTTTGCCAAATCTGCCTCCTTTCTGACCAATAATCACAAACACTTCCTTATCTGAAAAACAACAAAACAAATTGTTTCAATTGAAGTGCAAAGATCTCTAATTACTGTAAGGCTTTCAACTTACCAATTCATTAAGCGTTTTTGTTGCACAATAGAGTTGGCGCCAGACGTGTTAATTTTTTGCGCGCAACAAAAGCTATGCAAGCTACTGGAGATTTCTTATCCGCTCCGTCCAAAATGCAAATCCAAAAGGTTGAGGTCAAATGGTCAGCCAGCTGTGAGCAGACGATGTCCACTCAGGTTGGGCGACAGCAAAGTCCACTCTTTTTATTTATCGGCTGCACGTTGTTTCCGGGCGGCGTGGATTTCGCAATATCTTGATTAGCAATTAACACGTTTTAAGGGCTGTAAATATCGAGTTTGTTTGTGTTTGTTGACAGACTGTTTGGGTGGTCATTCTGCGCCTTTTAAACTTTTGCAGACTTTGTTTATTTTTCTATTTTTTGATAGTTAAACGAATTGTTGTTATCAATGTGCCACAAAAAACAGTTGATTGCTATTTCCAGACCAAAACGTCAATAAAACGAGTTCAATTTGTTTCTTATCTTTAAAGAGTTCGTGAAGTAAGTCCGTGAAGTTCATGTGATTGAGTTTTGCAGAATTTTTTCAAGAACGTTAAAACTGTCACTTTGTTAATTCTACGAAATTGTTTCTTATCGTTTAATTCACTTTTAAAGAACGCGAATTTTTTGGTCGTGTCAGTTCTGTGCACAAAACTTGTTTTGTTCAGAATCATGGGACAAGTGAGCTCGTTACTGTGGGGACCTTCTTGGACGCCTAGTCGGCAAATACGCATTGAGAACGGCTTGATCGAAGGCAAAAGATTTGAAGTCGAAAACAACTTGACTGTTGATGCGTTTTTGGGCATCCCGTTTGCAAAGCCTCCAGTTGGTCCGTTGAGATTCAAAGTGAGTTTTGATAGACTTTAAAACTTGTGATTAATGTAATCAAGTTTAGAAACCCGAGCCAGCAGAAAACTGGGAAGGCGTGAGAGATTGCACCAAATTTGGAGCTCGTTGCCCACACGAAGACATCTCAATTGAAAGACTCACAGTGTTCCATCCAAAAAGCGAAGATTGCTTGTTCTTGAACGTATTCACGCCAGTGACTTCCAATCCAAATGATGAACAAGAAAAATTGCCAGTAGCTGTTTTCATTCACGGCGGAGCATTTGCGGTTCACTCGTCTGCTCATTATGGCGATTACGGTAATTCTAAATAGCTGCAACCTATACATATAATTCAATGTTGCAGGAATTTGCAAGATTCTTTGCTCGAAAAACATCATTGTCGTCACTATTCAGTACAGGCTCGGCTTCTTTGGCTTCTTGAGCACAGGCGATGAACATTGTCCCGGTAACTTCGGTCTTTGGGACCAGACACTAGCTTTAAAATGGGTCCAGAACAACATTCATTCATTCCACGGAGATCCCAACAATGTTACACTTTTCGGTCAGTCAGCTGGCGGAGCTTCTGTTGACTTTTTATCGTTGTCTCCGCATTCGAAAACCCTATTCCACAAAATGATGCCGATGAGCGGAACATCTCTTTGTTCTTTTGCCAACAACGATCCGGAACATATTCGTGAATTGAGTCTAAAATATGCACTGAGACACGGATATATTCCACCTGCAGACAAAAGTCAGTTTCTCCATACTTGTTGTCAGTTTTAAAATCAAGTTATTTTAGATCAAAGTGTTCAAAACGCCGCACTTGTTGAATTCTTCCGCCAACTTCCTGCCTCATCTTGTGAATTAAACATTCTCGGACCCAACAACGATGGCCGTGTTGATTTGACTCCTGTATTTGATAACGATTTCTTCCCTAAGCCCCTGGCAGAATTGCGCAAAGAACTCGTGCCTGTTCCGACAATGACTGGAGTTACAAAAACCGAAGGACTTTTGTTTAGTATGTTTGCTTTTGAAAGACATCTTTAACGGCATCTGCTTTGAAAACTATTGTAATGCGATTTAGCTGGTCTAATTTTGTTCCGAATTTGGCAAAGACAAAGTTTAACGAGTTCGTTTTTGTATGCTTTTTAATCGAAACATGTGCAAATTAAACAATGTTTGAATCTTTTATCAGTTTGGCAAAAAGAGCGTTTTGTTTGCATGTGTTTCGATTTAATTCAACAAAAAACTGTAATTTTCGCTAGAACGCCAAAAATTAAAAACACACAAACTATCTTGTTTAAATGAATCTGTTTCAGCAGCAATCAAGCCTCCGAGAGGTTCCTTCAAAGAAGAAATACGCCGTCAAATCATATTCGAGTTCCAAAAGCGCTGGATCCATGATCATACACGAGAAAAAGAAGTCTTCGATTTGTACTTGAGTGAAGCAAAACGTGACCGACGCTCCTATATGGAGGCATGCTTAGCGCTAATTTCAGGTGAGACTTGTTGATTATTGTTTGAATAATGTTTGTTTTCAGAACTCATCATTTCGAATGGAGTTTATGAACTTGCCGACTTTTTAACACATGTAAGTCATCTAAAAGCACAACACTCTAAGTATTTTTAAATGTTTAGAAAGGCGGTGAAGTCTACTTGTACTCGTTTGATTACTACAATCCATATGGTTTTGGACTTGCCGGGTTTATGTTTCCATTCAAATCAAGCACGCATTGCTCGGAAATTCCATATCTATTTGGCCGAGGACTAATTTCTAACTTCTCGCCCAATCAAAACGACTTGCAAATGATTGAAATGTTCAGCACTTACTTCACAAACTGTAAGTTATTTTAGATAACGACGCATTTACATCATTCAATTTAGTTGTAAAATATGGAAATCCAAATGGAAAAGTGCCAAAAGTTGAAGAAAAGTGGAAACCGTTGCACCGGTCGAATACGAAGTCAATACTTCTCAATTGATCTCAACAACAGCGAAATGAGAGACAATTTTTGTAAGTCTTTCAAGTTCTTTTCAAATTACAATCAATTTCAGGCGAAGGAAGACCAAAGAAGTGGCGCCAAATTTTGAAGCCTTGTCACTGCAACCAAAGAATTTGCACATTTCCGCCACTCAGTGATCCGCCGCTCATCGAAGACGAACTGAACAAAGAAACCAAAAAGAACGATCCACTCAATCTGGACAACGTAATTAAACCGGTGACTTGGCAGAATTTCGGCTCACGTTGATGGCAATGCAAGCATATTCGAAACATTCCATTTGAACAAACCGTGTAAATAGCTTTTAATGCATTCGGCTTTAATAAATAGCGTTTTTACTACTAGTTAGATTAAAGCTTTATTTGCGCAAAACGAATACAATTAACGATTAAGCACTTGTTTGATCGCTCTTCAAAGAATTGCCGCCTACTCTCATTTTGCTGATGAAAGTTTGAGCCAATGCGCTGGTTTGATCACTGCTGAGTCCTGCAATCGGAATGCTCGGAAAAGCAGTCATAAAGATGTCTTTGGCTTCTTGATCTGGAAGACTTTTGGCCATTTCGACAAAGATTGATCGAAGTTTTGCTGGATTCATGCCTTTGAAAGCATCGTTTGCATGCTCTCCCAGTTTTTTGGTCTCTTCGTCAAGGTAATGTTGGAAGACTTTGTCTTCAGCGTTTTCAAGAGACTCAACAATCAGCTTTTTGTGATCAATTTGTTCGGAGCGTTTGACACGGACTGGTCTTTAAAATATGAATAGTACTTTTTAAAGCATTCAATTAAACTCACTTCGATTCAATGTCATCAACAGGCTGTGTTTCGGCAGGAGATTGACTTGGCGGAACCTGCGGTTGTTCGACATGTCCAGCCGGTTGAGTTTCAGCCTTTGTCTCAGCGGATGGAACAACTCTAAACAAACACATAGCAGATATGTTACTGCAAAGCTTACGGCTTCTCAAGCTCTACGACCTGATTTGGCGCTGATCGACCAATTTCAATAATCAGCAAAAAGCAAATAAGTTTGAATAAGAAACGAGTCATTTAATTAAAGGCAGAATTGAAAATAGCGGCTTTCAAAAAACAAAACGCTGTCAACTGATTTGACTCAAAAACAACAACACTTTGCCGGCGGATAAACATGCCAATAAATTTCTAAATTACAGGCCAAAACAACTGACATAACAAGTTTGGCGTGCTTTCCGGTCATAAAAGTTGCTTTATAGTGAAGAGTTGATTCAAAAACTATTTATTCATTCAAAATAGACAAATATTAAATTGCTCAACGCTTCAATTAGAACAAACTGTGTTCATTGCTTGTCGACTCATCGCTTTCCCAACCAATATGATCATCGTTTTCATTGTTGGCCGGAGTCATGTTCATCTCAATTGAAGTTTCCCATTCGGTTGTGAAGGGCTCAAACTTCCACAAAATTGGCTGGCCAAAGTGCGGAGCAACAATGTCGGTAGTGGCCCAGCTAAAAACGGGTGATGTTTTGAGTAATTTTAAACTAAGAGTACCTGAACGGCGGCAACGGATCGAAGGCAGGGCCTCCGATGGCATTGATTTGCAATTTTTTGAACATTGCGAAGTTGGTGCCTTTGTAATCCAGAGAACCGTGGTTTCTGTGGCCCATTCCGGGGATTTCATATGTGCCATTGGCTGGATTCAAATCTCCGCGTGCAGAAATACCGGCTTCAGCTGTGTAAGGAGGACTGCAAGCACAGCGAGAGAATTCATCATGCGTGTAGTCGTTGTAGCGCATCAATGCACGCAAACTTGCCAAATCAGTGACTTTGTTGTGATCACGCTGGAAGATCTTTGCTCGTGGACTGTAGCCCCATCTCCACCAGTTTTGCTCAGTTCCTTTGACATCAAATCCACTCATCTGGCTGATCTTGAGTTGGTAAGGAATGTTGTATGACGGCCAATACGAGTACTTGCGCAAGAACCAGGTCACGTCGCGACTTTCAGTGTATCCAGGCAATTGTTCAAGAATCCACACAACATCGTTGTTTGGGAGTTCTTTTCCAGGCGTGAATTGCTTGTAATCAACGACGGTCCACTGATTGTTGTAAGTGCCAGAATTGTAACGAGCAAAAATCTCAGTCCATTCTTTGGCTGACTTGGCCATTTGGTTGGCAAGAGTTGAGCGGACAAAGCACATCAATTGACCTTCTGGCTTGATAAACTTGTCGCTGTATAAAGTGTCATTGAAGACGGAAATTGTCGTTTCAATTGAAGCCTGGAACAGCAATTAACACATTTCTTTTAACAGTTTAAATAACTCACCAATCCCGAGTTAATCAAAGTGTAGTCGTCGGATGAAACAACTAAAGCAATACTAGAGTTAACAAGGTTATGTTTTTCTTACTTGTTCCGGCATACGAAGAGAATGAGTAAGTATTTCCAGGAACGCGATTTTTGTCTAAACACAATCTTTATCAGAAATGACATTCAAGCAAACAACGTACCGTAAGCAAATTTGTAAAGCTTCAAAAGACGATTCATTGTGTTGTAACCGGACATGGACACATGACTGAAGAGCATGTCTTTGTTGCCTTCCGTGACTTTCAAGAAGCCAGAGCATTTGCCTAAATTCAGTAATCGACTAAATTGCTTTTCGATATCGATATCGATATAGAGAACAACTAGAAGTCAACTTCCTTTGATATCATTATTGTTCCCCATATCGGTATTCGTTTAAAAACTTTAATCAATATTTGCCTGGATCTGGATCATCACTGACGGATGTCGGCTTCTTCAAAGCTTTGGCCAAATCGAACAATTCTCCAGACAGGTGCAACATGAATACTGGAGTCAATTCAAATTCAACAGACGGTGTGAATGTCGCGTTTGTGGCATATCCGTGATTAATTCCAGTGATTTGAGTGTAAGTCAAGTTGACCTGAAACGTTTACTTCAATTTGATGAATTGAATAAATTTTGTTTTAACTGTTTGTGCACACATTTTAAATACACTTTAAACATGTTCTTTTCAAAAATGACTAGTGAGATGCGCCACTCGATTCTCCTTTCAATTTGATTTTCACAACAAATTTTTGTTTATCACGCTGCGCTTTTATTCGGTGTCCGTTGGGTTTTTTGACGTTTCCTCTTTCCCGTCTGTTTACATAAATTTGTGATTTCAACGTTTTTGACTCATTCAAATCAGATTGAATCATTTTAAATCTGATTATTTCAGCTTTTAACTAACAACATGGGCAACTTTGGAAAGCGGTTGAAAAAGCTGATTAAAATTAAAAATTCCAATGACTCATCCGGCCAGAATGTATGCTTTAAATTTGCTGTCTCTAATTCTAATCTGTATTTCAGAGCTCAACTTCAATCATTGTAAACAACGAAGACAAAAATGAGTCTGTTAATTCAAAAACACAAAGTTCTCAACTTGTAGAAAACAATGATCTGGCAAGCACTTGTAATTCCAATGAAAACAAAACGTGAGTTGTTTTTTTGGACACTTGAATCACTAAATACTTCTATGTTTAGACGGCAGAGGATTTCATTGTTTCAAAATATTTCCGTAGTGGGTAACTTCTAATTAAGCTTTTGAGTTTAAACAATTTTTGTTTTCAGACCAATCGCAAAATTTCAACGATGTTGTAAAGTGAGCTTTTTGAAAAGTTAATTTGACAATTTAAACAATTTTAGCATTGTGTTTGCTGCACGCAAAATGCCTCTGAAGATCACTAATCTGCGACAATTCAACACTTTAAGCAACATTGGAAGGCCAAAATTGTCTACAATCCAGGTAAATTAAATAGCTTGCACTTAATTATATAGTCTATATTGTTTCAAGGAAAGCATTGAAGAGGATGCTGAACTTTTAAAGGAGCGTGCTCAACAAATGTTGTGTGAAAATCAATTTGACGCCTCAATTGAATTGTATCAAAAAATAATCAACTTTGAAGAAGCTAATCAGAACAACCCGAAGAGATTAGGTTTCTATTGGAGTGTAATTGCAGAATGTCATTATAACAGCCAAAGGTGCGTTTTTACAAATTTAAAAGTGTTCTTTAAAGCAAACTATCTTAGATATTCAGAAGCATTAACAGCTGCAAGCAAAGCTATTGAATTTGATGCGAGCGAGTCTTTGTATTTCTTCCGCCGAGCAAGCATCTACGCTAAATTGGACAACTCAAACGAAGCAACAAAAGACCTATTTGAAATGTTGGAGTTGAACTTGGAAGGCGCAATTTCAGCGCGTTTGATCTCTGCACTTGTTACAGCTTTAGACATTTGAGTTAATTTAATCGAAATAAATACATTTTAACAGGTTTGAAGTGCTCTTAAAAACTCGCCATTTTCCAGTAATCGTCAGTTCGAGTCAAAACTTGTGAGCGAATCCAGTCCATATTACGCTTCAAGTATTTATAAAGACGCTTGCAATAAGCCTTAGTTCCAGGGTCCGGATTGCACATTCCTTAAAGGTTTTGTTTAAAGCATTCTTATAACTTTCACTAACCTTCAATGGTGTTTCTGAAGTGGTAGTGGATTTGAAGTTTGGTCAACGATCCTGAAAGTTTAAGTTTGATTTGAACAACAACAACTAGACACGCACCTTCAAGAACGCCAGCTGCATAAGCTTGGATTTCTTCTGTAATACCGCCATTGGCGAAAGTCTCTATTTCGAGTATGCCCCAACTAAATCAGAAACAATTATTAAATTGACTATTTTGAAAAATACCCGCTCTCGTTGACCTTGTTAGCGTATTTGCCTGTCGCAACCAAAATATCACTTCCAGTACATTTGCTCTCGGTGGTCAACTCAATTTTGTTCTGTTCCTTCTTGTAACAAGCGTTTTTAACTCGGTAGCCGTCATTCGACTAAAAACAATTGTTGCAATTAGTTAAATAACATAAAACAAACCTTTTTGGCTCGAACTTCTTCATGTTGAATCTCTTCAGCGCTGGCATGATCGTCTTCGCTTGAGTCAAAAAGCTTGTTGAACTTCTTGTAGTTGAACTTAGAGTCTGCCAACGTAGTTGCTGCCAAGCAAAGCAGCAAGAGCGCAGAGAGGCGCACCCACATCTTGGCCTAAATGATTTCGATTAAACAACACTTGAAATCTCCGTGCCGCAAAATAATATGAGCAGATATTTTTGTCGATAATATCAATTTATTGTGAATCAAAAACAAACTGAAATGAGTCATTAAAGTGTGTATTTGCAAGCAACTAGATGCTAGAAAAGCTACAACTCCAATGAAATTGATAATTCATTCTGTATTCAAAAAAGTTCAATCATAAAAGCTTTAAAACAAAAACATCATCAAGGCGATCAAAACCACTTAAAGCATAATAACTTCTTGCAAAATCCAAACATTCCATCCAACTAGAAGGAAACGAGCGCTCCCACTCAAATAACCTTCACAAATTGACAAGAGTCCATTAAACGGAAAGTGCTTTCACCTTCTTTCTCGACAGCCAATGTTCATTTTGTGATCAGGCGACCTGCCCTCCCGCTTCGTCCATTATTATCTTATCGTCGATTGTTTTGCATTGAGGTTGCCGAGAAGAAAAGAAACAATGTAATCGACGAAGATTTTATCTAACAAGAGTGTCCGCAACCGAAAAAAGCCAGACAATTTTGGTTATCTTTCTTGGCTTGCTCGGTCAATTTTCGTTTGATCAAAGTCTTTGACTTGAGAAATAGTGCTGACTTTTTGGTTGTCCCGGTGCCAGCGGAGTCAGCAGTGTTGTTTTTGTATTGAAATAAAACTTTATTCATCTTCAAACACCGACATGTACAATACACGTTTAAGAAACAGAAGAGAGAAATGAAATTAGCACGTGAAATAAATACAAGCAAACACGACTTAAAAGGCAGAAAAGGCTACCGGCATTTCAAAACAATTGTCGAACAAAAAGAGAACGAAATCTAAATAATACAATTAGCATGCTCCACAACTCAAGGGACATCGAGATTCCATGTAATTTTTGAATAGATATGTTTGACACAATCCGTTTCTAGCAAATCTAGAACACCAAGGCCTTTCGTCTTCACACGGCTGAGTTACAACAATACTTGGTGGAGCAGAAGGCATGCAATGATTACAAGACATTGGACAATTTATCTAAAATACTTTTAAATTAAATGCTTTTAAAGTACGTGCAACAAACCTTCATAAACATTTGTGCAAAGTTTGTAAGCAATGTCCTCGCTGAGCCAAAAATAAACAATCATCTCTTAAATCTGCACAATTTGTAGCCGGAATGTTTCCATTTTGAATCGATCCATCAGGCAATTTTGTAACTGTTATGGGAATCGTGCCTAAAATAAAGATTTTTGATTTCAAACATTTTGCGCAATAAGATCGTAAACAAAACGCTTATCATTAAAAGCGCCTGCTTGCCATGTGTTCAATGCACTACAATGAAAAATTAGCGCGTTTCACACGATTGCGCACAAGTTTTATAACTCTTAATTGAGCCGTTTGTTAATTTATATGGCTGATTGGAGGTAATTGCTAATATCCTACAATTTTTATAACATGCCTGAGAAATAAGGTTTGCTACTCTTGTTCTTTATAAAATGTCTCCAGCGCTTCTTCTTTCATAACTAATGTGTCTTTTTCAGTAATGGAACGAATCAGCGACAACTCAACGGCTTTACAGTTGAACGCAGAACAGAGTTATGAAATTCGCAATTTGGTCCGTAGGCATATTCAAGATGGCTCCACACGTGAAGACACATTTTCTAAGGTATTCTACAAGTTATTTGATCGACAAATTGGTGCCGAACAGATCAATGAGTACTTTCAACGGCTCGACAACGAACCTGGTTACAATTGGGAAGAAAATTGTTCATTCAACATTTACAATCTGCTGAGCATAATCGCTGAAGAATTTGAAGTGACAAGAAGCGCAATTGCTGTGTGGTCAGATGAAAGTTACAAGTCATTTATGTTTTTGAACGCTCGTTATGGCTTACTGTATGACATTGCTCTACGTTACTTATTTCTTCTTGACAACTACACTGGCAAACGAAGGTAGTACTTTTTAGATTTTGTGTTTGTTTAAACTTGTTTCTGTTTAGAGAGATTAACATCGATGACACGCATTCGTTCTTTGACAGCAATTCTTATTATTCCTTGAAAGTGCTGGATCAAAATTACTTGCTTTGTACAGAATCAAATTCTAACAATCAACGTTCGACAGTTTCTTTGCTGCAGTTAGATATTGCTGAATCGACAGTGCAAAATCTTGGAGTGCTCAACTTTAAACGGGCACGACTTGCGCGTTGTAGTGGATTCAACATGTCGAAACAAATTCGTCTTTTTGGGCACTAACAGAATTGGCAACTTTTTTCAATTTGGATGTGTAGTGGAAGGCAAACTCTCTATTGATCCGCGAACTACTTATTACGATGAGATTTTATGTTTTCCGCAGCTCGACGGCAACAAAATTCGTGATTTTGTTAGAGTGGTGGACGAAACCGATGATATGTTCGACAACGACGAATTTGTTGAATTTAATGTAATTCCTGGTGTACACTATCCAAATTCTACCAACGTTTTCACTCCAAATTTTGCCGACGATTCCGACAAAAGTTACTTCCCGGTAAGTCTTAAAAGCATCTCCTTTTAAAGAAAACTTCGACTCAAATTAACTTTTAGGTTTATTCTCACTACATTTCCTCTACTCACGGTTTTTTGTTTGACACAGCTAGACGAGGAGTCAATCCAATTAAAATTTCTACAATTGACTTGAAACAAAGAAAATTGACGCCGTTTAAATATATCTACTACAACGACTTTGTAACTGAAGACGTTTATGTGGATGAAAATGTCCTTTTAATGTGTGTTTACAACGAACGTTCTAAAGAATTCATTGTTCACCGATTGTTATTGAAGTGAGTAATCAAAGAGATAATTTTAATATTTAAAGAAACAACTATTTCAGTCAAGATCAACCAGAATCACTTTTCAATCAGTCATTTTTCAAAGTCCGTCGGCAATCTATGTTTTGTGGCGATACACTGTACAACAAGTTGTTGCCAAGTATGCCAAATCCTTTAAAGCCATTTTCGGGATTACAGGCGTCCTCTTTTGTTGGTAAACACAAAACACCTGACCAAATTAGTGCTTTGAATGAGATCGAATCGAAGCGTCAAAGGATTGTAAAAACTGTTTAGCTTATAAAATAGTCTTTCAAATTAGTTGTTGTTTGAAATAAAGATTGAAAGTTGACTGACCTGTTCCGGCTTGTTGTTGATTGCCACCATTTGGGCAGTTATAGAGTTTGTTGATTTTGAGTAGATCTGTGTCGGAAAAGCCTACTCGTTGGCCAATCTTTACATTTTTCTCCAATGGCTCGATTGTTGCTTTGCCGTTTTTAGAGAACGCGTTTGGTCCATAATGCATTACGGACTGCCATAGTCATATTTCGTTCCGAGGTGGTCAATGATGGCCAACGAGTACTTGTCGAATTGATCTAAACAAAGCTGCTCATTTGCAAGTTTGAAAACATCCGGTATGATTCATTAAGCACAAAACGCGAAAAGATTTGCATGCAAATCAACTAGCAAGTAAATGTGAAAAGTCTATTATCATCAAAAACGCTGACCTTCTAAGCCTGTTTCCACATTTGACCAAACAATGCTGATGTAACTGAAAGGAATGAATGATTAGTTAGACGAAAAGGAACTTTTTAACGTACGAGTCTCGGTCGGCTCTTGATTGTTCGTGGAAGAATCCGACTGAGTGCATTAGTTCGTGAATGATAATTCCTTTTTGAATACAACCATTTCCAATGCTGACGGGTTGCTTTCCGCCTAAAATATCAAATTTAGCAATAATTAAAAGCATCCAAACCTGTTTTCCCAACCATCGAGTAACATCCTTCTTCCGGCACAACATGCACGTAATCGAGGTCAGCGTCTGTTTTTGGCTCAAATTTGATGCATGTTTTTTCTTGATACTCTTGAAGTGCGGCGGCTATTCGAGCACGACTAAACTTCGACTGCTATGCATTTTCTAAATTATTTCACTGACCCAAAACTTGTATATTGACTAGAAATGCTGTACGGAATTCTACCATTTGGCCACTTTAAATACGCTTGTTTGACTGCATTCCGCATTACTGTTCCGACGCCAAGTTGTGGATGAGCCATTTCTGATTCGTTGATCTTTGGATTCACTAAAGTTACTGCACAAGAAATTATGTGTTTTTAGTGAGTTTTTAAGTTTTCAATCCCAATGCTAAGCTTATTTAAGTCTCCGTAAATCTGACAAGAATATCGCAAAAGTTATACAAATCTTCGTCAAAGCCTATTCACAAAGTCTCCACAGATCAAACAAATCCAACAAAACTACACAAAAAGCTTCGCAAACGTTTATCTACAAACATGTATGCGTGTAAATCCTTTTCCGCCAAGAATTGAATAACTGTCTGGAAAACAAGTTCTGTTCGACAAAAATCCCTAACACACTTTAAAAAGTTAGCAGAAAGTTTTAAAGTCCACAAAACAAACGCACCAATATCGCCCTCAAATCGATCTTTACTATACATTGCTGAGTCATCGCCGTTTTCTTCTTCCCTGTTGTTTGGCTCGCCAACCATCAACAAATCAAGTTGACGTTTTTGACGTCCAGTTAATAATAGTTGTTCGTTGCGACTGTTTTGGAAGTCAGTTTCTGTTAGAAATGATTCAGCTTCAGGAATTGTTTTATCTATGTACTAAAGAGCGTTTATTAAAAAGTATGTAAACAATATAAGAAAACTTACTTTATTTGACTTTCCACTTGGTAAACTACCACTAGACGCATTCAGACTAATAACAAGCATTTGAATCAATAAAAGTGCCCAATTAGCACCAGGAACATTTGACTTCATTCGTTTTTGGTGTAGACAAATATTAGTAAACGGAAGCAACTGATTAGGTCAATTAAACCCGCTGAAAACAACTAAGTTTAACAAGTAAATCTAGGCAAATTCAACTATAAACACGAACAGTCAAGTATTGCGTTTTGATGATGCGATCACGTAAATCCGTGCGCAATACGCCAAAAAAACCATAGCTGTTTAGTAACTCTCATGCCGATTTGTCAGTTAGCGGCGTTTCAAAAAACTTGGTGTAAGCCGACTCGTCGAAAAAGCCGGAAAGTTTTGAGCGATCCGCCTAGTCGCCCAGAGGACGATCAAAAACAGTCGGCGATTATGAACTGTTTTGATCAACTGTGGTGGGTGTTGAGTAAGCGTTCACTCACGTTTTCGATATGATGAGTCGGTAAGAATTTGTAACAGTCGCAAAAACCCTTTTTGAATATGTTTGCAATGCAGAAAACAATATTGTCAATTTCGCAAGTTTAATCTGACGTTTCAAAATCGACACACTTCAAAACCAGCACGTTTTTGAACCTAGTTCATCGCATTTCTGCGTTTAAATCGATTATGAGGTCAAGGTAGGCGCAAGTTTTAGCGCGCTTATTGACAAACAAATAAACGTTTTAAACTCGATTCATTAAAGAATTAGGGATTACATTCAATTGAATGCATTTTCAAAAAGTAACAAAATGATTTGAAGCAATTAAAACAATCGAAGCGCTGTAGTTTATGGACTTGTTCGAACTCAACACAAACGTTTGAACATGCGACGAGTTGATCGCTGAACTTGCCTACAATTCTCACAATCAGCGGAGTTCCTAGTATTCGAGGCGGGCGGATAAACTCGTCTCTATAATTGGCCGGTGCTTAGGATCAACAATTGGATTTGTTTGAGACAACAATACTGTACTTTGAATTGCAAACATGCTTGTTGATGATTTCTGAGCAGTGAATTTTGTGTTTTGCTGTAACAAAACACGGTTTAAATTGAAACTATACTTTCTTTACGGTGCTTGCAAGTGCATTCAAAAAACTAGCCTCGAATGACAAGTTTTATGACACAGTCACATTGACTTTCGAGCGGAAAAATTTGGGCGCAAACGAGTAACTTTGTTGCGATAAGGTGACGGATAAACTGTTTTCTCGGTTCAATGTCGCGCTCATGATGTGTTCAATGTCGCGCACTGACACTTGTTGAATCGTTTAAATTCTGTTGACTTTTTTAGATTGTTCTCTAAGAATGGACAGTCCAGTGCGTTCACGAGAAGTTCCAAATGAAGAGAATGAACAAGTCACGCCCAAAAAGCAACTAACTCCTGTCCAGAATGCTGTCACTTTACGCCTCAAAAAGCTGATGAGTGAACGCCAAATTAAATATAGCATGGACACAAGCAAGGAGATTGACTTAAATGACGAGAATATTGAACCAGAAGTGAAGGTGTCTCCCGAACGCCAACAACGTGACGATTCATTGCGAGAATGGTTCCGTAAACGAACTCCAAAAGCATCACCTGCTAACAAGAAGAAGCGTAATCTCTTAAATCAAAAGTGCCAATTAATCGTTTTTGTTTTAGAGCTCACAATCCTCAAAGAAGAACTTCTCGAACGCATGAAAGCTCAAAGACATGAAGAGCAGGAAAGTCGTCAACGGGTTTTCAAAGCGGACAACGAAATTTGTGACGAGGAAGAAGAGTTCAACGAATCTGAAAATGAAAGTGATGCTGACAACGAAGACAGTGGATCGGAAGGAGAAATTGAAGGTGAACATCGAAACTCCTGTTTAATTTTCGTTTAAACACAAATTTTAGAAGATGAAGAGATTCCGGAGTCCCAGAAAGTTGCATTTGATGACGAAGAAAATGTAAAAGATGAGGAAGAATCCGTTGATAACCACTCACTTGATTCAACTTCTAATGACGAGAACACAAACGATGTTGAAGAAGAATCAAATGAGGCAATCATTAAACTATTCCAATTTAACTAAACAACTAAGTTTTAGACATCAAATCAATCTGAACGAACTGAACAAACTGACAAATCTAATACTCCGATACCAAATGAAGATCAGTCAAATTTCGCGTTTACGGATAAAACTTCAAACAGTTACAACTTATCTCCCTTTATGCAAGATAATGATCATGCGGATCAGCCAATTAATAAACCGACCAATTTTGCTAATCTTCATCTCGGCATAAATCCAATTCATCACACAACAAGTATATCTCTCCACAAAACAAGTGTAAGCCGATTTAAATTGTTTAAAATACTTGCTTTTGCTTTCAGAGCACACCTCGTATAGGATCTGGATATTTGCTCAACGAAGTCCCCGATTCGCAGTCTTTGGACTCTCAAACATTGGCCAACGAAATGCAGCATCTGATCGAAGAGCAACAACAAAATGCAATAACGGAACGCGACAATTATGACATGCTTCTGAACTTAACTAAATTCAAAGCAGATGCGAAGAAAGAAGGATCGTCCGAATCAATTAGTAGTAAAGAAGACGATGATTTGGAAACAGATGTGTTCAAAAAGGCTACGTATGTTATTTCGAAGAAGGTCTCGTTTAAAATTCCGAATTTAGAAAGCGAAAACTCCAAATTGAGTCAGACGACGAGTCAGACAATGAATCCGGAAAAATCCTACCAACAACACCGTCGAGTGGCGTCACAAAGTTGGCCAAACTTAATGATGACTTGTTCCAAATTGATGATGGTGATGATCGATTAGACATGGAGCATGCAAAGCCATTTGTTGAAACAGTTCGTGTTTTATTCGACGATGACGACGAAGAATCTAACGAGTCTCTACCGGAAATAACAAGCCAGCAAGTCGAAGAAGAATCCTTTGAGGATGAAGAGTTTGAAGATTTAGACGAAAGTGTGGCTTTACAACGAGCAAAAGCGTAAGTCAATCAAAAACACCTTTCAAAGCTTATCAACAAACAAATTTCCAATCTTTCCAAAAACTTTCATTGTTTTTTTGTTGTTGCTTTTACTGAAAATGCCTGTCAAGCAGAAACAATTGTAAGTAATTGGAAGTTTGTTGTTTATGGCAACAAAATGTACATAAATTATTCAAAAGTTAATTAACTTCTATGTTTAGTAAGTGGTTCCAAGACGAAGCAGAACTCAGCGGATCAGATGTCGGCTCAGACGATGAACAAGCCGATAATGACAAAGATGAGTATGAGCATATGGACGGAGACGACGATGATTTGCCAGATGAGGAAATTCGTGACGGGATTATCAAAACTCACATGAAATTGCAAAACATCGATGAAGAACGCCGACTCAATCAGTTGAAAGAGCTCTTTGACAATGAACTCAATCCAGGCACTAATTGGGATCGTAGTTTCCGTTCGCGAGTCAACGAAGACGATTTTGACGTTAAAGCTTTGCTCGGTGATCCATTGGATGCGAATGATACACAGTCAGATCCAGAAGAAGATGAAATTATGAGTTTCAAAGATCATTTGGCAAAACAAACCGCAGAAGCATCAGACGTAAGAGTTTTTGTGTTTTGAGTTGGAATAATTCATGTTGTTTAGAGCAAAGAATTGGGCATGTTTACGCTTGCGTCGTTTGCCGACGAGCTTACTGCAGGTGAAATTGAAGGTAACAAATTGCTGCTGTTTTATCAAAGATTAATCTTTATCTTTTAGCTCCCATCAAAAAGAAGACGCCGTATAAGCATAATCCGAATGGCATTGCTAAATTCATCGTGGAGGACTTCTACTTCCGTAAAGATGACTCAACCTCTAATCCGTGAACAATTGATGACCTGTGATCTTAGTCAGTTTTCGTTACTCACTGCAAGTAGTTTTGGAATTTGTGTTCCTCTGTCTGTTGTTGAAGATTGTAATTATTCTCTGTGGTTGATATAAAAACTTTATTCTATTTGGGATGAAATAAATTACATTTGGTTTAATTATTGCACTGTTCAGTCGGTTTTCTGTTTTCGACGAAAAATAGCTTTCACTTTCGCTGCGATTCGTTTGAGTGGACCTTCTTTGGCGGGCTTGTCGATTACCGATACGCTAAAAGCAGAGTCAGCAAACAAAACATTAGAGAGTAACTTACTATTGTGTAGTGAAAGTCAAGAAACGCTGGAAAATCAATGCAACAATAGTACAAACAAAACAAATAACGTTGAATGGCATTGAGAAGTCGGGAGGTTGGAAGCAAAACAATTGACGGTTCACCGAAAATTTTTATTTTGCTGCCACGTCTAAGTTATCAAATTGTTAAACTCCAAACCAAAATAACTTACAGTTGAGATTCAATTGATGGAATAAGTGTTAGAATTGGTCCGGGTGCATGAATTCCATTACTAGCATCTGGTGGATATTCAGTGAAGTGTAAAAAGCTCTTTTGGAACTCGTAGCTGATCTGACAAGTCGTTTGTGGTGGAATATCAAAAGACATTTCAATTAATGTTGGAGATTTTCTCAGAACTCGCGGTCTCAACTTCAATTCATATTTTGATTCGCCGCTCTAAGACAAACTTTTAAAAATTCTCAATGAAGTTTAGCAAGTACCTGACATTCAAATTGAATCGAGCTGTACCAAATGTTAATTTGCCATGGAACAAGATGAGTGAATGTAGCCGACACGGGAGCATACGCCAAACTTTTAACACTTGATATGAATTTGCCTCGAAATAGGTGATTTTCACGAACAAATGACGAGAACCTAAACATTAAAACTGAACAAAGTCAAACAAAAACACTTACTCTACTGGTAACGGTTCAATATCTGCTTGACTTGCATTTAACTGAACTTGAACAGCATTATGCTCTGACGATTTCAAATCAACAACAACTCTCGGTTTTTGCTCAATCACAACAACGGATTCGTTTGCCATGGGACACTGTGTTGAAAAGTGTTGGCGGAAGAGTTGATGAACGGAAACAGCTGAAACAAGAATTTACTTATGAAAAATAATATTGTTCACTTTTTGTCTCAATCGGCTTCAAAATGTTAGCTTGAACATTGGCTGTCCATTTGTTTTGTTGAAGTGTTGCGAGAAAGGCAACAGAATAAAACAGAGATTCATATTGCATTTCAACATTGTTCAAGAGTTGACAAAGACCAGTCTGAATAAATAAGTGAGTTCAAAAACAACAACTACAAATACTTACTCTGTGACATGGCAATAAACGTTTCAAACTTTCTACATTTTCAGTGCAAATCGAATCACCCGTAAATGCGCCATACCAAACGATTTCTTTGTTTGAATTTGATGGACCATTCGGCATTTGAAGTCTAGCACTTGATGTTTCGCCAACTACTTCGAAAGAACTGCAGAAAAGACCATTTAATTGCCGGACCAATGTTTTCCAATGCTCTTCAACACTAAAAACAACAAATAGAAATTCCAAACTTCAAAAATGCTTACTTCTCGACAGACGCGTCAAAATGAGCAACCAAATGAACACCAGGTGCTCCGCCTAATTCTGGAGGCAATCCAAACATGTGATTGCGCCAAAAACCTTGAGCAATTGAGAATTCCAATGTTCGTACTTTGCATTGTGCCAAAAGAGACTGAAGAACTGGACTAAATTTGACTACTCCGTCATCTAAAACGTCAAAGAATTAATAAGTGATTAAATATCTGCAGGAAATCTACCTGTTAAGTGTTCAATAAAATTAAAGTTTAGTTGTGCCAACAGAGAGTTAGATTCACGTGGCTTCAAGTACAGCTTTTCACTGTAATAGTTTCCCGTCAGCGCATAAACTGCCAAATTGAGCAATAACAAAAGAAGACCGATTTGTCTAACAAGTACCCGCATTTGAAACTAAAGCAATAAATATGATTTGATGAACCCTTTTGAAATAAACTCACCATTTAAATAGACACAATTTATTGCATTCGACACTAAATTCTACACGTAATGAAGATCAAGCAAAGATAAAAGCGGCCAAACGTAAAAGGTGCATAAATTTTTATTATTCATACTTTTGCATCGTTTAGCCACATACTTGAGGCGCAAAAGGAGTGCTTTTGAAAGTTGCGTTGCTTTGCGTCAATCTTTTCTTGTTCAATTAAGCTTAAACGCCGACAACTGAAAGTAATAATAGGTTGGTGGAAAAGTCTTTTCCACATGGGCCCATTTTTTCCCATTTAATTCATTAGTTGCATTTTTTGGCCAATTTTGAAGATTTTAGCCAGACGCACGTTTAAAGATATAATTTATATTTGCATCAGTAGCCATGGCTAAACAAAAGAATAAACTAAATTTGGTACATAGTTAAACATTTAAATGTCTTTAGATATTTCTTTAGACTAAATTTTTGTGTGATTGGTATCTCATTTAAACGTCTGGAATACGGTAAAAACAATGCAAAAAGTCCGACATTAAAGGATGGCAATTTAATCAAGTTAGGTCAATAAACTTAACTTGACAGATTTCTTTGATTCAAAAGAGCATTTTGAGTCAATCAACTTTAGTCGTCGCAACGCTTTGTCAGAGGCTTAACTTTAAAAATTCTTTTTGCATTATGAGTTTTACGTGTTAAACTGTCAAATAGTCTATTAAATATGCAAAGAGGTGACCCAACAGATTAATTAAAGTTTTGGGTATTTAGTTAACAATTTTTTAAATCTTAGAGTTTAAGCTAAACTTTACGAAGGATGTGTTTGCAGTTTAATATCAAAATGTGCGTCCAGTCAAGCTCTATAAAATAGGCCAAAAAATACAACTAACGAATTAAATGGAAAAAATTAGGTCCAGGCCTGTCAAAACTTAGTTGGAGACCTAATAAATCAACAATAAACTTTAATCAAATCTCGATTATTCAATTTTTTGTTGCTAGACGACATTGAAAAGATTGATTTGTCAAATCAGTGTTTCAAGAATCAACACAATAACATCATTTATTCGTTGCTGTGCATAAATATTGTCAATTTCACATTAGCAAACTTGTTCGAACACTCCAATTCCAGAATGACCTTTGACTCTCGCAAAGATTCTGCCACTCAAACTGACATCTTTATTTATTCCAAAAAGTTTTTGAATTGCCGTCCCCTTCACTTCATGAATTTAGTGGTCCTCATGGAAAAACAAAACGCCGATTTGGAAAAGAAGAGGACACGTATCCCTTTATAGAGCGGTTATCTTCTGTCCGCTTTGGACAAATGGAATAGCCGAAGTGGAGATTTTCAGCAGATATGTCAGGAATGAGACTGTTCAATTATTTGAATTTGAGTGTTGAAATCGTTTGATCTGTTTTGATTGTTCGAATGTATCTATTTAGATTTGCTGCTTTGTAACTCCTGAAACAAACAAAACACAGACAGTCACAAACATTGGCGCCCGACAACCGAACCCATAATTTTCGAATTACTCTTTAACAAATCCTTTGACATCGCGCACTCGAATCCATGCTCATCCTTTTTACATGAGGTCATGATTATGGCCCTTGAAACTGTAATCCTCCTTCTTCGACGTGATCGGATTTGTCGGAAACACCTTTTTGCGCGCATGCAAATCATCCAAAGGACCATTATCCAGTTTGGCGGAGGTACCACTCACAAAAGACGGCCATTGTCCAGTGCCTTTGTGAATGCAGCTCTTCATGAACCGTAAACGCGCGTGTATATTATTATGAGAATTGTGGAGCGGTGTTCGGCGACTGCAAAGAAATTTGACAGGGCCTATAATTAACAATTGGAGGCTTTCTCCGGACCTATAAGTGATGATTCTTGAGTAATCTTGTCTCTTTGTTAGATTGGAAGGTGTCGTTTTTTAGTCTTTTTAGACATTACTTTCAATCCATTTAACTCCAAAGCGCATGCGCACACTCTAAAGTCCAGAAGGTGCCAAATCTCGTCAATATTGTTTGTGCGAATGCGCCAAAGTGGTCTTAAACCCACCTGACGCTTTCCGGCAACCACAAAAGCTACTAAATCATATTTGAATAAGCAGTTGGAGCGCGTAAAGACAGTTGCTGGGCGAGGTGCCGACGACTCTATTCAGCTAATTGATTGTCGCGGCGCCTTTTAGATTAATGATTCGGCGACCGCAAGCCGTTCAACAAAGTTAGATATGTGCTTAGGATATTGAATTTTGTTTTGAACAGAACTTGAAAGTGTGTTGAGTTTATTTGTTAGTTAACGATTTCTTTGAATTTCGACAACAAATAAGATTCCAAACAATTAGCTTTCCAAAACAAGGTGGTCAATAATTGTTGCCGAGTGGACAATGACTTTTGGGGTAGAAGAAATCAGAGCAATTATTTACGGCATACAGTGGACTCTTGTTTAGAGCGTCGTCCACTTCTTTCCCATTCTTCTCCAATAATTCAAGCAAGGACATGCGTACGTGTTGCTTTGTTAATGTGCTTTGAAGCGGATACGGTAGACTTTCTTTGGCGTTCTTGTAATTTAATTAAAATGACACTTGATCCTGGAAACCAATAAAATGGTCAAGTGTTAGTGGATGAGCTTATGAAATTGGTCAAGTGCCAGTTGGCGTGCAGTTTTTAATTTAACTACCAAAGAGCGTTTAGAAAGTTGTAACTTTTACCTGCCAAAAAGTCTCCAAATCTTTTCGTCTGAACAAACACTACAACTATTGTTTTAATTGATTCTCCTCAAGTGCTTACCTTTTGGCCATGCCGCTCTTCCATTCTGGACTAAATAGTTGTAGATTTGCGCATTTGCATTAATGGACGCGTCAAGTGCTTTTGCCAAATGCGCAATCGGCAAATCAGGCACTTGAGCTTTGTTCATGTTCTTTCTGGCAAAAATGAGTGAGTGAAGTGGAGTTTCCAGCTTTCAGTCATTTTTGCAGTCATTCAAAGAACTGATTCATTTGTTTGTTTGACAAAAAGTGCATTTTAAAGAAGTGATTCACTTTCGGTTTACTCAATTTTATAAACCGGAGTTTTATTTCAATTACGTTTCTTCCTTATTATTGCCGCAAAAAACCGAAAACAAGTGACCGTTTGGTGGTCCACTTGAGCGCTTAAATTCCGTTTAGGCCGCTTATAATCAGTTTATTGAGTGTTGGGCAGGGAGGATGAGGCGACCGGAATTTGAATGTCCCGTTTGGGCAAATCTTTTTCTGGTTGGGTCTTCAGTTGAAGAGGTTTTTTCTATTAGCTGTAGACGACGAGTTTGATTCTTGCAAATCTAAATAATCAAATGGAATTTTAAAGTGATGTTCGGTTAGAAAGTTGCTGTTTGTTTTTGAACAATTGCAATTCGAAGACTATACAAAAACTTTCAATTCCTTCCGATGCAATGACCACTAAAATCCTTTTACGCACTTTTGTCCACTTTTAACATAGATGTGTCCCCGGCGGCAAATTTACAGACACGATGTCGCGCAATTGTGTCTGCAAAACAAGAAAGCAACAATCTCTGTTTTTGACACCAAATGAATGACTTCAGTGCGAGATGATTCCTTTTTGAATTTTATTACTCCTCCCGTCTGTTGTTGAATTGATATCTGCGGAGTCGTGGAAGCATGAAGTTTTTATGGCCACACGGTTTCAATGATGATTTCTTGTCAAGAATGATGAGTTTATGTGCACTTTGGGACACACTCGACGATCTGTAGACTTTAAGTCGAGTAATGGTCATTTTTGTCAAATCCGCTATGAATAAGCACTTTCTGTGAGTGTCGATGCTTGAGGCGGCACGGGTTTTGCTGCAAATTGGATTTAATATTCAAAACGTAATTTTGCGCGCTTCTTCAAGTGTTGTTTGACTTGAGTGGACATTTCAATTTATTGAAAAGTTTGCTTTACACATCTTTTTAACGTCACAGGAAATCAAAAAATGGCTGGAATTCACTCGTCAACGTCATTTGGTCCATTGTCTTTGCATACACACCCCCACCAAAGAGTTGTTCATAACGGCGAATGTGGTAAAAAACAATCTTGTCCAATTTTAGAGGTCTCCTAAAACAACAACCCGATTTAATAAAAGAAAATAAACAATTTACCTTAACGGTTGAACACAAAGAGCGTTGTCGCTCACAAAATCAAACAATTATCATCTTGATCATTGCCACTCACGCCAAACGGGAAGCCAAGTGACATGAACTCCAACTTAAAACATTGACGTGTTTCCACATTTAGAACATGGCAAGTATTTCGTTGGGTTTGAAAGTAGCACCGTTCCCCCAGCCAAGCGTATCTCCCCCACATGTTAAACTTTATGAATCATTGGAAGTTTTGTAAACCACTTAAACCGCAACAAAACGGGCAACAAGTTAAAACTAAAATTATAAGATTTGGTAATGACCACTAAAAGTCCGACTTTGTTTGTGGTTCTTCTTTGGTTCTTCGGACCTTTATCCGGATGTCATTTAAAGACATAAAGACTGTTATAAATGTTCTATACCATTCGAATCGTAGGAAAATAAGGTGTAAAATGGGCTAACAATTGTAAAAAATGAATGATACCACAAGCCAAAGATGCGAACTTTTGGCTTAATCTAGTATTCTTCTGATGCCTTCAAGTTGTTTCAAAGGCTTCAGAAAAGACAAATGTGTGAGTTTATAAGGTTTTATGACCTAACTTGATAAAGTTATGTTTATTGTCTAGCAAACAAATCGTTTTGTTCTTTCATTTTCAACGTTCAAATTTAAAACACAAGTGCAAGCTTTATTTTATGCAATCAACTTGAAAGCTTTTAAAAGTGAGTATGTTGTGTGCGTATTATATGCTTGTTCAAGAAATAGCCACTTTGTAAGATGTTTGCTTTAAGGCATCTTTTTATTTTTTCAATTAGTTTTATGAGAACTTTGAATATTTGTGATCGTTGATGCAGCTGCCGCGCAGTACATTGTTTGCACGCACATGCTCATTCTCGCGTACAGTACAGATCGAAATTTGTCTTTTGAGGACAGGTGCCATTCGAGGATATTATTTGTTTGGCATGTTTACTTTGTAGGTTTAGTCTGTTAATGAGACGCGCACTCATAACATTTTAAAAATAGATGTTTAAACTACTTATTTCGAAAAAACCGTTGCATACCTTTGCACACTTGGCAAAGCAATTATCCGCGCTATCATCATCATGCGACCCACATTTGTATTTCTTGTGTAAACTCTATGCATTCATCTGTTAACGCTCAATTTCACCTCGTCTTTACATTGTGATCAGGTAGTTCGAAAAACTTGGCAATTATTTTTTGTCCAGTAAGAACCAAAATTGGAAGTAGTGTCGGAACTCTTTTGGTCGATAATTGAGAGACCATATGCTTTTCTTTTTAAGCGCAAACTGGTGTTTTTTGAATGAATAACCCGTTCAATTATATAGTTGTTTATTCCAATCAATCCGACCGCAGAATAAACAAATCAAAAGTCAGCAGGCCGCCTGTCTCCATAAAACAATTTGTCTTGGCGCATCGGATCGTCAATTGTGGCTTTTGATGATTTGGCAGATAAGGTGGAAGCTTTAATGTTCGGGTATTTAGTTGCATACTCATTATTCGATGCTCTAAGTGATGCTCTAAGTTTTTTGCCTAAAAGTCGCCCGTCAGTGGCACACTTTTGTCTAAAAACCGCATAATTAGTCATCGTTAAAGAGTGCAAGCAGTCCTAATTACTCATGCGCAAGTCAATGTCATTTGTTGAAAAAAGGCCTTTGAACTTGGCTTTTTGGATTAAAAGTTAAAGTCCGAATGATGATGTTTCAAGTCAAATTGAGCAAATGCAGTTTACGTGTTTCTTAAAAGTTTGACTCAAGAATATTTTAAAACATTAAATGCTTGACCAAGAAAATTGGGTCATCCTTGAAGGGAAGACGAGGACATTTGCGCGCTTGTCCAGCTCATCATCCTGTCTTGCGCCAAGGCCCAATAATTGCCCAATGAATTCATATCCGGCCGCTGAATCCCGGCGCTGATTTGGACGCGTTGACGGGAACTTTTAGCCATATTGCGCAATTAGAGAGCATTTGGCGCGTACACAGCCACTTTGTGCTGTTATTTTTTGCATTTCGTTTTAAAAGAATGGTGACCAGATCTGGACATTTAATACAAGTTGTTTACAAGAGAGCCTTTTGCGCATTGTTTATTTGTAAGTGGATCGAGTTTTTCCCAACTGTTTTTAGATAATTGCAAGTCATTATGTTTTTTTGGTCGCTTTAAGACAAAAACATTCTTTTGTTTCAACAAAAATTGTCACATTTATTTAAGAAACGCAAGCGACGGAAGTCATTAAGTTTAACGCTTTTGCACGAGTTGTTTGTTTTAAAAGTCTATTTTTACTTCTTTTATTCAAGTTATCTAAAGAGATCTAGCAAACCTGAAACAAATTACTCGATTTTATCAAGCCAAATGCAATTTGGATGAATAATTAGCGTGTTCAACGCAGAGATTTATGACCGAAAACATTAATTAATTGGATTGAGATTAGCGCGCTGGTCATTTACTTGCTGATCATCATGATTTGGCGCTCGTGTCGGTTGTAAATTTTTATGATTATTAATTTTTGAGTATTCGCTTCGTTCAGCATGACTGCAATTAAAATTGTTGCTACATCAAACAAGAGAACTCGATAGCTTGCGGCCACTTGGTCTTTTAGGGACAAGAAATAGGATATTATGTAAGGTGTTGTCCTTGCTTGTGTTCATGAGCTTTCCGGTCGCGCGTCGACCAATGTCCATTTTTGAATTGAATGTTGACATGCATTGAAAAGTGTTTCCTTAATACTTACTTCTCTTAATAGCTAAATCCGGTCATAAGCTCTTGAAAAAGAAGCGCGCACAAAAGTCGCGCCGAACGCCGTCATTTGTTATTTTATGTTCCAAGCGCTAATTTGGCTTTTGAGCTTTTCGCACTTGCCGCAGCCGGCTATTCTTGGCGCATTGTTTTCTTCCGCCTATACAACAATCAATGTTTACACGCACCCCTTGGCCGATGCTCGGCAGATTAGTGTTCGATCAATGCGCAAGCATGGATGACGACACGCAATTTGACTATAAACACCTGCTTTTGTTTCCAGACTTTTTGATTGCGCTAAATTAACGATGCCGACAAACAAAATGGCGTTTGATCAATTAGCGCCAAATGAGCCTTGAATTTGTAAGTGTAGTTATAGTTTAAACATGAATAGCGAATGTCCCCATGTCTAATTACCTGTTCTTGCCGGCCGATTGACTTACAAAAGCCGCTCCTGTCTCGACCGCTATTCCATATCTTTACGGCCGCCAACTTGATTTGCGATAACCACTTGTGTGTAACAGTCGCGCAATTAGTCCATTCGCGCCGTTTCATTGTCATATCGTTTCTCGACAGTTGTTGTAAGAAGTTAATTTTATTCAACTCATAATTGTTTCAAGCCATAATTGCTGTTTTACATGCCAAAGACCTCCACTGTTTTTTCGGCGAATTCCCACGAGAAACTTCCAAACTTACCTTTTGTCCCATTCTACGTAAACATTCTCTCGAGTCTAATTTTGTTCAATTCCATGTTTAAATGTTGTCATTTTCAGTCCACCGACGCATAAACACATGACTGTCTCCGTGCAATGTAAAAAACAGTCGTTTTAATTCAACTGATTCCATACCTCAACGATGCATTCCACAAAACTTCCTCTCCAGTTCAGACTTCTTGGTACTTTGTTGCTCATTCTTTTGGTGAAACGTGTAAGCGGATGTCCAGATTACGTAAACAGTAGAATTGAACGGTGTGTCCAGCCGGTTGTCGAGTACGCAAAGGTTTTGAATCAACATGTAAGTAGTGTCTTGAAACTTAAATGTTTAACTTGACTTTTAAGGAGAACGCAACTGCTCCCGCTGGCAACAACGCAAGAAGTCATTTTGGCAAAGCTCTACAGTTTCCAAAACTTGGTGGTCAAGTGTTTAAGGAATTGTGCAGGTATTTAATTAACGTTGTTAATCCAAGTGTGTATTTGACTCTTTTTAGACTAATAAGAGCTTTTGACCTCTGTGTTCAGCCGTACAAACAAGTCTGCCCTAAACACATTACAATTAACTTAATTGACGCTTCATATGGTTATTTGTGCAACGAAGGATATGAAAGTGAGTTAACGAGATGGAAGTTTTGAAATTAACCGGTGTTTTTAGCTTTCATGGCGAGTGCTGAGTGTTTGATGGCATTAGACCAAAAACCTCAAGTTAAGCATTGTCACGATCAAACATTGACCGACATTGAAAATGCAAACTCCGAAGCCACTTTAAGAATGGACTCTAAATTGACTCGAATGTGCAGGTAATAGAGAGCTTTTAAAATGTCACTTTAAAACACAAATTTCAGTGCTCTCAATTACTTCGCTGCTTGTGTTCGGCAACACATTTGGCAAAATTGCGGAGTAGACGCGTGGCAAGTGATCTTCCGCGTTTTAAAGGATACAACCAAAACACTAATGCCGTCTTGTGTGTTCAGCAGTGAATCTGCAAAATTGGACGCAGAACAACGTCAACAACAAGCAGACGAAGACGACGCAGAATCGAGAGAAATCGAAAACTTGAACCGAATAGTCAACAACAATCACGGAACTCGTAGTCGATCAACTTCCAGCACTCAATTGGCTATTCAATCTGTTTATTCTGACGAGTCCAAGTCACAAGTAATTCGTATTCAAAGAAGTCTTTTAAAATGACTTCAACATTTAGGATCAAAATTCACGTTCTTTGGAAGCTCAACAAGACGAAGGCATGCTTGATCAGCCTCCTCCAAACAATGGCCAACTAAATGAACGGCCTCCGATTTCATTCGAAATACACGAAGAACCCGTAGACAATCAACTAGATGAAAGACAGCCAATGACAGCACGTTTTGGAGGCACATGGTCTAGTTCGACTTCCACAAGATCTCATTTTCTCCAATTATTTGCCAGCTTATTTCTTGTTTATAGGATATTTGAGTTTTAAGTAACTGAGGCGATTTTTAAGTCCTATTTTATTTGTGACAAACATCGGTGATAATAAAGATTTATTTCAAAACAAACGTTTGTAAATCGATTATGTGTGCAAAAAATAACTAAACATTTCAACATTCTCGTCATCGTCAATCAACGACATTTTCGCATGCGTTCACAATCTCTTTAAAACCTGCTTATTTTCTAGTATTTGTTTAAACGTTCACTCATTTTTAGCTGCACTGCAATGGATGACGAATTCTACACTAACGACGTATTCGACGACTACAACGCAGACAATGAATTCGAAGAAGGAGAAACTGATTACAGCTATGAAAGCAGTGACAATGAAAGCAGCGGCAAAGAAGATAGCGGGAAGGAAGACGAGAATATGTGGCATGAACATGTAGATGAAAACTACGTCAACTTTTTGAAAACAGTCTATCAATGCGTTCGAGGAAGGATTATCACGTACTGACATTTTCTCTCGTCTATATAGTGAATTTCATTTGGAATACATTGAATACGACACGGTTGAGAAGTATTTCAACTACTTCGAAAACGATCCAGAACAGTTTCGACTTTTGCCTGACATAGAACGTAGTTTGATCCGGAGAATTGCCCAAGCATATGCACGATATCAGAGCTCAATTAATGTTTGGTCAGAGCAGAGACCTTGTTTGGGAAACTTTCAAGATGTTAGATGGACGCTACGCAATAAGCTTTGCAGGCAACTCCGCGGCTCGAAGCTTTCATCTTCTCGATTCTTTTCATGGTCATAAACGGTAACCATTTTATTAGATAAGTTTTGATTTGTTTCTAATTTTAGACAAGTTCTCATTGAAAACGCGCATCCTGAGTTCTTTAAACTTTGTCAATTCAATTTGGAAGTTGTTAATTCGAAGTGCATGCTTTTGTTTGAAAACATACATGAACAAAACTATTTCAATGTTTTTCTGTTGAATCTTGATTTGGAAGAAGCAAAATGCCGAATCTTGTGGAGAGTACAGAAAATAGACGGTCTATTCAAATGCTTAATTTTTGACAGTCAAGATCGCATGAAATTTGTCGTGCACATTTACAATAACCGCGTGGAAGATGCCAGTGCACTGCTTTTTATGTCTGTAGACAGTGTTAATGAAAGGTAAACTTTAAGTGTTCTTGCAAACATTTTTAAACAATTAATGCGTTTGTAGAATCACAATATCGGAGCTTTTTCCTTTTAATCAGAAGCTTTGCTGTGCGCGACTACTTGGAAGCAAACTGCAAACTATAAAGTTCAACGCTGAAGATAACGAAGAATCTAATTATCGGAATGTGTTCGGAGAATACAATTTGTCTCCACACCAAGAAGATCGGTCATTCCAAGAGTTGTTCGAAATAGAAACTGAACTTTCGGTATATAATTCGTTGGTAAGCTTATAAGCATTACATCTCTTAACCGAAGTTTAAATGATTTGTTTAGAAACTGGCTTTTTGCTGGAACAAGAACATATGTTTCATATTGCTATCATCAGAGCGTACATGGTCCAAGACGCAATTTCGCATTTTTAACACCGATACGCACCAAATGTTTCATGTGAACTCCTTCTTTACTAATCTTGTTATGGAAGTTCACGTGGATGAAAACAACATTTTAACAGTATGCGATCAAACTAGAAGAGAACTGGTTCATTATGTTTATCGATATCAAACTAAGTAAGTATTCAATGCTTTAAACTCAATACGTACTGCCTTTTTAGCAAGCCCGATTCGCTCTTGAACAAAGCCTTTTTGTGGATCAAACGCCGAAAAGATCTGCTTAATCGAGTGTCTTGTTGCTTGCCTCTAACTTTGAAACCTTTATCGATTTGCAATGACAGTTCAATCGCCTGTCCGTAGCTATTCTGGAATTCTGAAGAGAATGAAATTGATGTCGTTGAACCAACAAACTGGGCCGGCAAATAAACGTCAGAGAATGGAATGATTATATTGTTAAGATGTATTTGTTCTTGAGTTCTGTCAAGTAGTGTCACTTCTAAGAAATAAACAGTTCTCAAAACTTGTGTGCAAACTGCAAACAATCATAAAAGAGCGCATATCAGCCGATCACTTATTTCATTCTTTTATTACCTAATATTAACTAATTCCTATTTATTTAATATGCCAGGCAAGGATTTGGAAAGTGAGTTGAGTGACCAGCACCTTAAATACAAAATCCTTCAATACATGCGAAAAGGCTACACTCGCGAACAGACGTTTTTGAGGATGCATTGCGAGTTAGACCAATCAAATGTTGCAACTATCAGTAAACTTGATGACCATAAAAGCTTCTTTGCTTCTCAGAAATCTCACGGTTTGGCTGAAATAGTTAATGAAGTCTATGCGTTCTTTGGACATGCTATTTCCGAGTGGTCAAAAGACGAGATCGTCACAAAAGCATTCACTTTTCTGGATTCAAGATATGCTTTGAGTGTTATGGAACAAGACAGCCAACTATGTTTATGTTTGTTGGATAACTACTTCAATTCGGTGCGGTAAGTGTTTGTTTGTTGTTTTAAATTGACTTTAATTGCATGTTTAGACAAATGCAAGTTAATAAATCCGAACTTGAGTTGTCTAAAAAACACAACTACGCAATTTATGTTGTTGATTTCCAGTTGCTGTTATTGGTCGAATCAAAATCTACCAACTTTAAAGTCTACTTGTTAAGTTTGGACTTGAAAGAACTTTCTTGTAAATATTTGGATTCCGTGCACATTCAAGGGAACTTTCTGCAAGTACTTCTTGACGCAAACAATCGGCATAAATTTGCTATCTACTCATTTATTAGAGGAATGGTTCACGAAGAAAATCCTTGTTTACATTTCGGTTATGTTCGTGACTATTCAAGGCTCCATGTTAATCAGAACTTTTCACAACTACACAGAAAACGGTTTTTGTGTGAGAGGCTGCTTGAGGAAAAGGTCCAGATATTAATCTTTTTAAATACGGGCGACAAAGAAAAAGTATTTGGAGAACTTATAAAGGCAAACGGTCTGATGGGATTTATGTTATTTGAACCGCTATTTGTGGTCGAGGCAAATGACTGTTTATTTGAATTTGAGATGTCATCAAGTTGTTGGATAAACAATTTTTGCTATATTTCTGGACACAACAGATACGAAACTAGCAACTTGTTCTTGCTGTTCGATTTAGACGCAAAAAGGCTGTTCAGGATTAATACTAACTTTGAGTGCAACAGATATGATTTGAACTTGCACGTGTGTGAAGAACAAAATATTCTAACAGTGTGCAGCGGAAAATCAAATGAAAAACAACTTGTTGTGAGTCGTTTTCCGTTAAAGTAAGTTTTGATCAAAATTCATTGCTCAAGTTGTTGTTTTTAGGTATCCAGAATTGTTGAGAGACTTGGCGTTTTTCACAGTGTGCCGCAGCCCTATTCTGAACAAAAACAGTTTGTGTAAGCAGATTCTCCCAAGACTACTAATGTTTGATCCATTTTCCGTTCTTTCAAATCGTAAACTTGTAAACAAATAACTGCTAACTAGTCAATAAATGTAGTTTAAATATGTACTGAGGTCTGTCAAATAGTGTCTGTGTTATTTACCGGGTGGGCCAAAAAAACGTTAACACAAAAAAGTCTTTTGTCAAAAAGTTTCAAACACAAAAATTCTTTGCTTTTTGTGTTAATGTTTTTTTTGGTTCACTTTGTAATAAACTCAGAAACTATGTTAAAAATCAATTAAACAATGCGCCTTTCTCACGTTCTTGCACATTTGAAAAGCATTGTTCTTTTTATTCTCAATCAGAATGGATGACACCATTGTACTCGATAGCGACTCGGAGGTCAACGACACTATAGTTTTGAGCGAAAGCGATGAAGATGAACTGGAAATTATGGTGCTTAGCGACGAACACGAAGTTGAAATTACAGGAGTTAGTGAAGAGAATGAACGTGAATTCACGGAAATTAGCGAAGATGCCCAGCGCTCAATGATTCGGAGCTATATCGAGGAAGACTATTCACGCGAGGATATTTTTGTTGCTATGTGCCAACAAATGGGCCTATTAGACGAATGCACCGGCCTCTTCTACCGATTTGTCAACAACATATCTCAACGTAACACTCTCGACAACGTTGTACCTTACGATCTTTTTGTGTTGATTTCGGAGGAGTTTGCCAAAGTCCAGCATTCAATTTGTTCGTGGCCAAATGTCAATTCATCAGCCTACAGTTTCTTGGACTCTCGCTATGCTTTTTGCCTTGAAGAAGGAACAAACAAAAAGAGACGTTTATTCTTAGTTGACAACTTCTTTCAAGAAAAACGGTTTGTACTTATTTTAATAACATAAAACAAGTTAACTTTAGAGAGTTTTCATTCCAAGGAGAAACATTCGCTAACGAGAAGAGTTGTGACTACATATTGGAAATCATTGATTCGAAGTTTATTCTTATTGTCGGGAAAATATGGAAAAGCTTATAACCGTGCCAACACTCACTTCAACATTTATCTATTCCAAATTGACTTCAAAAAGGCACAATGCACTTTGTTGTCAAGCGAACGATTCGAAAGCACATTTGTTGAAATTGTTTTCGATCACAAGAACCGACGGAACTTCTGCATTCAGACTTGCAAACTTCAAACTCAAAATCGCTACCTGTGGCTAGCAAATGTAAACGAATGTTTAAATATCAACAAGAACTTTATCAAATTTGGAGACGTTTTATATGGAAGTCGACTTACGGGCACAAAACTGCAAGCTCTAGTTTACGATTCGGAGTTCTGAAGAGAGCGAAGAGGGTGAATTTATGTTATGTGAATACGATCTGGTGCCAAACAAAGATTATCCTGTCGATCAGAAACTGTCCAAAATAGAAGCCGGCAAAGCACTTGATTACTTTGATGTAATGCTTTTTAATCATTCTATTGCTATAATGTTTATTTGCTTTTAGACAATCAAAGAACAATGGACTGACAAAACGGGATATTTGTTTGGCGCTGACACTAAAAGCAAGGACACTGTGCTTATTATTGTTAACTTTGGAAACACTCTCTTTAAAGCGAGTTAAACTCAATTTCTACTCTATCAACATCAAATTGCACGTGAATGAAGATCAAAATGTGTTAAGTGTTTGTTCTGAAGATGCGTTGGATCCATCAGCTATTGTGTACCGTTTCACACTGGGGTAATTCTTTTTAAACTATAAAAAGCACTAATTAATCTTTTAGTCGTCCAGAAAAGCTTGAAGTTTTGGCTCTTCATTTATTCCGTAAAGCCAAGTTGCACAAACGATCTCTTCACATTATGCCGAACTCTTTAAAGCCTTTCAACGAGTTTCTAGCACACAATCAATTGTCTACTTTTAATGAACCGACGAACAAACGCCAGAGAATCAATTATTGAATTGCCATTGTTACATTGAAATAAATTATTTCGGATCTTGTTTTGCAACAAAAGAACCAAAAAAAATACTAATCGCACTTCCTTTACTTTAAATCCGCGAAAACACGCATGGAGCGCCGAAAATTCGTCACGAAAATTCCTCTTGCTTGGCTTTCCGCATTTTTCTTCCCCGCTAAATTGTTTGTTTTTGTTTGTGAGACGTGATCAGACGACGATGTGTTGTTGTTCTGCTGATTACGCCAATAATTCTCCCATTTCTTCGGTCAAATAAAAAGCCTCATGCCTTCCTCTAAGTCAAAAAATCCTGCCACTGCGCATCCGTCTTCGGATCCTACCGCTAGTAAGACAAAAATTTCCATCAAACAGAAGCCGTTGAAGAAAGATGAAGAGCCGATCACGTCCAAGAAGTGGAATATCTTAGCAATCACTTACAACGTCTCCAATAAACCGCCAAGTCAGCAAGCGATTAACCAAATTTTGGAAGTTACAATGAAGAATACTGATTTATCTTTTGTTATGATTTCATTACAGGTGACTTTTAATTGCTTGCTTGTTTAATTTAAAGAATCTACAGGAAATTAAAACTGCTGAGCGTTTTGGCATGCACTGGCGCGATACTTGGAGAGAACTTTTCCACATGGCATTGTGGGAGATGGGATTTATATGCATCGCCGACAGTTACATGATCACAAATTTGCTCATGGTTTTTGCTGCTCTGCCCATCGCTCAATTGGTAACACTTTAACTATAAACATTTTAAATAGTCTTCACTTCTTTGCTTTCAGGTTGAAAATTGTCGTTTCTCTTACTCAAAAGACTACTATAACGGTGCCAAAGGAACAATATGTGCATTGATTCAATTACGCGGCAAGATTAACTTCATCTTTATGGGTTCACATTTTGTACATGCAACTGAACAAGTATCTAGACGAATCGGTGAAACCAATTCTGTCAGAAAGTTAGTCAGATTAGCTAAGCCAAGTGACGGAACGACTGCAGTTTTGTGGGCAGGCGACTTAAACTTTCGATCAACTGACGTGAGCGCTGATGAATTTGCAAAAACCGTACAAAAGCAGCCAGCAGAAAGGATGAAAGAACTAGTAGAGAAACACGATCAAATGGCACAATTAGACAAAGAAGGAACATTTGGCTTTGTAGATGAAGCTCCAATCAACTTCATGCCTACATATCGATACATTGTAAGCAGGTTCTGTACTCTTTGTTGCTAACTTGAAAGCTTTTTAGATTGGTTCGGACAACGTTTACGATCTGCTTCGAGTTCCGTCGTGGACAGATCGCATTCTTTTTGACAATCTACGTTCAATCAAATACGATTCAATTCGAGACTGCAATTACAGTGATCACCAACCGGTTTACAGTCATTTGAGCTTTAATTGTGAAAAGGTTCCAAAGAATGGATGGGAAATAGAGTTCAATGAAATTAATGCTTGGTATGTCGGCGTTCCTATGCACATTTGTTTCAAAGGCAAAGACTTTTGGAAGAAAAACGGATCATACAGAGATTGGATAGGTAAGATTATGCACGAATTCAATGTTTACCTGTTTGTTTTCTTTTAGGCATTTACAAAGTTCCAAACATCAATCAAAGATGCCTCGTCACATTTACGAACATAATGCTTTGCATAGATTACGGAACTCATTATCTTGCGGAATGCATGTCTTTACCGCCCGGAGAATATATTGCTGCCTATCACAGTTATAACGACTCGTGCATTAAAGGACTGTCCACTATATTTAAAGTAACCTACTTCGAGTGATCTCATCAGCATTATTCAAGCTCGATTTGTTTAATGGTTTATTCACGCATCATAGATAAAAACGAGATCAATGTTAATTGTATTGATTAGTTAGCAAATAAATAATAGTTCACTCTAAATAAACGACTATTTACGTCAAAACAAGTGAGCAAATTGAATAGAAAGGCAAACTATCGCGGAAGACGAGGTATGTTTTGCAAAATGACTTGTATTGATTATGTAAACTTGAAAAAGGTATGCGAAAGTCTTAATTGTTTTAAGATTGCTTTACAGCTGCTTTTGAATAACTAGAGAAATTAGGATCGTCATTGTTTTTTCTCTTTCGACTGACGGCATTTGACGAGTTGTTTGGTTGCTTTTGGGGTTTCTTTTCTCGCAGAATGCGCTTCAAACGAGCCGACAGATGACCAGAACACTGTTCAGAGGAGCAATAACATCTTGGGTTGAACTTTGACCACGTGTGACCATAATCGAACGTAATAGATTCGCCAGCTTGGATGTCACGTTTTGCAAACATTATTTGATGTGGCATTTGGTCGATTACGCCCTGAAAACATATGTATAAGAAATGAAAACAGTTTCAAAAAATTACCGTGACTTGAACAATCTCAGCGTTTGGATTGCAACTGTGATTGGCAAAACGTGTTGCATTGCCATTTACTCCGCTATTGATATGGAAAGACGCCGTTATGTGCATGATATAGAGCGGAGACTCTTGATTTCGCTGAGATTCGTGCTTTTCCAACAATGATCTCGTCTTTTCAATGTCAATTATCGTCCCAGTATATTCTCCAATTGGATGTCCCTTTAAAATAGTCTTCACTGCTTGCAACCCAAAACCGCCAAAAGGAACGTTAACAATTTCAACCGCATCTGTAACAACCCTCGATGCCGGACCATTTAAACATCCACATTCGTCGCTGCACTCCACACCAGTTTGTCGATTTAAGCAAGTCTCATCAATGCATTTGAATCCATTCACAGGTTGACAGCCACACTTGACGGAATCACAATCTATTGTCATTTGAGCTCGAATGATGGCGGACACTTGATTTTGCTGATTGCGCTTGAACTCCGGCAACTTTTTAGTCTGCTTAGCAAATGCAGTTAGTATGTTGTTGTAAGGAAGTTGCTCCAAAGACTCGTTATACTCTAAATCGAATACGAAATGAAAACACTCAACTTTCAAATAACTTACTAGTCATAAAAACGTCTCGACTTCTGTGACTTTCATAGTATTCGTGGAACTTCTCAAACATAATCATTGGAACAATAAAGCTTTGCGGAATCATCTCCAAGTCTTCGACATTGCGCGTGTACTTTGAAAACAAGAATACGGGAACCAGCCCCTTCCAGTTCGGAACATTTGTATAGTCTTCAAATGCGACTTGTGCAGGAAAAAATCTAAAAAGCAAAAAATATAAAGCAAGGAGGCGTTTTGTTACCTGTCGTTGATTAGAACATGACAAAGTTGACCTTTTCGTGGACTCCACTTGTTAACGCAATAAAAACAACGGCCATCTTTTCGAAAATTGACTTTTGCACACGTTGAATGGAACGTTCGTATACAACCTTTGCACATTTCAGGCTTATCTAAAAGATTATACATTCAAACATTCAAAGTTGAAAGCGTTTTCTTACCCGATTCTTGATCTTCTTTGTTAAAAGTCTTCCGACATCCAAAACAACAAGGCATTGGCATGTAAGTGCTTAGTTCTCGCCGTATATGATGGCTGCATATGATTTTTTGGCCTTTTCGCGGACAGCCCGCTGGATAACACTTTGAATGAAAAGCCGCCGTGCAGTACTTGCATTGATAAACTTTGTCACTGCCTTAAATAATATGCATTCAAAGGTATTTAAAATACTGTCAACGACTTACTCATTTGTTGAAAAGCGCTTGTTCTCTTGTTTTCAGCAAAACAAATAGTGCAATAATGTTTCGGGCATTCGACGCGTTTCGGATTCACAAATGCATAATATTCACCCATCGACTTTTTGTTAATGCAATCGGCGTGAAATTGGCTCAGACACTTTTCTCTGCAGCAGCGTTCCAGCTCTCCATCCTCTCTTCCGCAAACAAAGCAATATTGGCCAAGATCTGAATAAGCTTTAAAATGTTAATTCAATGCTTAAAGAAATTACATTCTTGGAGTTCACTCCGTAAATTGCAACGCAGATCATAAGTCCAAAAAAGCATTGAATGAGAGTCATATTCATATTTGGCTAAAGATAAAAGAGTACTAGTTAGATGATTAAGTAACAGCTTACAATAACGTTCAATGAAAGTGTTGTAACGATCCTTTCGCGAGAACAAAATGTCTATTTTCAACTGTCTCAATTCGAGATCTCTGAAAACAATTAGTTTTAATGTTGTGCCAAAAAATTAAGTTGCTTACTTTTCTTCTGCACCTTCTTCTGTCTCCAAAAACTCCGGGTCTTTGTTTTCTGCATCGCTTTGACCTTCCTGCTCAGCTTTGATCTTCTTAAATGGCAATTGCAGCAGTTTTGGACTCGTTGACGTGGCAAATCTTGCGGATCTCCGCCTTTCTGTCTTTTCGTCCACCTTTGCGTCGGACATGAGCAATAGTTGTGTTGAAGAAGTTTGTTGATGAAATGGCACAGAAGTTGTGAAGAAGTTGAATAAACGCAACAAGAAAAGAAAGATAAAAAGCTCAAAAACCCGTTCAACGATCAGTTTGCGCGCCCAATTTTATCCGAATGAAAATGTTTCGATGTTTTCGCGGCGAAATTATGTGCGTTTAGATTGTCAGCATTTTGACAGCAAAGTGATCATTGCTTTAGTTTGTTAATGTTTGATTTGCTTGTTGAAAAAGGCTTTGTGGCCTTTTCAATCACTAAAGTGAACAAGACGAATCAACAAAATGTACAAAATGCACAAAGATCAAATAATGTCAATTCACTTAATCAAAACATTTTTGCTTTCAATTAAATTAATGCGTGTTAACAAAAACATCTACATAACTTTAACACTGTTATCGTCACCCATGGCTCGGTAATTATTGCGTGAATCCTTGTCAATTAGTAGCCGCAGGCGTCTCGTGATCCCCCTCTTCTTTGTTCAACACAGCTACAACTTAATAGACATTGTAATCGCTCCCAACTGACTGGAGGAAAAGTAGTTGGGAGGAACAGTCGGACAGTTACAACAAAGATTGTAAAGGAACGGTCCGGCTAACAGAAGCGGATCAGCGGATGCAAATGATGGCACTGTTGCGCTAAGCGTGGCGCACGCCGAATGAAATGAAGATTCACTCAAAACAACTGGTTTTCAACGAAGCTTCTTTTCCCCTCAATTGGCGATTGTTTTTTGCCGATTTTTTTGTTACAAAGAGCGCAACACTTGTTGCCGCCGATTAGTGAACGGCTATTTTACGAGAGTCGCGTGAAACGCGGGAGGGTGGTCTTGTTGGTTATAACTGAGAGTGCAATTGTTTTTTCGGGTTATTGGCTAGAGGTTTTTTGAGGAAGTAATTTGTTAAACACCATTTCAATCTTTCGATTACTTTTAAACTCGTCTTTTTACGCAAGTTTATTTACCTACTTCTATAATCCACTCAAGATCTGAGACCACTTCAAAAAAGCAACAAACAGGTTATTTAAATGACCTCGTGGACCATTTGATTGTCATTTACTGTTTTTTGAAATTTGCGCGTGTACTTACGTCGCTTGGCTACTTGACGTTGGTCGGCTTAATTGTGGGATCATGAATCGTTTGGTTGACCTGCGTTGGACCTTCCAGTCCCCTACTTGACGCCTGTTTGATTGTGCGCGTGGACGCGGTTATTTTTAAACGATCATTTTAAACTATCGTTTTTAATACATACAAAGCTTTGAACTACAAAGTAATCGGCGAGATTCTTCCTATTCACTAGTCTTTCTCGTTCAAGAAACAACAAGTGGCGGAAGCACAAGAAAGCTTTTGTACGAGAATTCAGCGACAAGACTTTCTTATTGTTATCGAGGAGATTCGCTTTTAATTAACGCATTTAAGCGTGCCTGAAACTTGTTCTGTATGTCTTTTATGTTCTTTAAAGTCTATCAAAAATAGCCACTTAGGCAAAAACCTCCGAAAGTATCAAATGACCATCATTTGTTTCATGACGTGAATGGTCACTTTTTGAAGAAAAAGCGTGCTTTAAAGAAGAGATTGAAACAGTTTGTTCTTGTTTATCTATTTAAAACCCCAGTTTAAGAGAAAGATAGAATTTACATATCCCGTTCGTTTATATCACGCAGTTTTCTCACCAATGTGCAGCCGTTCCATTTCATGCGCGTGTCTGGATTGGGTAATCGTCGTCGCCGCAATTTGTACTCCCTCGCCGTCGAAGCCACAACATTGCATAATCTTCAAGCGGATTTTATGATCAGCGAAGATGCGCTTGTTTAAGGGAAAGAGACGGAACCGGTTTTGGCGAGCAGATTCGGTTTGAGTTCCTATCTCCTCAAAGGTGTTTTCTCGGTGAATGCCGAGTGATTAATTTGTTTAGGTAATTCTCCCAACCATAGACAGGAAGTGTTTTGATCTCGATTGGGATCTCTATTTAAGACTTGATTTATCCTGCAATTCACTCGATTCTTTTTGTCTGCTAAATTGTATTTAACACATTGTATTAATTAAGTTTTCCGCCGTTCCATCACTTCCACTCAATGCAAACCACTTCACGCTGCAAACCTTCCGCACAATTTCCAGCAGTTGTGTCCAGCTGTTAGTCGAACAAGGTAATTACCTAAACTGTTCCATTACCTGCATAAAAAGCCGGATCTTCTTACTGTCTGTCAACAAGGGCTTTTGCGGAACGTCTTTTCACACCTCATTTGTGGCGGTGATGCAACAAACTCATTTGCTCAATTGCTTTTTGTGTGTGCTTCTTTCTGCTGTCGATGTTGTAAGTGATCTTATGTGAGTGGCGTACCTGTCGGATTTGGTTTTGGCTGCTGAAATCATTCGATGAGGTTTTATTGCTTCTGTTTGTTTGTTGATTTGATTTGAAAAGCTTATAGAACTTTTAAATAAGTGTTATCGAACTTTGTTTGTTTGTTTGTTTGTTGACTTGAAAAAGCTTATCGAACTGTTAAATGAGTGTTATCGAACTTTTAATTGAGTGACCATTCCAGTTTTTGAATTGAGAGCACGGTGCCGCTCATTGCCAAGGGCACATGGTGACCGCTTTCTTTCTCGGTGAGCGTAACCGGTTTTTGGCGGGAGTTTAGTTTACGCAACTTGTTGTTTTTTGCTCTTCGTGCATGCGCTGCAAAATTTGGCGATTGTCCAGCAGGGACAAGGTCGATTGATCAAAGAGGTCAGCTGTTAGTAACGAGCTTGTTTTTGATTGGACGTGAACTTGCTGAGACTTTTTAGTATTGTAAAAACTATGTTTTAGTCGGTGCACAAAGCTTCCGGAGACGCGTTCATATTCAATCCCGGGGCTTATGCATTTCTGGCCACTTGTTCCAGCCAAAAAACCGACCAACTGGGCCGTCACCTCAAAAAGCTGTTAAATCATCTTTAAGCAAACAGCTTTAAAGCTTCGAAAACGTCAAATGCCCAGCGGGTGGCTTGGAAGCGCTGTCAGTTCAGTATGCAAGAACTATCTTCATTTCCGATCAAGTTACTTCTATACGTGTGCATCCGTTTTTATTCTATTCACAAATTGTGCACAAGCTGCGTTGCCTCAAAGTGATCTCAGCGTTTTGACAGCCGAAGATTTCATAAATGCCGACCGATTGACAAAAGGTTCTTTAACAAGCAATTTTTGTAATCATAAGTTGTTTAGATGAGGTATTTCGAAAAACTCTGCCAGTTGAAGAAATAAATCACCACAGGTCAGATATTCGAGGTCCTGTTGCAAACCAGAAGCGTTTCAAACGCAACGGTGTGAGCAGAATAACAAAACTGTGGCCACAGGGAAGGTGTGTAAACTTTTAATTTCTTGACAACCTTACTAATTTTGTTTAGAATTCCATATGCAATTTCTCCGCATTACTCAACACATGAGCGGGCAATTTTGGCAAAAGCAGTTAAACAGGTAAACAGTCTTTAATCTTTTTTTGACTAATTAAGTTTTTGTAATTTCAGTATCACGATAAGACATGCATTAGATTTGTGCCGAGAACCGGAGGAGAAGGCGACTATTTATTTATCGGCAAAGTTGACGGGTATTAGCTGCTTTATTTGACTTTAAACACGTAATTTTTAGATGTTTTTCGGAAGTTGGTCGAACAAGTGGAGTTCAAGTCTTATCGTTAGACAACGGATGTCTCGATTACAGTACAGTAATTCACGAAATGATGCATGTTGTTGGGCAAGTTTGATTGGCTTCAATCTGTTAATCACTTCTGTTTAGATTTTATCACGAACATGAGCGTTGGGACAGGTAGGGTGTTTTGTATTGTCAACATTTAAACGTTAAAGAAGCAATTTCAACCGTTTAAATGTTGTTGAACAAACAATGTTGCAGAGATGTGTTTATGTAAGTCTTTTTGGAGTTTTGAATAACACTTTACATTGATTTCAGCGACATAATATGGCAGAACATAGGCAAGTCTGATTAGTTATAAATTAGTAAATCTTCCCTATTTTTAGACAGAGGCGCTCTTGATCAGTTTGGCAAAGTAGATCTGTCGAAGACTTCATACTACGGACAGCCTTATGATTACAAGTCAATTCTGCACTATGATAGCTTGGCGTTCAGTAAGAATGGATTTCCTACAATGTTGCCTAAAAAATCTGGTAAGCTTTTGACTCGAAGGTTTTAACGTTATTATCTTTTTAGGCTTTGCTTCGACAATTGGAAATGCAAAAGACTTCAGTGAAATCGATTTGGCGAAGATCAACAGAATGTACAAATGTGAACAGAGAAAGCCGACATCTTCCAACTTTTTGGGTGCCGCCAAAGCGCAAGTTGCTCCAATCTACGCTCCATCTTCATATTTTAAAAGCAGCTATGGACGACCAAATGTGGATTCAGCTGGACATTATGCCTCATATTTCGAGCCAATGAAGACTCCGCCACAACCAATTTGCGAGGACAGAATTACTGTTTGCTGGTACGGATTCTTAAGCAATTTTTATAATAGTTTGTTCTAAACTTTAGGTGGACACAAGACCGATGCTTATCGCCCAACATCTATGTTATGATGAAAACGGTAACATTTGAAGCTTTAATTTATCTAAACAATAACAACTTTCAGCTTTGTGCAAAAACGTGCAAATTTTGTTGAACAAACGACGACGACTTTAAAAGCCAAAAATGTGCCAAACAAACGGTTCTTTCACAAACGACCCGAATGCGCAACCCTCTAAACATTTACGTGTACTCTTTTCTTCTCAACTAAATTGGTACCTTTTAATGCTAATGACGAGCTTTATTTTCCGTGTAAATATTGAATGACTTGGAATTTAATGTGGAGTTTGTAGAAACAAGTTTAGACAGTTACATACTCCTTTTGACAGCTTTAAAACGGATCTTACAACTAGACTAGTAGAATTATGTACAGTTGTTTGTTATTGTTTAAACTAGCGTGCTAATTAATATTGTTTGTTCGTGTGTAAATTGTTGAATAAATGCGTAATAATTCTTTTAACTAATCAAAGTTTATTGGATCAAGTGTAAATAACGAAACGTCTCAAGTCATTCGGTTAACATTGTATGCAAAAGTAGGTTGATTAAATGATTCTTCACTTGAATTGTTAGAAGTTCTGTCCAAATAGTTGCTAATATCATCATTGAATCTGCTGACGCGTCGTGCATGCCTTCGGCTGGAATTTAAACAATAAGTTTTCGAATAAAGCTACTAAATTACCGGTTTCTGAGGCGCGATTTGACGAGAATAAATAAAATGGCAATCATAACGAAGAAGAATATGATCAAAAAGAAGTACAGAGCTCCAAGCGACGTGTCTTCACGTTTTTCATAATGATTTTGAGGCTGCTCTTCAACAACTTTTGTTTCAACAATTTCTTCGAGTTTCTGTTCTTCTTTCTTTAAGTCTTCAATTTTTGTTTCAACGACTTTAACTTCTTCTTCGAGTTTCTGTTCTTCTTTCTTCAAGTCTTCGATTTGTTCTTGAAGTTTCTGTTCTTTTTGCTCATCAGTTAATTCCTTCTCAACTTCAGTAAACACCAATTCGCCATCTTTGTGTAAAATGCACGTTGAATTGAAGGCATCTTTAGACGGAAGACAGATTCCGCTGCATGAAGAAGGTTTGCAAGATTTTGGCAAAGTCGACTAAACTGGTACTTTAAAATGGAATTGAAGATATTAAAAGCTACCCATTCCGAGTCCAGATAGACTTTTGAAGTTTGAGTTGATTTGTCGGAATAGGTCTTGCCAATCAAAAGACTTTCATTTGCTTTCTCGAACTTTTGTTGCCACTCAATTGTGTCCCTAAACTCATTAATATGTCTTGTCTGAACTGCAAAACTCACTTTTCAGTTAAATCCACACCACAGCCAAACTCAAACGTGTGCTCAACTTTGAAATGTTTAGCTCCAGCAATTGGATGCGTGTGAACAGTAAACTCCTTCTTTGTGGGATTGTATTTAGAAGCATAATAGTTGTCGAGCGATTCGTCAATAACAGTTTTATTATTTGCATTCAACACACTGACAGCTTTCATCTAAATCAAACACAACCGTTTTAATTGATGTTTAATGACTTGCATCTCCGCCGTCCAAATCAGCCTCAAAAATTGTGCGACTAGTTGTGTCTTTTCGAAACCAATACATTGTGCCTTTCTTCCAATCAAGCACTAAGTTGTAGTAACGAAAGTTTCCGTCATGATTCTCAAACTTGGAAATCATCACCGTGCAAACTAAGAAGTCAATGCTGCAGACGCCTATTCCTTTTGAGTTATCAATGAAGTACAAGTTGTTCGTCAACGGATCCACAGCAATAAAGTCAAAATAAACATTTGGAGATTCCAGAAGTCCTTTGCTTTTGGCAGATTCATCGGCAATCCAAACGGTGCTTCGGTGAGCGTTCAAAACAAAGAGTGTCTTGTTGCTTTTGTAGTGGAAGGCGAAGGCACGGATTTCATTTGAGATCAAAGCGCGAGTGATTGAGTTGTTCTGATTGTCGTCTGTCAAAAGAAGTTCGGACTTGATCATTCCAGTAGACTAAAATGGATCGTGTATTAAGTTTTACAAGTTTGACGCTTACCTTGATTTGTTCGTAGACCATGTTGGCAAGCGGACATTTATCGTCTTTCACAATCATCTTGATGGCACTTCCACCAAAAAGCAGCAGTGCAAAGAGACCGCAAAGCAAATTCGTGTCCATTTTGACAAATGCATAAACACGAAAGTGATCGAAGAACGAAGCAACGCCGACGTTTATCTCTTCCAATGAGACATTTGGCTGGCGATTTTTGTGCGCCGGACGCCGAATGTTTTTTTATAAAATCTATTCGATTGGTGATTTCAAAGCGTGGGAACGCAAAAATTGGCGTCTGTTTGCTTTAAAATGCGTTTTCAGTACAGCAAAAATATAAAAAATGATTTATTGCATCAAAGTTTCAAAACACTTTCAAACTGAAGTCATTTCTACTTCATTGATCGGAGTTTGATTTTCGGAAGTGATAGACTTGTTTTTAGACTTCTTACAAGAAGAGCGAGTTTTATAGCCGATTATCAAAATAAGAACACAGACCAAAATAAACAAAGTCACAGCATTTGATATGATTAAAGAATTGTTCCATTTCGAGTTGTTAGCTACTTGAAAATCAGCTATGCTGCCTGACTTTAAATATTTGTCATCAATGGGAATGCACTCGGCTATTGGATTCTCATCAGCTTCAAAAAGTACGCAAATTCCGGAACATTGAAATTGCTTGCAGATGTTTGATTTCTGCTCCTGCAATTAAATTTAATAGTTAAAGTAAGTGATTGAAATGATTACTCTTCTGTTCTCTAATATCAAAAGCGAAGTCATTCTGGGATAGCCTTCCGTGTAGCTGTTGTTTCTGTATTCTGACTCCAAAGTGCCGTGCTTGTGATGTTGGTAATATCTAAGATACTTTCCCCGTTAAAGAACAAGTACTGGGTGGACCAAAAAAACGTTAACACAAAAAAGTCAATCAAAAGTTTCAAACACAAACAATTTTTGCTTGTGTAGCGTTTTTTTTGTCCATTCTGTAAATTGGGTTACTTTTCCATGTGATGATCATTGCAATACAATTCAAACTGATGTTCAATTTTAAGTCGTACATGATTTTCCGAAGGATTGTCTTGGACACTGAGCAAATGAGTTTCGCTGTTTTCGAGGTCAACATATAAACTGTCCGGCAAAGAGATATTAGAGAGTTTTTGGCTTTCTTCAAACTTTATAAATGACCGGACCTAAACTAAGTTATAACATTTGTTTGCATCAGTTACTTACCTTTTGGCCGTTCATGCTTGCAATCATCACTTCCATTGGCTGATCTGCTGGCTCTCGTGTCCAGAACAAAACACCTTGGCGTGGGTAGAGTAGCAATTGATTGTATTGGACATTTTGATCAACAGCCGGTTTGGGAATCAAAAACATGCAAGAAGCGGGCTTGTTCTTGCGAGAACAGACTCCAATTCCTTGATCTTAATTTGAAAATAACTTTTAACTTAAACGAAAAACTTGCTGTTGTCCAAAAAATAGATATTCTCAGTAACTCGATCAACAGCAATGTTGTCAAAACTTGTGTTGTTTTCGTGCAAAAGTTGAGTTGCGTTATGCAATCCGTTTGTTGACCAAATGGTTCCTGGTTTTGATTTTTCCACAAACAAGATTTCATTTGTAGCATAATCATAAGTCAATGTGTGGACTTTCATAATTACCATTGCGCGAACGACTTTTTCAGTTGCTTTGTTCGGCCCACGAATTTCGGTTATCAACTTGGCAAGCTTGAAAAGTTTGTTTAACGAAACAAAAGCTTCCCTACCTTTGCCTGCTCAAAAAACACCAGTGCAAGTGGACAATTATCATTTTTTGTAAGTAACTTCACAGAAGTTCCAACTTGAAAATAAATTAAAAGAACGAAAAACACCTTGTTCATTTTGACAAACCAAACAAGCAAATGAAAACGAAAAGTTGTCTGTGCTTTTTCTTCTTTTGATTGAGACTTACGCAATTTGAGAAAATGTTGAATATCGCAATAAGTCTTTGTTTGAGTAAACATTATCGTGAGAAAGCTGCTTAATTGGCACTATCATTTCCATAATAATTTAATCGTTTACACAATTTACATATACAATTTACTCGGATTGAATTTTGGCAAATTTCGGGTTGTTGATATTGCGCTTCTTGCGTCCGCTGCTTCCAGTTTTGCTGTAATCAGTCCACAAGTCTTGCAAGCTCTTTCCAGTCAAAGTCTTGAACAAACTGTCATTATAGTTGAGAGCATATTGAGCATCGAACAGCTTCTTCACTGTTCCGTTCCATTTGCCTTCAATGTATTTCAAAAAGCCTCCAGTTACGGTGTAACCGTCTGTGTATTTTTGACCGGAGCTGTAAGTTGATAGTTTCCAATTAGCAGCAGCGTTTTGTTTTCCAAATTGGTTCCGGGCATAGTCAGCAATGCCTTCAATCAGCCAACGTGCATTATCGAATTGCCCAGCTAGTTTGAGTCTTTCTGAAAGTTCAAGCATTGTAGAGGATGTCTAACGCATCAAAGAACTTACTTGAATTGTACGCAGTGGAATAATTCGTGTGTGACGGCATCAATATCTTTTGGGTGGTCTTTAAACCACTGTGGTTGGCATGTAATAACGTCGCCCCAAGTTGCGCACACTCCGTCGTATTTGGGATCGAAAATGAGAGTGATCTGCTTAGATGCTTGTTGATTGTACGCTTGAGTCATTTTTGGGTAGACGTCAAAGAACAAGTGGCTTAGTTCGTCCATGAAACTAAACTGGATGCCGGAGTTCAAATCCACAAACTTGATGGTTCGTCCATCTGTTGAAAAAGAAACATTGCCACCCGATGCGGCTGAAGTTTGGCTAACTAATAGAGCCAAAAATGCAAAAACAGTCAACTTAATCATTCTTTGGCGAATTGAATGAAGATGCTTTTTGTTGAATTAGTGATACTTTTATAGTCGTTCAAATGTTTGAACAGATGCGTGCTCATCGATTCGTCTATGCGTAATTACAGTGAAGTGAACAAATTCCCAGGATCTTCCCGCCTTTTCAGTGTAGAACGGAAGTTAAAAGTTTGTTTAATCATTGAGTTCATTTGAAGTGACAAAAACGTTTATTGGAATTAATGTTGAAACTGTCTTTGAAGTGTGGTGCTTGAATTTAATAAACGTAAGCATTTAAAGTTCTGGCTATTTACATGGACGCTTATTAGAAAACACATTAAAAATTACAGTTATTTGAATTCAAAGCCATATTGAACTGCGCAACCTCTTTCACAAACTAGACGAAAGAGCCCATTCAGTTTACAGCGCGCCATTTGCACGGCGTTAAAACGACCACCCCTAGCAAACGTCGCGTGTGTCCCGAAAGCTTAAAAATGACAATTGTTAAAAGTTGCATGTTTTGAATTAAAGATATGTATCAATCAGTTAAGGATTTTTCACTCATTAAGATGATATAAATTTTTGTAGAAGATATTCAATTTAAACAACTATTAAGCGCAAGACAAAATAGTGTTTTCGACCCACCGCAACGTTTGCTAGGGTGGTCTCCAGCCATCCGTCCCGGGACACAAAATTACTAAGTTTGATGCGTGTGGGCTTTTTAGGCCGACTGTGTTCAGGTTTAAAAAGACTTAAACTGGATGTCTTCTAGAACAAGTTACATCATTTAAATGAGCAAAAAATCCTCTACGCAGCGAAATATCTTCAAGTCAAAATGACCAAAATTCGAAATTTTAATTCTGCCTTATTTGCCCACACGCGATGGGCAGAAGACCACCCGTTTCCGAATGTTGAAAATACATTGCGGTGGGTCGAAAACACTATTTTGTCTTGCGCTTAATAGTTGTTTGAACTGAATATCTTCTACAAAAAGTTATATCATCTTAATGAGTAAAAAATCCTCTACATAGTGGAATAGTCTTCAAGTCAAAACATGCAACTTTTAGATTTATTGTTACCGGCTTTTCGGGACACACGCGATGATTCGACCACCCTTCACCAGAGGAAAACGCATTTTCGGCGGTTTCAATGGCGGCTTTTTGATGATTCAAATTTAGGGCGCGTTTTTGTTGTTCTGTCAACGGAAGCTTTTAAGCAATAACTTTATTGAGATTATGTATTCAAATTTAATAATTAATGCACAAAAATTGTTAAACATGTCGGAACCACACTTGCAATTTTGTTCAAGCAACGTCGACCAAAATTGTTGCAACTTTCTCGAGTGGTGGCGCTTTAATGAGTGAGCGCCGTCCGCAATCCGTCTTTTGCACATAAAATCGAGGTCACCCTCCTCCACACATGTTTCTTTTTAAAGTTGTCTGCCATCGGACATGGATTTTGGAGGATTTTTAAATCAACTTTGTTACTCTCTTAAATGCCATCGCAATTATTGTCGTTTTTGTTAAACAAGATTAGAATAGACGTTGCTCGAAATTAGCGTTTGAAAAGCTAGTTGTTTCATTAGAGACAAACTTGTCCACAAATTGCTCGCTAAAATACGACTAAACACTTACCGAAATCACTTGGATCTTGTTGAATTTTTTGGCAGCCAGAATGCTTCGAGTCTTTCTTTGTTGATAAGAAGAGTTCTATTGCTTTGATAATTGAAATCTTGAAGCTCGGCAGTAAAATATCCTATTAGAATATTGACAGCACCGCTTAGATTCAAGAGTACAAGAAAAACAAAGTGCATGCGTTTTAATCAAAATGTGCTCCTAGTGGTCAACATCCTAGCAAGTCATTTCTAAAATCAAAAACTAGCCTGTAAACGTCAAAAAGAAGCTTTGTGCTTAACAGTTACTTACTTCAAACAAATATAAAACTTTGTTTGTTTCTTTTTAACTGCACTAATTAGAGGACACCGCCCCTTCCCTTTCACCGCCACCTCAGTGGCTCAGCTTGGTAAGCAGTAAAAGTGAGTTCAATTCTCACATAATTTTTTTTATTAAAAAGGGCTTTAAATGTTTCTTTAATGAATTTATGTTTTGTTAGACAGGCTTCCATCTCTTAAAAGTCTTTGATTGGCTTTAACAATAAGCAGTATTTTACAGAGTTTGATTTTAGCGGTGATCCAGAGCAAAGATATGTTGAAATTGTTTCTTTTGTTAAATTCAACTGAATTTTATAAACAAGCTTGTGATTATTTAAAAGTTCAAGTCCCATTTAAACGAGAGTTAAAATCAGTTTGTGAATGTGAATGTGTGTGCGCTCAAAGGAAGAAATGTGCACACATTTTTCGCCTTTTGGGTGAAGACAGAAATAGTGCTCCAATGGAGGACTGGCCCTTTTATCGTTCTTAGCTCATTCATCGTACGCGGTCATAGTTTAGTGGTTATAACGCCTGCTTCACACGCAGGAGGTCTCCAGTTCGACCCTGGATGATCGCTATTTTTTTGTTCTAAAAATCCAAACTTTTTGTTCTAAACAATAAATACAACGCTTAAAGCCCCAATCAAACTCTCAGGTCCGCTCACCACGCATATCTGGCCGAGTGGTTAAGGCGATGCCCTGCTAAGGCATTGGGCTATGCCCGCAGAGGTTCGAATCCTCTGGTATGCGAATTTTTTGACCCTTTTTTGGACAGGAACCAGGGGGAATTGTCCAGCCTGTCTATTTTGGACAACCTCTAAACAATCAGAACAACTTACTTTATTAACCCTTAAACAAATACTTAGGAATTCAATTGACTTCAAATATCTTCTGCCTAATAAACACAAGAATCAATTAAACATTCAACAGCAACACTCAATATTGTTACTAACAACCAACAAAATGCATAAAGTCTTTAGCGCAAAAATCTTCTGCTTTGTTCGTTCTTCCAGCCCAAACCCTTCGGGTCTTCACATTTCAACGTTTATTACCAGAATAAAGCCAATGCATCCAAACGACTGCCCTACAATTCTCTCATCTTCCATTTTTGCCCGCGTTTTACGACTTCCTTGGCCGCTTGCCAATTTATTTAGTTGTCAGTGGAGTGGTTTTTCTGCGTAATGGAGTTGGTTTTGAAATCGTTGATGGAGTTAATTGGATTACACAATGTTTGATTTATTTGACTTTACATGTTTGTCGATATTTTGAGCCTTTGCTGATCAAACACCTCAAAAGTCTGCATAATTCAGCTGTTTTCAAAAACATTATTAGATAGCGCGCAATTAGCATCAAATTTCTGCACCTAATTCGTATCTCTAAATAACCCAGACAGTTCATCTATTTGCAAGTTAAGGCAGAAGTGCTCTTTGTTCAAAGAAATGGGATTAGCTAAATTGTTAGATAGCTTTTGAGTACTTTCTAAAGTTGAAACAGTTTGAATATGCTGAAAGAGTTCTTCAACTCAACTTGAACTTCCAATTCACTCAGCCCACTCAAGAACTTGCCCATAAATCCAACTCAAACTCAACTTAAGACCAAATTTACACGTCGGCGCCACCCGATCACTCTAAAAACAACACCGACAACTTTCAAAGACCGCCACCGATGGCCACTCGGCAAACAAAGAGCCAGCGGGGATGACCACTGCAAGAAGAGACACAAATGCAATTGGACATTTGTGTGGCGTGTAGAGTCAAAGTGTTTTGTTGTCGTGAGCTCCCTCGGGGCTTTCTCCACAAATGACCAACGGCCATTTTGGGCCACAACTTCTCTCTCTCGTCTCGGGTAGCCTTTGAGAGAGCGCGAGCTGTTTTTGATCGCCTCGAGGTTGTTGTACTTTTTTGGTCAGCCAGTTAGGAAGCACTTATTTTCAGATCTAAATTAATCATAGTTGTTGAAACATTAGATTGTTCCTCTTTTTAAAAGAAGCCTCACAGGCCTCACAAATTCTTTAATCCGCATTTCATCACGTTTTCACTTCCTGAACCACTTCCGTCGTGCTTTTTCTTCAAAACCTTTTACCAAATCACCTACGTTTAGGCATCTTAATCCGTCCATTTCAAAAACTACCTCGTTTCTACGTCTTCAAAGCTGCACGGTTTGCCAAATTTAAAGATTAGAGGGCGTTCTCTTTGTTAAAGAGACGCTTTCAACTGTCGATTTCAAACTGCATCCACAACGCCAGCAAACTGCGACGGCAAGGTACCCTCAAAGATCTTATGCAGCTCTCCAAGATGAAGAATATCATCGAAACTTAGGTCGGTTTTGAAGTTTAAAAGTAAACCTTTGTGGAACAGCCTCTCCGGATTTGTTTAAAAGCAATTTAATTTTTCTGTGTTTCGACGAAAAGTCGCGATCAAACAGATGTTGAATTATGCAAATCGTGTGGAGGCTGTTCCACACCTTTATGATGTAACTTTAAAGTTGTCAAAAACAAGCATTATTTTGTTTTAGTTTTAAAACATAATGATTGCAATACGATCAAGTTAAAGAAAAGTTGTTTTCCCACAAAGTCTATTTCGTGTTTTCGTGTTTATAATGTTCTTTTAATCCACAGTATTCTTTAATTGTTCAACAAAAGGGATTCATTGGGAGATTAACGAAGCTTATAATCTTCTCAATGGATATGAACTTTGCATGTTTCACAAAATGTCTCGATGTTTCTTTTAAGTCTAAGCACGAGTTTTGATGTTTGATCTAAACTTCCAATCAATTTAGTCAAATCCGCTTGCAACCCGGAAATCTCCACCTGAGAACTTTAATTAGTAAAGCAAATTAAATGACGCGCATTCGCCTAATTTGCTTTTGTGTAATTTGCCCTGAAATTGAACACATCCGGCGCATTCTTGGATTTTAGGTCACTTGCCGTTTGTGTGTTCAATGCGTTCTTTTGAATTTTAAACTTCTCTTGTTTAAACTTTAGTTACTAAGTTTGCACTCCAATTAGCAATTTCTTTTTAAAGTTCTATCTTTCAAAACAGTGAACGGATTGCTTCAATTAAGCGACTTTTGGTCCCGTTTTTGCCTTTTTTACGGTGCACTCTTACTCCACTTATTTCACTTATTCCACTTACTGCATTTGTCTGCAGAGGTGGCGGATTAATTTCCATGAATACTAAATGAAATAGAAAAAACGTAGGCGTCTTCTTTTAAAATGATAAGCGCGACTTTGTTTAAATTTTTGGTTCAAAGAATCTACTGCAGACACCCTTTTCTTTTTTAATTTCTAAATTGCGCGTTCTTTTTACCGATTTTCTTTTAAATCGGCTTTACTGCGCCTAAACTGGCCAAATCTCCAAATTGCTTATTTTGGTCAACGAACAAGAATTATGTCATAAACATGAGTGAAATTGAAAACCGAATACCGCGCTCTCACGCTTCCAAAAACAGTCTGCTGCGTTCAAATATAGATTTTAAACTTGTTTGTTGGAGTTTTTGGATGTCTAGGTGTTCATAATTTTAAAATCATCAACAACTTGTAAACACCATTCAACTTTGTTTACTTGCACCTAAAACTCGAAAACACTTCATTAACGGATTCAAAAACATTTCTCGAAATTTTAACTGTTCTCCTCGTCCCTCGAACACTCAACCTCAAGCTTCCAGCAAGATTTCCTTAAAAACAACGAGCTCATTAGTGTTTGGTCTTTTGGAGTTTGTCGACAAGTTCACATTTGTTGTCATTATTATTCAATTTTGATTATGCTTTCAATTTATGCGTTCAATAGTTTTTGTATTTTGTTTGGACCGTATTTGTAGTCGAACGGTGGAGCTTTTAAACACTCTTTTTAATAGTTTCCAAGCTAAAAACCGAAACAATTTATGGGAATTGGATTAAGTTTTTTGGAAAATGCGTGCTGTCTGGCACAATTGCGACAGTGAGCTGACGTAGAAGTGGAAAATCCGGCTGAACGGTGTTCGTCTTTTTTGGTTGGAAAGCACGTTGAGTGCACGTGCCTTTCTTTGCACAAACGGTCCTAAAGTCTGGTCTTTGATTTGTACTTCTAGCTAATTGTCTGCGAGGGCGTCTCGCACCTGAAATGTACCCATTTTGTTGCATTGTTTTATGATGAATTAGAACTTTCAATCAACGTTTTAATTGAACTCTCAACTGAACCTTCCAACATTTCAATTGGATTTTAGACTTTCTTGCAAAACTTTAATCCCTAATTGCGAACTAAATCTAATTGACGCAAGAGTCAAAACAATTTAGTTAATTAACGAGTTATTGTTATGAAAATGAGCAGATATGTTCAAACCCGGAATTGCCAAATCCAATCTCTTATGTGAATTAGATTAGAAGTTATCGGCGTCTCGGCTCCTGGTACGCCTCTTCCGTCCTTCAACAACTTGCAACGACGAGGTGCCACAGAGGAAAGGCCGTGCTTGCTCGAATTATTGGACGGTTTGGCCCGACCAACGAAATGCAGAGATATTTTCGGCCGTGGAGTGGCCAAAAATAGCTAACGCTTGTTTGAAAAGCGTTTTGTTCTTTCGGCTTGCTTGTTGGGTCTCTAACGTCGAGTTCGCTGGGTTTATTGGCTGAAGATCTTTAAACAAGATCTTTAAAGAAGTTGTTTTTAACTATGCTTTTAACTATGTTGAACAAATCTCTCAATTTGTACGTTTCAAACTCCGCAAAATTTCAAAACTTTTCGGCTGCAAAAAACACAGACGCGTACCATGCACGCGGAGTGCAAAAAATACCCAAAGGTCACGACGAAGTCTGCGCGTTGACCGATCGACCCACTTTTGAGGTGCGCCAACTAGTGCAACATGCCCAGGAAATCATGTCACGAGCCGTCTTGAGCGCCTTGAGCCGCTCTCCTTTCAATGAACACCTTTGAATCTTTGAGTCCCATCACATTTGAACAAATTAGTCTTTTTGGATTGTTTGAATCGAACAGAGTTTTTAAACACTTCTTTGAATACTGTAACTAACCAAACACTTCTTTGGAGTTTGCGTAACATCATTTCTGTTGGGGGTTGGTTGCGTGACTTGAAGCCTGCATAAATATGACGTACTTTTGGAGGTTGTTTAGGGTGTATTTAAAGGTTTGAATATAGTTATACGTTTGGGTGCTTTTCTTAAATTCAGAAGGTACACCGCCCCATTTGGAGATCAGCCGTCCTTTGGTCACTTTTTGCACCAGCAATTGGCGTTTTCCAAACGCTGCAGCCTCCACCGCTGCAAGTGATCTTTTGTGGTGCGGACAAGGCAACGATCGCCGGCGCAAACCGGCGCTTTGTTGTGCCAGCTAATGAGAGAGTGGAGGCTCGTGTTTGGTTCGAGGTTCGTTGTCACGCGCAGTCACCGGCACGGCATTATTTTTTGCTGGGATCGTCGTTTTTTCGATCGGGTTTTATGGATCTTCCACTCCTGGAACCAAGCTTTATGCTGAACTTCAAAGAAGTAAAGTTCCCTAACTCCACGTCGCTTTCTTCCAATTCCAGTCGATATTATTGCTTTTTGAGCAAATTCCATTCACATTTGGCCGGCAAATGTCTTTTTGTTGGTTGTGTCTCGCTGTCTTCATGCACACCAATCAACAATACAACGTTTCTTGTCTGCTTATTCAAAAGTGTATTTTAGTCACAGTTTTGCTTCAAAATCAACTTTATTGAGCGAAACCGGAACTCATTCGAGTTTTCGGGAAGCCGTTAATAATTCAGAGTTCAGGGGCCATTTGTCCTTTACGCGTTCGGTTCGGGAGCTTTTTCCATGGCTTGTTGAGACTTGCCATTTCATGTTTTGAACACCGTTTGGGTGTTCATTTCTTGTGGCCGATCATTTTGTTTCAAGCTGTTATTTCTTGATTCTTTCGATCACATAGAGCCAACATTTTACGAAATCCACCGGAATCGTCCCAAATTATCTTCTTTTCCGGCGAAATTTTTACACACCCACTTGGGTGACGCATAGGAAGCGTGCTCCAAGTTTGCCGTGCTTTGTGTAGATTCGTAATAGGTGAGGTTATCAATTTGGCGCTAAAAGGAGATCACTTACTTGACTCATTGTTCTGTGTACATTTGTTCGCCTCAAGCCGCTTTGTTCGTTTTTGGGATTTTTGTGATTTTTTGGCGTTTAAGCTTACTAAACGGAACAGCCCGTCTTGTACATACTTAAAAGATTAAACAAATCAAAAAACAAAAAACAAAAGCTTCTTTACAAAAAGACTTCCTTTTTGAATGCTATTAATAAGAAGAAACACTTTTGGAATTAATGAGGCCATTAAAATCTCTGCAAACCTCTGCAAGTTGGCGCGAACAGAAGGCGAAATTAATGAAGTTTTGAGGGACGAGCAAAGGAAAGTGTCGTCTAGACTTTTGTGCCTTCACAAACCTTTGCCTCGTCCCAAAAGAGCTAAAACTGGCCGAAAATCTTCCGGGAGCGCTTGCGGAGCCCAATTTGGACACAAAAAATCTTCCTCGTTTTTTGACTTTCAATTGTTTTAACATTTAAGTGTACTTGTTTGATTGCATGTAAAAGCTAATGTTTCAAAGTGCCGAACATTTTGTTGTCGAGTGATTATTTCCGTGCAAACATTGAGATCTTTAGAACAAAAAGTCAGCTGTTTTTCAAACTCTTTAAATGCAATATCTATTAAGTCTGTCAAGTTTTTCAAATCTTCAAATACATTAACAATATCTATTAAGTCCTGTTAAGTTTGTCAAATCTTTAATGACATTGTTGTATAGTTTGTTATATCAATTATTCCTGAATTGCACGCAAAAAAGCCGGTGGCCATTCTCCACCGCTTCGAACCAATTTGGCGGCTGTTGGTCATGTGAAACATTTTTCGCGGGAGAATTGTGACCAGCGGCCATTGACTTGCACTTTTTTCCTCTCTTCCGTCTCAATCTCCGCCGCTTGTTTTGGACAAATTGGCAGTTGTGGTCCTTGCTTATGATCTTCTTTACGCTTTATTTTCTCTGAAATCTCCTCTTTCTTTAATTGATTGAACATTCTGCATTTTTGATGTGTTAGTTGCACAAATTTTGACACTTCGAGTTTTCTTTGTTTTAGTCAAAAATAGTCCAAACAGTGCTCAAAGAATTCAACGCTTTTCATTTCACTTTTACGACATTTCGGGGAAATTTGCAAATTCCGTCGGAATTCAACAACCTGGAGATTCAGCGCTCTCAACCGCCACAGCACAACTGATTCACTGTTGGCTGCGGAACACAAAGTGGTTTTTGCGGAATGTGCTGTTGATCGGCGCGGTGTCTGCACGACAACGAATAGCCACTACATGTGCATTGTCCAGTGTTTTGCGCTGTTACAAATGACGTAACATCTTTAACATCTTTTATTTAGCACATTTGACATCTTTATCTATTTAATCATTAAAAAACACCTATCCGTATAGTGAATAGCTTTCTTTTTGGATCTTTGAGCATCCAAGGGAGCAGCAATAAATGTCTGCTTGTGTTTGCTTGGCGAATAGGGGATGTTGGTGTCGTCGCTGAACAGATCCTCGTCGATCCTCCAGACGCACGACGGAGAAGTTGGTTGGTGGTTGTGTTCGGTGCGCGTGTCTTTCCATCAACCAGGCAGACGATGTCTTCACACACAAGTTGCGCGCTATTGATTGCAAGCGCATGACTTCTTGTCGTTGGGACTTCTTATGAGTTGGCTGGATTTCCAGCGAGCTGATCCGTTTATGGATTCTTGTTTGAGTTATTTTTGGAATGCGTTGAACGACAATTCTTCGAAGCGACAATTCTTTTAAGTATTGATTTGTTTTGAGTATTGATTTAAATGTTTATAGTGTATGTTTTGAATCTAGATTGATCATTTGGTCTCTGGATTATTTTGGAAGTATTTTGCAAGCTTTGCACAAATTAAAGTCTGGATGTATTGCAGTACAAATTCCAACCCAATTCCACAAATTACCCAGATCACCCAATTACGCACTCATCCACGAAAGTCCAATTAGAGATTGGTTTGCGTAACTGCACGCGGCGCACTTGCCGTTCACGCAATACATGATACTCAGCTTCAAATTTTCAAGATTCCTCTATGTTCGCCAGCATCGATCCGGTTCTCTGCAGCATCGCTCCACAAATCCACTTATCATACTGGCGCAGCAAACTTTCTCCCAACTGAAAACTCACATTGCCGACGCAGATCCGGCGGCGGCACAATATGACTGGGTTTTCGATTTCGTCTGCACCTTTGAACACTTTATTAAGCATATTTGTGTTAAAAGCTGCAGCTCCCTCGTGCTAATTGGGCTCTTTCCCAATACCAGGCGACGTGTCAGTAGAACAGAGACAACAAAAACAATTGAAGGTGTTGGGGAAGACAATCGGGCTGAATTAGCTGGAGGCGCGTGCGCGAAGAGCTTCAATGGAGACAATCGATTTTTTCTTCATGTGTAGGAGCGCAAATTTGCATTGTTCGCTTTAGTTCTTGATTTTTGTGTTCCCGGTTTGGCTTGTGAAACTGTTTCTAGCTAATACAATTTTGTTTAAATAAATTTAATATTTAACTTGACCGAACGCTGTTTTTCAAGTCACTACAAAGTTTGTCCATTTTTATGAAAGCTTTTCAAGTTATCTTATTTTTTGCGACAATCTAATGTTTGAAATTAATTATATTTATTGTATCCACGAGCCTAATCAAAAGATTAAACTTAAACCGACTTCCTCCTCCGGTCACTCTGCGCAAAATTTGGTGGCGAGAGCGACTTCTACTGGCTTGTGCTTTTTTGTACTTGCCCACCACCAACTGACACACATAGTTGTCCACTCTCGGTGAGCGGCGCTGAGCGGCGCGGACCGCCTTTGCTCAACACTCTTGGCTCAGTCCCTTCAAACACTTCCTCCTCTTACCATTCAATTCGAACTTAAACAGCTGATCCGCCTGGTCATTTGATTGGTTTAAATATTTTGATTCGTTTCATCTCATTAAACTCTTTGCTTTGACTAACTTTAATTAAAACTTACTCGATCGTATTGCAATCATAAAACTTCTTTAAACATTTGATTTAAAGATCTGCTTTAAAGATTTGAGATTTATGTTTATAGTTCCACAACATCAACCTCCTTTGCATCATCACAGTAGCCGTCCCGTTCATCCTTCTTTAGCTTCTTTGCCTACGAGCAAACTTCGTTCGAATTCATCTAGTTTGCGTCGAGACTCTTTGGATTCGGTGCAGAGACGAGCCACCGGATATTCTTCCACAGGCGTTACTGCTTCGCATTATCCTTCAAGTTTGTGGCCGCCATCACGTTTTGGTCTGACATCGAGCCAATCAACCGACGCTTTACTGTCTGCGCGTTACCTTTATCACAATCCTTTGCTGTTGTCGTCTTCGTCCAATTTGCTGAAAGATTTGCTTTTGGGCCCCGATTACGGGCACGGATGGCTTGCCACAAATAGCGGGCGACTTTCCAAACTGGGTTTGTTTTATGGAATACTTACATACTTGAGTACTTTTTATAACATGCAAAGAAAGAGTTGTTCTGTCTGTGATATATGTTTGTTCTCATTTTTGCACTGATCCGGCGAGTTTGAAAGTTCATTTTCTGCAAACACGCGTTACTCCAATGCAAATCAGCGCGTTCCACACTGCAAGCACACATATGGACTGTGCTCGCGTTCAAAAATTGCTCCGATTGCTGTTGCCGATTACGTATTGTTTTTGTTTGAGCATTGAAACTCTGTTATCCATTTGATTGTTGGAACGTTGTTATCTAACAATTAAAACAATTCTGACGATTCATAAAAACGTTTCGTCACTTTCTCATCTTTCGCGCATAAACAAATCAGAGATGCAGATGTTAGAGGTTTTTTCTCGTTCGTTCAATGTGTATGCTGTCTATGTTTATTTTTCATCTAATGGATTTGTTGTTTTTTGCGACAACAACGAAAGCTATTTGTTTGCGTGTGGAATTTTTGTTGATTATCAAAAATGTGATTACTCGATTCATTTAAGCTGTTGAATGCATTTAGTAATTATTCCAGTTTCAGACCACCATAGCATGGCATTAGTGTCTCATTCGACAATCGGTGGTCCCTCTCAATTTCTCGCTCAATCAAACCAGCCAGCGGCTGAAGCCGGAATTGTTGTGGTTGGTGGTCAGCAACAGCAGGTAACTAATGTTAATTTTAATCACCTTTTAAATAATTCAAACAGCTCACGCGATAACATCAAATGACGCATATGTTTAAATGCAAATGAGTGCTCGTTAAAAAACAAATCATTCTTTTAAACAATTCAACATCAAATTTAATTGTTCGACATTTCAGCAAATAATGAACGCCGGAAAACCTGGATCGAGCAGTGGAAGCTCAATCAGTGGGAGCGATTCCCTAAGCGGCTCTTCAAGCTCGACAACTGTACCCTCCCATTTAAACAATGTCCGGTATGGGCACCAACACGCTCAACCTGCGCATTATGGGCATCATCAACAAGCTCAGGCCGCCATGATTCCGAACGGAAGTGTAAGTGTTCTTTAAAACAACAGTTGTATATTTTAAATGTTTAGCCGTCAGATGCCAACCATCTCGTCAAAGCCTTGTTCTCAACAAATGCCAGCCTGTACAATCAACAGGCGTCTCCTAGACGCGCAACCGAACCTGACAAGCCAATTGGTTATGGAGCTTTTGGCGTTGTTTGGTAATACTTACTAACTTGAACAGAGTGTTATTTCATCATTTAGGTCCGTAACTGATCCGCGCAGTCAAAAGCGCGTTGCATTGAAGAAAATGCCAAATGTTTTCCAGAATTTGGCTTCGTGCAAACGTGTTTTTCGAGAAATCCAGATGTTGGCCTCGTTTCGACACGACAACGTTCTGGGCTTGCTAGACATTCTTCATCCTCCGAATCAGCACTTCTTCCAAGAAATGTAAGTATCGATTTTGGCGCCAAAATTCAAACAATATCCGGTCGCTTGAAAAAACATTTGACCAATTAGTTTTCGAGACAATTAGCAGGTCGCGCTAGGTCAAATCTGATTGACACGCACTTTGCGGTGCCAAGCAGTGAGAGCCGTTTGTTTTGGCCGGGCTCAGCGCCAAGCGTTCTCCTGGTTTTCGGAGATGGCACCCGCCACAGCGCGCACTTTTCATTTGATTTGGCCGACTCGCGCGACCTTGTCGACAAGTTTTGAATAACTGAATAGATTTGAAAAAATTGAAAAGACTGTCAGTTTCCATTTACATCAAACAAATCAAACGATATTTGAAAAGTTTGAATACGAACATTATTATTTTAGTCATGTTCTTACTGAACTCATGCAATCCGATCTACACAAAATCATTGTCTCTCCACAACAATTGACCGTTGATCATGTTAAAGTCTTCATCTATCAGATTCTACGTGGTCTCAAATATCTGCATTCAGCTAAAATCCTCCACAGAGACATCAAGCCGGGCAACTTGTTGGTCAACAGCAACTGCATTTTAAAGATTTGCGATTTCGGCTTGGCAAGAATTTGGGACAAATCCGACACTACATCCAACATGACCCACGAAGTAGTGACTCAATACTACAGAGCGCCCGAATTGTTGATGGGTGCAAGAAAGTACACTGGAGCAATTGACGTTTGGTCAGTTGGCTGCATTTTCGCCGAACTCCTTGGACGTCGAATTCTTTTCCAAGCACATGGACCTATTGAACAACTGAATCAAATTGTCGCTCTTCTCGGCACCCCGACTCCAGAAGCCATGAGAACAGCCTGTGAAGGAGCAAGAAATCACGTTCTACGGAATTCTCGTCACCAACATGATCCTGCACGCTTAAACAGGCAATTCCCGTTGGCTGGGCAAGATGCAATTCAATTGCTGACTGAAATGCTACAATTTGATCCGGTAAGTATTTAAAATAACGTTGTTTGTTTCACTTCTCAAATTATAGGACAAGAGAATCAGTGTTGTGGACGCTCTTCAAAGTCCCTACTTGACAGAAGGTCGTTTGCGTTTCCATTCATGCATGTGTTCTTGCTGCTTCAATGCTTCGAAACGAGGTGGTCGCAACTTCACAAATGACTACGAACCAGATGTAAGATCATAAACATTAAACATTGTCAATGTTCAATATCTTTTCAGCATGACCGACCATTCAATCCATTGTGGGAGAAAGAACTGTCCAGACTGTCGATGTTCGAGCTACGTGAGCGGATGTACAACTACATCATCGAGAGAAAACCTCTCTACGACACACCACTGTGCATCAACATCAATTCGGCAACTTTCAGCGAATTCCAGCAATCAAGTGTTGCCCAGCCGTCGGAGCTTCCGCCTCCTCAACAAACTTGGGACTAAAGTTCGACTCCACGCCAATATTCAATGCATCGTCCAGTTTTGAACATTTTTATTCGTTTAAGTGCAATTTCTGCGTAGATTAGGTTGCCAATTACCACTCGTGTGCAATATTTTTATGATTTGAAGGCCTTGCAAGACTCGCTGGTGAGTCTCGGCCTACTTGTTGACTCAAAACCACTCTTACACTGCCTACTTGATCCCCCAAGTGCTGCTCATTCTTGTTGTCGACGAAGAAAGCAGATGCAAAGCATTCATTGTTTAAAGTTTGCATCTGCTACCTCGTCAGCAATTCCGTAAATAAGTGCTTTTCCTACCCTCTCAAACAGCCAATTGCCGGACAGTCTTTGTGATTAGCCCCACGCGGGTTCTGTGCGCCAACTTCTTTCATACATTGAATCTATTCTTGCTACATCTCTCTCCCCCAAACAAATCTTTCATTGAACGGCCATTTCACAACAACAATTCTTTCCCAAAGGCATTTTGTATTTCAGTCCAAGTTCCAGTCTAAGTTCTATTCCAGCATAAAGATGAATTTTATAAATTCAACGATTGCTTCCAACTCTTTCAGTTACTTACTCCCTCGCTTCAACCGAAACAAAAGTGCTATTCGAAACGTTGCCAGCAGCAAACGAAGATTTCCAACCACAAGTCTTTCATCTGTATTTAGTGGAATTATTCAACAAAATCTCTCCGCGCACCTTCTTTCCCTGAATCATGTTTAAAGCCCCTTCGAAGTCTTTCATTTCTCTCCTATTTGATGGTATTTATTTGTACGCGGGTTTTGTGCTCTTCCACCAAAGTCTTTGTATATTGTCGACGGAAAGGCACAAAATCCACTCAATTACTCTAATCAGTATCTATCCAAGTGTAATTAGTCATTTAAGTGCAGAGGTTGTTTCCCTACATAATAGCTATCCGTTCTCCACCACAACGTTCCTAAAACGTCTTCATCCTGAATGAACGCCTCTTTAATGCGCTGCAAAGTGCCTCCGAGGTCTTTCGCCGATCCGTTTGATTTTTGGTTTCTGAGTGTATTGGCCAATTTGTAAGTTATGTTGTTCTCTCCTGTATCATGCATATTATTCATTGATTGTTGTTAGTAGATTAGTTTATGTCGATTCATGTACATTACCCATGCAAAATGACGACAAATAAACACTTGTAGCCATTTATTCGGACTTTACTCAACATTACTTAGCATTAATTAGCATTGTTTAACAGTATTTACAGACAATGATGATCATTCGAGCTTTTGACGTTTCTGTTCCGGCTTCTCTTCTCGTTTTTCGTCAACGTTGTTTGCGGCATTTGAAGTGCTCGGCTTGTTTTTGTCAATTAGAGGCATTGGGGGTTGAAGAATAGCCATTGGTTTGTAGAGTGGTGGCAAGAATTTAAGAACCTTTCCGTACGCTTGTGGACTGTACAGCTTGCAATTTCGACGAACAGCAAATAATGACTGATGGAATAACGTTTGAGGTTCTCTAAAAGCGTTGTTTTAAAAGCATTTTGTTTATATGAAAGAACTCTACCGCAAAGCAATTTTTTGAATAACGATTTCACTTGGAATTGAATGTTTGTCGTGAATGCACAAGGTTGCCGTTCCCAATTCATCTACATGTATGTCCAGTACTTTCAGCGTTGTGATAATAAAGAGATTTTAGAAGTCTGAGCGAATGTGTTTCCATGTCAATCATAAAAATGCCAAAGTTTGTGTGATGAGTCGTCATCCATTTGCCAATTGCATAACCAAGATTTGAAGATACATAGTGACATTTGCGCTAAACATAACAAGTAAAGTCTATTTGATGACACTTACCGGTAAATGAATTATGTGCATGTCATATGGAATGTCGACGTCGAACAGTTTGTGAAACTGTAAGTGTTTTTCTCCGGTTTGTTCCAAATGAAATTCACCAAACTTCAGTTCCAGAGTTTGGTATTCACTGTCATCCGACTCCATTATTCCGCTTTGATCTTCCTTTATAATCAATCCTTGGAGTCTTTCTCCATCAAGTCGCGGACAGAACAGTTCGCAGTTTATGTGAAGTATGTCGGTGCTCATTATGATCTGATCGTTTTCAACTCGACCAACATAAACGGCGTACACCAAAAAGTCGACCATGCTTAAATAGGCAAACTTCTTGCGGTCATTGAAGTCGAATACAAGGTTGGTAGCAATAGCGCAAATCTCTTTAGTTTGCAACAAAGTGGCTTTCGATTTTTGCAGATCGAGACTGACCAAAGATATCAACAGGTTCTCTTCATCGGGATCTTCTTCCACAAAGAGCAAGTATTCCGGGCTGATTATTTCTGACCAAAAACAATAACTGTTTTCAAACTCCAGTGATGCCTTTCCGTCTATTTTGAACTTTCTAAATAAGACAGAACAGTTATTTAAGTTACAAATAGTTAGTTTACTTGTGCTGTCCGTGGAAGTTGTCTATTAAATAAACACACTTTCCCGGATCGTCGTAACTAAAGCACAGGGTGTAGCGTTCATTCAGGAGTCTATAGTTGAATCGGTCGTCTTGCAAAAATGTGTCGATTTCGTTTTTTGCACGTTCATACATTTCCATCACAATCACAAATTGGCACATGCACCCGCTTGCCAAATCTGAAAACACTCTTTGAAAACATTGTTTTTAATAGCGTTACCTCTGAAATATTGACTCAGCCAGTCGCGAAAAGGATTCGTATCCATAGATTGAATTAGTTCAGAAACGTTGTCCAAAAACTCAACATCATCCAGCGCGGAACATTTATTCCACACTTCTTCTCTTGAATGGCCTTTTTGGAAGAGATGTTTAACAAACTTGTTAAAATCCGAATTCCACAGCTGACGTTCTTTATCCGATAAACTGGCTTCGACGGCAGATGGACCTTGTTCGTTGGCTTTATCGCCCATCTCGCTCAATTACTAGTTAGATGAGAGGAAGAAGTTAAGCGACGCAATCGAATTAATTTCGTTGCTAAGCTACACATTAATGTTTAGATGTTGTCGTGTTAAGAAAATTAAAAAAATACAAATTGGCCAGTCAATTCAAACTTTCATGCACACGATTGCCGACTGCGCCCTTGTTGGTGCAGGGTGTTTTTGAATAAATTTGACCTTTAACGACAGAAACGTTACATTTGTTTATTGAATACTTAAAACATTTTACAGCAAGAATCGAAGTTTTGAACGCATAAACTTTGTTTTTTGTCGAGACGTCGGATATGAAAGTCTGATTTCCGGTTCATAAACAAAAAGAAGCATCAGTAGCACAATAACTGAAGCCACCAAAGCTCCAAACAGTATACAGTTAATGTTAACCAACAGATCATTCCAAGAATCTACAGCTTCCGCAACTTCTTTTTCGACATACTTGTTTGCGTATTCTTCAAGGGCTTTGCCGAGTGGAACGTCCAACCTTAGAGCTTCTCGGAAAGCAATGAAAGAAACGAGACTCGCTAAACTTGAGCATGTTTAAGAAGCAATTTTATTTAAAGAGACTCACACAATCGATTGAAAGCATCCATATAATTCATTCTTGCAATTGCATTTAAGTGGATCGGCAGGTTTGAAATGAAATAAACATGAATGACTTCGATAATATGCAGTGACCGGATGTGCTTCTTCGTGATTCATTTTAATGTTTTTGATTAGTTTATTCAAGTAAATGTACTGGGTGGACCGAAAAACGTAAACACAAAAAGCAAAAAAGACAATCAAAAGTTTCAAACACAAACAATTTTTGCTTTTTGTGTTAACGTTTTTTTGGCCCACTTTGTATACAAACAAAGTTCACATTATTGCACACTTTTTGACTAACTTTTTACATTTCTTTAAAGCTTTCACGTCTTGAGACGTTGTTGTTGTTAAAAACTTCTGTAACAACTCAAAGTTTGGAGGAAGTTTATAGAGATCATTCTTGTAAAGCGTTTTATGTTTACGAATTGCAAATAAAGTTGTCGTGAATAAACGTTCTGGCTGGCTGAAACGTACTATAAAGTTGAAAAGTCCATTTAAACAACTCACTTTATGCAAATCCGATAAACTTCATACGGATTATTCTGTTCACAAATGCAGTTTGATAAAATAGACAAAGTTCCGGTTTCTTTATCGAAATGACAGTCTAAATTTGTTTTGAATTTTGTGCTGAATTAAAAACACATACCGCGTATGTCGGAATAACTAAACTTGATGTCAACTTTGATTTCAGTCAATTCATATGTTTTTGAATCAAAAGTGTAAAGCATATTTTGTTTGGTGCTTTGCCAATTTGAACGGAAGATAAAGCAAAGATCGCTTGTCCAGTAGAAATCAAACGCCTTAAAACAACTAGATTTATAAAGTTCATAGCAGTGCATAACTTACATTTTGTCCATTTAATTCGCCATTTCTTATTGATTCCAAAACAAACAGTCGATCGAAAGAAACAGATTCTGCTTTGCACTTTAAATCATATTCTCCGTACGCAAAAATGGGTGCATTGTTTGCCGGACCAAAGCGTCTATTCGGAGTAAAGCCTTGAATCTTGTCGCCATTAAAGTTAATTGAAGTTAGAACGTTGTTGAAGGTGGAGATTGTGTTGTCAATTAGAAGTTCTCCGTCTTTAATGTGCATTTTTTGTAAGTTCCCGTCGTTATTGATTGACATAATAAGAATGTTTCTCCGATCACTAGAATCGGGAATAATGTAAATACTCTTTTGAAACTTGAAAACAGAAGAAACATGACATTCCATCTGCTCAATATCCATTTTCAGTAAGTAAATAGTGTATTCTCGTTAACTGAAATTGAATGCAGACAATAGAAGATACTCGAAATCAATAACGTCGAAATCAAACGGTTCATACTTTCCTCGTTTTTGAAGTTTGGCGTCTATTTTGAATTGACTAAAACAACAAGTTACTTTAATGTCTAAATAAAACGCACCGTTGTTGTTCATAATAGTTGTCCATCAAATATAACTGGATCTTCTCCGAGTCAATTGAATAGTTAAGGCCGATCATGTAACGGTCGTTTAAAAACTTCAAAAGATCCGTGTTCTTCGGCCATTTGGCAATTTTTGACATTGTGACTGAAAACAAAGAGTTTATTTAATTGATATGGAACGGCGCAGAATACAAAAAACGTCATCATTTACGAAAAAGCCAGCAGAGTGGGCCTTTTTGGAACAAAAGGCGTTTATTTGAAAGCCTGAAGAAAGCGCAAAAAATAACCCCAAGTATTTTTGATGATGACTCATTAAGAAGCAAGCGCACACTTCTATGTAGCAAACAAGCGGAAATAGATAAGGTCGCCCACTAAAAATTACAAAATTGCGTTCCGGTTATTTAAAGTTGTCTATTTTAAACACTAAGAACACTGAGAACATTAAGAACAAAATGACCTCAAGTCAAATCAAACAACAAACTTTTACACACAAGCAAATGACACTTATACACACTACCTCGCAGCTATTTACAACCCAAAGTGTTCAAGGTGTTTTTTACACAAGTACCTAAAGATATTTACAAACAGATTGCCACATCTTTTAGTGTTATTTAAGCCAGCATAACAATCACTTTGTCTCATTTGTTATCTATTTTTAGATAAATGCATTTGTTTTCGCAAAAACGAATTTATGACGTTGAGAAAAAAGAAGTTGTTAGGTTCACTTTGAATTTTGTTGTTTTTACGTTTTTAAATTTCAGTCAGCCAAGCCAAAATGTGATCGTCGTTGAGTTGCAAGTCCGTTCAATTCTGTGCATTTTGGGTTTGATCACCATTGCGTTGTGTGCAATTTTCATGGTCGGGTTTCTGGCAATGACTTGTATTTGGACAACTTGTTGGACACCAAACACTCAAACCGATTCAGCAACTTCGATGCCAGTCAAAAACGAAACACTTTTGATCTCACTTCCAAACAAGTCTCAAATACCGAAAAAACCCGAAGTGTCGCGTAATCTTTTGAACATTACATGCAAGTCGTTGGTTGGTCAGTTTGATGGAGTCTTTCACAACAAACGCCGTCCAAACAAGAAGCAGCAAGTCCAGCTCGAATTGAAACTTAAAATTCCCAGAGATAACAACTTTTTTGCCACATACAAATGGAATCCGGCTTTAGCTTTGACAGGAGATACTTATCTTAACTACAACTATGACGGCGACTGGCGAGGGTAACAATTACACTTTGCTTATTCAAGTTTAAAAGCAATTTTAGTTGGGATAGAATTTACGACACCACTTTGCGCCAGATTAACTCAGAACAGCACCTGGAGATTCGCTTCAACACTGACGGTAATCAACACTTCAACATTGCCTTAATTTGTTCTGTTTAGACATAACTTCAAACTGGATCATTTTCTATCAACCTACATTTGACAATCAATTTCATTTGTTCAACACCGACGGTCAATGCACAAATCAACCAGCTCCACTACCGACTGATGACCAGCATCTAAATAACAAGTACGTCTTTTGAACTTTTGCTCTTGAATAAAATTGATACTTCTTTAGTCAGCCAGACCCAAAACTCTATTCAGCTTGTTGGTGCTGCGGCGACGTTTACAATCCAAGTCCAGAGCTAAACTGCCCTAAACTTCCTTTTTGAATAAACTGTACGATTTATGTGTTCAATAAACCTTTTTAAACAACTCTTCAAAGCTACTTTAAAAAACGAAGAATGTTTTGTTGTTCTTTCTGTTCAAATTTCTCACAACAAAGGTCATAAAACTGTAGTGACTTTCTAAGTCAGCCGTTTGGCGCGATTTGCCCACCTATGCGCATGCAAATCAAGATCAAGCATGCCAGTCAAAGCCAACTCTTTGGATATGAACGCGCACCTTCTTTGAGTATAAACACTTTTTTCAGTTAATGGCGAAGTTTCCAAGACTTGACGTCGAAACAAACAACGTTCCTTTGAAGTAACTTGCAATTTAAGCCTTTAAAAGATATCCTCAAATGCTTTCAGCCAGCCCGAACACTGCCTTGTTGTTATAAGCATGCCAACTCGTTCGATGTTCCGCTTTCTGGTTCTAATTGGAATTGCAATGTGTTCAATTTTTATAATTGGTTCACTTGCGGTTACTTGCATCATGACTTCTTGTTGGATAGGGAACTCGAGACCGCCGCTTAGAAATGAAACTCTTATGCTTCTGACTTCTTTGACTCATTGGGACGGTAAAACTTGCAACAATCTTTCTATTTTAAATGCATCTTTTTAGACGAACTAACCAGAATGTACTTTCTGCGATACACTTGCGGTAAGTGCTTTTGTTTAAACGAACTAAAATGGATAATTGTTTAGGTCTTCCAAAAAAACTCTGGCGTTATTTGCGGTGAAAGTTCAACTCGCTTTTTACTTTGCTGCAAACGAGTACAAATGTGTGCCGTTTGGGTACAAAGGCTGTGGAGGCAATCGTAAGTTATTGAAGTTAAAAAACACTTTTTACAACTTCTGTTTAGAAAACAACTTCAAAACGCCACAAGACTGTTACAACACTTGTTCTTACCTGCTTAACGCTGTTGGAGACTTAATTTGGAGAGAAATGCCACCACCGCCAAAGACACAAGACGATTGCTGTAAGTTGTTTAAATGTGATTAGTTAAATCGGCTTAATCTTTAGATCTGAAACCAGCTGCCGGAACTTGCTTGGCTAACATTCCCCGTTATTTCTATGATCAAAAAACTGGAAGTTGCCAAGAATTCAATTACGGTGGCTGTGACGGGAATGCAAATAGGTTTGGAACTCTTGAAGAATGTCAACGTCTTTGTGCTCCTGACCAGTTAGATGAAAAGTCTCTTTTACCACGTAATTCGAACATCTAAATAATTAAACATTGTTTATGTCAATTTAAGTCCGAAACTCGAAGACCATTCGTTAATCTTCAATGCAAATACTGGAAAGTTCGTTTCGGTTGAAAGTGGTCGATTGGCTTGCAATCAAGATAAGTCTAAAAATGGAGAACGTTTTGAGTTGGTGGAAAGGGGCAGTAAACTTGCATTCAAAACTGCAAATGGATCGTTACTGTTCTCGTGAACAGTTTGGCCGCAACATGCAATGTGATCGTGTTTTAGCTCTGGATTGGGAACTCTTTACAAGGATTAACAACACGGATGGATCAGTTTCGTTCAAGTGTTCAAATGGCAATTACCTATCAAGCGAAAACGGAGTCGGCGGAATGACCTGTGTGCGTGATCATTTAGACTTCTGGGAAAAATTTATCATTCATTAAGTAAATGTAATTGCTAACAATGTTGCTAATTCTTTTTAGTTACTAACAACATTGCTAATAATGTTTGTTATAATAAATGAATACATTTCAAAATCGGGTTAGTAACGCTTTGCATATAAACAATATGAGTAATGATGTTTGGTGTTCACATTGCTGATTAGTCCTCTAAAGTCTCTAAAGTCTCGATTTCGACAAGTTCAAAGAAAAATAACAAGTCTGATTTTCTCGTTAGTCTTTCGTTTTTTCGAAAAAGGCTGTTCAAATATTTGGTTCAAAAGGTAGAACAAACTCCGGATCTCGCACGCTGTGATCATCATAAAAGGTCACTTTTTGGTCGTTTTTAATCATTTTTGAACGACTTCCTCAAAAAACAGTGGCTGTGCAAATAAAGTGACGGTCTACGCGTAATCAGACCAAGAATTTGGTTCCGCGAACGTAAACTTGTTTATTTGAATTGATCTTTTGTGGAATAGGAATTTTAATTGAAAGTTTGAGTATTTAAGCGGCTGGAATCGCGATTAGAATCAAGCTTGTCTGTTCATTAAAGTCTTCTGTATATTCAGTCTTTGGAGAGTCTCAGCTCAAAATGTTCTTCATCTTGGTTGCACTCTTTGCTGTGGCAAATGCCGACACTACAATCACTCTTGTCAACAAGTGCCCTCATCCGATTTGGCCGGCTTTGTGGGGCAATCCGCAACCGTCGACGAAAGGATTCAAATTGGACGGTATGAAGTCTTTTAAAGTAACATGATTAATGCTGTTTTTAGCCGGTAAGTCGATTCCAATTCGAATTCCAACCCATTGGGATGCTGGGCGCATATGGGCGAGAACTGAATGCACTGGAAGTGACGGTTCTTTAACGTGTAAAACTGGAGATTGTGGCAACAAATTGCAATGTATCCACACCGGAGAGAAACCAGCCACATTAGCGGAGTTTACTATGAATGGAGCCGGCGGTCAAGTCTTCTACGATATTTCCTACGTCGATGGCTCCAATGTTCCAATGACTATTAAACCAGTTGCCAACACCTTCAAAAAAGAATCCGGACAATACAACTGTGGCACTGCTGGCCAATGCTCTAAAGATTTGCGTCAAGCTGCTGATCCAAGCATTCTTTTCAAAGTTAATGGAAAAACTCTCGGTATGTACAAACAATACACTGCTTAACAAAAGTTATAAAACAATAAATTATAGGAACCTGGGCTGCTTGCTCTCCAATCACAAACAACAATCCGCAATATTGCTGCTCTGGTGCTCATGACAAACCAGAAACTTGCCCAAAATCTGCTATTCCAAACAAATTCTACGGTGCCTTGAAGAAAGTGTGCCCGCAGAGCTACTTCTACGCGTACGATGACCGTCTCAGCACCTGGACATGCCGTCCAAGCAGTGGCCGTACAGCTCCAGACTTTGTCGTGACCTTCTGTGAAGTAACTGGATTGCAAGGATAAGAATTCCAATTCATCATGTACAAACAAATTCATTGTGTACAAAATAACCTGTAAAATAAAATAAACATGTTGTGACAAATTAATTCGGTTCAAACATCCAAAGGACTTTTTGAAAACACGAATTCAGTTCCGCATTATTTGCGTGCTTTCGAGGTTTAATTTACACAAGTTCATCTTTAAGATTTTACACAGAATTGAAACACGGTTTGTTACTTTGAATGCTTTCAGCGATTTGCGTAAGCGCTCAAATTGTTTGTTTTCGTTTTTTCGCGCATCACAAGAAAGTGGAAAAGGAGAGAAAAGTGATCGACTACGTGTGTTCCTAGAAGTAGTCGTTTATTCGTGGTTTGTTACGTAAAAGGCACTGCTTCCGCCCTCCACTTTTACACTGTTCCAAATGCTTTATATAGGTTGAAAGTCGGTGATTAAATTGTTTTCCGGTAGTGTCATTTAAGTTAACTGCTTTTCTTTATAGCAGGAAGTTTTAGTACTTTAACGAGTCTTTAAACTCTATTTATAAACTTGCTTTTTAGACAAGAAACAGCAGTTCTAAAATGGGCCGGCGAAAGTAAGTCTTTTAAACAACAATCCCTTTAAATGGCATGCATATTTTAAGAGCACTAATGAACGGAGAGCGAAAGACTCAACAACAACTGTCTGATGAGTATCGTCGGAGAACTTATTGCAACGCCGACTTACTTCAAAGAATCTTCGCCTACATCGGATTAGATTCTTACCCAACAACTGAACGCCCAACAGACAGGAACTCAAAAGAGTTTGAAGAATACAATGCGCAATTAGACCAAATTGTATCAAACTTGTTCGAAAAGCATCGCGAACAGTTGATGCAACAAGAATCGGTTGGATTTAATGATGCGGTTAGTATTTGAAGAGTTGAATCAGTTCATTGTTCTGTGTTGTTTAGGCATCTCGCATAGCTAGAGCGGCTACTCCAAGTGTATTTCAACAAAAACAACAGTTTGACGTGCTGTCTAAACCAACTCCCATTCAAAAGTCGGCATCAACTTTGAAAATTCCGCAACCTGTTTACAAACAAAAACTGGGACTGTCTCAGTCATATCCAAACGCTAGTTTTTTGCACCAACCAAGTTTTGATTCACAATTTGACGCGCCTTACGTGGCAAACAATCAAGCTCTTCACTCCCCATATCCACAAATTTCGCCGAGCAACAGCTACACCAACGTAAACTTGCCACCTTCCAACTTCATTCAAATCCGACGAAACAAGCCAGCAAACTAACTCTTCCACTTCAACTACAAACAGTTATGACCGGACTTTCTTTGACTGGCTGGACGAGCAGATTTTCGAGATCCGCGTGACCGATTCGTTGTCCAAACAAACGCAATCGACAACTGATGTCACTCCAGCTTATCCACTTAATTCCGCCAAAATTGACTTCAATTCTTCTCTTCCGAATCACTTTAATCAGCAAACGTTTGATTGCAGTCAAGCCAGTCGAAAAGAATCAGGTGTGCACTTTCAAACAAGATTGATTGTTTTATGTTTACACTTTTAGACAACGATTCTATTTATTCCGACTTCTCCGATTCCTATCAAACGGCTTACAACCAGTCAATAAACGGTAAGTATTTAAGGTATTTTTAGATCCGGGCACTTTAAAACTCATATTTCAGCTTCCGATCAACAACCATTACAACAAAACGATCTTTGCTCACCGAATCGGCAACAACAAATTAAAGCCTTCCTTAAAAATTCGAACAAAAAGGTAGCGCGCCCAAAAAAGAGAAGTCAGCCAAGCACTATCAGCCGAGAAATGGCGAAACCTCCACCAAACACTTCTTCCACCGCTCAGCCAGGTCAAATCTCGCTGAAAAAGCAGAAAGATGAGCTGGAAAACGAGACTTGGCAAAAGCTCAACGCAAACATGTATATTCAGATGCTTCCGAACGAACAAAAGCCGAAGGCATCGAGGAAGTTGTTTGCCGAGCTTATCAAAATGAGCCTATAACCAGCAGTGTTTGTAAATATGCGAGTCTAATGGCTTCTTCCGTTTGTTCAAATAACAAGTTAAGTTTCTGTAGATAATGTGTTTTCAAATGTTTGAATCAATAAAGTCTGTGTTCGCTTTAAATTGTACGCAATTTGATTTCAGCAATTAACCATTACACCGATTGAGCGGTGGCGAGACGTGCACCAAACTAAAAACTTCCAACCTAACCAAGTGATCAAAGACATACTGGGGGGGGGGGGGGGGGGGGGGAAGGGGGGGGGGGGGCGGGGAGGGGGGAGGCGGGGGGGAGGCGGGGGGGGGGAGGGCTGTACGTTAAAAAAAACAAAAAAAAAAAAAAGGAACCAAAAAACAACAGGACGAACTTTTGGGACAACCTGACTGAACTTTTATAATTTGAAAGTCAAAACTTAATTCAAACATTATTGCTGTTTGCAACAAAAAAGCAAACAATCTTTGTGTTTCAAAACTTGTCAATTCGTAATTTTCTTTCTTGCAAATTTGAGTTTTCGAGAAAACGCAATTTGATTGCTCATTTTTTAAAAAGCGCAAGAAATTGTTTTTGCAAATAAACATTGCGCAATGTCTGTAAACGTCACTATTCCTAATTTTTTTGCTGATATAAAGTAGTTGTTGGAGCTTGTTTTTTGTTCAACTTTTTATAATGAAATGGATTAAATTTCCCTAAATTCACTATGAAGAAAGATCCTGTAATCTCTGAACAGATTGACAACAGTTTTATGCTTTTCAACAATAATTATGACCTTGAATGGGATTGTTCGTTTGAAGATAGTGGAAAATATAAATCAAATCCACTGGCGGATGACACAATTAAAGTTCAGTTTTTGAAGATAATCATAGCGTTTGTAGTTTCAAAGGCATGTTTAATAAATACAATCGTTGTTTTTCAGCTGCTGAACTTCATAGTTGCGTTAAAACACAAATTTATTGTAGTTGCAAATACGCACTATGAGGAGTTGTGTAAGTTTCTTAAAATAATTGACGAGGTAATGTTATTAAAGATCGGTTTGGTCAAGATCTACACTTAATGTTCAGCAATCCGATCAAATAGACAAATTGACTCGAGAAAACAAGCTGATTGAAAGTGAGAACTCAAAGTTGAAAGCAGTTATTGAAGAAAGCAATGCTCAACGCCTTTTTGGTCGGCGACAATTCATGCTAGGCAATCAAATTGCATTCACCTTATCTTTAAACTATGTTTGTTTAGCAAAAACCAGTACTAATTACTCGTTGATTGTGAAAAAGAAACCTCTACCAGTTTTGCCTCCAGACATTGCCAAGATGATGGAGAAATCGAGCAAAGTTGATTTTAGTGATTCGGTGCAAACAGAAGTTGTCATAACTGAAGCAAATCTTTTTATGAATACTTTTTAAACGTTTGCCTTTAGTTACAAAACAAACTCCAAGAATGCGGCTCCACAATTAAACAACAAAGCAACGTTCTTACAAATCTTTTCTTGCGAGTGATGGAGTTTTGTCCCGAATTATTGGAAGTCAGCGACGAAGTCGGTTATTTGAGTTAATTGTTTGAGTTATTGCATTAAATCCACACATTCAAACCAATAAAACAACTTTATTTCACGTCAATTGAATAAAGAAATAACCGTAAACACTGTCAGATCTGTTTGTAATTGCACTTCAAAAGATAAAGACATTCAAAAGCTAAAGAGATTGAGTAGGCTCATTAATGCACTTCAAAGTACTCATAGAAATTCAATAAAGCTCATTAAAATGCAAACTAGAAGAACGCTATGAAAGCAGTGACAAAGAAAGAAGAAGATCACAATGCTCTGAGGTTTGAAGGCGTAATTGCAGAGATCTCGTTTGAAGCAGATGTGAATGTCAGTGTAGTTGCCTCCAATGGCTCGCTCAATGTTGATTGGCATGTAGCCTGACTCTCCGTTCAACTCTGCAAGTTTTTAGTTATTAAAGAGAAGTTTAACAATAATTTAAGTAATCAATAACCTACTTCTGCGCAAATTTGTCTCGCAACTCTTAAAAGTGCAAATTATAAAAGTTTGATTTAAATATAATTCTTTACCTTTCCGACGACGATCTTTTCTTCATAGTAAGTTACACAACCATCGTCGTGGTATTGACATTGCTCCACTCGTTGTTGCATAATGCAGCTGTTGTGGTTGTTGCAGATGTAGCAGGTTCGGTACAGCTCGGCTTGGGTGATGGCAATCAAGGTGATGGCGACAGTGAGGCAACTGGAGAGTCTTCATTTTGATGGAATGCGCTCGCTAGAAACAATCAAAGCATTAAACACGACTTAAACTTGCACGAAAACAGAGCAACTAACCCGACATCTCATCTCCATCACAAATAATCAAAACACTCGTTTCGCAATCTTCCCACAAAATAAACGGACGCAATTTATTGTAAAAATGATCCGGCAAGGGCCAGAAATGATTGGCGAATGGTTCTTTGCCGTGACACTTGTTTGTTTAAATTTTGCAGGCGAACAACGGATGTAAATGCGCCAAATGATTCGTTCCCTGTTTCAAAGCAATTTTCTCAGATGTCCGCGTTCATTTTAACAAAACTGGCAGGGAGCGCAATCGGAAGCAATCATTTTGTCTTTCACAGTCTGTCGCAAAACATTGATCAATTCTAATTTATTCATTTCACTTGGAAAGTTTACATTTAAACAAACAAACAATTACAACATCTTTCAAAACCTAACAAGTCAAATTAGAGCACTTTCAAGCAAACAACAAGGAAGTCAAAGCGAAAAGCAGCAAAGTCAAAAGAGCCACATTAGAATTGGAGGAGAAATTGCACAAATCTTGATCATTGCAGTAGCAAGTTTCTGTTTCTTTTGACTTTTCAATGTATGTTTTGTTGTTGTAGTTGAAGTTCAAGATCTTGTAGTCCGAAATTGATCCGACTGAATACACTGCAAAGTTTTAAAGTGTTTAACTAACTAATTAACTTTAAAACACTTACAAACTTCACGATGGTTTTTCTTCTCATCTGTGTTCGAGTTGAATGGAGTGCAACCCTAAAAGTGAATTTGTTCGAAAGGTATTGCTTATCAAATACCTTACTTTGAGCAAACTTTGACCGTTCCACTTGATGTTAACACAGTTGTCGTTTGCGTTCTTGCATATTTCAACTTCTGGAGTCAAACAAGCTTCTTCAGAAGTGCATAAATAGCAATCGAGTGACGCAGAGATTTGAACAAGTGCGAACAGGCCAGCAATCAAGATCAATTTGGCTGTTTTCATCTTGAAGCCGAAAAGAAGTCACCGACTAAAAAGTTAGAAAGGTTAGCAAATAATGCGTTCAACATAAAAAGTGAATTAGATCGAAAAATCAAATTTCTTTTTGTTAAAAGAATATTGCGTCAACAAATGCGCTGCTGTGTCACCTCGTCCGAACAACACGTTTCAACGAACACACTTTTATAAATTGCATATGATTTAGAAATTGATTGCAAAAGCGGAGGAAGAACAAATTTGTGGCTAACTGTTTATGGCTGGGAAAACGCGCAGATAGCTTTCCCAAATGTGTTAAATTGCTTGTTATGTGTAATCTTTACTTATGAAATCTCACGTCAAATGCTTTCAATACAAATCATTTATTGAGCGTAAAGTATAGAGATTATTGAATAGAGTTTGTTAACGGAATACAAAACATGATCGGGATGCACAATGGAATCGGCCAAGCGGCAAACTTTAAACAAAAATAAAAACAAAGTTGACCGAAATGAGCAAAAGACGCGGTTCTTTTAAATGTTGCAGAAGTTTCTGTTGCGGCAAAAGCTGATAGATTCAAGCATGTTGTCATCTTGTTCAAGCACTGAATCCAACTTGTCATTCAATCCATAATCAGAAGGCTGAGCAGGGTTGTCTAAAAATATTGAGTGTTTTGTATTCAATTGCTCAAGTTTTGTTAGCAACTTACAGAAGAACTCCTCGCGATGTTTTTGCATCAAAGTCGAATGGAACACAGCCCTAAACAGTAAAGATTAAAGCGATCTTTCAATTTGATTTAATTACTTTGACCACTTCTTGATCTTCAACTTTTCCAACCATACAGCTATCCTTTCTCACTAGGGCATGTCTTAATTTCCGGATTTTCACATTCAGCTTTTGAAACGCACAAGTAGCATTCGAGCGAGAAGGCACGTTGGGCGAGTCCAATCAAGCAAACAATAGCCAAGAATGTGGAGGCCTTCATTTTGGAAGAAGAGTGTCGGCTGGAAACTAAAGTCTCATTTAAGTCAGTAATTTTTAGAGAACGCAAACTAAATACAGTAAACACTGAAATAAGCAACGACCCTGATCGCCACAGAGCCACAACTTTGAATCTATTTCAAAATTGATGGACAAAATAGATGCTTTCTCAACACAGTTGGTGTTAATTGTGAAATCCAGACGCATATTTAGGGCGGAACATGCACTTGTTATTCAAAGTTGTGAAATTTTTAACATCCCAGGTCTGTTTGTCACAACGATATTGCGAAATCAAAACGTTTATTCATATCATTGAAACTACTAGAACAATGAAAGGAAAGAGGTTCAAGTTTGCAATATCAGCGTGATTGCATAAATCATATTTAAAACAAAATATAGTAGTATCTCCGCCTCCTACAGCTTCTTTCAACATTTCTTGATCGCTGGCCGCCAATTTGTTGAAAATTCCACAATCAGTAAGTTGAACGCTCTTTTCTAAACATAAATTGTTTAAACTGACGGCTTTAAAAAGACTTACTGAAGTCAGCAGCCGCAAATGAATTCGCAGTCAAGTCAAATGGAGTGCAACCCTGGAAAAAGAAGATAGTGTTTGAGTTGCTCTCAGTAAAAGGTTACCCTAAAAAGAGCCTTTCCTTGGCGTTTTCCAGTTAAACAACTGTCCTTTGGATTTTTGCAAACTTCAATCTCCGGATGTTCACATTCTTCTTCTGTAAGGCACAAAAAGCATTTGAGTGAAAAAGTATGACCAATTAATCCGATCAAGCAAACAACAGCGAGTAAAGTGGAGATCTTCATTTTAATTAAGCGGCGTTGCTTGTTGAATAAAATACTTGTAAGTAGTTAACGCAAATACCTGGCAGAAACAGGTTGAGTAAAAAGGCAAGTGCACGCTAATTAATAGGCCTTGGCCACAATAAAACAACAGCTCCTTTTGCCTCCAATTGGTGTGAAGAAGATTTTTTAATGTGTCAAAAAAACTTGGCAGCTGATTGAACGGCAAAAAGTTCATGAAACGCTTGTTTGCTCGATTTTTTGAAAAGGTCAACACGTTCTTCTCAAAAGATCAAACAACTACTCAAACAATCAAACAACTTAACAATAACCATTTATCTTAACCACAACTTATAAACAACACCGACAAACGCCAAAGTTTGAATAGACTGCAGACAACTAGTATCCTTGACGTTGCTGCTGCTCGGGATCAAATTTGCGCTTAGCGTAGTTGGTACGAATTGCGCGAGTTCCAAGCCACTAAAGCAAAAAATTAACTCCATAAATTACTTGTGAAAAAGCCTACCTCTCCATTCATCTTCTCAATAGCTTCATCAGCCTCTTCCTTCTTGGCGTACGAGACAAAACCATAGCCTTTGGGCTTCTGAGTCTGCTGATCGACGATGATTTTGATGTCAGTGATCTCTCCAAATGGAGCAAACGCATACTTCAACTGCTCCTTGCTAACTTCGGGGGACAAATCGCCAACAAAGACATGAAAATGATCTAAATCAAAAGATTAATTGAGACTTTTACGTAAGAACTTACTAGAGGTGTCCAGTTTTGGTTGGAAAAGCTTCGAAGGCAACGGAATGACCCGAGTGACCTTCATCTCCCTTTCCAACAACAATCGGTTGTTCATAGCCTCAGTTGCCACAATAGCTGTCTGTGCATCTTGGAATTCCACGAAAGCGAAAAAATCACCAGTAGCCTAAATTAAAATGCTAGATCGTTAAGTTCGCGTTCTAAAACTCACATCACTCATCACTTGAACTTTGCGAATTGGGCCAAGCTTGACTGAACAAAGTGTTGATAAACTCGCCACTGACGCCTGGATGCAAGTTTCCAATGTACCTAGAATAGAAATAATCATTTGAACACATTTTAATAAATAACTTACACAAGGCATGATTGTCCACTCATATCGTTGATGTTGAAGCCAGCAACTTGAGCTGCTTTGAAGTGATAACGCGGATTGTATTCACCGGTGACGTTTGCGTGATTGTAGCCAAATTTCATGACACGCTGCGAATTAGGTGGATGTTGCATGTTGTTGTGACCGTAACCGCTCATGACTTGCTGAATACTTGATCGAAGCTGTAAATGTTGAAAAATACCCTAAAAACATAAAGAATATTTGAAGAGTGAAAAGGCTTTTTAAGTTGCACAATCAAAAAGTAGAAAAAGCAATTAGCTATTTGTGAAAAGAAGCTCACCGAAACAGTTCAACAAAATGCAACAGCACAAAAGAGAATAAACGACTATTTGTTAAATCGCCGAAAGAAAAGTGTGTTTGAAGTGCTTTTGTTTATTTCAAAAATCAATTTTGTTTTGAACAATATGGCAAACCCTTTAAATTAAATCTAGACAAACACAACTTCAATTAATATCTAAACATTGCAAAATTCAAGTGATAACATAAATGCACAATTTCAAACGTTTATCTTAATCAATCAAACATTGTTAAAACAATGGAAGCAAATAAGGTTAATAAACTATTTTTGACAACATCCGCGTGATTGCACATATTCTTAAAACAATACAAGTATTCTCCGTTCCATATATTTTGTAAATGCTTGTTATCATCTGCGCCAATGCCGAAAATCCTGTAGTCCGACTCGTTGATTATTTTCACTGAAATTGTTCTTTTATGTTGAATTCAAAAGTCTTTTCAGCAACTCACAAACTTCTGAACGCATCCAAGGCGCCATTCTTTCATTAAACGGAGAACAACCCTAAATATTTGAAAAATAAGCACCGTTGTTAATAAATATAAAACTACTTTGGCTACCGGCTGGCCGTTGCGTTTGATTGAAAGACAAGAATCGTTTTCATTCTTGCAACGTTCAAAATAAGGTTTCAAACAGCTCTTTTTATTGACGCAAGAATAGCATTCAAGTGAATATGCAAATTGAACAAAGACGGTTAAATGAATAAAGCACGTCAATATTGAGTTGCTCATCTAACAAATAAATGCAGACTTTCTTTCAGGAAGTTAGAAAAGAAAAGACATGTACGAAACATGAACTTAACACTTCGGCGTTCATTGTGTCCGTCCATTTCAATAAATTTTAAATTTGGCAGCAACGCCATTCCATTTAAAAGATTTAAAAGTCTCAAACATAAACTTCAGAACACCTTTTCAAACCTGGCACTATTTGTTTGCTATCTTCAACGGAACAAACGGCCTTATCATGTTTTTAATATTTGCACACGGAAGAGAACAAGCATTCTACAGACTTCCTCGGCTTCTCATCAAACTGCAGAAACAGATGCACACGATTCCATAAACGACGAATAAATTGTTCTAATTGTTGTCTTTACATAAAGTCCGAACAGATTTAACACAGTTTCGGGTTTATTTACTCATAATCCACACACACATACATTAGATATAAGGTTAGTGACTAGTTGTTAGGTGAATGCAAAGCTACGGTTATTGAAAACAAAAGATGACAAATAGTGGCAAACAAACAACTGAACTCTCGCGTTTCGTTCGATGTGGTTGACTTGATTGATTTTACTTGTGATGCTTATCCGAAGCGCACAAAAGCTGACTTGCGGGTTGGTCGCTGGTTGATCAAAAGATCGACTGGTTGCTGTTCAGCCGACGAGTCTTCTGCTACAACAGTGTCACTACGTTTGCCAAAGCGGACGTAGGTAGATTTGCGCTTGTCTTTGCCGTTGATGGCCTCTTCGGATGGTTGAGCTAAAATGAACTGAGTGTTATTTGATTAGAAACATCACAAAACTAACCGACAAAAACTTGTGCTTGCTGGTGTTCGAATGCACGCAACATGAAGGCAACTTCTTGAATAGACTGATCGACATCAGAGCGAAGAGCACACAAACGCAAGTGTGGGAAGCGATCGCAGATGGAGCGCTCAATGTAGTCGGTTTCTGGTGAGGCGCTAACAAGAAGAAGAGCAGCCGATGAGACGAGAGCAAGAGCCAAGCAGTTGAACATCATTTTGTGGGTATTTTGTGGTTATAAAGAACAAGTGCCAATGCCGAGAACACCCGAAAGTTTTCCTGAAATGAACTTAATCAGTAAACACAAGTTGTGAATGGACACGCTAGTTACAGTAATCTCGACTCAAACATATTCGACAGCCGACTCGGACATCAGCCGAACTCACAAATGATCCAAAATCCTCAAATTACCTCAACCGACACCTATCTCCCACCCCTTCGAGTATGTCATTCAATTTGGAAGTCCTATTCATTGTTTGGACCGCCCCGCTACAAATGATGGAAAACAATTGTTGGGAGTGGATTAGCCGCCGGAGACGTAACAATGCAGTCCACTCCAGTATACTTTTAATTAACCCACCAGCAACGAAACAATTGAAATCCGTGCCGATGGCCAAAATTGACTTCCCGAGAATTGTTGACTTTCCAACTGATTGTTAGCCAAAAATACCCTAACAACTGAATGCTCGAGAGTTAAAAAGCCAAATGACCACATTCCATGAAAAGCATTAGAACAAAACTGCCCACTCGTTCACCTTCGTCAATTTACCAGAACTTGTGCCAAAAGAGTGTCAAAAGAGTGTCTCGGCTAATTTCGGTTCAATTCATTTTTGAGACGAATGAAGGTGTTTAATTTTAAGCACTAAAAGCTCGTTTAAATAATTTAAAGCTACAGTAGTCGTTACGAATTTCTTGCAGATTCCTCGTCAAGTTATCGGAATTCACACAACCAAAGCACAGAATGGTCGACTAATTTTATCCGCATTCACACAAAACACCATAGAACAAACTTGAGCAACATTTCTTTCAATATCTCCGAAATCGCACTCAAAGTTTAATTTGGGCGAAACGAGTCAATCAAATGCCATTCATTTAACAAAAGCGTCATTTTCAAAAGAGCAGGAAGTCTTATAATGACGATAATCCACATAATAGAATTGATTCCAGTGCGCTTTTAAACAGCAAGAAGGTCTGTTGTGCAAAGACACCTACACTTCTTATCGCAAAAGAAACGGTAGAGATTAACAGAACGTGTTTTTTAGTGATGCCACTTCGATGATCAAAACTTAAATTTGTTTGTGTGGATTACCTTTTACGGAATGTCTCGTGCATGACTTATAAAGTACATTGTGGGTGATAACGAGTAATAGGCAGGAATAACAAGTGATTAGCTCATAAGACTAGACAGTGACTGTATTTTGTGAGAGATGAGTAATCTTACTCATTCGGTTCTTTGTTCATTTTACTGCACTAACGCGAATTGCTTACCTCAAAAACAAGTTAAAGGGCCAAATGTTCATGAGAAAAGTGCGGTACAACTTGAACCTTAAACTAACCAAAACAATCTAGCTAAAGAACACCGCCCGCATTTATAAACTCTCATAAGGAATGCCAGCTCTCGGTAACAAATTTTATGCGTGGGAATATCCGCCTCGGCAACTTTGCAAACATGTCCAACGGTGTCAGTCACATTAAAAATTTAGCTCCTCCATTGACTGCACTTTTGAATTTAAGATAAGCAGCGGAACTTCCAAAGTTGAGAAACTCTGGAATTCTTAATCGCAATAAAAGGAACTGTGTAAAACAATTTAAAGCCGAGACAAACCAACGCAACCAAACACCGTCTAACCTTTAGACTCCAAATAAGGACATCCCCACTCTGTTCAACCCACTTTATGTTAATGTCTACGCAACGTCCGCCTAAAACTCCGACAAACTTTGTAACATCCGCTCTATCGTATCCATTCTGTTCTGTCGTCGACTGAACAAACACAATTTAAAGCCAAACATGTGACGATGCGTCGCTTCGGTTTCGATTTCAAAGTTCGATAAACACGTTAAACTTCTTTAAGTTCTTAAGAGATCATCTACACGTAAACATTAAGTTATTTTTAGTTTCTTCGTTTACGTGAAGTAACTGTGTAGGCGAACAGACTTTGCACGAATGTTATCACTTTACAAGTTACGTGCTGTCTTGAAAATTAATCGACTAATCTTTTTACTTGAAGATTCAAAAACGATCTCAAAAGTTCAATTCACATTGATCATTAAAATTTCAAAGCATTGTTTTCACAAAAGATATTTTTAGAAAGCACTCTGTTTGTTGTAAACACGCTAATTAAATAACTATCAGAAATCCACACAACGATTTCCAAGTAAAAGGCACTAATTACATTCCAAAAATACCTTATTTGCAAATACAGTAACCGATCATTTTGCATCATCAACTCCACCGACACTGAAACATTCCGCCCGCTTCGTGCGTCAACTGCCACTAAATAGAACAATGGTGTGAACGCTTATGGAAGCATCGTGCAAAACAAAAGGATTTAGGTAAAAAGTAATCCGCTGCTGTGTATCGTCACCTCGATCAAGTCAAATGGAGTACACTAATTGGTGAAATTTGTCACTTATCTAATTGGAAATTAGTGGATTTTCAAACAAATGTGGCCGAAAATGCTGCAAACGATTAAAGTAATTACCCCGCACTTGAAAGTAAGTGTTTGTGTTGTTTAGTATTGAGTATACAATTCTTTAACTCGGAGATCAACAAAGCAATCAAAGGATCAACTCAAATGACATTGTTGAAAACTGTAAAGTCTAGAAGACTTTGCAAGCGGTCATGTTTTAACAGTAATTAAAAGATTTTGCAGATGTTTAGATGCTAAAAATATCCGCAAACATCAAAGAATATCTAGTAGACTTTAATCCGATGAGCAAACTAATCATAGTGTCCAGACGACAAACTATTAAAAAGGACATCAAACATGAAACTCAACCAAAGAAGCCTTACATCTTGGCAAAAGAACAAGCAAACCCAAAACGTCAAACTGACATCAACCCAAAACAACGCCCAAAAATAACATCGACTCAACTGCAATCAATAACCGCCCTCAAAATGACTTCAAAAACAACAGCTGTACGAATTCAAGCCTCCCAGAAAGCTTGTTAATGACTCGACACACAAAAAACTCTTGCCAACCTTTCCGCTTTGAATTGAAAATGAATTCGTCAACTTGCGAGCGAAATCAAAATTTTATGGCTTGATTGGCGGCACACGCAGGAACAAAGACCCTATTTGTCATGTCGTTTGCTCAAAAGCCAAATTGTCACCTTTCGAGCTTTTCGCATTTCGGCCAACGGCCGTATTCAATTTATTTATGAGGTTTTTGATTGATACGCTGTGCGCCAGTAGCCATTATGTTTTTTACAGAAATTCTAGCAGGCAATTGAACTATTTGGAAGCTGTTTAAGTGATGCTTGTAATTTGTAATTTGCAATTTAAAGTCTAAAAATACAATGTCTCCCATAAACAAAGCGGTCGTTACAGAACGCATTCCAAAAAGCGTAAATGGCCAGTTGTACACGTAAAGCCATTTCAATTATGATTAGACGTTTGTGCCTTTATTGGAATCAATACAGGCAATAAAATTGTAGTTATTTTGTGTTCGCTTGCAATTTCGATGTTTGATTTATTTGATATTCAAAATTGTCTTTTGCAAAAAAAGTCGATAAGGATCGCGCAGAATAAAACTAGGTCAACGCTTGAAACAATGAGCCTCAATCAAACAACACCTGCTTGCCGGTCACTTTTTTATTCAAAGCTTTGAAGGCGCATTTTAAAGCAATGTTTGTCTGCATTGTTTTTATGTTAAATTACTTGATTACTGTAATTGCTATTAACGAGAACGGAATCTTCATTCCACCGCAAGTTGAATTGAATAAGTTTATTCGGTATGACAGTTCTAAGACTGCCGAAACTCCTGATGAGGTTTTAAACGAGGAAGATTTCCCAAAATTCCGTTTAATTGACCAGGCAAGCAAATTTAAATATCAATCTTTTAAAACTAACTTTTTAGCCGAACCGCGTCATTGTTCACACTCCAAACAACTTCTATGAACCTTCCGCAGACGGCCAAAGTAAAAAGCCACTTCTTGAACTCGCAAACAAGAAACCGGAAGAATACAAGCGTTTGCAAGGTCAATTTCCGGCCGGTTGTATTGAATATAAAGATTACGCACAAGTTGTGAAGAAAGTAAGCACTCACTTACAAGTAAACTTTTAAACTAAACGTTTTTAGACGGACACAATTACTATTCCTTTTGATAAAATCGTTGCATCTGTACGTAAACTGCCCAAAACACCTTTATATCATGTTACAAGTTACAACTCACAACTCGAATCTCAAAACACGTGGATCTTTGGGCGAGATGGCTGGAAAGAGATTGGGTAAAATACACACTATCTGCGTTTAGTCACAACTTATTTGCAGAAACACGCCATTTAAAAAGTTGAGTGCAAAAGAACTGCGTGCAATTCATTCAATCGGATCAATTGACTCGTTTAAACAAGTAATGTGTGTCGGCTCAATTGGATGCTCAACACTTGTCGAAGGTACTTTTAATTATGTTCTTTTCTTAACTGTTTTGATTTCAGTTGAGAAAGACAAGTCCTTCAATATCAAACCTTAAAAACTTACTATTTTGTTTGCAGTATCTTAAATAAACAGTACTTGTAGTTGTTTACAGATGTGGAAAGTTGATAGTCGAGATCACTGATCTTTATGCGGTCGTTTATAGTTGTTTGCGCAACAAGAAAAGATGGCATGCGCAGATTTGTTTGATAAGAATGGCCAGTGCTGTTTTTATGTTATTTCTTAGCGTTGTTTGTTACTTATTAAGTTGTTTCAGGAATGCGTCTGATTTGCTTGATTGTTTGTTTGAGTCTTGTAACTTTTGTTTCGGCGAGATTCTACCGTGATCAAACGTATGACGACGCCGAATCAACAACTGAACATCGAAATGTTCCCGACCAACAGTTTGATCAAGAACCTCAAAATAATGAATATGAGCAACAACAATTTGATCAAGCTCAAAACAGCCAAGAAGAAGATGACCAGTATCAAAATGACAATACAGAATCCGAACAAGACAGTCAAGACAGCCAAGAAAATGAAGACCAGGATAGTAGTGACGAAGCCGAAACTGACATCTCATCGGGATCAAGCAATGGACAGGTAGTTTTTAAACATTGTTTGTTTATTGACAGCAAGTTTCAGCGACAAGCCTCGACTCCTGGAATCAACTTTATCGTCCCAGTTCTACGCTCGCTTGGAAACCACAACATTTACCGCGTAATCAGGTTGACAACAATGGACGGATTGAACAATCTTGGCTTGTGGGGCAAAACGGAGTGAAAAGAATGGCTTCGGGAGCAAGTGTCACCAGTGCCGACATCAAACAAGTTCAATTTGACGGGAAATATAATTCCGTTCGCATTTACATGTGCGTTGGATTGACCAAATGCCATTTTGTTTCTTAAACTACTGTAATTAAACTGTAAAGTGATTATAATTTTGCTGACTCAATAAACGTGTTTAAAATCATTTTCGTTCTCAACAACGAAACAAATCAAAACACACATTTCAAAACAAGAACAAAATAATTCTGCTTATTCGCGCATTTCTTGTTATTTGGCATAAAGCCCAACGAGTTCGCCTCGTTGTCGATCACGCGAATGTATGGATTAAATTGGATTCGATGCTGGTGTAGATTAAAGTTTTGTTGCGTGCACGCAAACTGGAGTGTTCCGGCTATTTAATGACTGTTTGAATTGTTTAAATGCCTATACTGTTGTTTGACGGCTGCTTGTTAAAACCGCTTTGTTTTAAAGTAGTTTTTAGACACGATGATTAAGTTCATTTATCTGTTGTTTTTACTGATAACGTTTATTCATCTTTACTATGCTGCCCATACTGCACTGTCGCTTGGAATAATGAAGATGACTGTTGAGCAGATGAAAACCGCCACAGTTCCGGCAAAGGCCGATAGAGCTGGCAATTGCAGCTGGGTTGGAGCTGGAATGTTTTGTGGCGGAGCTTGTGAGGAAGGACATGACTTGGCTAGAACAAGTGGTGGAGAGTTGTGTACTCTTAATGAAAACTGCAGTAATTGGATATATTCGAAAAACGTCACCTTCAAGAACTGTCTGCCGATTTGCAAGAAAGAAAAGGACTACGGCGACAAATGTATGTTTGGATCAAAGAAGCTTTGTTGTAAGCGACTTACAAAAGACAACACTTGGGCTGGCAACTGGACACAAACAGCAAATTTTGATCTGATGACATGCAGTTTTGAGGCGAAAGGAACGTGTGGACAATTGACATGCTCAAACAGCACACTTGTGAGTGTTTTTAATTTAAAGTTTGAAGTTTATTCGAGTTTAGGATGACTTCGTTATCAACATAACCGGCGCTACCTGTAACTTTGTTCAGTTGAATCAAGAGTAAGGACAAGTTGACAACGGGCTGATGTGGTTTGTGAAACAAGGAAGATTTTATAAGGTTTAGTGTTTGATTTTTAATAAACTCTTTTTGGTAGTTAATGAAAAAGATGGCCAGGTAGAAAAGTAAGTCGACAGCGAGAATTGAACTCGCGACCTTTTGGTTTCTCCTGGACATTCGGATCCAAACGGCATTACGTCTTGCCCATGCCGACACAATGAAAAATATCAAAAACAGAAAAATCTCCGGCCAATTTGTTTTATTGTGAAATCTGTAGCGCTGCAAAATGTGTTTTTTGCGCTTCCTTCAATTAAACACAACCGCTTCTGCTAGGACACTCAAAACGATTGGAAAAACGGCGCGCCAAACGATGAAATCAGCAAGTGCTTGGAAAGTGTGATTTAAAGCAGCAACTAAGAATGTGTGCTTTTTTGCAAATTGGACATGTTTTGCAGAATAAACAAACAATTCAAACCTTTAATTATGTAATTATGTACATAGACAAACATAATTAAATTGTATCACACAAGGTTTTGCAGTCTATAATTAAGACAACTCTAAAGATTGAAGAGTCTGTAAACAATAACAATTACACTCTCAATTATCTTTATAAACAAATTCTCTAAACATGTAATTATGTTGAAAACTTGAGTTTGTGCTTTGTTTTAATTTCACATGCACGTCGCACAAACTTCTTTGTGTGCTCGTCAAATGTCTCTACTGTCACGGTAAAGAACAGAACGGACCAATTAAAGTTTATAGTTTGTCAATCGATTGAGAGGGTGGAACCGTTCACAAAAGTTCAAGTTCAAAACACTCAAGAAATAAGAAAGTTGCTATATAAACGAGTCCGCAAAATCTTCAAAAATTAGTTGCTTTCTTTAAAAATGGTGTGTGCAGTGGCGTCAAATAGTGCTATAAGGTATGTCTTTGAAAGCAACTTGTTTAAGTTAATTGTTTTTAGCATAAAGCCAATAACTGATCAGCGTATTGAGCCAACAAATGTGACTGTAGGCTGGATTTTGGAACAGCTTGACGGCAAACTTATTGAATGGGACGCTATCCGAGCAAAGTCACCAATCAAAAGCTTTGAAGTCAAAACAATTGATGGTGCCGGATATCTTTCGAATGTTTTGCGCTTAAAAGTTGTGTTTGAAAACGGCGATCACTTTCCACTCATTTTGAAAGCACCAACAGACGAAAAGATTGAGAAAATTCTTGCCGACGATGAAGGCAAAGATCTGGAGGTACTTTTTGATTTTAATCTTTTTAAATAAAACCAAAGTATAGGAAGAGTCGCCTACGCAGTTCATAATTGAATATCACAACCAAGAAATCAACTTTTACAATAAAATCGGCAATCAATACACTGGACTTCAATTGCCTAAACTTTATGGATATAAACAGAGCACATTAAATCCGCCAAAACACGGTCAAATTCTACTTGAAGATGTTACCCATTTGGGAATGTTAGCCGACACAAAAATGGGACTCAATTTGGAACAAGTTTGTTTAAAAGCAAGTTGTATGATCAGTAAACACAATCGCTTTCAGTGTGAATCTGTTATTAAAGCAATTGCTAGTTTTCACGTTTACACTCTTTCTCTTCCAAACATCGAAGAGATTCTTAAATCAATGCCAAATGTGATGTTGCCTTTCAGAGAAGAACAGTTTGGAATTCACGAAGCTTTGTGCAGATTGGACCCGTTTTTTAACGCGCATCGGCAAGAACTAAAATTCTACTTTGACAAAGGTGCACCGCAAGAAGAGAACCCTCATTTAAAATTCGGTTTGCTTTTCTTTGCTTTTCTTTGTTTGTTCAATTTAATAAGTTAATTTCAGATATTAACGCAGTACTGAGTCACGGCGATTTGTGGGTTAGTCTTTCGTGTGTGGCTTTTAATATCAATTTATTTGCAGGCAAACAACATGTTCTTTGAGCGAAAGAGTGACGGAAGTTGCGGCAACAAATTGACAACAATTTTAGACTGGCAAGCATGCTATCCAGGTAACTTTTAAAACCTAATTAAAAGTGTTAAATAACTTTTAGGCACGGGATTAGGAAGATGTTGCGAGGTTTATTTGCACTGCGGGATCGTTAGAAGTGCTAGAAAAACACGAACAACACTTACTTCGGTTATATTTTGAACACGTCAATAACAGCTTGAGAGATAATGGAATGCCGCCACGATTCAAATTTGAAAAGGTAAACGAATTGTTTGATTCTATTTGATTTCAATTATTGTTTGTTTAGATGATCGAGATTTACAAGTTTCATCGAATACACGAATCTATTTTCTCTATGTTAATTCTTCATCTAATTGCGGATCAACAAAAGCTAAAAGGAGAAGAAGACACAGTTTTGTGCAGATTGCGCTGCACATTCAAAAAAGTTCTCGTCGATTTAAATAAACGTTGTTGAAATAAATAAGTTTGAAAAAGCTCTTTATTCGTCTATAAGAACACAACTAAAGGTAAGCACTCTCGGCACACAACTTTTCAAGCGAGGTTTTGAAGTTGCACGGAGTGAATGGTTTGCCGTCTCCTTCGTAGAATTTGCTTTGGAATTCGACCCTAAACGTTCGCATATGACTTTCGGACTTGGTTGAAGTGTTTTTTGCATAACAAAAGGTCAAGTTTTAGTCATAAGAGGAAGTCTAGAGTTTAAAGTAGTTTAAACAAAGCCGAATACGCAATTTCGTGCAGATCTTTGAGTTAAAAGTCCAAAAACACTATACCAGTGTAGTCGAAGTGCGTGCAAAAACGCACTCAATCCTTCCATGATGACAAGCACCGAAACCTGCAAACAAAATGTGATAGTGACAGTAGTTTTCAAATCACTTACAGTTAAAATCGAAAAGGCGCCAAAGCAAACGAAAAGAAAAACAGGTGCCCACATATCGGTACGTTCAAGAGCGCGAGCCAGAATCATGTGCCAAAGCACTTCGGACAACTCTGAAACAGTTTAGTTATTGTAATTAAGTTTTGGAAACTCACGAGAATGCGCCAAAGAAAGAGCCCACAGGCGCAAATAAGAAGCAGTGTGGGAAATGCAGCCAAGAACAAACTCAATTGTATGAATGCTTTGTCCCACCATTAAATCAGAAAAGTTGGAAGGTTCGTGTTCAGAGCGAGCAATACTGTGTGCTTCAGATTTTTGACGGCTTTTGTTGATTATGGGTCGAGGGTTCTCCGTTCTCTTCTGTAATTAGTTGAGCTTCTTCGGCAATCGAACCGAGCTTTACTCGAACACTCTGAAACAGTCTATTTGTTACGCTCAAAATCAATTAGAAGTTCACAATGTTTGCAGGTCTTCGATTTGAAGGTGGCGGAATGATTGGACGTTTCTTTTTAAAAAGACGACATGCCGGCTTGCCAAACAACATAATCGGAACACAAAACATTGCCGTACAAACCAGAACCTTTTCAATCACATCCTAAACATTAAAATGTTGTTTTAAAGCATCTTGAATTATTAACAAACCTGATAGGGATACCAATATGCAAGATGACAATGTCGGTGCGGCTCCAAATTCTCATTAACAAAGCCCTTGTTCCGTTCTTTGAACATAAACATGTTGATTAGTCCAATTAGAAGTGATGGAGCACAGTTTGAACCAGGGTAGTAATAGCCAAAAACCTCCGCCGGCTCTACCCAATAAACTAGCCATTTTGTAAAGATTTGAGCGCACAAGTAGACAAAAATAGTCGTCAAGAAGACCAGTTGTGGAATTGATTGCGTTAAGATGTCAACTGCAGATCCGAAAAATCTGCACTTTAAAAATCCGATTTCAATTAACTAAACAGCAAAAGAAACTAATACCCAGCATTGAGAAAACCCAAAAGTACACCCAACACCATCTGTGCGATTCCGATAATCACTGAGGCTTTCATCTTCATTGAATTGAGGAAATTGAGTCGATTCTCGGCAATGTTCCAAATTGGATCAACACTAAAGAAATTAAAAACATGTAATCATAACACTCTCAAACAACTCACCCAATCAAATACGGTCCTCTCTAAACAATAACAAATTCACAGAGATTAAAAAGCAACAAAACTCACTTCATGATCGAAACTATCAGCCGGATCCAATTGAATAAAACTTGACTTTATGTCCAAAATGTCGCTGCTGTTCAACGGACTTGCCCATCTTGATCCAAATATGTTGACTGACTTGGCAAATAAATCGTTATAAATCAGACCAGTATACATTGAGAATGCTCCCATCAAGACAATTATGAAGCGGCCGCCAAAGAACGTATTGAAAATCTAAACATTAAACAAACACATTAAATTGCAAATGGCTGTTGTTACCTCATCTTTGATCTTCATTCCGTAAATTATCTTTTCGTAGTAGATAAAAGCAAGTCCAGCTAACATCATAATCAATCCATGGCCAAAATCTCCAAACATGACAGCAAATAAGAACGGAAATGTGATGACTGAAAACGGCGCTAAAAGAAAAAACAACAATATTAACAAAATGCTTTAAAAGTCTTTCTTACCTGGATTGATTTCTCGATAAGTTGCAATTCCATAAGAATCAACAATGTCTTGAAACACTTGCGTGAACTTGTTGGTCGGATTAAAAGTCGGCGGAGTTTCTAGTGAATCCATAACGTTTATTATCGGAGAGATTGTTGAACCAGACTTTTCCTAAAACAAAATAAGTTCAGAAACAATCTATAAAAACTTACAACTCCACGTTGAAGTGCTTGCAAACAACTATCGAGTTCCCTTTCCGGAATCCAACTTTCAGCCACGAAGAAGTTTCCACTTGTATCAAATGTAAGCAAGTTTAGCGTGTGATAAATTGTCTTCTGAAGGTGAACTGTTCGAACCCAGCCAGGCAATTCAAAAGCAGCTCCACGCAAAATCTAAGAACAACATGTATTATTTTAAATGCAACAAGTTTTTTAAATGTACCTCTAATTTGTGACGTTCAGTTATCTCACTAAAAACAAAGAATTAGTTCTAAACATAAGCTTCAAATCTTTACATAACAACTGACAAATCATGCAATTGAATCAACACATCCGCTTCAACTAGTTTGCGTTCTTTTGAAGATTTAGGACAATTGTAGAGCTTGGCATTAAACCTAAAAGTTAATTAGTGCATATTGGATAAAACTAAGAATTTACCCGTCGCATACACGATTAACAATGTCTTGGAGTTTTCGACCGTTGAAGAAAATGATGAACACTGATTTGAAACGGAAAATATTAAATCGGCCCAAATTTTAAACGTGGCGTGCTAGTTAGTATTTTGACGTGTTATAGAAGTGTGGGCGTAATTAAAGATCAGGTACTCTACAGCAAATTAAACAAAAATACCGAGACCTGAATCCAGTAATTTGCTGGAGGATCTCCGCTCCGGTCTCAGTACTTTTTTGTTTGTTTGTAAAGATTTCAATAAAACCCAATAAAGAGAGACTAAACAAATTCGGGCCGATTTAAATAAACTCGGGAGCAAAAAAGTTCACGTATTTGGAGACAAGTTTTCCCTAAATTAATCAAAACTTTTAAAACTTGTTAGTAAGTTAGTTACAGTGTCCGGATCTTCAAATTGATCGTTGATTTCTGCTGTTCTTACAAATGCAGTACGTCTACACGCACGCCACAAAACTCTTTCAAATGAATGTCGTTTGTGGGCATCAACGATTCCAGCGATAAACCAAGGCGTTGCATGTTGTTCAAGTAACGGAGTTAGCGGAGTTCCAACATCATTAAATCCGTCGCTGATTTCCTCCAATTGAGTCTTTGCTCGGTCTTCCAAATGAACATCAAAGAAAGTTTCGACTTTGTCCAGTACGCACTGAACACAAATAATAAGTTTTGATGTTAATTGTTTTCGTACCTGAAATTCTCTTAAGTCGTTGTAATTGCGTTTCAGTTGTGCTTCATTTGTTAGAAACTGTCGAATATCGCGCTCTAATTCATACAAACGTGCTTCTAACTCGTAAATCTCTCGTTGCTGCTGAATTTCGGTGTTTGTGCTGTCCAATGGTGGAATATGATTTGTTGCATTTCCATCAACAATTTCGGATTCAATGTAGCCTAAAATGTCGTTTGAATTGTTGAATCAAATAATAAAGGTACGAATGCAACGTTCTAATTCTGTACATCTTCGAACTTCTTTCACGAATGTGCGTTGGAAAACACTAATATGCGAGTTGAGCTAAACAATTAGTATTTGTTGTTATTTTAAGTTAAAGTTAATCACATCTTTGAACTGAGCAACTCCTAATCGACCGAGTTCAACTACGCATTGAAATGCCGCATCTTTTTGAACGATCATTTGGCACAATTTAAGAGGTTCGCTTCTGAATGTCATTCTTGTTTGAGTATGGACTTAGTTCCTGAAAGTGTACAAGTAAACAACTTCAAACAAAGCAACAAAACGCGCAAATATCAACAGTAAACTTTTGCTTCTGTTGTTAACATTTAATAAATGCGGTTTGTAAAAGTACTCAAAGACATCTAAAGACCCAAAAAGATGACTAGTTAGGACGATCTTCACGCGATCCCGCCGCTGGCTGTTTGCTTACAATAAAATAAAGAGAGAAGTGATGCAGTGAGATTGTCCGGGCGCTCCATCATCACTGGAATTACAGCATTAAAATCACCGGCCGTCTTTACGTTGCAACTTTCCGCCAATGCCCATAACGGAGAGAATTTGTGCGCAATGCGCGGGAAGGTAAAAAAGCAAAAAGAAAGTTGTGGGCATATCAATTTAAATTGATTAGACGTACATCGCCGATCGATCACCTCGAACGAATTGGTTTCGGACAAGCAAACAAGAATGTAAATTTAAAGGTGATTTGAACACCAAACCAAGTAGAACAAGATCAAATTAGATTCAAAGATATAGACGTTTGATTACTTGGAAACGTTTTGGCCGACACAACAAATTCATGTGATTTTATTTAAAATTGGTGAATTAAAATTTCAGCGGCCGTTGAAGAAAATGTCTGGCCGTGCGTGTCAAATAAAACAATGGTCAACGAAACAATTGATCAAGAATTGAAGATTGTAAATGTTGTTGAGTCATTAATTAAAAATAGATTTTGTAGATTGCTTTAATTTGTTTTACATCTTATTTGTGTATTAAAACAAGTCGACTTCATACGGTATCGCAAGCAATCAATGTGCCAAACACTTTTATCTTTTGTCTATTGCACTCCCAAAACGAACACAATGCGGAATGAAAAACAAGTTTTGCAGCCAAAAGTGAACAAAAATCCTTTTTGCATGGAAAACATTTTGTTTTGCTCAACTTTTGTGAACATGCCATTCGATTGTTTTGGCGGTAGACATTCCCGATGATAAGCTCCACAAACTAGTCTTTAAAGGTTGGGAGTCAATTAATAAGTTTATCGGAGATTTGCATTTTTTGACCCTGTGCTCCGGCAGTGAAACGTTGCAGAGTTCACCGGCGTCCCAACTGTTTTTGTTATTTTGCTGTCTATTCAAATTGGCGAAAAACAGTCAACGTGCATGTGAACAAAACGATAAGTTAATTAAAAATGTATTAGTTTTGAAAGACTTTACTCACTCAACAAATTGCGTAAATTTACAAAAAGGTTTACTTGTTAGCAAGTGACGCAAAAACTCTGCCGATAAGAAGATTTGAATTCATTTAAAAACGTAAATTCACCGAACCGAAAATAGAAACGTAATTTCTGATCAAAAACGAAAGTCAAGTTGTGTTTGTTGTTGCAAAGTTTCAAAAAAAGAACTTTTTGTTTTTCAATTAACATTCTCTAAACATTGTTTGTTCTCGTTCACGCATTAATCAATAATTGGCCTCTGACTGATAAGCACGTCGCCTCGAATGCACGTGTCTCTTTGTGGAATTTCCGATCTTTAAAAGTCGCTTAATGCATTCAAATGCTATCATTGTTGTTGGAGCAAAAAGCCGATTAAAATTGCTGATCATTGGCTATTTTGAGAACTCGGTCAAGGAGTTGAGTGGAATGTACAAAGTTTGAAATTGAGACACGTGACTCCCGAAATTAAATCAATGTTCGGTTATGTTGTTGATGGATTTGTTTTTAGTCTACAAAAACGTTGTGAGTAAACGTTTGTTTGTCACTTTCACTCAACCAAAAAACCATTTGTCTTCATTCCTTATTCATCTACTGCGTGTGTGCATGTCTAATCCACAGTGTTTTTCAACAAAAACATGGACTTTGGCCGGAGATTCCCACAAGTTTCTTCACGAAGATTGTTTTTGGCATGGTGGGCCGTTCTTTTCGACTTTTTTGGACCCTACACGCAGCTCAAGTGTTTGATGCAAAAATTCATGTGCAGTTCACGTCGGAGAGATCTCTGATTTAGCTGGAAGGCTTTTCGTGTGTAGTGGACATTTGTTTTGGTCGAAATTGAAATTGTCTCGTACTTAATTGGATTTTTGCTTGTTCGTTTTTTGAATCTACGGTTTGTTTTTACGAACACAAAATTATAGACCGCCGACATGTTTGAGTTATTTTCGTCATTCGGATAAAAATAATCGGCAATTAAGCTTCGGGCAATTTAAACGTTATTTGCTCTTTAAACGTTGTTTGCGCTTTAAAAGCACACGTCAACAACATATTTTGATTGAACTTTTAATTAATGTAACATTTCTGTTCAAACATCGCCAAACTCAAACAAACAATCTTTAAAATCAGTGATCATGTTTGATCAAACTTTGTGATTCTGTTTACAGTTAAAACACAACAAGTTTTTGACCTGTTTTCAACTTTCAGTAAATCCACAAAAAGTCGTCGCCATAATCGATTTAGAAAGCAAAAGGTGTAAAAAGCGCAATGAGCCACTTGTTTACTGCTATTTAGCGAGTCCATAAAGGGCGGTCTCCAACAAGAGCGGGCCGCCTCCTCAGTTAAAAACAACATTTTAAAAGTTGTCGCACAAACTTAATAACAAAAATAGAGTTTTGTGGAAGGTATAAAATGTTGTGAACTGGAGTTTAGTTTAGCTTTTTGTGGCTGTTGTGGACATTTCAAATACAAATGTGTTTTTAATTTGCAGAGGATTTTCTCAACACGTTGTTTGTTATTCAGTGAATCACTATTATTCGAATCCTCTAGATTTTGATCACAGGAAATGCTCTTTAAAGATCATCATTGAAAACAATTTTGTTTATTTCCCACGTTTTCTAGTCTTTTTGCATATTTCATTTGGTTGTTTTTGGAAGAAATTGCGAGATATAAAAGGCGGCTCAAGCCATTTTATTGTGAAATTGAGCGGCTTTTCTGGAGATTAAATGATTACTGTATTTGAGACGTGTTAGATATGTGGCTTCATTGTGGGTTGATTTTTGATGTGAGCTTTGTTTAATATATTTTGCACATTGATAGGCACTTGTTTGCGCAGTTCAACTTGCACAATGTCTCAAGATTCAAAGAACCATTTACGGGTTCAAAAAACTGCACGCAATAATTTTTAAAGACTCTCGCTTTGGCTCGAAAACATCAATATTTATTTGCACTGCGCAAGTACCGTATTCCGCTATTGTTTAGAGACATGTTTGTCTGAACGTTGCAATCGATCAGCAACATTTGCCATTCACAATTCTCATAATGTTCACAGCATTCGCAAATAGTTGCCTCCGTTTTTGTAAACTTAATCGAACTTTAAAAATTGTGTTTACTTCTTCGGACATCGCTTCAGCCGGAGGCAAACAGAGCAAAAAGTATTGCGCAAGCGCGCGTTGTCTCGAACAAATAAACAGATTTGGCGACATTCCGGCACTTATATATTTCTAATGCCTTGTTGATTATTCGTCACTTTCGATTCAATGTACTGTAGTAATTTTAGCTTTAACAATGCTTTAAGAGTGCCTCAAAAAGTGCGTTTTCACCTTTACTTGCAACGCAAACAAAAACAATACAAAAGTTAATCCCATTACAAACAATCAGCTGTACATTCTTTTCTTCCGAATGCCCGGTGTCCTTTCATCAAAACAATACAGCTGATTTGTACTTTCACTTACGCCGAGACCACCTTTATCAGTTCTAAAATTCGAATGAAGAGCTAAAAAAGGAAGTCAAGCGCTTAACTGATAAACAAAAACAAAGGATCATCAGCGGATTCTTTTGTTTCTCGTTCAATTGATTGAAATATAAAACAATTAAGAAACTTGATGCCAACTTTCACTTTTGTTCTTTTGTTTGGTGATTTTAGTATACAGTTGCAAAAGTGCTTGGAGTAAACTTTAATTTCCGGGTCAAGCGCTTATTAGTTTGTTGTAAAGTGTGAATTTCTTGGAAGTTGATTTGATTTGAACGTGAAAGAATGTGTTGCGCGTTTCTTTTTACATCAATTCAGTTCAATAACACACTTTTCAGTCAATCAACAGTGCCAAAATGTCCGAGCAAGTGGAGCGAAAGACGGCAGGTAGAAGAAAAAGTGCTGATGATTCAGATGACCCGGAGCTTGATCATGAAATGGACGACGATGTGTCTCAAATAGAATCTGTTACTATTACAATTCCAACTGACTCGTCTGTTCATTCAAGCAACAACGACACTACTCATGATCTCGAATACCGCGCAACCGATTGCCCAAAGTGGAATACGGCAATTTTATTGGGCTTTCAACAAACAATGGTGTGCTTCTCCGGAATATTAGTAATACCGAATCTCGTGGCAGAAGTAGCTTGTTAGTTTACTTTTCACATTTAACATTTAAACGCTTCTGTTTAGGTGCTGGCGCAGCAACAATCGCTTTACGCGTTCAATTGATCTCAACAACATTAGTAAGCATATTTTTAAATTAAACATTGCTATAACGAAGTCATAAAAACGATTAAAAAAGGGCAAATAGTTACAAAAACTATTTTTAGGTGGTAACTGGAATTACTACACTCATCCAAACTACGCTCGGTTTGAGGCTTGCTATCCTGCAGGGGCCGTCTTTTGCCTTTATCCCACCTTTATATGCCTTTAACGAACTTCCTGGAATGAAGTGCACTGCAGGCAAGAACGATGAAGTGCCGGAAGAATACTACCTTGATAGAATGCGAACGATTCAAGGATCGCTTGCAATGGCAGCTATTTTGTTGTCGCTTGCTGGCGCTACCGGTTTAATTGGCATAATCTCACGACGCATTGGACCGCTCGTCATCACCCCATTGATGATCTTGTTGTGTTTGGGCAACGCTCCGTTGGTTATTGAAAAGTCTGCATTGCACTGGATCAGTGTAGTTCAATTTGTTGTTTTGTTGGGCTTTGCCTTGTTCTTGAGCGATGTTGCTGTTCCACTTCCGTACTTCAATCGTCAAGGCTTTCAAGTTGCACGTTACCGACTTTTTGGGCAGTTTCCTTATTTGATCTCAATTATTTTGACATGGCTGCTTGCTTTGTTCCTCACGGAAACTAATTTGGAACCTGAAGGCGGTTATGCACGCGTAGACAACAATCAATCAATTGCTGTATTGACTGAATCTCCATGGATTCAAGTGCCATATCCAGGTCAATTTGGATGGCCTAAATTTAGCGTTGGATTGTTCCTCGGCATGATTGCATCTTGTATTGCATGTTCAGTGGAGTCAATTGGGGCTTACGGAACATTAGCACGGGTAAGTTCTTAATTGGTCTTACTTCAAAGATTTAACTGTTTGCAGGTCTCACAAGAAAAGCCCCCAAATCTGTCAACTCTCAATCGTTCTATCTTTGTCGAAGGAATCGGGTGTTTTTTGTGGGTGGAATAATGGGCACAGGCGTAGGCATGACCACGTATTCAGAAGGTGTGGCAGTTGTTACAGTTACGCGCATTGCATCACGTTATACTATGCAAATTGCTGGATTTCTGCTCATACTTCTTGGCGTCTTCACAAAAGTCGGAGCTATTTTGGCAACAATTCCAGGTTTGTTTATTAAACAAAAACTGCGTAACGTTCATTACATACATGCTTTCAGATCCGATTCGTTGGAGGCGCTTTCGCAATAGGAGTCTGCATGATCTGCGGAGTTAGCTTGTCTAATCTACAAAGCGTTGACTTAAAATTGTCACGAAACTTAACCATTATCGGGGTTTCGATTATACTTGGAGTCGTCGTGCCGGATTATTTTCATGACCATCCAGTTGCTACAGGCATCAGCGAAATTGATCAAATGCTGAACATTCTTCTCCAGATAAAGATGTTTGTCGGAGGCTTTATTGCTTTTGTTCTCGACAACATTGCTCCAGGCGCAACCCCAGAACAACGTGGACTTAATTGCCATTCACCTGACAGTGGAAGTGACAATACGGAAGACAAATATCAAGATGAGCACCTCACTGGTTATGCTTTCCCAGAAAAGATCAATCTGTTTTTGCTGCGATTCAGCATGGCCAACAAAATGCTTCCGTTCATTCCAAGTGAAGATCGATTGAAGGCGTCCTGTATTTCTTTGGATAGAACTAACGGCTCGCCTCCTGCAACACCTACAACTCCATCCTCCATTGACTACGTGAAAAAAGAGCCTATTGTTTAAGTGTGTCAAAATGGTTTGTCGGTTTCCATGAAATCTCATTGTTATTTTATTGTGTACATATTTTAAATAGTTGTTGATATTTGTTTGCAAGTGCAATGTGAAAAGTCTTTAAACACAAAGAATAAACGCATGTATTAAACAAGTTTTATTGCAAGTCGAAATGGCAGATTGTGAAGTTCGTTAAAAATTTAAAGTCTATATTATGCCCAAATGCCTTCATCGGTGGAATCAATTTTGGTGCCAAAAGTAAATGAAGCAGGACCGGTGGGAACTGAGCCATAAGGTGGAATTGATATTGAAACTTGACTAGTCGGTGCTCCAGCCATAATTCCTAAGCAAGCGATTGCTTTTCAAGTTGATATTTAAGAAACTAACCATTTTGAGCCAAACCTCCACTTCCGTGCACATAAGCGCTATATGATGGTTGTACACGATGTTGACCTATTTTGGAGCCGAAAGGTTGTGTTGTTTGTTGCATTGCTAATAATGGATCTGGTTGTTGCGCTGCCATCCAAACATTGGCCAAATATGGACCTCCTTCGCTGACACTGTAACCTTCGCTGTTTTGAGTCAGCAGTCGATGTCGGAGCTGTTCTTTTTGGCGCATTAAAATCTCGATTTTCTCTTTTGTTGAATCGGGCGGTCCTTGCAAAAGTTGAATGCATGCGTCTTTTTCTCGAATCGATGCCATCGTTACTTCTTTTCTAAAACAAGTGTTTTTAAAGTTGTTTTAAGGAATTTACCGCAAATTAACAAGTTGTCGTTGATATCTTTGACGTTCTTCGTCCCAAGCTTTTTGTTCAGCGTCTGTCTTTCCAGTGCTTTTCAAGCGACGAGTCGGGTCTTTGTATAAGTCGGAGATTTGGACAGACAGTTGTTGAATGATTGTTTTTTGCTCGTTCAATTGCTTTTCCCTTTCAGAAGTGATTCCAACTGACTCTCTTAATGCTTCTTCAAGTTCCTCAATTCTAAAAAGAGTATTGTTTAAATGTGTTGTTTTCTGAAGAAAGCTTTACCTCAATTTTAAAGCAGAACATTCGGTTTTACGTGCAGACACTAAGTCGGACTTTGATTCTCCATAACTGGACATGCTTGTTGTTTGATCATATGAAGACAAGTTGAATTTGTTCTGCAAGTTGATCTTGTCCTTCTCGAGTGCTTGAATCTTCTGCAACAAGTGACCAACTTCGTTTCGCGCTTCTTCTAGTTCTTTCTGCAAAACTTCCGCTGACAACTGTTCTAAATATACATTTCTTTTACTTAAGAAGCGATTAAAGCCTAACCTATTTTCTTTGCTGTCTTCTCTAACGTATTTGACGCACTTCCAAATCCACTTTGCGTTCCAGTTGTTCGACTTGAAATCATATTTGTCATAGGATCTTGAATAATCGAGCCTCCTTTCAGTTGAGTGTCGAATTGTGAGATCTTCTCGTTCTGTGACGCCAACAAAACTTGTCTGTCGTTCAACTCCTTCTGTAAACGATCGAATTGTCGAATTCAGTTGTCGCGTTTCTTCTTGAAAGGCGTGTAGCTAGAAATGGGGATCGGCTAGTAAAGATAGGCTATGGTGCGGGGACAAGAGAAAGATAGGAAAGAGAAATTGTGCGTTTAAAAACTCCATTTAAACGTTTTAGTCAAGCGTGAAAACATAAAATGCGCAACATAAAATGAGAAACCAATAGAATTTGCAAAACAAGCATCAAAAGAGTTAAAAACTTTCTCCTACTCAACCATCACCAAACAAAATCAAACCTGTTGCTGCTTTTCCACTTCTGCGCCTTGTCTGACTGTGTCGATGCTTTCCATGAGCTTCTGGTTGTCGTTTTGTAGATTCTCAATCCGTTGCTGAAGATCATGTTCAATTCTTGTATTTGGCTGCTGAAGAAGACGTTGCTTGAATCTGTCTAATTCTGTTTCTCTCTCCCGAACCAAAGTTTCCAATTGATCAATTCTGATTTGGAGCTGAGAGTTTCTGTGGTCTTGTGACTAAACATTTAAATGCTATATTTGCCCAATTCAAACAACAAACCTGAATTCCTTGACCAGATTCGTGCAATTGCTGTCTTAACATGTCCAAATCCTTTTCCAACATCTTAATGGCCTTTTCTTTGCTTTCAATCAGCTGATTCCGTGTCTCTAACTTTGATCTTAACATATTCACATCATCTTGAAGCAACTTCAACTGAGCATCGTTGGCAATGCCTGAACGGCTTATAATGTCTAGTCTCTTTTCCAGCTCTTTGTTTTGTTCTTCGGCGCCTTTCAATCTAAAAACAATTAATTAACGAAATAACGAAATGTTGTAACAAAAAATTAAAAACCTCATTTCAGCATTTTGCAGTTCGCGTTGTTTGTCTGACAAAGCAATTTCGCTACGTTCCATTTTCATTTTTAGTGTGTGGACTTCAGGCGCACTTAATGATTTCTCAGTGTAATCACGCGGTTTCTGCATTCCAGGCAAAGCTCCGGATAGCTGGTCGCTTGCAAGTTGTTGTCTAAGACGTCTCAACTCATCTTCCATGTCCAAAAGGTCGCCATCAGTAAGTAATTGACTGATGTCCTTTTCTCTGCGGTCCAACTCATTACGGATTTGTTGAATCTCCGTCTGCAATTAGTTATTAAATGAAATTTGTTTTGTTCAAGCATAAAACTAACCGCTTGTTGCATAATTTTAGACTGAAAGTCTGCCAAGCGCATTGCCTCATCTTTACGATTCTGCCGTTCTTGCTTTAATTCCGGGGACCAAAACGTCTTTATTGAGTTCATCATGTAATTGAGTTTTGAGTTGAGAGCTGCATTCTCACGTTTCAAGTCGCCCATGTCTTCTACACCCGTAAATGAATGTGGAAGTTTCCCGGTTGCCTGTTGTTGTTGAATGGATGCCGAAAGATCGTCGCTGAATAATAACGATATAAACAAGGCATGTTTGAATTGCTTGAAACTCACTATCCAATTGGGTAATTTTGTGCGCCGTAAACAGTTCTTGGTTCCATTCCATACCTTTGACCATAAGTTGTTGGAGCTGCAGGCGGCTGCATTCCGTAGAACATTTGTTGTTCGCCTGCAAATCCATCACTTTGGTAGTCGTTTGAGGGCGGCGGTACATTTGTTTGAAATTGAGGTTGATTGAATTCGCACAAAAACGAAGAGCCGTCAAGAGAACGATGCTTTCTGCAAACAATTTACATAGTTTTAAACTTCAACAAACTCTTTGATTCAAAAAGCCTACCTCATTGATTGAAGTGCCTCCATTCTTCGTTGCTGCATTTCGCTTAAAGGAGGCTGGCGTTTGATGTATTGTTGGGAAGATGGATAGTAGGCAGAAGGATTTGGAACGGTTTGCGGCGGGTAGAAACTAAAATAGCACTAGAAGTAGCTTTTTAATCAAGCTCCACACACCTGTTTCCTTCTCTGAAATATTGGGCAGTTGTGGTGGAGCGTCGGTATGGCTGTTGATGTGTTGATGAAGAGGGGGCTTGATTATAGGCAGTTGAGAGCTTGGCGCCCAGAGGTTGACGCTGAGTCGGGAAGGCAGTGTTGGAGTATAAAGAACCCGATGGATTTGTGGTGTAAGGCAGCATCAACGCGGATGCTGCAAGCGGATTTTAGGCTTTGCCGTCCGTTGGTTTTTCGGCGGCCATTAGCCTAAAATGGGTAATTAAACGAAAAACTTATTCCACCGTAAAGACAAACTTCACTCGAAATGCCAGTTACACAAATTAGTTAAATGAAAATGTTTATTGTAAAGTTAAAAAAACATCTAGCAAGCAACCTCGAATGGTAAAAACTCATTTACTCAAATCCCAAAACGCAAACTCCCTTCGGCTAATAAACGCGCAATGAATGCACCCGAATACAATAAACGCTGTGTTCGGCTCTCATCTCTCGTCCCAATAACTCAATTCAAATCAATTTAAAACAAAAAGGATGAATGCTTGCGTGGCGCTCAAAGTGGATTGCGAATCCGTCCGAAATGCAATAGATAGAGGCCAACCGACGAAAAACCCAACAACGGCATTCCTTCACTTTACTAATCGCGCCCTTCGAAGAAGACGATGGAACTAGGTGGCCGCGCCGAGTCCAACGAAAACAAAGAAGACGAATGTACATAAAAGGGGCGAAAAAACTCAACGTCGCCGAGTTTATAGGACATCATGCCTCTTTTTTCGCAGCCTCTGGCCACAAGCGGTAAAGGTTTGTTCTGGCGAAGGAAAATTTCGCGGTTAGCTCTGCTGCACAACATTTATTTCATGCCCTCCAAGTGGATATAAAAACTATGGAAGGCTTGACTCACGCTCCGACTTTTTTCCAACGACCACAACTGTCAAAAGCCTTTTTTGTCCATGGACGAAAGGGAAATTAGGCTCGCCAATCATGGTGGAGAAGCGGACGAGAGATGTGTGCCGTGTAAAACGAGAGTTCCGTTGCTAAAATCGACATTTTTGCTGTTGTTTTTGCTCACATAGCTAATATTTCTCTCCGGCTATTACTGTTTCTTCAACTGCATGTGTCCATGTAGCGTATAAAGAAAGAAGAGGTCGTAAACTGCCAAATGTCACATTCAGCCCCGCTTGTTGGTAGCCAATGGAGTCCGGCGACTAATTTATTGCACAAAATGCACATTAACATTCAAAACCGAATAAATTAAAGACTACAGAGTTACGGGCCTGATAGATGATATTAAAAGACTAAGACTTTTAAAGACAACCCATTTGAACAAGATTAAACAACAATCAATTAGGCACATGAGAAAGACGTAAAAAACCATTGAAGACTGATAAACCCAGTTCATTACACTATTTAACAGCAAAATTAACAACAAACATTGTATAAGTTATTGCGGAGAGGTTCTGAGCAGTTGCTATGCAATTTAAAGCTCTTGTTTGACGAATTTAGGTTTCAACTCTTCTATCTTTGCCACAAACTCCTGCTTTTCCGTGCATCCTTTGCATGCCTCTCCCCAGTTGTCTAAGATCTTCTTCAAGTCTTTGACTTTGAGCTTTTTCAAGTCCACGGTTTTCCAGTCAATGCCTTTGTCTGGAATCAGTTAAAGTTTAAAGTAAGTTTAAAAAATGATTGTGTATTACCGAATTTCAAGTCGCAAATCTGTGCATCTTTAGTTTTGAGTTTTTCGCAAATCTTAACTGCTGGCATGGACCATGAGAGAGGTTTTGTCACCTCGTTCATGATTGACGTTGCAGATTCCGGCAAAGCTCCAATATAGTTGCAGAACTTGTTCTCTTTTCCTTTGATTTCTTTGCAGTGAGCGCGTACAATTTTGTCGATAGCTGTTTGATCGCTTTTCTTGTCGGATGGAACCTTGGCAATGATGTCGTTGAGTACTTTGGCGCACACTAAAACATTTAAAGTGATAAAATAAATAAGATATGATAATTGCAAACCTGGACAAGCATCCTCCGATGCATTCACAAATAGTGCAAACCCGAATAATGCAACAACCAACAGGAGAGACTTCATTTTTGTTCCCGAGTTTAGGTAGAACCTGAAAATGACAATATAAATCCAACAATATACGCAATTTATTCTCCTCCCAACACAGTCTAGATTAAGACACGTCGACTAATTTTTGAAACGCACGTCCCACACAAAAATATAAATCTTTCAACAAAGTGTTTTCAGTTGTTTATCAAAAGAACTCAATTCTTTAAAAATCAAAACATCCAGACAACTTTAAACAATTTTAATAAAGAATCACAGACTCCCGACCTGTCTCAAAAAGAACAAATCAGCGCATTACACGGAACTAGACGTCACCACTCTTTTCAAGCAGACAGCACAAAACCTAACAAAACAATCAGTCGCTTCGAGACAAAACAGAGCGCGATGTCGCTCTTATTGTCAAAAATGCTTTGCTGCTTTTTTGTTTTTTGGTGTTTTAAATTGCTTTTATTGTTTGTTTGTTTGAGTTCTTTTAAAGTTGCTTGTTATTTAGATTTTGTTAGTTGATTAAATTATTTATTGTTATAACATCTACTTGTTAAAATTCTTCGGAAGTTTATTATTCAAATACATTCGAAGTGTCGTTTACATAATAAAAGCATTAATTAATAACTAGTTATTAACAAAATCAAACTTAATCAAAAATGCAATTTCTTTAATGAGTTTTGAACGTCTCCGAAAAGACAGTATGCAGCGCTGAAAGTTGGCATTTTTGAATATCTAATAGCACATGGGTCAACAGTTTCGGTGCCAAAAATTATAATTAATGTCACGCAAGCTCATGGCCTAGCACTTTATCGATTACTTTCCGTCATTTTTCCACGTGTTTCTCGGGGTGGTTTTGGGTTGTTTTGCGAGGCTTTAAAAGGGGTTCTTGTTTGAAATTAGTTATTACTATTGTTGAAACGTTGCTTTTTAAGTTCTTTGTTCATCATTATTGCTCATAACTATTAATAGACTTCGGTATTTCAGGTTCAAAATGGACATTGACAATGAGTTCATGGATGGACGTCAAATAAAAAAGGTGTATGAAGGCCGGGTGTTGCGCAAGAAGATCCGTGAACATCTATCAAACGGCCTTTCGAGAGAAGAAACTTTCAACACCATGTGTGGAAGCAACCTGGAAGAAAGCTTCATTCGAGAACTGTTTGAGCATTTGGAAGGACCAAACGGGATGGACTTAATGCTCTGCAAGCACAACTGGCAGAATATGGTTAAAAGAATCAGCACCGAGTACTATTCTTTTCAAAGCGGCGTTGCAGTGTGGCCTGAAAGAGTCGAAAACAACGACTTACAATTTCGATTCATTGATTCTCGCTACGCTTTACGTGCCGGTAATGACTTTCGTAAACGTCCAATATACTTGATAGACATCCTTCATGGCGAAAAGCGGTACACTTTAATTGTAAAAGCACTTTTAATTCATTGACCGTTTCAGTCGACTCAAAATTGAAGGAAAGTTTCCACAAGAAGCAGATGACGTCACTCCCGAGTTGGTCGTCATTGACAGCCAATTTGCACTTCTCATCGAGCAGTACTACACACGCATCAATCACATCTACATCCATTTGTTGCGCTTGGATCTCAATGACGAGAAATGCACATTGTTGAGCAGCAAGAGGCTCCCGAACCACTTTCACGGAATTATCTTCGACAAGTATTCTCGTCACAAGTTTGCTATCAAATATGCCGACTATCGCATTGAAACTTATTGGATTCAGGTAATTTAAGTTAAAAGGTTGTTTTAATTGCGACTTATTTAGATGGGACGCATCGAAGACTCAAAACTTTCTTTTGACGACTGGGGAGTCGAATTTGTAAATACAATGCTGTGCTTCGAGCGATTGAGTGACAACAAACTGCAAACTGTCCGAATGGGATACAACGTGACTGACGAGGTCTCAAATCCTGCTTTGCCTGACTCTTTTGGCGAGTATGATTTAGTTAAGGATCGGCACTTTCCAGAATTCAGACGCATAATGGACATCAACACAGACGGCGCTTTGTACGACTACAACAACTTGCTGTTTCATTGGGTCGGCGAGCTCTGTTACGTTCTGTCCAACACCATTGTTCAGCACAGCGTACTTTATGTGTTTGAGTTAGCAAAAGGAAAGCTGACCAGAGCTTCAAGTCACATTCAATGTGACGGCTATCTTAGAGACATTCATTTCGGCGAAGACGGCATTTTTTCTGTGTTTATGCTGAATTTTGCATGCGGAGAAAGCACTGTCTTCCAATATGCTCTGAGTCAACCGTTTTCGCTTGACTGCCTCTATATTGAACAAACTTCGCCGCGATGCTATGTTCCGTGGAGAAACTACATACAAGAAATTGTTGCCGAAATTGCCACCGCATCTCCAGGCTTTTGCAATTTGTCGCAAACTTGGAGTCGACGAGCCATCAACTTCGAAACAATGATTAACTTATTCGTTCTTAATTTATTTAACCGTTTAATTCCAGTGATCTCGTTGTCCGTGTGTGTTGTAGTAGTTACCCGTTTAGTTAGATTTGTGTTTGTGATTCAAATCCTATCATTCCCCGTTATTTGTGAGATTAGCTTTAGTTCCTACCCGGTATCTCGACATTCTAATTAAACATCTCAATTCAATTTCATTATCTCAACATTCTAATTAATTGACATCTCAATTCAATCTTTTATATCAGCAAAATAAACTTCTTTTTGCATGCATGCTTTATTGAACTACCAACATTTAATGTTTGAAAGAACTACGGTGTTGTTTAGGCTTCGGTTTGTGCATCAACACGGACTCCGCATGGTTGAGGGTCAGACGATGAATAAAGGTTGTAAGCGATGGTGTACTGACCGGCTGGGAACTTGCTGCCTTTGTTGACTGGAAGCGAGAGTTTATTTCAACAGCAATTGTTATGATTACCTGATGCACCGTAAGAGCGATCCAAAACGTTCTTGTAAATGACGTCCAATTCGTAGCTCTTTCCGTTGGAGTCAGTCAAAGTTGGATCACCTTGAATTTCCCCGTACAATTGGACACTGATTGACCAAGTTTTCGGAGTCTACAGTGAAGGAAGTTGATTGAGTAGGTTGGCAAGCACTTGAACTGTCAGTTCTGATCGTTTTGGAGTCGTATTGACGAGGAAGAGTGAGAAGAGTTGAGCCGTCGCCTGACAATGAGTACAATCCACCAGAGTATTGAGCAATACCGGCAATGGCTTCCAAGTGGGCGTCGCTAAGTCTTGATTGAAACAGTTAACTGAAGCTCCGCTCTGCGTAACGTGAATCTAAAACAGTTATTAGGTGACTGTAATCAAACTAAATTGTACCTTAGCACCTAAATTGTCAATCAATTGCTTAAGTTGAGCCGATTTGGCTTCATCCATCACTAATCCGCCATAAATGTACAAAAAGACTTGAATTCCTTTAGTAGCGCTTTTGTCACTCAATGCAGCAATCAATGCGTCGTATACTTTGAGGTTCTGGCAAATCATCTGTCTTTCACGAGTGTCATCGGTCAATCCACTAATTTCAGTAACAAGATTGTCTGCACTTGGAGTCACAGCTACTTGAGAAACTGATTGGTCATCAAATTGGTAGAAAGCGTAGTTGCTAGAAACAAACAACAATTATAAGCAATATTGAACTGAAATCAAACATACCTGATCCAGTCTTTGTTGTCATTCAACTGAGAAACCACGCTTGGCGCAACCTTTTGCATTTTCAGCAAAGTTGAAGTCAAATCTTTTGAATTCTGAACGACCAATGCGGCGGTGATTCCTTTAGCTGAAGTGACTTGATTTCTGATGGCTTTCGCATTAGGAACAATGGCTTTCATCAATTGCTTGTAAGCGGCGGCCTAAAAGCAATACAAATTATAGAAGTAAACCCAGAAATCCACTTACTTTGTTGAGGATCTGTCCACTAGGCTTTGCCAATCCAACCGAGACAGAAACTGCCACAACCAAAACTAGTGCCAACAATTTCATGACTGTATTCAATTGAGAAGTGAATGAAAATAGTGGAATCAGATCTCGTTTATATACACTTTAATCAAGGAACTTCTTTATCAGTTTATTGTTGTCAGGTGCTGTATGCCCGACCTTTTCTCCGATAACCGAAACGTTCGCATCATTTAATTTGCAAGTTGAGGCTTTAATTAGGTGTTATAAGCAAGCAATGGGCGTGGTTCTTTAGTTCAATAATTAATTTTGATGCTGATCAATAACTGAAGTTTTTAATTATTTAGGTCAATTAGCAAATCGGTTATTTAGATCAATCAACGTCATGAGCTTTGTCACAAGTTAAACATCGAGTTACTTTTAAAGAAATGTTTTTGTGCACAAAATACACATTAAAGTTCAACAACAAAAAAACGATAACGTCTCAAACTTTTTTGCTTATCAATTTGTTTTGTGCACACTTTTTAAACAACGACACTTCAAAGTTCATTCTTTAAAGCATTGATTAAAAGCAATTGTTAGTTTAACAAACTTGTAAAGTTTTGTAGCAACTTTCATTATGCTGACACGTTTCTACCGTTTCTCTCATCGTTAATGGCTTTTAATTAAAAATGAGTTAAAAGATGGAACGATTGCACGCTCAGATAACAATCTCCGTTTTTAACGTTTTTCATTAAGTTGTTTAACTACACCGAATACAGTGGTGTTATCAGTTTCATTTTGCAAATTGAAACCAAAGTCCCAATGTAGCGTCCACGTATGACATTACAAAGCGGAACTTGGTTGAAAAGTCTATTAATTAATTGCTTACAATTTTTACGCCTATCAGCAGATCTTTAGTTTATTAATTACAAACGCCCAAAGTGTAAGCTTTATTGGGGAGCTAATTAAAAAGAACGCCCGTCTTATCACTTTTACAACCGCAAGGCTTTAATTACTTTGGGCGTTATTGTTCAAACGTCAACCACGAACAGATACAGTAGACTTTTATTCTGTATTCAATTAAAGGATTTTTAGAGTTGTTTTAATTAACGTGGCAGTTTTAAACAACAAACGATCGTGGAGTTTATTAAATTTTGTTTACTCTTTGTTTTTGAAAAGTTGATTAAATTGCAAGTTAACATTTATTTTCAGAGCTTCAAAAACATCTCATTGTTTAATCAAATAACTCGTATGTAAGAGTGATGGTGTTATACTTTGTGTTGTAGATTGAGCAGAAACTCCGGTGAAATGGAGTGCCAAGAACGTAGATATCATAACTGTTCCGGGTTGTTGGGTTCTAATGCCAAAACACATTGTCCGTTGTTTGAGCCGATCTTTAAAAATTGAGAGAATTAACTGGGTCATTAAAACAACTTACGTTAATCAAGTAATCATAACTGGTAATTAAAAACGAATAAGTTTGAATTCCAAATTCAATTAGGCCCAACTCGTTTATTTCGGAACAAGGATATGTGTACAGTCCCAAGCTCGAATCAAACTTTGCTCCAATCAATTTGATTACTCGATTTAGTTCATTACGTGGAAACAGCAATGAAGACACGCCGATGTCAAAACTAACCGATCCGGGTGCATTGAATGTTTGACTGCCGTATTTGAAACTATATATCTCCGGTAACAATTAAGTTGGAATAAAACTTACTAATCGACATTGGCCACGTAGCGGTCGTCTAATTCGTTTGATTCCAGTTGAATTGTTACTGGAGATGTTTTGCAATAATCATCCCTTGCACCAAGAGTAAGAAAACTGTCAGGTATGTTGTATTTTGGATAGTACTGGCTAAAGTTTATGATGTAACGGAAGACTTGTGATGTAAGAATTACTATTGATAGCTTTTCAAGTAAAGTGTGAACTTTTTGTCTTGAAACTTTGACAACAACTGATCAATCGGTGCAGCAGGATTGCCTTGTTCGTAATACTCCGGTGCTCGATGACTAAGTCCAAAAGTACCATTTGCTGTTATAAACGGAGCGCCTGTGTTTAAAACGCTTCCAAAGGACTGAGTTATGTGAATGCCATCAAAATTCATTGTGTCTTTGTACCAAGAACCAGACACATAAAAGAAGCCATCTTCCAATTCAAATTGTTTGTTCAGAGCTTTAGATGTTTTCGATTCACTTAACAATATTGCAGTTTTTAAAAAGTCAATGAAATAAATAAATCACTTACGTTGCATTGTATCCGTTCGATCTATCTGGATATTGTTTTGTCGCATTTATGTCAAAAACCCATGCGTCGGAGAGACCATTTGACACGGCAACTTCAAAATATTGTGCCGGAGTTCCAATAAACAAGTCAGCGCTCAAGTAGTCGGCTAAAAGCATCAAATTAATTGAATATGCTTTAAAAGCCTTTAAGACTTACTTTTGAATACTCCACCTTCTGCAAACTTATTGTTCTTAACAAAAACAGCTTGTCTTGCTTTCACTATATCGGCAGAAAGTCGGTGTTCATGCAATGGAATTTTGAATCCATTGTTTTCAGTTGCCACACAGGCCAACACAAACTGAACAACAATCAAAAGAACCAAAAGACTCTTCATCTCAATTAATGCAGTTAAAAGCTTCGCTCATTTAAATATTCTTTGCAGCTAAAAAGAAACTATACTTTTTGTGTTAAATCGTATTCTGTTCTTATCTGTTTTCAGCTGTTCCGGCTAAGATAATAATCATCTTTGATGCAAATTACACTTTAGCCGCGCTTTAGCTACATTGTTCGGGAGCACTACAAGGTGTGCTCCAATTTTGCTCTAGATTGTGATTCATTTTTTGTAGAAAAGGCGTTTCTGCTTGCGTGGGTTGTTAAATATCAAAAGAATTGAAGATTTGTTGCGTGATTGCACTGTAAGAGATGCTTTGTTAGTTGTAGGCTTGGTGATAAGGATACAAAACAGCCACAAGTTGTATGACCAGTCACATTTGATTGTAAACAAGTACAGTAAACGCACTTCAATGATTTCACAAATCCCACGCAAAAAACAACTAAAGCAAGAACGTTGTGTTGACTAAATTGTTTGTTAAAATTTTGGTCAGATCAAATTGCTCCACAAAACCTTTGTTCTTTGTAACTCGATAGTTACAGTGTGTTTTGATACTTATTCGGTTGTTTTCGAATTGTTTCTACCTAAATGTCTAAAGATGTTATTAGAATTGCGTTTACTGGAGATTATCCGTATATCAACTGGGAATGCCCGCACCCGCCACATTTTAGAAGTGGACTTACATGCTTGATGCCCGGTTTTGTGCCTGAATTGCTCGAGATATTTGCAAATTACTTGAATTTAACTATTGAAATCACCGAACTGGACAAATATGAAAACAGAAGTCTTTATTTTGACGAGTTGCTGGAACAAAATGAGACCGATTTGGTTACTGATCTTTATCAAAGTGCCTCGTCAGGCAACAAAGATCGTGAAGTTACAAACGATTTTCTTAAGGTAAATTCAACAACACTTAAAAGCGACTTTAACTAATTTAGTCCCTCGTAAAAATTGCTGTCAGAAAGACAGACCACACAATGAAAGGCCTGTTTGACTTTTTCAGTGTCTATCACTGGAACGTTTGGATCTTCATGATTGTCGCATTTTTGTTGTTCGCATTGCTCAACCTGCTTATTTATTTCACTGAATTTCGGCTGCTGTTGCGAGAAAAGAACAACTTTGGCGAGATCTTGTGGAAAATGCTGCGTTTGCAGTTGATGCAAGCTGAAGGAATGAAACTTTAAGTTGATCGCAGGTTGTGAATCACTTTCATACATTCTTTACGTATTCACACGTTTAGGCAAAATCTCTTTAATATTTTTCTCTCTATTTCAAATCTATATGATTTTGGGACTCTTCCAAGGAATAATTCTGTCAAGTATTGTCAGGGTAAAGTTTACAACTTACACTTTATGTTTAATTAATTGCTTTTAGAAATTTGACACAACTCCGTTTAACGGAAACGATCTGCTTCGACTGCTTAGAAATAAAAACTATTATCTCGTGGTGTACAATCATTCTTGGTTTCACGATAAAATTGAGGAGAAGTGTGAAGCTGTTTATTGTTGCAACTGATTACACTTGTTTTAGTTTTGATCCGTTTTATGCCCCAATAATTGAAGAGCTCCGCAAAGCATTAAAGCATAATCCATATGTATTAGCAAAAACATACGAAGACATGTTCCAAATAGTTGAAGAAGGCATGTGGTTTAAGTTCTTTAAACGTTTTTAATCAGACTTCTAACTTTAAGACGGCAGAGCGGTTGCTCTAATTGACGAAGGTGATATTGAATATGCTGGAAATCATTGCAATTTAATTTATCTTGATGCAAGTCATTCTTATTTAAACTCTTCTAAAGTGTGTTTAGACTCAATTTCCACTTGGTGGGATGAAGTTTGAATTTAAAAGAGGAAGTCGTTTTGTTCAAATGTTCAATCAAGCCATTCAAGTGAACAAGTATTTGATGAACAGACTCTTTAGAAAATATTGGAGCTCTTGGCTGCCTAAGAAGTACCGACCTGTTGTAAAATGTAAAAAGCGAAGTTCTAAGCCGAAGCCGCTGTCGATTATTCCACATTTGGGCCTTCTGATTATATTTTTCGGCGGAATGTTGCTAGGCTGTTTTGCCTTTGGCGGAGAGCTGATGAAGTTCAAACTATTTTGTAGGTTTTATAATGTTAACACATAATTTGGCTAGTTTTAGCTGGCACATCAATTAAAAAAGCTATTACAAGGAAAATTGTTGACAACAAAGAAGACATTTTGATCTCATTAGACGGTTAGTGTTTAGTTGTATGCCTCTTTTATCTTAAACACTCTCTTTTAGAAAGCCTTGCCGTCAATATTTGTGAAATTGCCAAACTGCCTTTGGGAACTAAATTTTATGCGTTGTTGCCACAAGTAAACAATAAATGAATTGCTTTTGAATGCTTTATTCAACACAAAATCAAACTTTAAATGTCAGTTTGAATGTCTACACGTAAACCGCAAAAGATTGGGTAACTTGGCGCGGAGATTTTGTAATTTGCATTCCATGAGCTCAATGGCAATTTGTTGCGTTGTGATTTTTCATCTAAACACAAGTAATCATGTTTTCAGAATACGTTGCTTACTTGTTGAAACAACATAAACAGTGTCTTCGTCTGTTTGATAAAGTTTAGTCAACTGAAAACGAAAATCTTTCGGACCAAAAATATCCGGTGTTTCTTTAAGTTTTCCGTAGAAACGCAAAGTGATCGTTGAAGCTTCAGAGTCCAAATCAAATGAGTCTTTTTGTTCACCAGAGCAGTCATTCTTTTGAAGGTCTAGAATGTTTAAGGAATTGTGTTGCAGAGGCAAAAGTTGAACGTTTTTGCCATGTCCAGATCTCGTGAAAAATCCACCTGTCTTGGACGCCAATTCAAGATAAACAAGCATGCTTTCATCTTCCCAACGAACACAGTCGTTTTCAGCTGTTTGCAAAACGTGAATCTGCAATGTTTGAATAGGTTTCTAAGTCTAAAAAGCTCTCACTTTTGCGTCCAAGTCTTTGGCGAGTTTAAATACTTGACTCAGTTTGTTAGCATCCGCCTCCAATTTACCACTTGCAATCAACAATATCTGCATTCCCAAAAAAGCATCTGGATCGTTAAAAGCTTCAATTAAAGTATCCAACACTTGCAAGTCTTGACAGATTCTCTAAATACATTTAAATTAAAAACAGCTAACAATAAAAGTTTACCGGTGCGCTCTTTCTTTCATCAATGTCATCTTTAAACTCTGTACTGAAAATGTCTGCATATGGCGATTTCGTGACGTAACGATAAGTTCGATTGTCAAATTCCCAGAAGGTAAAGTAACTAAATAAATGAATACAAATTAAACACAACATCACAAGAAACTTACTTGATCCAGTCGCTAGTTTGTTCAAAACTTTTTGTGACGTTATCCGCAACGTCAAGAGCTTGAAGCAATGTTGGAATTACATCATACGAGTCTTGAACAATTACTGTGGCGAGCGTTCCAAAATCCGAAACATCGGCTAAATTGTGTTTATTTAATTAGCCAATTTAAATTAACTTACACTTTGAAGCAATTACTCTGGACTTTGATTGCAATTGAATTGATTTTAATGGCCTTCTTGCACCAACAACAAAAAGGACAACCAACAAACTCAATACAACTAAACAAAACCTCATAACCGTACTCTTTGTGTTTCTTGATGATTACGATGTCTAATGGACACAATTAAGTACTAGCAAAACAGAATCCGTATCAGGAAATTAATTAAAAATCTCCGGATGCACCAAATTTTGTCTTCTTTGATAAGAAAACATTTTATTGAATTTGCTGGAAGCTTACAAGAAGTTCTAATTAATTTAAGTTTTAAAAGTAAACATTACTTTCAAGTATGTCTAGTTCTCTAAAATCACGTTAAAACATGTCAAAATAGGCTTGCAACAAAAGTTGTAGCATTCCACACCCACACGGCTACAATACATTCTGATCACACATTTGTTTTCCTTTTGAAGACCGTTGATAAACTGATTAACGAAAGGCCTAATTGTTTAATAAACATGTCATTGGTTACACAATATGCACAGAATTTAACCTTTAACATGTGTAGCCTACACTTTTATGTTCTTGTTGATGTTTCTAACGTACTTCTTGTGTTGAAAAGTTCTTAAATACAGTTTGTTATTAAACAAAACAACTAAACACTTGAAACTGCTATCGGATCAGTTGGTGACAAAAAATGACAGGTTTTACTTAGCTGTCGCAAGCAAACTTAAGGGCGCACTTAAGAGACAAGAAAGAAGTTTTTCGAGTAAAACAAACTTAATTGAATCAACTCGTTTTTTCTTATTTGCTTTGAATATACTTTAAATTTAGATATTCAACATTAAATGCCAAACAGACCTCCGTCTCAGCGACTTTCTCAACGATCAACACGAGCATAAAAAGCAAAAAGAAAACGATAAACGTTCAAAAATCCGCCAGTTTATCAGAGAAGGTTATTCAAAAGAAGATGTCTACGTTAAACTATCTCAACTTCTAAACTTTTCAACAATCAGTTCTGATCAAGCCGCTGAATGCTTTGAAAATATCCAAAAAGGACTGGATATTCCGTACAGTTATGACGAGTTTCAGCGTGAGCTGTTTTTGAATATCTTGGATGAGATAGAAAGACTACAAAGCGCTATAGCAATGTGGCCAAGTTCACGAGATGAAGTGACGTTTCTTAATTCTCGATATGCAATTATATTCAATCACGACGATCTTTTGAAGTGCCGTTTCTACTTACTTGATAACTTTCACGGAGAAAAGAAGTACGTTTTTACATAAGTGCAGCTCTAACAATATTTGATTTCAGACAGTTTGAAATTGAAGGACTTGCTTTTAAAAAGACTGATGAATTTCGAATTGAAGCAGTTGATCTCCATCATATCCTGTTATTTCAAAGCCCTCATGAAAACAACTGGTTTCTTGTTCACTTATTCTATCTGGACTTTGAAAAGGCAACATGTACTCAGCTGTCTCAAGAGCTTTTGGGCGGATTCTTTGTTAAAATCGCTTTCGATTTTACAGACCGTCGCAACTTTGTTATTTGGTTCGGTGAAAACATCACACACGATAGATATTTGTCGTTAGGACGGATAGAAGATTCAAAATTCGTATTTGAACCGCGTTCTATCGAGTTCAGGCATCGACTGTTGTGTGCACGCCTTATTGGAAACACGCTTCAAACAATGGTGCCAAATTGGCAACAAACGCCAGGTGTCGGCGTAGGTAAATGCGTTTTTGGAGAATTTACGTTGGTTTCTGGGGAGCATGATCCGCCTTTACGAATTTTATTTGATCTTCCAACGGAGATACGCGCTTTCATGGTTAGTTTTATACTTAAATTAGTTTAATACAATAGAATTTAGAAAGTTTCATACTGGTGGATTGGCAACGACTGCTTTTTGGCGAAAAATGAATATAGAAATGAACAAAATGCAGTACTCAAATTTAGTTCAAATGACGGCAAACTAGAAGCAACTAAATATAAATTCTTCTGCGACAACAAACTTGAAGATTTGCTTATTGACGAAGAAGAACAAGTGTTGACTGTTTGTGTTGAACACAGAGTCTCCGATCAACTAACAATTCATCGATTTGCTTTGAAGTTAGTTTTTACATTTACTGAGTGGGCCAAAAAAGCGTTAACACAAAAAAGTCAATCAAAAGTTTCAAACACAAACAATTTTTTGTGTTAGCGTTTTTTGGTCCACTCTGTAAACAAAATGATTTAAACAAAATGCTTTTTAGTCAACCAGATACACTTAGCAATCTTGCATTATTTGCTCTTCGCAGAGAAGCCATCTTCTTTGATAGTCCAATGTACGACAAATTGTTCTCAAGATTATCTTCAAATTTGGAGCAGTTAAATGTTTCTACTCAATCAACTTCGGGTCTTTAAATGTTAGATCATTTCTAGTCATCAAAACGAATAAACAACTTAAAGTGAATCGATTTTATTCATTCAGTTAATGTTTACAACAGTTTAATGCTTTTTGGGGTCGAATTCAACAGCTGAAGTTTTGACAAAGTGTTTCAAAGACTTTCCCAAACAATAGGTCTTTAAAACGTATCCCTTCACTTGTTTATCATCAAGTGGCATGCAACTCAAAACAGTAACTTCAAACTGATCATTCTTTACTGGTTTGCTGCTTTCCAATTTGAATGAGCGTTTAACCTTTGTCGTAGTAGTAAGCGGCCATGCAGCATCCCTAAAAGTTATCATTTACGGTAAAATTAACTGTGATTACCTTTTGTGTGTTTTTGGCATCAAACTTCTCAAAAAGACGGCGACTAAAAACGACTTGCTCGTCCAGTTCATTAACTGGAGCGCCCTTTTCCCATTCAGATGGCAATTTGTGATGGTAAATGTAGTTGAGCCAGAAATCCGGACACGAGATGTTGTCATTTTTGATTTGTTGATTGGCTGCATTTACAGCATCTATTTGTAGTTCGTGGTCGAGGATCCAGCTGCTTTTACGGGTATGCTGAGCAGAGTTCGATTTCTCTAATATGTAACTTTCATTGTCTGATTTGGCCAAGAAAGTGGAGCGGAAGCATACGGAATCAGTAGAACTAAACATTTTAATGCATGTCAAACAATACTTCTTAAATTTTACTTGTCATTTTGCAAAATCAACTTGCGCTCCAAATACAAATCAAAATACTCGAAACTTTGTTCTCCTTGATCGAGGAATGTTCGAAGTCTAAACAAACAATTAAAAGTATAAGCGAGTTTTAAACTTACGCAGCTTGAAGTCCGAAAACAACGCCAATGGATATTAAAGTCCACTTAAAAACTAAGTTGAGCATCATGTTGTTGGCAAAACACTAACCAAAAACAAACATCGATGACCTTTGTGGCGTTTGATCTCTTTCTTTTACAACAACTTGCGGCTAAGCAATGCGATCAAACAGATCAGACGTCAAGATAACATATTAGAGCTTTGTTTTCAGTTGCGCACTTTAACAGACATATAATTACTGTCGAAGAGTAAGTTGGCAATAAATGGCATGTTCTGTCATCCGCAAAAGGCAAACAAAAGGACGCACATGTAGCACATGTAAATAGCTCCATGCAAACCTGACGGATTCTTGACGGATCTGCTGTTCTCACTTGTTTTAATTTGCTCCCCTCTGCTTTGTTTAAGCAATGATTTATTCTCAGTTCTTCAGTCGAAGAGTCTTCGACTTGAACGACGACGAGGTAGTTAAAAAGTCTATTCGAGAAAAGGACAAGAAGCGAAGACAAAACGAAGAACTGCGCTGGACAATTAGACTGCGCTACGAGACTGGAAGTTCGCGTGAGAAGATTTTTATAGACTTGTTGCATGAGCTTCATTCTCTCTACATCTCCGAAGAAAATGCCACAAGATGCTTCAAAAGTGTGGCAGAAGCTTCGCCGCCCATACAAGAATATTTCGACGATACTTACTGGAACCTTCTCATGCTCATTGTCGACGAGATAGAGCGTATTGACTGCTGCATTTCTATTTGGAATGATAACAACACTCACAAGTTTCTGGACTCTCGCTACTCTTTGATGTTCGATAACTATGACAGAGGAATCTATTTATTGGATAATTTTTATCGTCGAGCAAAGTAAGTACTTTCAGTGTCTATAGCAAACAAACGTTTTCAACTTTCAGGTATGTCGAAATGAAAACTCTTGAAGGAAAGCCATTTCTTATTTCATGCTGTCGAATTGATGTGATCGCGCCGGATATGTTTGTGTTGTTCGACGAGGATTACAACACCGATACATTTGTTATCAATTTGTGTCGCATGGACTATTCCAACGAAGAGCCGATATGCATTCAACTCGACAGCAAAAAGCTTGCCGGCGAGTGTCCAAAAGCCGTCTTTGATTACAATGATCGACGACGTTTCGTTATCAGAAACGAATACAAAAATGAGACTTGTGTGCAACTTGTTCGCGTCGAAGATTCAAAGCTAGTCTTTGGTGGAGATCCAATTCAAATTGTGAAAGGGCCAATGTGTGCGCGTTTGAATGGAAACAAACTTGAACTGTTGACTATGGAATACAACGTGGACAATGTCCGTGAAAGAGTTGTTTTTGGAGAATTCGATTTGACTGGAAATCCCAAAACTTCGGAGTTTAAAAAGCTATTCAACGTCGAAACAAGAGGACGCATTCAAAGCTTATATGTAAGTTATTAACACTATTTGCAGCTACTTTTAAATGCATCATTTCAGCATGAGAGTTTTGTCTGGTCTGCCGAACGTTGTTACATTGGAAACTTCAATCCCTTCAAGAGTCAAACAAGTTTCACTTCTGGTTTTCGACATAAATGCCCGTGAAGTAACTAATCTACCGCACACATTCTATTGCGACGATTATTTTGGCACGTGCATGGAGAACATGCACCTCAATGAAGCTGATCAAACATTAGCCATTTGCATTGACTATCGAATTGAACGAAAGAATGTGATCTATCGCGTTTCTTTGAAGTAAGCATTCAAATTGCTTTTTGAATTAACTTATTTGTTTTTAGCAAACCTGACAGTTTGTCAAACATATCGTTAATGAAGCATTTAAAGTCACAACAAACGCTCAAAGAGATTTCTCAACGCACATTGGATCGACTACCAGGATACTTGAAGCCATTGGCGATCTGTGACAAATAACTATAATTGTATGCAATCCCGGTTGATCTCTTTTTATTAGTAGTGTTCCGCAAAAAAGAGCAAAAAACTCTCAAAAGCGAGTTATTGCTGAAAAAATGTTTCGATCACAGCTCTTTTTTCCGTGATAGCGAAACTCTCATTGAACTCTTTTCCTTTTATAAAAAGAGATTTGAAAAAGAGAGTTTTTTGCTCTTTTTTGCGGAACGCTATTTATTAGTCTGGTCATAATTACTAATCCCGAATGATCTCTTTTTAAATGCATTTGTTGTAAACGTCTGTGATTCAAATAAAGTCTTTTGAGATTCTTTTAACTTAAAAACATTACCGTAATTAGAAGTGATGTCGGAGATCAAATAAAAATCATCAATTTTCTGAACAACGTCTCCGGACACTTCCGGAACACGAAATACAAGATTATATCAGTTATTGAAAACTATGCTACAATCTGAACTTTTTGCAACGCCTGTTCCGTTTGCTCAAATTCTGTTTAATTAAGTGATTATGCCGGGAACTATGTCCGGTTAGCAATCAAGTTTCTGCAATCATCCCGACAAAAGCTCTTATTTCCATTTTCCTGATAATCAATTTGATAAGAAGAAATATGAATACAATCGGATAATTAAACTCTCCGCTTGCATTAAATGACAACGAATGATATCAGAGAGCATTTTTAACGTTGTGATCGATGTCTGAACTCAACTCTATAAAAGAGAAGTTGTGTTGTCTCGATTCAATCATTCCAACAGTTAGACAAAACAAGTTTTATCGAAAACAAACATGCTTCTGCTGTCAACGCTTCTGCTTGCGTGTGTAGCGTTGGAAGCAAGTGCCAAATATGCTGTTCCGTTTGGCTCAGAACCTATGGATGACTACACGATGCTCTATGTGAATGCAAGTGTAGGAACGCCTTGTAAGTGTAATCCGTATTTCATCAATAATCATTTAAATTTAAGCCCAACAAGTAAAACTAGTCATTAGAACTGAATCCTATGGAGATGCAAGTCCAACTTTTGCAGGTGGACAGTGCCAAAGCGGAAGTTTCGATCCGAGGTGAGTTTAGTTGAGTTATTTAAATTAAAATTGCTTTTAGCAAGTCTTCCACTTATGTGAATGCACCAGGAAAAGGAGTTAGCGGCACGGACACGTTCACCTTGACCAGCGGTTACACTCAAAAAAGCTTGCCAGTACAAGCTGAAAGTTGGGGCTGTTGGGGTGATGCATCAGTACTTTCACTTAGTTACGATCAAAACGTGCCTTCCATTATTCCTGACTATGCAAAGAAACAGCAAAACCAAGTGGCTGTGCTGGCATTTGCGCAGTAAGTACTTATATGGTTTAACTAAACAACTTAACTCATAAATTTAGAGTAGGCGACAACAATTCTCAACAAACAACAGGCACTCTGGTTATTGGAGATACTGCTTCGGATCTGTGCCAATCAGACTGGCAATATTTACCGTTCAAAGAAACGTCTGACGGCAGTCTTGGTTGGGAACTTAAAATCGATCGAATCAAAGCCGGATCGTTTGAAAAGACTTTGTCGACTTCAATGCTTTTCTTGCTCTTCAATTACGACTTCTTTCTGGACATGTCTGTTTATTCACAAGTCGAGCGAATTCTTGGCATTGATGACGACGGTAAAGTCCCAGTGCAACACACAAACTGTAATTGAGTTGGGATTTAACGGAAACACCTGGAAATTCGGACCTCATACTTACATGGACCCGTCCACAAAAGACTCAAATGGAATGTGCAAATCAAGACTTCAGGGCGGCGGAGATGGATTTTACTTTCCATACTCATTCGTGAAGAACAACTGCCTTATGTACGACTACAAGAACAAACAAGTTGGCGCGTCTTCTTCAAAAATAGCTGTTTAGTTATTGCATTTCAATTGAATAAATTAAATGTTGCATTTAAAAGAGCGTTTTTAATTTTCTGTTTGTTCATCTTTTATTAGAATGTTAAAAGAAGTTTATTTGCCACAAGAAGTGTTAAACAATTAATTGTAATTCAAGTTTTGGAGTTTAAGTTGGAAAGAAGGCAAAGTTGAATTTAAGTTGTTTTTACATTTGATTCACGCCATTCATTTAATTGTTGCAGCGACGTGGTTGTTTTGTAACGGAGCCGCTAGCAGAAAGTGGAATGGTTGGATATGCAGAGACAAACAACTGGGCATCGGTATTAATGGCCGTTTGTGAAACACAGCCGTTAGTGAGTGCTTCGTATTGAATGTTTGGTGCGCTAAACAATTGAAAATGTTATGGTTACATGATCACTTTAACTTACAAGATGATTGCAGTTGCGTGAGTGAATCCGCTCAAGGTAACATTGGTGTCGGCGTTGTTCAAATAAACGTCTTTATACAAAACAACAGCGTCAGAAGTCGATCCAACAATGAACGTCTGTTTTCCTTCGTAGTGCTTGCTAAAAAGTCAAATTGGATGTAAAGTTGAATCAGTTTAAAACTTACAATTTGTTGATTTTGGCAAGAACAGCGGAGTTTGCCGGAGAAGGAGCGACACCAGTCAACTGGTTAGTGCAAATTTGATAGTTTTGGTTTTGCGGGCAGAAGCCAATGTCTAAATAGTTAAATTCAAATAAACAATCATGAGTGATTGATACCAAGGTTAGCTCCGCTACGGAAACAAATCTGTTGACGATCAAAGTTAATGGAAGACCCAAATATTCGTTAGTGTCGACACATCGTCCACCCAAGATTGCGTATCTGGACATTACTGAGCCAAGGGAGTAACCAACAACGTTGACGTTTCTGTTTGTGTATTCCCGAACAGCAACAATCAAGCGACGGACCTAAACGTAAATGTAAAGTTCCAACCGTATGCTTTATCCACTTACTTGATTGACATATTTGCACTCAACAGTATTGTTCCAACCGAAGTAGGCACCCTGAGGGTCCATAGCTTGTCGCAAACACGGATCCAGCTTTATAGCCGTGAGATTCAAGGAAGTTTTTGATGGGGACCTCAAACAATGCACTTGCTCCTACGCCGTGAACCAAAACGACTGGGTCTGGGTCGGACTTACTAAAAACGTTCAATTAAAGGTAGATAGAACTAGTTAAAAACTAACTCCAACTTAAAGCGTTTGGAATCTGAGCTTCCACCGCAGGAACCGTTGTTTGTTCCAACCAAATCGGCACGAAGCATTAAATTAGCGTAGTCTTGTCCGTATTTCTTTGCCAAAAATTGCTGAAAGCCAGATGAAAACTGCGCATTTGCAACTTGAACGAACACGAAAAGAGCAACTGTCAACTTGAACATTGTTGTCTCGACTTTAAAGCTGTCTAAAACAACTTGACTGTAAAAAAGTTATAAAAGAGAGAAACATCAAAACACAAACGTTTTAAACTCAAACAAAGAGCTCACCTCACAAGAGAAGATGTGAAGACTATTGATACCATCTGCTTGCCGCCAATTGTTTAAATACAAAGTTTCGACCATAAGAAGTTCGCACTCAACGCTGATTTGAATTTAAACATATTCAAATGTTTGTCTGGCGACCGGATTTGGAGTTCACGCGAAACTCTCAGACTTTGTTTGAAAAGCCGGAACATCTATGCACTTAACAGCGACCACCCAAGTTGACCTCCATGTATGTACAACTGACGATTCAAGCCGGAATCGCATGCCAGAGTTTTTCACAACGGACCACACAGATTTAAGTAGACTGGATTTGAATTTAAATTAAAATAAATTATAGACGTTCCGGGATTGGACGAAAGTGGAATGCTCCACATGTGGTCAGAGTTGTGTTAATTGAAACGTTTTTATTTACGTAATGTCTGAGACCTTTTAATCTTTAAGTACTTTAAAGTGCTTTTAAAGTAACACAACTCGTTTGAACAGAAAAGTTTATTCAGTTAAGTGAAAGTACAAATATGTGGATGATTATGTTTGCCGAGTTGCGCGTAAGCAAATTAACTAACAAAAGCTTAGTTAACAAATATAGTAAATGCGGATCTTATTCGACAGTGACCGACTTTGCCAAGTTGCGTGGACGATCGACATTCAATCCGTTTAATTCGGCAACATGGTAACTGAGCAATTGAAGCGGAATCACAGTCAACATACTTTGAATGCAATCAACGGTTTTTGGGACGTAAATGATTTGCTTAGCGCCTTCCAGGTCGCTTCTTGGAACACCTTCATCGGCAATAACAATTGGATGACCGCCACGAGCCAACACTTGTTGGAAAGCGTTCATGGACTTCTAAATTGCACGAGTTTATTTAAAGATCTATAAGTTCAACTGACCACATAGACATTGTCTGAGCACACAATCATAATGATGCACAGGTTTTCATCAACCATTGCTAAAGGTCCGTGCTTCAGTTCACCGCTGAGAATGCCTTCGCAATGCATGTAAGAAAGTTCCTATAGCGAGAGTAATTGTTGTTCTTTTGTTGCAAACAACTTACTTTAATTTTCAAAGCTCCTTCCAAGCAAGTGGCAAAGTTATAACCACGACCCATAACCAAAACCGATTTTTCTTTGTAAATTTGTTGAGCAACTTCGTAAACTTGAGCGTCCAGTTCAAGAATTCTGCGGACATAGTCTAAACATTTGAAACTTTTTGATGTTAAGGTTTTTTGGCCCACTCAGTATGTTCAAATTGTATGTTCAAACTGTATAAATACCTGGAATAACGCGAAGTTCGCTTATGATATTTTCACGACGGCGTTGCATAGAAATTCTATCATCCGAGACAGCCAATGCAAACATGACCAATGACAGAATCTGCGAAGTGTAAGCTTTGGTTGAAGCAACACCAATTTCAGGTCCTGCGTTGATGTGAATTCCACAATGAGAGTCACGGCAAATTGACGAGCCAACAGTGTTTGTGATGCCAATCAACAACGCTCCACGAGGTTTGCAATAACTAAAAGTGTGTTTGAAGGTCTTAATATAGAAAGTGTTACCGCAAAGCATTCAACGTATCAGCAGTTTCTCCACTTTGACTAATGAAGAAACAAACATCATCGCGGAAAATTGGCGTTTCACGATCAAGAAAGTCACTAGCTAATTCGAGAATGACAGGCAACTCCGTGAGCTCTTCAATCAATTGACGACACTAAAACAAACAAGTTGAAATAGTTGATGTTAAAGACAAACCGCGATTGCCGAATTGTAAGAAGTTCCGCAAGCAATCATAATTAAACGACGACAACGTTTGATGTCACTCAAGTACTCCTAAAAACATTTAATAAATACGTTTAGCATCTTTACAGACCTTGATTCCGCCCAAAACTACACGTCCATCATCTAGCAAACGACCACGCATTGTGTTGACAACTGATTCGGGTTGTTCGAAGATTTCTTTTTGCATGAAAGTTTTGAAATCTCCGCGCATGATCTGTTGCAATTCCATGTTTAATTGTTGGACTTCACGAGTTTGACTGGATGTGTCAGTTCCATCACGTTTAATGCGGTGAATGGTCAAAGCTCCGTTTTCAACAAAAGCAACATCGTCATCTTCCAAAAAGATCACCTGTTTAGTGTGCTCGATAATGGAGCTGAAAGGCACTTATTAATTTGTTAATTGACATTTCGTACTAATTAACTTACCTAGCATCTGAAGCCAAAAAGTACTCAACTTCCCAGTGTTTCGAGTCAAATGGACGAATGCTTCGCATCTTTTCAGTTGTTGATTCGGCTAAATTCGACATTAAGTTCACATGCTTTTAATTCTATTTTTGAATGCAATTTTCATTGAATGCTTTAAATTTAACCAGCAACAACAAGCAACAACGGAAATAAACGCCCATTCATCACTGTTCACTGCATTCATGCACGTTTCCCGAGATCATGGCGGATATAAATGATTGCGGCCGCTTCAATTAAATCGGTGTGTTCAATTAGCGGTCAAAAATGAACACACGGCTGTTTTGTGTTGCTCTTGTTTTGCTTTCTGGAATTGCAGTTGAAGCAGAAGAAGAAAATTGTCCAAGTGTCAACGCCACTTTCTTTTATTCAAATGTAAGTAATTCCATTTTAACGCATCTTTAAGCAACTTGTTTAGGACGCCAATTTGATTCAAGCGCAACGCTATTTATCTGGAGTCCACAAATCAAATGAAGATTTCTCGATTAGGATCAATTCAACTGGCGTCCAGGCTTTGGCTTTTGACTACCAACACAATGAAAGTCTGTTTGTGGCCGTCGACAAACCAGATACAATTTGGGGCGTTAGTCGTTCACTTGGAAAGCACGTTGTTGTACAGTTGGCAAATGCAAGTTTTGATTGGATTACATCTGATCCCGCAACTAGCAACATCTACTTTGCTGACAACCAACGCGGAATAGGTGTGTGCATTGGTCATTCAAAAAACACATCTTGTGCAATGTTGATCAAAAATCCAACTAGAAAGTCTGTCACTTACAAAAACTTGATTCTTTATCATCAACGCGGAGTCATGTTCTTCATTCAAAAAGAAGAAGGCCAAGAATCGGTAGTCAAAATGGCTTCGATGAACGGTCAGCATGTGAGTGTTTAAATCGTTTAATTTAAGTCATTTTATGTTTAGGTCCGAGTTTTGACTGAATTGGGAGCGCCAAAAAGCATTACTTTGAACACACAACTCGATCGTCTTTATGTTGGACACGATGACCACACTTTAAAGAAGTTTACTGTGCACAATCAAAAGACTGAAAAAATGTTTTTTCGTCGTTTCAAAGAGATCTTTGTTTTGAATTGTGACATTCACGCATTAGAAAAGTTAGTTTGCGAACTTTGTTTATTAATTGAATCTATTTTTTTAGAGACTACATTTTCGACGTCAGAACTTATGCATCCAAAGAGCAATTGAAACTTAAAATGGCTTATGATACACTTAAGCAATCATTCAATATAGATTTTCCAAGCGTTCCGGTCTTGGTCGTGTTGGACAGTGATTTGGTAAGTTGTTTGCACTTCGAATAACTTTTAATCTCACTTCTTTTAGGCACTCAAGTCGAATCCGTGCAAGAACTTTCAATGTGACAGTGTTTGTGTTCTCAGTGAAGCTTTTCCTGGATCCGTTGCCAGATTGCATTGCAAGTATTTCTGATGTGAACGCAATTGAGACGTTGGAAGGCGAAGTAGAACTTATGGACTTGGCGATGACACAGCAACAAGCGCAAATCGTTGTTAAAAACAACCCGTTGAATGGATTTCTGCTTGTGTCGACTATTCTGCTCTTGTTTACGCTGCTTTTTGTTTTGGCTCTTGTGGCAAGTCCGCGTTTGCGCCTTATGCTTCAGTGAGTTTTGTGAAATTAAGTGTCGTTATATTTTAATTGTTTAGTGATCGAATTTATCGCAATTTCGGCAGAAAATCGTCTAACAGCTTTGTGAACTTTGCCAGTCGAGACTCAACAGCCGGTACAAACGACATTTAGTGTTCATTGTGCAATTTAACTGTTTTGATTTGTTAGTGTTAAATGATTGAAAATAAACGCTCTTATTTGAAGCAAGCAATTAAAAACTCTGCACGTAACAATTAACGCCTATAAGTGTAAAGCAACTAAGATCTCGCGATAACAAATATAAAACTATCACAAGCACACCCGTTCAGCACTATGGCCGATTAGTAGGCAAGATGAACGCATTAACTTGCGGTCTTCTTGCTTTTGGCTTTATTCTACAGTTTTGTTTCTGCAAAGTTCTAGCAGAACAAAAAACCGAAAGTCAAGAGGAACGTGAAAATGCGTGTCCAAATTCCGGCGCAACTTTCTATTACATTGTAAGTTGCTCAATAAACGTTGTTTTAAATGCTTTTTTGTTTTAGTTGAATGAGAGAATTTATTCAAAGCATTACGATTTTATCAAAAATCAAGGTCAAGATGTTTTCATAAATACTGAACTGTCAAGTATTCGTGCGATTGCTTATGACTACAAACACAATGAGAGCCTTACCGTCGACAACGAAAAGCCAGATACAGTTTGGGGATTTAGCAGAAACATGTTGAGTCATTCTGTTGTTCAGTTGGAGAACGCAAGTTTTGATTTTATTGCTGCAGATCCGACGACTGGAAACATCTATTTTGCTGACAACAATCAAGGCATAGGCGTTTGCTCTGGTCACTCTGTTAACACTTCTTGCACTTTGCTGATTCCCAAGCCGTTAAATAAAATAATGGACTACAAAGATCTTGTTCTGTATTATCAACGTGGCATTTTGTTTTGGATTGAAGGTGGAGTTGGCATTTCAATTGTTAAAATGGCGTCTATGAGCGGAAAACACGTAAGTAACTTATTTTCTACGTTTTCAAATATAGTTAATGTTTAGATTCGCGAATTGGATACTCGTCACGCTGTAAAAGGCATTGCATTGGACAGTCGAAAGGATAGTTTGTATATTTTGCGGGGCGGCTATATTAAGAAGTACGTCATTCACAAGCATGCATCGGTATCTGAATATTATTTCGGCAATGCAATTAATCAAATCTTTACTATGAGTTGTGGCGATGTTTTTTTGTTTAAAAAGTAAGTGCTTGATAAGATTTAAAAGTGCCAACTTTAAATTTTAGCCAAACTGAAACTCTAGGCTACTTTAAGTTATTCACTGAAAAACTGGAATTAGTCAAACTTGATAAAAGTGTGCAGGGTTCAAAAGTTTCAAGAGTTGTGTCGGTTATGATTCATGATAACGATAAGGTAAGCATTGTATGGGATGTATTCGCATTTTAAAACTTTTATTATTTAGAGTCCAAAGCCAAATCCGTGCAAAAACTTCCAATGTAACGGAATTTGCGTCATCACCGAAGCTTTTCCCGATCCAGTCGTCTGAATGCGTTCCAATTACTTATTCCCAACCAAAACAAGTCGCCAAAGTTGAAATCCGCATACCGAGAGCAATCCGTTGAATGCCTTTTTGTTGGTGATGGTCATCTTGCTTGCACTTATTTTGGGCGTTTTATTGACTTTGGTGTTCTATCCGGCTTTGCGCTTCGGACTTCGGTAAATTAACTATCTTTTGACACAACTTGAAAGCACATTCTTTTTAGTGATCGCATTTTTCGGAAAGCAGCCGCCAACGAATTTTGCCAATGCGCCGAAAAGCGGTTCAATCGTCAGCGTGGCGACAAACGAGATCTAATTGAATGTCAATTTTGAAATGAGTCACGAGTAAATAAATTTGTTTTCGAATAAAAGTCATTTTGCAAAACACAGTTAGCATCTGCCAAGCGATTTCAACAGTTTATGAGAAACGAGTGTGTTTTTGTCGGCGTTCTTTGTTTATTTCACTTGTCACCGCAAAGCCAATTTTTATCCAAAATGAGTCAGCGCTTGTTTAGAATCGGTGAGAGAAACATTTATAAACATACCGCTGCAATTCGGTTGCTTATTTCAATTTATGCAAAATGATCGAACGTTGCGTCTTTCTTTTGCTGATCTTTGCAAGTTTTGCTACTGTTGTTGCGAAAAAAAAGTGTTCCAGTTCAAACGGAAATCTCTACTACGCTACGGTAAGTTCTTTAAAATTAGAAGTTGGTGCATTTCTTGTGTTTAGAGCACTGGCTTGATTAATAAAGTGCACTTTGTTGACGGCGAACGCGACGAAAAAGCTGAATACTCCATCTCAACCAATACGGCCAACATTCAATCAGTCGCCTACGACTATCAACACAACCGAGTTCTGTTTGTGAGTGGAGACAAGTTGGATACAATTTGGAGCGTTAGAAGATTGGTTAAGGCTCATCCTTTTGTTCAGTTGACAAATGCAAGTTTCGACAGTATTGTTGTGGATTCGGTGACTAACAACATCTACTTCACAAGCAATAACGTCGGAATCGGTGTCTGTTCTGCGCAAAATTGCACTTTGTTGATTGAAGCTCCGGACGATGTGCCAACTACTTACAAAAGCTTGAGTGTTTACTGGCAACGCGGATCTTTGTTCTGGGTGGAGGTGCAAGGAGAGAAATCAACCGTCAAGATGGCTTCAATGAGCGGCAAAAATGTAAGTCAAATTAAAACTAACAACAATCATTAACAGTCATTAACAATTATTGTCCAACAAATTACAGGTTCGTGAGTTGACTCAGTTCTCCGAAGCAACTAGTTTGGCATTGAATGCACAGTTTGATGATCTGTATGTTGCAAGTAAAGCTGGACCAATCAAAGTTCTTCTTCTGAACGTTAATTCAACTGCACAGATGGAAGAATCGCGAGCCGACAACATGTTGTACTTGGATTGCAAACTCCACATTATTGAAAAGTAAGCTTTTGTGTTTAAACGCAGTTTTTGAGAGTTGTCTGTTTAGAAACTACAACAATCAAGAGTTCTACACCGGTCAAGAGAAGTTGATTATTGAGAAGTCGTCCAACGTCTATCCGACAATTCGAATCTACACAAGACTCGAGCAAATTGCCTCAGTTTTTGTTATGGACAGCGATCGAGTAAGCATGTCAATTAAATTGCAACAACTAAAACTCCAACTTACAGGCTCAAAAATCAAATCCGTGCAAAGATTCGAAGTGTTATGGCACCTGTGTATTGTCTGAAAGCTTCCTCCGAGAGCCAATTGCCGAATGCGTCGGCTTCAAAAATGTCTACAAAGAGTTTTCGAACAAGCGTGCCAGCAAGCAGTACATTGCTTTGATCATCGGCGGCTTAATTTTGTTGATTTCCCTTATTTTGCTCGGATCCATCTTGTTCATTAAGCGGTAAGTTACTTAAAATGTATTTCAAAACTAATTGTTTGCATTACAGCAATCGTATCTTGCAAATTGTTGATACTCAGTCGACTGAAAGTGTTGAGCACTCTTCAACCAAAAGTTCGGCAAAAAGTGTTGTTGTGACCGAACTTTAATTTATTTGATTAACTTGTTTCAATTCATCATTTCTTTTGTGTTTCGAGTAAATAAAGTTATATGTAAAGATCAAAAGAGTATCGATTCAATTAGCCATTTAAATCTTGTTAGTGCAAAATTACAGCGTCTTTCTGGCCGCTTAACCGGAAGCCGCATTAAAATGAACAACCAGTCTAAACGATCACAAGGCGCTTTAACACAATCCCAGCAAGCAAGAAAATGCATTTGCGGTTTTTGCTTGACAACAAAATGAAGATTGAATTGATCTGTCTTCTTTTTACGTTCGCTTTTAATCGCGCACTGTGAAGATGACTATTATGAAGAAGAACCTGAAGAGATTCCGTGTTCAAGTGCAAACGCCACTCTTTATCATGCAAATGCAAGTCTAGCTTTTGATGTTCGGATTTTAAAGAACTTTTAGGAGAAAGGCCAAATAACTGTTGATCATTACGTTGGCGGAAAGTATCAAGACGACCAGAATGTTTCGATTGCAATCAACTCAACAAATGTGCACGCACTGGCCTATGATTATCAACACAAAGAGATCTTGTTTGTTGATGAACAAAAATCGGACACAATTTGGGGCGTCAGTCAAGTTTTCGGAGTTCATTTGGTTGTTTACATGGAAAGTATAACATTTGGTTGGATTACTGTTGATCCGGCTACAAACGGCATTTATTTTGCTGACAACAATCAAGGAATAGGCGTTTGCTTTGCTCACAACAAAAATGCTTCTTGCACTATTTTGATCTCCCAGCCAACTGCTTCCAACACAACAATCATCTACAAAGACTTGATTCTTTATCCTCGCCACGGAATTCTATTCTGGATTCAATCGGAGAATGGGAAAAGAATCTGAAGTTAAAATGGCTTCGATGAGTGGCCATCATGTAAGTGTTTTTAACTTACAATTTAAGTCGTTTGATGTTTAGGTTCGCACATTGAAAGACTTAAATTCCGCACAAGGACTTGCTTTGAATGCCGAAAATGGACAGTTGATTGCTTCTTTCCCAGACGGCGAGTTGAAAAACTTCAACATTCAAACTCATGCCATTGAAGATGAACCTGTTTTCGATCACGGACGAGTTTTCTTTTTCAACTGCAATCCGCACTCACTCGAATTGTAAGTCTCTTCCAGTTAGCAATTAAACTGAACATTATTCATTTCAGGCAGACCAAATTCTTCAAGCGTGTTTGTCAGGACAACGAGTGTCATGAAAGCAAGACAAAAAGCAAATTGGTGTTGCAGAACTTAAATGAAGTGCAGAAAGTTTTTGGTCCAGATGTAGGATTTACAAACTCGCCAGCAATTTTGATTATCGACAAAGTAAGCTTCTTAAATTAAATGCGCTTTTTGATTGAACACGATTGAATAATTTAGACTCCAAAAACCAATCTTTGCAAGGAGGAAAAATGCAAAGAACTTTGTGTCATCGGCGAAGCTTATCCGGATCCAGTTGCTGAATGCATTTCAACTACATCCAATCAATTGAAACAAGTCGCCAAAGTTGAAATCCGCATTGAAAGCAATCCGTTGAATGCCTTTTTGTTGGTTTTGGTCATCTTGTTTGCATGTGTTATAATTGCCGGTGTGGCTTTGATCATCAGTTCAAGACTGCGCATTGAATTGCGGTGAGTTGATTGTTACTTAACGTCAGTTAAAGTTGAAATGTTTAGCAATCTCATCGCTCGGACTTTCGGCAAAAGCAAATCAACCAGTTTTGGAAATCCAACTAGGCCGCAACTCAACTATCAGTTCTGCCACAGATGAACTTTGATCTGATCTGATGATTTCGTTTATGCATACGTGTAGTTTTATGTAATAAATTCGTTGAGAGCAAGCGCTTTTGTTTATTTAAAAACTTTCTAGCTCTTTGCAAAACAGTCCGTAAATCAAGTTGAAAATTAGGAACACAAAAATTAAATGCAAACAAATACTTCGTTTTGGTGCGCCGGGGCACGCCCGGGGGGGGGGGGGCGTCTTCGAACCCTGGGTGAAAATGCGAGAGTGAAAGCGGAAATGTTTGAGCAGGCTAATCATGTTTCAAATAAACATAGCGCTTAACATGTTCAAGTTAGATGTTTATTCAGTTGATGAAATGAATCAAAAACATCTCTTACTGTTTTTGCTAGTTTTTGGATTAATTGGAAATTCTTTGGCTCAAGATAACGACTATCAAGATAATTATTATAATGAACGAAATGACGAAGTGCCAGTAACAATCCAACCACCGCAAGCTGATAACACACAAGAACAAAGTGATCAATGCAATGAAGGAAACGCAGAACTTTACTTCTCCAATGTAAGTGATTTAACAAACTAATTTTATAATTTGAATGCACTTTAGGAAAGACACACAATAAGCAAGCAAGTGTTTACACATGCAATTGCGTACATCTTTAAAATGACTGATTCATTTTTGACACTTTCCCAGACTTTCTCGTAAAACAGATTGTCGTCAATCGCTAACAAAAATTTGAAGTGAATCATTTGCAAACGAAATTCGGACTTGTTTACAACAAAGTGTCCATCCTCAACAGATTTAAGCACACCAGAGCCCGTTTCTCAATCATTCGTGCTCGTTCTTCGACAAGATGAACGCGAAGTTATGCTGCGCGCTTCTTCTTTTCGCCTTGATTTGGCCTGGACTTTCTTACAAAGGCAATTGAAAAGAGTCCAAACTGTCCAAATGCGAACACTGTCTTCAAGCAACTTGAAGTAAGTCTTTTAAACTTAATTAACAACTTTTAAAACATGTCAATTTAAGGCCTCCAAGCTCTTAATCGGCAAGGTTTATCAAGTTAAGAACCGGGTTAGCAATGTTGGCCCTAATTTCGAGCAAGATTACCGCTTTGTGTTTCGACTCACGCTACAACAAGACTCTTTACGTTGAGAAGAACTCGCCGGATACAATCAAAGTCATCGATCACAAAAACAAGATGTCTGACTTCTTGACAATCGAGGGCGCACAAATTGAGAAGTTGTCATTTGACTCAACAACCAATAACATTTACTACGTCGACGCTACGAATGGAATGTGTATTTGTGGAATGACAACTCGCAAATGCACTATTTTGATCCAAAAGAAAACTGACTTTGACAAAAACAGTCACTTCTCGTCATTGGCTATCGATTCTCAACGCGGCGTCATTCACTACACTCAAAAGACTAAATTGCAATTGCAAGTCAAAATGGCTTCTATGGACGGAACTAATGTAAGACTTGTAGAGCTTTCAAAAAACTCAAATTCATATGTTTAGGTTCGCACTTTGTTCTCGATGAATGCTGGAAAAGGATTGAAACTTTACCCTGAACTTGGTCAATTGTACTTGCGTCAAGATCCTGCCGAAATCAACAAGTACTACATGAGCAATCGATCTCCAAGCACCACAGTTTTTGATTTGGACTACAAATTTCACCTCCAATGTAATGCTCAGTGGATGGAGGAGTAAGTTAAATTCTATTTGATTATTTAAACTTTGTTGAATTTTAGGCACTACTTTAAATTTAAAGTTGGCATGCCGGCTCTGAGCGCTCAAAAAGGAAGCTACATCCAAGATTGGACGTCTGTCCAAAACGTTGTCATGACTACTAACAATTGGGTACTTTTTAACAGTTTTTGATATGCACTTACAATTTTGATTTCAGTCGCAGAGGTTGTCAAATCAATGCAAGCGGTTGAAATGCATGGATATTTGTGTTACAATTGAAACTCATCATAGGCCGAACGTCAAGTGCATTTGCGCAACCGATGAATGTGAAAGCGCATCCGACAAGAAGACAACGAAAGAGCCAAAGAAGACTGAGCCACAAAAGAAGGAGCCAAAGAAGAAAGATGTCAAAAAGCCGCCGAAAGTTCGAATTTTGATCAAGGAAAAGACCAACTCTCTCAATGTCTTCTTTGTTTTGTTGAGCATTTCGTTGGCTCTTGTTTTGATAATCGTAATCTGTTGCATCAGCTCAAAATGCCGTCTTTGCGTTCGGTAAGACTTTAAAACTTCAAATGTCAAAACTTATAACAACTTTTCAGCAATCGATTCGCCAGTCTCTTCAAAAAGCAAACGCCAGCTATCTCAACAGAAACTCCAGCTTTCCACAAAAAGTAATTGAATGGCCAATTGCCTATCACAAACTATTTCATATTGTAACAATTTTATGCCGATCAAAACAATATTGAATTGACTTTGTAATAAATGTGTATTCTGTGCAGAAAAGCGACTCATTTAAATGTGTAAAAAGAATATTGTTGCATCAGCAAACGCGTCGTAAAATGACTAGAAACCACTTTTTTCTTTTAACAAATTTTGTGGGAAAAACGCATTTGCGCACAATTTAATCCGACAAAAAGATCCGTCGAAATAAACAGTCGCCGTTTGTTTTCTTGTCACTTGAATGATCATTTGAACAATCTCCCTATTCAACAAGGATGGACGACTATTTGCTAAGCATTTGTGTTGTTACGTCTATTTTACTTTTATTTTGTCTAACCTGTGCGCTAATTCTGGATTGTGGATTTTGCATTCGATCCGAATTCTAGTAAGTATTTAATAGTTGAGTTTGTTGATTGGAATTTGTTCAATTTCAGTGATCATTTTATAAGTTCTTTGAGCAAAGATTTGTCAGACATTTTCGTGGATAATGAAGAATCGTCTCCGGTTTCAAGAGACAATTTGCCGAATTAAATTAACTAATCCAACAACATCATTCATCGTCTTCAAACAGTTTAACTATTAAGTCCATGCAATTAATCAAATACAAAAATCAATGAAAGCGAGCGGAACGCCTACATTAATAATCGACCACACTCTCACCGGCCAATTAAACCACTACTTGTGAAAATCATTTTTGTTGCCTGTGGCTGGAAACGTTTGCGGATGTATTGGCTCTTCATAATATTCTTATTTGTTTTGCAAGTTTCGACTTTGTTGACAAAAAGAGAAAGTGATTGTGCACACAAGAATGCAACTCTTTTCTATTCTGGAGTGAGTTTTACAGTACTTGTTTTACAGTTCAAACAACACGTCACTTTTTCAGTCCCATCGAGATATTGAACTGGTCCGACACGTTGACAATCAAGCAGATCCTTTTCAGCATTTACCGGCTATTTACACCCAGTCGAGTGTCAAATCCATGACTTATGATTCCGTTCATCGAGAAATTTTGTTTGTTGATGAGGGTGAGATTTCAAAAGTGCTTTTAATCAATTTGTTTTCAATTTAGGCAAAGGAATTGGCGTTTGTAATGGCCACGCAAACGGAAGTCAATGCATTTTGCTTATCAAATTAACAAATGGTCGCTTGCATAGAAAACAAACGGAAGTGCTTGTGCATTCAAGTCGTGGATTGCTGTTTTGGCTTGAAAGAGATCAAATAAACAGTACCTCAACTGTAAAAATGGCTGGACTGGATGGAAGTCATGTGAGTTCTTTGTGTTATTTAAAAATTGACACACATTTTAGATTCGTGAGCTCTCCACTTCCGAACCAATAAACACAATTTCTCTGGATGCTCAAACTGACTCTCTTTATATTGCATATGAACTTCAAATTGTACGTATCGACTTGACTACTGCTGCAAAGGAGTGGATTGCTTATGATTATGCTACAAAATTTGTCTACTGGAACTGCAATCTTTACTTTTTGGGATGGTGAGTTAATTAGATTCAAGTTTAAAAGCAACATCAATTTTAGGAAATACTCAAAAGGATTCGCTTTACGCTTTTACGGTCAAAATCGCTACAAAGTGATCAAAGAACAAGTTGTATTAACTAGTTCCATGTTTTTGCTTCCAGACAAAGAACAAGTAACACTTTCTTATTAAAATAACAACTGACACAATAAATTCTAGCCAATTGAGTCAAATCCGTGCACACAATTTGATTGTTCTGGAATTTGCGTTTTGACCGAAGCATCTCCAAGCTTGCAAGCCAAATGCATTCAAACATCAACAAACAAATTGACAAAACAAGAAGAGCAAAAAATTATTAACGCTTACAACGTGTTTTCTTTTATGTTGTTTTTGGCCGCAAACGAGAATGGCAATTTGAAAAAAGACGTTGTTAGTGTTAACAGTGTTAACCAGCCTATTTTGGCCTATGTTTTGATTTCTTGTATAATTTTGAATTTTCTGCTCATTGGTCTGCTCTTTACATGCACAAGTTTGAACACTCGAATCAAGTGCTTATTTGGAAATTGCACAGTAGGAACTGTTTAATTAAAGGTTGTGTAAATTGTGTAAACAAAATAAATGGTTGTTAAACAACTTAAGTGTTTCATTTGTCGCCACTTTTGTTTGTCTAGTTTGCCTTTTAACTTTTTTATTACTCATTCAGCAATAAATCTTTTTGCCGTTAATGAGATCTGGCCAAGAACACGCCATTTTAAAGAGAGCCAAAGTGTAAAGTGCACGCAAAAAATTCTCAAATCAGATCACGTTGCTTGTTTGGCATGCTTTTTCATCTTTTCGTTCTGTTGTTATTTTTGTTGCCGGAAACTAGCGCAAGCAACTGGAAAATAAGTCAATTGGTAGACAAATGTCCTGATAGAAATGCGCATCTTTACTTCAGTGTGGTGAGTCTTTGAATATGTTTATGATTTAAAAGTACATATTTTGTGTTACTAGAGAGATGAGGTGTATGAATGGCACATTGACCGCAAAAAGTATTATGCTGATACATTGATTGCAGGCTACAATTCACATTCAGACGGCCAAGAAGAAGAAGAAGTGCCTGATGTGATTTCAATGACATACGATTCCTTTCATCATAGTTTGTTGTACATTAAAGAAGAACCGAAACCTCGCATCTACGAATTTATTTTGCGCAATGACTCGTGGGACTATTATGATTTCGATGACGACCTGCACTTTAAAGAAATTTCATTTGATTCAATTACTGGCAATTTGTACTATTTGGCGCAAGGTATTTTATTTGTTTGTTCTTTACCTCAAAAGCTTTATTTAAAAAGCGTTGTTTATCTAGATAATTCAATTGGAGTTTGCGTGCTGCATGAAAGTCGATGTGAAGTTGTCGTGGAAGCAATAAAGAACGATACTTCACGTTTTCGAGATATGGTGCTTTATCCGGAACGTGGATTGATATTTTGGGTGCGCAAAGATGATGATGAACGGACATTGCAAATGGCTTCAATGAATGGAGAAAACGTAAGTTGTTTCAATCAAAGCCGACAAGATTAGTTTATTCGATTCTTTAAAATGATTGCAATCAATATTGTAATGTATTTTGAACAAACACGATCTAATTGCATGTGCAAGTACCAGAGCTACCCGAACTCATACAAATTCTTTGGCTGCAACTGCCGCAAATTCTTTCGCATTCATCACAATTACTGACTGTATGAGTTCCGCGTTGACATCTAAAAAGTTTGAGAACTCAACTAGCACACAATTAAAGCTCTTACTCGAAAGTTCCAGAAGGCTTCAAAACTTTGTCCAAAGACGGCGGTGGATATTCTTCCAATGGAGCGCTGGCCACGTTTCCAATAACGAAAAGAAAAGCAAAGACGAAGAGCGGAGACATCCTTTGAAGACTTTTCAAGTGATGGTCATTCGAATTTGCTGGGCGCTTTTATACAAACTGATTGAATGGAATGCACTTTTAAATTTAAAGTTTACTATTCCAATATACCCTTTAAATTCCGGAAAACAATATAAGTGCAAGCACTAATAACTCCGCAAACTTTAGCACTTTAATGTCGCTTTTGCAGTATGTTGAAAACAAACTATTGAAAACACGTTTTTAGAGTTTAACAAAAGTGCAAACAACTAAAAATCAAAACTTTAAGGTTCGCACTGTTGAAAAGCTGTTTGATGTGCGTGCAGTCACCGTGGATCAAGAAAACGGGCTTGTTTTCGTTGCGAATAAAACCGACATTATGGAATTCGATCTAGATGTTAATTGGATGTTGTTAGATTCACACAAGATCAGCACGACTTCGATGATCTATTTCGACTGCAAAATCTACTATGTTGACAGGCAATACTTGTTCTAAGAACTTTCATAAACTTGATGTTTAGATACCGAAAAGACCTGATGAGTTTTCAACTGAATGAGCCAGGTCTGAGCATACACGAAGTTACTGCATTTGACACGCCGTTGGCTATTGGAATAAACAGCAAAAAGGTATGCAATGTGCATGTTAATTGTTTAAAACTGCATTTTATAGTTAAACCGAATGAAAAACCCGTGCATTGTTTTGAACTGTGACGGAATTTGTGCTATTGGCGAAAACACTCAAGACTTGAAAGCAACTTGTATTTGTAAAAACTGTTCAACGTGGTCAACTTCCAATTTGATTATTGGGGCCTTTTTCGTTTTTCTTCTTTTCATTTTGATTGCATTGTTTTTGCTCATTGAGTTTCGATTAGTTCCAGCGTTCAGGTAGCCAGAGATATGGTTAAACTTCAAACAACAGCCGTATTTTAGTAACTTTGTTGAACGTCGATTCGGCAAAAAGAAACATCGATCGGAGAGTGGCGACATAAATCGGGTTCTTCTTCAAATCAACGCACAAGACAACGAGTAACCTTTACAGACAAATCAATTATTGCTCACACGTATGCTTTATCCGAATAAACTCATTTCATTGTCTCGTCGGCCAACACACTCAGCCAAAGTCCACGTGCATGAGAAAATGCGTAAAACACGTGAGAAGCTCAGGTTGGAATTTAACAATTAGCGCCTAACATTTTGACACAATGCGCTTTCACCTACTTGTTTTGCTAATTATTACTTTAATTAGCAACTTATTGAAAGTTAGTGCAGAATCACGTAAATTGGTTGATCCGTGTGAGTGGCGTAATGGAACTCTTTATTTTGCGGATGTGAGTTTAGCACGCTTGATACAAACTGATATTGACGTTTTCAGCGCGACAAGATCTACAAAAAAGATCTCGACAGCAATCAAAGCGCCTCTGAGTTCTTATTTGACGGTTCGCATTTCGATGCCGAAGGAGAGATTCATCATATTGTTTCTTTAACTTACAGCTCAATCAGTAGAAGTATTCTATTTATCAACGAGGAATTTGGTTCTCGGATTTACCAATTTAACGTGGATGACAAAACAACTACTTTCCACAACTTTGACCGAGTAGAATTTAAAGAAATTGCAGTCGACACGATAACTGAAAATCTTTATTTCATCTCGAAACAAAGCGACATTGGAGTTTGCAGCCTAAAGACACGACATTGTGGATTGTTGCTTCCAAAGACGGAGAAAAATGAAACCGGAAGAAACCACAACTTGCTTCTTCATTCTCATCTGGCTAGATTGTTTTGGATAAATGAAATTGGTGGGAAAAGCACTTTCCATATGTCATCAATGAACGGCAAGAAGGTTTTGTTTAAATCGGAGTTTAAAAGTCACATTAAACTTTAGATCCGGACATTCATGCGCTTTGAAAAGCCAAAAGTCGCTGCTTTGGATCCGGAAGAGGGGTTTCTTTTTGTAGTCGATGACAAAAAGCTATTGGAAATGAACTTGGACGGCAGCGTTAAAGAAGTTAGAGTTCCTATTTCCATATGAGTCGCTTGCTTATCACAATTGTTGGCTCTATTTTATTGATTGGTAAACAATTAAAGACTTGCTTTAAAAGCTGATTAATAAGGTGGACCATCGGTTGAGTTCGAAAGCGAATGAAAGCGAATCTTCGAGGACAAAAAGCGAACGCGAATGAAGCGAATCGAACTCAAATTTCAAACCCGAAGCGAAGTTTCGAACGTTCGGAGCGAATGCGAAGTTTCGAACGTCGCAATTCGACTTAAACACACTTACAATTGTGTTTACAAGATTTTCTGTTTTGACTTAAACTAGTTTTTGATACTTATCTTTTAGCAATAATATTTGTTTTTTAGACGCTACGAACTGGTTACCATCCATCTACCAACTGATATTGACTCAAGGTAATTTTAAAGTTTATAATGTATAATTTATTTTAATCTGCTTTAGATGGGAAGCGGTCAAAAATCTGGACCATTTTGATGAAAGCACTGATGACAATGCAAATGTAAGATTGCCGGTTGTCATGATCCAAAAGTTAAGCATGCAACCAGCTCTACTTCAAACTTGTGGGATCACTACATGTGCATCACTCAGCGTTACGACATTTTGAAAGAAGACAAACTGCCCAATAAGCGCACATCAAATTTAAATGGTGACCAATCTGCCTCCAATAGCACACCGACTAAGAAAAAACGAACTGAGGATCCGAGACGCTTGAAAAGATGGCACGTAGAAGTACCGACGTTGGCAGATGACAAACGTTTCAAAAAGTTTCAACGAGCTCCAACCCAGAATGCGAAGCTCACGTTACTATGCTCGAAAAGTGCTGCCAAGAGTTGCGAATGAAATCATATTGAAATTGAAGCGCGATGTTGGAGACAAACTGTTTTCTATCACTACCGATGGCGGAGTTCACTCAATAAACCGAGTCCGCACTCTACAGGTAATTTTAATTATTTTTCAAATAATTTTAAGTTTTTAGTCTCACTGTTCATTATCTTTCTGAGGATTTTGCACCGAAAAAGGCATTGTTTGGAGTACGCAATTGACACATCAGCGAGCCGTGAACATTAAAAAGGCGTTTTGGACTATATTGAATTTGTTGGATTGGATGTCAACAAACTGGTCTGTATTGGCGTGATGATGCAGCAAATGTGAAAAAAGCTTCGACTTTGATTGGAAAGCCAAGGTTTGTTGTAACTTACATCTTGTACATATTCCGATTTAGTTTTCAATGCGCCGCCATTGTTTGCACTTAATTGTAACAAAGTTATCAATTCATCAACGATTAAAGCTCTATTGAGAAAGGTCAAAATGGGCTCGTTGCTTCACAAATCTGGACCTGCAATGAAATTGTACCAACTGATTCAAGAAACTGAAGGAGTCCAAGCGTGCCTTGCCAACGGTAGGTAGTCGGTTTCTAAGACTGTAATCAACTATTTTAGACAATCTCAACACGATGGAATATAGTTTTTGAACAAGCAAGTGAGGGTTGGTCCAACGAGATGTTCTTAACAAAATTGTTGATACGCCAACGAAATTCAATACACCTGACAAGATTACACAAACTGAGTGATCTTTTGAACCGACTCATACGTTTGCTCCAGCCGTTTGAATTTGTTACAAAGATGGTTATGTTTATTGTTGAAATTATAATTGTTTGAATTTTAGTTGTGCCGGGATGATGCCACTTGTTCTCAGTTTATTCCAGCACTTTCGTCTACTTAAGAAAATTACAACTGAAGCTCAAAATCCAATGAATGCAAGCCTTAAAGAGGATATTGAGAAGATGCAAAAGATTGCGAAGGAAGACTCAACAAACTGCTTCAGAATGATTTCCTGTAATAGCTTCGTTAATGGATCCGCGCTATACTATTATGATTGAAGACGACACAAAAGCAATTCCGCGAATATTTTCATGGATTATCTCATTGGTTACATCGTTTAAAGATGACGAACTGCCGCACAGAGTACCAACGAAGCGCTCGTGATAGTATGTACTAATGATGACTATAATTTTTGGGAACTAACTGATCAAAGTAGCAAATGAGAGCCAAACACGTTCAAGTCAACAATTTGAAGACAAATTAGAGGTAACTTTTGAAGCTTTCACGTTTTAATATTTATATCTAAATTTAGATTGAGCTAACTATCTTCCGACAAAAAGTTTCTTCTGATGCTACTAGTCCAAATGATAATCTTCGTTGTTGGCTATTGCGAAATCTGTTCATTCCCGACAGTGTTCCACTATTATACCAACTGCATTGTATCCGGCCACGCTGTTAGGGGGTATGGGGTGCTACGTGGGTATTGTACGTGCCTTTTTTTAGTGCCCAAGGCGGGCTTAAGCGGGGTGATATGACGCGTTGTGACGATACTTTGCGATGATATTCTTTGGGTGTTGTGGTTCTTGGACGATCTGGGGTATGGTTGGGATGTCGTTTTTTGTTTGACGAGCGGGGGGGGCGCGCCGCGGGTGATTGGGGCACGGCGGCCCGGGGGGGCCGCGCGCGCGCGGCCACCACTGATTAACTTTTAGGTCAAACTACTTAAAGCGCTTGGCATTGAACACTGAAACTTATCTTGATTACCGTTTCTACTACTTTAACGCTCCAATGACCGTCGGTGTAGATTATGAGAAGGCAGTGTTGACTAAAAATACAATCTCCAACTTTCTGTTTAGGCGGATTTAACAAATCCATGTGAAACAATGGGGTGTTCCGGAATTTGTGTGCTTGTAGAAACATATCAAGGATTGAAAGGATCGTGCATGTTCGATTTGAAGTGGTTCCGGTTAGTGTTTTCATTTAAAAGACACATTCTGAAAGCGCTTTTTAGTCAAGTTAACTGGACTGTCATCAAATGGTCTGTTTATGGAGTCTTTATCGGATTGCTTGTTCTTTTAATTCTATTCCTCGTTCTGTACAAATTTCGATTACTGCCAACGTTTAAAAAGCAATAAAACTGTGTTTGTTTTGAAATAAATGTGTTTTTGAATAAAGTGTCTCTGCTCGTGCAATGAGAACAACAAAATTGAATGAGCGATTGCGAAATCTTCGCAGATCGTTTTTTGAATGCAAGCACACAAATCTACAAGAAAAGCACTCTCTGACTGAGCCGCAATCAGATAGAAAGAGCCGTAAACAATCATTCGTATTTTCGTTGCTTTCAAAATGCGGTCCACGATTTTCCTTCTGTTGCTATTTGGCTTGGTCGAAGGATATAAGTCTATTGCAACGATGTCAGGAGCATTAAGTTATTATGATTACGGCAAATGCAACTCGGAAAAGCAAGAATCTACCGCCGATATCGACAAGTTGTTTGTTGCAGAGGTATTTTCGAACAACCTATTAGTTAGCATTCATTTAATTGTTTAGTTGAACAAAATTTCCATGTTCACATTCCCTTCGATGGACCATCACACTTTGGTTCACTTTGGCTCTGTTAATGGTTCTGAGCCTTTGAACATTATTTCCATGGCTTACAATTCGAAAAAACAGACTCTTTTGTTCATTGGCGACAAAATCCGTTCACGCGTCTATCAGTATTCGATTCTCAGCAAAAACACGACTTACATCGACTTTAACGGCTTTGAATTCGAAGGAGATTGTTGTTGATCGAAACAGTGAAGCTCTCTATTTGTTTGACTTACGGTAACATTTTAGAACTTCTTTTATCAACTCAATCTAATCTTTTGTTTAGATAACAGCATTGTTCGTTGTTTGCTTACCAAATGTGAAAAGATTTTGAAAGCACAACAGAACGAGAATTATCGAAATTTGGCTTACTGGCACGAAAAACAACAGTTATTTTGGATCAGTGAAAGCAATCGCGGACGCCAGTTGCAATTTTCAACATTGAATGAGAACTATGTAAGATCCTTAATGTTAATGTTATTTATTTGTTTGTATGGATTTAGGTCAAAACAATTGACAAAACCAACTAATTTGAAATCATTTGTGTTGGATACCAAAAGTAGTGCGCTTTTTGTGGCAAAAGGGCACGACATCCTTGAATTTCACTTAGGCGGAAATGGCCAATTCGTGGAAAGTTATGAAAGCAGCGAAAAGATGGGAAACGTCAACATGAGCAAACCAGAGAATTTTAAAACAGCGTGGCAGCTACTTCTTCGCTAGTTTATTACAGATCTCATTTGTCTTATGTTAACAGGCTTGCAAATCTTGATTTATAGTGTCGACTTTAACGCTTAATTTTAGATATCCAACCGAAACTGTGTTTGAAGATGGCGAATACTTTTGCAGTCAAGGCTATTCAACGATCTACTTTGGTTACAGTTTGCCAAAGAACGCTGAACACAAACGAAAAGAGGTAACAACTATATTGTATTTGCTTGTGTTTAAACATTCTCATTTTTAGCCAGTTGGTTTGAATCCTTATTTGTCGTTGGACTGCTCAGATGGCTGCGTGATTGTTACTACACACGAAAGATGGTCTGACATGCTAGCTGACGAGGCAAAAGCTCAAGAACACAAAGTTCATCTTTTGAAATCACTTTTCATTACAATTGCGATTGTTACGCTTATTTTCTGTTGCTGCTTCAAGTGCTAACTTCCGGCATTTTAAACAAAGTTTTAAATTAGGTGTGCGACTATTTGAATAAATTATAGACTTTTAAAAGCCATTCAACCGTTAATTATAACCAACCTGTTCGCGGTGACAAATTTTCTGGTACATGATCTCCGTGTGGAAAGTCTTCGTGAATAGCGTTATTTGCTTCGTGAGGCAAACGCGATTTTTGGTCGTCGTGCCAAATCCAACCGGAATCTAAACTTAACATTTGTGTTTTGATCATTAGATTTGTCAAACCTTTGCTGAAGTAAACTGGAAAATGATTGCTGTTCAAGCTCGAGTCACTTTTTATTCCAACAACAAGTGGACTGCCGCGACGAGTAGCAACAACTTGACCGGGAAAATGACGACTTTTAAAGGCCAAAGCAAATGCACCTTCCTAAAATTGCATAACATCTGTTAAATTCTATTTTAATAAACTCGCCAATTGCTGGATAGTCATTTCGACAAGACGGCGAAAGTTTTCCTTCGGATAGCAACTATAAATGTACTGGATCAATTTTGCAATCACTTCAGTGTCAGTTTCTGATTCAAACACAAAGCCCTTCTTCATCAAATACTCTTTGATCTCCTTGTAATTAGTGATGATTCCCGTTGTGAACAACAATAAAGTCTAAACAATAATCGTTAGTTGTACAAATGACTAGAAAGCAAACCATTTTCTTTATTCGAACGTTGTGGATGAGCATTGACGTCTTGAGGAGAACCGTGAGTAGCCCAACGAGTGTGAGCAATTCCACAATGGATGTTGTAGCTGATGTCCCAATCAAGACTCTTGCAATCTAAAAGTTGAACGACTAATTAAAACCACTGGCAAAACAAACCGTCAATTTGTTGTTGTAAGTTATCAACCTTGCCGCAACGACGGAAAAGAGTGACCTGAAAACAATGAATAAACAAATTAACACAAAACTCCTTAAGAAATTACTTCGTTGTGCGGGCACAAGCTGTCATTGCTTCCATCAATAGCCAAACCAGCAGAATCGTAGCCTCGGTATTCCATGCGACGCAATCCTTGAATCAAAATGTCCACAACTTCTTTGCGGGTTTTCGGAGTCAAAAAGTTCAAATACGCAAAAATTCCGCACATCTTTTAGTTGATTGGATCGAATGAATAAGAACCTTAAATTTGGTTTGTTAAATGGCATTAAAGGATATTTATGCAAATGCATGTTCACAATACAAACTCAATTCAAAGATCAACAATGCTCAACTTGCATATCAAATAACTAGACTACACAAGAGTTTTAAACCAAAACAGCGAAGAGAGTGGAAGTTAAGGTTGGAAATGATAAGAAACAGAGAAACTTGTAAATGTGTCCGAGCAACAACTAACATCTAATTTTAAAGCACCAAACAGTTATTATAGTTTAATTTCCGCACGAGTTTACAGTCAAACAAAACAATTGAAGGAAGCAAAAATTTCAAAGAACAGCCGTTTTTTTCATAAAAGAATTCCTTCCTTCGTCATTCCTATTAATGAGAGAATTTAATAACCGGTAGCGCAAAATTTGTGTAGGCGCTCTCGCCTCTTGAATATTTCTTATAACGTAAAGGGAGCACAAATGATAAGCGAGTTGTTTCGGCGCGATGGCCCCAAATTAATGAGCACAGTTACTTGATAATTGACACTTCAAATGGACTTTTGAGAAAAACAGGAAGTGTTGAATTTAACTCTAAACATGGTCAATAACAGTTTTTGCCTGAATTAAATATAGTTATGCAAAACAGTTTCAGCAAATCAACTAAATTATTCAAAAGTTGAACCGGAAAGCGCCCAAAAACAAAAAGCGATCACTTTTTATGTTCATCTATCTGCAAATGCTTTGGTTCGGAACAGCACAAATATAAAGTCCACCAACACATTAAGCACTTTAAATTGTTAACAACGCGTGGAATAGCGCGCAAGTGAGAACTCATCGATGTTTAGTTGTTAATGGACACGTGCACTTGTTTGCGTAGACGATTAACAGTGGTCATTTTCGTGGCTTTTTGAATTTAAAACGAGCCAGTGAACTTTATTTAAAAGTGTCAGAATGATTTCAAAAAAATTGAAACGTGTTCGGAATCAAAAGACGTTCAGTCGCATTGTTCATAAATCAGCAACACAATTGCATAATGAAATGTGAATCATAAAACGCAAATAGGCAAAGATGCAACATTTTGGCTGACAAATTGATAGAGATGTTAAAGTACATCAAAAAGAACGTTTGATTCGATGCGGAAGTTAAATTTTAAAAAGTTTTATTGCGTTTTAAAGAGTGAAATGAATTTATGAGAAAACAAAATGTTTACTAAAGCAAACTAGACAGATCGCACAAGATTACGTCACGCGCACTTGCCAAAACTAGAAAATAAACTTTTTGATAAAAAGCGGGAAGCCAATTTTGACTTTTCGGAAAAGGTTGTGACCGAAAAGCACTGATAAGCAAACAGGTGATTGGCTACTTGTGCCTGCCTCCACAAACTTTGATCTTTGCTAAATGTATTAAACGTGGAGTTTTAAGGAGTTTTTAATATGATTCCACCCAAAACTAAACTTTACGCGCAAGCATGTAAAAACAATGTGTTCGCCGACCCGATTTCCAGCAATTGTATTTGCAGATAAAATCTCAAAAGTGATTTGTTGTTTCTACGTGACAGTTTTCAAACAGTCTTTTCAGTCGATTCAAAAACAACACTCGTTAAACAAATAATTTATTCAACACAATCCGTATAACAATTTCAAGCAAAGAATTTCAAATAAATACTGCACCAGAACAAGATGAACCACGTAACAGAGGCAACACTAAGTGTTAACAATTCGAATCCATTCAACGATTGAATAAAATCAACAGCAAGGTTCCATACATAGAGAATCATTTCAGCGGACATTGAACGTGCATCAAGTTGGAGTTCGTTTAAACCTTGAAGCATTCCCATTGTTTTTGCTGGACTGTTACCAAACGGCTGCAAAGGATTTGGCAATTTCGGCAAAAGTTCATTGTATTTGCCACTTCCAAAGAACATTGCTTTTCGGCGACAACCAAACATGATCTGATCAAGCAATCTGTCCGGTTCTCTAAATAGTATTTTTGATTATCAACAACATTTAATGCAACGCTTACCGCAATGCAAACCGATAAATAACAGGCCTTTCATCGAGAGGGTCGTCGACGCATAGAGTTAAAATCTCTTCATACTCATTCATGTAAGCAGTCAAGCAGCCGTACTTTACGTACACATTTAAGCGCTTTTTTGACTTCTTTGCACTGCTTTAAATCAACAATAATGACTGCGCATTGTCTTGTTTCGAGTTCATAGCCAACAAGATAGCCACGATCGTTGAACCAAAGATCAAGTATAACCCAAAAGTTAACATGGTTACTTGATTTTAAGTTTAAAGACTTACCCGAAAGTCTTGAGTGAATGCCGTGCTTATTTCACATATCTTGTCGAAATTCCACATCTCTTGACCAGGAACCAAACTGTATTTGCCGAACTCATAAATTTTCTCGTTGTTATTGCCGGTGTTATCATGGTATTCAAAAGGTGTAAAAATAGTTGCCGTCAAGTCGTGTGCAATAAAAGTCGTTAGTAAATTGAATTGGCCTTGTTTCAACATTGAACTGTGAACTTCTGACGATGCTTCCCAAATGTAGATAGAATACGCTTCTGTCCTCAGTCGTCGAAATAAACCCAAACTTTGTATATTGTTTGCAGTCGGGAACGAAAGCATAGAAGTCGTTTTGGACCTGTGCATCTCCAATCAATTTGCAGTCCATTTCGTTGTAATCGAGAAGCAAGCAATGAACATTGAAACGGTCGGGTTCATTGTGTTCAATTACAAGCAAGAAACGAGAATCAACAAGTTCAAAATTGTAGTCATTGTATTTACAGAATCTTAGAGCGTTGTCTCTGACTTGGAACTTTCTAAACATTCATAATTCTTACCACATATACTCTCAAAATCCACTTACCTCGTTTGTCCGTGATACAAATCAAGCAAGAATAGTTTCGGTCTTGATCTCTCGATTGCCAAACAAATTGCATAGCGTGAGTCCAGAAAGCAGACCTCCGAGCAGAGCATTGCCGTCGGACATTCAGCGATTGCGTTTTCAATTCGGACACATTCGTCTGTTACCATTAGCGCTAAATCTCTGTAGTCTCCGAGCTCTTCTGGTACATCGTTGAAAACATTTCCGTCTTTGGCGTAAAGGAACATCAAGTCGAATTCCTCATTCGGCAGTGTTTCTAGATTCATTTCGGTACATATATCATTGAATGCTTGCCTTCGAGAACGACCTTCTTGGAGGAATCGGCGAATCTTTGTCTGGTTTCCCGTGTATTTTCCGAAATTGTCATTATCTTCATTATTGTTGATCATCTGAAATAGTTATTAGGAAAGATAGCCGTGCTTAAAAATAATAAACAATGAACTGAATCAATTAGTGTGTTCTTCTTAAGTCGCTTTCTATGTGAGCAGTTTTGTGTTCACACATTATTGCGAAATTTCGTTACTCATTTTAATTGATCCAAACAGTAATCTTTTAGAGTTGGCATGGGAATTCCCGGGGACAATGCTGATCTGTGTAAAGACATCTTGAGCAACTTTTAACGATACTTTTGGTTGACATAAGAACTAAACCTTAAGATCAGTATTTGACTGGCAATTTAGCTTTAAACACTGCACATCTTTTAATAGAGTTGTTCCATAGTAGAAATTTCGTCTAATTGAAGTCATCTTGACAATGGTTTTCATTGGAGGCTTACGATACCTGAATAGTACAGGTTGATAATTTGATTTCAATACTTTTAATGTTTGATGCTATTTATAGATTGCGTTTCCAATTAACATTAAACTACACCAACAAAAAAGTCGGTGGTTTTTGCTCGAAAACGGCGCCGATTTTCGTTGTCAATTGGATTGGATTTCAATTAGTCTGTTCTGGCGGAATCGAATTTCTTCGGTAAATTAGAAGCTTTTTCGGCTTCGGAAATTGTAGAATGTTTTTTGCTCCAAAACATTTTATTTAAATGACTGCTGTTCGAACTCTTTAACGTAAACAAACAAATAGTACACCCCCACTAAATTTCAATATCCGCACACTTGAGTTCACTGCCCGAAGCTAATCATTTCACTTCGAATTCCTCTTTGACCGTCCACTTAAAATGCAGTATGATGAGCGAACTAAATTCGGCATTTCGCTCTTCTTTTATTGGCGTTTTTTGATGGGAAGAGCCAAATTGATGCATTATTTTTGGTTGAGTAGGAACGAAAACACATGTTGCTTTTTCGTTCAACTTTGTTTACCGTGTTCTTTATGTTTAAACGTTGCTTATTACTTACAGTATCTTTTCTGCGTTCAAATTAAGTTTCTCACAAAGGTGCAGACGTTTACTCAACCTTCAATCTAAAATAGAAATAATTGTTCTAGCATTTATACCTGCAACAATCTTATTGTCATTTGCTTCCGTCACGTGATAATTCAAATATCAAGCAACCAGTTTCGAAAATCCACTAACTAACAATTAGTCACTGTGTCCGATTAGTGAGAAGCGATTCGTTTTACTATTAAAGCCGAATCGAAATGGCCGGTGGGGCTGGAAAGCTAACGCTTTTTGAGTAAACGAACCGACCATCTACACGCAATGAGTCCATTTGAAGTGAGTGCGTGTGGATAGTGGTTGTGCAATGGGTAATGCCAGCAGTTGGCTTATTGAGGCGCCAACGTTTGTGGCTTGGCTAATTATTTGCGGTCGGACCCAAAACAATTGGACTCGATGATTTTCTTACATTTGGGTATTTCGGGCACTTTGCGGATTCTTTGAATTTGCGTGTTTTGGCTTCGGTTAGCGTTGCTTTTTTGAGTATGTTTCAACAAAGAATCTCTTTACAATTCAAGACAGATGTTTTCAATCAAGCTTTGCAGAATAGAGTAATTACAAAAATGTGCCCTTTCAAATCAAACAATGCCGAAGCGCAAAGAACTCTCCGGAATAAGAAGCAGGTGGATTTGTTAAATAGCACACTCCCAATTTGATTTAAACTATCGAGTGGCCAAACAACCTGCGAGCAAATTTACATCCTCCATGGTTACTTGTTTAGAGAAACTTTCACGCTAAAAAGTGCAAAACCGAGTGTGAAAATAGACTTTTTGTGGGAACGTGTTGAAAATTTGTTTTGAAGAGTTTTTGTAAACAATGTTCATAAACAAATGTTTTTGATGCTTGCTTGAAGTTATAAACTTTGTATTCAACTTTTCAAATTGAATTTCTCCACTCAAGAAAGATTATTTGTTGTTGAAAGCGCCTGTTTTTGACATGAGTTTATTGGACCGAATCTCGACTTTTGCGCACGTTTGTTTCGATTAATTTGCTTCGGGGCATTCGCACTGTGCTTTGTGTCTAACAAGCACATGCTTCTGACCGCAACTTGTTGCAGTCAATATTCACGTCCCTTCCGGCTTCTTTGCAAGAATGTTTGATGTTCGGTTATTTTGTTTAGACTCGAAAGTTTTAAATTAGAATGTTTATGTGTGCAACTTATTTAAGGCTTTAATGCGCGTGCAGGTAAAATGCCAACATGGGATTAACACCGAAAAAGCTAGACCAAACAAATTTCACTATTTGCAAACTAATTGTTTCTATTTCCTGCACAAACGGGTTCAGTTTTAAATTCACGTTTTTACATAAAGGTCACTTAGTGTTTCTGTTTTTGGACAAAAAGACTATTTAACATGCCCGGAATTGGATATGCCTCCATAGGGATTTTGCGTTGTTTCGGTTAGGAGCACTTGTCGCCTTACGAAGATTTATTCGACTTGGCAAATTAACGCGACTCTTTGTATGAACTATCGATGATGAGCTGTCACTTTTGTTTGTTTTGGAAGTCGTTTTTATTGTGAACGTCCACAACAAGAACTGTTTAGTCAACATACTTCATCAAGTTGTTTTTCATTCGCTTGTTTATTACTCAACTAGTTTAAAACAAAGATTATTGCGAAGATTCCTAGATTTTATGCATGTTGCAGTTAACAACGCATTACAAAAAAGGTTTCATATTGTCTGGAGTTTGCTCCAAAGTTTTGTTGTACGCGTTGTTGTCAAAGAACTTTAATTGCTGACGAATGCGAAGCCATGTCATTTTCTTCAAGCTGTCCGGCTCGCTGAAAACAAAGTTATTAAATATGTTTTGTTTAATAATGACTTACTTGATTGCAAAGCGTCGAAAAGCAAACGTATCTTCTTGTTTGGTGCATAGAGTCAAAACGCCATCGTCCAAATTCATATCGATTCATTTTCCGGCAAAACCAAGTTTCCAGCTTTTGATACTACCATCCAACACATCAAACACAATAAGCGTATCAAAATTACGCAAACTTTCAACCCCGGTTTGAGAAATATAACATTTAGAACCGGACCACTGATATGGTGCTTTATAGGAACTGCGGATGTTAAATGTAGTTCCATCACAAACATAGAGCGGATACAAGTTCTCAAAATTAAGCACTCTTGTGTTTAAGTTGAATTGACCGTAGAAGTACTTAGTTTCTTGCTGAGGAATTCCGTTCAAGCTAAATTCAAACAATTATTGAATAATAAAACTAGTATTAACTACCTCATAACTTGGTTGGTTTTTGGTGCAGCTAATAGCATAGAGCTTCTTGTCTTCAAGTTTAAAACCAGCATAATCAGATATTTGAGGTCCAGACATAAGAGCAGCATGAGCAGCCATTCAAGCTCCAAGACCAGGACCAAACTGAGCAGCTATTTGAGGTATAGAAGCAAAATGAGCAGCTATTTGAGCTTCAAAATCAGGATGAGCAGCCATTTGAGATTCAAAACGAAAATCATTGGTTCGAAGTTCCAGTTCAAAAATGCGAGACTCAATTACAAGTTTTCCATTGTCGATCGAACCCATTTTAACCAACAACTTTTTCAAGCCTAGCCGGTTCGTAAATAAACAAGAACTCATTCAGGTTCTTTTGGTCGACAATAAAGTATTCGAACATGCCCGTGACTGTCTAAAACACAATTAGATTAATAACTTAAATTGTTTATTTGTTTTAAAGCTTACACATGTATCGAGGCGCTCAATTCGAAACTCTTCGAAGTTAAATTTCAGCAAATTGATATTAAACAAACGATCCGCATCTCGATTGAGTTGCCAGTTTTGAATCAGGATCATGAGTTCTGAATTGATTTGTACCACGAAAGGTTTTTGACCTCTCACTATTTTTTGAAGTTCAAAGTCGATAACGATCTCCCTAAATCAAACAAAGTGAGAATTTAGTGTTTGAATAAACATTACTTTTGTTGGTCGTGGAACAAGTTGTAGAGAGTGAAGCCACAAATGTTTTTGAGGAAAATCTTCGGTTCCAGCACGTCGAATAGCGGATATCCAGGAATCTTTTCGTTGATAATATTCGCACCCAGCACGTATTGATTGTTTAGCACTTTTGGGAAGTTCATAGTCGGTATTTTGTATTCAGCCACTTTTGTTTCGTGTTCATGATAGATTTGGTTATTTAATCTATATAACTCCAAACAGAGGTTAGTGTTAGCATGGTCCTTGTTGTCGAAAAGCTCTGGGCAACTCATACGATCACGAGGTTTGGCAAGATCAAGCCATTCTCCGAGAGCTGTTCCATCCATCTGTTCATAACCGAGGCCTTTGTAAAATCCAAAAAGGATTGATGACGAGCTTCGGTAAGATCAAGCCATTTTTTGAGAGCTGTTTCATCCACTTGTTCATAATTGAGGTGTTCGCACAAATTGCAAAAAGATTGATGACGTGGGTGGCCTTGTTTGAGCTGTTCGTAGATTAGTCGTTGGATTTCTTCAGTGTTGTCTTTAGCTGGCGGCATCTTAAGCACAGTGTAGCGATTGACTGTAAAGAGTTCATTTACCTTGAATGCACAATAAGTAGGGGAGACGAGCAAACAAATAAATAAAAGACACTAAACCGTTCTTAATTAAATATAGAAAAAACGCAGATGCAGCAAGTTTTTTGATAACGCATGCTTTCATTGTTGCGAAACAAAGGCGTTACTTGAACCTTTTTTACAATCTGTTCGTAATTAGTTTCTCTTTTTTTGTGTTGCTGATAAACAATTAAAGAAGTTGCGAAACAAAATTAAATGTTGACTATGCACAGTATAAGCAAGTAATTACTCTATTTTTACGCATTAATTAATTTTCTCGTGCATCGAAGGTGTTTTGACACGCAAACCAGATTTCTTTAGCAATGTTAGTAATTATTATAGATTTTCCAACACGCAATCATATCCGTAAACTTGCTTTCACTGTTTCGGCGAAATTCGTTGTCAACAGTTTTGATCCGAAGAATTGAGATACTTCTTAATTAGCAAGTACAATTACTAAACTTTTACGGCTCTTTTGTACAATATTTCCAACTAACTTTTAAAGTACAAGTAGAGCGTCACTAATAATTGTCGATTAACATAGTTCAAGTATTGAAACCACCCAATTAGTGTCGAAAGCAAAACGTTAAATTTGACGCCGAAATAATTGCTGTTTGGCTCGTTTCGGTATGAATTACGCTCGGCAGCGTGTTGACACCCTAGAAGGCTCCCCGAAAAAGCAACACTTTATTGGCCATTTTATTTGCAGCGCCAACTTTTCCCAAACTTGTTGTTGGCCTTACGCGTAATACCAAATTATGCGGTTTTGTTCGAAGCGAAAAAACACAATGACCTCCGAAATTTTTCTTTTCGGTTGGGGGGGGTTTTTTTAATTTTTTGCGGGGGGGGGCGGTTCAATTAATTAAAAACGCATACATTAACATAAAAAGCTTTGGAAATCCCGAAAAAACAAGTTGGGGTTCGGCTCCGGCTGGATCGGCTAGTGCTTGTTCGCCAATTTAGGTTTGGCATTTCATTTCCACTCGAGTTGTCGGATTGATTTTTCGTGTATTTTTTCTTTTAGTTCTTGAACCCCTTAAATTAATGCTAATTATAATTGTTAATTTGTGCAAATCAATGTTCGGTCTTTGATTTGTTAATTATCAAAGCAGATTGTTTATTTTGCTTGTTTGAATCAAACTGCTTTCAATGATGTTATTTTAATTGCGTAACTTAATGCTAAAACACAATTACTTTTATAAACGTCGCTTGAACTTTCACGGCCGTCCATTATTTTAATTGTCATTCAGACAATCACTGCTTAAGACTCCGTTCATTTCCTGCTCTGCTTAAATTGTAGCTTTATTTTTGGAGTTCTTTTTGACGTTTTCCCGATTTGTAGTTCTCAGCGCCCCGACTCTTCATCATCGGCGGCAAGTTTGGGTGGCCGATGACCTGTACGCAGAGCGGCCAAATTTAATTTAGCGTCCGGCTTCTTGCCTTCAATGTTGACTGGATTTTGCGTCGTTTTTGTGTACAGATCGTTTGGAATGTCAAAATTTTTAACTTGTTGCTTAAAATCATAAGTGAAGTAAGAAAACGTTCAAACAGTTCCGCCAACTTCCAGTTTTAACTTAACAATCAATAAAATTTGCGACGGCAGTTTCATCGGCCAAAAAGCTATAATAAAATTTATGGCTGTGGAGCAAGAAGCGTTTGTTAAATTAATGCATTTCCGTGTTTTCTTCTCATCTAATAGCACTTTGTTTCAATTGCGTTTATTGTTTTTGCTTTCAATTCGATTGAATCGAGTAAACACAACTTAAACAACTTTAGTTTAGATCTGCCGCCATTTATAGTCATAATATTATTAAAGCATGTTCCGTGGCGGCAGTAAAAGGCCGAAGTCGCCAAAGTTACCGGCCAAAGACAAAGGTAAAAATGCACCAGCCGATCTAAAAGATGTACAGGTAAAACAGTCGACAATTGATTCAATTGGAGAGCTTCGATCACATCACCTGGCCTTTGTTTTTCCGTCGTTTGAGGGTAAACGCTTGTTTGAATACATTTAAATTCATGTGCTTTTTAGAATTTCCACTAGAATTTGAAGCAATGCGGAACATAGTGTCTGAAATCCAACAATATTGCTTCGACTTAGACATGGATATCGAGTGAGTTTGTATCAAAACTAACGAAATCAACCAATTTAGATGCACAACTTACATCTCCGAAAGTGAGCGGCATTTAGCAGAATTTTCACTTTTAATGGAAATAATAACCGAACCTCAAACGACTGTGGTTGTGAGTTTAAATCACATCAAAAGTATATTCTCACTTATGCTCAATGTTTAGTGCTTTATTGGCGACAGATACGGCCAACAACAACTGCCTCTTGTTCTTCAACAACAAGAATTTAACGCAATTCGAGCGAGTGCTATCGAGTTTTCAAAAGGTCAGCAACACTTACAACAACTTTCTTATTTTGTTGTTTTTAGATATAAAACTGCTCGAACAGTATTATCGCCAATGGAGAAACGGATCACTAGTGGAATATCATTTAAATTGCAGCGCTGTAGACAAAAATATACAACTAAGGCTGGAAGAACTTGTGCATACAGCTTTCAAACGAGCTGTCGACGACGGATCTATTCTACAAGTTAATGGCGACGACTCAAACTCCTTTTCATATTCGTTTATTGAGCAAGTGGCACGTCAAATTCTATCTGAACCGGCTGGAAAGCACATTTTTGTTTTGCGTAAATTTAAAGGTAATTTCTTATCCACTTAATTGACTAAATTGGTCATTCTTTAAGATTACGAGCCGAAAGACGAACAAAATGTTTGGAAAGATGTGGACAAAAGCCGATTTGAGCGGGTCTCAACGTTAAAGAACGAAATAAGCGAAAAAGTCCCAAAACGTTTATCTTACATGCCAGCCGTCAAATCAATGGATCCAGGAAGGTGGTTGACTAGTAAAGATGCAAGTGCTTATGAACGACAACTGACTTTTGATGTGAGCTTCCGGACTTTCATAACAACTATATTAATATGTTTAGTTGATTACTGCCATTAAAGAAGTGATTAAACCGATGGAGAAGCCAAGCAATACTCGCTTAGTGTCTCCAATGGAATTAGCGCTGTGCGAAGACGCTCAACACGAAACTTATTGTTTAAAAGTTGCATCACATCGTTGGATTTCTAGACAAGTTGTAGATGACAGGTTAAATTCACTAATACAACGCGGTCTGGACAAAAGTGTTTGTGCTCAGTTTTATGGTGCGCATGGAACGGGGAAAACGGCATTAATTTGTCGACTGTCCGAACTACTGCAGACGAAACAATGCTACGTTATTACTAGATTTGTGAATTTAACTGATTCGACTGTTTTTGCAAACGAATTGTTTAAAAGCGTGTTTTTAAAAGTGAGTTCTTTAAACATTAAACATTAAACTCATTCAATTGTTTAGCTCTGCAATTTGACTCAAGAAGATTACGGCCAATTAATAGCTTCTTTCCACTTAAGCTCCATTTTATCTCAAGCCAAACTGCTCATGGACCGGGTAACCAAACCTGTATTTTTGCTCATCGACGGTGCTCAACAAGTTAAATTCGGAAGGACGCTGAGTCAAACTGAAAAGCCACTAAGAAAGTTGTTTCCAAAATTGTCCATAATTTATACCTCAACAAGTGCTGACGCCACGTTGGCTGCTTTTCCACCTCCAGAAGAGACGCTGGAGTTGCCGCTTCTTGATTTTGAGTCGTCAATGGAGATTTTAAAAGTGGAGACTGTAAGAGACGGAAATGGACTTTCAAATGATCAAGTAACAAAGTTGAGACAACAAGTATAACTAACTGATTCTTTTTGTTCTAGATGTTTTAATTTTAGTTGAACGGAAATGAAAGTTGTATAGCAAACGGTCAAATCCAAGCTTTTGAATTGCTTTCGCCGGCACCAATTATGTTCACTAAACTTTCACAATATCTGGACGCCTTAGAAAAAGAATACGGAGAACACATGGTTAAGAACATTTGTCAGTTACTAGTTGTTTCGCCTTATGGATTGACAGCAGCGGAGTTGGCCGACGGTTATCGCTTAGCAAACTTTCAAAATGGAGCGGTTACAAAGATTCAAGAACTGTTTTTGCCATTGTCTTTAATGTTGCTGAGACGAATGTGTACGTTTTTGTTCAACGGATGTGTAAACTTGTTATTTTTTAGCTCCAATGCTGGTCGAATTTATTGCAGAAGGCCGAAAAGTCTATCGTTTTCGATACATGTCTCAAAACACTGCAGTTCGTCAACGTTACATTCCATCTGCAGCCGATTTGGTGCGTGCTAATGAAATAGCCGCGGAGCTGTTTAAAATTGGACCCAATTTGGAGAACCTGCGAACCAACAATCAATCAGCCGGCATCATTAATTTTCCACCACAATCGAGCAAAGAAAACAGAAGTCTGAGACGATTGCGATATTCTTGGTACTATCTTCTGCACTCGGCCAACATCGAAGAGCTAAAAAGTGAAGCACTTTGTTCGTTTGAGTATCTGGAGGGAGTGTTTCGATTTTTTGGCCTTACTCGTTTGTTGACTATTTTCGAAGAATGCCTCCAACAAGTTTTACATCATGACTTGCTTGTTTTGTTTGAACAAATTTTGTTGCCTGCTATTCCAACGCTAATCCATGATGGAGAACAATTTGTCTCCGAGTTCATCAATCGTTTAAGATACATGAGAGCCGTAAACAGTACTTATTTAAACGAGTTAATTGAACAAGCAATGTTGTGGACTGATTTCTACACAGGTGCTCTGCTAGTGCCGATGACATGCTGGATAGCTCCACCGAAAATGAAACAAGTAAACGAATTTAGATGTGCTTATTTAAACAAATCTAACTGTTTAGATAATTGCTTTCAACATGCCTTTCAATTGCACAAAACCTGTTCTTCAACCTACTTGCAATCACCAACATTTACTTATTGCTGGAGATAATGCATCGCCTGGATCAATTCACATGTATCACATTGCTTCGCAGATTCTTTTCAAGACTTTTAAAGGTATGGACCTGTTTATCAGTCAAATCATTATTGTTGTTTTTTAGGACATAGCGATCGAGTCACTTCATTCTGCACATCTTCGGACGGAACGTTTTTTACAAGTACATCGTGGGATTGCAGTGTACGAGTTTGGAGCATTTTACAGGTTTGTTTAGTTGTATAAACAGTTGATTTGTTTGCTTTTCAGCTTGAATGCATAAAAACAATTCGCTGGAATTCTTCAAAAATTCTATGCTCTGTACTTGCCGATGACAACAAACGACTAATTACTGGCTCAGCAGACTCTACAGCACGAGTTATTGATTTGGAGACTGGAACGGCATTGAAATCATTTCCCGATCACACTGGACCTGTTGTTGATTTGCGTTTAATGTCTAAAGATGAGCTTTTGGTTACAGGTAAGTTTTGAAGTTATGAAACTAATCAATTTTCGCTGTTTAGGCTCTGGAGACTTTGCTGTGATGGTGTGGGACGTACAGACTGGTGCAGTGATTATGAAAATGAGTGGTTTGATGGCCCCGGTGACATGCTTAACCGTAACGAGTAATGATGCATTCTTGGCCGTCGCGTGTGAAGACGAGACATTAAGAGTTTTCGGGTGAGTTCTCATGAGGTTTAAAATGTTATTAATTTTTAACTTTCTTAGAACTGTATCTGCACAAGAACTTCATGAACTTTCTGTAAGTCACAAATTATGTTTACTTTAATTTCTATACTTTTAGGGACATGATTCGCGTGTTAATGCATTGTGTGCTTCTGTCGATGATTGTAAATTGTTTGTGGCAACATCAAAAAAGATCATCTGTTATGACATTCACAATGGAACGATATTAGAAACTCTGGAATGTTCTTTGAATTTGCCTGTCACATCGTTAAAAGTGAGATATTTTTGAAATCAATTTTTTAATTTGTGTTTTTAGATAAGTGATGACAATTCATTTCTGCTTGCAGGCTGTGGTAATCGAGTTCATTTGTGGTAAGGAGTTACTTTATATAACTTTTAATAATCTAATTTTTAGGGACGTCAATTCAATTGAAAGCAAACCAGTTGAAACTAACAACGCTGCAATTGTTTGTATAGAATTGTCAACCGATGAAAGAACTGCTGCATGTGGCACTGAAGATGGAGTTTTAGCTGTTTGGGATTTAGACGCTTGCCGTTGCCTTTGGACTGTAAGTTTACGTTTAGCTTCGGTATCTTACTAGTAAGGCTAATTTAGACATCTCAACAAAAGTCCGGTGCGGTTACTGCTCTTTGTTTTACAAACGACTCGATTTGTGTCATCTCAGGCAGTGCTCAAGGATCTGTTTCATTGTGGGAAGCATCAAACGGCACTCTAATGAAGTCTTTTGAACTACATCAAGCAAAAATTGTCTCCATCATTTGTTTCTTTGACGGCAACAATGTTCTGACTTGTGACGTAACAGATGCAGCTTACGTTTGGGCTATGAGCAGTGTAGAAGATCCAAGTCAAATTGAAATCTTGTCCAACTTCACCGGGTTGAGAGCTCCGCTTTATTTGCGTTTAGGCGATTCAACTTTGGTTTCACACAATTCAGGCAACTTGAAAGAGTAATTTTATTGATTCTAATGCAACTTTATATTCTTTCTACTTTCAGATTGAACATCTGGAGTCACTTTGATGCCGTTTTCACAGCTAAAAGCAAGGCCTATCACACAGACGAAATTCTCTGCTATCATGTAAATAGAATTGGCTCATTTTTGGTTACCGGTTCTGTTGATCAGTCACTTAAAGTGTGGAAATTAGATACTGGATTTCTTACGCAAGTTTTGGTTGGCCACGAAGATGTTGTTTTGTGCTGTTGCATGTCGGAGGACGGAAAAACAGTTGCTAGTGGAGGACGAGACTCGTTAGTTATTATTTGGGATGCCGAGACTGGTCAATCAAAAGTGCAGTACAGTGCAAAAGCTCCAATTACTTCCGTCAAACTGACGCACGATTCGAGTATTGTAATATCCGGTAAGCTTTTAAACGCTTATTCACATTAAATTTAAACAATGAACTCTAGCCGACGAACAAGGATGGATCGAATCTCATTACATTAGTCGAAAACAAAGACTTTCAACTTTCAATGCTCACCGGCCCGTTCAACAACTGGTCATTTCGATGGAAGCGCACCGAATTCTTGCCAGATTGTCCAACACTGCTCAACTGCCAATTATGTGTCTACACAACACTCCGGCCGGATCTTCTTCAATGCGCTCCGATCGTCATCGATTGCATGCTTTAATGAGTACGACGAGTTTGACAAGTAGGTAAATATCAAATTTGTTTCCTTTCGGCCGCCGATCACCCCAGTTCATCGAAGCACAACTTTCCAAATCTTTTCCTTCCACACACTTCCATCACGTCTTTTTCCAAGGAACTTTAACGTAAGCGTGTGCCCGTGTACTGTGTCAGTCAGTGTTTGTAAAATGTTTAAAACGTTCACTCACTGAAATCATTCATTTCAAAACTTTGTCATACTTCTCAGTCTAAATTTCAATCAGAACTTTAACATCATTTAAGTGTTGTTTTGTACGTTCAACTAAAACTCTGCTTTCAGTTCTAGAAGGTGGTGGCGTAGATGAAGCGGGCAGCTTAGGCGAACAACCGATGATCAATCCGAATCCACGCATGTCACTTGCAAATGCAGACAGTGGCACTAATATCTCTGTCATCAAAGCACCGCCAGTTCAGCAGCTTCAGCTAAATAACGGAGCTGTGTCCAAAAAGGCAACAGAACAGTCGACAGACCGGAAAACTTCCACCCAAACAAATGAGAAATCAAGTGGTGCCGGAAATGGAAAGCCCGTTCAAAAGAGATCGAGAGCTTGCAGTTTGTTGTAAATCTAGTTAACAAAGTTTTAACAACGTTCCTTTAACAAAACGACTAACTACTTTGGGTATGCTTTTATTGTCAAAACATAATTTCTAATCTCAACCGATTTTCACTTGCCATAATTGTCGCAAATTTGCTTATATCATTCAATCTCAGGTCCTTTTGCTCTTTGAATAAACATATTTACTGTTTGTTTAATTATGTAAAAAGTTGAATAAACACTTCCAATCAAATAACGAACGATTTATTTACACGTATGAAAATTATGCTAACAACCAACAAACAAAAACAACGCATGCATCAAAGGTACGTACAAACAATAGGAAACCCGTTTTGTTACATTCACTTAAAAGAAATCGTTTTCAAATTAGCTGCAAATAAATAATACCGTTTGTGTTGAAAGAAAAATGCGTTCAAGTTTGAAAAATGCAACAACAAAGTGATATTTAAAGAGTGTTAACAGTATTAATAGAGTGATTCTATTCTAGTTGTTGATATGTGCGGACAAAACAAAATGCAGAAACAACCCTGGAATAACTCCAAAACTTTGAATGGCAACAACTGGGAATTGAGCCAGAATGTAAGAAAATACTAAATCTATGCAGCAAGTCTATTGGATTTGAATACCGTGTATTTTGTTTGAGATACTTTTTGGAAATAAGAGAGACAGTTGAGGTTGTTTGTATAGTGAAGATACAATGTGAAGATTGTTAAACTTCTGACGTTGCGTACAAGTTGCCATCACTGAAGGCTACTGCCGCCAACAAGCCTTGTTCATCTTGTTTTGCTTGACCGTTCACTTTTTAATGATGGAGGTCGTCTGTTTAAAAATCCATTGCGTTGTGTTGAAACCGAGTTGGACAAGTGCTGATGAAGGCCGTTCATAGTTTGACGTCGACATGGAGATGCGTGAGCTGACATGGACAGTGTTTTGAGTTGTTTGCCATTCTCTACATCTCCGTTTTCCATTTTTGATTGCATGTCTTCGTCGTCACTATCGTCAATATTCTTCAAGCGCTTCCACAATTTATTGAGTTTGGCGCCTGGAGATCGATGACGTTCAAAGCGCTTTTCGACCGCATTTTGTAGTGATAAAGCACTTCGCATCGGATACTTTTGATTGAACAGGCGTCGAGCAGCAGTTAGTGGAATGCCGTCGTTGATCAAATTGAGAGAAGGATCGTATACAATTCGACTGTCATCGTTTTCGTCATTGGCTGCCAGTTTGTTTAATCCGTCACTGTAAGACATGGAACGTTTTCGAATTGCGCCGTGAACGTTTTCTTTGTTCTGATTGCTTGCTTGTTGTTGCTGTTCACGGAGTTTTTGATCAAAACGTTCCTCCAGTATTTTCTGCATTCGTTGACGACGAGACAACACTGCAGAATTCATGTGATGGGCAGTGCAATTGAACCAAGAGCATCTAGTTCGTCTTGATTGTGAACTGTTGAAGCAGCAACTGCATTCTTCCGCCTTCTCGTTTTAATGCGTTCTTCATTTTGTTGCAAATTCTCTTCACTGCCTTCATCATTCGTTGTCAAAGCAGAAAGGCGATTTTGCTGGCGTTGAAGGCGTAATCTACGTGGATTGGCATCAGGAACAGAACACGAACGTTTACGAGTGTACGGTATATCCACAATATCAACCGGACGGTAAGAGTCACTTGTGTTGGACTCACTCGACGAAGAAGACGGATTGTTGGCCAAATAAGATTGAATTGTGCTTTTACGTCTTGGCTCTCCACCTGCAATCATTGTGCACTGACTAGCATCGTCAAATCGAGCAGTTGAGGCTTCCGGAGACGAAATTGATGAAGACGATGAATGTAATTGCTGATTCTGTTTGAAACTTTTCTCCAAACCAATAACACTTCCACCGGCGCCGTTTACAGATGCCAAAGTCAATGGCTGGCGATTGGTAGCGCGTTCAACAAGACGTTTGAAGAAGTTTGGATTGCCTTCGCGCAGTGACATGCAAGACATTCGATCAACAGCTAAAACAATTTTGTTGATTATTACGAATGAGTTGTTTAAAGTTTCTTACTCCAAGTTGAATTGATTCTTTGTTGACGGATCGATGAACGTGGGAAGATTTCATTTGGTAACTGATCATCGGACACAGTTGATTCGTCGTCACTGAATGTGAAATCAGCTCGCGACAACAACCAGTATGTTTTCAATGCTCCCTTTCCTTTGATTTGCAATGTTCCTCGCTCTTCCAAAACAAAGCCTTGATTTTCGCTTAAAGCTTCATAAGATTCTCTGCTGCAGTGAATTTTCAATGCTAAAATTAAGCAATTAGTGTTGAATGCCGATTTATACTTACGTAATCCGTTACTTTCCATGCGACTGGCAGTGTTCACTGTGTCGCCAAATAGGCAGTATCTCGGCATAACGGTTCTGCAATATTACAATTGAAATTTGTTCAAAATAAGTCTTTTGTAGACTGAATGAATCCTTACCCTACGACGCCGGCGACACAAGGACCCGTATGAAGACCAATGCGCAATTTCAACGGCTCTCCAGGAATGTGTGGAATTGTAAAGTTGTTGACTGCTTTCAGCAAATGCAAAGCCATTGTTCCAATTTGTTCGGCATGATAAGCACGATCTCTATTGTTTGGCACACCGGAAACGACCCTAAACAACAATTAAATAAGTTATTTGCAATTCATTTGAAAACTCACATATAAGCGTCTCCAATTGTTTCAACTTTGTAGACATCGTACTTCTTGATGACTGCGTCGAATAGAGTGTAAAGCTTGTTAAGCAAGTTCACAACCTCCATTGGAGTAGATTCAGAAGAAATCGTTGTAAATCCGACAATATCCGAAAAGTAGATTGTAACCGAGTGGAAGGATTCGGGTTGGACATCGCTGCCTTGCAGAAGTTGTTGAGCAACAGAAATCGGAAGCATTCTTTGTAACAAATTCTCTGTACGCCTCTTCTCATCACGCAATTCAGCTGTTCTTTCTTCAACTAACTCTTCTAATTGATTTTGATACTTCTCCATTTTCGCCATCATATGATCCATTATGTTCCGTTTAATAATATTTGCAAACATTGGCTTCAATTTGTGGCGAATTGTTGTGCGGAACTCAGGTCTCAAATTTGGATTCTCTGCCCAGCACAGTTGCATTGTTTCGGTCACATAGTTTTGGCATTGAAGATGATCCGTTTGCGGACGATAGAACTAAATCATAAATTTGTTATTATCCTTAAGCGCACTTCAAAGGCAAACCTGTCCGGCCAAAAGTCTATTCACAACGTCTTCTGCTGTCTCGTCGACTGCCTCCAAAAGACCAAACGGTCCCTAAAACAATTGAAAGTAGCAACTTTAAATTACAAATAGAATTCCATACCTGTCTAGTAATCATTTCGTGCAATATGATGCCAAATGCATAAATATCTCCTTTCTGTGTTCCCGTGTGGCAGTCTATTAAGTCCACAATCACGCAAAAGCTCCGGTGCTGTCCACAACAAGCCTTCATATGTGAATTCAGTCAAATCAAACGATTGAGCATCACGCAGTTCGTGCAATCCAAAATCTGCAACTTGAAGTGCCCATCTGGATGTGATCAAACAGTTTGTTGACTTGAGATTGCCGTGAACTAAAAACAAATTAATCAAATCAAGTCAAAGTTATTGTTGTTACCTTTGATTTCTGACTCGTGTAAATAGATCATTCCTTTGATTAAATCTTCCACGAACGATGTGATGAACAAAGCGTCTAATTTCAAGTCTTTATTGCGCAGGATGTCAATCAAGCTGCCTTTAGCACAGTATTCACGGACAACGCAGATGCTCGACGGACACAAAATAATGCCTAAAGTGTGATTTTAAAACATGAAAGCAATGTTCATTCAAAGTACCCATAAAAGCGTTAACATTGTCGTGATGAAGCTGGCGCATTCCTTTCATTTGAAGCTTTGTCGTTCGTGCCAACTCTTTTGGTCGTCGATCATAACGCAACTCTTTAATTGCAACAATAGCACCTCGATAGAGTGCAACTCCACGAAAGCCCGAAAACCGTTTGTCTCCGAATTCTTCTTTTCGCAAAAGACTTGTCTAAATGTCAATTGATTGAATTGATCGAGTCGTGTTTAAAAGCTTACTCTGCTTCCGTCAACAACAAAAAGCGAATTTGTTGAGGCGTTGTTGTGCACAATCTTTTGAATGTCTCTGTGGTCTATGCGCCAGATCATCGAGAGTTCTTGTTCGAAGCGTCGATTACGATAAGAGACAAGAAGTCCGCCAGTTGCAAAGAAGGCAATCAAAAAGAAGACTGACATTATGATTATTTTCATTCTTTGATCTCGCTCGTCAATGCATCTTCGGTTATCAAATCCACATTCAGGCTCATCTGCCGGAGGTTTGCCGCCTGGCCAGTGAATCTAAAAGACGCTTTAAGTTGATAAATTTGGAAATGCTGTTATTACTTTGTGTTTGAAACGAAGAATCGGGAGGCCTTCCGGCTTTGTTGGATCAGGAATGAAATCTCCGGCAATATCCATTGCATGATTCATGGGATAATAGTCTGGATTCTCCGGATCAGTAACCGGCTCAACTGCTTGCCAAGACAGGAGTGTGTAATTGCCTAACGCATTGCCAAACTCATCCAAACGCATTTCGAAGCCTTGCATGCCTGAAAACATATTTAATTGTGGGTGTCTTTTAAAACAATATCTTTTTAAAGTATGTTTTTGTAACTCACTTTCATATTTTCTTCCAATGATGTGCTGAATTATAGCTGTCCCGTTGTTTATAACTTGGTCAAATGTTCTGTTGGTGTCTCGAACAAGTTCATGTACTGCATTCGCATACAGCATTACTGCGTCGTAGAGATAGCAAGCCATTCGGAACGGAATCATTTGTGTAGTATGAGAATTTACATTAATGCCAAAATTAGACAAATAGTTCGTTGACCGATTCCAAAAACTCTTAAATCTGTCATTGTACTCAATTGGTGTCGGAATGATTGCAAGAGCACTCCGTGAATAGTTAACAGCTTTGCGGTCAGGTGCAGTTGGCGTCCACGAAGTTTCAATTGGGACCATTGTATCTAAAGTGAATTAAATGAGTAAACAAATTAGTGAGTGCTTTTTACTTCTCAAAAAGTGATTGTTCATTGCATGATAGACGTTGCGCCAGTTGAATTCACTGTCCACATAAATAAGAGCATATTCTCCCGTATCCAGCAAATGCTGATCGCCCATTTCAACCAAGAACTTACGGAACAGACGAGCATTTCCCATCGTGACGTAAACTAAATAACATTGTTTAGTTTTGAGAGTTCAAATAACAACAACTCACTTCTTGTGTTTTGTTTTGTGTCGTCCAAGATAGTCTTTATTGTCTCCAAATTAAACTCGTTGAAGTTCTTGATGGCAGTCACATTTTGAATGTAGAATTGAGTTTCTGGATCGGCAGCTGCGTTGTTCAACACTGTTTTCTTTTCCGTCGTGTCTTTACATTTGTTAGTTTGGTTGTTGTTTTCGCAGTAGATTGCGTGTTCGAGCGCCCGAAAAAGTTCTGCATTTTGAGCGTTGTCTTCGTAAATGACCGTAAATTTGTGCCACGAATAGTGCTTTAGAACAACTAACAACGAGTGAATAATCTCCGTTTCCGATGGAACAGTTCTTGCAAATGTCGGATATCTAAAACATTCAATGACTCTTTTAGTCTTCTCATTCAAAAAGCTTACTTTTGCTTGTCCGAAACTGTTTGATCTTTGCACTTGTGAGAAATGATAGGCAAATTTTGAGCAGCCGCCATACTCGCTTCTACTCGGCAGTGCATTTCAGGGCCAACAAACAACTTTGCTCCTTGCTTCCAGTGATCCATCAGCAATTGTGTGCTCCTTTCTTCTTTTCCACATGTGTTCTCATACAAGTAATTAAGTTTGTAGTCATTCAATATGCTTCTGTTCGCATTTACATCATCTATGGCTACTTGAAGAGCGCCGGAGATCCATGAGCCTAAAAATTAAAACTAATATTCTGAAAACAACCTCTGAAAGCTCACCAGAAAAGTCAATTCGGAAGCAGTCGCCCATGTTTTGATTTTGTACTGTTGTGTCTTTGCCTTGATTGAACTCAAAAATAGACTTGAAAATATCTTGCGGTACTGTACTGACGGCGCCCAAATAACTGACCCACAACGTCTTTCTTGTATCATTCGCCCAAAGGTCTGTTCGAATAGAAGGAGCTGATGCAATGCTGTTTTGTAGAACATCTTTGAGTGAGTCTTCGGGCAGAAACTAAACAAACTTCGTTTATTGAGTTGAAACAAACCTCTTTTATTGAGTTGAAAAAGACTTACATCTTGATCGTCCAATTCCGGTGGCTCTGTTTGTGCAAGGCCATGTTGAGGTAGAAGAGCGTAGAGCCAAAGAATGTCCACGAACAGCCAGAAACTAATTGGGTGCAATCTCAGCAACATCTTGTAGGAGTAAATAAAACCTCAGGTTACATACTGTTTACGATGAATCTTCGTCGAACGTGTCAATCGACGCAACAAGTTTACAACCGCAATAATAGACAATAAACGGGAACTGACACTGAAAAACAAAAGATTTTGACAATTGAAACGAAAGTTATCAAAAACGGCCGCGAAAGTTCTATTACGCATTAAAATACTCGTCTTAATTGAATTACTCAAATCAACAAGTACAAAGAGTTTGTAACCACGCAAACATGCACAGTAAGTTGAAATAACCGCAGATTGAACGCCTACAGAGATTTTAATTAGTCACAAGAAAGCGTTGCATGTTTCTTTGGATTGCAAAAACATCTCGAAGGAAGTTTAATTAAACTTGAACTATTGCAAAGTTGTAAACACGCAGAATCTATTGAACTTGAAACACTCGTGCAACTTAAATGCTCATGCAAAATCCTCCAAAAATAAACCAATCAAACTGGGCAGACAAACGAATCAACGCAGAATTTCATCACTTTATCAATTTAAATGCGCATTTTGTTATTGAAGCGCATAATTTATTTGCCCTTTTTCTTCAACAAAGAACTACCATAAATTTAGACGGAAGAGCGGATATGCGGAAGTTTTATATAGATCAAACACAACGTGAAAAGTTAGTCAAAACAACTTAGAATTGTATTGGAAACAGTTGGATACGAAATTGCCGTGAAGTCACAATGCTTGGAATTGTAGGAAAAACACTCGAAAGAACTCGGAAACATTTCCAAGAGCAATAACAAGTAAGAAAGATTACGCAAATTACCGTAAGTGTTAATCAATGTTTTTGTTTTGACACAAAACATAAAGTTACGCAAGTTTTAATACAAAGTTAGAATGTTGAATAAAAACAAACATCGTCAATACAATTTCGAACATCGAGTTCATTTTCGAAACATTTCAATTATCAAATAAGCAGCGCCAAGCATAATCAGCAGATTGATTTCACTTTCACCGCATTAAAAACACTTAAACAGCCGGACCAAAAGCAACAACAAACTCCTACTCGAAGCCGTAAATCGGTCCATTAAGGCGACATTTCAAATGGTCGCTTATCAATTCAATTTGAAAACACAAGCCGACGACATTTTTGCCGAGAATTTGATAGTCAACAGTGGAAGAGCGCCAAAACTCTCACAACCAGAACTTGAACGCTTTAATAACCTTTGCGGGAAAGCAGTGAAGATGAGTTGTAGTTTAGGGTTTTGGCACTGTGGAACGTCCAATTTCTGCGACTAATTAGACATTCTGTGGACTTTTGGCGGGTTTGGATTCTATTCAGAGGGACAAAAATTAATAAATTTGGGTCGCACATTGTAAACAAGTTGGATATTCGAAGAAGCAAATGCTTTTCTGAACTTTAAAGTTGTGATTGCATTGTGATTACAAATTCAAAAAGGCAAAGAAGTCCGGCAAGCAATCTACCATTAAAGACTCATAAACACTTATCCGCTGCGCACAAACTGCCCAGTATTTGTCTCCCCTTTTTGGACAAAAGTTTTGGCATTCTGGAGTCACATGCTTTTTACAAATGAGAGAAAGTGCCCAAATAACATAATGAGCGAAAAAGTGCGTCTTTTCATTCATTTGGTCTCGATTCACTTCTCGATTGGTTGCATTCAAGAGAGGTTTTGAAACTCTCCAACAAATTGTTTATCTGTTAAGTTTTAACAAAAACAAGTAAAACCTGTTCCAAACTAGAAACATAAACAATTTAAAGAGCAGATGTTGCACCTTCTTCGCAACAGGTCTAGTCAATTTTCGAAGAGCGAAATGCCAAAACAAATTTATTTATTCACGATGACCCGTCGTCTAGCAGGAACGTCGGATGCACGGTCAATTGGAACATGTGGCCCGGATAGAGCAAGAATATTAATTGCAAATACGGAAGCATGCACCGGACTAAGTCATATGTCTGTGGGTGATGAACTTTGTGTTCGGATAATATTTAGTGGAATTTTTAATCTGTGTGCGGATTTGTAAACAAAGTTATTTTTGAGCATTAATGTGCGAAGACGCCTTGCCATTAAAGCATAATCAAATGATATAAAGAGCACGCCCCGCAACTCCAAAACCTACAATACTCAATAATTAGAGGCAATTTCGTAACTAATCTTCAGTCAATCAAATACCACTCAAAACTTTTACTTCAGACTCCAAAACAGGCATGGACGCATTACTATTTAAGAATACATTCATTGTCCATCCCTGGTTTTCCCGCAGTTAATCATCCGCTCTTACATCAATAAACCACGTGAATCCGCAGGAATTGCACTAAAGCTATTTTTGCCAAAGCTATGATTAACAAAACGGAACTTCTCGTCTGAATCACACATAAAAACAAAAAACAGTATGCGGAACATGTAATTTGTAAAAATTACATTGTGTAAATTTTAAACACATAAACAAGTTTTTTGGCAAACCGCGTGACTGCTAAAAATAACACAAGAACTTCCACTCCCATTTATTAATCAGTGCCGAAATCATTTGCCAAACAATGAACGGCGGCCACTCTTCTGATTAATCCTGCACACAAATGCGAAAGAACAAAGGCCCGGAATGGATGCAAATTTGGCAGAGATTAGCAGGGACGACTTGTTTACTATCTGTTGGTAATTTCCGTTGGGCAATTAATTCGGGATTCGAGTCTTCGCAAAACGGGGCAATAAATTGTTGCTGGGGAACGCAGTGTATGTGTGTGAAGATTGTGCTTGCATATCGGCATTAGAAGTGAGAGGTACAGTAACTTTTGAGTTAATTGGTTACGGATTTGTAGCTTTAGAGTCGAAATGTGAACTGCTTTTCTCTTCATTAAAAATTAGATAAGTTCACTAATTTGTTTATCAGCTAGCAATAGAAAGTAATAAGGACCTTTGTGAGGGCCAGTCTCCCTTGTGCAAGTGTGGCTCAATGGTTGTGAGTTTTGCATCTAGTTTTGGCCAATGATTTTATCTGCCCGCGCTTAACATGAGAGACCTATTGATTAAACAATTGTAGCAGTTTGAGGCCAAACTTTTTTTGCGTTTTCACATTTTTAAAGGTTCTAAATGTGCCCGAACGTGCTTTGTGTAGCAAAGTGGTTTCAAAAATTTTGGTCGATGAAAATAACAAATTGAATTGATTGCACTTTCAAGGTGCTGCATGACAAACTAAGCGAATTTGAGACCAAAACCTTTTTGCAGTTTTGGAATTTTTAAAAGTTGCTCGAACATACCCTGCCTAGAACAGTGGTTCCAAAAGTGGCCAATGATGTTAACACACACACTTTGATTGCGCCTTCGCGGTGCTGTATGACAATAATCAAAACACCAAATCAAAATTAAGGTCAATCTTTTTGCTTTTCAAACAAAAATGAAAAAACTTTTGGTACTTGTTTAAAACTTCAATCACAAGAATGACGTTCAAACAAACAACTTCTAATGAATAACGTTGCTTGATTACCACAATTTGTCTTCAATGTTTCAACGCATTAAAGAGGCACTTTTGCATTTGCAGCTGTCAAACGTCGTCCTTGGCCCGAATTGGAACGCTTTTGCAAAGAAAGGAAATTGTGTCGGAGTTTGCAAAAAGAATGCTTAATGAGTCTGGGTTTGGGTTAAATGATTACGGTGGGAAAGTGTAGAACTTGAGTTCTTATTGCTTTTTGACCACAATTATGCAGCAACCACTTAAAACTCTTAAAGTGCATTAAAACAAATTGCAACAAGGCAGAACAGTGAGTGTTCATTAATTTTAAATTTGATGCACTTTAAAAGTTTCTTTAACCTCAAAATGCTTAAAGTTCAATAAAGTATAAAGTGTCTTTAAGGCCTTAAATGACTACAAAAAACGCAACAAAAATTCTCCGAAAGACCGAACCCGTTCAATATCAGACGGCAAAACAAATCGAAAGAACAGCAAAAGCAAACCGTTCTTGGTACGTTCGCAAAAAGATTCCCACAGTGCCGCTTCCTAAAAGTAGGAAATTAACCAAGAACACCAAGCAATTAAAAATTCGCACGAGTTCAACACGTAAAAAGAAACGTCACTGAAGTATAAAATTTGTATTTGAAAGAGCAAGAAAATAATTGAAACCGAGCCAAGCGCGAATTTAAAATTCAAATGAACAGGAATGCTTATTGAATACAAACATCAATCATTTGGCAAGGAGTCATGAGGAATTTGTTGTAGCAAATATGGGAATTTGTGTTGCAAGATTTTGGGAATTTTGAAACAGTTCGTAATAGTGCTTTTTATTGACTCATTCAGGTCTGGTGTTCGGTTTGTCGAGTGCGATGAATGCATAATTTTTGATCGGCTAGTGGGAACGCTATCCGTGTCAAGTTCTTCCAATGTTTGTTTTAAAAGGTAGTGTGAAAATCGTAAGTGTAACTTAAAATCAAATTGAAAACAACTTGAAATTAACTTAAACTTAACTTTAGGTGTTTTAACCATATTGCTTAATCAAATGAAGTCGTCAATTAAAAGTCTTCCAAAAAAGGCCAACAGGCAAAAAACACGAGGTAGCGGATGAGAGCTAGGCTGTGAATTCAAAAAATCTGACGCAACCCGACAAGACGACCAATTTATTGCTGTGGGGGCTTTCATCGCGCCAAACAAACAGTCTGTTCAGTCGTGGTGCAACAAGAAGAGCTCATAAACGCGCCAGATCCTGCCAGCTCAACACAATATCGTTGCTCGGACCACGATCATGACGATTCAAAAGTGGAGGAGGAAGTGAAAAAAACACGTGTTCCGAAAACCATTCAAACTTTCCGATCGAACTAATTTGGTAATTTAAGAACACTTGTAATAAACATAGGATTCCACATGAAATGTGTCCGGTCCAAAAATCATTCTTGCAAAATCTACAAAAACAAAGCAGTGTTGAAAGGACATTCTAACTTTTTTGCAAACCACCCGAGAACAATAAAACCCGCCAAAAATCATTTAAAAACAAAAACTCATTGAACCTTTCCGTAAAAAAACAAAACGGATCATAAAACAAGCCAATCTGTCGAGATGATTGCTCGATGCTGTTCGAGAAGTGCAGGCCATAAAATCTGCCAAAAATGGCGGCGAGAATAAAGCTGCAAAACTGTGAATGAATGAGCATAGGCAAATACAGACAATGAGCCATAAACGGGTTATTATTGTCTGCTAGATAGACTATTTCATGCTTTCATTGAGTTTGATTCACCAGGCAAAGAAAGATTGGGTCAAAAGTCAACGTCAGTGGAAGTGCTCACGCAAGTCATTTGTATAAAACTGCAACAATTTATTCATTTACGTCAATACTGCAGAAACCAAAACGCTATTTTAGTTAAACTACAATTAAAACCTGTCACGTCTTTAATTGGCCAACCGAGTGCGCAAATTCAAGCAGGCACGTGATTGCAGATTGCTTGTGCTTTACTCAAGACCTTTCGTGACTACAAAGCGCCATTATTAGTTAGGGTTTACCTTATCCATTTTCAACGACACACAACTTAAGCTCCCGCCTTTGGGGACAAATGTTCGACGGAAGCGTTCAATTGGGTGAGACAAAGGTGGAGGTTTGAAAATGATTACATTGCCGGAAACCTGCTCAGTGAAAGTACAAATTTTAAAAGATGTGTGGCGTAAGAGATGTGCGATACTTCTTAGCAATTAGGCCACACACAAAACCGGGGCAAAAGAACATTCAATCATTTAAAAAGCCAATCAGCAATACAAATTGCACAGTTGTGGGTTGTCGAAGTTAATTTCTCTAATCAAGAGGAATTACGACAACATTCATTTGAAAAGTCAAAACAAACAGCCGTCAAAAATAGCGAAAAACAGACACGGCGCACAAAATCCATAATCTCTCATGCAAAAGTCAAGCAATTAAAAAGCGAACGTCAACAAAAGCCTCAAGAGAAAAGACGCCATAGAAGGTGGCCGTTTTGGCCAAAGGTGGTCGAACTCCCTAGCCGAGAATGCCTTTGTGGACGCATACCTCAGCGTTCCAGTGCGCTGCCACAAAGAAGCCCTCCGGAAATCAATGCCCCCAAGCGCTTTCTTGGCCACAAGCTTTCCGTTGCTGCTCTCTCGTTTCCACGCTGCAAAAAATGCAGAGGTATTCAAATAGGGAGTCGTTCTGCACTTTGTTGACTCTTCGGTGCACAAAATGTTAGTTAGTTCTGCTAGTTTCTATATACAAAATGCTGAAACGACACAAGCAACCAGTGATCAGTAATTAAATAAAATGTCAGCAATTTGAATATAGCATTCAATTTATGCACACAAAATTTAGCGCTACTTTAAGAACTTGAACGTTGTTCGATGAATTTTGAGCCAGCAGCACCAATTTGCTAATCGAAGGGCTCACGCGACCAAAAATTAATCCAGCAACATTCTGCTTCAAAACAAACGCCTTTAATCAAAAGTGAAAGATAAGACTAGAAAGAACCGAAAATAGCCACAGATCAAAGTGTTTTCGACAGTAATTAAGCTCTAGCGCAAGGCGATTATCGTTTTTTATAAAAACAATCAGAGAAACACTGTAATTGCGTGTGAATTGGCTTCCGGCTGTTTTCCAAAGTCACCACATTCTGCGCCGTAAAAGATTAGAAAAATGCACAAAAATCATAATCTGCTTGTTTTTAAAGAATTCGGAGAACAAAGGTAGATACTGTAAATGACTGTTCTGATTCAGTTTGATTAATTTGTGTGATTGCTACAAAAAATACGCTTCTGGAAAGCTTAGTCTCTACAGTAATCTACTAGGAGAAGTAGCAAAGAACTACAAAAGAAACCTCAAAGTTTAGTCCAAAAACGTTGAACACACTTGGCTGCTAACAAGAAGCCTGGCAATTAAAGACTAAAATAATAAGTAAAATGGTGTACACTTGAGGGAAATGACTCAATCCGACACCAGACAGCCGTCAATTAAAATTGAAAACATTTGCCTCAAGAGAATAAGCGGATTAATAGTTTTCCTTGTAGTGATAACAACTTTTAAATATTGCGTAATGTTATTTCAGATTACAGTTTCCTTTGCACTCAAAACACAAAAGTTTCAATGTAAAACGCATCCGATTGTTTTCTTGTCTAATTGAAAAGTCGTGACATTTGATTGTTTACGCACTAAATCTACAAAAAGAAGCAAATTTGTGTGCTTGATTTGTGGTGGGATTAAGTGAGATTTGGCCGAAATTGGGAGTGATGACATGTGCACTTTTATTTCTGTGCCAAGAAATTTGGTAACAACTTTGATGCACGTTTGGAAAACTTAAAACAAAGCAACAAAGTCAAAAACGAAATAATCGAATTAAACAAACATTTGAATCAAAAGTAAGTGAACTCTTATGTTTAATTTGAGTGTGACGTAAACTTAACAGTGAGACGGGGGAGACTAAAAATAGTCACAGAGAGCCGTGTCAAGTGCTTTGCTTGTTTTTGGGGGCGCCACAAAAACCTATGAATACATTGATATGCGTCATTTACGAGTCGCCTTTAAAATTCAATTAAATTCGAAGAAGGATTTGGAAATTTCGTTTTTTGTTTGAGTCGTTCGTAAATGAACTTAGACTGAATTAAAAATTAAGTAAACAAAAACAAATGTACTTCCAGAAACAAGCGGATAAATGTGACTATCTTTTTTATTTAAAATATGCCAAAAACACGTGTTCTGCGGAATGTAAAATTGGATAAATTTATGCAGAAACGTTTGAAATGTGAATCGAAGTCGGCGTTCCCCTACAAAAACAACTTCCTCTTGATAAATGACAAAAAAAGAGCATATGATGCATTTTGAAAGACACAAATAATTTGGTAATGTGTTTTTAAATGTACCTTATTATAAAATTGCGGGCAAAGTTCGTCTAATTAGATAAGGTGAAAGAAAAGTCAAATCTTGTGACAAGAACCTCATATTTACACAAATGCCAAGCAGAAAGTGCATGCCAATTAAACTAGTGATTAAACAAGTGATTAAAGCAATGTACAAATGTCATAAATTTCATTGAAAGCAATACACATCAAATTATGCATGAAAATGCGCAACCCAAGAAACGAAACAAATTTTAGCGAACAAGCAAGAAACGCGTCATAAGTTTGTCGGGCAAGCGTAAACGAACGTAAGTTTGATTAATTGAATAAAGACAATAAAACGACACGTGAGAATATTGTGCTTGAAATTTGCTTTATCGAAAAGTTCTTTCAATCTTTGATGATGAAAACGGTCAATAAACCTTTAAAGTTAAATAAAGAACTCAACTTGCAAGTAAAGAACTGCTAATTATATCACCCGCCAAAAACAACATTACTTCCAAAACATAAAACAATTGCTTTTTTGCTTCTGTGCTCAACAAGCAGCTAATGTGACTGCCAACGCCGTAGTGGCCAAGCAAAAAAGAGGAATTTTTGCAAAAATTTGCTATTTGGCGGCGCAGAGCAGCCGCGAGCAAAACTAGTAATAAGAGCAAGGCCAGCTGAGAGAAATTAGAAGTCGGGTGGAGGTAGCAGACCGTTTTTCCTGCACGTGTCTTGTCCAGAGAAAGTTTTTTGCGGTCGGCTGGTGCAAGAAAAAGACTGTTTGGATGTTTGCAGAGGATTTTGCAGATGCGGCGTTCTTTTATGTTCTCTTGATGTAACCGGTTGCGGAATTTTGTGCTGTATATTGTTGAAAGTTATACTCTAAACTCATTTAGTTTATTCACAAAACAGCACGCTATTCGCAAACATCCCATTCAACTTGTGGGAGTTTTCATTGGCAGATTCGTTGAAAACTCGAACGGAATGCTCTTGATTGCCTTCACAGTTTTGCAGGCAATAAAACTGTGCAAAGTGCTTTAAAAGTACTCAATGGCAACGACTGTGCATCAATTTGCACATAAACTGTCAACTTAGAAGCGTGCATAAATTTATGAACGTTTGCGGAACTTTTACAACAAATACTTGCAAATGAGCTACAAAAGTGAATGATATTTTGTTCCGACGAAAAGGTGTAATTTATGCAAAAAAGTCCCGACTCAACGACATGCATTTTATGAATCATTTTGGCAGACGCAAGAGAAATAGCAACGATAATGCAAAAATAAACACACGTTTTGGCTAAAGTGGTATTCTTGTAAAAACAACAAATGCCATTACACTGTTTTTAAACATCCGAATGCGGAACAAATTTATGGCTCCATTTTTGATCTAATTTTAGTCACTTCGATGACTGCAAATGCAATGATAATAAGGTTCATACTTTGAACATTGGTTCATTCATTAAAATTGCACACGCCTTTGGACCAAACGGAAATTGATGAAATAGTTTTGAATTAAAGAATGAGTAATAAAGTGACTAACAGTTGAGGTTGAATAAACAATAGACTTCTAATGTATCGAAAATGCAAAGCAAACGCAAAGATAAACAGAAATTTGATCAAATTGAACAACAAAACGCAACAAATCATAAAAGACTGCAAATTTGATTAAGCAACCAATCAATCAACTTTGCAAAAATTAAACTTTCCGTGAAGTAAGAAAAACAGCTTCACAAATCCAGCAAGACACAAAAGTGTGCTACTCTCAACCAACAACTCCACGACAAGATGCGTTCACGACACAAACGAGCATTCATACTTTGTGTGAACGTGTTTTGAAGTGCATTTGCGCGCAATTAAGACGATCACAAATAAGTTGACGAGAGTCGATTTGTTGCCGATGCGCTCTTCTCTATCCACTCGAATGCAAAATCTGTGCAAATTTCGACGTTTTTTGTCGGCGCATTTGGCAACGAAATCCCTATAAGTGTGTAATCTTTAATCAGAAGTTCCAAATGATCAGTGTTATAAACAAAGTATGTGAAGTGGCATGTTTATCAGTTTGTAAAATGTCAATAGGGCAGATTTTACAATCATCATAAGATGTTTTTATCGAAAATTGCCAGTCAACTTACATTAAATATCACAATTAATCCCTAAACTTCAAGTAAATGCGCCATTACAAAATACACAATTTTGAAATTAAATTTACGCGCTGACGTGAGCTTAGGTGATTTTATGCATCAAGTGTGCGTCTTTGTGTTATTGACGATTAGGCGCACATTTTCAATATCCACACCACAGTGGTCATTCACCTTGTCTATTGGGTATTTTGGTAGAGAGAAGTCGGCGGATTCAGAGTCGCCGGTAAAGGAAGGATGTGCACACTTCCCCAATGGATACTAGAGATCGACGGCGCCGGATTACTCATCTCCAATATGCGTTTAGCTGATTTGTTTGCGTCGCGCATTGACAGAGGTGTTGCCGGCTCTTTGCAGAAGAGCGCGCATGAAATTCAATTAGATTTTATTGTGTTTCGATAGAGATTATTATTAACATGTACTGGCATCAATTGGTGACGCTTTTATTTCTGTTAGTTAATTTATCTAATGGACAGTTCAATCCGTGTCAAGGTTTGTTTATTAACTGGCTTCTTTGCAAAATTTATGTTTAGGAAAAGCACCTCTTGGCGAATCTTGCGATAAAGATACAGATTGTGATAATAAAGGATCACTTTGTTTACGAGGAACATGCCAATGTCATCCATACTGGGTGAGGATGACTTCAGAAAAGATGCCCAATGGTCGATGTGTTATTTGTAACTTTTTAAATAGTTGATTGCTAAAAACATTCTTGCGTTTAGTGCCAGCAAAGATCGGTCAAGATTGTTCAACAAAGTGTCGTGAGCCGTTGTTTTGTCGAAACGGAAAGTGTCAATGCGTACAAAGAGGATCAACTTTTGTTCGTAATGGTGAATGTGTTTCAGGTAAATTAAAATAGCAATTTGCAGAGTAATTTGAACCATTGACTTTAATTGTAGTGACAAAAGTCGGAGATCGATGCAGTCGACATTATGATTGTACATCTCCATTTTCTGCCTGTGTCAATCAGCAATGTACTTGCATTAGTGGAACAATTCAACAAGGCACTAAATGTGTCGCATCAACAAACTGTCCAATGGGCGGAACACATGCTGGTTCTTGCATACGCAAAGCTTCCTTGTCACAGGTACTTTGCATTTTAGTTATTATAATTTAAATAGTTTCAGATTCCAAACTTTGTGTCAGAAGCCGACACTTGCAACATAGGCTATTATTGTGTAACAACTCCAGATTCTCAGCTTGGTCATTGCTGTCCGCAAAAATGTCCATTGGGGTCGGATGTTGAGCGTCAATATAGTTGTATTCCAGGGGAACACAAATCCAGTAATTTGTCTATTTTACCAAAACCGTGTCCATCGGATACACATTATTGTCACTATTTGGCTGGAGATTCATTTGCACAAGTGAGTTGACTACATCAATTTCAACTTTTTAAATGAAAACAAAACAAATGTTTAGGCTGTTTGTTGCAAACGTCCGTGCAATGCAATGGCGCCTGAAGCTCTTTATTTGAACGGACATTGTGTATCACGAGGACAACTCGGTTCTGAGTGCCAAAGAGATGAACAGTAAGTTCAACCAAATGTCTCGAAATTGAATCATGTTTTTATTAAGATGTGGAGCCGCAGAAGGAATGGAGTGTCGACAAGGTCTATGCGAGTGTACCGAGGGTTTTCGTCCATACTTTGATCCAATTACTAATCCAAAAACAAATCCAAGCCAAATATGCGTCCGTGATTGTGAAAAAGTCAGTTAATTGATGCATTTAAAAACATATTCACAAATTTAGTCAGCACAAAGTCGAGACACAACATGCTTGCCGAAAACAATGCTTGGCGGCTCTTGTTTTGTTCAAGGACAGTGCCCTGAAAATTCGGGATGTTACAGAGGCCGGTGTTTATGCAGTTGTGGATACAGAATGACGGCATCCAACAAATGCATAAAAGTTGAAGTTCCGACAACTCAAGCAACGCCAACAGCTCCGCGTATGTTTAAAAAGACGTCTATTTGTAAATAATTTGCCTGACTTCAGTTGTGGTCGGCAACAACGACTTTCTTAGGATATTGAACGGCATCTTTGGCGGAAAAGGACCAATTTGAATGATATTCATATACAAACTGCTTTATTTATTAGTTCACACTTTGCAATTCTTTTGAAAATAAAAACATTTGCGTCAACGAAATTGATTTATTGTGCTAACACTACTTTAAACTTTAACTTGAAAATAATATGTACCAGCTTTAAGATTCGTGTAGTTAGGCAGCTTCCGCTTGTTGTTCTGCAGACTCTTCTTCAACTTTCTTTTCTGGTTGATCATCTTCCAACATTCCAGGCAAAGAAACACTTGCAAGCTTTTTACGTTGACCATGCGAGCGTCGACTGTTTTGTTGTCGAGCACGAAGCTTTTCCTTAAAGATAGTTTTGAATTACCGATACAGTACAATACAGTTAATTACCTGTAAAGCCGATTCGTACTTTTCTCGCATTGCTACGTTTCGTTTTTGAAGTGACACTCGAGTGTCATCTAATTCCGTCAACTTTTGTTTTACGTCGCCTAAATGATTGCTTTAATTTTGAAAACAAGACATGAAGAGTTGCCAAAAAGTGTGTCTTTTGATGGAATAGGCGCTAATTTGCTCAAAGGTAAAGGAGTTGGGTTGCGTCCCTCGGGTTGTGACAAATTGAGGATTTCCTAAATATATTGATTTGTTTGGAGTATTTATGTACAGATTAACTTACTTTCAAATCGTCGCCAGGCAAGTCTTTTTGATCTCTAACTTGTTCAGCTTCTAACGCCAACAACTCTTCGTCTGATTCAATATCGAACTTTGTGTCATATTTGATTTCTAAATCTCGGCCCATTTCTTCTTTAACTTTGCGCTTCATCAGATTTAAACGCTCTTCACGCAATGCCTTTTGCGTCTTTGAGACCTAAACAAAAGAGCTTAAAGAAGTTTGTTTAAAACGACTTACACTCGTATTTGCTTTGTCCAAATCTTTTAAAATAGTTTCTGTTATGACTTTGTCGAACCATTGAATCAGAGAAGACACTTTTGTGTGAGTATTTTGGTAGACAGTAAGCGACTTTTGCAAAGTCTCATTTGATTGAATATCGCTGAAAGCTGTGTGAATTGCCTTCTCCATCTGGTTCATTTCTTCTTGAGTTGCATAAGGAAACTTCACTCTGCCTAAATTGTTTAAAAAGTTATTCAAATCATCAAAGCTAAAGACATACCCAAATATACACGACATGATTGCACGTTTTGTCCGGCAGCAATAAAGTTGTTTCTTGCCTCAGCCGCAGCAAAGTAGCGCATTCGAGTGTTTGATGATTCAATGTCTTTCAATTCATTCCAACGAGTGATTCCGAACGCAATTTGAGTCAAGGCGTGGACGAGTAGCACTCGACCGTTAACCCATTTAAATTTCGCTAGAGAAACTCTAAAGTATAAATAAATATTAGCATGGTTCATGAAAATGCTCACCGTTGTTGCCATTCCAAAGCATCATCCAACTCAGCCTCCAGTTTGTTTTCTTTTTCACTGGCGTAATCAGGACCAAAAATACTGACTAAACAACAGAAGTAATTAAGACTTGAATAACAAAAACTTGCCCAGCATCATATCTTGCTTTTCATAAAGAGAATTCAAAGTATCAACTTGACGTTTATAGATTTCTGCAATTTTCGCAGCGCGTTCATATTGTAACAAAGCGCCTTTCAGTTCCTTTTCGGCAATCTCTTGTTTGTTTAGAGCCTCCAAGTGATCCTGCTTCTCTTTCTCTAGTCGCTTCTCAAAAGTTCCCTGAATGAATTAATTATAGAAAGGCAGTTTAATGTCAACTACCTGCTGCTTGAGGAATGACTTAACTGATGGTTGCTCAATATTGTCAACATCGAGTTTCTCCTTTTCACTAAAATTTAAATGTAGTTTTTAGAAACTTTTAAAACATCTCACGTTTGCTTTTTCAACTCCTTGTAAATTGCCTCCAACCGATCAACTGTCTTTTTGATCTCATCGGCAAACAGAGTTTTGGACTCGTATTTTTTCAAGACATTGTTGTACTCGAGTTTGTAAATCTCCTTCTCCAACTCAATGTACTCCTGGAATTTAAACGTAGATTTGGACTTTAACAGTATCACAAACCTGTACAACTTTTTCAGAAAGTTGAATGCGTTGAACATTTTTGCGCTTCTCTTTCGACGCTTCTTTGCTCGTTTTTACGGGTTTTATTGAGTCGTCTCGAAAGCTGAGACGACTGAACATCTGAGACTGTAAGTGTGAATTAAACGGATCTAACATTTACTACCCACCTTTGCGCTATTTAAACGGCTTCCACAAGCACCCATTTCGATCAAAAATTAATTTATCCCAAACGTAGCAAACAAATTGACAATTCCGTGAAACTCCTACACATGAATGCCAAGAACTGGCCTGACAACCTTTTTGTGAATCTCCAACGACGACCTTCCTAAGCGATGAACACAAAGTTGCTAACGGACGTTTCGTAATTTTTATGTTTTTGGCATTTCAAGAAACATGTGCTTCTTTGGAAATTCGTACAGTAAATTATTTTTGAGTTCTTTGAAGCAAAAGTCAATTTCAATACTTTACATATTTGTTTTTTGTACTCGCTTAAAAGCGCATTTCAAGTTCTAGTCAATCATCACCGACAAACAACAATAATCGCCCATTATTGTTTTTTCGCTTTGTTGCACTTATGAAGCCAATTGAGGCCGCACATCCTATCCAATTACCTTAACTCAGCGGGATGCAATAGTTGAGCATTTGTGCAATCAGTTTATTTATTCTTTAAATACGCTACAAACAATACATTATTGACCGAAAGAAGTTTGAAAGCACAGTGAACATTAAAAGAAAGAGCTGTTTTAAACACTACTCAATACAGACTGTATTTGAAAGTTATTCCTCATCATCGGTGTCTTTGCTCCGTTTGAACTTTGTTCGGCGATTCTGCAAAAGATTGTCATAAATGTTTAAAAGTTGCAATAAAATATGTTTGTTACCTGGTACCAAACTTTGACCTACAAAAAGTTTGTTCATTTCAAGTTATTCAACTTCAATAATTAATGTTCATTGTTTTATTTGCGAAAGCGCCAAACATGCGCGCATGTAGTAATTTGAAACGCCAAATCAACTCATCGGCCAATAATACCAGAGTGGGATTATTCTCCGGTGAACAGGTTTTGTGCGGAAATTCAAAACTTTGCACACAGCCGGAAGTCAATTTAGAGACATTTGTATACGGGTTTGTTGACGTGTTTTGCCAGAGAATACGGTAAGAACAGAAATCTTTAACAAACCTGAGTTTCGCTTAACGCCAGCCGATCAGCAATCAATTTACGGTCAGCACTTGTAACGTATTGATTTTCACGAAAATAATGCTCCAAGCCTTCGAGTTGATCAATCGTGAATGAAGTTCGCGTGCGCTTGTTCTTATTCATATGTTTGAACAGAACTTTGCAGAAGTTACCTAAAATGACAACTATAAAGCAATGCATGATTAAATTAAAACCAACCAATTTCAAACGGCTTTTGAGATGAGCTTGTTGTCGACGATTGCAGATGACTTCGAGCATAAGCAATTTGCAAATGAGGATAAATAACATCGAAATAGGAAAGAGTTTGGCAAATTGGACTGTCACTGTTTTTGGGCTTTTCATTTGAAGCCACTGTTGATTGTTGATCATCCGTAGATGAAGATTGGTGAAGGTTGTGGCTAGACTGCTCATCTAAAAACATAATTTGACAAACTTTTAAAGGTTCGATTTACCTTCTCCGACAGAGCACATTAGCTTTAAAATATCAAAGCTGCTCGAAGCAGACGACGTGGAAGCCATTTAACAGTCACCAAAATTGTTTAGACTTTCAATTTAAAAGCGCCCAAAAAATACGGTAGCCGGAGCAAATTGACGGCGCTTCAACTCAAATTTCATACCTGCCCAAGCGGAGATTTATGGGGACAAGAGTTGGGCAAAAAGTGCGCAAACAACCGGTGTTTATCTCTTGGTATACTTGTGCGTCAAGTGGGGGCTTTGAGCGATGAACAATGAGATGAGCACGCCCAATTGCGGACATCGATAGATTATGCCAAGTTGTTGATTGGATGTAATTGGATGCTAATTAAACATACAAACAAGCGAATTTAGCACATCTAACAGTCAATTCTCAAGCTTTTGAAGCGCACATGCGTGTATCATAATTTCCATGTGAAACCGCATAAATGAATTCAGTTCACACGGCCTCTGTGTAAATATTTTTAAACAGCACTCATTATTCATTTAAACATTTCATTTTATCAAGAGCGTTTAAACTTCTATCACGGCTGCGAAACAAGGTTCAATGCGTCGCCGTTTTACCAAGGAAGACAACAAGAAATTGGAGGTTTGTTTTATAATTCAAGATTCATTTCTAAACAAGAGTTTTTAGTTTGCATTCAATGAAATCAAGCCGACAAAGGAAGAAGACTGGGAGTCAATTCGGATTATGCTCGGATCAAAGTTCACCATTGAAGCCCTCAAAGAACAAAGCGAGAAGCTGAACCTGGAGACCGACCTAATGTCTCCTACAGGGAAATTGATCCTCCAGCGCATCAAAGCAATTAAAGACATGGCTTTGAGCGGATCCGGCACAAAGAGCAAGAAAATGAAGAAGGAATTGTCGGCTCTCTGGGAACTTATTGTTTTAAATGTTCCACAGCCATCCTTGACGCCGTCGAAGAAGCGTGCAAGAAGTTTGGATCTTAGTGACGACGACGACGATTCGGTAAGTTTTGATGCCTTTAGTTTAAATTTATCAATTCTTTCAGTTCATTCACGATTGTGTCATAGCTCCAATCGTCGGTCCAATCGAGCCAGCGGACAAACGAATTTACAGAATCCCACCTCGTCAATGGATGCCAGTTATTAGAAGTGACTCTGTTGATGTTGGCGATAACTTTGAAACAAAGACTAAGTATGTTTTCACCCGTTTCTTCCAAATCTAAACTTTACTTTTTAGGCTTGACACAAAGTACAGCAAGATTTACGCTTCGAACCAAGTCAGCAAAAAGAAGCAAGAAAAGCTACACTACCGATGACTAAAATTCGTTATTGGCCAATCATTGTGCTTAAAGTTGCGCTTATACTTTTCGTTGATGTTGTTGTGAAAAAGAATTGAATTGATGTTGTGTGAATAAATGTTTTTTGCTTAAAAATTGTGTTCTCCGATTTGATTGGCACTTTGTTCTTATAAGCTTTCTCAATTTTGAACTTCGCCTCGTTTTTGCAAATTTGTTTTTGTTTATTTGAATTACTTCAATTTATTTCAGTTGAGTTATCTGCAAAATGCTTCGTGCTGTTGCGGTAGGTTAAAGCTTACAAAAATGTTAGTGAGTTTGTAAATTTTTAGAACAAGTCATTCTTGAGCTCGGTCTTGAATGCCGGCCGTTGCTCGGTTTCAATGCGTTTCGATCATCATCAATCAGGATTGCTGGTTAGTCATTAGGCATTCGACGTTATAATTTTATCTTATTCAGGAATACACTCCGAAGGCTTTCATCGGCAAACCAGCTCCCTCGTTCACCGCTGAGGCTGTTGTTGATGGCAAATTCAAGAGTGTTTCATTGTCCGATTACAAGGGAAAATATGTTGTCTTGTTCTTCTATCCGCTCGACTTTACGTAAGATTTCGACTTAACACTTTTTAATGTATCAACTGTTTAGATTTGTCTGCCCGACCGAGATCATTGCTTTTTCGGATGCTGCTGAGAAATTCAAGAAGTTGGACACCGTTCTTTTGGCCGCCTCAACCGACTCAAAGTTCTCGCATTTGGCATGGATTAATCAGCCGCGCAAGGATGGAGGTTTGGGTCAGCTTAATATCCCGGTTCTTGCTGATACTAACCATCAATTGTCTAAGGACTATGGTGTTTTGAAGGATGATGCTGGAATCGCTTTTCGGTAAGTTGTCTTTGCACATTACCTTGTTTAAGTGCTTTTATTTTTAGTGGCTTGTTCATCATTGATCCAAAGGGTGTCTTACGTCAAGTTACTATCAACGATTTGCCGATTGGACGTTCTGTTGACGAGACTTTGCGTTTGGTCCAAGCTATCCAGTACACTGAGAAACACGGCGAGGTCTGCCCTGCTAACTGGACTCCTGATGGCGACAAGAGTGCTACGATCAATCCAGCTTCACCGAAAGAGTACTTCAGCAAGGTCAACAAATAGAGAATTGTCTGGCATCTGTTAGGCTCAATTATGTTCTAACTCGGTTGATTGTGTTGTGATTAAGTTAGCCATGTAATAAATAAATAGCTCGATCTAAGTGTGCAATTCAATTTTTCGAAATCAAAACTCATGGAATTTATGTTTACAACGACGATGTGTCAACACTTTTAATCCTATTATTTTGGGCAAATGTGTACGCCGCTCGTGTAAGTGTCGATTGCAATAATCTGTCCGGCGACAGAATTTTGCATTTTTTGTGGAGGATCGTTTTACGTAACTTTCGTTGAGTGGCGCAGCTTGGTTCTGTCAGCAAGTTTTTGTCAATATTACAATTTTTGTTTAGCAGTTTAAAAACAGAACTTTGCTTTGAAGACTAAATTCAAAAACTTATTTATTCTGTGTTTATCGGCATATTAGTGCGCACTTTATTCGCAGTTTCCAGCAGCGGCAAAATCCCTCAAATGAAAAACGATTTGTCCATCAAGCTTTTTTGAGTATTCCGCATGTTTTGATGAGTACAGGCTTTTCGGGTAGTTGCGCTTTCCACCAAAGCACAATTGATTGAATGTGTTTGAAAATTGTTGAAATCTGAGCGCAATGAGCTAATTTTTGTCTAACCGTTTAAATGACTATGCTTTTGAGCAGGTAATTGAAATTTTGTTCTGTTAATTGGAAAGACGGTGCTCTTAAAGCTAATACTACTTTCATTACTTTCGATCAATTTCAAAAAGCTAATTCTTTTCTGTGTTCAATTTGAACTCTACTCTGTGGCTATAGGATTTCTCTACGGCGAAGAACACTTGTATCTCACGTAGTTATCATTTTCAAGCAGCTAAGCGCGCTATTGTTCTTTTCCAGGCTCTTTGAGCGAAAGCCAAAATAAACAATGTTCATGCCCAGGAAAATTACCTGCATTGTCGGCGTATTTGCGCTTGAGTCAAAAATCTCAAAATGATTTTTAACTAAATTGCTAATTTCCTTGCAAAATGGCCTCTAATTTGTTGCGAGTTGAAAGTGTAGCTGTTTACAGGTATCAATTAGGAGTTTAACTGCTTTGTTTTGAACCAGCCAACTAACACATTTTTCAAATTTCAGTGAAGACGCAGGGGAAATGAAAGATCAGTTGTGCACCCTGTTGATCACTTTTACGGATGGAGGAGATCCGGTGGGTTATTTGAAATAAATATGTTTATAATATTACTATAGCCAACGAGGAACGTGTAAAAAGAATATTTCTAAAGTTTCCACCCAATAAAAACTTAATGTAAAAACTTTCACGCACCTGTTCACAAAAAACAATTAGCCTTTGGAGGCTCATAAACGCCAGCGGTTGCTTTTGCGCAATTTTAACTTTTGACTCCAAAATTGACGCTTTTCGAGTACGTAAAGGCCGTTATTTCACGTCAATTGCAGACAAGACAAGTAACAACTACGCACACTTTTGTCAGTACCGATCCTCGACATTATCCTCAGCAGCGGACCGTCGGCTGGTCTGATTGGCACGAAAAAGATGGTGAGTTTTTTATTAGGTTGAAAGTTTGATTAGAGTCATTTAAATGAGAACTGTTTATTCGTACAACTTGCGCTTTCAAATCAAAGTTCTCCGTTTACATAATTGCTTTGAGCCAGTTTTGTCGGAGGTCATTTCTATACAAAAAACGCCTAATCGTTTCGAATCGCCAACTCGATAATTCGAGTTTGTTCCCTATGTGCATTTTTGAACAGGATGTTTCAGTTGTTTTAAAGATATTTTAAACTTTAATATTTGACTAAAGTGTTTGCATTCACGAGTTCTATGGCCAACCTTTTAAACTCAAACAACACAAAAAGCTTCGAGTGGAATGGCCACTACGCAGCGGCTTATCATTTTTTGCAAATTTTCCTCAAAAGCATAAAACAGGTAATGCCTCTCGCCAGCAATGTTTTATGATCAGCGCTTGCCGGGAAATCGGGAGTTTTATTTGCGCCTCCAAGTATCATGCTTTTGAGATCTTTGACAACAAAGATTGTTGCGGTTTTGATTAGTTTTTGTGCTCGTGTGAAAATTCTGAGTGATTTACAGCTTTAAACTGCAATCATTGAATTGCTTTATAAACGAACTCTTTGATCACTGACCAGATCAACATTGCAGTATTAGCCAATCAAGTTGTATAATATAATTTTGCATGGGTATTTGTGGCCTCTTCAAGCGGTATTTGGCGCTTATGGATTAGCGCGTGCTTCGAACTTGGGCTCTTTTGTCTTTTGTTTGTTGTTTGCGGAACTATTATTATTGCGTGGAGGACAGGTAAACATATGGAAGGGCGCTTGTGGAATTTGACGTTTCATCCTCAAAGGAATTCAACTTGTCTCTCTGTTGATTTGCACTGGAAGTTTTGAATAGTTCGAGTTATTCAGTTGTTTTTTCAATTCGATTGCTTTAAAAACGTTCTTTGACAAAACAGTTTTAAATTCAAAGAACTAGAGCCAGGTGACCAGCAAGTTTGCGCACTGACCAAAAGGCCACAAGCAAAAACGCGCATTCCAACAACCGATTCCAACACTTGACTCACCACCGAAACGAAAACCGGGGATTTTCGAGTCAAAGTTCGGAGAGGCCTGATGATCAGGCGGCGTAAATAAATCACTAGTGCGCGGCTCGCTTTGTTTTTTCGTAGAGAAACGTGTTTTTGAGCATTTCCGCTACTTTTGGATTGTTGACTTTTTATAGGTTATGCTTGTGAAGTGTTGAGATGTTTGTTTTAGAGGACTGGCTACTTAAACTGCAATTGAGTCGTTTTAGTGCAAGCATCTATAAAGAAGTCTTCTATCAACTATTAGTTACCTCATCAAAACTACCTCAAACTGTGTTTTTGTAGTTAAATCGTTTAAAGTCGTCATTTCATATTCGAAAGTGGTTTTAACGGACACTTGAGTTTTGACAAGTCGTTTGTGTGAGCAATCAGTTTGGTCACTTTTTTGAATTTTACTATAATCATGACACGCTAGCTCTCTCCTTATTCTGCTTTATTGAAAGATGTTTAATATAAAAGTAGATATTACACACATTCCGGGTACTTGTTAAACTTCCAACTTGACTTGTTAGTTAAACGCTAATCTTAATCAATTTAGTCGAAGAAAATGCCGACCAGAAAGCTCGTCCACGAGTGACGACGCTTTTCCGTGCAGCTCAAACACCTTTAGGCGAGGTGGGTGAGGATATGATCGAGCAAGAAAGACGGACAAGTTATCATTTGAAACCCACAATCAAGCAATATTCAACAAGTTCGAGCCCGCAAAAACGTACAAAAGAGGTCAGAGACTAAAATTGACTTTGAATAAAAGCATACTTTCAGTCTGAGTCGGAACGATCGCCCAAAGGTTTGCCAAGGACAGACGCTGGCCGGTTAACAAAAGTGGAAGAAAGCAGCAGAACAATTGATCAATACAACAAAAAGAATGCTCGTCCAACTCAACCGTCTCTAAATACTGCAACAAAATCCGTGCCAGTGAGAGTTGCCGAACGTGCTCGCTTATTAAACGAAAAAGCAGGAGAAGAAGCGGTTGCCACAAGTAGACAACATAATTTGAGCAAATCAACAGAGACTCTTCAATCAAGTGGGAAAAAGTAAGCTTTAATCTGTGTCAAACTTTCTTTTAAATCAAAAAGCATCAGTAAATTTTCTCACCTCTTTTCTAATCACTCTTGATGTTTGTTTTTTTACGAAAAGGAGATGCGAGAGTATGATTCAAATTTTTGCGTCATCACCTCCTCCAATTATTTGCTGATTTTTGTCAGCGCATTGAGTAGTTGCAGCGGTTTTCGATACTCCAGGCCTTCTTTGTTTTTGCGCTAAACTGTGAAGAACTCTAATTAACTTTAACAATCACATTTCTGAATTGATTTTAAATTCTTTAGTGGTCACAAAGATTTTGACCATTAGCGCGCTTCACACCAATCTCTAATCCGTTCGCTTGTTCAAATCAGCAGCGTGCTGTAAAGATTGTTTGTTTGACAAGACCGCAACATGGCCGTTATTTTTTCTTCGAACCATTGTTGTTGCTCTAGATGGGTTTCCGCTAAAGGCATCTTTTGAATTCAGTTGAGAGTTTGCATTCTTTTATTTTGAGTTGGGAGTATTCCGCTAATTTTCCTATAAACATCTTATGGCCACGATTAAATAGGTATTTTTTAATTTGTTATGCTCACTTTATTGACAAACAAAAATTGAACGCACGCGCAAGTGATTTGACCTCAAGTTTTGTGTTGTTTGTGTTAAAGATTATTGTTGCATGGAACAAACAATTTTGATTTCTTAAACTTTTTGTTAGCAAAAAAAGTGCATATTTTAAATCGCGTAGTTCTTTCTGTACATTATTAAAATTCAAGCACCTCCTATGGACTTGCTTGTCGATCTTGTGGAAGATTACAAACTTGACTTTCTTTTTTTACTTCCCTCGTCAAACAAGCATCAAGAGTGAGTGAAAATTGTTGAAAAGCTTAATCATCTTGTTCAAAAAGTAAAAGATCAATTTAGGTCAGAAATGCTTCCACCACATCGACATCAGGCTCGCTCCTATGAAAGCATTCACGAGTCTTTTGAGCGTAACAATCAACACACACAAATTTCCTATCAACGCGAAGTCAGCGAGTTTAAGGTATCTTTTTTAAAGTGTTTATTTAAAAGCTGTTTGTTTAGACAAAGCTGCCAACTGAGGGAAGACGTTTACCACGCCACTCTGAAGATTTTCATGTTTATCAACGCTATGATGGAACGCCGCGCAATGTAGACAAGCCAGAGCCAAAAAAGCGTCAACGCGGCCAGTACATTCGTGAAGAGTTCCATACAGAAGAGCATTATGTAGTTACAAGGACACCCATGTCTGGTAAACAACAAACGGAAGAAACACGCTTCTCGGCCCGCGATCAACAATCAGCCGAAAAGGGAACTCAAGAGCTGAAGGTTTGTAACTGTCTTTATGTTGCTTTTTAATGATTTGCATTTAGATCGAAATTGAAGACAAAAGACCGCAATCAGCAGACAGAAAAGAAGAAGATGCAAAACAAATGCGCTTCATAGACTACAACGAATACGAGTCGGAAGTTAGAAGGCTTCAAGAGCAAGCAACGCATGCTGAAAAGCCTGGTCAAATTTCAACAGATGCTCCGCCGTTGGTTCCGTTGACTCCAGCTATCGTTTTGCCTGCTAATCGAAAAGGTAGAACTTAAAACAAGCTTTATCGCAATAGAAATCATTCTTTAGAGCCAACAATTGGACACAAATCTCGAGCAGCTAGTGACCTCCAAACTACTTACTACTCCCGAACAACCGAGAAACGCGACCACACCTCAAGATCACCAATACCTCCTCGTATTTCACCAACTCCGATGAGCACATCTGTACAAGGCGATCGAAGCTTTGCATCGGAAAGCGATGAACAAAGACGGATTCGTGAATTAGCTGCTGAGTCTTTTCAAGAGAAAATTGAAATTTTGAAGGTTTGCACTTGTTTGTAATTCAACTTTTAAAAGTAACTTCAGACAAGCAAGCGTTTTCGGCCATCTGGATCACCATATAGTGACTCTTACATGGTTGGAGGCTCTCCTTCGCCTCGACATTATTCTCCGGCAACAACTAGACGTGCTGATTCGAGCCAGCATTCGGATACGTTTTCATCTCCAGCACCCCACACAGTAACAAGCTTTCCAGCAACTCCTTTGCCTGATTATACTCGTGAAACGCCGCCTTTGTCTTCATCCACACCTCCACCTCCTATCAAAACCGGAGTTCGAGGTGTTTTGACCAAAGAAGTAAGCAAAACATGAGTTGTTTTAATAGAGTTTGTTTATTTAGACGACACACGAGTTCATAACTGACATTGTTGAAGAACGTAAAGTGCAAAAAGCCAAAGTTGATGAACCAAAACTGCCAAAGATCGACGAAAGTCGAACAACAGTATTTCCTATTCATGATGACACAGCTTTAATTGTAGAACCGAAACATTTGGCTACTGGAGAAAGTAAGCATTTCATTTAAACAAGCATTTAAACAAACAATTTTTAGCTCAAACTGCCACTGAAAGTGTTGCTGAGCGAGTTAAGAAAGAGGAAGAAGAGCGTCGATATCGTGAATCGCTAAAACAAAATCTCTCATATGAAGAACAGGTGGAACTGGAAATTCAGAAAAGAAGACGGCGAGGTGAAAACGATGAGATGCAGCCAGAGTTATTGTCTATTGTAGATGAGGAAGAAGAGTTGGGTTTACACGGTAAGTTTTACAAACTTTAACCATAAAGACTTTAAAAAGCCAAAACAGCCAAAGAAAAAACAAGCGCAGCAGCCAAAGCAAGTTCCAACAATTGAAAGTAACGAAATAGCTAGCCAGTGTTCGCCAAAAAATGAAAGTCCCGAAGATACCAAAAGAATGACTAAATACAAAAGACCGCAACATATAGCTACAGCTAATATGATTAAAAGCGGTTTTGCGAGCATTCCACAGCATTTTTGAAAACAATCACATATCCCTTGAGTGCAATCTGTGCAGCAATTGCTTATCCCTTGAGTGCAATCTGTGCAGCAATTGCTTATTCCTCGAGTACAACTTGAATAGCATTGTTGACAACATCTGCACAATCCACAATCACTGCATTTAGGACAAGTAGGCATTTTGATTCTAGTTCGACGTCGTTTATTTCGTTGACCATTTGAATTGTTCATTGGCTGACTTTCTTCATCCAAATCAAATGGATTGCCGGCAGATGTTATATGTCTTGGCGATTGAGTGGTGTTGTTGTGAGATGTTTTAGAGCCAATGGCTTGGTTAAGACTTGATGTTTCTTGACCAGTATCTAAATTTATAAATAGGCACTTTAAATGAACGCAACGAACTTACTTTTACTGTCAGGCGAAACATAGTTATCAGTGTTTGTCAAAAACTTGTATGCTTCGACTACCTTTTCAAGTTTAGACTTCTCAACATTAGGGTTTGAAATACACTCATTATATGCCTTTTCAATAGCCTTAAGATTTGCATCCGAAGAAACTCCAAGAGTTTCATAATAAGTATTCTTCTAAAACAAACATCTTCAAAATGCTAGAAACAACCTAAAGCCTCACCCAAGCAACAGTTTGAGCCCAATTTTGCAAATGGAAGTGTATTGGTCCTCGCCATTTCTTCGATCTTGCTTCCAAGTCCATTTTGAAGTTTCAAACCGACTTGCTCTACTAAAACGTCGAACGAACTGGCTCGAAAGTTTGAAAAGAAATGAAGCCATTTTTATAACCTCTTGTTCTATTTATCCTGATCAGCAATTTAACGATCTACGCCTGACTCATTTGTCCGCAAACAAGTGTAGAAATAACCGCTAGGCAAAATTTGACGCATTTGCCGAAAGTGCGTAGTTAACATGAAAACAAACAAGTCTTTTAACCTGATCATTAAAACTTTGTTTAGACGATCGTCCAGCTATCAACCAACCAGTACAGGAAACTTTGACCCGAACAGAAGAGAACACTGTTATTACGACTAAACGGATTTACATAGACACAATTCGAGATGCGTATCTTGGTCCTTTACATTTGCTGGGCCGTCAAACAGATCTCAGTCACATAGAATTTGAGCCAAAGCTTCCGCTAAAGCCAATTGAGACCAGAAATGTGGCGGTAAGTTTTTAGACTTTAAGTTCAAATAAAGTTGTTTTAGACTCAACAAGATTTGCCTGTTCCAATCAAGCCAGAAGAAGATGAGCGACGTTTTGATGAGAGAATTGAGGTTTGTTTTGAAGTGTTAAAAAGGCAAAAAATGTAGCAAGTCTTCCTTATCGTAAGCCCATTAATTAAAGCACACAATTACACAGACAAGCATCTATTTTTGCCTTGTTCAGCTCTCGAAAACATCTGAGTTAGCATTCGCGATCGTAATAAAGGCAACCAAAAACAATGCGCTTAGCCACCTGACTATGCGAGCATCGGGTAGAGAGACCGCTGGGAACTTCGTTTCTTTTGCCTGTTTAATACATAAAATTAGGCTAAAAAGTTAATTTGATTGAAATTGTGTTATAACTAACTATCAAAATGTCTGAAGTGTCAAGATGTATTTGAAGTGTTGTCTTTAAGATCTATTGAAAGTTTAAAGTGTTGTGTGAATCGCTGAATCATCTACCGAAAAGCGTAAACACACTTGTTGACTTGATCGTCTCAAAATCCAAAAAATAAGCCTCACGGATTTACATCAATAATTTTTCGGGGAGATTCACGCAATAGGCTTACATTCGGTTTCACTTTACAAACTGACCATCTGTACAGTCGGCAAACGAGGACACAGTCCATTGTTTAAATTTCCTCTTTTTAGACTGAAATTAAACGGAGAATGGCGCACGTCGGCGACCGGACTCGTGATCCAAGTTACTATGAGCCCAAAAAGGTAACATTTTGCAGTTTTAATTAATTAGTCATAACAATTATTGCCTACGCACTCCAGGAAGTGCACAAAACATAGTTCTTTGTTGATCAGACCGAAAAATGCAATTTACGAGCAGGGATAGTTCCAAACCTTTATGATTAAAATGCCGCTTTAAATCTGTGATAAACGTTCTGGTTTGCTCCAGTTGTCATTCTTTTTGACGACCAAGAATGCTTTGGTTCAAGAATCCGAGCCAAGACTCCTTCGCATTGCAACCCAATGAGGCAATCAAGCGCAAAAGGTTTTCAGTTTGTGTTTCGATTTGTTTGCGTTGGTGTTTAGGGCCATGTGCAAAGTGTTTGTGTTGATTGAGTGCGCTTTTCGACCGAAACTTTTCTTTCCTCGTTGTCCAATTGTTTTTCGGTTTCGGTAATTTAATCGATTGTTTTCTCCGCTGGAGAGCTACTTCAGTTTTTTCGAACAAGTGACTTTGGGGATGAGGTTTTAAATGCGAAAATAGCTGAACAATTAAAATCCACTTATTTTTATGACTATCATTTAAAATGCTTCTCGAAAGCAGCGACTCATCGAGAAACAACAATACTTTTACTGTTGTTTGTTTTGTCCAAAAGACCGACAATAAATATCTTTTGTGTTTGTAGATGCAAAAAGCTAGTTTTGTAAGCTTGACATTAAAGCTTGGCGTTCCCTTTTGTAACCAAAAGCAATTAGCAGTATGCTTATCTTCCAAGAAACTTAATTGTTTCCCACTCAACTTGGAGGCTCATAAAATTTTGTTTACGCGGCATTTACATCAAAACGCAGAGTGTGGATGTGGGCGCCTTTTAGTCTTATCAGTTGCAAGTCGAAATGAGTATTTAGTTTGGGATGCTTGTTAAGTTGTGCAAGAATTTGGCAGTTTATCAGCGCGTCTCTTAAACATTCCAGGTTTTGCGGAACTTAAGAGTTGATTTTCAGTCTCTTTCCGTTTTTAACTAAAAACGTGGTACATTACAATTTGAATTTGCAGTTTGAACCGGAGAAGCCGACTGACCGGTCGACAACTACCGAACACTCGACAGTTACCACCACAACTACAACAAAGACCATTCAAAAAACTTCAACTGACGACGGGTTGAAGCAAACTGAATACAGCTATTACAAGGCCCAACCAGCTCCATTGCCCAAGTTTGTTTTGAATGATTTCGCTTTTATTTGAACACTCAGCCTTCCAAAACCATTTAACAGGCAGCTCGATCACAGCGAAACTGAAAGATTATCGCTGCTATTCAATGACCCGCTAAAATTTGGAGGGTTTGCGGCAATTTAAAGCCTGTGCTCGATTGTTGTTGAGTGTTTTAAATGCTCGTGTTAATTGTTTTTGGAGAGTTGCGCGCACAAGCTTTTAATCTAAACAGTGTTTTAATCAATTGTTTAAGAATGGAATCTCGTGCCGAATATCGCAGTAACATAAGCTCGCGTGCCAATAATTTGTCACGTCCGCAGCGCACAATGTCACCAATTGGAAGCCGTAAGTTTTAACTAACCACATTTACAATATAATCATATTTATTAGCCAACAAACAATAAGTGCATTTAATCTATAAGTTATTAACCGGCATAGTTAGAAGTTCTTTTAACAAACGGGCAATATATAATAGACTCACTGGCTTTTAAAAATGACCGTGATAAATTTACACGCAAACAAGGCTTATTGCAATTGAAATGGCCTAAAAAGTAGTATCCGGATCAAGATATGTGCGCTGAGCAGGAACGTAATTCTCAATTCTTGACTTAGCTTGATTCACAAGAGTTTGCACTTCTGATTCGTCGTATTCAGTTGAAATGTTTTCCAAAAAGTCGGGAACTTCTTGCTCGCTAGCCGTGAGCCACTAGAATGATCAATTTTATTAACTTTAAAGCAACTCTGAAACAACTAACCTTAATTAGATTTGGTGACATGTTTGCATCTGTTTGAGGATTGAAAAAGCTGATAACACGCCCGATATTTCCGATGCGAGCTGTACGGCCAATTCGGTGGATATAATTAGTTGGAGCACCGGTTGGCAATTCATAGTTGATAATGTTTTGAATTGCTGGAATGTTGATTCCACGAGCCAAAACATCGGTGGCAACCAGAATGTCCAGCTTTCCATTTTGAATATTGTCGACGGCATTCAAACGAGTGGCAATTGGACGATCTGAGTTGAGAGCAGAGACGCAGAAACCTTTTCGCAATAACCAGATAGCAACCGAATCGGAAGCACGTCGTGTTTGAACAAAAACAAGTGTTTTCGGGATACGTTTTCGGCCATTCTCATCAACATACTCGACAAAACGTTCCAACAAAAATGTCAAGTAGTCGAGTTTTGACATTCTGCAGTTCTAAAAACATTTGAGTTTTAATAAGAGCACTTTTAAATGTTAAACTTACTACACTGGACTTGTTGTAGTCAACAATGTCGAAATTGTTCGGATTCTAAACACGTAAATGAATTATTTGGATATGACAACTAAAGTTCCTACCCATTCAACAAATTGCTGAACAATATGACGTGCTGGTGCTTCATCGCCTCCAACAGAAACCACAAGGGGATCAGTGATAAAATCGCTTTCTTCCTCTCTGAATTCAGGCTTTGTGGCACTGAACAAGAAGAATCGACTGTCATCTGGCTAAAAACAACAAGCTATTAAAATTAACTAAGTTGCAACAAACCAATTTCTTCTTGAAGTTCAAAACTGCTGCAGAAAATTCGGCTCGGTCAATTATTTTGTCCATTTCATCAAGAACAATGTAGTTGAGGTTTTCGAAGTCGAAGCAAGGCTAAATACCAAAAGTAATTGACGTTTAAATTGGACTAAACTTACAGGATGATGATAGTTGTCGTCAATACCGAAGAATAAATGTGACAAGCGACCAGGCGTTCCAACTACAATGTCGGCTCCACTGCGAACCAATTCATACGAATATTTCATATCGATTCCGCCGAAAGAAACCACTCCTTTGACCAAAGTGCCTAAATTCACAAAAGTTATTTCCAAACATCAGAAAGAACTTCTTACCTTTTGTCAAGCGCTTAATGTCTCGATACATTTGCATGCACAACTCACGTGTCGGTTCAATGATGATGGCATACGGAAGTGTTGTGTTAACTCTCCAACGATCAGGTTCAGGCAATTCCTTCTTTTTGCGTTGAATCAATTCAATAAGAGGCAAAATGAATGCTGCCGACTTGCCGGATCCCGTTTTTGAAAGACCAATAATGTCACGTTTGGTGCGCAAAATAAGCGGAATGCAATATTGCTGAATGACGGTCGGATCACTGTCAAAGTTCTCTTTAACGCTTTTTTGAAGCTCCTGGCACAAGTTGTCTGGCTGATCAAAAGTCCTAAGCATTAAATAATTAATCGACTGCTTGCAATTGAAAACACTTACTTCAATAGATATTTCGACCTGAACAATTCGGCATCTTGTTCGGAAAGATTCGTTTCAACAGTCTGTCCATCTTGTTTTTGCATGGTTTTGAATGCGGCACCAGTTTGAATCATGTCTGCAGTGTGGTCAAAATTTAAGCCTCTTCGGATCTTGCCAACACGCTTCTCTAAATTTAGTTGATTACATCAAAATGAAATGCTTTAACTTACTTCTGTTCAATTCTTTCTTTTCACTCGCCGACTTCTCAAAATTAGGCACATTTTCATCTTGTTGATCACTTTGGCGGCCATTTTCACGTTCATTCTGATGTTCATCGTCTTCTGTTGGCGTGCTGTTTAAGGAGTTAAAGTCCAATTTAATGGAATGTTCTTCAACATCGAACATGCGAGTCATTGCGGCACTAAAAATAATAAAAAGTTTAAACAAGCAACAGAAATCTTCTTTTTGAGAGTATTCTCACATTTGTTATGTGCATATTTCGAAACAACCTCGAATGTTTATTTCGAAATTTAAAAAACAATTCGGTTGTGTAGACAATGTTTTTTGATCGAATGAGCACAAAAGACGAGATTTTTGTAATAAGACCGTTTTGATTGAAAGCGTTTGAAATCCGCAATATTCTATTTACTCGCATTAGAACTAGCAATAAATCTTATATAAAAAGGCAACTTGATCCGCACAAACGCCGATTGACAAAACATTAGTCGGAGAAAATGAAACAAGAACGAAAAAACCGAGCGCAACAGGTGCCCATCAATTTATGCCTCTTGTTCGAAAAACGCTGTAAACACTCGTCTAGGCAGTTAGACTAGAAAAAGATAATGGGCAGACGGTTAGAGTACAAAGCACCCGCCCGACGGCGATAAGCACACACATCGTAAACAAGTGTGTTTCGAAATTGAGCAAGCAAGCGGGACAAAAATGTTTAAGATCAAACATTAGATGTCAAATATGTAAATTAAACAAATAATTGCAGAAGGCTTCTCAAACACTGGCAACCGCGTTTTGAAGATCCTGACTGAAAGCTCATCTGTTGGCAGTGGATTCTCTCCGTAAGCTCACAACTAATTGTTTAATCAAACTATTGTTGTTTAGTTATGGCGGATCACATGCAGCAACAACTATTCGCGATACTCGTGAGCGCGAAAAGAAAGAAATGAGTGACTTAAATGATCGACTGGCATCTTACATTGAGAAGGTTAATTGTTTACGGTGTTTGTTTGTTTAAATATGGAGTTCAGGTTCGTTTCTTGGAAGCTCAAAACCGCAAGTTGGCCACCGACTTGGCTTATTTGCAAAACCGATGGGGACAAGACTCAACTTCTGTCCGCGATATGTATGAGGGGGCAAGTTACTATCAGTTAAATGCATAACTATAATTCAATTCCAGGACTTGAGACAAGCAAAGCGCGTTTTGGAGGAGATGGAAAAACTCCGCCGTGATTTGTTGGAAGAGTGCCGTTCACTTCAAGATGACATCAACAACTATCGTCGCAAGTAAGTTTAAATTTAAATAACTGCCACAAACATTTAAAACATTTTCAGTTATGACGAAGCAGTTCGATTGCGCGAGTTAAGCAAAGATCAATTAGATGAGTTGTTAGTCAAATTGAGCGGTTTGGAAAGTGAATTGAACTTGTTGAAACGCCGCATTGCCAATTTGGAAACCGATGTTGGCGCAATCAAACGTGAAAATCAGCATTTGATTTCATCGTTGCAACGTGCTCGAATTGACTTAGACCAGGAGACTCTCAACCGAATCGACTATCAAAATCAAGCTCAAACTCTTCTTGAAGAGATCGAATTTCTGCGCCGTGCACACGACTCTGAGATCAACGATTTGCAAGACATGGTTTACAAGGATACAACAACTGAGAATCGTGAATTCTTCCGAAATGAATTGGCAAATGCCATTCGAGACATTCGTACTGAATATGATCAATTGGTATGATTGAAAGTGTTTATTTATTTAACGTCACAACTGTTTAGAATGCATCGAACCGCACAGACATGGAGTCTTGGTATAAGGTATGTTTTGATTTTTATGTGTGAATAAAATTATATTTTAGTTGAAAGTCAGCGAGATTCAAACTCAGTCTGCTCGTCAGAACATGGAGCAATCTTATGCTGCTGAAGAGATCAAACGTTTACGCTCTCAATTGTCAGATTTGCGCGGCAAGTTAGCTGATTTGGAAGGACGTGTAAGTTTATCATTTAAGTCCATCAGATTTATCAAATATGTTTAGAATGCCATCCTGGAAAAGAACCTCGAGGAGTTGAACTTCCAATTGGAAGACGACCAACGCAATTATGAGAGCGCTCTTAACGACAGAGACACTCAAATCCGAAAGATCCGAGATGAGTGCCAGATGCTGATGGTAGAGCTTCAAATGCTCTTGGACACCAAGCAAACACTGGATGCAGAAATTGCAATTTACCGCAAAATGCTGGAAGGAGAAGAAGACCGTGCTGGTTTGCGTCAATTGGTCGAAGTAAATACTTAAAGCATTAATAGTTTCTTTAATGTAATCTAAACATTTTAGCAAGTTGTTCGAACACATCACCACAAACATGGAGACGAAACCGGTAAGTTTGTTAAATTAGTTCACACATTTTGAATGTTTGCATTATTTAGAATCACTGCGTGTCATTCGGGGTGAGACATCTAGTCGTCACTCTTATCAACGTTCTGCAAAGGGCAATGTTTCCATTCACGAAGCCTCTCCGGATGGTCGTTACATAAGTAAGTTGCTTAAAAGAGATTGTTTTAAATCAACATTTGAGTATTTAGTTCTCGAAAACACTCATCGTTCTCGTGAAGAGCATATTGGAGACTGGAAGTTGAAACGTCGCATTGACAATCGTCGTGACATTGTGTAAGATTTATAGAAAAGCAACGTTTATATCATTTCCCTAACACATTTCAGCTACACCTTCCCACACGACTTTGTTTTGGCTCCAGGCAAGAGCGTTAAAATCTGGGCCCACCACCAGGGCATTTCAAGTCCACCAGATCAACTTGTGTTCAAGGATGAAGACTCGTTCGGCGTTGGAAACAATGTCCAAACAATTTTGTACAACACACAAGGAGAAGTAAGCAAAACCTTGACTTGATTTAATTCAATGTTAAAACAAATGTTTCAGGAACGCGCCACTCTTATTCAGCGCTCCAGTCAAGTCTAAGCCTCGTCGCTCAACTAATATAAAAACGGTCTATTCCCAAACATATCCAGCAATTCAAGCAACTACGTAATTCCCCACTTAAATGCTTTTTGTAGTCATTAGAATGCTAGCTTCGTTTCAAACATAATCACTAGAATAGTTAGACGCAATTCAATCAGCTGCCTCTTTTTGTCGCACATTCAATCTAAAAGACTTCCTGCCAATCAATAAACGCTTTTCATTGTGTTGTAGTCGTTTTAATAAATAATAAACGTTTTATTCGGCTGACTTGTTAATAAATTATTAAAATCAATCACTCTGCTCGTCTTCTTCATAGAACATCTGCGGCACTTCTTCTTGCTCGTTTTCATGATCTGTTCCGTTGCTTTCAACGATTGTAACCGGCTAAATGTATTCTTTAAAAGAGAAGTGTTTCAAGAACTTACATCTAGCACATCACACAAAAAGAACGCTTTGTCTGCTTTGAAAAAAGAAGCATATGGATTCTTTTCTTTGCTCAGCAACGGTGCCAGTTCTTTTGATGGATCAGCTTTGTTTAAAATTACATTCAATATTGGTTCCATCTGGCCAGCATCCCAAGGTTTAAACCTAAACATGAATTGCTTTAAAAGCTGATAAAGGTGGGCAGTTGAAACCTTAAAGCTTGTGGATCGTCTGTTTTTGGCGGATCATAAATTTGCGTCCGACTTTCTCTGTAAACTTCAATATTTACTGTATGAGCTCTTGTTTAATTTACCTGACTGCAATGTTGGCCAACTTTTTGAAGTGCTTTCGGTCGTCTTTCCATAAAATGGCAGCTTCTGGATTTGCAGCCACTTCAACTTCGCATTGATATCGGTAGAAAATTGACTAAACCCGATGTTTATGTTATTTCTTTGTAGATAATTACTTACCTGGAATGCTTGCAAAACATGATGCACGTGATTTCTGTCCGGTTTCCAACCACTTGGGAAAAAACGGCGGAAGTCTACTCGATTAGTTTTTGGAAAAATTAGAGGATGTAGAAGACTTTGTTCCATTTCAATTGTCTAAAACTTCCAAATAGCATTAAGAAACACTTAGACACTGTTTACCGGGACTTGATTAGTATCTGGAAACGTTGAAGGCAGCGTCAAATTAAAACGAAAGATTCCGCCAGCGAAAACACCCGTTTTTATCACAATAATTCCAAACCACTCTAAAACACAGTTCAGTTCTGCAAATTCAAAATGTAGTTAAATTACCGAGAATATCATTGTCTGAAGGCCGGACATAAGTGCCTTCAAGAGGTCTTTTGCAAATTGCTTCACTAAAACAGACTTTAAAATCATTTAAGCATTCGAAATCAACTCACAATTCCATAATTATAAATAAATTCCTTCGTTGCAAGCTGTCCATTCCGAGTGTCGATGTTGAGGGATTGATCTCAATAGACGCATTGCTTACTCTCAAATCTGAGTGTTCTTCCTCTTCAGCATTTAAATTTAAGCGTGGAACGTTGGAGTTGTCCATTTCTAACAATAAAATGCAACGAAACAAAAATCTTTTGTTTGAATGAGCAGTGTGAGAACTGTTTTTTCAAATCGATTTTTGTGTGAACTTTTTTTTGATTGCGTAAATTGTGTGATTCAAAACATTAAATGCACACTCGAATATCTTGAAACTTGCAATTGATTAAACTCTGTAACGATTAGCTTGAGTTTATAATAAAAGGTGTTTATGTGGCCAGCGTAATAATAAATGCATTGAAATGCTAAACAGTTTGACGAGCGAGCTTTTAAACGCATCAATGATGGCTTGCGTTTGTTGATTGCTTTTCAATTCTCCTTTAACAAGCACTTTTGCATCATTTCAAAACTTCAAAGTATTTTGGTCACTTCTATTTGGAGCATCAAAATCTTTGACCTCATAGATTATGTTGTTTAAAATTGAGGCAAATTGAGCGTAGAAGTTGAGTGTTTTCTCTTGTATTATGCGCGTTCAAGTGCCGCCTATTCTTTCTATCAGTTGAGTGCACTTTTTGTTTGTAATAAGCGGCGATAAAGGAGCGAGATGTTCGGTGAAAGCCTTTTGCTTCTTTGCAGTTTTTGTACGTTAATCTTTTTGTGTTTCAAAGCAGTTCAAACTGATAATTTTCGGATAAGCAATTAAAAGAAATTGTAGTTGATTTCTCTCGTTTAAATACAATTAAATAAACAGACAGAAAAGAAATCCGTTTAATTCAAAAGCTTTTCGTTTTTATTTGCGTTCAAATTGATGCGTGAAAACGCTCTCACGTTTGTTTAAGCGAACACTGTCTGCAATGCAAAAAGTCCTCACGTAGATTTAGTGATTCTTGTTAGAGGGAAAGGAAGTTTTGACGGACGGTTTGCACCTGCTCCGCCTGTTTGATTTTTGATAAAAACGCAGACGAGCAATTTTAGTTTAATTTATTGCTAAAAACAGTCAAACCTTCTTACATCATCAAGCTTTTTCTTTCAACGTCAACAAATTTAATCTCGAGTTGCGCAAATCAATAACGTTTCTAAGAATTACGAAAGCTTTGTACACGTTTGTTAGACAAATTTTTGGCTCTTGCTCGCAATTATTAGTGCTTGATTTCGCAATTGCACCTATTTTACGTGTATTCTCGTTGGCTTGGATTCGTGAGAATTCTGCAAGTCACACATTGTTTTTCCACAAGTTTTATAAAATGACGCTTCCGATCGGTATGACTAATGAAAAGAATCAGAGAAAATGTTCGAGGTTTTGTGAATTTTGCTGTCCAGATCGGAAGTGTTCTTTCTTGTAGTTTGAATTGTTTGTTTTATGCTTTTGAAAAACTTAAAAGCTGCATGACTTTCTAAACTTTCAGTCGAAATGGGCGAGCTTAAAAAGCAACAATTGACTGTGGAGAGCCGATCAGACAGAACCATTGTTGGATCTGTAAGGCAACTTAATGAGCGTATGCGTGAGTTTTTGTACGAGCCAAACAATGAACGTCTGTCTACATATTTGGAGCAGTTTGAACTTTCTACTGGCTTGAGAAGAGAGCAGGTTTGTTCTGATCCGTATTACCTTCTAGTGTTATAACCTTTTTAGTTGGCATACGGTGCTATTGGAATCTTTGCTTTCTACTGCATTATCGGGTCGTTTGCACAAATTATTTGTAATGCCATTGGTTTTGGCTACCCGGCTTATGCGTCCGTTAAGGCCATCCGCACAGCCAACAAGGAAGACGATACAAAGTGGTTAATATACTGGACGGTTTTCGCCTTCTTCAGCCTAATTGACTTCTTTGCCGGCACAATCATGCACTGGTTTCCTGCTTATTGGTTGGCAAAGGTAACGATGTCTATGCATTTATTGTATCAAAGCCATAATTTGTAGATTCTCTTCCTTCTCTATTTGTACTTGCCTCAGACGAATGGCGCTCTGTACCTCTACGAGAACTATGTGGATGACTTTATCACCTGCCTCGATGCCCACTTGTTCAAAGACAAAAAGCAGTAACGGCGTTAATGTATATTATGCTCAATTACGGGACGGATTTGTTATTAATTTAATTTAACTTCTTTGCACTGTTGAATAAACTTCTCTCTCGACATTAATTAGTGCTTCCATGTGGAACTGTGCAATTAAAGTTGTTGTCAAAGAAGGCTGACGTAGTTCGCATGTCGCCTTGCTATTTAACGGGCGCAGTTGAACAAAGGATTAGATTAACTTTATTTGAAGTTTACGGCACGCAACATTTACTTTCGCAATATTAATTACTTTCCATGCCATAAGAGGTTTTGCGTGGTCTTAGACAGCTTTTAATTATCCAAAGTTTTCTTGTTTAAAGAAGGCACGACTTATGTGCACATCTTGTCCGCTCTCGTTAGTCTACTTCATTTCCGTGTTTACAGTAGCTTTCTTTTCTTTAAGCAATCTAACTTGTGTTACTTACAGGTTAAAATGAACATATCGTTGCTTAGCGTAAATCCTTTCTCCTTTTGGCATTTTGAGAAAAAAGCTGAAGATCCAGTCAAAATTCCAGATTTCATCGAAGACGACCTAGGTCTAGTCGGAGTGGTAGACTCGTTTCAAAACCGAGATATACAGGCACAGATAGTCGAAAAGTTTCGACAGGGTTTTAAGCAGCCCGAAGTGTTTATTCAAATGTGTGCAGTGCTCAACTACGAAAAAGTGCCGTTGAGCAAAGCTGAAGAGTACTTTGATTTGTTCTACAAATGCGTCATCAATCTTGACGAAATAGACGACTTAACAGGTTTGCTTTTAGTCAAAAGATTGCTTTAATCAAATACTTTTAGAACACGTTTTTCGAGACTATTACGAGCTGATAATTAAAATTGCCGACGAGTATGTCAAACGAAAGAACACAATCTCCGTCTGGTTCGAGATCGACGATTCGTTCAGGTTTTTGACTTCGCGTTATGGACTGCGATGTGATTCCTATGAAAGCGGCTTTGAATTGCGTTTAACTGACGAATTTCACTGTGAAGAAAAGTGGGTCTTTTAAACATGTTGTTTGAGAACTGTTATTGTTTTTTCTTTTCAGGGCAATTCAAATTGAAAGCGGAGACTTCAAGATAAACGCTGTCTTTCGAATCGAAGTTGTTGACTCCGAACACGTATTGATTTTTAATCATTACATGGCAAAAACTTACAACATCTACTTTGCACGTTTGGACGTGTCTTCCTTAAAATGTACTCTACTGAGTGAAGAAACTATAAACAGCGCGGTTTATGGTTTTATATTTGACTACGAAGATCATCGTCGCAGCTTTGCTATTGTGTCAAAAGACGTAAATGATAATCCTTCACTGATTTTGGGAAGCATAAACAAGGACGACCAAGTTATTATTCAAAGACCGGCAATACTTTTTGGTCCGTTGTATTTTTATGCCAAACGTCTCATCAAAAACAAGCTTCAAGTTATTTTGTTGGAGGGCAATGAAGAAGTTGGAGAGTTTGTGGAGTTCGGAGAGTACACATTGCGACCAGGCATCGACTATCCGCCTTTTCGTAGAATGTTTGATCTGAGAGCGTGTACCAAGTTAACTAATTACTACGAACATAAAAGTGTCTGGATCGACAATGTATGCTATTCCATCGGATACGTTCTTCAACATGGAGTTGTATTCAAAGTTGATCTCAATACTCAACAAATCACTCAAGAACGTCATCGGTTTTATACTGATGGAGAGGTGTCAAGTGCTTATTTTGAAGACGACATCGGTGTTCTTTCATTGTGCATCTGGAACTATGCTTATGAGGAAAGAGAAGTCCTTCGCTTTCCGATGAGGTGAGTCAAATTTGGTTGATATAGTCTTTAAAAACTAGCCTTTAGTGTACCAGAACCGCTTCAAAATATGACATTGTTCTCTCTTCGCAAAGATGCACTTTTCTGTGGAAGCAAACTGTACAAGCAGCTTTTGCCGGCTTTTCCGTCTTATCTCCAGCCATTGGCAATCTGTTCAAAAGTACTTTGGCCAGCAAACAACAATTATGAAGTTCCTATTTTGATTCCGCTTATTCCCCACAAAGCACGTGTTTTTGCTAGCTTCTCAACACTTCAAATTAGCACTATTTAGTGTGTGAGAAAGAAACAGTAATTTGATACTTCGTGTCTATTCATTTCATGAGCTTATTTTCTTTGCCAAACGGGTTTCCTTCGATTCTCTTGCATTACTTCGGTTGCATTATAATAAAATCCACCTTTCCATATCTAATTTATCCGGTTGTTAGTAGAAATAAGTAGAATAAAGATTATGTCAAAAATCGACAACTTTCGCTTGATTTTAAAGCGCAAATCAAAGGGCGCAAAAGTAAGTGATTATTGCCAGCACAGATTTGCGTTTATTTAAAAATGTTTGCTACGTGGTTGTATTTTTCGAAACAGTGTTGTTATTTAAATTCTATCGATTTCAGGCATTCAAAATGGGTAATCATCTGTCCAGCGATAGCGAGCCTCCGGATAACAATAGAGTTAGTCTGTTTTCATCTGACGAGAAAAAACAAAAGAAGAAAGACGAGAAGGTGAGACGAAAAATCCGTCAACACTATAAAGAAGGCCGGTCGCTTGAAGAGACCTTTACTGCGCTGTATCCAAAATACTACTCCAATATATTCTTCAACAACATTCCAACTGAAAGCATTCAAAAGTACTTTCGACGCGATGAAGTTGCAGAAGATTTTGATTACGAAGAGTTTACAGACAAGTATCAACTACTGCTTGAAAGAGTTATTGAAGAATTTGGCAAACTTCAGTTTGGAATAGCTATTTGGCCTGACACAAATGATAAAATTGCTTTTACCTTTCTGGACTCGCGCTATGCCGTCAGTGCACGTCTTTCTGATATCCAAGAAAATAGACTGTTCTTGCTTGACAACTTCCATGGTGCAAAAAGGTATGTTTAAAGATCGTTTACAGAGTGGACCAAAAAAACGTTAACACAAAAAATTGTTTGTGTTTGAAATTTTTGAATTGACTTTTTTGTGTTAGCGTTTTTTTTGGTCCACCCAATAAAAGAACGCTTTTAAAGAACGTTTAAAGTTTGATTTAGACAAATTCGAATTGAAGGCAAAATGGCGGTCGCCAAAGATCTTGATTGGATTCGAATTGAATGCATTGACTCCGAATTTATGCTTGTTATTGTCAACAACAACACACATTCCTATGTTTATTTACTTCATTCCAACTTTGCCAATTCTTTATGCACTTTGTTGTCGAGTGAGCGAGTTAAAGGCGAGTTTGTGGACATCAACTTTGACTGCAACAACGCATTTCGATTTCTTCTGTGCACTCAAATCAAAAAGAAGAACTTTCTGCAGTTAATGCACATCGAGAACTATGTGATTGTCTCCGAATGTCCTCCGATCCAGTTCAACGACTATGAAACGGATTTTGAGCGTTTGGAAGGGAATAAGTTGCAAGGCTTATTGCACGTTTCGGACGACGAAAGCGATGAAGAAGATGATGAAAGCGATTTGAATATAAACGAGCTGCCGAAAGATTATGTTGAATTCAAGTTAGTGCCGTATGAGCATTCTCCGGTTTATCAAGATGTGTTTCAATTGGAAAAGACTGGTGAATTCAAACATCTAGAGGAATATGAGCATTGTTGGCTGGGAGATACTTGCTACTTGGTAATGGCCGACGAGACCAGATGCCAGGTTGAAATTGTCAAATTTGACTTGAAGGTGCGGCAACTGACTCGAATTGCTCGTCATTATTTATATTTTGAAAATGAGGTTGAAGCACTCAATATAAGCAATGATGGACGGATCTTAACTTTATGTGCAACGGACGTTAACGACAGACCTGCTGTTTATCGTTTATTGTTGAAGTAAGCTTTTATTTCACAAATTCTAACAATCTTTTGTTTTAGCAGTCCGGAATATCTAACTAATTTAATATTGATTCAAATGCACCGAGAAAAGAAACTAAACAAGCGACTGTGGGCATTTCTTCCATCAACTCTGCAACCTTTTGGCCACTTTTTGTCAACAGATGAACAAATGCCATCAACGTCGAGAGATTTCACTTACTGACACTTCCCCGCTAATAAAAACAAAACGCGTAATATTTCTGCATATCCTGACACTTTCGCTTACGAGTTATAATTTGCCAGCTTTAATAATGTGAACCGGTTATTGAATGAAATAAACGAATTTTATGTTTAACGTCTCACCAAATTGAAAAGTACTGTAAAATTGGTTAATTAACTACAGAGCCGTTGACAAAGGTGACAACTGGAATGAATGTGGTCTGCGCGTAGATGCACAAACGAGTGTCTAAAATGTTCACTCTGAACATCATCAAAATGTTTTATTTTGTGACTAGAATAACTAAACTTCTATTAAAATCACTTGTTTTGTTTATCAATTAGTTAATTAGATGTACAAACTGTACTTAATGTGTTTAGTAATCAGAGAACAACATTGCAGATAACAAACTTTAGATTTGAATACAAAAGTTAGCATGAAAGAAGTGTTTTTTGTTGTAGCAATTTTTCTGCTAATTTAAACGTTTTAAAGCAGACTGCGCAAAGCACACAACAACATTAAAATTATTAAAAAGTTCAAAATAAATGTCATCAATTCCGAATACAAAATTGTCATCAAGTTCCGAACACTACTTTTAATCAGTTTGTGACTCTCGTGCATTGAAAGGTTATGCGTAGAATGTACGCGTCAAATTCTAATGATAAGAACAGTGTAGTAATTGTATAAAAGCGCGTCAAAAGTCAGTCTGGATCCAATTAATTATGAAGTTGCTTGTGGTATTGTACTTGTTAGCGGCTGTTTCTTTTCATGTATCTGCAAGGCCCAATGCAGTTCAAAAGGTAAGAAACCTGGTGGTTGTAAGTGTTCATAGCAGTTTTTAGTCGAACGGATTCGAACAGATTCTGCAAACTGTCCGTTCTAAGCCAAAAGCTCCATTGGGAAAGCCCGAATCATCGTCAGACAAAATTAGTGTTGCGATAATTGTCCAGAAATCCAAGGATTTAATTGCTCCGTTACTTCAAATGAACAAAATCGCTCCAGACATTGTAAAAAGTTTGCAACAAACAAAAGACTGGGTCGGGTAAGTTTTTAACTTGCAAGGTTATTTTAGTCAACTAATTTAAAGCTATTACACTTACTGGGAGTTTGACGACAAAACTCATGACTACGTCACGAAAACACCATTTGTCGAAGAGTTACCAACAGAAATCACTAACATGATCAGCAGCCGACAAAACGCGCCAGTAAGTTTCTAACTTTCCTTGAAACATTCGCAAATTAACAATAGTCAATGACATCTTCTTTGCTTGATAAGCGCTAAACAATAGCGTTCCGCAAAAAAGAGCAAAAAACTCTCAAAAGCGAGTTATTGCTGAAAAAATGTTTCGATCACAACTCTTTTTTGAACTCTCTTTTTCCGTGATGAAACTCTTTTTTTGAAAGCAAAACTCTCATTGAACTCTTTTTTGCGGAACACTACTAAACAATAAAACAACAAGTGAAAAATCTAAATAGCTTTTATTAATTGTACAAACGTTATGTTTTCAGTTCATATGCAAGGATCTAAAAGTGTTTGACACAGTCATTGATGTTCTGAGTGATCCGGATACCACAAGGGGAGCTCAACTCTTTTTGTTTGTTGAGGGCGGAACCGTATTTGATCTCACTAAAACTAGACAAGTTTTTGACCTTGTTGATAAAAAGAAAGCAACGGTAAGGAACGATTTTAATCACTTTAACAGTAATTCTTTTTAAGATCAACATCATTCAAAGTCCGGTCAACAGTTGCTTTGATAACGACGATTTGCATGTTAAAACAATTAGCACTTTGGCTTCGTATTCAGGAGGTTTTATAACCTATTCCGGTGACGGTAATGCATTGAAAGCTCTTCCTCTTCAATATGACGCCAAGATGGCCATCGTCCGTCAGTATAACAAGTGTCATAAAGGAATCAAAGAATGGGCTTATTCTCCAGCTGGCACATGGTCCATTTCGTTCTATTTGAGTGGAGATCTGGAATCAGATCCGAAAATTAGTGGTCCCGGGAAGTTCCAAGTACAGAAAATTTACGGCTCATCAACAGACAGTTTGTACGTCGTTACAGCCAGTAAGTCATTCTATAAGTTCTTATATGTTTACTTATTTTAGAAAATGCCAAATCTCCGGATGACAAATTAGAGCTCGGCAGTTGGACAATCAAGTTCAGAACTCAAGATCAAACCCAATGTGGACTGCGTATTGACACACAAACTAACTACTATTAAATTCGACGTTCTAGTCACAAAATGTTAACAATTTCTTAACTCGAATAAAGCATTCAGAAACAACGACTATTTTGATCTTTCTAACAAGTTTTGCACTTATACAGTTTGCATTGTTTTACAGACGCTGAGCTGTAAATTACAGTTGTACATGTATGTGTGATTCACGGCAAGAGAAAGTGTGCCATTTTAGCGCGGCGGCCATTTGTTTCCGTCTCGGATGATTCCTTCTTTTTGGTCATTCTCGTCTGTTTTGGTCGATCTGCTTTCTCTTTGATTCAAGTTCGGTTGTTTTTGTTCTCTTCAAGTTGAAGAACGCTTTGTCGGCTCAATTCTTTGTATTCAACATTCAACTTGTTGTTTCAGTTTTTGTTGAGATCTTTTGCATTTTTTGAATATTCAAGAAACACAATTTAGTCGAATCAATTAATGTCAGCACTTTCTTTAAGGCGCTTTTAATACAAATCAATTTGTTTCTGCGGGAGTTTGCATGCATTTTGAGGCGCCGGCGGCTAAACAATAAGTGCGCTGATTTTTGGAGCAGGATCAATCCGCAAAAAGCCATTTAGAGTTTTTAGTCGTTGGTTATGCCATAAACAGAGAGGAATGAGTTTTGAGAGCGTTTTGAACTAATTTCTGTTGTCGGATTCGGTAGATTGTTTAACTTTGAAGTTATAAATTGCACAGATTTTGATATATTTGCTGCGGGTTGCCGGACAACCGAATTTTTTGCATTCATAAACGCAAAAAACACATTTTGTGTTTAGAATTGATTAGCTTTCCGTTGCTGGCCAAGAAATGATTGATCACATCGCTAGACCGGTTATTTTTTAACTCTATATAAATAATTCAAGTTCTACTGTTCTCAAAACAAGATAAAATCCACAACGTAAACGCCCCGTCAATTGCATTTATGTGCGCGATTTATTGGCTTTTGAGGCGTTTTTTCGGCAAGTGTTTTGCCCGAAATTTGCACCACATTATACACGACACTCAGAGATCCTGGCGCTTGTCCTTGACTCGGCTCTTAGTCAGCAAGGAGGTGTTTTGCGGTGAGGAAATTTGTGGTGGGAAACGTCCGGAACGTTTAAGATTTACTTTAAAGTGTTTTTGAACTAAATTTTGAACTAAAGTAGTCGATTAATTTTTGTGTTTGTTTGACTTTATTGTTTACGAGGCTTTTGAGGCGGGAGTAGAACATGATTCACTTACGAAAAAAGTGACTGCGAGCCGATGTTTTGATAAGCTGGGAACATTGTTTGCTTTTCAAATAGCTACGAGTTTGGGTTGATTTAATTAGTCATCTGCGAGCCGATGCTTTTAATAATAACGAATATTCACTTTCGTCAATTGCAACAACTTGTTTCATCCCAAAATAACACATTGGACGCGAATTTAGAATGCATACACAAAAAACAAGCATCCAATTGTCCACTTTCATGTTTTTTGTTTTGCACACTTTGCACGCAAAGCAAGTGAAGACAATCGCCGAAATTGGATTGGCCATTTGGGGCACCGGGAAGAAGAGCAACATCACGACGCCAGAAATTAGTCTCTTTGCTTGTCACGCTTGCTTGCACGGCTTAAGTGACTTGAATTGTTTGTATCGACACTTTTTGTTTAACAGATTTGCTTACTATTCAAATGTAATTGGAGATGTTGGGCACACTTTTGATTGCTCATAAACAATGTGTCGCGCAAGCTGCCCATTTGGTCAATTCTGAAGGCCAATCAGCAATTTGTCTTTGGGAAATTTATGGCCGATCGGGATTTGCGGCTGATCTGCCTTATTTATGGGCTTTAATGCTGTTTTTTGAGGAACTTTGTGTTCCTAAAAGCTAGAAGCAACGCTCAAGTCCAGCTTATTTTTGGTCATTAATTTGTCTAAACAAGCCAATATTGAAAGTTGAAAATAAGCAATCAGAACTGACAGCCGCTCCTTGCACCGCGCAAACGAATCAGGTTTCTTTTCGGGAAGGATAATCCGTTTGCGGCCTGCTATAATACTCGAGTTTTTCTAATAATGGCCACACTTTTCTTGCACGCACTCAGGTTGCTCAACTTTTGCTTCCATTTACTTGATTAAAGGCTATGCAGAGAATTGTTGAAAGAGTTGTTGAAAGAGTTGCATTCTTCAAAAACAATTAGAAAGCAATCAGTTCTTTTTTGTTTATTGCTCATAAAAGTTCCAAAGTTTTAATGCCGTTTAAATCCACTTTTATGTCTGTTCCAAAGCGGAACTTTTCCAACTCTATTACGGAGATCGTAAACAGTCGCAACATCTTTATTAGCCTGTCGCCGTTGAGATGCAGTTGCCAAGTGTAATTAGCTGGTGATCAGATAATAATTACTAATTGCGTTTAGCGGGGATTATAGTTGGCAGTAGATATTGTACAGATGATCTGCTTGTGAACGTTTGTTTGGCTTTTCCTTAGTTCACATCTTGTTCACTTTCTCTCGTGCCGTTTCATCTTCTCTTTGTAAACGCAGTTAATTTTCGGTCAAATTTGCGCTTTAATCCTCTCCGATTTTGAGCATCAACCTAACAAGATTGCATTCGAATGCATCTGCCGACGTGTTTAGTTCAATTTAAAAAGTATCTTGACTGTTTTTATTGTAATTGTTGTTCGAAATGATCGTTTGATTCAAAATTTTACGGAAAGCATTAGCTCACAGATCCACTCAAACGCCATTGGAAGCGAATCAGACGCGATTGGATTTGAATGCGCAATTCAGCTATTGAGCGAAAATTGACTTTGTCCATTATCCTTTGCCGATGCGCGTTTTGTGCTCATGTCAGTGTGAATTTTTGTTAGCGTTGCTGGAGGCAAACGGGTTTTTACAGTTTTGTAGTTATTGAGCTACTTGAAAGGCTTGGAAGAGCGTTCAGTTCGAAAACTCCAACACAAGCAATTCGATACCAAAATTTGCATTTCCACACACGAGAGTTGATAATGGGCCGTTACGGCTTCGACAAGTGGACGACGCAGCCATTCATGCGCATGCCACTTGTCGCCGACCTTCCAGCTTCCGTTTTGGATGGTCGAACAATTGTTGCCATGTAGGGAAAACCGGATCTCGATGTTTTTCTAATATATTTCCAGGTTAAATTGGTCTTTAAGCACGATTATTGTACAACGATTGCATAACGTTTTAAAACAAACGATTATTATTTGCACAGTCACGCACCTTCCAAAATAACCTTTTAAATACCCGCACTCAGCGGATTCGATTACAAAAGAATGCGCAAAATCAATCAAGCTAATCGCTCGGTGCTAAAACACGCAATTACTCAAGCCGCTGCTCTTCGTCCCTTTGGCGCTTGAAAGAAAACCCCGCTTTGAACAATTTTTGTGGAATTTCGAGGTAAGATTCTGTCTTCAGCGGCCCTTGCTTTCCATCAACATTCTTGATCTGACTCGTTTCGGCACGAGCAAAAAGTGAGCGCCGCGGTGATTTACTTGATTTTATCTCGACAGTGATCACTTTGGCTGGGTTTCCAGTCCGGTGAAAGTTGTTTGTAGTGACCAATTGTTTCAATTGTTGTTTGCGACTCTTCTAATTTAATTTCTAATTCAATTTCGTTTGAACAATTGCGAGCGGAAATTCCCAAACTAAATTTAGCAATTATTTAAATTTGCTCGAGGCGACAAGGAACGCAGACTCCGAATGACCACTGCCTTTCGCCGCGCCATCAACGCAGCTATCCAGCGTTTATGTTCCTTGCCACTTGTCCTAATTTTGTTGAAGGCTGTCGGCGACTTGCCAAAAATTGGCCGGCATGGCCCCAAGTGCGCATGGTCTGTGGTTTTTGCTGGATTTCGCCGGAGGTTTGTGTCCGCAAAGCGTGTGTTCCAGTTTGTTGTTATTGTTTGAACTTCGGTTTTGAGTTATTAGGTTGTCGATTAAAACAGTTGAAACAATGCTTTCAAATATCACTTTTGTTAACATGCCTTAAATGAGTTAGTGTTAATTTAAGAAGCTGACTTGTTTTTAAATAGGTCATGTAAACAATAATGTTCTAACAATTAACAATTCTTTTTTAATTAACACGACAACTTTTATTGTTCATCTCGCGCAACACCAATTGTCACCATTTGCTGTTTCTTGATCGACCAGTGTCCAACAGAGAGATCGAAGAGTGGCGGAGTGATGAGGGTAAAATGCAAATACGTTTTTCTTTCTTGTTGCGATCGGCGTTGCGTTTGTGCCATCACATTTTCATTATTCAGGGGCTTTTTTGGCGAGACACTTTTTTATAAGCGCAACCTTGCAACAACAATGTAAGATTATTAGAATATTCATGATTGAATTCAATAAAGTCAGTTGACCATTCAAACCGAGTCCCTAATTAAATTCTCGTTATTCCTCACTAGCCTAAAGCCCGCAATGGCTATAATTCAAAACAATCATTTTAGTTGCGGCGGCTCGTTTTTTGGCCCATCTGCTTGCTCTCCGTTCCTTCCGCTTCGTGGACTTCACCATATTAATGCATTTGGGCGGTTTTCTACTCGAGGAGGTGTCAAGACTTAGTGTTTTGAGTTGAGGTTTATTGACTTTTGATTTTGAGTCAGAGAGATTTTATGGCTTTTTGAATTTTATTTTAACAAAGCAAGTCTTTTAGATCAAAATTCCTCAGACCCGTAAACAAAGACACACTTCATTAGATCTTTTTAAACCACCGAATTTTATCTCTGCGCGCACGCAAACACCTTTCCCGTGAGTTTTTTTCACGAACAAAGAGCTCGTTTGCTCTTGTCCAAGCTAGTAAAGCGCGGACTTTTGAGCGACCCTCTGTCCACTTTTTGTCCTCCGCGTTTGGCTTGCAAGCCGCAGCGACTAAGAGTAGCCAGCAAGCGCGCGGCTAATTTAGGCGCCGCTTTCCATTCACTCATTATTCACATTTGTGGTTTTTTTGGCAAGCGTTGAAGAGGATGTCCGGAACCATCATGCTTTGCCTAATCAACACTTTGCTCGAGATAAAAACGCCGAATTGTTTTTTAAAGAGTTTTCAGAGACCACTTTTTTAATTATTAGTTATTAGCATTGTTTTCGTGGTTTTAAAACGTTCTTTAAATACTTTTCAAAGTATTCGTGCTGATTGCTTATTTAATAGTTATTACAAAATGTCTTACGTGCTTTAATTGCTGTTTTTAGGTCGATGCGTTCGACCATCACGTTTATTTGGCTCCTGTTGGTCTATTCAACAACAGCGCAGGCCAACGAAGGTGAGTCGGTTTTATGCGTGAACAATAGGTTTTATTAGTGAATTTGGGCGAAAAATCAGTGTTCCGGTGCTTTTTTGTTTGCGGCGCGGTGCCGTTATTATTGTTTCCTGCATGTTCATTTCCTTTCATTGAAAGGGCGCGAAAATAATCGTCGATCTCTAATTGAGGTCCAAATGGCGACTTGTTTTGGTCACAGCATACATTTGTTGTTTGAGGACAAAAGAACAAATTGAAATTATTATTCTTTTTCATTTTTGTTGAAAGCGTGATTTCAAAACTCAAATTGTCAACACTCAAACATAAACCGGCTGTAATTCAATCCAATATCCGAAATGACCACCAACAAGTCGTGCATGGCCAACTCCGCATGAATACTATATTCGTTTTTAATGAACACTCTCCAGCCGATGGGCACTCCCTGCAATTGGCTGTCCATTCATTCAACAACAAGTGCCAATAAATGAGAATGGCCACCGTCTGCGAGAATAATCCGCCAAAAATGGCCACTTGCTTTATACGTAATGAATGGACGGATAATTGCGTGCAGTTGACTAGGGAGATAGAAAGTGGGATGAGAATGAAAGCAATTCAAATAGTTTAAAAGATTGCATAAAACTTACTTAAAGATGTTTCCAATCAACTTGCTATTTTTGAGTTAAACGAGATGACAAATAGCTTCATCACTTTGACGGGCAATAAATTTCGCTACCAGTTTGATTGCGCATGTTCCCATCAGTGAGATTTATGATCGCCTTATCATTTTTGTCTTTACGAGTTCAAATCTTATCAATGCAAGGTGCTTTAAAAAGTGCTTGATTGCTTGGTTGCTTGAGTCTTGTAGTAAACATCCAATGCAATTTGTTAATCCACTCTCGAAGAAGTTCCATTAAAAATTCGTACAGTTCATCCGCAAAAAAGAGAACACGCAATCCGCAACAAACTCAATTTGCAAGCGCCTCTCCGAAACAGGAAATCGACAAAAATGGCCACCGGAACACAGCAAAAGTTTATTAAAATGCCGAATGCAGTTTTTATTATGTTTTGTTGAAATGAGAAAAGAAACATCAAATTGAAACAAACAATTAAAAGAGTAATTAAAAGGCAATCTTTAGGTGAACCGCCAGTCATAAAAGAACATCCATTAGATGTTCTCGTTGTCAAGAACGATCCTGCCACACTTCGGTGCAATATATCCGGCGACAACGTACAAATTGTTTGGTACAAAGATAATCAGCCGGTAAATACTGGAAATGCTGCTCACAAACTGGTCTTGCCAAACGGTTCTTTGTTTCTACTTCGGGCAGATCATGATTTAGGCACTTATCACTGTACGGCAACTAACAGGTGAGTTTTATTGAACACAAGGTTTGTTTTAATTAAATTGCTTTACAGATTCGGCTCAGCAAGCAGTCAAAAAGCACAGGTTCGACAAGCTACGTTAAGAGATGAATTTCGAGTCCGGCCACACAATGTCAATGCTGTTTTGGGCAAATCAGCCGTTATGGAGTGCTCACCACCAAGAGGTTTTCCAGAACCAACAGTTATGTGGCGAAAAGACGAACATGAACTACCAAGAGATTCCGATCGCTTCAAAGTTCATCAGTCAGGCAATTTGGTCATTGAAGATGTAAGTTGCTTCTTTTTATGTGAACTGGAACATTAAATGATCTCTTAGGTTCAACGCTCAGATAGTGGTCTCTACACCTGTGTTGCTTGGAATATGGTTGGAGAGCGAGTTTCTGGCCCAGCTCGATTGTTTGTTTCGGAGAAGCCGAGTTTTTTGGTATGTTTTTCAAGTTTTGATTAACAACTATTGTTTGTTTAGGTTGAACCAAAAGACACTGTTGCTGAAGTAAACTCATCTGTTTTGTTTGATTGCCGTGTAAGTGGTGAGCCTCAGCCAACTGTTTCATGGAAAAAGCGCAATTGTGTTCCTGTTGATGAATATTCGAAATGCTCAGACAATATGCCCATTGGACGTGCTTACATTACAGACGACAGTCGAGGGTTGAGAATTGACAGGTTTGTTTCTTTTGTTTATTACAATACTTATTTATTTATAGAGTGCAAGCCGGAGATGAGGGAGAGTATGTCTGTACGGCAAAAGTATGTTTTATAATCTGTATCAATATTGTTTTGTTTTTAGAATGGCGCCGGCGAGATCGAATCATCAGCAAAGTTACGTGTCAATTCACCTCCGATGATTGTCCGAGCTCCTGCTGATGTGACCGCATCAATTGGTCAGCGAGTTGTTTTCAATTGTGAAGCTGGTGGAAGACCGAGGTTTGTTTTCGACTGATTGTTTCTGGCAATAATTTGATTAACATTGCTTTATTTATAGACCTGGCGTGTTTTGGTCAAAAGAAGGAGATCCACTGTTTACGTTTATGTCAGGTCATCGTTCGGCAGATCATAGAATTGAAGCTACAGAAGCCGGATCTTTAATTATCAATTCAGTGAAAGTAACCGACAAGGCTGTTTACGTTTGTGCTGCTGTCAATTCTGCTGGATCTGCACTAAAGAAAGCCTCGTTGAACATTGAAGTTGACGGTTGGTTCTAACACATTTCACAGAAATTTTACACACTCAATCAATTAGCAATTCCACTCATAAGTTTTTGCAAAACGTACAAACAGTCGCTTTTAACGACTATTATTAACACAAAAAAGCTTCCATTTCTGACCGCATATTCATCATTTTTCGTAGAGTTGAACTCGACTCACAGCACTGACCAAAAACCGCTGCGTGTAAACGAAATGTTTAGAATGAAAAATTGATGATGAGGATTAGAAAAAGGAAGGAAGCGCTGTTTGTGGACTAGCTTCTTCGAGTTTATCTTTGTTTTGTGCTTTAAACAAATAAGGATGAGTTTAACTCACATTTAAATCTCATGGAAACATCCTGTCCATCTGCCAACATCTGTTTCAATTGCCGTGCATAAGAATTTAATTGCTCGCGCTTTCCCATTTCACAGGTATTCATTATCCGATAATTAGTTGTTTGGCTAGTTTTTTGGAGGCGTTTGAAGCTAGTTTGCTGTTGAAATGCAGTTGAATTTGTTGTCTTCAAGAATCTTGTTTGCTTGCAGACTTTTTAGTTGCGCACAGTTAATTGGCAAATTTTTGCACTTGAAATTTCACGCAACTGACTTCTCGTTTAATTTGGCTATTTTGGCGTTAAAGATTTGTTGAATTGATATGCTAAGTAGACTTCTAAAAGTGCTTCAGAGTGTTTCAAGATATTATTTTTGAACAGCTTTTTGCAACAACTGTTTTGACCCACTTTTAGCACCTCTCTCGTCTGTTTATTTCCTGTGCCCATTAGTTTTTGTCCACATGCGTTGCGCAACATCCATCCTTATGCTTTTGAGTAGAAGACAGCCGCTTGATTTGCGTATGCATTTCGCCGGACGCAAAATTTATTGCCCAACTTGGCTTTTCCTTCTTTTGTAATTTCTTGATGTCGAGACGCTGATCACTTTTTATGAATGGACGTTTTGACTCAAGTTTTGATTCAAAGGTTAAATACTTCTTGAAAAGATCAAACAAAATTTATAAAGTCCTTGTGATGGCAACGGCGCGCCTCATCAATTTGAGGTGAAGGAACGGGCATCTGCTGCTCTTATTTGACTGATCTTCCGACATGTAGCCGTAATTTATATTGCACGCTGTTGGATCCGCGCATTGGCTAGTTCATGGCAGTCCTTTAGCATGAAAACATAAATTCTGAACATAAATTCCAAACAGAATTCTGATTTGGCCAGCGGACTTGAGCATATCTTGATATAGCTTTGAGTAATTGCAGTCCACTTTCTCGTTTTTTGTTTGCGCTCAAATACAAATTTGCTCTTTGACAAGCATTCCGTTTTTGGCTTTTCTTGTTTACCTAACCGTCTTTTGCTCTTCGTCTCAAAATTCTCATCACTTTACTTGCCCTTTGTTGGGACGCGCTTCTTTGCAAAATTTGAATGCGCGATGAAAAGCGACGTCAATCATCTGCGTTGAATAAATTGCAGTTACCCCCAAGGGGAGTGAGTGTCTCATAATTTGAGTTTAGGCGTTAACTGATTGCCGACTCTGATTAGGTCTTTAAATTTTGGCATCAAATTGAGTGGGATTAAGTTGTGATTGTTTTGGAGTTCTTTCTTATTCTAAAACTTGTAATTTAAAAACTTTAACAACACACAAGCGCTAATCCAACACAAATTTTGCGTGAAACCCGCTGGTCACTCGCGGTGGCCAAAAATTCGTCCATTTGTTTATTTTTTCGCCAATTGTTCATCCTACATTTTCACGTTGGACGCTTGCGGTCAGCATCAAAGGTTTTTGTAGAGAAATTCAATCTTTCACTTCAGCCTTTCAATTCTGATTTTTGTCTTAATTTCAAATCTCTGCAACGACAAACAATGCTTGAAAGTTTGAAAGCGAGACGGAATTGCATTTTTGATTACTTTTTTCTATTTCGGACCACAAATCCATGCATTAGTAATTTGCGCATTCTTACCCAACCAGCCTAACCGCCTAATTGCGTCTCCTTTTCCCATGATTGTTAGCACTTGCATTTGGCGCTTATTTAGACATCATATTTCATACATGTGGATTTACGGTACATTCATGCGCATTCAAATTTGACCTGTCCACTTTGCACATGTTTCGCGAAAAACAAAGCCGTCGGTGGTGTCCAATTGAAATCCAACGCTAAAGCAGATTTGGCGGATTTACCGATTTGCTGGATTGTCCATGTGCGCGGCCTTTGTCTTTGTGAACTGAGCTGTTTGGAAGGTTTTGGACTGGTCAGTGCGCCAAATCGTTTGACTAGTTTGATTATTTTTAAACACCCTTTTAAGTATTGTTTTTAACTCTTTTAAACACTGCTCTTGAAAGCAATAATTTATTTGCAGCCGGTCAATCAAACATGCCAAACATACGCCGAAACAATTGATGCTCGAATTTGGCCAATTGATTTGCGCTTAATCCACCGTACGCAAATTGGAACCGGTTCAAAAGCCGCTCCCTAATTTGCCACATGATTTGCGTCGCATTTGATTTTTGTGGAATTGGATCTTTTTCAGACTGCAAGCAACATGTGTTTATTTGCTGTAGCAATTTGAAATTTAAATTATTCAGGCTCGAATTTCACGTTTTGTTCTCTACCGCTTTACCTTTTGACTAATCGCCTTTTCCATTCAATTGTGACCAATTGAGCGCCATTATTCATTGTCCCAAACATGGACGACGGCTTAAATTGGCTTGTCCCTACACGAGCCGTATTGTTTTTGACGAAATTGGCTGCTCGTGTTCTGAGCGCTGCATGAGTTATGCGTTTTGGATTGGCGCTTGTTTCGGGTTTCGGGTCAGGTTGACTGTTTCTGATGTTTCTTGAATATTGCTGAACGTGATCATTTCTCACAGGCAATTTGCTTCCGTTTTTGGAATGCCTTTGAGTCATCTTTACTTGTTTGCAACAAGGATTAGTTTTGTGGACACAATCAATATGTAACGATCGAATATGCCAAAGCGTGTTTGACTCGAAGCTATTCGACTGATTTTTGTACAAACAATATGATTGAACACTTTTGACTTTTGAGTTTTGGCATTTTCACATTGAGCGGTTTCCTTTTTGGGAGCAAGCCAAAACAAACACGTCTTCGGCATGCAATTTGATCTATTGGTTTTCGGGGGCGCTCGATCGCTTTGATCCGCTGTTGCGTTTGATTTTCCGCATTTGCTTGTTGAACCTCGGGCTGTGATTTATAGTCGGTTTGGCGAAGGGTCATTCTCGACTGCTAGCTTCAAGGAGTTTCCCATATTCTGCTAAACTTCCACTTATTTCTTGAAAACTCACATCAAACACTTTGATTAAACATGCTAGGTGAGTTTCTCTTTAATTGCTTTTAAAACTGCTTTGAAGTTGTTGCCAAAATAACAAATATTTGTACGGCAAGTTTAGCCGCGCAAATCCACTGTTTGCGCTGAGAAAGCAAAGCTGGCGACACAAGCGAGCACCGTTCACGAACTTATTCATAGGAATTTTAACACTTCCATTTGGATGTCTATTTTTAAGCAACTGCACAGAACATAAAAACTTTACACTCATTCGCAGTGCCATATGAGCTGGAAAGTTTGTCCCAAAAAAATGACCAGCACATCTTTACTCTCATAATTAGGTTGGCTTCCGTTTTTGCAAGATGATTAGTTTGTTTGGGAGGAGAGCGGAAGAAGTCTGTTTATTAAACAGATGAGTTTTCTTGGACGCTTTTTGTCATCGAAACATTTGGTTAATTAATTGTGAGAAAAAGTTTCTCGAGTTGTTTTGTGCAACAGCGCTTGGCGCCTCTTTTCAAATTCAAAACTGTAAATGCTCGAACGCACTCTTTTTGCATATGTCTTCTTAGCTTTGCGCGTTTGAATGTCATAAAGAATAGAAGATACTTTCGGAGTTTTAAACTAGTTTACACTTTTTATTACAAACGAAAGACAGTGCGCAAAACAAACTAAGAATGTAATCCCGACCTTCTGCCGATCATATTCGAATAGTTACCTCCAAGGTGGGCGACAAATTGCCGACTCCACGACCAATGGAGAGGTTTATTGCCCCGAGTGGGTGTCAATTAGCAAGGTTGCCGAAGATCCGTATCTTCGAGCGTCCTCTGCCATGTTCGTTGCAGATGCAAATTCCGCTTGATCGCGCTATGGCAGGTGTCGGCACTTTGTGGATGAGGAGACAAAGTAGTGCCGAATAAGTGTTGAACATATTGAGTAGTTTTTATACTTAACTGTTTCGATGTCAATATTTGTTTGTTAGCTACAACGATCTCGAAAACAAAGCAATTACTCTAATTCCTGTCGTTTGCACAAAAAACCTTAATGCGCAATTGGTCATCTGCGGGCGATTCCCACGAAACCGTTATTCAGCGGTGCCGAAGCAAAGGGCCATTAAAATTTGGGTGGAGGGGAAAGGTAGCCGATCAATAGAGGCTCATAAAATCGCTGCGGCGCCTGATTTTAGAGCGCTTCCGTCGAGTTGTTTTTTATGGGCTTCATCCACTCACGAACCAATCTTGATCCGAACGACCTGCCGCTGCCTTATTGCTTCGTCTATTCCGAATTGCCGTTTTATTGAATTGGAGCTTTACTTCTTTGAACTATCAAGAACCGAGCTTTAAACTATCAAAAACAACTCGAAACAATTTGAAAACAAACGAATAAGTTTTGCAAAGATTGTCATCACTGATCTCTTTCTCAAACGCTTAGCTTGTTGACTCATCTCACTGTTTGCCTTTTCAATTTCCTTTTATGGCCGCTTCATGCGTTCTTTCGGTCTAGGCGGGTTAGTCATCTAAAGCGCGGGATCGTCGGAGACAATCCTTTCTGTGAGGAAGCAGGCAATCAATTAGGTTTATGTCTACCTGTTTACGTGCAATTCCTTTCTCTAAAATTCCTCCATTATAATAGAATTCTTTTCCCACGGATTCGTCGCTTGATTGCGCTCACAATTGGTGAGTCGGCATTCGTTTTGCTTCTAACATAATTGTTTTGTCCTTCGCAGTTTCGACGATCCAAATGATCCTCTCGTGATTTAAAGTAAGCTTTGTGAAACTTAAAAGTGTTTTTAATCTCAATAGCGCAAAGCCATCGAAACTGTTTGCGCGACAACTTTGTGTGGCTTCTTGGCTCAATTCGTCGGTTTCAATTTAAACTATCCCGCTAAAGCCAATAGCCAAACAGTCTCATAATCGAGCCACTTCAGTTTGTTGAAGAAACGATTAAGGGTGACTGTAAAAACTTTTGAATTCGACCAGTTCAAATCAGTAGACAGGTTGGCAGCTTGTGGGTTGGCCACTGAGTGTCGGCATGGCATTGATCCTCAGACTCTTGAATGGTTGCTTTGCATTGAGCCGCATGTGCAAATATTGAGGGCGATTTGCAGATGGGCATGATTGGGGTTTGCGCGCAATCGACTCGGATTTCGGCGCTTATGTCGGCGGTTTTTCCAGTCGAAGGGTTTTAGATTGTTTTGCAGTTTAGGACACAGCTACTCTTTTCACATTAATGTTCGAGTGCTTTTAAAACGTAATCAGCGGTCCCGGTTAGCTTACGTGGTTAAACATTCAACTGACAATCCGTTGTCAGGCAGGCGCGCAAATTGAATGACCGGGCAATTTTTACTCAAATTTAAGCTTTGGTGTGAAGACTAATTGTGAGTTCGTGGATTTGAATGTGTTTATTGGAGATTAGCGCTTATGAAACGCTCTTCCAAAATTATTAGTCCAGTGCGCAGCGGAATTTGCGAAAATCTAGCAATTCCGCGCTCGTCCCTGCATTGAATTGGCCACTTATGTTCGGGTGTTTAGCGCACAAAATCGGCGACTTATTGTTTCTCGTGGCTGACGTGCTTATTAAATTTGATCTAGTTTGTTGAGTCTTTGAATCAAATTGATAACGTTGATTCAAACAATCACTTAAAACGCTTACTGTTTTGAGTGATTGCCTAGAAAGCGTTCTTGTTGACGCATGCAATTGACAAGTTGTTCTAGTAAGTGGCGCCAAGAATGAAGTTCATCCTATTGAATACTCAACACGACGCAATGTGTCCTTTTGGCGAGTGCACTCAAGTTATCCAATTGATGTTGCGTGAGTTGGCGCTTGGACCTGTGCTACTTCTCTCGTTTTGATTATACAGTCAACTTAGTTTGCTACTCGTTCCAAACATTTGAATTAACTCACAACATCTAGCTAATTCACACGCGCTTTTTGCATTCAATTGAATTGCAAAAAGACAATGCAAATCAGTTTTTTCTGTCAACAAATAGCTAGCCGTGATTTGATTAGATGAGAAAGCTTTTGTTTGGCCAAACTCGTATTTGCGGCAGCGTCCATTTGTGCTCCATAAACTTGTTACTTGCGCATGAAATTCAAGCTTGGTTTGCAACTTTTTCATTCCAGGGTGGAATCTAAATTCTTTAAATTCCTTCAAACTGTGCAGTTTGATGTTTTTGTAAGCAAACTTATCACAACTTCTTATTTTGGCTATTTGCTAGGGTGATTTGCTTGACCGCGCCAACTCGCTCGTTTGAAATAATCCTGTGAACAAATAAGAGGCGCCACATATTTTTTCTCAATCAATACTCGAGTAGTCGAGGCTTTTCTGGTTTCATTTTGTGATAGTGAATCCAAACAACTTTTGGATCAAGATGTCTAATTGAATATATCAAATTCCCATGCTAATATGTGTCCATTGATTTGAACTTGTCATACGAATTGACGAGTCATTCTTGATTTGGGTGACAATTAGACTTGATTAGAGGCATGTTTGTTATTTGATCGGAAAGCACGCAACTTTGAATTAATTGTAGAAACACTGACCGACTCCGCTTTATCTAAACAAAAATCAGTCAATCGGTGATACCTCAAAAGACAAGTTCATAAAGCCGCTTTTTAGCGGATAGGTGGCAAGTCGGTGTTGTTTGTGGCGGCACTACCAACCAAAACATGATTTGTGGCCCCGGCGGCCCACAATGACCGGCGTCGATCAATCAGTCTAAAAAGATCCGCACATAAACTTGTAGAGTGGACATATGTTTTGAGCGCGTTCCTCCGACACAAATAACCACTCTTCAACTCAAATCATTTTCGTCCTTTGCAAATTTTACGAGTTTTTTGCGAAAGACCTTTTTGATGAGTTAACTAGTCAATTATGCTGATTAGTTGAGTAAAACTCCTGTCGTCAACTTCTATGTTTTGTTTGGTTAATCGGAGTTGATTGATTTAATGACTTTTGTTGAGTTCTCGACAAGCTCATTTATTCACATCAAAGCTTAAGTTTTGTCTCCTTCTTGCAGCATTTGAAATTCAGCCAAAAAGTGACCGTAACACAAGAAACGTCCACTTCTTTTGTGTACACGAAAACTTTCTGCCTTTCTATTGTTCTCAACACAGTAAAATGCGCCTTTCCTTGTTTGAATTCCACATTTGCGTTTCTTTTTGTTGCCAACTATAGCTCTTCGTCTCACTAATTTTTTCGACGTTTCGGCGTGATTCTTTTTCGCAATTCATTTGTGATCATTTTAGACTGAACGCTTCGTTTGAATATGATTGAATCAAAATAGAGTTGAAAAGCTAGCAAGTTTAATTGTTAAAAATGGTATTCGGAACTGTGTTGAGTTTGACAACTACACTTTCTCTTTCTTGTATTTATAATCCGGAACAATGCAACAACGGAAGTATGTTTTTGAGTGGAATTGACAATTGTTTAAATTAGTTAGAAACAAACAACAAAACAAACTTTTATTCAAGTTGATAGCATTTAATTACTTTTAGCCTCACAAGCAAATCCACCGCCGTTGATTGCATACGGACCTTCGGCTCAAACACTTCTGGTTCACGACATTGCTATTTTGCCTTGTTTGGTGAAAGGCGAAGATCATCCGAACATAACTTGGTATCATAACAGCGAGAAAGTCTACGAAAACTCTCGAATAACACTATCTCCGACTGGAACGTTGCGAATAGCTGAATTGAAGTGAGTTTAATCTGTTTTCGGCTTTACAATAATTTGGACAAACAATTTAACGTTTGCATTTGAATACAGAACTTCTAAACACGACTTCTATCTTTGAACAGTTCAGAAAATCAAGAAAGCAACGTCAGTTGTTAAATCGGTTTAAAGGTTTCAATCGCCCGCGCTCGTCTTTGGCCTTCGTCAATTATGTGCTTTTATTAAACAGAAAAGCATTACACCTAATGTAGTGCTATGTGTGGGGCCAAATTCATGGCGGTGCATTAGTGTTGATAGGCTGCCGAGTGCTCTATCTCGGTTGATCTCCACACTTTAGTCTAAAACACTTTTAAATATTCAACAACTTCTTTGGCCTGTTTAACATATTGTTTGCAGAAAAACCGACTCTGGCGACTACATCTGTCAAGTTGAATCTACACTGGGAACAGATAAATGGTCCGCTCATTTGCAAGTAGAAGGTAATAACTGTTAGAACTTAACACAGTTTAGCATTTTGTAATTCAGAGCACAACAATCCGTCGGCCGTGTTTGATAGAATGCCAGATAAAGCTGCTCTGCCAACAGCGCCATCAAAGCCCAGGACGAGGCTACTCAAGAATGGTGCTATTGAACTCGAATGGAACGCGCCAGATCATATTGGAGAATCGCCCATCACTCACTATACTGTAAGATATTGGAGTGCTATCAGCGAAAATCCATCGGTATGTTTAATTTTTCAATTCAATAATAAAGACACGTTTTTAGACTTGGACAACCGTTACGGACAAGATTACTACCACTTCATATGTTCTGCAGCAACCAAAGTCCGGTGCTACCTACTTCTTCGTCATTCGTGCCAATAATGCACGTGGATCCGGCGAGCCTTCTGCAGTCACGCACATCACCTATTCAAACACTGCTTCAAATGAGGACTTCCGATCAGATGCTCAACCAGCGAGTGGAAACAGAAACGTTAAGTTGAACTCTGTTTATTCCATCAACACAACTTCTGCGCTCTTGACGTGGACAAACCCAGAGAGCTTGCACAATGACGGATTCTACTTAACATGGCGTGGACCTCCTTTAGCGAGTGGTGAAACAATTGTGAACATTACTGATTCAAAGTCGACATCGGCAATCATTGAAGGCCTTCGATCATTTTCATCTTATGACTTTTTCCTCATTCCGTACAAACGCCAAAACAACTTGAGTCCGTCGAACTCAATGGAACTTCTGACTCCTGAAGGAACTCCATCACCTCCGCGCAATGTTTTTGCACGAATGGAGAATTTGACATCAGGTAGGACTCAGTTAATTAACAGTTAAGTGACATTTAATTTCAGTTATGATCGCGTTCTCGCCACCGGACACTAACGAAGTAAATGGAGTTCTAAGAGGCTTCGACATTCGTTTTGTTGACAACAGTTCAAGTTACGAGAACACCATTCGAACAAAAGCAAATGCACGAAGCATCACTCTAAAGAATATGAGGCCAGGCAATGCTTATCAAGCTCACATTGCTGCATTTAACGGAGCCGGACGTTCAGACTTTGTCAGCACCGAACTGTTCACAATGAGTATGTTGAATTTGCAAGTTCGAAATAACTTAAGTAACTTTTAGATGAGGCAACTCTGAAACGACATCAAGAATTGTACGGCGACACCCGACATGGAATTGCTCCAATATTTTGGCTCGGACTTGCTGGTGGCATTTTAACTCTGCTCTTCTTCTTGTTAATTGCGTTCTTCTACTGCAAACGCTGGAAAGGACAAAAGAAAACTATTCGTGCTCGCAACTGTCCTCCGTGTGATGACTTTGCTAACATCAAGATCAATGATGGATCAGTTGCTGCTGGACGATCAGAAGAGTATTGGCCCGAAACTGCAATGCCATTTCATATTCCGCCTAATCAAATGCAGCAGAATCACGGTAATTCTTTTGAACTCAAACAAACTTTATTCATTCGATTTAGTGCATCATCAAATGCCTATGTCTACAAATCCTCGAACTCCGCCGCCTCATCATCAATATTATGCTCAACACAGTTGCTGTGCCGCTGCCGCTCAAAACCAAATGATTATGAATGCGTACGGAACGGCGCTTCGACATCAACATTACAGGTAAATAGTTTTAAAATTGCAATATTCAAAAAGCAATTTAGTGGTCCGTACATGTCATCAACTTCAACTTTGAACAGAGGCAATTGCGAAGAAGGCCACCAGTATCACTATGCAATGTTGCCAACTCTCCAGCACAGTCACAACTATCCAATGGCAAATACTTTGTTGGCCTACGAAGATGATCCGTCTCCATACGCAAGCACTACGATCACATCAAATGGCTACGGGCCACCGGTTCCTCCTGCAAATCCCGTGCCTCCAATTCCAGCCATGTTTGCTCTACCGCATCAACACAATGGTCACTTTATGAACGGAAGCACAAACTCAATTCGAAGACATGCATCTGGAGGGCGCAGAACTCCACGCACAAATCCTCACTTATTTGCAGCCTCTTCTCAGGATCGACAAGTTCCAGCTCCTGCACCTTCAAGCAACGGGGATGTGCATCGTAGTGGAGAAGCAGAGTTGGCAAAGATTTTATCTCAAGTCCGGCCTCCGTTGACTTACGACTCAGTTACAGACGATTTGTCAGTTCCAAACTTTGGAGACAACGGAGAAGTTGATGAAAGGCAATTGTCGAATCGGGTTTTGAATTCAAGAAGTCCGCCGAGAACAACAAGAAACGGTAAGCAATTTTAATCAATCAATCAAATACTTTGAATGTTTTAGGCATGACAGACGAATCAGAAGAAAGAAATCTGCTGAACACCTAACCTTTTCCAACAACTTGCATAGCCAATTCAACAATCAACATACTGGTCAACTCCAAAAGCGGGTCTTCTCATCCCTTCTCAAACTCAAAATAGTCTACTTCTTCTGTTAAGTGTTGTGACGTCTTTTTAACTCTCCACAAAACTCATTGTGATAGATTCTCATTTTTTGTTTTTTCTGTTTTTGTTTGTCTGCTCAATGCTTCTTTTTTGCTAACTAGTTGTTTTCACTTTCTTTAAAGCTCTGTTGAGGCTCTTTGAAGCTTGTTTCTTAAATGAGCACGTTTGTTTGCAGTCCTTTTACAATCTGTCGGTGCAATTACAGGTCTATCACACAAATTTGTTTCTAATACAAATCTATTTGTACATAACATCTGTTCTTGAATTAAAAGATATATTTACGTAATAAATTGTGATTATTTTGAGAACATTCAAAGTTATTCAAGATGATTAAAAAGGGCTTCTGTTTCAATTACAAGTTGAGGTTGGCAAATTGCAAATGGCATCAGTCTGTTAGGCAATTTACACAGCATTTGTTTGTACATTTCATTTTTGCAAAACATCAAAGAACGACGTATGGCGAACAATGTTAAATTTGAAAGAGATTCCGGACTTCTAAACAAATTGAGTTAAGCGTTTTAACGAGGTTAAGTACTTACCGCATATTAAAACGATAAACCACTTGCATTAGACTTGTATCTTCAGCGCAAACTGTCAAAATCCCGGTATTTTCATCCATGTGCAGACCGTTAGCTTCGTGAAAGCAATAAACTTGCAAGCACTTCGTGACTTTGAAGCTTAGTGTTTCGACATTAAAGATTATTAGAGAGACTTGATTTGTTGATGAGTTTGTTTTCAACATGTAACAAGATTGATCAATCCAAAAATAATTGATAATCTAAACAGACAAGTATAATCTTTTAAAGTCGTTGTGACAACATACCGATTTTCGCCAATCTCCTTCAGACGGGCCTTCTATTTCGCCTACCAAATGTCTTCTTGCTTGTTGTTGACCTGGCACTAATGTATGTTCTAAAAGTTGCACTACGCTTCTTCTGAATGCAAAAGGAGGTTGAAAAGCATTCGGAATGTTGGGATTGTTTCGAACGGTCAAGATCAGTTCTTGGAACTTGTTGCCGTTTAAACGACGAATTTTCTCCGGATGAATAAATGAAATAGACGGTCGATCAACAACAAGACGATGATCTTCTACTCGGCCAATCCACAAATTATGATCAAGTGTCGTGGGAAGCATAGATACCAAAACAAAAGCATGTTGGTTTGCGGAGTCAACAATAGTTTCTCGATAATGTTCATTGATTGTTTCAGATCCAATTGATTTGCATTCATTTGCGACAAGGTCCAATTGACATAGGTGGACAGTAAAGGATTCGCTATATTCTAAGATAAAAAGGAGAAGGTACAAATCAAGAACGACCAAATGGCGTTTTATAACATCTTCGTCTTCGAAAAAAGCATTATTAACGGGAATGTGTCTAAAACAGTAATAGTATTGTTTAGAGGAAGCTTGTTTTAAATACCTCCTTTTTCCGTGAAAGTTGTCAAGTAAAGCAATTTGGTTGTGCTTAACGTCATAATAGTCCATACTTATTGCATATCGTGAATTCATTAGTTGAAACTTGTCGATGTTCATTGCCACGGAGATGACATTCTTGTATTTGCCATATTCTTCCGCCGTTTTCTTCAACAAATCCCACTGATTCGGTCCAAACCAACATTCTTGTTCACAATTCTCGTCCTCAAAGTATCTTTTCACTGTTTCATAGTCCATTTCAATAACGTTGAATTCACGAGATATTTGAGCTGCTGTTTCAAAGTCTGTTTTAGCAGTATCAAAGTCACGGCACATTTGAATTAACACTTCTTCTCGTGGCAAACCTTGTCGGAAATAATTGTTGATGCGAACTCGTATATTCTTTTCGCCTCTCTTTACAGCACTTTCATATTCGTCGTCACGTTCATTTCCGTCCATTCTGCAAAATAAGAAATGAGTATTTTTAATTTAAATAATAACAAAAACAACTCTAAATTTTAAAGTTGCCAAAAACATGTGCGCTCTTTTATTTTAGTTCTTGCAGGCAAATGAAAAAATGTCAAACGTCGACAAAAAACATTGAATGACTTTTTGATTGTTTGAGTATTGTAGTTGAATTTCGAACATTCATTCTCTCGTGCAAAACAAACATAGTCGCGCACGCCTCACGAACTTTCATTTAGGTGACCAATACAAATGAGCGCGATACCTAAAATGGACACATCTCTTTGTGTTTACTCAAATCCTAGTATTTGACTGTTGAGATTGTTGTTCTTGTAAAAACATTTTGATATTCTTCTTCAATAAACACATTTAAATGAAAGAAAACAACTTCTTTGTACTTATTGCGTTTTTGCTTGTAAGTTTGAGAGTTCAAACTAGTAATTATTTAGTGTACATTTAGTTAAATTCGCTAGAAGCGAAATGCCCAGAAGATCCGTGCGAGTCTGGAACATCGTGTGACTACAACACTGGCCTTTGCCAACGTTTTCGAATTCCGGACGGGTTTCAACTGTTTGATAACTGGAACAAATGCGAATATGTCAAATGTCCTCCAGGATTTCATTGTGACGGAACAAGTGGAGTTTGTGCTCGCAAGTCTTCACGAGTTCAGCTTGCAGTTGACTACTGTGACGGAATTGAGTGTCCACCCGATTTCACTTGTGTAACTGGTCGTTGTGTGAAAGGCTTAAATCAAGTAGCCAGCAGTCTATGCAAAGACATCAGTTGCCCCAGAGGCTATGTTTGCTCCACGCCGGAAGGTATTTGTCGCAAACAAGCCCATTCTGATATTCCAAACTCGGAACAAATACACGAAGATGATCCCCAAATGGATAAAGGTAAACAACGTTTGAAAAGTCTAAAAATAAGCAAAGATGTTTAAAGTTGAAAAGCTCAAACAATTGTTTTTAGTTGCATCTGTCGACGTAAAATGTCCGCCAAACAGTCATTTCCAAGCTTGCGGTTCTCCTTGTACCTTTACATGCACCGAAGTCCAGCCACCTTGTAAACAAAATGAGCACGAATGTGTAAAAACTTGCTCCTGTGACGACGGCTATGTTCAAGCAAGCACGTTGAATACAACTTGCGTGAAAGCTCAAGAATGCATTCGAATTGCCAACGACGATGCTTATAACTGCGAAGGATTAAAATGCAGCCAAGACATGAAGTGCTTGAACGGCCACTGCAACCCTTCTAATTGCCCTCAAATTATGAAACCGGCTATCAACGCTCAATGCAACAAAATCATAGTTGTGCGCGACAGGCGAAATTGCATTGTTCTGATCAACCAATGTGATCTATATACTCGGCGATGATTATCTCACAAGTGATGCAATTTGTTTTCACTTAAAATTCGTTCATGTCATCCAACGCTTATTTTCGTGCTTGATTGTGTAATAAATTGTTTTCTTAATGTTGCTGTGAAAAGTTTACAAATTAGCGACTAGAACTTTCAAAGTCGCAAACTTTGATCAAGAAAAGTCCATACACCCTGTTTTCTCACTAAATGAATCATCCACACAAACACTACACGTTCTCAAGTTTTCGGAAGTACAAAGTACCTTCATCTTTCAAACTTTGTTCCTGCACACTTATCAATTTTGAACCCCGACATAAATAAAAAGATTCGATTTCATTCAAAAAACCGAAAAAACTTTGTTTTGCAGCGCCAAATCGATACTGGCAGACGGATTTTCTTCCTTGCGATTTTTGTTCGTGCAGCCACCAGTTAGTTGCCCCTGACGTCACGTTGATTCGTCCTTCAGCAAAAAAGACAAAAAGGGTATTTCCGTTCTGCTTTCTTCTCTTGTTTTTCCCCAACGGCCAATGCTCAACGGAGATTTTTGGCGGAAGAGGAAAAGCTCAAACGATTTGCTCATTTCATTCAAACTTCATTTTCTGATTCACGCTTTCGGAGCGCTTGTTGGTAAGCTTCACAGAACATGTGATTTGTTTCTTCGTTGAGGTTTTGAAAGAACAAATCAATAAAGCTTAATTTTAGCGTTTTGTTTGAATTCCACACAATTAGTCATTTTCGAACAAGCATTTCAAAAACACATTAAATGTGTCATTTTCAATTAGCATTGTTTTGAACGCTTTAGACTTTGTGATTTGTTTGCTCAAAAGCGTCAACAAACAAACTTTATTTGTTTATCGATTAATTTCAGTTACCGCTAATTAAAATATGAATGGATCTTCTGCATCGCCTTGTCGTAAAAACCCGAAATTAATAGTTGGTCCACGTTTATCAGTTCAAAGAGATGCTGTCTTCTTGTTGCTGAAACAGGTTAATTAGCAACTAATTACAGTGTTTAATGTTTGTTTAGCTGTCTGCCGAAAACTGGGCTCATTTTGATGCATATCGCTCAAAGTCAGTTTATTATGACCGGATAGCGGAATGTTGCACTGAAATTAGTAGTTCGACAGCATTGATCAGCGGTATTCCTTTAATGAAATCTATGTTCACTGTTTGTTTGTTTAGAACTTGTACAAAAGATCCAAAAGACTGCTCAAAAATGTGACTTCGACGAAAAAACTCCAGGAAATGGATATAGGTCATTAATCTGTGTTTGCGATATGGTTCTACTACATCTGGTTTCTACGCTCAAGAAATGCTCGGAAACAAGAGGGAGTTTAATGTTCAGATCAACAACGATCTGCAAAGAGTTAGAGAACTATGTCGCTATTTTTCGTTTTCTTATTCTGGCCTTTCAACAGACAGTTTTGATGATCGAGTCTTTGGACGAAGGCTCTTTGTTTCCGTCACTTGAAGGCGACTACTCACTTCATGACGGATTTTTCAAAGGAATTGAAAGCTTGGATGCATCTTGCTTTTACGGACGATCGTTTGGGTTTCAAGTAAGTTTTGAATTCAAACGCAATTTGTATATTTGATGTTTAGTTTGTGCCATCTGTGACTCTTATCTTCAACGTGATCGGCATTGTTTTGGCCACTTACAGTCTTTCTTGGGGAAATCGTTCATCCGCTTTCGGCTCTCTACTAAATTCGGGTCGCTATTTATTGAATCCAGAACAACGTGCCAAGCAAATCATTAAAGTTACTAGAGAAGCAGATATAGAATTTTGTCGCGGGTTTTGGAACTTGTCAGAAATACCTCCGCCAAGACTTTTTTGTCCAGCACTGGAAATCTACCAAATTTGTCACGTCCCAATGTGCGGCACTTTAACTTTGGAATCAAAAACACCAGGCACACTAATTCCAATTCCTGAACCAAATGTTCACGGCCCGCCCGCTCCGATCCAGATCCGAATCTTGTCAGCAAAACATAGAGAAGGACTTGTAAGTTAACATTCAAACAACTTTACTAGAACAACTTTGCTCTAATTTCATCAATTTAGTCGACAAAAAGCAAAGTTGAACCATTGTCGCCTAACCTCTTGATTCACTGTCACGGAGGTGGTTATGTTGCAACAACTTCCAAGTCGCACGAAACTTATCTGAGAATGTGGGCTAAGTACATTGACTGTCCGATTGTTTCAATTGACTATTCGTTGTCGCCCGAATTTCCATTTCCTAGACCGACTGAAGAAGTTTTGTACGCATATGCCTGGATTTTGCAGAATCCACAAAAACTGGGATGGTCTGGACAAAAGGTTATTCTGGTTGGAGACTCGGCTGGCGGAAACCTTGTTGTTTCGTTGACTTTGAGACTAATTGAGTTAAATGCAGCGCGGTTGCCCGACGGATTGATTCCGATTTACACGCCTTTCTTGTTCCAATATCTGCCATCGCCCTCTCGTGTCTTAAGTTTTACCGATCCTTTACTTCACATGGGAGTTGTGATTCGTTGTGCAGCAGGTATATCTTGACTGATATTCAATGAGTTATTCCTTCCATATTTTAGCCTACACTGGTGTCACGCCCGAGGGAACAGATGCAGAACAGAGACGTGGAAGCACGAAAGATCCTAAACATGGGCACAAGTCATTGTCTGAATATGTCGATGAGGTGAAATCAAAGCATTTAGTTGATGTAAACGATTACAGCGTAAGTATTTTTGCTTCAAATTTCTATTATGTTTATTTAATGTTTTAGTTCGGCAGTCAATCAATTCTTTCGCTTGTCAACTTGTCTAACATGGGCTCCACGAAACCGCTGCAAAACATCAATGAGAATGCCAAAATGGAAGAAGATACTTCAAAAGAGAACAACGAGAAAGCGGAACAACCGGAGCCAGCAAATGAAGAAAACGACGAGAACGATGCAGACACCGAAAGCGCCACCGTTCACATTGATCAGGATTCATCACATATTTCACTGTCTGCGTGCAACTACGATCATACACTTCTTAATTACTTACAATCACATCCGCTCACAACGAAGTAATCGTTTTAAAAGATGTCTTGAATGATCATTTGAATTTTAGTTCTGCCGTTGTGGAAGGAAATGAGCCAATATTAGATGCAGTCGAGAGTTCAGAAGCCTCAACTCCAATTGAAGACCCGGAAACCGGAGAAGTTTCCATTCAGAACAAGATTGTTTCTCAGCCACAGCAACTTCAAAATGGAAAACGACCACTCAACTTGAACTCAAAAGAAGTTTTGGCTGTAAGCTTTAAAAGCGATTCTTCTTTAACTAAAAACACATTTTGTTTAGAGAAGAGCTTCGTTGAGTAAAACTGTTGTTCGAACTGTTTCAACCAGTGTTTCTCATGCTTTTGACAATATTTCACACTACATCGAGCCTATAACTTCACCTGTCGGATATGTCGATAAACCAAAGCTCCAGGCAACGCAATCAGCTGGATTCTACGAAGCCGCAAGGATCCAACAAGAAGAAGCCGAAAGTCTGGAGTCGCCTTTGGTCGAACTACTAAAATTGAAACTGCCGCGTGATTATCTAATTTCTCCGATGTACACGCCAGATGATCTTCTTCGCCAGTTGCCTCCACTCAGATTTATTTCTTGTCATCTGGATCCGTTGTTAGATGATACAATTACATTCGCAAAGAAGGTCCGCAATGCCGGAGGCTGTATTAAGCGAATCGACTTATTGGATGGACTGCCACACGGTTTCTTGAACTTTGCACCAATGTCAACCGAATGTTATGAAGGAGCTCGACTTTGCATGTACCGCATCAAAGAGGCCTTTGATTCATCAGAATAAACATCATTGTTCCGCACTGTAAATAACCCCCTTTCAACTTATCATTCATACTTAACTACTGCTCATAATATCATTACATGGTTGTAAATAGTCGAAAGCATATGAAATAAACTTGGATCGGGTAGCAACAACTTTATATAAATCAAATAAGCAAAACAGACAATTAACTTTAACAGATAGATAGACTTATTGGACTTTGGTCAATCTCCAAACTCCATCATTAAGGAAGTGCACGTTGTCAATTGCAATTCCACCAGTTGCATCTTTAACCTCACTGCTGCTCATTTTTTGGAGACCGATAGCCATTGCGTGATCCTTTCCTTCAGCCATGACGGCTACAATTTGTTCCTTTTCAATGGACTCGTCGAAACGAGCGCCAGCCGATTTCAATCCTGGAGCCATAATGTGGGAGCCGTTGAGAACAGGTCGAATTGCACCTTGATCGACCTGCTGGTGCGGCAAAATAAAGGGATATTTGTGGAGCAAGCGCAAGGTCGGGATGTACGGCAAATCTCTGTGCTTGATGAAATGGACCTGGCCGTCTTCGCCTGCAAGCAATTCTACGTGATCCTTGCATTTGAAAACTTTGAATGATTCCTTTTTTGGCAAGCTAAACATGCAGATAAAGAATGTTCTGAATTATTTGAAAACTCGCATTTCTTCAATGTAATCATTCAACTTTGGATACTGCTCGATTAGTTTGGTTCGAATGCCTCGCTAGATTAAAAGAGTAAATACAACAAAGACTTTTAAATTACCTGAACTGACGATTTCAACTGTTGTGAACCAGTCACATCCTTTGGATCGAATTTTTTGAACATCTTGCAGTCACTAAAAATAAGCAAGATAAAAGAATAGAGGTGTCTTTAATGCTTTCCCGCAAACACTGAGTATAATGTCTAATTGAACAGTTCGCACACTAATAATCTTGTCAACGGATAAGTGTGTGAACTTCTTAATTAGACATCTATCAGATTTCCTGTTCGCAAATAGTAAGTAAGAATAGAACGTAACAAATAAAATTCAACAGCCCACAACTAATTAATTCGTTTATTTACATTCAAGAAGTGACTAGACGTGTTTAAACTCTTTCTCAATAAGCTATTATGGCAAACAAAAAAGTGCAGACAATTTATTGATACTCGAACGGCATCTATTCAATAGACTAACAATAATGCGACGTAGAAAACGTTGAGGAACCTTTAAAGCGAAAATAACCGTATCAGCGTTCTGTAAAGCAGCGATGTAAATTAACCTCTAGTACAAATGAGTTCATTGTTAAGTCGATCCATGTTCATGTTAGGCATGCTTTTCTAAATTGAACTGTAACCCTTATTCAGATTCGCTTTGACTCACAATATTCTTTAGTCCTGTGTTGGCGTCCGGCGCACTGAGCAAATTCTTCGTTTTTGACAAGTAGGCATAGAATCGATTCTTTTGCACATCTCTCAAACGGTCAGGCACTTTTGATCTCTTTAAGTTTCCATCCCAGTCCAAATCAACAAGTCCTCCTAAACGAAGATTAACTCTGTTAAATTGCGCAAACTGAAACTAACCTTTCTTTGCAATCAACTTTTTGACTCGACGTGCAAAGTCAACTGGATCTTCATATTCTCGTCTTCTGACTGGAGGCAAATACCAAACTTCACATATTAATGCCCACGAAGTCATTATTGAGATAATGTAAGTGAAAATAGATTGTTCATTCGAGTTCCAGAATGCGTCACCTGAAAAAAGAATTGAAATTTATGTTACGTAATTGAGTGCATACCTAGTCTGTTATCATACTTGAGAGCAATAGGATAAACAACATCAGCGACCTAAAAACAATATTTAAAAGAGAATAGAAGTAAATACTCTACCTCAAAAGAACCTTTCTTGAAAAGCATGACGCTTGTGTTGTTAATGCATGTTCCTTCTGGGAAGATCAAAATAGGCAATTTATCAGGATCTTTGACGTGCTCTTGCAACGCTGTTCTAACTGCTGTTCTGTCACGGCTTTCTGTCCGTTCGAACCAAATGTGATGAGCACACTTTGAAAGAGCTTTTTGCATGAGACCCAGTATTCCACCGTGTTTTTGGCCGATCATTGCATAAGAACAGTCTGTCCCTAATATCAGAACATCAATTGGCGAAGTATGATTTGCAACAACTATTCCGCTTTTCGGCTTGTTCTCTCTAAACGTAAATTTACAGTTATTAAATGATTAAAGACGACTTGCCTATCATGGAAGTAAATAATGCTTGAAAATGCAGTAGACATAACACGGAGACACATTTTCATTAAGTGCTTGTATAGAAGTTTTCTCCATCTGAACACATAGTAGTTATAATTAGAAAGTAATCAAACAAGTTCTTACCGTTCGTTTGGTATACAGCCCAACAGCAATGCTCCAATTAATAATAGGGCGGAAGCAAACACGAACAGCGTAAAACGAATTGGCAGTAAGATGCCATAACGCAATGCAAATCCAATTGCATACAATACCTTTACTTTCCAATTTAATCGAACAAAAGTTCGGCTCCTTGTCAATAAATTCCACGAAGCTAATTGTGCGGCGGAAAATCGACTTGTTACATCATCTTCGACAATTGCCTCGATCCCTGCAGCCATAAACTCCAAAGAATTATTAACAATGACCTTAGCTAACGTTTCTTCAATTTGCAAATCAAGTGCATCTGCTTCAGTGTCTGTTTCTACGTCTGAATAAAGCTTGTGATTGATTAATGCACTCCATTTCCGGCTGACAAGTGCTAAAAGGCAGTAAACTTATCAAAAACTGTGATTCAAGTAAAACAAACCTGAAGTTCGTCTCCTCTTTTTTCTTTCAAACGCGCTCAAACGATTTTCTTCGTGTTCTAATCCACCCGATCCAACATTTTCAATTTCATCACGAGTTGTGTTATCTTCGATTTCATCTAGTCTTTCTTGTTCATCCTGTTGTCGAGAGATCCACTAAATTTTTAAAAGGTTACTTTACTCGAAAGTTCAAACAAACCTCAAGAATGTGAACTAAGAGCCAAACAAAAAATCGTCGTATTCCAGTAGATTTGCCCGTAAGTGAAAGCAGGACCACGAAAGAAACAATGAACATAAGTAGATTCAATACAAAATAGCCAAACATATTCGTTGCGTTAGACTCTACATTTAATAATTAATATGACACGTGCTAGTTCTGTGGCAAATCGACAGAAAAAAACAAATTTCACAAAAGAATTCAACAAAACGAGGGTGTCATTTGTTTGAGAGGCGTTAAGAGACGCTGCAGGAACTTTCTTCGAGAGTCACTTTTACGTAACTTGTCAAGTACTGTCAAATGTTATCAGATTTCATTGCACATTATTCCAGTGATTATTGATTGTTCAGTTAACTTCTTAAGAATATTTATGCAGATGTAATTTGTGCTTTCAACGAATTTCAAAGATTCAGTGTTTGCTGATGAGAGTCGCAAACATTTACGGGGTTGCCAAGCAGCGTGTGATTTGAAATAAATGGCGAGCGCTTTGTTTTGTGGACGGCTTTGTTACAAAACGTACTTTCTTTCAAGGCTTTAAGAACACTCAATTAGTTCTAATTCAAAAGACAACTCAATTGAACAACACAATCGAAAAGCTCAAAGAGACCATTTATTCACAAACAAACATGAAATCACGTCCGAATTACTCGTATTTTCTTTAATGGAATGATACTCGACGAATACATACTGCTCAAATGATGCTGTTCTGCAACCACGTTTGCAGTTATGGACTTCTTTTGTGGCACGCCGCCACAACACTCTGTTCGAAAGACTAGCGAGAAGAATGCAATTGTTTGGATGCGATACTGTTTGATTACAAATAGCGTTATGAGCCCGTCAAACAATGGACTTGCAGCCAACCACAACTGTGTAATAAAGATTAAATTGGCGTTTGTGAGTGGACGAACAAGTAATAGCGCAGACGATAAAGTTAAGAATGCTGGAATCTAAAAATTAAAAGTTTAAATACAATCGATGAATGCAATCAGTGAATGTGAAAGCTTACTTGGCAAATTAAAGGCAGCACTGCCTGAGCACATGTAGCCAATGCAACTTGCTTAGTTTCTAATAGACGCACTCTATCGTGTAGACACTGCACAACAGAAATGTGCCGAGCAACCTAAACATTTGAATGAATTCCGATGTAACTTTAAGAAACTGACCATTCGAAACACCATTGTGTTTGCCACAAAAGTCACAACGTGAGCTATCACTGTCAAAACGGCATATCCAAAAAATAACCATTTGGCGATGTCGTGCCTTGCAACACAAATTATGCAAAGCAAAACAACAGGCAGCAAGTCGCTTACAATACAAAAAAGAAGAGCACTTCGACCAGAAAAGAACTAAAACATATCTTGTAAACAAGTTAGTTTTAGTTTGATTTACCTGGTCGTAGACTTTTGGTTTCGACGCTGCCATTACTCGTGACACAGAGACCGGAATTAACGCGAAGATAAGAATCCCAAATGAACCGTAGAACGAAAAGGCAAGGTAGCTCATAATGGCACTTGAAATGTGGTGGTGATCATTCTCCGTCAAATTGACATAGCCCATAAACGCATACAAAAGAGCTGAATAGATAAATAGCATAATTAACTATTGAATTTGAGCAAAGCACTTACCACATGCGATATCGACTGCTGCCAGGTTAGCAATAAACAAGCGGTAATCACCACGAATGTTCCAAACGCTAATAATTAAAATAAAGAAGTTGATTATCAGACCTGAAGTCAAAGTTGTTACTGCGCAAAACGTTCTTTTAAAATCTACCCAAAATTGATGTTAAGACGACCAGCAAAGCGATTAAGTCTCGAAAAGATTCCGTATTGGGTTCATGAGCGGCTGCTTTTAGAACTTGTCTCAACTCCAGGTCATAGTCGCTGAAATTTCCGTAGTCCGTGTTGTCGTCAAAGAAGTCAACAACGGAGTCATTTAAATCAAGAAAAAAATCGATGTCTGACCAATTTCCAGTAGGCAAATACATCTTAACAGACTTATTTAGTACACGGTTAATATTGCATTTCTTTTTTGAGCATTGACCCAAATAATTAAAGCTGGACCGCTACAACATAGTCTAAAATCATTGAATTAGTACGTCATTTCAACTATATTTTGTCCAAATGACAAGGCACGAAAAACACACGCAAGCAATCAAACAACACTTATTTCGCACAAAGGTGTTAAACTGCAATAACCGTAAAAGACCAAAGATTCAGAGAGGAAATCGAATTGGAAGAAACGTAATTAAATTGTTAGTTTTTGATAGTTGCTTCAGCGCATGACAATTTTTGTTCGGATTGTGTGGTCGCAAAAACTATATAGTCAAGCACATCGGATATATAAATGGAAGTTCATGAATAAAACAAAAGTTATTCGTTTGTTAGTGCTTAATTAGTTGTGCTTTGGTAATCCTAGTTGCTCTCACAAGAAAAAAGCAGTCAAATTAAAAAGATGCTTCGAATCAAAAACTAAAGATTTTACTCAAACACGAACTTTTTCTAACAATTAAATGTTGGTATTTCCACTCGACGGACTATTTGAGGCACCGGAAATCAACTTAAATTAGATTTCCCTACAAACCGAAATAATATGATGACATAGTGGAAATGCTGAGACGGTAGCTAATTCAATTCTTGTCTACACGTTTATGTTTTGCAAATTAAATGAGTGTTGAGAACGGAAGTTAAAACGTGAAAAATTAAAGCTTTTTGATTCGATACTGTATTTAGACATGTTGAATCGTGAACTTTTTGCGTAAAATTGCAGAAATAAGGTATAGTGTAATTAGCAAACAACAATTGTAATGTTTATAGTTTATGCGCATTGATCAAAATGACGTTTGATGTTTTAAAGTGTTAATTTCGAAATCAAATCTGTCACAGCCCACCAACTTGTTATTCCAATTAGCCTATTATTTAATTATTCAAGCTGCAGCAAGTGCAACGGAAATCGCATAACTAAATTTAAGTACAACCAACTTCAAAACAACGTCAGTAAAAATATGTAGTCTAATTTGGTAAAAACTTTTTTGCACAAAAACATCTTTGAACTGTGAACTCGAAAACAGAGTTACTGTATCTAACCTTTAAAATAGTAAAATTTCACCGTTCAAACTAATTCCTTTTTTGCACTCAACGCAAAAATTTAATTCAATTCGCCGAAAACCAACATCCAAATCCACTTCCAACCCAAACAGCAAAAGTTTTGAACTTAGAAACCATTTTCCTCAAAAGACGCTCTTGTTGGCCCTTTCAAAAAACAATGGAATTTGAAGACGACGACGTCATAACATATTAATTGCCCTTTGACCTTTGTGTACGGTCTAAAATTACGCCAAATTGGGAGACGCACTTTTTGAAAAGCAAATACACGTCTTGACCGAAAAACGAATTTGAGTGGGAAATTTTTGGAATAATTGATGAACATTCGCAAAAATGAAATTGATTCCAAATCGAGGGCTAACTAAAGACTATTCGAGGGTATAATTAACATAATGGACAGACATGCAGCAGTAAGTACTTTTAAGGGACACTTTAGAAAGTTGCAAAATGCCTTCGAGTCTTCAAGCATTCAATATGTGTGCAACAATTCGAAAGTTGAACGTGATCAGCAATCAGCAAAGCTGTACCGAGAAGGAACGCTCGTTCTTAAAAACAATCAAATGACCGCATTTAAGCGGTATTTGTGTGAACTTGAGCAAACAATTTGTGCACCGAAAATCTTCTTTTAATTAAATCGCTTGCGTAAACAATAATTTGAAGCACAAATTATTGAAAACAAACTCAATTAAATCTTTTCAGAAATGACACGTTTAACAATAACTGCAAATTCCAACAAAAATGAAACAACAAAAGATCAATGTTTGCAGAAAAAACATCTTTAAACTAAACACTCTTTTTAAAGACCACTTGAGATTTTTAAACTCCAAATCTCAACATGAACGTTAATCATTCAAACTGAACTAAACAACAATTACTATTTGTTAAAGCATTTCCAAGTTCCAGCTAAATGCAAAAAATCCACAAACAATCAAAGATGTTTAAAATTCCACAAAAATTTTGCACTTTTGACTTCCCACCACAAATTCCTCATTCATTGTCCGTAAGTGTAGACAGACGCGCAAGCACTGCACGTTGAGTCCGGATATTTGCTTAGGCGACCGGCAATCAAGCGGGGATTGTGTTCGTTTTGGTGGTGGAATCAAATGGAAGTGTGTCCAGGTTTGCGTGTGAAATCGGAGGAGCCACAACGTAGGCAAAACTGTGACGGCAACTGAAATGAGGAAAGTTTCAAATTAAACTTTCTCCTGCAAAGAAGAACTCCAAATTGCTGACTTGTGGTCAACCTATTTGTCAACCAGTTTAATCACATCTATAAAAGATCTTGCGCACAAAGTAAATTTGAAAGAAAAAGCAACTTCGTGTTCTCAGAACTTTTCAACGAAAATAGCCAAGAGCGCAAAACTTTTTGCTCGAAATAATAACAAGCGCTAATCAAATTCTCTCCTCTTGCACTTCTCAACTTTAATTCAAGATGTCGAAAACGTACATACAAAAAGGCAACAAAATCGAATAAAAAGTGCAAGCAGTTGGCAACAATTACTGCAAAGATCACTTGCCAACAAAACAATGTTTTGGTATCAAAGACGTGATAAATTACACCGCGAAGAACATTCTACGACACGAAAATATTGTATTCATCGGGTTTTGCAAGCAAAGGCCAAAAATAAGCCACTCGTACTTACGCGCCCTCAACATTTGATTATGATGTCCGACACGCAACAACTTCTAACCAAATAAATTATTTGAGATGGAAAGAAATTTTGAAACTGTTCGAGTTTCGAAGTGTGAAGAATAAACAGAATTCAAAAAGCGTTTCAGACGTTTTTGTGCAAAAAGACAAAGTTGGAAGAAATTGCCGTCGGGCTTCGTGAAAATGAAAAGCGTCATTTGTTGAGTTATTGCGTAAAGTGCTGGATTTCATGTGAAGTGTTTTTGTGAAGTTACTGTAGACTTCGAAAAGTGAACAAGATTAATAATGATTTGCTTGAATAAGTAATGTTCAATAAAAAGAATGATTGTCATTAACATAATTAAATCTAAAAGCATTCAAGAAGCCAAAAAGTGTGCAAACTTTTTTGTCGAAACGAGCAGAAAAGATGACAAAGATAATCCGTTTCTTTCAAGGCCTACTCAAATTTCCAAGCCTATTTTGGGCACATTGTTCCTCCTCGATGCATTCAACAAAAGATCGCCACAAAAACTCGAGTCGGTGGGCCTGCATTTTTAAGATTCGGACTGCAAACACGGTATTTTTTGGAGAACTGGAATTTTTGAATCAAATGACCTTTGAGGCTAAGTTTTCGAGAATCAAGTTGAGCAGCAAAGAAATATTAAACAATATGAGTTTACAAATAAACTTGACTAAGTCGGATCCGGAAATATTGTTCAATTAAAAACTACCATAGTAATTATTTTTAAGTGCAGTTAATCCGTTCAATTTTCGAAGAAGCCTTAATCCTCCAGCAATCTAAAGAAGAACTAAGTTATTAGTATAAACTTCCGCTGCTGCTACATAGTCAAGACTCTTCCTAAAGAACGTAGTTTGGATTCCACATTGCAAGAAACAATAAAGAAGTCTGGACACCGGTGACTTTGAGAACATTTGTCGGGGAAGTTTTCCGGTGAGAACGGGGGCGACCTTTCTTCAAAAATTCCGGTCTTAAAACGACCGACAATGAATTTTGAATTTTAAACGAAGTCACTTAAAACTGTTTTGCAATAAGACTGAGAAAGAAGGAACCGGTGTCCCTAATTTGAAGTCGGGAGTGTAACATTTAAGTTTATTTTTGCCTCGCCGAACGCATAAATTAATTTGAAAGTCTGGAAGAGGCCATTAACCTGAACTTTTATTTAATAAATTGCGATGTTTGTGCTTCCAGCAGCCAAGAAGAAATAATTTACAAAGTTTATCCGCATTCAATTCAACAATATTTACAACAAGATTCAAACAATCAACTTTCATTCCACTTATCCAATAAGTTGTCGCGGAATTTGTTCGTAATCTAAAAATTGGCAGCAATCAAATCTATTTAATGAGAATAGTTTTTAGGCTTTAAATGACTCACAGTCGTTTTGTTTCGGCTCGTCTGAAATGAAGAGCTGGTGTATTGCTTGGACAGCGGTTTCGCCTGTGAGGATATCGTGGTTGTCTTCCATACCTTGTCTCAAAGCATTTACTGCACCTTTAACAGAACGCTTTTCTCGAGAACTTCGTTCATTGCCAGCTAAAAATGATTCAAACTGTACTTTTACGGAATGTTTATAACCTACCCTTTTCATCCAAATCAGACGTGACAGGAGCACTTATGGCCATGTGGAGCAAACAAGCGATGACTATAAACACGAAGGTCTTGTGGGACATTGTTGACGAAGTGAGTAGCTCTGAACTTGCGCTGCACCTAAAAATAATATGAAACAGTTTAAATGTATCTTCGAAAGCAAGCACGAATCTTATTGTCAATCAAAAATCAATTACAAGCGGCTTTCTCACGCAATAATTGCTAAAGAGTTCAAAGGGCGGAGATTGTATCTGGCAAACATTAAACGCGCATGCCGCAAGTCACACATTTAAATCACTGACATGTTTGTGAAACAGCAATGACCCAAAAATGATGTAAACTTCACAACAGCGTTTAGTCATTGAATCGGTGCTGAAATTTCAAAAATCCGGAAAATGACACTCTCTGGGTTTTTACGTAAAGAGTGATTCATTTTGACAAAAAAGACACTAAATCTACGCAATCAATTTCCGCCGCTTTAAACACAATTGGCAACATTCAATGCAAACGCGAAAAGCTAATAAACATTGAGTATATAAACACTGAATATAAACAATTTTAGTAAGTGCGCAAATTCAAAAGCACTTCAAGTTACGCAAATGAATGTTTAAAGTTTATTCAATAACATCTGTATTTACAATATCTTTAACACCCGTTGCAAATAACTTAAAAGTTCTTGCACAAAAAACTAGTTGTTTGATCAAAATTCAGCGGTTGAAGTTTTTGTGCTTTCTCATACGGTTGCTTGACATTTTTGTTCTTGAATGTTCGAACTACTTGAAGCCAAGACAAGTTGCATAAGAATTCGGGAGATCTAAACAAACAAATATGTAACTTTAAATAGATTTTAAGCAGTCTACCTCATCGGAATTTTGTAACAGCACTGTCTGCGTCTAATTGTCGAGGATTCTTTCGATGGTTCTGCTAATTGGAGTATAAGGTCCGAGTTATCAACAAAGTCTATTTGTTCAATTGGGGATTTGACGGCGAATTCAATTTTTGTCCAAAAGGGAGAGCTGTAACTTGCCCACGCAATTCCATAAACGCTTGAATTCAAATAGCGAATACTCATGTAAATACGATCGTTTATCCATTCGGATGTGAAGTCATGTTGCTGAAATGAGTTTAATGTTTTGTGTTTAAAACCAGTTTAACTTACGCGTTTTTGTGCAATTACAAACTCGTCAGGCATAGGTTTCAATTTAATAAATGTACGCGAAAATGCTTTTACATCTAACCGAGAAATAGTGCCCTAAAGCGAATAAATAGAACTCATTAACTTGTTTAAATATAACTTACGCTTGAAGTTTCTCTTGCTTGAAGAACAGGCAAGTTATAAGCATAAAATTGATCTGAAAAGGCAAGTAAATTAAAATCAGTCTTGAAATATCAAGTTACCTTCATAGTAACAAGAAATATTCCAAAAGAAGTGCTCTTCAATATAAACCCGATTAAAGAACTTGATTTCACCGTCTTTCCATTCGCATATTTCAATAAATTTTCTAAAAGGAACTTCTCTTCGGTCCAGACATCTGATAATAAATTTGTGCGGATCAGAATGATCAACGTAGACTCGAGGTAAGTGCATTTCGCGTTTATATGTCTAAAATAAAACAACATTATGCCAATAAAACTAGTAAAAGCAAACCTTAATGCATTCAAAGCGTCCTTCTTCTGCGCTGAAGTAAACAAGTGAAAGATCAAATACGGGACTTGTTCCAAATTGTCGATCAGCCTCAACAATCAATCCAATGTGGCCTTCCAAGTGGTGAAGGAAAATAAAGTTGCTTTGCTTCTTTGGAGCACTTATTTGGCTAAAAGTTCGATCAGTAAAGCATATTTATTTAAGATGTTAGTTACCTTGTTTTGTTCTTATACAGATCGAACAAAAAGAACCAGTGGAGTGTTTGATCTGGAGCACAAGATCTGTTAAGTAAGAAAAAGAAACGATCGCTCCATTTGCAGTTCAATTGCTGAAGTTCATACACTGCAGTTTTGAGCGTTATAGGTCCGGTAAAGTAACGACGAGTTTCGGTGTGTTCGAAAGAAGTGCGGACATTTTTCTAAAGATTCCAATCATTAACCTTAAATGTCCAAAATAAACTAACCGGATGCTTTGCCTTCTTTTTGCGTAAGAATTTGCAAGTGCTGATAACGGTGGACCTGCGAATACGGTCAAAACGTTCGTCGGCTGCCACAATTCGATAAATCTCGTCTTCGGTAACGTCTTCTCGATCGCATAAACGATAAATTATATCATTGATTTTTTTTAGCTGAGCACATCGACTTAAAGAAGCACGGGCCATTTTGTTCTGAGAAATGAGCAATCAGTAATCTGAACTGAACGAGCAGAATCTGTGAGAATATTCGCACTCGTTCCTTGGAACTTTAATTAAATGCTGAGAAAACGCATACTTAAAAACATTCAAACAGCTTCGCTTTATTTTGGACATCAACTTAATCTAAACATAATAACGAATGCGCCCTATAATTTGCGTCTCATATTCAAAGTAAATTTTGGCAGTGCATGACAAACTTTGTCAGCGTAACTACATTTCATTGCAAGTGTTTTCTGCCATTACTTACTACATAAAATCACACTGGATATCAAATTCAATTATTCAAAAACACATTTATTGCAAACATGAAAGAATCCAGATAAATGGGCTCACAGGCTTGAGTTTCCCCGAACAAATACTAGTTAGACAGCATATTTACCATAAAGAGGATTAGCAGAAAGGAGTTGAATAAATAATAACAAAAGCTCATTCATCTCACTCAAAAAAGCAATAAGATCAAATCAATTTTGATATCGTTGAGAAAAGTGAAACCAGTCACTTGAAGGCGTAGAGATTGTTATATGTGAAAGGGTTGTACCTGAATTCATAAGGAATTTTGTGATGAACTCCACAACAGACTAAAGATCATAAAGGAATGATATAGCTATTTAAAAGTTGATACGAGTGTTAAACACGGCAGTTTTGACGTTTTGCTGAAAACACATAATTAATACTGGTAATTACTATTTGAAAGATACCTTCGATTTCATCAATTTCCAAGTTATGTTTGCGTTTTGGAGTCATTTTTTGATCCACCTCTTCATCCGGCTTAAAATCCTCGTCGATTGGTGAATCAAAACTTTGACTAGGTGTCCACATCCGGTGAATCTTATAGCTTCTTATCGACGGTGATCGAACAGTTGAATTTGAATTGCCATCCTCGACAAAAGCTGTTGTTTCTTGTTGTGGTTGAATGCGTGTTAGAGGCCAGCTCTGTCGGAACGTTGAACCTTTTTCTCCGTTTTCAATTGATGGCGTTGAAGACTTAGCACGACGTTCGTTTGACAAAGGAAAGTAAAGATCGAAACGGCGCAACCCTATCCGTTGAGGACTTGTTGTGTCTGGTGATTTCCAAACAAAAGATGGAGAATTGAGACGTATTGATGGACGCTTTAGCTTTAAACAGCTTGGTCGCTCTCCAGAATGAATTGTCAAGCGTTTGCGGAAGTTAGATGGCGAGTAGACGATTTTGGCAGAAGAAGTGGTGTTAATAGAAGTGCGCAAGTAAGACGACTAAAATTTTGCAATCAATTACAGTTATTGCAATATGTATGCTTACTCGCTCAAGGCTATCGTTTGATCCACGTCTAGTAACAAAGCCAGGTCCAATATAAGCTAAAAACTCGAATAAGACTGTGCTGGAATTCAAACCAAATACCTTCTTCGTCTGACTCTTCATCTTGCACAGAAATCAAATCATCCCAGTCTGGATTTGCAGAAAGAAGTTTCTGCGGATAGGCCAAAATGATTTCTCGAGGATAAGCAGTCAAACGATCTTCAATGCAACAATCGGTGTTCAAATCATAGATTGGATTAAAGTCGCTGTCATTGTTGTTCAAATCATGGAAGCCAACACAAATAATTGACATGTTGTCAGCCTTCAAGTTGCGCCACGCATGAATTGCAGATTTGAGTAAGTAGCGAGACATGTTGCGTACCATTCCCTGAAAATTAAACAAGTTAAAAACTACTCTATGAAATCACTTACCATTCGCCACTCGTCTACTTGCTCTGCAATTCTTGGGGAATTTAGAACATTCGTGATTCCATCTGAGACCAAGAGCAAGTATTTGTCGCGATTCAAATCAATTGGACGAACAGAAACGTCAGGGTCTGGACTTACAGCGTACTTGTTTGTTTGTGGAACATAGGACCAATAGTCTCCCAGTGAACGAGCAATCGACAAGAATGGAATCGTTTCAGTTCGCTTCTCCGCATTGTTCTTGTTGTTATTAACTTCTCGAGTCCACATCACTCTTGAAACTGCTGTAAAAGATGCTATTCTCCCACCATCTCGTTCAATTCTTGATTTCTCTTCTGCATCGTCAGGCTGAAAGCATAGAAATTAACTTGATACTAAAATAGTTAAAGATTACTTTGTGATCTCTTGTTAGGTCTTCTGCTTGAAGTTCTCCATCTTTGTCTTCGGCCAACAAAATAATTCTCGAATCACCACAATGCGCTGTGTAAAGTTTGTTGTCTCTAATCAGAGCACAACTGCAAGTTGTTCCTGCCGTTGACGGATATCCATTTGGTCTTGGTGGCCACGTATCTCTGTACTTTTCCATTTCTTCGTGGATCTGTAAAAATGCAGTTCTCATGGCGTCCAATACGTCTTCATCATTTGAACTTGTGAATCCTTCGGTTTGCTAAAAACAAACATTAAATAAACATTAAACAAATGATTAGTCATTCATTTCGAAACTAACCGAAATTGTCGACCAGAGGATCTTCTGAACGTGTCCTGACGCCTGAACTCCGCCGTGGCCATCTAATATTGCACAAAACAATCCTGCCAATTTGCCTCTTTTGTCTCTAATGTGCTCGATGACCATCCGGTCCTCCATATAACGTCTTGAGCCCTTAAAGTGGAATTAAAATTGAAATTGCAAAAAACTCTTACTTTCGCAGCTGCTGTTGTTATCGAGTAGAAAGACATTTTGAATTGGACGGAATGTTTAACAACAAAATCAATGAAGATGCCGAATTAACATAAAGTAAAGTGGTGCAAATAAAGTCTAGCGCCAAATTTTATCGGGCCGCGCCAAAAAGTGCATAATGCAGACGAATAAACGCTATCATAGGCATTTGTGCAGAAATCTTTCGTTGCGAGAGTCGCTCTGCATTTGAGAGCGTTCTTTGCGAGTATTTCTCATTTCAAAACTTCTCATTTTTGAATCAAGATGATAATAGAAAATATACCCAATGAACTAGCTACTACTAAAAATAAGTGGGATGTGTTTGAATTCTCTCCAGACTCGCGTTTTATTTATAAACTCTGTGCAGACGATCGGTTTCCAACAATTTTCATGTACGACTCGATGTTCAACAATTGCATGTATGTTAAAAGATTGTTTACTGGCTACTTACTGACTGTTAAATTGTTTTAGAACGCTAAGGCCCGATCAATCAATTACTAATCTGCGTTCAAACAGTAAAGGTTTTACATTTACAAATGAATATGTGAGTTGAATATTCATTGTTTTAAAAGAAATCTTATTTCTTTTTTAGTCATCAACTATCTACATCGACACAGACAAACTGCTGATTATTTTGAAGCAAGGGCCTTTTCAATGCGTTAGTTCGACACTTATTGTTTTGGTCAAATTAGATTTTCAACAAAAATGTTACCGACTTTTGGACAAGGCGATCTTCAAACGTTGTATATTCTCAACTCTGGTACGCGATGGAGATCAAATTGGTTTATTACATGTTAAACTGGGTAGAGCTGATCAACAAATAGATCAAAGTCTCGGCCTTATCCCACTTACAATCAAAAACAACAAAATTAAATCAAAAGAACGAATTGAATTCGACTATGACATGCTTTTAATAAAGCCATGTGATCCGCATTTATTTGACAACAAGTTGTGGTACTACCGAGATGAAACATTTGCAATGGCTATGGACGTAAAGAGTTTATGTCTTTTCTGGAATGAATAAATTGAAGTTTTTTAGGCTCAAAGTCAAATTATACGACGCAACCCAACGCGTCGCAATTTGTTTTATTTTGATTTATCTACTAAACGACCTAAAGAAATCAAGTTCATGGTTATTAATGTAAGTTATATTCATCCTAAAACTATCAACTTCTAATGAATAAATTTAGACGATCAAAGTTCAACAACATCAATGGGTTGGAGGTCTGCTGCTGTGTGCAAAAAGCGATCACGAATTTGCATGCATTAATTTGAAAACCGCCGAGTGGTCGACTTTAAACAGCAGGTTTGTTTCGTTGTTAGAATGTTGTTATTATTTGAACTTTCAGTGTTCCAATTAGTAACTACTACTCCGAAGAAGTCGACTGGTTAAGAATTAAACGTTCACCTTCGATCTTTAGTTAGTTTTATTACCAATTTGTAACCACTCAACTTTTAAATTTAGGCAATTCCACGTTCATGGTATATTGCGATCAGCAATTGAACTTGACTGCAATTAACATAAAAGACGGCAATCTTCACAGAATTTCATTAAAGTAACTTGTTTATTTGAAACGGTGATATATTTCTTATCGTTTAGGCAACAGCCAACGTTGACGGAGTTGGCTTGGAACCGCATTGTAAATTTGAATCTATTAAATGACGGAAGACTTTCACAATATCAAAAACTGACTGATTCTAAACTATTTTAAATTAGAATGGCTACAGACTTGCTGCACATATAATTAAATGCATTCAACTAGTTCAATAAACGCTTAATCAAATAATTTATTGAGCCTAACAACTGAATACTCGTAATCAACAACTACCACATAAATCTTTGCAGTTTATCGGGTTCATTCTGCCAAACAAATGGCCGTTCGAAGAAGAGCCACAGCGTTATGATATTCACAAAAACGTGAACTAGAAGTTCACCCGTAATAGTGAGCAACTTTGTGCGCTGAATCATTAGGCGCCACAAAGCAAACGGCAAGATGAAATAGCGGAATTCAACCAAGTGTGCCGGTACAACAACAAAGCATGTCGCAACGAACCAGCCAACTAAAGTAGGCCAGCGCAAATGCCGCAACGTCACGTAGATGTACGCAAAAGAAATCACATAAAGCGGAATTGTCAAGTATTTAAAAGCGGGACCTGAAGAGAAATGAATCTGCATTTAAAAGTTTGAATGTTGCATACCTTTAAGAAACCAACGACGCCAAATGTAAAAAGTAAAGTGGCGGTTGTCCGAAAGCAAATACAGATGATTGTAAGTAAAGTAGTGAACGCACGGAATCATCAGTAGACCGAGCAGGATATAAGTAAAGATATTGCGTTTAAAATGTCTCCAAACTATGCGTGTATTCTGCAAAAACAAGAATGGCGAGCTGAATAGAACAAAACTGGCAAAGTAGAATATTTGTGGTATGTGTAAGTGTAATTGATGAGCAGTTTCTAAAACCAAGTGGTTAGAAGTTCTTTAAAATCTAAGAAAACTTACTGTCACCCAAAACAATAGAGAAGTCATTGCGTACAACGAAAACAAGAAATCCCAATCCAAGCAGCCCGAAAGCCCAGTGTCGTAAAACGCAAAGAATCGTCGAATACAGTGGTCTTTTTGAGTCAAAATCTTGCTGCAAGTGTTGAAGGCAATAAAAGGCAGCCCAAATGATATTTGTTTGACGAGAGAACACAGATAGAATGAAAATTAGTGCCGAAAGTGTGGGAGTTGGAGTGCCTAAAGTTCAATGCTTAAACATGTTGCAAAGTTATTTCAAAAGTGTTACCAAGCGCAAATATAACCAAGGTCAGTGACAGTAAGTCCGTATAGAAAAGCAGATTTGTATCGAAAAGAACAGGCAATGCGATAATGCTAAGAGCACACAGAATTGCTTCTTTAAAGTTATTGTGACCGTTTGTCCACGCCAGCCTCAAACGTGTCAATCCAACAAAAGTCAGTGGAATGATGGCAGAATTTAAATATCTTTCTCGGCCACAAAATCCAGAGACAGCTGCTATTCCGTAAATCAGGGGCGGAGTTGTGATCATTCTATTCCAGTATCTGAAGTTTTAAAAGCCTTAGTTGTTGATAAACTTTTAAATCAACTCACTTCCAATCACCTCGACAATACGCTTCCGTTTGATTGACGTGAAAGATCTCGTCCATATACTCATCTTCCACCTTTCTATAAAGCAAGTTGACCAACAAAGTATGAAGAAGTCCAATTCCAAATGCAACAAGCCATTTTACTAAATATATCTGAGCTAAAGCACCAGAAGTGTAAAATTTAGCGGCTGATGTGCGTGCCGCCTTTGATCGAGTTTCCACTACCATTAACAAATGATCTGAAACATCAAAAATCACTTAAAATCACAAAAACAACGCTTTGAAGCAGTTTCAATACACTTCAACGCAACAAACATTGACTACTTTAAAGTTCGAACAAGTTTTAAACAAAGATTTAAAAACAAACAAAAACACTCTCTCAAATGCTTTATTTGAGTAAAAAAGACGAAAACTTTTTCAATTTTATAAAACAACTCGACAAAAACATTGCCGACACAAGAAAATCAATCAAACACTCTGTTTTTTCGGCAACAGAAAATTTATGTTTATTCGGGTGCTTTTGGATTGTGAAAACTCTGTCTTCTTATTGTGGTGCTTTTGAGTTGTGCATGACCGGCGGTGGAATGGACAAAAAGATTTTGAGGGTGTAAATAACTTGACCTTTTAGTTGTTCTATTGTTATGTCTATAGTTGTTTGTTTTCGACATTAATTTCTACCACAAATGTCGCTAGGAATGGAAGTTGAAGTGAGTTTTTGTTATCTTAAAAACAACTAACATTTGATGTTTTAGGAGCCGTTGAGCGGCGATTTTGTTATGGAAGTGGAGAATTTGAATGGAAACGGTGTTAGTCATGAAATTGAAAACGGTCAAAACGAGATTTTGAAGTGTTCTGCTGACATATTGATTCGAATTGGTTCGTGTTTGGACACCAACGACCTTTTCAACCTTTCGTTGACATGTCGTTTTATGAACAGCTTTGTGCGAAGAGAATTGGATCTACGACGACGAGCCTTGTTTAATGGTCAGCGAAAACTAAAAGCGTACGTTTTTGTTCTTAAATAGCAAGTTAATAACAAGTTAGGTTTTAGGGAGTTAATGCCTCCAATGGGTCGACAAGGCAGATATGGACATTGCTGCATCTATCATGCTCCACAGAATCGGGTTTATGTATGTGGCGGACGGACAGACCAGGGTGCAATTTTGAACGATACATCTTATTTCGATTTGGTAATTTTGGCTTTATTCATTTAAATAAGCAACGATGCTTTCAGGAGACCCAAAAATGGGAGAAGGGGATCTACGCTGACACCACTCGCTTTATGCCGAGCAAATGCTTGTTTGCCTCGTTGTGTTCGTACAAAGACAATTTGTGAGTCTTGTCTGCAATTTAAATTTACTCACAACAACTATTTAGGATACTGTTTGGCGGTTATCATTTTGACTCCACACCAGCAACCGGTCTCTGCAAAGTCTTTACATTGAATTTGACACAAAAACGGTGGTCTGTGGTGAGCTGTTTAAAGTCTCAATTTGTGTACATTTAAAATTACAGACATTCTGCAAAGCAAACATCAAGAATTTGCACGGACATTCGGCAATTATGCACTATGAAGACGCGTGCATGCTTACTTTCGGCGGTCATCGAATAGACGGAGATAGTGGCGGCAATGAAATGTATTTGTATGACTGCAAGAGTTCAGACATGTCAGCTGTAGTTCAACTGTAAGTCGTTGTTTAAACATCAAGTCAACCCTATTTAATGTTTAGAAACGATCGTCCATCGCCTCGCGTTTTTCCAGCTCTAGCTTTTGCCAATCCAAACAACTTGGTTGTTGTTGGAGGCCGAACAAGCATTGAAGAAGCGTATGAAATCCTGCATGATGCTTATTTGTTTACGTTCACAAATCCGCAAAAAACTGAAGGCTATTGGACACGGGTCGAAATTGAAGGCGTTAATTTGTGGCCGACTTGCACGCCCACGTTTGCACAAGCTGGAAATATCTTGTACATGGTTTCTCAACCAATGGACACTACTCATGTTTTAGTTGACAACTCACTGATCTGTCAACTTTATAACAGCGGAGAAGCGGAAGAGCAACTTAAAAAGGTAATCAAAATGAAGTTACCTCATTTTAAATCTTTATATTTTTAGCCCGAAATCCGAAAACTCTGTTGTAATGATGCGTTGATGGCTTGTCGACGTCATGACTCAAATTTTGGTATTTTGAGTGGACGCTATTTACAAGACTCTTCTTTATTGGATCCGGAGAATCGACTAACAAGGTCTATTGCCAGTTTTCCCGAATTGAATAGCGAAGGGTATGTTTACTTAAATCTAAACACGTACATTAAACTAATTTTAGCAGTCAGAACAGTTTGATTAACGATTGTCGCAACGCTATTGCCGAATTCTATGCCAGAAAGCAAGTATTTTTCAACAAAGATGATCTTCAATGCGTTTTGATGTGGCTGAACTCTGCTAGACACTCCCGCGAATGCCTAAAATACAAAATAGGCCAGTACCGTTCATGCAGCGGTGTGTGTTTCAAGCCAAAAGGTTGCATATACGAGGTTTTAAAGTAAGCAATACTTGTTTAAAAGCTCTTCAAGTTTGTCAGATCGACTAAAAAGATTTTTAGAAAGTATTTTCAATCGAATGGCGAAGCTTTTCTCAACCAGATGTGCGCCATTCTTTACAACTTTACGGGTTATTCACAGCCGGACTTTGCTGCAGTTGACTTTCCACCTTTGGAAGAATGTCGTTTCTGGTCAGGAGAACAGCAAGGAAACGTGATTCCAATGACCGAGTTTCTCAAAATGCAGTCACTTTTGCCTGTTCACCGTGTTTTCTTTGATGCACCATTGACAACAACGATCTACAAATTAGATTTGAAGCATGTTGTTGAACAGCACAAAATCAGGCGAGTTTTCAAAACAAAACGCTTCAAAACATTTGTTTATTTTAGGTTAAAACAAGATCCGGTACGGTTTATGGCGCCTCTGTTCAACAAGTATTCGGCCATGACTTTTACGGAAAACGGTTTTCTTTTGTGCGGCGGAGTTAGTGGCGAGTGGTCTAACTTGTTTGTAATAAATTTCCCCAACAATCCTCGCCGGCCATCCACTGAGACGATTTTTATTAGTTGATTGAACAGTATCTAAGTCCCTATTGATATCAACGGTTGAATAAATGATATAATACTTAATTGCTTTCAACATTTATTGAATTGATCAAAAACACGAAAAGAACGTAAAGCACCAACACAATCTTTAATGTTGACAGAAATCAGTGTTGTTGTTTATTTTAAGAACTAGTTTAAACAACGAATGCTTTAATTGCTTTATTTAACACTTATCGAGCACTATCGAATACTTGACATTAGTTTTGTTTAAGATTGTTTGTCAACGCGCAATCCACATCCGAATGAATTTGAGGATTCGTAGATGCCGTGCTGGAGTTTGAATACTCCGGAGACTGGATTGTCAATATTGATGTAATACAAACGATCCACGAGTGATTTGTAAATGAGGTTCACTTCAAAAACAGTTCCGTCTGGACCAATCACGGTAGGTTCGCCTTCAATATCTCCGTAAAGCAGGAACGACAACATCCAAGGATTGTCATTGACCGTAAATTCGTATCTCTGGACATCTTGACAGTAAGTTTGTTGCTGAATAGTAACGGTTTGGGAGTCATATTGAAGAGGAAGTGCCAACAAACTAGCTCCATCGCCACTTAGTGAGTACAAACCACCTGAATACTGTGCAATGTCGGCCAAGATGGAAAGATGCGGATCATTGAAGTTCTGATTGAAACAAGCAGCCGACGCGGCATTTTGAATAATGTGGATTTTCGCTTGCATCTGGTTAATCAACTGCATTAATTGATAAAGATCTGCACCAGCAAGTTCAATACCGCCGTAGATGTAAACAAAAACTTCCATGTCTGTTGTTACATATGTGTCGGTAAGCACATCAATTAATGTATCGATTAGCTTAAGATTTTGGCACACAAATGGAGCTGAACGGCGAGCGTCAACTGCATCACTGATTTCACTTGCAATTTCATCGGCAAATGGAGTCTTCCTGACATAGTCATATTGCTTGTCGTCGAATTCCCAATATGTGTAGCTTCTAAAATAATATGCATTTTAAATTCTATCAAACCTGTCAAACAAGACTTACCCAATCCAATTCTCTCCGATACGTTCCAAACGATTTGTAACTTCGGGAGCAATCCATCGCATCTTCAGTAAAGTTGAAACCAACTCTCTGGAATTTTGAATGACTATTGCGGCACTGATTTCACTTTCGTTGCCTGAAGGCTTTCTCATTGGCTGTTTTGACTGTGAACGAGAAAAATGCTTAACGGCATTGTTCTAAACTAACAAATTACTTCTAAAAGATTTAAAACATTATTACCTTGTTAAAGCTGTTCTCACTCGGCTTTGTCCACACAACAACGACCAAAGCGAAAATTGCTAGCAACACTTTCATAGTCTTTGTAATTCTATGAGTTTTTGATAATTAAAGGCAAATTACAGTTTCTTTATATAGTTTCTTGCGTTCCTTATTTAGCGTTGTTCTTAATAAAGCTTACGATAAGAAAGTCTGTCATTTTGATAACATTAGCACAATTCATTAACTCATAGATCTTTTAGGCATGTCACAAAAATTGTGAGATGACAAATAGAACAAACCGTCAATTAAAATGGTGTTTGTATTGTGCGCAACTTTAAACTTATGACAACCGTGTTCAAATATCAAACAATCCTTATTGCACAAAACATGAAACAGCGCCTTATCTAACGACTCGCTTTTATCATTCATTCAACACAATGTAATCATTTTTACGGTAAAAATTGGTCAGTACTATTCTAGTTCCGCTACTCAACGTTTGTGAACTGCGTCAAAAATAAGTCATGACCCGTTCATGGAAATAATTTATTCAATTAGTCAAGAGCACAAGAAAAGTAAGGCGGAACGACAAACAAACTATCGGGAATGGATTTTACATTCTTTTAACGTTCTTTTAATTTTGCAGGTGGCAAATTTTCGGCTATCCGTTTGGCTTTTCCCGTTTTAAAAGGGGATACACTCTTTGGTTTGAAACTCCTTTGATACACATCTTTTTGTCACTTTAATGTTTAGAAAACATGTTTGTAAGATTTAAACACTCTGTACACGAAACAAATAAACAATCAATAAATTAGTGCTGCATTGCTGTTGGTTTTGGCGGTTTCTGAGAACTTAATGCTGAAGCCGGTGATCCGAGTTGACCGCTGAAGGCAAAGTTTGTTGTAGGAGAAACGGCTGATTGCCGTTTTTGCTGATCTTCGTTGCAATTTAACTGTTCAAGCCACTCACAAATGTTGCGTTCTTTCTGCTGTCGACTCAGGTCTTGTTGTTGAAGAGATCTTAATTGAGGTTGTTGTTGCGTGGACTGACGTCTCCAAACAAATGAAGGTGCTTCATGAATTTGAAACATTCGTGAATCTTTGCAGAATTGTGAAAGCTCTAAAACAATCTCATTAATATTGAAATGAACACACTTCGAAACTACTAACCTGAAAGACTCTTGCTTGGCCTTAACTGATTTAATTGATCTTGCGCTCCAATGCCTGTATTCGAATACTCCGTGCTCATTTGATTTGCCGCAGTCAACAGTTCAGGCAATGATTGTTGAGAACCCATTTGAATGTCCACTATTGTTGTAGCATCCTGCTAAAAGTATAATAAAGGTTAGAATGCTTTCAAAGACCAAACCTGTGGTTGAACTTGTAGAGACCATATCGACGAAATAAGAGAAGGTCTTGACGCCGTGCTATCTTTTATCCCCAAAAAGTCCATGTTTGAAGCAAGACCTGCAAACAATTGAAATTAATGCAATAACGAGAAATTGCTTACCCAAAGTTAAACTAAAACTTTCAAGTTAGCACTTAATGTGAAAACATTGGCCTTTCAAGCAAATTGCTGCTCTCAAACGTCTAATTATGATGAAGCATGTGTAATGTCAAAAACGTAGGCGATTGTGTTTGTTTCAATATCGTAGAGTATTGTCAACAACAAATATGTTCAAAAGCGTGCCCTAAAATTTGAGTAATTTCATTGAAAATTAATAAATGCGCGAGATGTACAGACACGTAAAAATTGATGATGAGAAAAGAATTCACGCAACAAGAGTTTGGAGCAGAAAATTTGTTAGCTTCTTGGGTGACATCATAAAGTTATTTTGTGCAAAAAGAAAGATTGTTTCTGCAAATTATTTTTACTTTTAAAACTGTACTTGTCGTGAATAAACAAAAGACTTCCGCAAACACGTAACTGGAATTTGTTGCAAATTCACAGACCGAAACCATAATGAGTGTTGGCCTGTGAAAGAAGATGGGCTGGCGGAACAAGAATAACAACCTAAAATTTCCATTTTATCGCGGAATTCGGGCCTTTTCGAGCAAAATTCCGTCCACAAACGCCACAATTAGTCCGAGTCGCCAAAAAACGAGGGGTAGTTTGTTGGCCGAAGTTTTCACAAAATTAATTGAAGCAACTTTTTAGTTGAACGTTGTTAGTGAAGCTTTTGAATGTTTTGATTTGAAGGTGCAAGATTGTATTGTTCGACTAAACAATTCCAAACACTTTCAAACATGCTAGAAACAAAATTCAACGAAAACTGAATCGAAAAACCATTCCAACGGCCACAAAGTTCAATATTCACATGCGTGCGAGGCGCGACAAAAAACATCCGGGACACAAGTTTGTGGAAATCCATATCATCCTTTGTGCGGGATAAACCAGCACAGAGCCAAACTTAAACTCAAAAAGACAAAAAATTTATGGCTGCTCGGAACGCAAAATACTTCATGTAGCACTTGTCGGAATTGAACCGAATTAGTCACATACGGCAAATTGCCGTCAAACAATGGACGTATAAAACAACCAGATTGAGTGAAATGAGACTGGGTACTTTTGAGATGTTGTTTGAACGTGCTTGTTTAAAAACAAAAAAGCATTGAGTGTTTGAATGTGCTTATTTAAGAGGAAAGTCATCTAAAGCGCCAAAAAGCAAAACGGTTTCTATGTTCATTGTAGGGAGAAAGCGCAAATTCCGGCTACAAGGGTCAACGCCGCAAGTCCACTTTGGCCACAAGCGTCTCAACCGCTCATGCATTTCAGCCGTCTTGCTCGCTCGAAGATGGAGCGCCGTAGTTGTGCTCCAAATGGCCAAATGTTTAGTGGCGGCCAATTGAATCAAGTATTAGTGTGGTTGATTGTCGGCATGGATTTGTTCTTGATTTTTGATGTTTTTGTGCCTTCAAGATTGCTTTAAAAATAGCAAGTTTGTATCTTTAAACTTCGCAGAATTCAAAAACGTTACGCAGGCACATTTCAATAAAGTCCTATTCAAATCCGTACAAACACGATAAAATCAAAAAAGAAACTGCTCAAAGCCATAAAATAGGCAGTTTCGACAAAATTGCCACACTTACTTTTTTTCACAGCCCACAAAAGAGTGCAGAAAATTTCGGAGAGCAGCAATTTTTGGCTTCGTTTGTTAATCTGCTTTTAAGTTTGTCTGTTTTCTGGATAAAATTAGAACAGATTTTGCGTTGTTGAAATGTAATTCAAGCAAAAACAGCCAATAAAATTTAATTTGAACACATCAAAACAGTCATTTCTTTTAAACACGAGCGCTTTTAACAGTTTGATTGCTAACATGAAAGCATTGTTGCTTGTTATTTTGCTTTTTCTAATCGTCGATGCCAAGTCTTTAAACAACAAAGAAGTTTCTAGTTATGCTAGAAAGCGAAGTGTGTTGTTTTTGTCTCCGTGAGTGTGCGAGTAAGTTTTAGAATCTCGATATTAAACTTCAATTCTTATTTGCAGCATGATGTTCTGCGACACAGACGACGATTGCACAAAAGGATGTGCATGCATGCCGCAAGATCATCGCTGTCACATACCTGGACCCTATTACTCTTTAAATATTGTAAAATAAACAACAAGGAACAATAAAGCCTGCAAAAAGACTTTCAAAAGAACTGAGACCAAAAAGCTTCGGCTCATTTGTTTTTCTTCTATTTTTGTGGCAATTGGGCACTTTTGAATGGAAAGGAATGCTTCGAAGGGATAATACGCTAGCATGTTTCGAAAAAATGACGTCTCTTTATGGGGCTGCAGAAATTTTTACGTCAAAGTCGTTAGTCTACACAATTCTCAACGACCACTGTTCAGCATTAAACTTTATTGAAATGTTGTTTACAGTTAAACAATGTGCAAAGAGCCTTCAAGTTGTTGTGTCAAACAAATTGAAAATGGCTCAAAATCAATTGGAAGTTTAAGAGACTGGCTGTACTGCTTGTAAAACATAGATTCGCGGCGAAGTTTTAACATAGTCAAAGCGGAAAGCGTTTGTGGTTGGCTAAAATTTAAATTCTTTAAAATCATCTGCTTTTTAATTAAACTTACTTCAAAGAAAAGCGATAAACGCCGTATTGTTGATCCAAATCCATTGCGCACAGCATTAGCACATTTTCTTCTTCATCAACATGGACATGCTCAATTCCATTAAAGCAGTGAAATTCGTGTTTGATCATTGCAAGTATTCTTTGTGCATTTATGTCAAAGATGGAGACTAAAATAGATTTAGTATTGCTGTCGAAGCCCAGAGTGTAAAAGTTCTCGCCGGTCCAGTAATTATTTAAGGCCTAAAAGTTTAAAGATCTTTCTTATGCTTTTTATACTCAAAAACTCACATCACACTTATTAAGTTCATCGTCTACTTCAAATGTGAAGAGCTTTTGACTGACTGCACGTTCTTTGTTGATTGCAATTTCTTTAAATTCCAACTCTTTTGCACGGCGATAGTTCAAACTGAGATGATCCAAGTCAAAGATGTAGTTTAACATTTGGATTTTGTCACCGTTCAGGCGTCCAGTGCGGTAAATTATGTCATCGGATACAACCATTTTTAGCGGAGCATTAGATTTAAACTCTTCAACGCTTGTTTTTAAGAAGTAATAAACAACGTTGTTTTCGACATCTTTGACTGCGTACAGAATTAAAAAGCTTTGTTGATCTTTATGATCAAACAAAACATTAATAAATCTGCCGCGAATAAGCTCACTTCTCAACAATACACATGTCAAATCAAGGTAATCAATTTTGCACAGATGTAAGTAAAATTTGCCAGATTGCTTGCCAATAAGCAGAAAATACTCGGAGTCAATCATCTTTATTTTGAACCTGAAAAGTTGTTCTTTTGAGGCGAACGATCCAGTAATGCGGAGTTGTCTAAAATGATTATTTAAAAAAGAGAGATTTCAAGTTTAATTACCTTTTGAGATTATAAACATTGTCCAATAAAAAGATGTGTCCAGTTTCTATATCCGAATATTTAACGTGTATTGCATAACGTGCATTTATGAAAGCAATCTTATCCACGTCGGTCCATAAAGCCATAGCATATTTAAGTCGTCCATATTCTTCGATGGTTTGTTTAAATAACTTGTAGGCGTTATAACTGAAACATCTTCAATGTTTGGTTTGAAAGCAAATTAAAACATACGAAATCACCCTATGTGCCGATTGATCTTTAAACCACATTTGAATTTGCTCTAATTTGACGTCTATATCCATTTCATCGTACAAAGCGGCTAGAATCCTTTCACGTGAGCATCCTTGTTTGAAATAGTGGCGAATCTTTGCTACTGCTTTCTCTTCATCGGTAAACATCTCGGCATCAAAAGCTTGGAATGAATAAACGACATAAAGATTCGAAATGTTGATTAAATGTTTGTGAAGATTCATGTTCGCATAAATGATTTATTTACACATAATTAAAACAAATGGCAAAAGGTTGATATTTAGCGGGCAATTCAGAGAACTGTTTTTTGTGTTTTGTGTCACCGTAAAACATTGCGTCTCTTCGAAGTTTCAAGAATATTTTTGTAGTCAAACGCATTTCTTGTTCACTAAAACAACAAATAATTAAACATAGTTGTGACAAGCATTACTTACTTCAAAGGAAAGCAATATACTCCAAACGAGTGAGTTCCGTCATCAGCATAGATCATCAAAACTTGTTCTTTGTCGTCAACGTAGATACTGCCCAGTCCTCTGTATAAATAAGCTAAGTGTCTGAGAGTTGTGACAAGTTTTTGTTGTTCCAAATCAAATATCGTTATTACGAGTTTATTTGTTTTATAGTTGAAACTCAAAACATAGCATTTTGTGCAAGTCCAGCAATAAGTGACTTCCTAAAACATTCTCTTAAATGTTAAATATTAAACGCATACTTTATTGGTAAGATCTTCTTCGCTTTGCACTGTAAATAGATGTTTTGCTTCTGGCTTCTCTTGTCCGGGAATCAAATCGTATTCAATAAATTTGAAGTCATTTGGATCAAACCAGTGTTCAAACAATTGGAGTTTGTTGCCGTTAAGTCGAAGCGGTTTGTGTAGCATTTGTCCAATTTCAATTCTTGTTGGTTGAACAATAAGTTGAGAACTTTCCACATTAGCTACATGCAAGTAGTGCTTAGTATATTCGTGGTCACGAAAGTAGACTCCAAAATGACGTCTTTGTTTGCAGTCAAAGACCAAGCATTCAAATCGGCCTTCAAATCGTTTGCTTCCAACAAAAGTGCAAGTTCTTTGAATTAAGTCGATCTTGCACAAGTGAATATAGAACGATTTTGTGTAGTGGTGGTTGCCGATTAGAACAATATATTCGGAGTCAATAACTTCCAGTTTGAAATCAGCAAGTTGAGTGTCGGAAATGAATTCGCCAATGATGTTTAGTGGTCTGAAAATGTGAGTTGTCAAATAGAATTAACAGGTTAGAGAACTTATTTTTTAAGTCCGTAATAGTTGTCGCATAAAAATATTTGTTCATCTGGAGCACCCGAAACTTCTGCACTTATTCCGTAACGCGAGTTCAAAAACGAGAATTCATTGTGGTTTTGCTGCATTGCGATTCCGTATTTAAGTTTGCCAAACACTTCGACTGTTTTTGAGACCAAATTGTAAGTGCGTCCCATGTAGAAATTAGAATGCTTTTCACTGGATTCGTCAAACCACGAGCGAATTTCATTCAAATCAGTTTCTGGATACTCTAGTTTTTTAAAAATCCGAGCTATAATCTCTTCGCGTGGAAGTCCTTTACGAAAATATTGATGAACTTTTGCCGAAACTTTTTCATCACGTTCTTTTCGCTCCTCTTCGTTTTCAGCTCCATAATCGCCGCACATTGCTTTGATGCCCAAAAACTAAACTGGTGGAGAACTGTTCCGAACAGCGCTTTAAAAACAGCCGAGCATCAATAAAGTTTCGTAATAAGTGGGTGGCAGTTTCACTGCAAACGGGAGTGGCTTTTCGATGAGTAATGCAAAGAGTCTTGGAATTGATGACAAAAAGTTTATTTACATTGTTAATAAATTATAGAACTTGTTTTGATGTAGTTGGACTCTCTTCACCGGGTAAATTAGAGATGTTGGCACACGGTTGCATGTAAGATGGCAGAATAGATAAAATATTGTGGCAAGCTTTAATTCCAAAGAACATAGATTCACGTCGTAGTTTAAAAAAGCATAAATTCAATAAAGAATCGGGCTGGCTGGAATTTCGAAATGTATTTTATAAATCTCACATTGCTTTGACTTACTCGATTGATAAGCGATAAATAGTCGAATTTCCGTCACAGTTATCAGTATACAGCGTCAAAACACCATCTTCATCTACTTGCAAGTTTTTAATAACTCCTTCGGCGTTAAAGTAGCAGTTTGTTTTGACTATTCTGCGCTCATTCAAATCGATTAACTTAACTTCATACTGTTTAGTCGAAAGATTGCTGTCGTTTTTGCAAATAAAATAGCATTTGTCATCAGTCCAAAAATACTTGGTTTGCTGAAAACAAACATTCAATGTTTAAATTAGTTATATTTAAAATCTTGCCCAAATGTCCTGCAGCGTTTCATCAAACCTTATGTCGAACAGCTTCGTGTAAGACGGCGAATTAGTTGACCCAGAAATTAATGTGTACTCTCCGAATTCAATATTTTTAATTTGCTGCGTGTCATCATCATCTCCGAATTTAAAAACCACACATTGAAGTTTGTCGCCAACAATCCGCATATAATAAGAGTAATAAGTGTTAAATACTTCGTTTGGATCGCTGAAATTGCATTTGAGAACAATAAGTTTTGATTAAACGTACCCGTCAATTGGCTCTTCCACTACAATCTCCAATTTATTAACAGTGACAACCCACAGTGTTGTCCCGGAATAGTCATCCCAAATTAGAAGCTTTCTTCGGTCCTTGTAGTTAAAAACAATAGTAAAGTTGTAATTGACGTAAATAGTTGACGTGGAGATCACTGTGTATTTAGACTCGGAAGGTTGGAGTTGTAGCAAATAAATATTCATATCGCCTGGCTCTTCCTCGTGTTCAAAAAATAATAGGAATTCAAAGTTGATGGCTTCCAGGAAGTATCCCTTAATAAACTTGTCTTTATAGTCGGAAAGGCCTTCCATGAGAAAGATTCTAAAATTAAAATAAGTGTACTTTAAATAAAAGATTGAGAAAGATTACTGTGCTTTATTGTGAAAAATGTCCAGAAGCTGAACACGTCCATTACGTAAATCATCAGTTGTTACTCGCAACAAATAACGCGAATTTAAGAATGTGAGTTCATGATATTTAAAAGGCCATGTGCAAATTGCGTGTCGAAACTTCCCGAATTCAGTTGCCACTTTTTTAAACAAGTCTTGTAAGCTCTTGTTGGATTTGAACGGATTTTTTGAGTTGGTTGAAGAAGAATCGAGTAATGTTTTCAGTTGATCCAACGTAATGTCCGCAATTTTCATCTCATCGCAAATATGAACAAAAGTTTCTTCAACCGAAAGGCCTTGTCGAAAGCAGCGGCAAATCTTCATCAAAAGTCGATCATCGCGTTTCTTTTGTTTTAACTCTTTTGTCTTCATTAACAAAAATCTGAAAGTAAAACAATTAGATCTGTTAAATGCTTGTAAACAACACGAAACTCCGAATATGAAAGTGCAAAGGTCTGCTAAAAATTTAATATTCAAAGAAAAACGTCCAAATTATCAATATTGTCATTCCGCATTAATAACTACATTTTTTGCTCAAGAAAACTGACGGTTTTTAGTATTCAAAGGAGAAGCGAGCGAGTAATTTTTTGAATAGATGAAGGTTTGTTTTGTTCTTCTGATGTTTTTATGTTCAAAACTTTTAGTTTGGCAACAAATGAACAGACTTTTACGATTTCGGCATTTTACGTATCTCATTCGTTACAAAAGCTCAACTGCACGAAAACCTTCAAAAAAGCCGGTTGCTTTACCAGATTTGGCGACAGAGAAGGTAAGCCTGTTGAATTATTTGACGTTTGATTAATCGAGTTTAGATTAAATTATGGCAAACTGCTTTGAAATCAGAAATAGATGCACATTTGAGCGAAGGCTTCAAAGCAAAGGGTTTCATATTTAGCAAATTTCACGTCGATCCCACACTTGGAAACATTTTGGAGCTCAAACTTCCGACTTTGACAAGCAAAGATGAAGATAATATGAAGCAATTCTTTAAACCAGGCGCTTGGGTGGACGTATCAATTGAAGACATTCCTTCCGATGGCTTTGTAACTGCTCTGGATTTTGAAAAAAGAATAATTGAGATTAGAACAAAGGATGTTCCACCGGCTTTAGTTTATCGCTCGACAAATATTGTGATTTTACTGCCAGATGATCGTTTTGCACTGGACTTTCTATTAGACTTTTGGAAATCAGAAGAATGGAGAAGAATGGCAGGTGCAAAGAATTTTCTTTGGGCTCACCGAGTCGCGCCGCCTATGCTTGCTGGCAAACCAAGAGGACGTGTGAAATTTGTTAATCAGGTATTTTAATCACGTCAAGCATAATCTACATGTTTCATTTAAGAATTTAAATAAATCTCAAATGCATGCTGTAGATCTAGCGATGCAATCTAATCAGACTTTGCTCACTATTCAAGGACCTCCAGGGACTGGAAAGACAGACGTTGTTGCTGAAATTGTCGTACAGGTAAAATATCTGTTTAAAACTGTGTTACATTGCTGTTTAGTATTACCGCAAATGCAAGAATGTTCTAGTTTTGGCAGCAACGAATAAAGCAGTTGACAATGTTGCTGAACGTGTTTGTCGTTTGATGGACCATAATATTGGACAATATCAGTTAACTCAAAGTCATGATGCTGATGCGAATTCATCTCCTTGCTCCATTAACGATGCATTCAAGGTACACAAAAACTATCAAGATCTGGAGGAAATCTGCAACGAAAGCACTGATTTTTGGGCGGATGGCAATGACCTCAACAAATTCCAAATAGTGTCTAAGCGTGACATGTATGAAGATATCTGCAAAGATCTGGTTTCGAATGCAAATGTAATCTTTGCGACATTTACATCAGCGCAAGTAAGGAAGCTCAAAAAGCGGAAATTTTCGCCGGACTTGGTGGTCATCGATGAAGCAGCACAGGCGCCTGAAGCGTTAACATGGTATGGAGTTTTACAAGCGAGTCGAGCAATTATTGTTGGTGATCAAAATCAATGTAAGTACTTTTTGTTGAATTATTGTCAGTAATGTTTTTAATCATTTAGTGGGGCCAGTTCTTTTTTCACCTGAGGCAATTGAAGCAAATTACGGCGAAACGATTATGGCATATCTATTCAAAGAATTTGGAACCAGTGTTCAGACTCGACTGAAGACGCAGTACAGATCAAATGAGAAAATTATGTTGTGGTCGAATGATCAGTTTTATGACGGCGAACTCGAAGTAAGTTTTTAGACTGCATTTATTAGTAATAATATTATATTTAGGCGGACGAATCTGTCAAAGATATTTGTGTTCAAGATCTCATTACTCCTGTTTCTGATTGCTATACAGAGCCATTGGTTTTGATTGACACTTTAAATGCTGGTGGAAAATACTTTGAACAACGAGTTGGAACGTCCTATAGAAACATTGGAGAGGCACAAGTGATTGATAAGCAAGTTCGAGCTTTAATTTCCAGTGGCCTGAATCCCAAAGGTATTTGAAACACATCTCTTCTTTTGTAATTGGCTATTGTGTTTAACAACTCAATAAGCAAATCTTCAATCTATTCATTCATTTAAAACAATACTTACAAATGATTTAGGCATTGGAGTAATCACACCCTATAGAGGCCAAGTCAATTGTATAATGAAATTGTTACGTAAGTTCTTATGCCTTGATGACTTTTATTGACTGTTAGATTTTTAGATGACGTGCCAGATGTTAAAGTCAGTTCAGTTGATGCATTTCAAGGACGAGAATGCGAAGTGATTTTAATGTCGCTAGTTCGGAGCAAGAGAAAAGACATTGAACTTGGCTTTTTGACAGACTTAAGACGGATGAATGTAAGCTTCTTGTTCAATGTTGATAATAGCAAGTAATCATTGATTTGTTTAGGTGTCAGTTACACGCGCAAAACGACAATTCTTTTTGGTTGCAAATTCCATGACGATGAACCAAAGCAAAGAGCTGGCTGAATTATTAAACGTGATCAAAGATAATGGAAGAATAGAAAGTTTGTCTGCATTGAACAGGTCAGATTTGCAAGACAAAAAGACGTTACGAACAAAGAAAAATTAGGTCAATTAGGTTGTTATTGTTGAATAAATTTTTCTCTAATTGTGTTGGCTATGCGCAAACAATGTCGATTTCATTCTAAATATTTAATAGTTTGTGGCGTGATTTTAATTTGTTATGCATTTTAATCTATGAAAACTTGCATTTTAGGGAAGACGACAATGTAACGTAAATTTGTCCTCATTTGTGAGTTTTAAAGCATTCTTGAGCGGTTGTGCAACTTAAAGCCTTAAATTTGCAGATTAGTGATGAAGCATTCAATCATGGAGGTTAGAGTTCAACAAGTTGACGGTTTGTTTAAATGATTGTTAAATGAATATTAGATTTTAAATTTAGTAACGCGTCATGAAGATTCGACAACTAGTTTTCCGGCAGAAGTACATATAAATTCTGAGTTATGCAACGGAATGCTTTCGGAGTTTTACTCGTTCGACCGCACTCGTGAAGAACTACTTATTCATCTTTGGTCTAAGCTGCGAGATTATTACTGGAATCGAAAAGACGCCAGAGTGATTTCAAAGCAATCTTGGGTATTTGTGCTCAACTTTAAAATTCTCGTGGACACGACTGACTATGAAGACGCCAAAGCTATATTCAGAAAGTTTGACAACGATTCCATGTTTAGAACATCGTACAGATTCAGCGAAGAAAATGTCGTGAACAATACAGCTCATTACACACTGGGTCTCATTGATGGCAACTATTCGCATACTCACTCATTGGTCTCTAAGTGGAACAATATTGATACGCAATTGTGCTTGGATTTTCGCCATTCACTCGGATTTGTTCTGAACGGTGAAGGTGGAACATTCTACCTACTGGACAATATTCAAGAAATAAGAAAAGAGCTCACTTCAGTGCACAGTGTTGGCAGTTACAGATCCGATGGAGACTCAGTTTTTGGTGAGTATCCTTGTGCTCTTAAACTTGTTTGAATGAATTTTAATTTTAGAAATGATAGATTCCGAGCTTTTGGTTCTGTCCAAAAACTACCGTGAAGCGGTTAGATCTCAAGTATTTCTAATTTCCGTGGATATTCAAAACTCGACATGCACATTTTTGGGTGTAAGCGGTTTTAGCGTCAGATCAGAGTCTAAGGTCAAATTTGTTTTCGACATCAGGTAACTTTAAAATACATCGAGTGATAAACAATGTCTGTCTTAGCAATCGACACAACTTTTTGCTCATGTTTAGCAATCAATTTCATGCTGTGAGCGTTGAAAACCGTGAAATGCAATTCGACACAAGAACTTCTACTTTTAACGTTAATCCTATGACTTTACAACTCGATGGCAAAATTCTCCGAGCCCTAATTGTCGACAAAGACGCCGAAATGGGAAAATATGGCTTTTTTGATTTAAAGACCGGTTTAGAGACTCTCGTATTTAATGAAAAGTCAGTGGTGAAGGTGAAAAGTATATCGAGCAAGAAGGCAAGTTTTGAGAGAGTTATTAAAATAATGAAACCTTTAGATTCGGAACTACTCTTGGTTAAAGCATTCTTGCTACATGATCTTTCAAGCATTTTCATACGGCAGATTTGAACTTTATGTTTTCGACAACGAAAAACTCAGTGTTCGGCCAATATTGTTTCGCAGTGTGATGGACAAGACTTTCTCAAGTTTCCACATTAACGAAGAAGACTCTCGTTTGACTATAACATGCAAACAAGGCAACCGATTTTACAGAAAGCTTGAAGTGTTTCAGTTTCCGTTAGAACGTCCCGAAACATTGCTTAATTTGAGCTTGCTTTCAATCAAACGTAGAAATATGTTTAGTTCCAATGTTGTTGCCATGTTGCCGGTTAATTTAAAACCGTTTTATCAACTTCCCCTGAATCAACTCCAATTAGATCAACCTCCTTTGAATCAACTCCCTTTGGATCAACCCCCACAAGACCCAGTAAGCGTTAACTCAAGAAAACGCCCACTTTCAGAAGAAGACTAAATCGTTCCTATCTTTTGTAATTTATTAATCTCAAGTTTAATCGATCTCTGTTTTCTACTCAAATGCACCAAAGAGATTTTATTTTTAAACAAGCCCGGTATTGTAATAAATTAATGAGATTTGGTAAAATAAATAAGTGTGTCGAAGTTTATTTGTTTTGATATGAGAACGTAATCTTGCTTCAGACATTCGGACAAGTTTCTAAACCTCGCATTTTTCAATATTAAAAAGAGTATTGTTTAATTGCAGTTCTTTAAAAGTGAGCGTTCTTTCCACCGTTTCATAAAAATTGATGACAATTAGCGACCAACTTGATAAACCAAAAATCATAATTCAAGCGGTCATTTTAAAGGTCAACTCAAATTTAAACACTCTGTTTACAACTTTTAAAGTTAAGTATTGTTTGTTACTTGAATTTGTGCTTAAATGACTTAAAACAAGTTTTGATCAAAGAATCAAGGAAAACAAGCATGTTGTTTACTAAAAGTGCATATGATGAACAAAGAACAATTTCCGAGGCCGTTCAATTTTTGCTTACAAATGCGTTATCATTCGAGAATTTAATTGCGGAAACACTGTGCCGGTGCAAAAACAAGGTGTGGCCGCTCTTGTTTTGAAACATGTTAAAAGCAACTTTCCCCATTTCTTAGAATTCTTATGTTTGAAATTTATTTGTTGCATGTTTGTGCAAATTGAATACTGTCAAAATGAGTGACAAGGCGGAGAACGCTTTTAACAATAAAGAATGGATTCAACTGCGCAAGTTAGCTCGTCAGTATTTCAAGCAGTCACTTTCTCGTGAACAAGTATTCCGACTAATTTATTCAGAAATGTACGAGAAAGAGGTTCCGATGAGCACAGTTGTATTTCACTTTCACTGTGTTGATCAAGTTCCAAACTATCAATGGTGGCACGAAGACATTTACTACAAAGAGCGGATTTTAATTGGCATAATTTCGGAAGAGTTTGAGCGTTTGAGAAGTGTTATTGCTGTGTTGCCGAATGGCAAACAACGTAAAATGTTCGCGTTTTTGGATGAAAGATATGCATTGTGCTTTAATTACTGCGAGAAGGAAATGAATTTACTTTTGATAGATCTTTTTCATTGTCAACAGCAGTGAGTGTTTGATTACAAAAAAGTTAAACAAGTTTAAGTTTCAGACGAATTCAACTTATTGGAAAGCTTCCAGTTTTTGTCGACAACTCTAAACACTCAGTTGTAATAGTTGATTCGAAGTATCTTCTACTTACAGAAAACTCACACTGTAAAACGAACTCGGACATTCATTTACTAAAACTAGACTTGTTCAACTTTACTTGCGCACTAGTGGAAAGCAAAGGTGTTAAAAATCAATTTATTCAAATTGTATTTGAAGTATCTAACAGACACAACTTTGTTATTTGGACTCGCAGTGATTTTGTTGATTATTTCCAGTCAGGCTCAATATGTGGAGGACAACTTCAAATCGGTGAAGAAGTTGTTTGTAGCAATAAACAGTCTTTTTGCCCACAACTCGTCGGCAATAAACTCCAAATTATGACAACTGAAAACAATAAATACAAAGAAGAAGAGTTGATCGAGTGCAGTCAAATTCTATTGACATCAAATGCCGAGAAGTCGACATTCAAAAAGCAATTCAATGTCAAAATGGAAAAACATGTTAATGATTTAGAAAACACGGTAACTTGATCATTTTTACAAATAGTTTACATTCTTCGTTGATTTTAGGCGCATTTTCAATATGTTTCTCCGAGTTTCGGTTATATCTTTCCAGTTTGTCGTTCCGGAATGTCAAGCTTCTCAGTCTATGCGCTTGATTTAATCGAACAAAAACTTGAATTTGTCAAATCTTTTGCTTATTTTGATGCAGACATTTTGGCTGTTCACATAAACAAAGATGTAGCAACGATGTGCATTTTTAATAGACTTACAAATGAACTGCTAATTCACAGATTTATGTTGAAGTAAGGACATTATTTTAATATTAATACAGGATGATCTGTTTTAGAGAGCCGGATCTTCTACAAAATTTGTCTTATTTTGCTGCTCGAAAGTGCGTTGGAAACAGATCTAACAACGAGTTAATGCCTATTTTACCTCTGACGTTAAGATCATTCTTCCATTTTTATTGACATCACAGAATAAATTGTTTGTTCACAAATTGTCAATTGATGTCATGTTTTTACAATTTAACAGCAAACAAAAGGGCGCGATTGTTTAGTTAAAACAAGTTTATTTGAATTTCGGTTGACAGGCGTTTCCGCCCTTTTTAAAATTGTTGCCTGCATTCCCGGTTATTTGCGAAATGAACAACAACGTTGCTGATTGTGAATATGACTGGGAGAAGGTTACTCAACTTGTCCGCCAAAACTTTCAACCCCATCTTCCACACAACGAGGTATTCAATCGAGTAGTTCATGATCTGTTTGGAGAGACCAAGTTCACTCAAGCAATCACAAAGTTCTTTCCTATTATTTACAAAAATCCGCATCTTAAATGGGACAGCATCAAAAACATCCAATTGACAATGGAATTCATTGGAAGAGTCAGCGAAGAGATTGAGCGCCTTCAAACATCGATTGCAAGATTTCGATGCAGAGAAAGTGATAGGTTTTGCTATTTAAACGATCGCTACGCAGTACATTTTGTTTGTATGGAAAAGCAACGAAAACTCTTTCTTCTCGACATTTATCACGGTGCAACAAGGTTATTTTTTGTTTCACATTTCGATAAAAAGTACTTTTGTTTCAGAGAATTTCGCATCGAAGGCAACTTTTTAACTTATGAATGGAGCGTTTATTATTCCCTGGAAGTCATCGATTTGGAGCATTTGCTTCTTGTTGAGCATGTACACAACAGCGTCAACATACTTTTGGTACGTCTCAACTTTGCCAAATCAAAATGCACCCTTGTGACAAGTGTACAATTAAACACTCCAACTGTTGCGTTCATTTTTGACTTCAACGACCGGCATCGTTTCCTTATTTGGAGTTACAGCGACAACGCAAGCAACTGTTTTCAATTTGCTCACATCGAGAACAACGAGTTGTTTATTGGATCAAGACGCATTCCATTTAATCGCACAATGTTCTATTCCCGATTAGAAGGCACGACCCTCCAAGCAATGACTTTGAACATGGATGAAAACGAAGAATTCACAGATGACTACGTCTTCGGAGAGTTTAATTTGCTGAACGGCACAGATGGAAACAGTTTTAAAAAGCTGTTTGATGTCAAATACACCGCCAACAAAGAAGACATAAACAGACCGGTTAGTTGTTTGCATATTGCTGTTCTTTTATATTGATCTTTTAGATGAACTGGTTCTATACGTCGACAACTCGTGGTCACTCTTCTATCAAGCTTAATTATGGATTCGATGCAATTCTACTCCACTCATTTAATCTGGACGATCGAAAGCTCAGACTAGTGAAATCTTATTTCTATTTAAACGGAAATATCCGTGATTGGAACTTCAACGAAAACAAATCGGTGAATGTGTGCATTAATGATAAGACACACAACGAGTTTGTTATTCACCGCCTTCCATTGAAGTGAGTTCTTAAACCTTTGAACTGCGTGATGTTCTAACTTTAGACATCCGGACACTTTATTCAACTTGGCATTCTTTGCAATTCGCCGCTTGAACATGTTTTATGGAAGCAAGTTGTATGACAACGTGTTGCATACCGTGCTGCCAGCCAGTTTTCGCCCATTTGAAATTTGCTCTGATCAACCTAGCAAATCAGATAATTTGGGAAAGATAAACTGCCCATCACAAAAGAAGAGACAAAGACACAGTTAATCGTCATTTCCTGTCAGACTTGTTCGAAATAAATTAGTGTTTATTAGCGATAACAAGTTAGCAATATTAATGATCTAATTAGTCGTTTTGTACTGTTGTAAGTCGTTCAGACTTTCCTACCATACGTTTAAAGCAAATAAGCCAGAGAATGAGACTAATGGAGAGGATTCCAATTTGAAGGAGCCACAAATACTTCGGTCCGCTCAGTGTATAAACCTTTGTGAATAAAATTGGGCTGAAGATAGTCAAGATGTCAGCACTGATGTTCATGAAAGACTGCAACGTTCCTTGTCTAAAAAGTGTCAAATCATTAAAAGAACTAATAAGCAGCGTTACTTGATGTTGCCCAACACCTTTGAAGCCAGTATATTTAAATTGATCTCACAGAGCGGCACAGCCATGCCCAAAACGATGATCAATGACCCCAAAAACAAATACATGTTGACACGAGGAGTTTCAGCGCACCATTTAAATTCCGGTTTACAACCTAGTGGCTCGGTGCTGTTATCCGTTGGATCTATGTATGGAATTGATCCACCAATAAAAGGATACGGATATGTAAGCAGGTAAGCTAATAGAACCAAACAAATCGCAATGAAAATTCCCGTCCTTTCTTTCAATCTGTTCTTTATGTTGGAGAAGATGTAGAGGAAGTTCCAGAAGCAGATGTTGATTCCAATCAACACCATAGAAATCGAAATGTATAAGGTTGTTTTTTCAGAAGTCCATCGAAAAGTAATCATGCTGTATGGAATCACAACTCTGGAAAGAGTTCATTAACTCTTTATGTTTAAACTTTTAAAGCTTACATGTTTATGCACATAGCACAGAAATTGACTAGCATTCTAGTGTACAAGCAGACGCAGAATGCGAGTTTGTCATAGCCGATATGGTCTTCTGAACTCGTGCTGTTTGCATCTAGTTGAGTGTCAGCTAAATTTGGTGTCTTTATATGTGACAAGCAATGCTTTTACTTACAAACTGGTTGCTTTGCCTTAACTTGCTTATAAAGACGCATTCTGCCGTCAAAGGAACAAATTAATAAAACCAGTCCGATTATGCAAATTAAGACGATTGTATACAGAGGCGCAGTATACAGATTTAAATGTAGTCCAAACAAAAGTGATGCTCCGGGATAACCTAACAAGCCAAAGAGAAGTTGCAACAATGGTCCAACGAAGATAGCCAGTGTCGGCGCCAAGTTACTAAAAAAGATTCTACTTAAAATTTGAACTGTACGTAACATGCCATATCGCAACAGCTTTTGCTCGATCAAGCTCTGTAGATTCCATTGCAACAAACGTTCTATACGTATACGAAGTCCCGACAGAGAAGCCAAAGATAAGTTCAACAACAATAAACAACGCGTATTTTGCTTTCACTCCAACCAATTCAATTGTCAAATAAATAAAACACGAGGTGATCGCAAACATCTTGCTTGTGAGCAATGGCCATGTTGTGTCTCTGAGATAGTTGCTTATGTATCCAGCAATCGGAGACGAAAGGACGCTTCCAATTGCCACCAATGAGTTGAGCAAGCCAAAGAAGTTCTCCGAAACTCCGGGGATCAAAAGCTTCATGTATGGCCACACTGAACTAGTTTTTGTTTAAAAGAATGTGAGGATCTTTATTTACTTGCAGGCCCAATGATTTGACTGTGAACGTTACTTATAAATGCAACCAAGGCCAAAACATATATAGATCTCCAATCCGTGCGAGGTTCTTCATCTGAAAATCAATTATGTTATTGTTGCAGTCTTTAAAAGTTAGTCATCGCCTCATTTCAATCATTCGAAAAGCAATACCGTTTATCAAAGATGTAAAAGCTTAAAAGTTTTTGATGTTTTAAATTAAAGAAGTGTTTTTAAATGCATTACTTACTTTCGTCATGACTAATTGAACGTCTTCTCCACCAAACCATTTTTATCGGCGTCAAAGAAGGAATACGGTAAAATCAACAAGTGTTCATTTTATAGTAGTTTCTATTGAACTTTGCACACAATTAAAAGACGTTTGTTGGGTCCAAATTATGGGCGTAACAGATCACAGGATGAACTCGCACAAAACTTACTCATACTTTGTGTTTGTCTTACGCATTTAAGTGTAGTTAGAAGATTCAACAATTTAGAGCGCAAGTGGATGGTGACTAATTTCCTGCAGTTGTTTCCGATAAGTGTTTTATTTGCTTGTGCTATCGAAAACGTTGCAGATAATAAGAATTCTACATAGCACGAGATGCACGAGTTATTGAATTGTCCGACCATTGTAGGGGAAGATAAGGCTTTTTGGAAAACATCATTTGCGATTATCGATTAGTCATGCCTTGCTCAAAACACAGCTCCGATAGGGCAACCTCAATATCAAACTTGTGAACTTTAAATTCCCAAACAAGCAACTACATCAATTGTTCTTCTATTCGATTCTGCCAATAATTAAATTGGATGAATCAAAAATTGAACATGCTTTTAAAACAAACAGAGCGACTTGAAAAGTGACATTATCCGATAAGTCGACTTAAGCACAAACAAACACACAACAATAGTTGAGTTCGTCGGGTTTGTTTGAGTTTTATTGCGTCTACGGACTTATTGCTCGAAATAAGTAAAACCCACACATTATTTGTTTTGAACAATTTGAATGCACTGACCATAATGATAACAGTAACGTTTTATTTAAAAGTCTAACTTTGCACATTTTGTCAAGCAGTGCTTTTTAATATTGCAATTCAAAGGGCGCGTTTGATTCGAAAAGCTTTTGTGATTCATTTTGTTTGTTTCTATTTTCATGCTTTTAATTTAGTTTTCGCTTTCTACTTTTTGGTTCATTCAATGAGCAGCGGTTCCAACAATGATTCCGTTGGCAAAAAGAAATCGAAAGTAAACTGGAAAGAAATTAGAAAGTTTGTTCGTCTGCAATTACAAAAAAGATACTCCAGAGAAGAAATATTTAAAATGGCATACTTCAAAATCACGGACCACAAAACTCCCGTTGATCAAATTGAAAAGTACTTCAAGTCAGCCGACGAAGATCCTTTATTTGATTGGCTGGATGTTTCTTCTTTGCACCGCAAATTATTCAGCTTGATTTTAAATGAAACGGATAAAGTGAATTCTTTGATTCTGTCGGCTAAACGGAACGCAGATTTTAAGTTCTTGGACGGACGTTATGCATTGAATGTTCAACAAGATGACAATATCTACAAGATGTTCTTAATGGATTGTTATCACGGCCAACAACGGTAAGACTAACTTTTATAAAACTAATTGCATTCTGATTTAGAGAAATCAAGATATCTGGCGTTACAATGGTTTACATAAGGAAAGCCAAGTACTTACTGGGCATAATTGACTCTACGCGTGTCATTCTCGTTGAAGCATCCGATGATAGTTCTATTCTAACCTTGTTACAGTTGGACATTCCTAATTTGACAGCTACGTTATTGAGAAAAAAGATGCTTCATGAGAAAGTAAGCCACGTATTTTTTGACTCTACGTGCAGACAACGTTTTCTTTTGTGCCGTAAAGAAGAAATGTACAAGTACTTACGATTTGCTCGAATAGAAAATGAGAAGTTTGTTGTCGAAACGGAAAACATTGAAATGGAGCGTCCAATTAACTTCCAAAATCTTATTGGCAACATACTTCAAGGGTTCAAGTGTACAATAGGCGGGCAATTAGCATTTGGAGAGTATTTATTAGAATCTGGTGTCAATGATCCGCCATTCACAATGCTTTTCGACTTCAAAGACTTCCATCATTTTAATGGCATTAAACAGATTGTAAGACTCTTTAAAACTTAATTTTTATCCATATTTGCTTTTAGACAAACTGCAGTTCTTCTGATTTTCAATATTTTACGCTTGGTTTCTTTTTTGGATGCAACCGTACTGCATTTCATCTGCTTGACGTACAAAAGCAGAAGCTTAACTTATTAAAATGCTTTTATTACGATGAGATTAAAGTCACAGACATGCATGTGGATGAAAATGACATAGCAAGTGCACGCATTAAAGATAAAGAAAACGAAGAGTTAATTGTTCACTGCTTTACAACAAAGCAAGCAGGCTTTTGAGATTAAACATGTAATTTCGTTCTTTAGACAGCCAGATTCTTTATTCAACTTGTCGTTTTCCGCTGTTCGTCGATATGCTAGAAACAAATTTGACGACACACTAATGCCTTTTTTACCTCCAATATTACGGCCATTTGGAGGCATTTCATTCTCCACAAATCAAGAAACACAAAGCACTTCATCTCAATCCTACGAGTAAATCTGAACCGGTTATCCCAAACAACTCGCTTGAAAGAATAAACTTATATGTTTTACTTGATTTAAAATTAATTAAATTGCTTCTATGAGCAGCAATCGTTATCTAGTGTTATTTAAATGCCAACGTGCTTACTCACTTTAAAAGTTCATGCGATCATAAAATGAGAACGCGGTCATTTAGGTGTGGGTGAAATGGGAGCGTTCGTTTCACTTTTATCGACAAAAACGTTTCCGAGTGCACGTTTTCTTATGAAACTTCTTCGATTTTAACTTTCAAGTTTCAGACCTACTTTGTTTGTTATTCAACTTAAAAGCAACTTGAAAGATGTCTAATACTTCCGACACCAACAAAAAGGACAGGAAAAAGGCTTTTAAGTGCCAAACCGATGATCACTGTCAATTAACGCTGTTGAATGAAAGATATGCTGTTGACGTTGCTGGAGATGCCTATAAGATCAAAAAAGTTCTGCTTAACGATACAATTTTGAAAGAAACAAAGTAATCTTTGATTTCTGAACATTATTTAATTGCTGCTGTTTAGAGAATTTAATATCATCGGAGAACAACCATGCATGCGAGGATATCGTATGTATCCACTAGGCACTGAACATCTTATATTGACTGCTCATCGTTGCATTAACTTTTCCGTCTGTTTGCTAAAAGTGGATTTTGCCGAATCAAACTGTACCATTGTTCAAGAACAGAAAATTGATGGTCACCTCTCAGATTTAGTGATACTTGCTTCAGATCCAACTCGCTGTTTAATTAAATATTCGGACAGTCCCAATTCTTCGTGTTTTCAAGTTGCTTATTTGAAAGATTCTCAGTTGAAGTTTGAAAAGACATCAAAACCTGCCGATTCATTTCAAGATCAGTGCAGTTTTAAAGCTGAAGGTGGGTAAGTTTATTTAACAGTTGTTTAGAAATTAATCTCCGATTTTAGGCAATAAGCTCATTTCGTTTCATGCTGATTGGCCTGAACAAGCGCAATACGTGTCTTTTATTTTCAAAGAAATAACCCTAGAAGCGAATAGATTTAAAATGCAAAAGATATGGGACTCAAAAAGTCAACAAATTAAAAACTCTCAGGTATTAAAAGAGGCACAGAACAACTTACTACCGCGCGCCCGGCATCACATGCCCGTCGATTTCGTTGAGGCTCGACATTGGCGAGACGCCCGTTATACAGTAAAACTGCCTATTCTGCAATCCGCAACATTGGGCGTTGTATATTGCTGGCCCCCATTATATTCCCGGCTGCACGGCTCGGCTTACATTTTAGCTAGCGTTAGCGGCCGACGTACGCGGCGCCTGCCCCGGCGGGCTGGGCGGGGCGTTCGCGGTAAGTCCAACTTTAGGAGTATGAATATTTTTGGACAAACAATTGCTTGTATTTATTAGACACAACGCCTAGCAAGACTTTTAATTTATTCAAACTTGACTGGACAAGACAAGAAATAACCGAAACTACACATTCAAACAAGTTTGGAAGCTTTGTTGATTTCATAGTCACCGAGAATGAAGTGCTCATAATTGGCGGAGAAAACAAAAACACGCGTCATCATTTAATTCAACATATTCCAACGAGGTAAATTTAATCAATTAACCAATTAAATTTATATGTTTTCAGGCATCCGGACACTCTTCAAACTTTGTCTTTGATATCAATCGGCAAACATTCCACGTTTTCAAAACAAGAGTCGTTTGAACATTTAATTTCAATGCTTCCGTTTGTGTCACGTCCATTTTCACAAAAAGATAAACTTTTAAAATAAAATGTGCTTCTTGACAACTTGTTAACGATTTGATTGTGTCATTAAACAAAGTTTATGCGAATAAATGATTTCAATAAGCATTTCTTTATAAACGGTTTTGCAACTCGATTTCATTTGCCTCACGGCACTCACATAAAAATAATGTTATGAATGCGAAAATAACAAGAAGTCAATAATTAAAAATGCATTCGTTTGTTTCTCTTCAAACTTCTTTCTTCTTTTTTGCTCTTTTCATTTCTTTGCAGTCAAAATGTCTCGTTATAAAAATCAAAAGTTTTGCTTTGAAAGTAAGACAAACGGGATTGATCGTGATGAATACATGCGACGAATTTACGGAGAACCTTTTACAACTTTTTGGAAGACAGACGAGAAGTCAAAGTTTGTTACCGAGCGTGAATATTGGGAAAACGAAGAGGGCACTTACACAAATAATGCCTTTGAGAACAGTACCGATTCGTCGGTTCAGTGTGAACTGGCAACTGGAGAGTTTGATCCAAAATCGTTGCCTTACAATCAATACATGCGCTGGCACTTTCAACGTTTTTGTTACAAAACTTCAGCACACGGCATTCCGCAAATTGGACAAGCTCACAACAAATTCATACGGTTTGTTCTTTAAACGAACATCCTAAATAATTTTAATGTTTAGAAGTGTTTGGATTTTATTGTTTCTCGGATGCATGATTATGTTGTACATCAACGCCCAAAGCGTGATTGTGAAGTATAACAAGAACGAGAAGATTGTCGACATTGAATTGAAGTTTGGTTTGTTTTTGAAAGTTTTGCTTGTTGTTAATTATTTGCATTTAGATACTGCGCCTTTCCCGTCAATAACTGTTTGCAACTTAAATCCGTACAAAGCAAGCATAACAAAAGACGTTGATTTAATCAAAAGAACAGTTTGTTTGTTTGCTGTTTTTCACGTTATTAAAATCTATTTTAAGTTGTCTGCATTTGACGGCGCAATGACTAAAGCAGGAGTTGTTGATACGGACCGATCAGATCGAATTAAGCGGTTAGTTAGTGACGATGGGCACAATTCTTCAGTTTTCGAGCCGGGTTATTCAAAGTGCAAATGCATGGATCTGGAAGATGGCGGAGAAGACGATGTAGACGAATTGAAAGTAAGTTATTATCAACTTAAAATGTTATTTTGCTAATTTCAGGGAGAATGTGACGGTGACCGGTTCAAATGGGATCGGATTTTAAATGATGCCGAAAAATGCCTTTGTGCCTTTGACCGCAATGTAAATTAAAAACAGTTCATACTAATAACACCTAAACTTTTAGACAAATGACGCATGGCCTTGTTATTTAGCTGGTTCATGGACACAAGAAATGTGTGCTTCGTGCGATCAGCGAAACTTTTGTAAAAAATGCAAGTCATTAAAGTTTTAAAAGATCACTTTATTCAACTTTAGCCGCAAATGCCGGTGTTTCTGCTGACACTGCGACTCCTTGCATGTGTGCTCCGTCCGATTTCTGTGTTGCATACGACGGTGAGGCTCCAATTATCGAGATTGGGAAATTTCTGCGCGGTGAACCACAAACAGAAGAGGAAGCTGAATTTGTTGAGGCGATGGGCTTTAGCGGCATGACTGATGAAGTTGCAATTGTCACGAAAGCTAAAGAAAACATTATCTTTGCTATGGCCGCGCTATCAATGGAAGAACGCATGTTGTTGTCGAACAGCAAACGTGAATTGCTGCACAAGTGTTCATTCAACGGAAAAGCATGCGACATCGACAAGTAAATAATGTTTATTAACTAAAACAATAAAAGTTATTTCCGTTGTTTAGCGACTTCTTAACTCATGTTGATCCCATTTTTGGCTCCTGTTTTACCTACAACCATGATCGAAACAAAAATTTGAGTTCAGTGCGTGCCGGGCCAATGTACGGATTGAGAATTCTAGTTTATGTCAATGCGGTTAGTTTCAACATTGTGATTAATTTATCTAGACTTTATTTAGTCTGACTACATGCCTACAACGGAAGCAACTGGCGTGCGTTTAACTATTCACGACAAAGAAGAGTTTCCATTCCCTGACACATTTGGTTTTTCTGCGCCTACAGTATGGACTTGCATGTAATCAAATTAGTTATTGATTTCTAGGGCTTTGTTTCCTCATTCGGGTTGAGAATGCGACGGATGACTCGCTTGCCGGCTCCTTTTGGTAACTGTGTCCCGGACGCAAAATCAGAAGATTATATTTATCACAATTATGTATATTCTGTTGAGGTAAGCATTCCAATAAGAACTTCACAACATCTTTTTAGGGATGTTATCGGTCATGTTTTCAACAAATGGTTTTAAAAGCATGCAATTGCGGAGATCCACGTTTCCCTGTGCCAATTGGAAGCAAGCATTGCCGAGCAGCGGATTCAAATGCTAGGAAATGCTTAGACGATCAGCTAGGCGAGTTAGGCGGACATCATGGAAGTGTTCAATGCAGATGTAAGTTGTTTAATGATGTTTAAACAGTTAAAACAAAGTTTTTAGGCCAACAACCATGTAAACAATCGATATATTCGGTTACTTATTCACCAGCTCGATGGCCAAGCGAATCTCTACAAGTTCAACTTGGAACTTGCAACAGTACTCCAACCGAGTGCACAAAACATTACAAGTAGTTTTTAACTATTCATTTCAACATTTAATTGAGTTTTCAGAGACAACGGTGCAATGATTGAAGTCTTTTATGAACAACTTAACTTTGAGATGCTTACGGAATCAGAAGCATACGGAGTAAAGTAACATTGTTTATGATATTTAAAACCTACAATTTTAGCTGGTCAACTTGCTCGCCGATTTTGGAGGACAATTAGTAAGCAACTTCTCAAATGAGATAAAATTTCATTGTTGTTTAGGGACTTTGGTGTGGCATTTCATTTCTAACATGTTGTGAATTTATCTTCTTATTTGTCGAAACAATTTACATGATTGGCCAACATCAATTGCTTTTGTACAATAAACGCAAAGAAGCTAAGCAATAAAATTATTCAAAATTAATTTGTCAATAACCGCAATGAAATCAAGCAATAAACTTATTCAAAATTGATCTGTTCAGCGAATGTTTCAGGCGGCAAAAAAAATGCTGCAAACAACTTGTTGATAAAGAATTTTGTGAGAGCAAACAAACGTTTCTTCAAACTAAAGTTTCAAGTTGTTGTTTTTACAAAGTTAGATCAACGTTTTCCAGACCTCAACAACCGGTCCGATTTAAGTTTGACCAAAACACTTGAAGCCGAAAATTAGCAAAATTGGCAAAATTAAGACTTTACTTCCACTCTTGATTTAATTGGAATGTCGACGAATTCCATCATTTGTTTACGCCAACCTTCCGCTTTTTTGTTTTGCTCGATGGGTTTTAGTTGTTTATTTGCGGTTGCGCGCCCCACCCCAAACACTTCAAGGATGACTTCTTGAGTGTAAAGTTTAGACAAGTTTGACTTGTTGATTGCACTAGTTTGTTCTTTAGTTTAAGGAATTTCGGGATCGGCAAAAGATGTTTTTTGAACTTTTTGTTGGTTGCCTTTGTGATTAAAAGGGTATTTTGAGTTATGCGAAAAAGGCGAGACGAATCCAATTGTTTGCGTGCAGGTGATCTAATAAGGTCTTTGAACTTATTTTTATGTGCATGTTGTTTTGACGGGAAATGTTTTCGAATTTCATTTAATCAAATTGCGTAGGCTTTGTTGACGTGCGATTAATTACTTCAAGAGTTATCAATTTAATCAACTTTAGTTTGTTTTCGCTCCTCTGCGATGGCCAATTGGCTGCTCGCTTCTGTTTGCTTCTTTTCAATACTGTCGATCAGTAATGGCCTTCAATCTTCGATGAATTATACACCCGGTGGCTTACATACGCTGTTATACGAGCCGGGAAAATTGCCAATTATGCATTTAGATCAGGCAGGCTTTACGATTAAAATTCATAAAGTTCAATTCAATGTTTAGGATACTTTTGAAGATACTGTATTGGATAAGAACAAAACATCCTCGTTTATGGTTGAGTTCTATGCGGACTGGTGCGGCCACTGTAGAGCATTCATTAAGTACATGAAAAACCTCGCATATCAAGTTCGTGGTTGGGAAGAAATAAATAAACTGTCCGTCATTAATTGTGCCGATCCATACAATGACAAAGTGTGTTCAAAAAACAACATTAGTAGCTTTCCAACTCTAAAGGTAAAACAGGTGCAATGAAACAATGTTTAACCGTAAAAGCTTTTCAGTATTTTCCGCGAAATGCAGACAACTACACCGACGCTAAACAATTAATGGATTTCAAATCTACACGTGCCTTACGCACTCAATTAGCCTATCACATTGTTGAAGAAGCAAATGAGAATCAACATCAAAACTACACATGGCCAAGTTTCTCGTACATGGACATAGAACCGGAAAAAGATCTCAAGGATTCTTGGTCAACCTTCCATTCTAACGCTTCATATACGGTTATTATATTTGAAGAGCCAGATTCCGTTAGTGCAGGCTCTCTTGCCATTTTGGATTTGTGGAAATACAGAAACAACATCACTGTTCGTCTTGCGAAAGCAGATTCTTTGTTAGCAACAGCATTGTCTGTCCAAAGCGTTCCATATGCAGTGTTATTGAAACGCGGCGGTAAAGAGCCGCTATTTAAAGGACCGTATGAGGCGTTTAATCAAATAGTTAACGCAACACACTTTAACCTCCCAGATACTCACCCGCCACCCGAACCAGAAATCAAAACTATTGACTGCGACAAAAAGCCGGACAAGTGTGCTAAACTTTATTATGTCAGTGAGTTGGATATGCTTAAAGCATTGAGAATGGCTTTGGTTGATGAGGTTATCCGCGGAACTGAACACATTGAAGGCAAAAATTTGACGAACTTGCTCAACTTTGTCACTCTGCTGGCTGATGTTAGTTAAAGTCTAGTCGTTTTTAATTCAATTCTTTTGTTTTCAGCATTTACCTACAAAAACTTCACAAAACATTAATTTACGAGCAAAACGAAGTGAAGATTCACAGGTAAACAACAAAGAATTGCTTGTGTTTGAAACTTTTTGACAACACTCAATTTTTAGACCCTAACTCAAAGTCAAAACGCAAAAGAAGTATTTGCTGGATTACGCGACAAAATTAAGAAATCCAAATCAATTTCAAGTCAACAGTGGAACGAGACATTTGTTGAACTTGAAGTAAGCAATTTTGCACGAAACCTTTTCTGACAACTTAACTTGCAGGAAAAATATGATAATCCATTTCCGCTAGAAGACGAATGGCAACACTGTAATGGATCAAGACCAATTTATAGAGGCTACACATGCGGATTGTGGACAACTTTCCATACGTTGACTGTGCATGCATTTCTGGACAGCAACGATTGTAAGTGAAATTGAATTGAAGTTTATCAACACTTTGTTGTTTAAGCAAAGAAGTACGATCCGGTTTGGACATTAAAATCAATACGCGGTTGGGTCAGTAGTTTCTTTGAATGCTCTGTATGCCGAAGACACTTTATCGAAATGACTACGGAAGACTTTCCAATCGACAAGAAAAACGTCAAAACATGCGAAGATGGCTTTCTCTATTTGTGGAGAGCACACAACAGGCAAGAGACTCCAAACTTTAAATAGATTGATACACTTTCTTTCAGGGTGAACAAACGCCTCCATGAAAATAAAGATACCGAGGATCCGCAGTTTGTTAAACGTCAGTTCCCTGCATCGTTTTTGTGCAAAGGGTGTCATACTGAGGACGGCAAAGCAAACGAGAAGAAAGTCAAGGAGTTCTTGGTTAATTATTATTCAAAAATTAAGCCTTACAAGAAAGAGTAACGTGTATTCGAATAAATATCGTTTTACAGTGTGATTTAAACTAACGTGTTTATTAAACGACAACATTAAAACAATGTCAAGAATGAATCAACTAAAGCCTACTTTGAAATTACAATAGAATATAAATTAAGCGCTTATAAATTATGTGAGTTGCTCAGTTCTGGGCCAAAAACTCAGCAATAGAATCGCGTTGCTGCTTGTAGAACTTAATATTGTTCTGCACTTGCTCCAAAGACTGTTTATAGCGGATGTTCCACGATTCACGAACTTCTCCGTCGATCGAATTGAAGAACTCCTCAAAGTCGCTTGCGAATTTCTCTGTGCAGTGTGACGAAGTTGCGCATTTGAAACAATTTGTGCAGGCAAGATTGCTTGCACGTCCGTTGTAGCGGGCAACCAAGTCCTTGTAGTTGTTTCGCACGTAATTCCAGGCAAATTGTTGATCTTTGGCAGAGACGCCGCTCAACAGGAACAAGTACATCAAATCTTGAGCGCGGAATTCTTGACCACGGATGCCTTTGTCATAGATCTCCTTTCGCAAGTCTTCATTGCCAACGCGCGACAAAGCAAACAAACAATCGCGTTCCAACTCTGAATTTCCGCAAGTTTTGTACGTTTCAAAGAAGTAATCAGCAAGTTCAGGGTGGTTTTTAGAAGCGACAGTGAGGACCATTTTGCGGAGTTCTAAAGTGCTTTTAAATAAACAACTGCACAGTTTTATTCTAAGATACCTGGGTGAACAGCGCCTGTGTTTCCACTTTTGTACTCGTCAAACAACTTCAATGTGTGTTGAATCGTTTCAGCATGTTCAAGTCGAGTCAAAGCACCCAAAACAAGGCTGCGCAAAACGGCGCGATGAGAATCTAAACATAATTCGAAAAGTGTTTGGAAGCTTTTTAAATTGCATACCTTCTCCCTTTTCAAATGCCCAAGTCAAACGTTTAGCGACAGGCTCCAAAATTTGGCTGGCAAACTTGTCAAACTTGGGTTTCAATTCCGGAAGATTGTTGTCCAACAACATGGATATTTTCAAAATACCGCCAATCACGATGTCCCAAACAATGTACTCGTTTTCATTAGTCAACTCGGAGGCAAAAGACAAGAATTGTGAAGCAGGAATTCGACCGCTTTCTGTGAGTGCCAACAAGTCGCTTGCTAATCCGAAACGATCTTTCACGTCCAATTCGTTGATTGACTTCAACAAACTGTTCAGCATTGAATGCGAGTATTGAACACGGTAGAAGCCGCTGGTTGCGCCGTTGACCTAAACATTTCTTTTGCTACTTGTTTGTTTGAACAGTCTAAAAACCTTAATCCACTCGTTGTCTCCAACGTTGTCCAACACAATTTCTTGCTCGAATTGAGTGAACAAAAACTTGTGGAACGGCTCGTTCGGATTTGAAGATTTGACCAAAGTGATTGGGATTTGCCAGATTTGATTGTCTGTAGATCCGTCGGCCAAGTAACGAGTTTGTTTGAAGCGCAATTTGCGCTTGTTGCCGTCCAACTTTTCGTCTTCAACAACGACCAACGGGAATCCCATCTGTTTGATCCAGCTGTCCATAATTTCTTTGATGTTTTGGTTGGATGCTTCAGAAAGAGCAGCCCACAAGTCGTCACAAGTGGTGTTTCCGTATGCATTCTTTTTGATGTATTTGCGCAAGCCGTCCTGAAACAAATTAGTTTTAAGTTTTCCAGAGCACTTCTTTCACTCACTTTGAAGATGTCGTTGCCCAAATAGTTGTAAAGCATTCGAATCACAGAATTAGACTTGTTGTAAGTAATTGCGTCGTAATAGCTGTCCAAATCAGACGGGGCGTTGATGTCAATTTCAATTGAATGACTGGAGAGTATTTCGTCTGCTTTCATGGCAACATGCACAATTTCGGGAAGATATTCAAGAAGAATTTTGAACTCCGGGCAAACATTGTTCATCAAAACGTATTGACAGAAGCTGTAAAAGTTTGGGATGAAACGTGTTTGGGACGACTTTAATTACCTGGCAAAACCTTCCTTGAGCCACAACTCTCCCCACCAGCGCATTGTTACCAAGTTTCCAAACCAGAAGTGAGCCAATTCATGGAAGATGACCATTGCAGATCGGTTCTTGACCATGTGAGTTGTGTTCTCATCGTGAACCATGAAGATCTCTCGGTAGGTCACCAAGGACCAATTCTCCATTGCTCCCATTCCGAAATCAGGAATAGCGATCATGTCGATTTTGGGCAAAGGCATTTCAAATCCAAACCAGTCCTCGAAATACTCCATGGCTTTCTTGGCATGCATCAACGAAAAATGCGCTTTCTCCTTCTTGCCCAAGACTGTGTATACGCGAATGGGGATGTTCTTGCTGCCATAAGTTGTTTCGATATATTCCAGTTCGCCGACGACAAATGCCAGCAAATAAGTTGACATGATCGGAGTTGTTGCAAATTTGACCAATCTCTTCTCATCTCCTTGTTGCACTTCTTCAGTGACATTCATGTTTGACAATGCTGTCAATTTCTGATCAACCAACAACTCGCAAGTGAAACGAGCTTTGAATTCTGGTTCATCGAAGCAAGGGAAGCACAGACGAGCTCCTTCGCTCTCGAATTGAGTTGAAGCAAGGAACTTTTCTTGTCCATTCTTGTCTTTGTAGGTCGAGCGATACAATCCATTCAAACCAGAATTAATTTCGGTTTCGAAGTCAATGGTGAGTGTCGCTTTCTGCGGACTCAACTTCTCCGGAAGGTGCACAACAGCGGTTTTCCACTTTTTGTCCACTTCAAACTTGAGATTCATCCACTCTAAAAGTGAAATTAATTAGTTTAATATGCTTTATTTTTGTTACCTTTGCCATTCTCCAACAACAACTTTGCGGAACGAAAATCATGGCAAGCAAAGTGGAGCTTGATGAAGTCTGTTGCTTCGGTGACCTAAAAACGTTATTGGATTAACTGCAATATTTAAAGAAACTCACATTCAACAATATGTCGACACGACCGTTGCAGGTAAAGCCTTTCAACTCAGGCTCCAAATGGAGTTGGTAATGCTCCGGCTTGGCGAACGTTGGAAGTCGCTCGAATTTGTCAGACATTTTCTGAAATTTCAAAATTAAACGTGGACTGACCGTTAAAAGGGAAAGCACGAATGATGACTAGACATTAGATAATTGATTTCCGTTGCGCCTTTTATCACTAAGCGCCCACTAAGCAAAGGGAGCCGATTAAACCGATTAAAAACGTAAACAGTTTATCTTTGCAGGCGAAAGTGCATTTTTTGTTTAAGCTAGACGTAAGTGACCCGAAATGAAAGTGTTTTGAAAGACATTTCGGTGCAAATCAAGGAGTGGAGTGACCGACGATCTTTCTTGTAGACAAAAACAACGACGAGTACAAAGATTGTTAGCTTGTTTTTATGCATTTTCGTAAACAATACGTATAGATTGAAGATTGAAATGCGTAAAAACGAGGTTGTGAATTTAAAAATAGAGAATAGAGGCGCTTTTTAAATTCCGTTTGATGTAATCGAATGTGATTGAACATTATTGAGTGCATTTAAATGTCGAACAAGAGTGCTTTATGAAGAATTTGTTGTGGGTGTTATTTGAAGTGAATGTTCGTAAAAAGTAAATCATATAACAACTCTAGCGTAAAACAACACTAACACTAAAAATAAGCGACCTTAATCAACACCTTAAATTTATCAAACTGATAGACGTTTTTAGAAACCACCCAGCCTTGTGATCATTTACACGTTTACATTCACACAGGCATCATAAAATGATTTCGCAAAAATCATCGTTTTTTCGCATAAATCAACAACAACATTCGTTTGCTTCGGTTGCTGAGACGAGGGCGCATTTGTTTAGAGCTTTTTTGCAGTTTGGGTCTTCGCGTCTCGTTGGCGCGTTCCATTGTTAAGGGTGGGCACAACTTTCGTCCATTCGGCAGATAGATTTGATTGACTGTTCGGTTGGGTTTAACATTAGACTATTTGCGTGCTTATCAACTCTTGCATTCACAATAAAAACTTCAATGATTTTAGGTCAAGATGCGTATTTTGGTTGGAGTAAAGCGAGTCATCGACTATGCGGTTAAAGTACGCGTTAAGCCCGACAAAACTGGAGTTGTTAAAGACAATGTGCCTCATTCTATGAATCCGTAAGTTGTTTAAGTCATTAGATAGTTTTCAATTGAATAATTTTAGATTTGACGAGATCGCACTTGAAGAAGCTGTTCGATTGAAGGAAGCTGCTAAGGGAAAAGATTTCAATGTTACGGCAATTTCAGTTGGTACTGCTAAATCACAGGTAATTAATCGGCTATAGCACAACTAATCACTATCAAATTTCTAGGAAACGCTTCGTACTGCTCTAGCCAAAGGCGCTGACAACGCCATCCATATAGAAGTCGACGAAAAGACCGATCAGCAAATTGAACCGTTACATGTTGCAAAGGCCTTGGCCAAGATTGCTCAAGAACAGAAGTTTGATGCTATTTTTGTTGGAAAACAGGTAATTTTAGTTGTTATCGGACCTGTTTGATGTCTTGTGTTTTCAGGCAATTGATGACGACGCTAATCAGACTGCTCAATTGGTTGCCGGATTGTTGGATTGGTCTCAAGCTACATTTGCAAGCAAAGTTGTGGTTGAGGATGGAAAATTGACAGTAACTCGCGAAATTGACGGAGGCTTGGAGACAATCAAAGTAAAGTTGCCGGCTGTTGTTTCTGCTGACTTGCGATTGAACGAGCCTCGCTATGCTACTTTGCCTAACATCATGAAGGCCAAAAAGAAGCCGCTAGACAAGAAATCGCTGGCCGACTTGGGAGTGGACGTCAAGCAACAAACTCAGGTTTTGGAGGTGATTGATTTTACTTTTCATCTTTTATTTAATCTGTTGTTTAGGTTAACGAGCCGCCAGTTCGACAAGCCGGAGGTTTTGTTCAGGACGTGCCAGAGTTGGTCAAGAAATTGCGTGAAAAGGGTGTCATCTAAACATGAACTGTATACGATCTAAAGTAAGAAGTTGAATCTGTTTTATTGTAGAATAAACTTGAGACTTTACAACAATTAGTCTAAGTGTTTTTGAATAGTGAGCAAATAGGATTTAAATCTAGAAGTTTCAGATTTGTAAACGAGTATCGACCTGCTCAATGCCATGTTCCTCTTAGCCCACGTGTTTATCAATCTCATAACGGATAGAAGATTTCTGAGTGCGTTTTAAGCGCTCACAACTAGGTCTATGTATAAATAAAGATTTATAACTTTGATTTGTTGTTTTGTTTGTGACTTTACGGCTTTTCGAACCGTGTTCAATATCTTCACTCAATTATTCTCACAACATTCCACACTTATCTTCTTTCAGACAAAATGAATCGGGTCTTGAGCGCATTATTGTTGTGCATTGTGGCTAGTGCCGTTTACGCGGAAGTCAATTTGGACGAGAAGGTCAGTTTGATTTAAAGTTAGAAACTTTAATAAATTGGCTGTTTTTAGCAAAAGGCTCCTTTGGACTCGGCTAGAATTCTCGGATCCAAGACACCTCTTAGTCAGTATGCCATTGAAGGCATGGACTTTGTTTTTGAGTACAAACTTTTCAATGTCGGCGACCGCACTGCAACAAAGGTGTCACTAGATGATCGCGCCTCGTTCCCAACTCAAGCTTTTGAAATCGTCAAAGGATTGTTGCAAGTTCGTTGGGAAAAGATTCCTCCAGTGAGTTAAATTAAGAGTTGGACTTTTAAAAATCACACTTTGAAGGGCGGAAACGTTACCCACTCAGTTGTTGTTCGGCCACGTTCTTACGGAGTCTTCAACCACACGGCAGCTCAGATCACTTATTATCCAAAGGATGACAGCAAGGAAGTTCGGTAAGTCTTGCTTACTGTAATGCTCAGGTCTGCTAATTTACTCCATTTTAGCCAAGGCTACACTACAGCACCTGGTGAAAGCAGTGTCTACCGTTTGCGTGACTATGAACGTCTCTACACTTCCAAATGGAGCGTTTGGGTTGTCTTCTTCTTGCTCACTATCCCAAGCACCGTTCTTCCATTCGCTATCTGGTGGCAACTCCGAAACAAGTTAGTCCTTTAAATTGGCATTTAATGCAATGTGAACTTTACAGATATCCGTCATCCAACATCGTCACTAATGTCAGCACCTCAACCACATCAAAAACTGAGAAGAGTTCCAAAAAGTCAAAATAAATTGTTTTCACTAGCTTTGTTAACGCTCTTATTGTATTCGTAATAATTTATACTTTGTTATAGGTTTAATTTAAGAAAAGTGATGTATTAAACTTCGTTTCAGCAAGCATTCAAAATGCCTTCTTTAATTCGCTGTTAATTTACGGTTTATACCTGATTTCATTGTTGATGAAGATAAAGTTTTTAATTTAATGTTTTGTTGAATTTAGTTTATTTGAATAGCGTGCAATTGATGATAGTATGCAAGGCAAATAATTGGATATTTAATAGAGGGACTGGTCAGCGCATCTTCCACGCTTTGTAAGTTTTTTCGCCAATTATCAAGGTCATTGTCGAGAGCGGGGTTGTTGGCGTGAATATTGTCTGCAAGGCGGCGACGGATCTACACGTCCCACGTTTTTGCAAACCTATGGATTGCGTTGTTCTCGGCGGAATTAGATCCAATTTGTATGGCCTATTTTGTAATAACAGACTGCTTTTTGAACGCCTTTTCTTTACGCTTTTGTTGAGTAGACTTTTGTATTTGAAATGAAAACTTTGCTCTCTTCTTTTGAGGTAACTCTAGAAGTTTTTGAGGCAATAATGAGTGACTGATTTGGGCGTCAGATAACACTCTGGGCTTTGAGCTCAATGCACACAACGTTTTTGTTTTACCAGCCGTCGCCTTGTCTTGCAGGTCTTTTGTAGAGCGCCAATATTTGTTTACTCGCTCTGCACAATTAACAGCTTTTAAGTCACTTATTATTAATCTTTCAATTTTAGACGCTCAATGTCGACCAACGATGAAGGCACACTTGCAAGCGGCGTGAAATCAATGAATATTCAACAGCTTCAAAAATGTGTATGCAACCGTTGGGCATTTAGTTTGCAAAAGGCGTTTACAAATGACAACGTAAGTGCTTTTAAAGTGTATGCTAACTATTTTTGCATGTTTAGTTGGAATATTATTATCGTCGCGCAATTCAAGCTGTCACTGAAGAAGACTATCAAAAGATTATTTCATTTCGACACAAAGACGATTCATTAGCGTGTTTGGCTGGACGCTTGTTTTTACGTCAGGCTGTTTGCAAGGTAAAAGCTAATATTAATGCGCTTTTAACGTTATGACTTTTAGTTGACTGGTGCAAGTTGGGCTGATGTAAAGATTGAACGAACCGAAAAAGGCAAACCGTTTATTGTGCAGCCAGAAGGATTCGATATTGGATTGAATGCATCTCATCAAGGTGATTACACAGTATTTGCGACCAGTTGCAGTTCAAAAGTTGGCGTTGATGTTATGCGATTAGATATGTGCCGTAAGTTCTTATGTTTCTAAACAAGTTATCTTTTTAATTTAGGAGGTAACAAAACTGCTGACGAGTACATCAATTCTATGGCAAAATCAGCATCGGTGGATGAACTCAAAAATATGCGCGGGCAGGCAACAGAGCAAATGAAAATGACTGTTTTCTATCGTTATTGGGTAATTAAAATGTAGTTGGTGTTAATTATTTGTTCATTTAGTGTCTGAAAGAAGCTTTGTTGAAAGCAACTGGACAAGGAATTGTTGAAGACTTGAGCCGTTATGATTTTCGAATTGTTCCATCAGAACGTTATCGTCAAGGTAATTTATGCACGAATACTCTGCTATATTCTGATTTCAGGTGCATTTTTGACTTCAACCACAGTTTTGGAAGACGGAAAACTTATGCCACAATGGATATTGGAAGAGTCATTTGTTGATTCAAATCATGTTGGTGCTGTTTGTCGAGAGGTAACTTTCTAACTGCAACTTTTGATGATATTTATGCTTTTTAGAAAAAAATGCCGCGTTGTTGCAGCTACAGCAAAGATCCTGATCACAAGATTTTCTTCTCACAAGTCAACTTTGATTTCTTGTTGGAAGGTAGCACACCACTTAATTTTTTGCCAAATGACGCTGCAGAGGAATACACAAATTTTATGGAAAAGCCGCGGAAGAAGTTCTAATCGGTTTTGCATATTGAGCTTGCCTTAAATCTGCCAAATTCCTAAGCATTCATCATATCTTAATGTCTCGATAGATTTCTTCTTCAACTTGTTCAATTCTTTATTCAAGTAATAAATTTTTTAATCAAGTGAATGGAATAACCGTAACAAGAATCAAGTGAACTTACAAATCAAAATTGACTAAAAGCATAGTGGACTAATCCGAAATGTTTGATTGATATGTACTCAAATAAAAAGGTATTTTAGCAGTGAGTTTACTTTATGTTTTATGATTCGAGTTTGTTGCTGAATCTGCTTTGTCGTCAGCTGTCGATTGTTTATCTTCTAGCTTTGGTTGATCTGTTGAACTACTCAGCATTGCTTGGATGTATTCTAATGAGCAAACAGTTAAGTAATGAATCCACTGTTCGAGGCTTTTGAAGTTATCCGTACAGAAGGTAAAAACGCGTTTTGTTCTAAAGCTTCAATTTCAATGTGAACAAAATTAAAGTTGGCTTACGTTTTTGACTTTAGCACAAAAGAATAAGGCATTCCAGTTTGATTATCGTCAGCCGGCTCAACTGTACAATCCTCAATTATGATCATTACTATTGGACTCGATAAGTGGTGCTCATCTTCAAAAATAAACAAAAGATTTGCCGTCAAAATGGCAAAAATTTCTCTCCAATGATCATCCTGTAAAGTTTTAATTACAAACGAGCTGAGAGTAAAAGCAAGTTAGAAAATGTAGAAAATCGAACCTGCAGAAGCAACAACCTTTCCGATATTTTTCTATCATATGACTTGTTGTTAATTAGTGATAGTAACGCTCGGCCATTCACTAGCATTTTGCATTTCCAAAGTTTAACTAGAGACTAAAACCAACGGTTAAATTGTAGTTTTAAGTGAAGCAAAAAAAATAAGGCAGGTAGGCGGGAAGGCAAATCTTAAAACTTATCCAACAAATTATTAACGGCAAAGTTGGCTTGCGTTGAGTCATGTCTACTTTTAAAACGTTAGAAGAGTTTGAATGCCTTCAGATGCACGAATCAAGTTATTTAAAACTTACATCGTGTATACTTTCAAGTAGCTTTAAATGAACTCTACAATTTGTTATTTGCCTCAAAGGATCCACACTTTATTGTTTTAAATTATATTGTTCCCCAAACTCTGCATTTTTTATTGCCGTACTTATGCTTTCAGTCTTTCCGTGTATTCAAAGCAGTTTTCAACGTAACAACTGCAAAACCTATGACTACATTGTCGCGTGCATTAATCTTTCGTATTAATTCAAAAACTGCATAGCAACTAAAAGGCTATTTTGCATTATGAGAATTTCTCTGAAAAACACTTCGAACTAAAATATGCAAAGTTGCTTGCAATAAACACGACTGTTTTCTAATTGATTGAGTTGATGTGATTAAAAATCTCAATTGCATCCAGTAACTAAACTTTAAAAAAGTACCGCAAATTTGCAAGTTTTTAAAAGATGTCAAAAGTGTTTTTAAAGCGATTGTTTTTGAGTGGCTTTGCGAATTTTATTTTGGTGATTTTCACGTTCACTTATCTTTGGATTGTTTTAGTTGCTGTTAGTCAAGAAACGCAATGAGCAAAGCAGAAATTAAGCAGTTGATTGGAGAACGAGACAAAATTGACAGTCAGTTGACGGAACTTCATGACACGTTGAAATCGGTAAGAGCTTTCAAGATATAAGCTTTTATTTTGAGTTTATTTCAGCTTGGTGTCGACATGAACACGCAGTTGGTCGATCAAGAAGGCTTTCCAGTTGCCGACTTAGACATCGTTCAAATCCGAAAAGCTCGTCACTCAATTATTTGTAAGTAAATCTAGTTTGAAATGTTTAATTCAAGCTATTTAGGCTTGTCAAATGATCGCAAAAGCTTGACGGACAAGATTGAAGGACTTCTCATTGAACTTCACGAAGCTTCTCGCCAACAAGCCGGTAAGCAATAGGGTTGCAAATTTATCTGGCACATAACAATATGAGTCTGTTTTGTTTTGGATTAGCATCTTACAATGAGTGAACTTTGCAATAAATAGGATACAATTACAATTTTTGTTAGACTTTGTTAGAGTTAATAGGACTTTTTGTTGTTAGGTGAACACATGGATACTGCTGATCAAGCTCAAACGGCTCATCGCACATCTAACAAACCGTTTCTTGAAGTTGAAAACGTCATTTATGGTTCACCAGCTTTTTATGGAGGTCTCGTTACCGAAGATATTGTGATTCAATGCGGTCCTCTCCACGCTGACAACTTCAAAGGCATTCAAAACTTGTCTGAAGTAATTGCCGAGCATGTTGGTGTATGTGTGTCTAAAACTTATTTATACATTTATTCGATGTTTAGAAAACCATCCAATTAACGGTCTTGCGCGGCACCACTGTTCATCGAATCAATGTGAATCCCGGCAAGTGGGAGGGCGCTGGTGTTTTTGGCGCACGTTTCAACGTGATACATCCAGAAAAATAATCTTATTAATTTATTTGTTAATTGCTCCAGGTTTTAAGCCCATATACTCAGATCTATTGTTTAACGTGTACATTAATGAATAAACTACTTTAAATTAACTAACTACTCTGCACTATGAATCAATGCAACACGTTTGGCTGCTTATTTACGCGTTTGTTCAATTCACATTGATTTCAACACGTATTTTCCGACGGAAAAGAAAATGCAGTGGGCACCTGATATTGTAATATTCATAAATGTGATTTTCTCATCTAATCGCTTGCTTGCATTTTTAGCTGTGCTTAGTTGTTTAATTGTGCGGACCAGTGTGATATGCGATCAAGATGTTCAGCATTTTATGTCTAGAGTTTTGAATAATTAAGATTGTTTTTAGCTATGGATCTCGATGTTGACACAGAAAAACAATCCAAAAGTTCAAACTCCGAACGTGTTTGTTGTGGAAAAATCACATTTTTTGCATGTATTGTCGCATTTATCCAATTTGTCGCATGTTTTATTCCTCTATTCATTTACCAGTACTACTCGCCAACTTTACTCGACTTCACTTGGAGTGCAATCTCATTGTTTTCTGTAACTTTGACATTAATTGGAATTCACAAATCTTCTTCCCACTATTTAATTTTTGACTTGATAAAGCAGGTTTGTTTATTAAATGTGGCACTCAACTTAAACACTTTTAGATTTTGCTTCTTATTTTCTGGCTTTTGATACTCGTTTTAATGACATATTTTATGATCGAATCTTCTGAAAGCTTTAGCATTGACATAGAAATTGAGCACATCAAAGCAATTCAAAACGGTAAACTTTAAATTAAGCACTTAAACTTGTAAACTATTCAGGCTCATCTAATAATGAAAACAACTTCACGTTTTTGGAAGCAACTCTTTTGCCGATTGTTCTTGTCGTCAACTTGCTGTTCAAGCCAAACTTATATATTGTTTACTGCTTTGTGATTATGTTGATATGCTTTCACATTTTCTATTTTATTGTTATTTGGAAGTGTTTCCAATTTCTGCGGGAAAGCGCTGCTTAATAAAGATACGTGTATTGTACACATTTTAGAACTAGCCAATAAATTATTTTGTCGCGCATTTCATGGCAGTTCATGTCACAATTGCCTAAAGTTCAATTTCTCGCATTCATTAAAATTTTACTCTGCGTTTTCAAGCCCTCGAGCCACAACTCAATTAAGCCGAAAACTCGAGCGTTCTTTGTGCTTTCGGTTCCATAGACTAAAAAAGCACGAAACCGATTCAGTGAAGCGACTATTTGAATTATCGGACATTTAAACGTTAATAAACGAGGCTTTTGATTTATATAATGCAATGCAGACGTTTAAGTGTTTGGCCACTCCATTTAATTTCCGAAAATGTGATGATCGTTAAGCTGGACGTTTAAATTGGGTATGTGGTCTGAATGGACTTTTAATTGCATTCTTTGAGTCTGTGAAAGTTTCAAGGAGTTCTGATGTTTTGCTATTTCGAAAAGCTTTCTTTAACTTTTGAGCTTTTACAATTAGTCACGAAACAATCAATTTAGTGAGAAATGAACAACAGTCAGCTTCAACAACTTGTTCAATTAGTCATTGGTTTTCTCGCTGTTTGAAAATGTGACTTTGGACGTCAGAAATGAGTGATGCTGAAGTTACGCTTCGTTTGTTGTTTTTGTGTATAATATTAAAAGTGTTTGAAAATGGTTGAAGTGTTTTTGCTATTCAACACAAACACACATTCTTTGCATACTTAGAGTTACAAGTGCTTAATCCAAATTACGCCATTTCTTCCTTATCCTCCAGCCTGCGCGTTTACAAAAAGCTCGTAATCAGCTTAATAACTTTTAAGCTCGACGCAAAGTTCACTTCTTGTTTACGTACATTCGGACTCTAAAGACTGCCGAAATTGCAGATATGATTTGCAGAAGTCATTTGCAAGATTAGCTGCTGTCGGAAGCGGCCGAACAATGCCCGACCGAATTTTTCAATTAAAAAGACTCGATGGCATTGTCCCGCATTGAGATGCCTGTTTGTGCCACTTTTTACATTATGATTATTCGCCCCGTGTTAGGACCGCTTTGTGGCTAATCGGGCTTTGTCTGTGAAAGCTAGATTCTGATTTCTAATCCGTTAAAGCGTCATGATTGGATTTAGAGCGATGTGCAGAAATGTTTATTTGAGAAGGGTTTCGACAAAAATGGCGATCACCCTTTCTGTTTAAAGAAATTGATTGAATCGAAAGTTAATTGTGAATATTTAAACAGTTCATGCGCGTCGTGTTTGATAATTCAAAACCGATTAGTTTGAATGCAGGCATTAATCCTTGTTCCGCTTACTGATAACTCAAACCGGTTGTTTTTCAAGGGAAACGAGAGTAAAGTACATACGAGATTAGTAAATATTAGTCAGAATTAGTTTTAAAATTTGATTGGTGCAACTCGTTGTTTGAAACAACATATGCTACTGCACATGCTTTTAAAAACAACAAGTGAAAGTTTCAAACGTGCAGGCGTCCGTCAATGCTTGAGTTTATCATAATCGCCGGCGTCAAGTCACATGATTTGAGAATTCATAAGTTGATTGCGCTCTATTCACCTTTTAGGCGTTTGTGCGCGTCTCCTCCATTGAAATTCATCGGGTTGTCGGCGTGAAACTTTTGCTCTCATTTTTGTGGTTTTTGGCTTCTCAGTTTTGCGTATTTATTTGATTTTTGTTATTTTTGTCTGTTCGATCTGTCTAGTCGAGACTCCTTAACATTTTATAAATATTGCATTTAAAAATTGCGCATTCGAGAATACGTCACATTGATTAATTCAAAAAGGTCAATTACAACTATTTTTAGCGACTTTAAACATCGAACCATTCGAAAAGTCTTTTCTGTCTTTTGTTTTCATCACTTGTTTATTACAGTTTTTGACGAACAAAAGAACTTATTTGTAGTGAATGTGTTTTAAAAGTTTGATCGTTTAAACGACATATTTTAAAAATTAATTGTATGTGTAACAAGTATTTTTAGAGATTGCGGAAAGGGTATTTTTAGAAATGCATTTTGGTTCATGTCCGATTGAAACTTTGCGTACTTGTGCGCAATTATCACCAGTTATCATATAAATCAGCGTTAAACCTTATAGTGCGCTCAATTTCACAGAATTGTTTTCCTGTTACAGTTTGGACACAATTTTAGTAACTGTTCTGAGTAATGATGTGGGTGGAGATGCTTGCAGATTGGGCTTATTTCAAACATTGGTACTTTCCTTGTGTCATTTAAAGGGTGTGACACCAAAATTTAAAATTAGGTTTGCAAATCCAATAATCACTTGTTCATTGACCATTTTGTAAAAATGTACTTTGTCACGTTCCAAACAAATTTGAGTATTTTTAACTGAAATTATCCACTTTTTGTACCACGACACCGACGTGTCACCGGCAATTCACCGAAACCGAATTTAAACTCACTCGTTCACATCAATGAATGCCATTCAATTTGTTGTTTTGGCCTTTAGTGACGTGTTTATGCTACATTTCACGCGCCTTTTTCTCTCTTCTATCTAATCTGACATCTATTCCAAATTATACCCCAATTTGAGAGAATTGCTTTATTTGTAGCGATAAACGTGCAACTGATTTTTGGATACTTTACGTTTGTGGGAAACGGTACTTTTGGTGAGAAACCCGTATCTTGAATTATTGGCGTTGTTTAACAACTTGCATGGGAATGCTTTGTTGAACTAATGTGCCAAAGTTTCAAACGGATGCTCAAGTTCTGTATAGGAATTTTAATATCCGAAAACTTGTGATAAACAGAAGTTTTAGTCGCTGGAGTTCGAAGAAATCGCCAAGTATTTCCAACCGAAGTTGTTTATTTATCCTATTCAAACAAACAATCTTCACATGTTCTCACCAAATTAACACCCCCAAGCACAAGAGCGAAAGCTCAAAATTAGGCTTGTTTCAGTCGGGCATCTTTAAGAGCGGATTTGCGCCCCCGTTGCCTTGTGTAGCCATTCCGGTTGCGTAATTTCACGTCAACTCTAACTGAGACCAATGGAAGAATAAGATGGAAACAAGTGGCGCGGAAGAAGGCCAACAAAGGCTTCCTGCTCTACAAAGCGTTCGTTTTGTTTGTCGACAATTGTCTGTAGTTTGCTTTATTGTGTTTTGTAAAACTATATTCAACCGTCCTCGCTCTTAATAGACATTTTAAAATCATGAAACTAATCAGCTTACAATCATGATGTTATGGAAGTTGTCAATTGTAGTTGTACTTTATAAATGATATAGTTCCCGAAACCTATAAACTCGACGTTGAATGATGTAGAACTACAAATTTCAAGCCTAAAATGATAACGACTCTTTGTGATTTTGCAATTAGGTAATTCAAAAGGCTTCTTCGGCACTTTTAAAGTGCAGTAAATGTGATAAAATGATGTTATTGCAACTCCAATTGATTCATTTGCTAGTGAAATGTTATGTGGAATTCAATAATTTCCGTAAGGTTTTGCGGCGTTTTTTCAAACGACAGACAGGCGGTTTTTGCACGACTCTGCACCTGCACGGCTATTAACAACGATGGCAAGTGGGCTGTCTTGTCGATGGAATAGAGTGTGACGAATTCGTGGGAAAACGGAAAATCGCCGACACTCGCAAAATTCATAACCGTCCCCGAATGCAAACACTTGTTCAGGCCACGCACGACTACTTGTAGTCTCGTCGTTGGAGCTTTTTCGTTTTGGTAGTCCGAACGAATGCGATGATTTTGCGTTCCTTTAAGTCAATTTAAGGATCTCAAATAGAAACATTCTAATTGCTTTTGTTTATTTGAAGTCGGATAAATAGATTAATCATTCTGCTCTTCAATTTCGGTGTACTTTAACACCGACGTTTTCAATTAATCTTAACTGTCTATACATTTAGTAATTAATCAAAACAACTCATACCACTTATTTTCTTTTAAGTCTTTCGAATTCTCTCTTTTATTTAACTAAAAGTCAATTCTTTTGTTCCCTTATCATCTTGATTATTCGTTTCCGCTTACAATCAAAGTACACGCGCTGATTTAGAAATCTTTAATTCGACTTTTGCTTTAAACTTTTTGAACGACATAAACAATTCACTCGACTATCAGTTTTTACATTCAAACTGTAAACGGAACTAAATTTATTATATCCGTTACTCATCATCAACGTGCTTGCTCATTTCCGTCAATCTCAAAAGCCAGAGTTTAAATGTTTTATTAAATTCCGCCAAATCGACTTGTTTATTCAATCAGCGGACAGCGAAAATCACTTCACAGACTAAACATTTCATAATGTTTCCAAACAACGGACTTTTCTAATTCAAACATTTTCCGCTGTTCGATTTCCCCTCTTTGCGTTTTTTGCCCACTGCCCAGTGCTTTTTCTTTTTCGGCTGTCGCGGAGACTGGCGTGTTGCATGGCCTCTGGTGGTCGCAAAAGAACAGAGAGTGTCTCGTGTTGGTCGGCTGTTTGGGGAGAAGGCTCGTAGGGCGTGTGGCCTGCTTGTTCTTGCTTTTTCGCTTGTCAACCGCTAGGAATGCGCAATGTCAATGCTTGCTGAACTTTTGGCGTCGGATTGGTTGCGTGAAGCTGTTTGATTCTTGATTGCTGTTGTTGTGGTTTGATTGCTGATTTTTCTGTGGAGCTTTGCCGATTCAACAATGAAATTTTGTGGTGTTTTTATATTTGGCGATTATTCCCATAACTTTTAGAAACTTCTTTACGTTAAGCTATTAATTTTATAGACACTAACTTTGATTACTTTATTGAAACATCAAATTTACAGTTTGAAACACTTGCCGACATCAAATGACTTTTATTGTTCGAAAAATGTGTTTTATTCAACGTTTTCCGAAGTGACTTCCGCTTTTATATTCATTGAATATTGGATTTTCTCATGAAAAAGAAAGATTTGTACGGGTTTTGAATGTCTGAATTTATGGAAATTCGATTGCAGGAATTTTTAAATTGAATTCATGTGGAATCTGTTGCTTTTGTTTGACGAAAATACATTTTACACTTTAATTTACACTCTGGATTGTAGACACGACTAGAATACTAATTTTCGATGTTAAACAAATGCCTAAATGCTCGCCTTTGCTTTCTCACAGCTCTTCAGTCGAATTTGTTTGTTGTTTACATGAGATTTGGAGTTATTTTTGGTTGTTTTCCGTGGATATTTTTAATTTGTGTGGGTTTTAAGATGATTGCATATAATTCGTGTAGGATTTAGATGTTTTAATGTAAAAACAAAATTCTTCACAGGCTTTGTTCTTGATAGACTTTGTTGGCTGTTTAAAAAGCATTTGAAGAATTAGGCGACATTTAAAATTCAATGTTTTATGCTGATTAGTTAAAAGTTTTAAGCCTTCCGTTACAGGTTGAAATTCAAAGCAGTTTGGCTCTATATTTAGCTCGTTTGAGAATAAACCTGGATTTCCTACAAAAAGCTCAGTTTTACAGCGCCGAGTTCACCTGCACTTTTTTGACCACTATTCGCACGGTTTTTGACCTGCGTCCACGAAAAATTCCAGAAGCCATCAATTATGCGCGTGAATTGAATTGCACCAATTGGCTGATTGAGTTTGCTTCCGCCTGTCCATGGGCAGTTAAATAAGACTAATTTGTGTGGTAGAGTTTCGGCCTGAAATTTGTGTTTATTCATCGCGGTGTTTGTCGCCGGGCTTATTAGTCGCGTCGGTTTCAATGGCTGTTCGCTTAGGGTTTCCCTCTCCATGCTTGTTCGGGTTTCGATGTTGTTTCATGTTTTAGTTCGGCTCATTAGCTTTTCGGAAGTGTTTAGTGACTTTTAAGGCACGATTTGTTAGCTTAACACATTTTCAGTTTGTTTCATTACGCACTGAAAGCTAACTTCGTTACTTACTCAAAAACACCCAACCGAAAATAAATATTGTTTTTCGTTTGACATCATAAACCTGGGTGTTGAACGCGTAAAACATTTACCAATTAAACGACCAACTTGCTTAATCGTCAAAAGGCCAAGTTCGCACGCAACCTCGGAAATTCCATCTAACCAAAGAGCCATTGTTGGACGCAAAAAACACTCGGGCCGCCTTTTGGTGGAACGTCAATTTGTGTGAAACTAAGTTCACCGGCTTGGCGAATCCCCCTGGAGTTTTCCCTAGTGGTCCAGACTTTCTGTTCCGAGTGGGGGGAAATCAGGCAAGCCCAAAACACGGAAACATGCCCTTGGCCGATTGTTTCGTGTTCGAGACGACACGCCAACTGAGTGCTTTTCGGAGTCTGTGATTTTAGAGGGCTGACGTCTCAGAAACCGTTTAATCATTTGAGACGAGTAGACTTGGCCACTGACTGATTGCTTTAAAATTCCGTGAATTTTTCAACTTTTTTGATTGGACATGTTTTTTGTGTTTCTGCTGTTTGGAGTTTAGTTTCTGTTTGAACGCTTTAAACGTTTTATTGTTAGTTGCTTGCATTCTAATGTTTAGAATTATTGTAAGTTTTCCAAACTTACGCTCGAATTCAAAGCACAACTGCTGAACAGTGTTAATCACCAAAATGAGTCATTTTATGTTTATCTGCTGTGAACAAAGAACATTCTATCTTTAATAATTAAAAACATCTTGTTTTCCGGTTTTGTTTAATAAAACGTTTAAAGCGTTTAAAACTCTTTTACGGCCTATTAAAATCATCGTTTTCGAATTAACTTTCGTGTCGACAATTTTTATCGTTTCGTTCTTTTCGACTTCTCAGTGAGAAAACACCGTTTTTATTTCCTCTTCTCAACTACGTTGGCATATTCGTTGACGCACAGCTTTTTGTTTTCGGGGTCGTTGAGTTCAAGCGCAGCAAATTGCCGTGAAATTATACGTTTTGCTAATTTGGCGCCAATGGCCAGCAAGCCACGAGAGTCAATTAGTAAATGGGAAGAAGGGAGTCGCTTTTGGTTTTGATGGTGGGGGAATTAATCGGCTGCTAGAAGTCCTTGCGGGTTTCTCTACTTGTCCATCAACGACTCAGCGGGTTTTTGAATTTCTGGGTTTTTCGAGTTGGCATGTTTTTAAGGAAGTGAAGAATTTAATTATCTTTTAGTGAATTAGTTATGTTTTATTGGAAGCTTTTAATTAAACAATACCCGAAGATTCTGTGAATTCTATTGTTTCATGTTGCGTGATACAGATTAAGCCGCGAAGTTGTTTGCGTTGTTTGATTAATTAGCAAATTTATTGTTCAGTAATTTCAGGAAGAGCTTATTTATACACTACAACCAATCCATATTTATTTTCATTGATTGCCAATGAAAGTATTATTGTAAATAGTCGTCTACTCTATTCATCTGGAATCCTAATACGGGCTCTGCGCCTTCTAAACTCAAGTCAACAGTGTGTATCTATTTTTCTAACTAGTCGCAATATGTCACAAGTATCTATTTATTTGCATTTATTCAAAGATGTCTTTGGCGATCATTGAAGTCTGGAAACCAGTTCGGCACGATTGATCACTTCAACATTTACTTGTGTGAGATGGCCGGGCCTTTAAATTCCTTGTTGAATAATGCCGGCTATGTGATGCCGCCGACAGATACTACGCCAATTCTTAGAACATTGGGTGGGCCGAGCACTTCAACACGGAATAGGACAGAGAAGATTGGATCGTATCGAGTTAGTTTTTCAAACTTTTGCCACAAAACCTTGTAACTTCTTGTATAAACAACTTTGTTTGCAGATAGGCGCCAAGTTAGGCAGTGGAAATTTTGCTAAAGTGAGAGCTGCTACGCATGAAGTCGCCAAGACAAAAGTTGCCGTTAAATATATTGATAAGCAGTCGCTGGATGCAGAAAATCTTATAAAAGTGGAAAGAGAGATACAAATTCTTCAAACAATTTCACATCCTCACATAATTAAACTTTACGAAGTTAGTTTTCAATTAATCGAAAAGCAATGAGTTCTGAATTTTAGGTAATTAGAACCGATAAACATTTATGCATTATCACGGAATTAGCAACGGGCGGTGAACTTTTTGGTGAGATTTTGTGGTTGTTCTTTTTATACAAGCACTCTTTAGATCTTCTCATGTACAGTGGCAAGCAGAATGAAAACGAAGCAAGAAGAATCTTTCAACAGTTGGTTTCTGCGGTGGCATATTGTCATGCAAATGGAATTGTGCACAGGTTTGTCGTTTTTATGCATATATTCAACTAATTTCATTTGTTTTAGAGATTTGAAAGCTGAGAACATTCTATTAGACAAAGATGCAAATGTTAAATTGATCGGTGAGTTGTTGAGAATGCTTTATTTGATGTCGAAGTTGTTTTTAGATTTTGGCTTCAGTAATTATCAGAAACCAGATTTATTACTTTCTACTTGGTGCGGCAGGTAATATTTACGATGTTTTAACGTTTTTAAACCTATAATTGATTTAGTCCTCCATATGCTGCTCCGGAATTGCTGTTAGCCCAAGAATATGATGGAAGAATGTCCGATGTCTGGTCTCTGGGAGTTGTTTTGTATATTTTGGTGGCAGCCGAATTTCCATTCCAAGGAGGCACTGTTGACAATTTGAAAATGGCAGTTTTGGGCGAACTTCTCAGCATTCCTTTCTTTGTTTCAGTCGGTAAGTTGATTCTAACGATTTGTTTTTCATTTATACATTTTGCAATGTTTAGAATGCGCTGATTTGATTCGCAAGATGTTAACTGTGAATCCGGAAAAGCGTGCCAATCTCAACACAGTTATTCAACATCGTTGGCTCACTGCACAGATGCCAGATAAAATCAAAGAGTTGCTGAGTGAAAAGACGTTAAAGCGTAAACCTTATGACAATTCAACAGCACATCAAATTAGTCCCGCACCGCCACCTGGGCCAAAACAGTTAGATCCTACAGTTCTGCTTTTTATGCAACAACATACAATTTGGCCGGAAGAGAAAATTGCAGAAGTGCGTTTTTAAAACACTATATTTTATATAGAAAGTCTATTTTTAGGATGTGATGTTCAGAAACTATGAATCGCCGATTTTTGCCACTTATCAACTGTTGAGCGACAAATTGTTAAAGCTGAAAGATGCGGATCTTCTACAAACAGACAACGATCAGCCACGACGCGGTTCAAGAGGATCCATATTATCTGGAAAAGCGAACGTCGAGCCAACTATATCAACAACTATTCCGGCTCATCACTTGGCTCAATTAAATATGTGTACAAGTTCAGATTATGTACGTTACTTTAATTCAAGTTTATTCGCTATTCTTGTGAATCTAGGAATCTGATGACAGTAACACGAGCGACGAACCGTCCACTTCTTCTCAACCACACAAACAAAGACAAATGCGTGGTGGCTTTGGACCTACTTTGGCAACAAATCACGGACAAACAGCTCAAGAATTTGCTCGTGCCGAACATCGAAGGCATACGCTATGTGCTGCTGACCGTTTACCTGCAAATCCTCTAGCCGCAGTTGCTCAACAGTGGGCAATGAATCCGGAAACTTATGCACAAGTAATTGAGAACGTTCACAGTTTGTTTAACTTATCCGACTTTCAGGCGTACAATCAAATGCTTTCTGGCCAACAACATCAAATTTCACAAAACGCTACAGTCAATCCGAATTTATTTCATCATCAAATGGCTGCTGCCTTACAAATGGTCCACGAACAAAATCAACAACATCAAGCCTTTGCTCCCAACCAAAATCTGGCTGCAAACTCAGCGCTTATGGGCTTAATCGACTACTCGAGAATGATGAAAATTCCAACATCGCGTAAGCTTCTTTATTTAACAAGCAGTTTATTACTTTCGAATTCTTTAGAAGAACGTCGAGCATCTGCCAACGAAGCACTGCTGAGCTTGAACGGCTATGCTAACTTATTAGCAATGGCCGCAAGTCAGCAAGCTAATAACGGATCGTCTGCTGGCAAAAGTCGAAAACTAACTGTCAACCATCACAGTCCAGGAAGTCCACAGCAATCGCAGCCGAGAGCAAGTGTTGAAGAAGAAGGCGCTTCATATCTGAGTCGACACGGTGCACACAAAAGGAACACCGTTCATGCACTTGCATCACCTTTAAGTATGTTGGCAGCATCTCAGCATCGGCATACAAGAACAACACCATACGCAAAACAGTCGCCAGCAGGTACTTATTATATTCACTCACTTTATTCAATTTATTAAACTTTCAGTTGCAAATCCTGCAAATAATGAACGTCGAAGTTCTTGGGCTTCATCAAGCAACGCAGCTGCTCATCTAAATCCTCAGCAATTCTCAAAACTTGAAAGTATCTATTCACAATCTATACGAAGCGGGTCTACAGCAGACGCTCAACGGCATTCATTGGGCGGCAATGAACATTTAAATAGTATTCAGCAACTACAAATTGAGTTCCAAAAACTGCAAGCATGCACTAACGAAAGGCCGTCGTTAAGCAACCTGTAAGTTCTTTGAAGCTTTTCAACAATGCCTTCAAAAATGTCTTTCAGAGTCAATAAAAGCAGCGGAATAGAAACAAGCACATCTGTAAATGCACCGACAATTTCGATAACAGATGAAAACAACCGGTCCCTTGCGCCGTCATCTGTTTCATATGATCCAATGACATTTATTCCGCCGAACGCTCAGGTTTTTGAATATGCTTTAAAAACAAATAACATCAATTTTTAGACATCGCAAGAAAATTCTGGTCAATCTGTAGGCCAACGTCCCGCAACTGTAATTGGCTTTTCTACCGCTACATCTTCAACCACGAGTAGTCCTACCGAAACAACCAACACAAACTGCCATTCAATTACACAACAACAACCGAACAATTCAAATCCACCAACTGCCGTCAAGTTTGTGTTCATTCCTGTGAGCGTGAGTGTCGCATTAGATCGTGTGTATCGATTTGTGAATGAAAAGCAATTGGTCTGCGAAGTGCGGCCAGCAACTGAAGACGGAGGAGACGGTAATTAGAACATACACAAACTTTCATGAGTTCGGAATTTTTAGACTCCATTGAAGTGCGAATTGCTCCGAACCCTCAAACAATTGTCAGTTTGATCATTCACAGGTTGCCAGATTCTGCCTCTGCGAACATCTCAAAAGCCGAATTTACCGTTGTGCAAGGAGACGTCAGTGAAAGTGACGCGTTAAGAGCCAATTTGATGGCCGTTTTCAATGAGGTGTGTTAAATAACTTCCAATCAACTATTTGTGTCTTTCCACTCATTCATCCGATCAAACGGTCCATCTAATGCCATGACATTGTGCTATTTGGCCTATATTCTCAGTTGTATAGAATCGTCGCAAAGTGTCTGTTTTCAACTCTGATCTAAACGCTCTTCTCCCTCCATACCAAAAACGTGTCATTAAAATGCGGAACTGCTTCATTCTATATTTGGGCTAAATCCCTCTAATTTTATATGTAGTTTCCATAATTCCGACCCGCATTCATCGGCCAGAACGTGTATTCCCGCATCCGAGGACTTTCATCATCTTTGTAATATCCCCAGTGAGTCCCTCTTCCGAACATTTAACTATTCTCTGTGATTGTTCCTTTTACCTGGTTTGTCAGTTTCGAGTGAATAAACTGTTGTTGATTTTGTTTCGGAGGTTTGTGAAACGCGTCAAAACTTTACACATCAAAAGAAGAAACTCAAACAAAAAGCAAAAATGTTTATCACACAACAAAGCTCTAAATAATGTTTGACAAAAAGATTTTTGCTCGAAAAGCGTGGCACTCAAAATTCTGGAGTGATAAATACAGGGTGCTTAATCTGCCGTAAATATTCCCATGCTGTTTAAGCCAAACCATTTGCAAATCACCCACTATTAAAATTCACTCGGCAATGACAACATTTTATGCAGCAAATTCGCCACCGCATGTTTTGACTTTCCGGCTTTTCCACTTAATTGAACACTTTAAATGAATGTTTTTGATTTTGTGAGTTCGTTCGTTGTTTTCGGAAGCATTTTGTATTTTTATGAACTTGTAGCGTTTTAACGTTGTAAGGTTGAATGGCAGTTTATTAAAACTTACAAGACTTAAACTGCACGTTTTAAATGACGACATTGATTGCTGAACCCGTGAAACATCAGAACCGCAAACGGTTTCACTCCCACAAAGGCGGCTGTTAGCTTGTTTTGACATTGAGTGGCTGGTCGAAAGTACGGATCAACGAGGCTCTCTAAAACAAGGGAGATAAAGCCAGAGGCCACTCGAAAGTTGCTTTTCCTTCGGAGGGTCAAAACAAACAATAGACGCTTGTTCGCGCCCATCTTCCTTTTGTTTTTGGTGATTTATGTGGCCGATTTGTTTGATCCGATTTTAATTAGAGAAGAGAGTCATTTGGCGGTTTTAACTACTTTTGTTCTTCATCATATTTATTGAGTTTTAACACTCATACTTAGTTGGAGTTTTTGAATAGTGCTAATCGTATTTCCAATGATCATAAAACGCGCAGCAAAGTCCAAAAACGTTCCAACAAATAGAGTTGAACATAAAAATGGACAGCTTCCGGCTCGCCAACTCGAGTTTAATTTCTCCAAAGTTTGTCGTCGTTGATGCGTTTCGTTGTAAGCCACGACCCGTTTTGGCATGTTTTTCACATCCAATTTGCTGATGAGATTAGGTGGGTACGTCAACCAGTCGTCATAGCCCTCTCTTCTAAACGAAAAGACGCAGAATTTGATTTGAGTTGTCCGACCCGTGATATGGTACTTGGCTTGTTTGCGGGTTGACTTGTTTTCTGAATTATTCTGTGTTTCTCGGACAATTTAATTATCGTGTATGCATTTCACACTCCAACTCTTTTACTCAAACTACATACACAGAAGTAACTCTATAATTAGCGAAAGCCAATTAAATTCAGCGGATCTTGCTGAAAAACTCTCCCACTCGAAATCTTCTTGCTCAATTTACATAACCTCTTGACCGAAACTAATTGATTTGTTTTGAGTTGAAAAGCGCGAAAACTTCTCAGAGATGAGGCCAGAGCAACAAGTGGGAAATTTGTCGCCACAAATTGAACATGGCACGCTTTTCCGTGCATACCACTACGCGCTATTATAATTTATATGAGCCGCCGAATGTGGGAAGGCTTTTCCTCTGTCCTTAATGTCCAAATTCATGTTTTGGTTTGTTTTCTGCGTTGAGAGGGCGTCGGTGTTTCTGTTTTTTGGACTTTGCGCTTCTGCATTTGATGGGTTATGATTGGATGTTGTTTGTTTATTATGATTAGATTTTATGGTTCAAGAGTCTAACTTAAAGCTATTTAAACATGAGAAGAAAGTTTTACAAAAAGAAGTTCAACGTTTGCTAATTTTAACTTTCTTCACTTGCGAGACCTCTGCTTAAACAATTATCCACAAAGTTCAAAGCAATTTAGCTGTCTAAAATAAATTATTAGCTCTGATAATTCAACGCGTCACGTAACTGCCAATTACTTAATAGCGCTCTTTGTCCACTTTTTGTTTATTTCCGCTACATTTAACCGCTTTATCAATTATCAATGTTCTTTTTGGCGCTATTTAAGGAACCTTCAAACTGGAAGCTGTACGTCTGAAAAATCAAAAGGAAAATTTTGCAAAATTGATAAGGCCGCACGTTTGGTGCGAGAGTTGGCAACACAAGCAGTCTAAAAATTCCATGACCAGAACAATGTTTCTAAAGTTTATTCATTTTGACGGCTTTTTGGAACTGGTCGCTTTTATAATTAGTTAGTCTTAAAAGCATAATTAAAAAGACTCTTTGCAGAAAACTTGGTTTTTCAATCTCAACCGACCATGTTAATTCAAGGTCTTTTGTCGTTTATTTAATTTGTTGTTTTTTGCAGACGTAAAGACTAGCTTGTTCGTTGAATTTTAGGCGTGTTATTTTAATGTTGTTTGTTGCGCTCAATTAGTCTTTTTGCAAAAAACTGTGTAATAAAAAGTTGTTTTATAATTTTTAGAACTAAGCTTTACACGTTCACTACAAAACTCGTCGTTCTTCATGAAACGATTAATAAATTGCCATTAAATTCCGTGCAATAAAACCATTCAAACCCTAATTGTTTATTTTGCTATTCATGCGCAGTATGCCCATAAACGCTACCTGTTCGGCTATTCTGTGCAAAACGTGTGAGACCAAATGGGAAACGGCGGGAATTAAGCGCCGTTGGTCTTTTGGCTCGCATTTTGTTTGCTTGGTGAAAAATCAGCGCCAGCGGATGATAATAGAAAGGGCGCGTGTTTGGTTGCAAGGCGCAAAAATTGCATTGCAGGTGAAACTTTTTTGACTGGATTTAAATTTGTAGAATTTATAGGTTCACTCAAACAACATAGTTCAAAAGCTTCTTCATTAAAAGAAACTTTTTGCAATTTAAAGCGTGTGAAATAAAATGGAATGTTTAAATTTGTTACGACTTTTAATTCTTGCTCCGAACAAGCGCATTTTTAAATGTGTTCCTATCGCATATTTAATTGCCTTTCTATACTGTGTTGACCTTTATGTGTCAGAAAAATGGTCACTATGTTTTGAGTTGTTTTGATCTTTGCATTTTTTAAAACAGCATTCTTGTATCTAGTTTAGTAAATGTTTTGAGACTTGTGTCTCTGAATCATTAACAACACTTTTAATGTCAAGCGTTCAATCATTTACACTTCGCAATTTTACAGTCTGCTTTTAGAGAAGAAGCAGCACACGTCTTTCGAAATCGAACAACTGTAGAGAATACACTTTGATTTCATGTCTGGGCAGGCGTTTAACCTATAGAAGTTGCTTTCAATAAATTGAAGCAGAGTATAAAACGGGGAAAGGTTTTTCTTTAAAGCAAGAGGTTGGTCCGGCGCGGTTGGATTATTGGCCCATAACTATGAGATTGGTGGTTCGAATCCACCTGGCTTTCTCAACTCTAAAAGCTATGGTGTAACGGTAACATACATAGAAATACCAACAGCACAAACTTGACTGCCTCTTTTTTACATTTAAAAACGTGCCTATCTCTTTTTTACATTCGAAATCAAACTAGATCCGTTTCAACATCCAAATACACGTTTCAAACTAGCAAAAACTATATCAAATTACCTGGCCGGCGACAGCTAATGCGTAGACCCGTAATCAACTGGCATCTGTGCCTTTGAAAAAATGACTGCTACACAACTTTGTGCATGTTCGATAGACGTTCGAGTGCAAATTGCGTCATTTGTTAGGGCGTTTAGTCCAGGTTTGAGGTGGATTTTTCGATTGCAACGCCTGTACGTGTATCTTTATAAGTTTTGTTAATGTTCACACACTTAAGCAAGTTCATCAAAACAGTTGATCCAAACTGAATGCGCACTGGCAAGGTCAAATCGGTACAAATTGGCGTGTTATTATATGCAGGACGCTCTCGCCAATCACGCTTTTAACGTTGCTGAAAAGGTTGCTCAACAACTATGCACAAGAAGTCCCGAACAAAAAGCCTGATTCACACTTTAAATTGGATTTTTCTTCTTGTTCGTTTAAATGTTCTTGTTTCTTTCGCTGTATTTGCTTTACTTTTGATTATTGACGTTGGAAGTTTAATTGTTTTTGCTCTCTAATCGGTTTGTTTCGCAAAGATTAGTCATTTTAGTTAAAGAAGCCCTGAAAACTGAGTTGATTGTGTTATTGATAGCTTTCCACTTACTTGCCAAGAACCAAATGCCAAACAAAATCCTTTATTTGGCAATTAATAAGCAATTCGAGGGGCCTAAATTTAGTCGGACACAAATAGGGCGGCGGATTAATGCCATTTTACTTCGAATGTGGGACGTGAACTTTCGTTTCCTTCACGTTTTTAATCAAACTGTTTGCAGCCACACTCAACTGTTATTAGCCAATTATTTGCGTGTTTTCTTGACTTGTTGCGTCTCTATCCTAAACGCTATCCTAAACTCTGCTTTTAGACGTTATTTATTCAACGAATGTGGTCGTCTGGAGAGGATTTTACACCAATCCGTTTGGTCTTGTTATAAATGAGGCGCTAATTACAAGTGTTTTCGAGCAATAATTGGTGCATTTCGGTAACAACCTTTACCCGATCTTATGGCGTCGTTGTTGGGTCTTTTCTGTGAGAACGAGACGACGCAGGTGTGTTTTAAAAGCTCCAAAACGTTTAAGTACTAATAAACAGGACTTTTAAATGTTGGCGGCATAATAAAGCGCCGATAAGATTTTATTGATTATCTCATTTCCGCCACAAAACAACAATTAAAAAGCAATAAAATTAAACTGAAGACTTTGGACAGATTTTGTAAAATATATTCCAGATTCTCCAGCAAAGTCTCAACTCGACAGCATTTCCGTTGGTCAACGAATGCATCCAGCACACGTGGTTAACTTACATTCCCTCGTTATATTTACTTACATTTTTCCCACTTCTACTTTACGATCTTCACACAAGTCCAAACGGTCAACTAAAATGCCAGTCGCCGATCACTTATCGACTAGTAAGTTCTACAGCAGCTTTAAGCAACTTATTAACTTTCTAGATTCTATGCCCTGTCTTGGCAATCATAACTGGAGTTATGCTTCTAAACGGCATTCACGAAAAGTATTCAATCGACAGCGATTCAAACGGATCCCATTTGTTTGGACTTGTCCTCCTGAATCTAACTGTTTGGCTTTCGCTTCTGCTGATGATTGCGTGTAGAAACAGAGGGGTTGCAACGTCGGGTGTTCTTTTTATCTATTACGCACTGCTGGTCATTTGTGGACTTCCCGAACTTTTTGCTCACTTGCATAACTTGCATATTGGTCTCAAGGTAGGCTTTTAAAAGAGCGTTCTGCTTAAAGCAATTTGAACAACTTGTTTAGGCCAACGTTCATTGCCATCTCTTTCTAATTTATTACTTGTTTGTTTTTCTTATTCTGTGTCTATCATGTTTTGCCGATCGCTTAGATCATTCGGACAAAGAAGTATGGATTTCGAAAGCTTCAATTAACAACTAGAACTTGTTTAGACAAATGCCTGTCCAGAACTGTATACTTCCTTTCTAAATCAACTGACGTTCCACTGGTTCACTAGTTTTACAATTCGTGGTTACTTCAAAGGCTTGCAATTGACGGATATGTGGAATTTGAATGAAAGAGATCAAGCGCCGCGATTAGTTGACGAATTTGAAAGAAACTACGCAGAAAGCATTCAATGTAAGTTCTCAAAAATGACTTTCAATTAGTTAAACTTACAATTTTAGCAGCCAATCGCAAAAACAAACAAAAGCGGAAGCCAAAAAAGAAGAAAGAGTGTTTACCTGTAAACGGAGCAACTGAAGAACAACCTTTAAAGCTGGACACAGAACCTGAACAAAAAGAAGAACTGCCATCTGTGTTTTGGGCATTGGCACGGACTTTTAAGTTGAACTTGCTAGCTGGCGCTTTGTTTAAATTTGCATACGACATTGTGCAGTTTAGTTTTCCACAACTGCTAAAGATGTTAATCAGTTTTGTGGAAAAGGGAACAGAGCCGATTTGGTACGGAATTTTTGTGGCTGTGTCCATCCTATCGTTAGGACTTATTCAATCTTTGGTAAACCGCCATAATAAATATGCTGTCCTATCATCGTTTTTAGGTCCTTCACCAATACTTTCATTTGATGTTTCGAACCGGAATGAATATCCGTTCAGTTTTGACGGCTGCTGTCTACAAAAAGGTAAAAACAACTTTAAAGATATATCATTCTCCCCGCTTAGGCAATCAACTTATCCAATAAGTCGCGCAAAAACAGAACTGTCGGAAGCATGGTCAATTTGTTGGCGGTGGATGTTCAGAAATTCCAGGTAATTGTGGTTTTAGCGGCTAGTCGTATAAGTATATATGAGATTTGTACACTTTAAATAAAGTTTAGGACGTCAGTTTTTTAATTTCTCTCGTTCTATGCTTTTAAACGTTCTCAAACTAATAGCAAACGTTTCTATAGTTTAAACAAAGACTACTTCGTGTTTATAGGACATAACTACATACGCTGTCTTAATTTGGTCCGCACCTATGCAGATGCTTCTTGCCTTGTTTTTCTTGTGGCGTTTGCTTGGTTTTTGTGTGCTTATCGGTCTTGTTATTCTTGTCGTGTTGATCCCAATCAACTCGTGGATTTCGTCAATGACTCGACAATGTCAAGTGAGTTTCGAACTCATAAACTTTCAAAACAATCAACTTCAGACAGAACAATTGGAATGCAAGGACAGACGATTGAGGCTGATTTCTGAAGTTATGAATGGAATCAAAATGATAAAACTTTACGGATGGGAGAAGCGCATGAAAGAACGGATTTTGGAGGAACGTCAAAAAGAAATCCAAGTCCTGCGACGTTATGCCTTCTTGCAAACAGTCACTTCGTTCACTTGGTCTTGTGCTCCATTTCTTGTGGCGGGTCAGCTGATCTTAATTTATATTGTAGACTGTTTACGGTACTTTTAGTTATGACATTTGGAATATATGTTTTGGTCGATCCCGAAAACAACGTACTTACTCCACAAATTACTTTTGTTGCATTGTCACTGTTCAACATCCTGCGTTTTCCGATGGCAGTCGGCATGATTGTTTTTACACAAGTCATTCAATTCAGTGTAAGCAACAAGCGAGTAAAAGAGTTTCTGGCAGCAGACGAATTGGAGCCGTTGTGTCTCAGAAACAGTGATCCTCAAATTGGTAAGCTCTTTTTAGTCAATTCTTTGAATCAACTTCACACATTATTTTTTAGACTTTTCGATCGTGCTTGAAAATGCGAGTTTTGCTTGGGAAAAAGACGGTCAAACAATATTGCACGATTTGAATGCAAGAATTCACAAAGGAATGCTTGTGGCTGTCATTGGAAGAATTGGTTCGGGAAAAAGCAGGTATTTAGTTGGAAATTGGGGATTGTAAGTAAGACGCTTTATGTTTAGTTTGCTTCAAGCACTGATTGGAGAAATGCACCGATGTGAAGGCTGGTCAGCACTAAACGGACAAGTGGCATACGTTCCTCAGCAATCATGGATTCAAAATATGAGCGTCAGAGACAATATTCTATTTGGTCGCACTTACAAGGAAGGATTCTATGAGACTGTTATCAGTGGATGTGTATTAAGTCCGGACATGGCAGCTTTACAAAATGGAGATTTAACAGAAATCGGCGAGAAGGGCGTCAATATTTCTGGCGGGCAAAAGGCTAGAGTCAGCTTGGCACGCTCAGTTTATGCAGACGCCGACGTTTATTTACTGGACAATCCGCTGGCTTCAGTTGATGCTCATGTTGGTCGAAGTATCTTTGAGAATGTAATAACCGGAATGCTGGCAAACAAAACTCGAATACTGGTAACGCACTCATTGGCATATCTAAAGCATTGTGACCAGATCATTGTAATGAAAGGCAAGAAGTTTAATATTGCTAATTTTAATGTTTATTTTTATTATTTAGATGGCAGATTCTCTGAAATTGGCGGATACGAAGAACTTATGCAAAAGTCCGGAGAGTTTTCACAAATCCTCAAAGAATTCCTCATGGAAGAAGCGAAGAATCGTGGTCGTTCAATTAGTTTCGGAGAAGACGGTAAGCATACTTACAATACAATCTAGTTGAATTATTTCATTTTAGCCGTTGAAGCAAAAGAAGTGCTTGCAAAACTGGAACAAATTATACCGGATGAAAAAGAGCCACCAGGCAATGAATTAAAGCCGCCAGACGACAAATCAACAAATCATTTGTCTCCAAACGGCAATACTCCAGCAAACAGTACGTTAAATCAGACTTCATCGATTACAACAAAAACAAATCAACAAGCTGGGAAGACGACAACAACAAGTAAGCATTATATGAGTTTAATTTATTCTTAAAGGTGTGTTTTAGCAAATCCAGGCGGCCGACTAATTGAAGGAGAAAGTGTGGAAACTGGCAAAGTTAAATGGTCCGTCTATTTGGCCTATATTCGAGCAATTGGATTTGCAGTTTGTGCTTTCTTCATAATCATTTTCTTACTGTCCAGTGCTTTGGGCATCAAAAGTAATTTATGGTTATCGGATTGGACTGATGAAGCACTTCGACATCAAAAAAGTCTTTTGGGTAAAAACATAAAACTTTTAAAATTCAAGCAAAGGTCTTCAGAAAACGGAACAAGCGAAGTACGAGAAGAAGGAATGTCAATATATTCACGACTCGGAATTTACACTCTTCTTGGGTTGGGACAAATTGTTTTTGTCTGTTTGGCAACCGTTCTTGTGATGCTGGGTATGGTCAGAGCGTCGTGGTTGCTGCACGAATCAATGTTGAACGGAGTTCTACGGTCACCAATGTCCTTCTTCGACATCACTCCGCTCGGTCGAATTTTAAATAGATTTGCAAAAGTGAGTTTTTAAGAATGCTTTGAGTGCTTTCAACTAACAACAGCGTGTTCAAAGCACAAACTAAATTTCCTTTCAACAACTAACTCAAATTGTTAACATTGTTAGGACATGGAATTGGTTGACTCACGATTGCCCGGAAATGTTCTCAACTTTGCTGGCTCGATCATCCAAGCACTTGCCATTTTGTGCGTTCCAATCATTGCCACGCCACTGGTCATTGTGCCCTTCATTGTGATCCTCATCTTCTACGTGATATTAACGGTAACAATTGGCTGAGTTTACGGTTGAAATGACGTTCAATTGTGTTCAACAGTGTTGATTGCCTCTCCGTTTTCTCCTTTTCACAAATCTATTTTGTGCACAGTTTTCTCCTCTTTGGTTTTCACGTTTAAAGTTTAAAATGCTAAAAATTTGTGAATTAGGACGAGACTCAAATGGACATTGTTGTACCCAGCAATGTCATTATGCTGTTGCGTAATCTAACTTGGATGATCGAAATTTTCTCAATTTTGTGCATAGTCACTCCGGCCATGTTTGTTGCTCTATTTTTAATTGGACTTTTGTGTTTACGAGTAGTGGTTTGTTTCAACATTGTTTTCAACACAATTGAATGTTTATTACAACTGACTTTTAAAACTATCTTTTAAACTTAAATAGTCTAACTTCTGTTTTTAGATTTTTTACTTGAGCACGTCAAGACAATTAAATCGACTGGTTGCTATTACTCGCTCGCCTATTTATTCACATTTTGGAGTAAGTCCTTTAATGAACGATGTAAACTAAGTTTAATTTCTAGGAATCAATTCAAGGCGCATCGAGTATCAGAGCTTACGGGTGTATGGATAGATTTATTCAAGCATCACAAGAGCGCGTCGACCAAAACTTAAAAGTCTACTATCCGTCAATTGTTGCAAACAGGTAATCATTAAAGTGATCTAAAATAAAGTAAAATCTTGTAGAATGTATGTTTTCTAACTAGCTTTAAATGTCAGTGCTTAATGCTTAAATTTAGGTGGCTTTCCATTCGTCTCGAACTGATCGGGCATTTAATTGTGTTCTGTTCCGCTTTGTTCGCTGTCCTTTTCCGCAATGTCGATCATGTTACAGCTGGGCTTATTGGTCTTTCTGTTTCTTATGCACAGAACGTTACGCAAACTCTAAATTGGGCCGTTCGAACATCAAGCGAGCTGGAAACAAACATCGTCTCAATTGAACGCATCCAAGAATATGCAGACGCAAAAACCGAGGCAAGCATTAACAGATATTTTAATATTCAAAAATGTTTAGAAGCAAGTCAACGGAACTGAAGGCGAGATAATCATCAGTGAAAGCGAATTGTGGCCAACTGCTGGAGAAATTCGATTTGAAAACCTGTCAATGCGTTACCGTGAAAACACCGAGGAAATCTTACATGACATCAACCTTCACATTCAACCTGGCGAAAAAATTGGCATTATTGGACGAACGGGATCGGGTAATTTGATAATTAAATTGGTAATTTAAGCAAAAACATTTTAGGCAAAACTACACTGGCTCTTTCCTTACTTCGAATTGTTGAACCATCGGCTGGACGCATTCTAATCGATAATGCAAACATTGCTCACGTCAAATTAGACACAATTAGGGCTCGTCTCACCGTAGTTCCACAAGATCCAGTGCTTTTCTCTGGAACCATTCGTTTCAACTTGGATCCATGTGACGTGTTTAGTGAACCGGCACTTTGGGAAGCCATCCAGCTTGTTCACATGGGAGGCTTTGTTGAATCGCTGCCCGATCAACTAAATCATCAAATCACCGAAGGCGGATCTAATTTGTCTGTTGGTCAAAGACAACTGATTTGCTTGGCTCGTGCGCTGTTGAGAAAGCCCAAGATACTTGTTTTGGATGAGGCCTCCGCTTCAGTCGACTTGGAAACCGACTCACTCATTCACCGTACAATCAAAGAGCAATTTGACGGCACAACTGTTTTGACAATTGCACATCGTCTAACATTTATGTTTGAATGTGATCGAATTTTGGCAATGGATGCCGGACGCGTTGTTGAATTCGACACTCCACAAGCATTGTGGGCAGATGAAACTTCTGTTTTCCGTCAACTGGGAAATGAATCTGAAGTTAAACTGCAAAACGTAAAAAGTCAACAAACGCCAAACATTGAAGTCACAGTTGCTGAAATGAATAGCAACGAAAAAGAATAATAAATGCATTTAATTCCGCTGTTTATTTTTATTGCCGACCTTAATTTATAGTTTGTTGTTAGCGTTGGGTATTCTTATAAACCGTTGCTAATGCTCATTCGCCTGTAATTTCTGAATCTCATCTTGTTGTTGTTTAAAATAAATGTGTCAACAAAGTCTTTTCGAAACAATCAAGCGCAACAATCTTCAAATGATTTCAAGAAACAATTTTTTGCAAACTCATTTATTATTTAACTTTTGAATTTGAAATGACCTATCCGATTGCAATTGGTGTTGTCGTGTGGAATCAAGGTAACGATCGCCCAGAATGGTCGCGAGTTCAAACAAGTGAAAAGTATTTGATAGTCAGGGCTGGATTAAACGTTGGAACTTGGCTTGAGTGTGAATACAATCCACGAACTTCGACTTGCACCCGCGTCAAGCCGATTGAACCTCCAATTCATACACGCTATTTTCATGAGCCTGGCAATCTTTCCGAGTTTCATTTGGTGGTGAGCTTTAATGTAACTTTTATTTAGAAAATTTAAATGTTGTTTTAGTTCTATGGACAGCTTGAAAGAAAAGGCAAATATGACTATCGTTACAAGTATCTTGGAAAAGTTGGAATCTCAGCAGAGCTTGGCAAGAATGTTTCACCGACTGTTTATGTAGAATTTGAGTACAAAAAGTCAGTTGGAAAATTGAGCGCAATCACTTATTTTGATAATGTGTCTGATGAAGTGCGTCTTCGTTTGCCGGTTGAGCGTTCTTTTTACAGAGATGTGGACGGTACTATTGATAGGCAATACATGGCTGATGCGTACAATGCTCTCAAAGCTGCCGACGTTAGAGTTATCGATGAAGGTACTTTTATCCTGATTGTTCATGTAATATTTGGTTTTTAGAAGATGTCAAAGTTCAGACCAAGTCGATCAAACTTGAGGTGAAAAAGGAGGAAATTCCACCTGAAGTGCCAAAACAAAAGCCAAAGTTGAGAAATCTGTTCAACTCTGCTGGTGAAACAACTCGACTTTTTGAAGGGATCCGGCCGAGAAATTCTTAACTTCTGTTAACTTGTTGCATCTATTGAATAAACTCTTACAACTTTTTTCGACTAGATAATTGTCAACTTGGGACTCATTTAGCTTCCGTTTTTACGCTCGTCTGATGCTGATGGTGCGTTTATAGAGCACGGCTTTTGGTCAGTTCCGGTTTTTATTGCTCCACTTTTCAAGTTTAAATGCTTGAATGGATTTTTGAAAAAGTTGATTGCAGTAAAGATGTTGAATAATTTAGGCTACTCGACTATTAGTTTAGCCGCCCAAATACTAATCGTAGCCCGAGCTTGTCACTCTTTATCGTTTCCAAGACGTGAATGAACTCCACACTTTGGCCTGTGTTCGGACGTTTACAAAGTTTCGGCCAAATCTTCGGGGAGTTGAGTTGCGCGTGTTTAACTCAAGTGCCAAAATTAAATGAATTCAATTCCCTCGGCACCATCTTCCCGTCGCTCCTATTTGTTTGTTTTTTGTTCTCGCGCGTTGCCTTCGAAAACGTGTTATTTATTGTGATATTCTTGAATGAAGGCGGAGCAGACTATAAATTTAGAAAGTAAAGACTTTTTTGAGAAAAGATTTGCCAAAAAAGAAAAAGAGGCAGTGCGTTAAAAAGCACTAATCGACTGAAACATCATTTGTTTTTGCACAGTGTTTTGAAGTGTTGTTGAAAGTGGTGGGATTTGTCGAGTTGGAGCAAACCGAAGAAGAGCTTGTTGAAGGAGTTGAGTGCAACTTTGTGAAGAAGACTCATTGTCGAGTGTGCTTGTTGTTAGAGTTCTAGAACAACTGTTGCAGAAGTTTGCATCAAATAAAACTTGTCCGTTAAAACTGACTCACTCAATTTTCACTCACACTCAACAACTTCAAAAGCTTTTAAAAGGATTACGCACTCGGTTATTGAGCCAATTTTAAATAGTCCCAGCAGACACGTCGAGCTTTGACCCCATTATACTATTTGCGGATTTTGCGTCGAATGCCCGTTCTTCTCCCTTCAAACCGAGTTCATCAAGTTCCATTTTCGCAAAGGGATTTTTGAGCTTTCGAATCCCGTCCAAAAGGTTTCTAATTTGGTTGGCTTTGACGTGAAATTGGAAAAGACGTTCGAGTGTTCGTGTACTTGAGGATAGAAAAACACCAGCACTTATTAATTAGGTTGTGCTCTTCAATGGTCAATGAGCTTTCCGCAATTCTTGGCGCTTGTTGTTTTTACCGAGGACAATGAATGATTAATTCCTTGGGCGAGTTCAATTGGTTTGTCTGGCTGGCGTGGTCCTCTCAGATAAAATATCCGCTGGAGCAAGTTTGTGAAGAATCTCAACGAGTTGGGGATTCATTACAAAAACGTGGTAATGACGTCCAGCGGCACAAATTGGCCGAAGAAGAGTAGTTGAGGGAGCTCTCAAATTGTTTCCAAGTTTGGCTTTCGGCTGTTTCCAATCTCTTTTAATTTGTATTCCGCGTGTGATTCGTGAGCTCACGCTTGTTTTCGACCAATTATTTTTAGCTTTTTTGTTCTTTTGGAATTAAAATGAGCAATTATATCTGTCTAGTTTTCAAACGACTACTTGATGTGCTTTAAATATTGCATTTGACGTTCATATTTAAAACTTGGCAACTTACCGTTTTCTATCAAAATTCCCACAAACATCCTTGGCACTTATTTGCGACAACAATTGGGTCATTAACTGTCATGTTATTTCCGCATTCGACGTTACAGCTCATAAACTCCAAAACGGTGATGATGTCGTTTAGGATTTTGAGCTGACATGAATCCTAATCCTTCTTTGCTTTCGCCTTTGTTTACAAATTCCCTGGTCGGCACTGTACTCCCTCTCGGTCGTTCAGGCACCTAAACAAAAACATCATTTTCGGCTGTTTTGTCTTCGCTTAGCCGGTGGATAAGGTTTTCGGCAGAAACTTCAAGGCAATTCTCCCTATTTTTAGCCTCGAAATGCGGAATCTCCATCGGACGGCGAGGATGACGACTACGTGGTCAGACAGGCATCGGGTCATTTTTTATGTTCAAAGGCCGTGTGTGTTCTTGGAGATTATTTCCCTATGAATCTATTTCCGCTCCTGAATTCAAGGATTAATGTGTTGTGCTAATTCGCGAACAGATTTGACTGCTTTTAGTTGGAAGGGCAATGTTGAATTTATTGAATGAAGTCTCTTCTCCGATGGGCAGTTCCCAGGACGTGCGCAAATTCAAGTGAACGCTTTGGGGTTTATGAATAAATTTGCCAAATAGTTGTTCCTTCCGTTTGTTTCCCTCGTCTTGTTTCGAGTATTTTTGGAACAGTTTTCCTCGATTCAGTTTATGCAAGCTATTCTGTTCAATTGAACCTTTGGATTGTCGATAGAAAAATATATTGCTCTTTTGTTTATTTAAAACACAGTAGCTGATATTGTTATGTTTGAATGTTTAATGAGATTATGCAAATTATACTCCACAACAGTTTGCACAATATCGGTAAGATGTCGGAATTCGAAATTAATGTATGGATTTTGAATGGTGTTCGACGTTCTTCGGCAGCATTTTTCATGTTTATTTTTGGCATCTGGGTGCTCCGTTTTCCTGATTTATAGCCAATAGTGCGTTGACTGTCATTTGTGCTGATGGATTCAGCAAGTGGAGACATTCCTTCTGGCTGTTTTGATTTTTGAGTGGGCCGCACGTGCTTTATTGTAGGTAAACCGTCTGTTCGGTTTGTACTTTTGTCTAATTAATCTCTTCTTCACCTTCTTAATTCCGTCTTCTGCACACAAACTCTAATTGGATGAGTCAAAGCAATTACTGGAATTTGCTAAATTTCATTGTTGGACTTTCATTGCAACGAGATTAGTTTTCGGCAAACAATTGCTTTGAAATGCGCACGATGCACTTCCAACAAGTTTTGGCGTGCAAATTTGTTGGCTTTAATTTGCTTGTTCGAGCACTTTGGCTGAACGAGAGTTCCGCCTTCACTTACAATTTTAACTCGATTTTTCTCTTGTTTTGTTGAATTTGTTGAATTGACTTGCATTTGACTCTACTGTCTATTTGAACTCATCAGAAGATTATGCTGATTTTTGAAAATTGTACAGGGAAGTAGACGACATTCGTTGCCACAAATGTCTACAACGTTTTTGCACAATTGGTGTCTTTCGAAAAAACAGCTCCGAAAACAAAGGTAATCTGCTTTTCGGATTATCCTAACTATCCGACCAACGATTACATAAACCGGAGATGTGTGCATTGCCAAAACCTTACTCAAGCATCTACCTTTAATTTGTTGGAACCAAATGTTTTCAGTTAACTTTTTGTCCAATTCTTTCGCTTTCACGTAAATTTGCTTTTAATGTGTTCGTAAAATTTAATGTTTTATTGATTGGTCGCTTATTGGACCTTCGAGCTCAAGTTAATGGTCAAAAGCTGTGCATTTAATATGTTCCAGTTAGTTGGCGTCTATTTTTGGTGCCACTGATGAATTATAGTTAATGATTTCATTTGATATCGAGCCTGCTGTTTCCCATGCGGATTCGTGAGCCAAAGTTTAATTAGGAGTTTGAACAAGAGTTGTTTTTGTTTGAAGTCTGTCTGAATAGCGGCGATTGTTGGAAGCGAGTTGACTCCAATTCAACGTTAATGAATTAATTGGGCACCCGTTCGTAACAAGGAAGTCTTTGTTGGATTTGCTATTTTAGCCGAATTACGCTGATGTTTGGCACTCGGATTTAAAACGTTTAAGAACGTTTAAGGATTAAGCTAAAGTTTAAGATCTGAAGTGAATACAACTTCTCCGGATTGCCCACGTTTTAGGGTGTTTTGAACGCCACCTCACTTTTGTATTCCCCTGTTTAATTAAGATACCCGCCCATTTGCACCCGAATTCGAGTAGAATTGAGTGAAGTTTTGAGTAGACACTGTCGTCAATCGAACGGTCTTCGGAGAATTCCAAAATTCAATTTGATCAATTTGCAGTTGGAAGAGCTAAAGTTTGCACTTGTGGATTTTTTCACAAACACAGATGCAAATCTCATGGCAACTGTTTGAATTCTTCGGAACTGCCTCCTTCATCTTTTTTGTTTGTCGGTTTTGAAATCAATTGTTGGCATTTGAGGGAGGCGTTCTGCGGGGTTTCTAAGATTGGTCTTAGGTGGAGCTATTTTAATAATTGCTTTTAGCTTCCTCTAAGCTTCCTTTAATGATTTTGCAATTGTCGCGATTGTTTAAGTTTTTGCTGCATTTTATAACAACAATTCCAGCTGTTTTAACTTTTGCTTGCTAAAGTTTCAACTTAAGCGAAAGGTCACAAGTAGCTTTTTTAATTTGGCTTTTCCGTCGACAGATTTTTTCATTGTGGAAACAAGTCGGCACTGTGCTCTTCTCAATTCGGAGAAGCTTTTATGTCAATTTGCTTTGCGGAAATTCCAGAGACTGTGTGTCTGGGCAGTTTTTGTGAACGGAAAAGAATCTTGAACTCCACTCTAATTGAAAATGTTTTAATTGAGCGTTTTTGGCTGTGAGAAAACTCTGTGTTTAGCGCCCGAGGATATTTGTAGAACAAACGTTTGTGAGCAGAAACCGTTTAAAGTTCTTAGAGTCTTTTGCCTAGAAGAAAGATGTTGAGATGCTATTCTCGAAAACATTTACTTCAATTATTTAAATTATTCACAACAAAACCTTAGTCAAATAAACAAGTTTAAATAGGCAGTTCCGCATAAATTGAACTTTAAATTCATCATTTGGTGCTTCCGCCTACTGTATTAAATTTCGCGATTATTTGGAGAATTTTAATTGGTCTCATGCGGTGGGTTATTTTCGTTGGCACAGCTTGTGTGTTGAAAAGTTTTGCAAACGGAATTTTTAATTTGCAACCGTTCGGCAGACAGTTTTTGTGCTTGTGGCCGTGCATTGGTGCGGCAAAGTTAAAGTGGCAACTTGTTTCTATGTGTTTGTTTGCGATTATTTTTGGCCTCCTATTGTCCTGGCAATTCACTGCCACTGAGTGTTTGGTCTTTTGATTTCACTTGAACGCTCTAACAGTGTTGTCACTTGGGCTGCCAAGTTTTCGGGGGAGCAGAAAAACACGCACGCTCTACAGTAAATTATCTTCCCGGTCTTCAAGTGTTAATTGCGCAATTGGTTGCATCTTGAACTGTCGCGGACTTTGTCAGATCTTGTGGAAAGTCTCGGGATTTTTAAAATTTTGGTCTCGGATTAGTTCTGAAACAAATTTACAGACTAAAGCGATGTTTAAGACGTCATACTCATCATCCTTTTAATTATTTACAGAGCAAGAAGCCAGTATCTATTTTTGCTCGCTTAACAGTCTAAAACAATGAACACTTAACCGTATTCAACAAACCCTGACGCAATGTACCCAAAACTACTGTATTGAACACAACTGGAGGTTTGGCGTTCAAAAAGCCGATTAAAAACACAGTTTATAGTTTAACGTTTGCTTTGTTCGGATTATCCCAATTTGGGTGAATTCGGGCTTCTTCTGAATTTTTTGCCGAAAAAGAAGCGAGTCGATTGCAATCGGGTGCACTTTCAGCACTAGTCTCTTGAATTCGTGGGGAACGGTGAGGTGTAGGATTTCTATCGTTTGCTGTCTTCGTTGTGGAGACGCGTGTGAATTGACTTTTTGTGTTTTAGTGATGATTTCCGGGCATTCAGTTATTAATAGTCAAGCACCGGAGAAGACACGAGTTTGTTTTTACTATAGTTTTCATCTGTGTTTGTTTGTTTGAAGATGCAGCACAAAAGTTTTTAATTACAGAAATACGGCTTCTTTGTCTGAACAAAATGGCTTAAAAGTGATCTTAAACTTTTGATACTTCGCTCGAAGAACACTTATTTGTTTATTTTAAAAACTCACGTTTGTACAAACTTTATAATCATGTGCTTGAGCGTGTTTTTGCCCACAAACTATGTCATTGGCAAAAGACAGATGATGAATTTGCGCGACCGAAAATTAGCATCGTTTATTTGACTGTTCTCAAATTTATGCGCAATTTGTTTTCCTCGAAAATTAATCGAAATGGTGGCCAAGCGTGTTGCTGGAATGCGGTCTATTCATAGTTGATTTGTTGACAAACACGCGGATTTTGTTTGCGCTTATTGTCGAGGCTCGTGTTTTTGGCTAATTGTTGTGTGCGGAATCTGTTTTTATTATTAGTTTTGGTCAATTCAGAAACAAATCATTTCAAATCAAGAACGTTTGGCTCATTTATCATTTCCTGTGAAAAACTGACTCATACCACGCAATGCCACTTCTACTCAGCATCATCAACCCAAACAATTTCCTCCACAAAAATCGCAGCCAGACATTTTTGCACACTGGGCATTGTTTAGTGCAACAACATAGAGGTTGATGTGCGTCGTTTGAACGAACTTCGCGCCGCCCAAAAGAGTGGCCATCAATTTGCGCTGTGAAGTTTTCACCCGGGAAAAGAAATCAAGCGCAAACCGGCTATTGTCTTTTGAAGGAGATTGGCTCTGTTTCGAGGCCAAAGATTTATGTTCACGGTAGTTTCGGGTGTCTTTTGTGTTCTCTTGGAAAGGTTTTGGGTTTAGTGTATGGATTTTTGGTTCAACTTTCTTGGAAGTGATTCATGCTTTGTAACGGCGTTGTTTACTTGTCAATTTTGATGCCTAAACGAAGCACAGTTTTCCAACTCCGATTCGATTACTCAATTTTAAATCTCCAGTTCTTGTACCACACAAACCGTTACTAACAAATTGCGATTCCAAAAACCTGCTTATTTGATTAGTTTGATTTTTGAGTTCTTGAATGTGCAAGATTTGATTTAATTTGAATGAAACGGACACTTGCGTTATTTGTAATCTAATCAGCGATGGTGTTAAATGCTCGTTGATATTTAATGATTGTCATGTTTTGTGCGGGTTGACTGGGTTTTAAAAGCCTTTATGATAATTACTGCCTGTTTTATTAAGTGAGTTTCAATGACCAATTTGTAAACATTGAGCAAGCGAGATAAAGATGTAAACCAAACAAACAAGCGCCAACTGTTCAACATTTAACATTAAGTGTTGTTGTAATATTGAATTAGTTTCAAAACAGCTTATTGCGTGATATGTGCGTCTTGAGTAATTTTAACTTCTCTAAAACTAATTCAATTTCAGAATGTCACCATCCACTTAGTAGATATCAACAAACATCAATCAACACAACAGTTCACTTACACAATGCTTGTTGTTTTTATTACCTAAACTACTGATCTAATTACTGATCGAAGATGATGCTCGCAGTCACTTTGCTCATTTCCTTCGTTTTTATTGTTCTTATAATTGTTGCACTGAGTGGCAATGTTCTTGTTTGTGCTGCAGTGTTTCTGGACAGACGACTAAGACGCCAGCCGGAAAACTTATTCTTGGTTTCATTGGCCGTTAGTGATCTTACAGTTGCAGTACTGGTAAGTTATCATTCAAATATACTTGTTAAAGTTGTTCGAATCACTCAAAAGCTCGCGCTTGAATGCGTCGAAAACAAAAACGTGCATTCTTTTAAGTTCGTCTTTCACCGACGAACTCGTTCAAGCTCTTCAGAAAAATATCCGTTTTTGGCACTGAAAAACGATCCACCAACGCTTTTCAAAACGTTCACACGCTTAAACGCCGCAAGCTCAGAATTAAAAATTCATCGTGTTCCATGTGAGAACCGGCAAAAAACTGGTCTCTTAACACTCTTTGTTGAGCTTCTGTGAATGAACATTAAAAGCACTGAATAAGTGTTGTTTTCAAACAAACGCTTCTTTGAAGTAAACACTCAAAATAGAAAACAAAACCGTTCGCTTTTTGTTTGGGATCTTGCTCTCCGTTGATGACCTTTCGGTTTAGTGTCCAAGTAGAACTGATGTCACTGGAATTTCCTATTCAAATAGTTAGACTAATTTGAGTGGTTCTCATCAGCGAAACGTCAAATGACGCCGAATTGCTTATTTGAAAGTTTGAGTCACTCAGCTTTGTTTTGCTTTAAGATAACTTTGAAGAACTTTGGAGGAGATTTGTGACGGGTCACTGCACTGTTTACTTTTGTGACGAAAAAATGACGAAAGATTGATGGGAAAGCAGTAACAGAACACACAAATGTTTGCACTGTAAATATAGCCAAATTAAAGAAGTAGCAATATGATTAATTAATAATTGTTTAGGTCATGTCATTTTCGGCAGTGAACGACTTGCTCGGATATTGGCCGTTCGGAGAAGCATATTGCAATTTTTGGATTTGCTGTGATATAACATCGTGTACAGCTTCTATCTTGAATCTGTGTGCAATTGCGTTTGACAGATATTGTCACATAAGCCGTCCAATGAAATACGCGAGGTACAGCAGCAAACGACTAATTTGTGCAGCAATTTGCGTTGTTTGGCTTTTATCGTCGTTCATCGGTGCAGCGCAAATTATAATTGGAGTAGCAAACGAAGAGGAACAAACAGTTTATGGTGACGATGAAGATTTCTCAACTTACGCGACGGATCTTATACACAGGTTCGTTGGATATTGATAGTCAATTTATTGATCTGATTTACAGGCCGACGTGTCATCTTAGACTTTCACCGTCATATGCTATTTTCTCATCTATGATGTCTTTCTTCTTGCCAGCTACAATAATGGTTCTACTGTATACAAAACTATATTTATATGCAAGACAGCATGTTCGTTCGATCAGGGCTCAACTCAAACAGGCAACATCCTTGTTAATGCTAGCGAGTCACCACATTCGACATGTAGTAGTAAGCTGTTTCCGGCCGCCGCCTTTTGATTGCTTGTGGACTTGAACTATCTTAAACACCACAAGTCCACAAGTGATTGGCACTTCTTTCAACTTTTGCTTTTGCGCACTTGCAAGTCAATTTATTTAGTTTGTGTCATTTTTAGTTTGCTTATCTTTTTTGAGTTCCTAGTTATTAATGTGTGCAGTTTGGCAAACTTTTTACTGCCTGTATGCTGATGTAAATTCATTTACGTTTAGGCTGCACACAACGTGAACTACCAAGAATGTAATGGCAACGGAGAAATGCACAACGGAACAATGAGCAATGGGAACAATAATCACACACCAACACGGGTACCTTTGGCAGTAGAAGAAGATTTTCAAAACAACATGGAGCCAACGATGGTAAGTTCTTTAAAAGTAGCCTTTAATCAAAGTTTTGACACCTTTAAAAGCTTTTAACAAAATGCATTCAAAATTCCTAACATTCAACCACAAATAGTTCCAGTTTCCTGACATCGAAACGCCGAGACCTGCAGCAGTTCAACAACAACATGCTGGTCGATCTGTTTCAGATCAGAAGGCACGTCTTACGTTAGGAGTTATCATGGGCACATTCCTACTTTGCTGGTTTCCCTTTTTCATAATTAACATTTGGCGCTCCTTCTATCCGGACTTCTTTCCACCACAAGTGTTCCAGGTAACTCGAGTTTTTATTCAGCACCTAAAAACTTTCTGTTTAGGTGGTTACATGGCTCGGTTATTTGAACTCAACTGTGAACCCAATCATTTATGGAATCTTCAATCGTGACTTCCGCAGAGCTTTCAAACGCACTTTGATGAAAATTCTTTACTGCTACAACGACGCAAGAAAGCATTCTATGTTTTTCGGCGGAAACGGATACACACAAGGAGAAGCACATAGAAACAACTCTGGTTAATTCTGGTTGAATAGTACTGATAGTTTTTATTTGAAAGTCGACTAGTTGAACAAACAATTTCCACTTTATCTTCCTTTCCACAACGGGTCTTTTCATTTCACGAGCAATGCCACTGTATTTATTGATCACAGATTTTCAAATTGAAAATTCCTTTCAACAAAAGTGCAATACACGTTGAGTCTTGATTACACACGTGGATCTCAACGCAAACCTCATTCGGTTGTTTGTCGCCAGTACAAATCTTTTCATGGTCTCTTTGCTTTGTTGGCAATTCCTTTGCAGTTGCGGGTTTATGCTGCCACTTATTGTTATTGAGTGAACAGCTTGTTTATACTTTGAATAAATAACGTGCAGAATGTTTATTGAAATCAAGCAGCTTAAACAAGTGATTCTTTACGAGATGCAATGTATTCTTTGAGTTGTGGCAATTCGTGAACGCGTTTCATGTGCTCCAATACCTTCGGGAAGTCTTTAACCAATTCAGGCGCCATCTTGTTCAACGAGTAGATATAGTCCGAAATCCAGAAATCAATAAGTGTTTCCTTCTTTCCGACAAAGAAGCCAGTGCCGTTCTTCTCTAACAAGTCGGTGTACATAGTCAAATATTGTTTGATGACAGATTTCGCCACGCTTTCGTAGAATTCGTCAACCTTCTCCGGATTGTGATATCCAACTTTTGCGTAGAAGTAAGGAGCATTGTTGCTGTAAAACTCCTTTTGGATGTCGATTAGTTCATCCACTTTGGCTTTCTCCCAAGAATCGTTGCCAGCAAGTCCGTATTTATTGGCAACATAACGGCAGATAGCTGCACTTTCAGTCAAGTACTTTCCATCCACTTCAAGAACTGGGACCTTTCCTCTCGGCATCTCTAAATTCATTAAATTCATCGATTCAATCAAACTTTCTAACTAATCAACTTAATAAAAATGACTATATGCCCTCCGATTCAGTTTTGGCCACTAAGTACTGACTGACATACGTTGTTTGTTTTTACTTACTTTCTTTCATCGCTGGCCATTCATCACGTGGAATACGAACATCTTCCCAATCTGCTTTGGCATAAACAAGGACGAGTCGGGTCGGTTCAGCTGAAAATACTCTTTAAAATGATATACTTCAACTTAAAATCCATACCAATGATGCGTGAGTCAAAGTAGTAAAGCTTCATAACCATCTTGGCGTTGTTCACACACAATAAGCAAAAATATAAAATGCGAACAGCCTTGAATTGTGGCTCTTAAATAAGGTTGTGCACAGAGATAGTGGCCGCCCAAAAAATGGCGGCAAGTGTGCGGAACACGTTGTTTGTTTGAAAGAAAGAGGCAGCGCATAAAATAGAAAACGACCGATCAAAAATCACTCATTCTTGTCGACAAGCAAGCTTTATTGCTAACATCCATGCACAAGTTCAAAGTATTTCTAGTTTTATGCTAAAAGTGTTTTTGTAACAATGATTACATTTCGTAACATTGCTTTCTTTCCATTCAAACAAACGATAGACATAAAAAGAACCACTTTTTGAATACAAAATCCAATACTTTTGAGCACTTCGCACACAACAAACTAGAAAGTCATTTAGGGCGGAAAGCGTGGAGTTGAATGCAAATAAGTGTTCGTTGTATTTTGGACTTATTTTAATTTCACGGAATCTATTTTTGTGTGCAAACAATGTGTCTCGGTTAATTGGATTTAAATTTCAACTGCTCAACTCTAATGTAAAAACTTTGATTAGCCAAACGGCAAGTAAACATGTTATTTGAACTTAAACTTGGAACGTAACAGTTTTAAAACACATCCAAAAAGTTTGACCTAATTCCGATTAAACCGTGCGCAAATATGTGTAAACTTGAGATGTTAAAAGGTCGTTGGATCTTTATTATAAGTGCAATGAAGTGCTTTGTTTATGCTTTTTACTGTTTATTACTGCCGCTTCGGGCCTGAGAAAGTCTAAAGAACAACAGAAAGACGAGTATGAAGATTTGTGTGATCCAGAACTTGAAATCATCGAGAACAATCCGTTTACTTTGGACGACTACAAGCAATTATTTTTAAACAAAACAACGGGAAACTTAGTTCGGACATTGTTAGCAAGGGGATTGTTTGAAGCTGCTTCCGAACAAATTGGAATCGAAGAACTCAGAGCAAACCTTGACAAAAGATTCCAGGTAGCATATATTCACAAGTTAACAAAGTGAACGTATTTGTTTATAGGGACTTTTGACAGATAAGCTGCTTTTTCACGAAGAAAGAAAACTATGCTTTATGGATCCAGCATTCTTACGCAGTTTGGATGAACTTGGCGAACTAGTTTGCTATTTAAACCATAGAAGTTTTTCTAAAACATGGTATTCAAGTCATATGTTGTTTACGGACGAGGAAATTAAATGTAAGTTGTTAATTTGAAAAAGATTATTAAAATTATGTTTTAGGCATCACTGCATTCGTTGAATCGAAGTTTAAAGAGTTTCGTCAATGTTTCCACAAGCATTATCAAACCGTTAAATCGAAACAATGGGAGAACTTTTCTAAAGAAAATATGGAACTCGGTGTTGCTTTTGAGCGTGCAAAACGTCAGATTAAGGACTCTTTGGAGTTCTGGAGGAGTTATCCGAGCTATCACTCAGATAAGTAATTGATTATATTTTATGATGTTTTTGAACAATAAAGAAGAATTAACAGGCGTGATAGAGTTTAAATTAATGACCCATTTTCCGGAAAGATGCGAAAGTTTTTTGCAATCAATCTCTTCCAATTCGTAATCAATCTTGCAAGGTTTATTTGATCTACTTATTTGCAGTCATGCTAGACAAAGTAATTATTCTACTAATCTTAACCAAATTTGTCTGTTTGTTGGCCGATGATGACGATGCGGGCGCAAGTGTGAGATGTGCATCAGAAATTGAGTACATTCAGAATCATCCAATTTCTGAAGATGATTACAAGTTGTTGTATGGAAACAAAACAACAGTTGCAGTGGCTAGAATTCTCATTGGTCCGTTGTTAATGAAAGCCGCTATTGAACAAATTGGCATTGAAGAGATGCGGTTGGCTGTTGAGCCAAAATACAGAGTAAGTTTGCTTTAATTCTAAAGTCTACTATTTGTGACTGTTTAGGAGTTTCTCACCGAAGAAAGTCTCCTTGATACAACCAGGCCTATTTTTGATTTAATCTTGCCGAACAAAACTTATACTGCAAGTGAAGAGACCTTTCATGAAATAAGTATCTTGCATTCGAAATTGAGAATCATTACTTTTAATCCCAAATTTCTATTCTCTTCGTATAGCTTATTCACCGTTGAAGAAATAAGACGTAATGATTATTGTTTGAAACAACTTGAATAACTAGAGATTTTAGATGCCGTTTCTTACTTGGAGTCTAAATTTAGCAGCTTCCGACAATGTTTCTTCAAACAATTTGATGCAATCAACGCACAAGCAAATACGGCTACCGAGAAGCATGAAAAGTTCTATAGCGTTTTCTCGCGCACTTCGATTGCACTTCAAAACGCGTCTGATCCGAAACTTAAAGTGAGTAGTGATGCTATAAAATTGAAAGGATCGGCTCGCTTGTTCTTTCAAAAACTTACCAAAGAGTCTCTTGATTAACAATAACGTTTGCAACAAACTATCTTTATTTCGTCATTTAAATAAATAAGTTGTTATTCAAGTTTTTGAAGTTTAACGGTTGAAGTGCACGGATCATCATTCTCAACGGAATTTGATTGTTGTTTTTGCAGTAGCGGATACTGAGCAAATGGTTGAAGATGTGCTGGTAGTTTTTCAAATATTTCTTGAGATGTTTCGTCTTCACAAAATAACAAGTCACGGCGCAATTTGAAGAAAGTAAAATCTGCTAGACTATCCAATTTTCTAAAAGCATAATGCGAATTCAGTAAACAATTGCCTAAACTTACTTATGCGTGTATCTGTAAACCATAAAACCCTGATCATCACCGTAAGAAACACGAGTGCATATCATCAAAGCGCCGGATTCATCAAAATAGACATCTACACAACTTCCATGTAAATTAAGGTGATAATTGTATGTGTCTCTTAATTCACCATTGTCTAAGTCAAGAAATAACACGCCACCAAATTGATCTTTGCTAGCTAAAGTGCAACAAGTATTTCCGTGCCAATAAATGCGATGTACCTAAAAAGCAACACTAATTAACTTGATTAATAAACATGATTTCTTACATCACTTTGGTTGCTGTTATCTTGAGATTTGACGTAAGTCAGCTTGTTAAATGCTGGATTTTCTTGGCCCGGAATTAATTCATATTCTCCAAAATAGCCTTCCCGTGGAAATTCAGGTCGGTCGCCATCATAAGGAATGCTTTCTGTAAGACACAACTAAAAGAGCAAAAACTAATTGCATCACTACAAGTAAAAACTTACACATTTAAGCTTATTTCCAGCAAGCTGTCCAAACAAAGGCTTTTCGTTCATTTGAACGCATTCCGGCTCAAAAATAACACAATTGTCTTCAACACGCCCCAAATACAAACAATAAGTATATTCTTGACGGACATAAGCCACAAACTTTTTGGCATCGTAGCAATCGATATTCGCATCTATGTAACGATCAGGCAAACGTTTTGAGTCCAACAATGAGCATGTTCCATTTTGAAAATCCATGTGCAGCAATCTCACAACGCCCTAAACAAATAGTTAGTGATTCCAAAGAAACTACTTACGTGATAATCTCGATGAGGTCTGCCGTTTTCTATTCTGTATTCTCCAAATTCATTTTGAAACAATAACCAACGATCTTCATTCACACATTCAATTCGAGAACATTCAAAGTAAATGTCTTTTAAAAGCTCTTTGCTAGCTTGAAGTTGTCTAAACACTCTTGTTTTTAAATTAAATTCATTTTAAAGATTACCTTTGTTGACCGTGATAGTTGTCTAATAAGAACAATTTGAAGTCGTCATTCTCGCCATAAGGTCTCTTCAATAATAAAGCGTAGCGTGCGTTTAAAAATTTGTAATTGTAGCAATGAACATCTTGTTCTATTGGATAAATGCAGACACCGTGTTTGCGTTTCTCCCATTCCTCGCCGATTTTAACCAGAACATCCATAAAGTTTTTACGATCAAGCTTTTCAATTCCGTGATAGAGTTGTTTCTGTTCAAAACGTTCAAAAAACAACTTTAATTTGTCTTGAGGTGCGTGAGCCATTTTTGCTTCTTCCCTTATTGTACCAAAAACATCTTCACGCGAGTAATTTTGGCTCAGCAAATACCGCACTCTATGGCGCAAGTCACTGTGCCACTCTCTTCTCTTTTCCGCTTCTTTAGCCCAATTAATCTTTCTTTTGGGCTTTTCGCATTTCGGTCCTCTCTTCTTCTTCGGCATGATAGGCGACTGAAATTTTAATATGTACATTCTTTATTGAACAAATAATTAACGACATGTAACGATCAATTAAAATATGTTTTTGACTGAGCAACAAAAATTGTGAAATAAATAAAGCGGAATGTTTTGAAACGAACACAAAAAAGCACTCTAGCAGAAAAATCGATCAAACGAAAAGACTAAATTCACTGAATAGAAAAGGTGCGTTTTTTTTGAAACGCCCACAAATGAGACCTTATCGATGCGTCACCAGTTTTTGAGTTTTGTTAGAGATCAGAAAACCCTATTTAAATAAATTAAGTAGTTAATAGATTATTGATTAGCAGTTGAAGTAGACGGCTTATCTTCTTCGTTATCTTCATTCAAACGCAATTGTTCAAAGTTTGTCGGCAAAGCAAGACTGCCAAACGGTTTGAAATTGGTTGGAACTTTCGAAAGCAATGCATTTGTTGTGTCGTCGTCTCCGTAAAAACGATCAAGCAACTTTTGAAACTTGAAAAACGACAAGTTGCTGAGCGAATCCGGATTGCTAAAACAAAAAAGTTGTTGTTAGGCATAAATACAAACAACTAACTTCAAGCTGACTCTGTGGATTTTGTGTGTCTTGTCATCTGGTCCATAACTTGCCACACACATTGTCAATTCATTTTGGCCAACAGCATAGTCGATCACGAAGTCGTAGAAGCAAAATTGACGATTGAGTTTCGTCATGACATGTTTGTCCAAGTCAATCATAAAAATCACACTATGTTGAGCGACAGTGTTGCTGCCCGCTGCATATCCAACGTTATCAATCCACTGACAAGCACCCATCTAAAATTTCAACATATTTGAATAGGACTTTAATTCTTCAACAACTCACATTGTAGTTGAAAAACTTCGGCTCCACTTTTATTTCAAACAGTTCCTTTTTGGTTGGAGCTTTTCCAGGCACCAGTTTAAATTCACAGAACTTTGATGTTCGACTCTCAAGTGGAGGACCAACCATACTCTCGTCGAATATCAAGATTTGTAGAGTGTCTTCATAAAATCGCTCAAATATGATGTGCTCGCTAAACGGGATGGTCTCCAAGTTGAATGACAGTCTTCCATCTTCAAAGTAACCTGGCCATAGTTCACGTGTGTCGTTACGGTACACATTGAGGAAGAAGTTTTTGCGATTTTTACAGTCCATCCTGAAGCAAACATGATCTCCGTTGAATGTCTTGTTGTCTGTCATTTTAAACGTTAACGATTCCAAGTCAATATGAAAGGCGTAGAAATTGAAGTTTCTTTTGCCCGTAAAATTAGCACAAGCAACAAAGTTGCTCGAGTCAACGAACTCTTGCTGCCACCATCTAGTTTCTGCGATAATTTCAGCAAACTCTTTTTCAACTTTGATCTTCCTGAAATAAGTTGAATGCGCAAAATTGATTGTGAAGTTTAAATACTCACATGTCTTTTTCGTGAAACAAGTCGATCAAAGTTAGAGAAGTTCCTAATCTGCTCACTTCAACGTTTGTAGCATAGCGAGAAGACCAAAGTTTAAAGTTGTCGTATGCCCTCGTAACACATATCTGACTTCGCATCCTTTCATATTCTCTCGTGACATGTTTGACCAACATGTAGTTTGCATCGTTGAAGTGATTGGGCAGAATTCCAGTTACTCCTTCTACAATTTCAAAGCACTCGGCAAGATCTGCAGCTGTAATAGGGCTTTGCTGTGCAAGTCCGATCTTTTTGCTCAATATTCGGAACGTCTTTTCGCGCGTGTATCCCTTTTCTATGCAATCAATAATGTCGTCCGGAGTAAGTTTCCACCAAATTCTATCATAAGAAGGTTGAATCTTTGGCTTAAAATGCGGTGATTGCCACATTTTGAACTAAAATTTGATTTGAACAACTTTTAAGAACGAACGACGAAAGAAGTATTCAAATTGCATTCTGACATTTAACAACCAAGCGAAAACAAATTAGAGAAAATAATTTATTCGATAGACACAGACAATTCATTCGTATTTAAAACTAAGTATTTGCACTATTTAGAACTTTTTGATGTACTTGGTTGATCGGGATCGCTAAATTGGTCTCTTAACATCGGGTAATCAGCCAATGGCCGCAATGCAGGTGGTAAACTGGAAGCTATTTTGTTAAACTGTCTGCTACCATGGAATTTTGCTTCTCGTTTAAGCTTTAAATAAGTCATGCTTCGTAGTGAATCAGGCTGGCTGAATTAAAGTTTGTGAATACGATCTGTTTATTTGAAACAACTTGCTTGAAAACTTGTCTTTGAACTGTTAGATTTTCGTCGTTGTAGTCAAAAATGCATAAAGATAGAACGCCATTGTCCAAAATAATGTCTTGAACGTAACCGTAAAATTCAACTGGATTTGAAATCATTCTGCGCTTTTCCAGGTCCAGCATATGAAACGTTATGCGTCCGTTGATATAAATGTTTCCACACATCACGCCCAAGTTTCCAAACCATCTGTCGAACTGAAAATGATTATCGTGTTAAATGATAATGCAAAGAAATTAACTCACACATCCGCCTCTTGGCTCTCCTTCAATCTCCACGTCACAAATCTTTACAAAATCGGGTTCAGGTTGTCCCGGAACTAGTGTGAATTGGCCGTATTCTTCTTTTCTAACTTTAAATTTCTCCTCGAAGCTGTTTGTGAAGTTAATTAGTAGAACGCGAAGTTTGTTGCCGTCCAGTTGTGGAAAGTAGATTTGACGTTCCATTTGGATGCCTTTCGAATTGACGTGTATAACCGAATCATTTTCAACCTTAGCCATGTATAGCAAAGCAAACTCCACGTAGTTGTTCATCGAATATATAACAAAACGACGGCGGTCATTTGCATCAAAGATGATACTCCATAACGGGAAATCGCAATAATGTCTTGATATAAAAGTGCACTTGCCACCATTTTGAAGATCCAAACGCAACAAATGCATGCTAAAGCCATCTCTTTCCCAGTGGCAATCAGTTAGAAGACAAAGATTGTGAGTGATAAAGTACAACTGAAGACCGGGCTTTCTAAACTTCGGAACGTTGCCATCTATCTCAAGCACCCTGAAACAACTTGAAATTAAAGACTTTAGACTATTTAAAGCATTACCGCTTCTCTCCGCTGTAAAAGTCTATCAAATGCATGTACAGCTCCTTCTTGGCCATTCCAAGCAGTATGGCATAACGAGAGTCTTCGGTGAATGTGAACCATTTGTTTTCAATTTTGATGTTCGGCCACTTGTAGATGCCGGTTTCAAGCTTTGAGAACTCCTGCTTGATCTTTATAATCAGTTCGCGAGCTTTGCCGTCTACTCCTTCATATGGATAGTGATCTTGGACGCGTTTGAATAATTCAGCAACTTCATCAAGCGAGGGTTGCGGTGTCTTCTTGTACAGAAGCAAAAACGTCTCCTCTCTTGTTCGATTTTGCAAAAAGTGTTCACGAATTTTGTTTGCCAGCTTTCTGAAATCGCTCAATCTTTTCTCATAAGCTTTGCGTTGTTCGGCTTTGTGCTCTTCGTGTAAGTAGTTTTCTTCTTCATCGCTCGTTTCAGCGGGTTGTCCCACGTTGGTAGACATCCTAAAAATCGATATAGACCTATATTTCGAAAACGCGCAGAAATAAAGCTATGGAAACCGGCACGACAATGCCGTATCCAAGTCACGCACTAGGATTAACGAATGCCTTTCAATTTGTACTTGCCATAATTAATAGCGTTTGGCCAAAGAACAGGCACATTTTTTGTTGACACAGTTCCACATTTATTTTCGAATCGACTAGCTGTTTAATTAACGACATTAAAAACGTTTATTCAAAAGGTTAGTAGGGATGCAAGCACAGACGAAATAAATTAGTACTAATCAACAACTTAGTTTACTCTTGCAGAGAATGATAGCCGTTAAATGGGCGCAATTGAGTAGGCAAAGCTTTGAGTAGCTTTTTGTAAGAGTCGCCGTTGTGAAATATTGCTTCACGCCGGAATTTGGAGTAGATTTGATTTTGAAGAGTGTCTGGTTGGCTGGAAGCATGCTTTTAAACAATGAACTTCAAAAACAACTTACTTTAGTGTACAAGTTTGAACATACATGGATTCATCGTTGTAATCAAAGACGCAACAAGACAAGGTATTCTCGTTTTCCAAATGAACAGCATAAATAGACCCATAAAACTTATTTCGAACAGCTCTCATTGTGCGCTTGTCCAGATCAAGAACGTAAATTAGACACTTTTCATGAACATATTCACTGCCAGCCAAGATGCCTATATTCCCAAAGAATTTGAGGAACTAAACACAAATTAAATTGAGTAGATTAACCTAAACTTACAAAGGATCCATTTTTGTCAATCTCGACTTGCAAATCAAACAGCTTATAAGGTTCTGGATTCGCCTGATCAGAAAGTAAAAGTTCCCAAACTTCTTTCTTGTCGTCTTTGTCTGAAGCATTTTGTTGTACTTGAGGTTTCAGCACTGCAAATTGGAGTTTATTGCCATTTAGCCATCCAAAACAGATCAATTTGTTAACTTGTATGCGGCGTCGGCTGATAACAATGCGGTCTTCTAAACAAAAAAGTAAATTGAGACGCTTGCCTTTAAAGTTACTTTCAACTCGGCACATAATCAAAAAGCCATTGCCAGCGTATATGTTAAACGTGTGCACAACAAACTGACGACGATCAAAACGGTCAAACATTATGCTTATGTAGCTAAAGTTGATCTTTTGACTGTCCAAAAACGTGCAAGTTGAGTCTTGAAGATCCAGCTGTATCAAGTGAATTTCTGTAAAATGGCTGCCGTTCTTCCATTGAGATTCAAAAATAAGTGCATATGTTGCATCCAGCATTTCAATAAAAAGGTTATTCACTTGCTGAGCATCCGGAATCTTGCCAATCAAGTTGAGTTGTCTAAACTTTTTGTTTTACGGGTATAAGACCTAACAAACCGCTTTTCTCCGTGAAGAACGTCAACAAGATAGAGCCTTAACTGCTTTTGAATGCTGGCGAAGTTCAAGACATAACGAGCATCAATAAACATAAAGCATTGATCTCTCGCGCCACCAAATTTGGCAACAACAGACTGCCGCTTTCCACATTCTTTCTTGATCTTTATAATCAAATTAACGTGGTCGGAATAGACGTTCGGGTAATTGTCATCCTCTTTTTCCAAGCACAACTCATCAATGTTAAGAGGAAGCCCAATGTTGCAGTTGCTGCACAAATCAATAAAGATGTCCTTTCGTGTGACGCCTTCGCGGAGTCGTTGATGAATTTTTGCTTGTAGCGATTTGAACTGTAGAATCTTAATTCTCCGCTTGTCTTCTGTTCCAATACCAGGCGTTAATTCAAGATCGAGATCACAGAAGAAACACATCTTAAAGTCAAATTTTAGAGACACTCAAAAGTAAGCAACAAAGAAGAACGAAACTTTGACGTTTATGTCTGAAAACGGCATTTCGATATGCTATATGTAATTATTTTTTGTTAATTCTGTGTTAAATTGGCACTCATTGACACAAGCTGTGGCTTCGGCGCATGTATAGTAACTTCTAACAAACAAACACGCAACCGTCACGTAACCAAGCAACCAAGCACAGCCGACAAGATAACTGACCAAATTTATTAGACTGCAATCAAAAACTTCAACACCGCATACAGTAGATAACAATGACTCGTAAAAACAATAGTCGATATTCTTTAATGATCAAATAAGGCACTTTTAATCACATTTGTTTATGAGTTCTAAAACTACAATATTCCAACTGTTTATTTGTTAAATACTTACTCCTTTGGCCCAATAGCATTTAATTGTGTGTCCCATAAAATCCGTGTTGTTCATCTGTTGAATGGCGTTTGCAGCGCTTTCTTTTGTTTTGAATGTTATAAACACATTACCTTGTTCGGTAAAGTCACGAATTGTTGTAATTTTGCCGTAGCGCTCAAAAGCAGTAATTAAATCGTCGTAGCCAGCATTTTTTGGGATGTTGCCCGCAAAGATTGAAGTAACTTCCGGCCCAATTTGTGACATGATTTCTCCGAATGACAAATTCAATTGATTTGAAGACTCGAGTTTGCTTGCAGCCCAATTAGTGCGGATTCGTCGCCGTCCCAAACGCTAAAAATGCTGTTAAATGCGTTCTGAAAATAACCATAACAAACCGTTCCGTCCATCTTTCCGATTGCACGCTCTGCGTCTCTTTGATTTGCAAATGAAACAAACCCGTAGCCCTTCAAAAAAGAATTCTTTGAATCTTCCATAACTTTAACGTCTCTAAAAAATAAATAAAGAATGATTAAATCGGAAGGCTTACGTAATCTCTCCAAATTGAGCAAAGGCATCTCTTAGCTTCTCTATGTTGATGCAGCGTGATAAATCGCCAACAGAGATTTGAAAGTTCTAAAAATAAATAATTAGAAGTGTTCAACAAAAGCAACAAACCTGTTTTGAGCTGTTGTTTGCTTTTGAATATTCGGAACTCTTTCCATCACTTCTTGAATGCTTTGAGCTGCTAGGTGAATCATATTTCCGTTTAGATATTCTTTCTCTAAAACATCACAATTTTAAAAATGTGAAAATAAGCAACTTACTCTGTAGAACTTCTTTTGTCATTTCGATATTGCTTTGAATGTGAACTTTGATAGTCGTTTTCTACAGGAATGTTTAGACTTTGATATTCACTTCTATGGTCATTTCTGTAGTCATTGCTTAAATAAAAAGTTACTTCAAGAGTCTGCTCAAAAGTTACCTTTTTTGCTGCACTTCCCACATATTATGTTCAGATCGGCTTGGATATCCAATTGGCGGAACTTGCTTTTCTCTGTTGACTGTCATTCCCAAAGCAATGTGAAGTTGTTTCGTAGCGTTCTCAAGTTGTGATTGCAAGTGTTCTATTGTTCTGTGCATTGAATTGTTTTCTTTCTAAAATGAGTTGAGATTAATGAATAGAATAAGATTAGAAACTCTTACCTGTAATTGTTCAATCTCCGCAAGCTTTTCTCCCAAAAACAGTTGAACCTTTTTGCGTAAATGTTCTTCATTTTCCAACTCGCTTTTAAGCACTTTCACTTGTGAATCCAATTCGAGATATCTTTTGCTATCAAATTCGTGTCTTATGCTAATTTCATCTCTGGAGTCGTATCGAGGGCGTTTGTGCATTCTGTTTGACGATGACATTTAATTGTGTTGAGAGGATTGATCAAAATTGATGATGAATTGAGCAGAGAACTAAAACACAATATCTTTAAACGATATCTTTGATTCACATTAACATCGATTCATGTGAATACACATAAACTTACAAACAGAGTATTAAAATTGCAATCATTGAAAATTGAAGTTTATAAAGGCATTAAAGCTTTTAATTCAAAAGCACCGACACACAAATCCTGAAAATGTAGAATAAAAGATGTGTCTTTTTGATGTTTCGGTAACTTTGTGGAGCATCGACCAACTTTTATTTAAAAACTGCGCATAATATTTATTGAATCTATTGACACACACTAAAACTATGACTGATTGAAATGAGATCGAGATTTTAAACACTGGTATGCAATAACAACCGAATAAGTTAGCTGAAATGAGATCGGGCTTTTAAATACTGGTATGTAGTAACGATATAGGAATGGAATATTTGAATAAGATCTACAACACATGAATGCATCACTATTTAGAAGTTCCTGGCTGTTCTGAAGTGGACGGCTCTTGTTTGTTGAGTGCAGGAGAAATTGCAAAAGGCTTTAAGTATTCCGGAAGAACGCTTTTGAACCTAGGATATTTCTTCAATGTTCCGGTGCGGTAAAGTGTGAAGTATGCTATGTCAATTAAGCTTTCAGTAGATCTAAAATTGCTCTTTAAATAAACCCTTCGACATGTAAACAACTTACGTCACTGCAAACCGATAAACTGCACAATCCGAGTTGAATGTTGGAGTACTCAACGTCATGATTCCATCTATGTCGACGTAGAAATTGCTGCTAACTCTGTTAGTGTGCTCGAAGAACTTTCTCTTCTTTACTGTGCGGTTTTCCAAATCATAAACAACAAGGCCGTTTCGATGTTCGCCAAATACAGATTTGCCCAGTGCGTACATCATGTTGCCGCACCAGTAATATGACATCTCCTGAAACAACGACATTAAAAGTTAGACTTTATTGTAAAGCACTTACACTGTATTCCCAGTCGCTGTCCAAGTTTGTCATTTCAAACAACGGATTGAATTTTGGTTGTTGTTGTCCGGCTATCAAACTGAATTCTCCGTAAAGCATTTTCTGTTTGTGAACGCTTTGGCGATCAATGAAATAAGAATAAAAGCACTCGATTCTGTTTCCACTCAAACGTGCATTGTCTATCGGAAAATCGATCAAGTACGGAACTTTGTTAATCATGAGCTTTGCCTTTTCCAACTTGGAGATCCACAAGTGAAAAGTGACCGTTCCGGTGTTTATGTTACCGACTCCAGTGCAAATTGCAAACCGGCGGTTGTTGTGGATGTCAGATATAACGTTGGAATGAATGCCGTGCAAACGTCTGGCAGCAAATTGTTTGCATGTTGATTCTTGCAAATCCAGGCGTACGAAATGTGCATATGTGTAGTTCGAATTGATCCAATTCTCCAATATAATGAAGCTGCTGAAGTCGATGAAATGCAGTTTGCAGATAGTGGAAGGCGAAATTGCTTGGAATTTGCCGGTGACTTTAATTTGCCTAAACACAAAACTTATTAGAAGTAAAGAGCTTATTTACCGCTTCTCGTTGCACCAGTTATCAAAGAAGTGGAAAGTCCGCTCTGTCGAATTCCACGTAAGCATCATCGCATAGCGAGAATCAATGATTTTAAAAGAAGAGTTTGTGTTCGACCAAACTGAGATTTCACGTTTTCGCTTCTCTTTTTCGTCAGTTATCATCCGCAACAAATATCTGTGATTCGCTTCAATTCCATCTTCGGTTATTTCTGCTGCCTCATCAAAAAGCTTGAACAAATTAGTGACGATGTTTGAGGAAAACACATGCAGTCCTGTTTCACGACTCATTTGAATAAAAACTGTCTCACGCGATTGGTTATCGTTGAAAAGCCGTCGGATTCTCTTCCTCAACTCCTTTTCCACTTCTTGGTTTTGGTAAATAGTAGCATTTTGATAGATTTGACCAATTTGGCTGCTGAACATCATTGTAGAAACTTGTAGACACCACACAAAAAGTAACTGACAGCGAGCAAAAGTTCTTGTTTACATGACGACTACAATTTTTTCTTGTTTTGAGGCACTTTGCCGCGTTGCAGAAAACTACGTCATGACGCTTGACACAGATTGTCAAAAAATAGCAAGGTAAGTTAGTTGGGAGTTTAAACATGTTTTATTGTTAAACAGACGTTACAGAACATTTAATTAGAAATATCTAGCATTTCAACATTGGAAGTAGAAGCTTCTTGGTCTTTAAAAGCAGTATTACAAATTGCAAGCGGCTTTAAATGAGCAGGTGAGTTGCCTTTAAAATCTCTGTTGTTTTCTTTAGACACTCGCAAAGCTTTGAATAATGATTGATAGAGAAGATTATCCGGTTCTCTAAACGTTAAATGATAATTAAAAGAAATGCAACAAAACGACTTACTTCAACGCAAATCGATAAACAGAAAAAGCACGACCAAATTTGTTGCAAGTAGCAACTGACAATATTCCACTCTCGTCAACATGAATTTTATTTATGCGCTCGTCGTTGTGTTTTAAATAATCGAGTTTAGTTATTTTACGACCATATAAATCGAGTACTGCAATTCCGGTTGTGATGCAACCATCTATAAGCGCTATGTAGCATTTGTTTTCAAACCAATAATATAGAAAGCCCTAAACAACACGTACTACATGCATTCTTGTTTATATTGTTTTAACTTACAACAGCGTCGGGACTCCTCAAAAAACTGTTTACTTCAAGCAACGGTTCAAATGCTGGATGTTGTTGATTCGGCAATAAAGGATATATTCCAAACAAGTATGTGCTTTTGCTGTTGATTTGCAGGTCCAAACAATTAAAATAGATACATCCAATTATGTGTCTGTTCAAACGCAGGCATCTTGCTCGAAAGCTAATTAAAAACGGATGACCTTTGTTGACGATAATTGTTGAGTCTTTCAATTTACTCAAGTACACGGAAACACCGGGCATTTGAAAAGAAAAGCAATGCTCGTGCGTACACAGCACAAATCGGTGTCTGTCATTATCGTCGAAAATTAGGCCATAATAGCTACCTCTCACGCACTCGCTGGACAAGAAAGTGCATTCTGCCTTCTCAAAGTCCAAACGTACCAAATAGATTTGTGTAAGCATTCTGGCCTCTTTAACAACAAATAAGTGATTAGAATTGATGCATTCAATGTGACAATTAGCGATATCACAAGCGTTGCAGAGGTCTCCAGCTAGTTTAAATTGTCTAAAATGCACACAAATTAAAAACTGTAGCACATAAAAGTGATTAATTACCTCTTCTCGTTGTGCCAGTTGTCAAGCAAATAAAGAGCTTGATTTGACAGATCGAATTCAAATCCATAGCGTGAATTGTAGAAGTTGAAGCAAGACATGTTTGTCCAATTAGAAAGTTCATGTTGCAACTTCTCTGCTTCGATCAAGATTAGTTTCAACAAAAGCTTGTGAATTTCTCCAAACCCGGGAACACTTATTTGTGTTTCATGTTCAAAGCACTCAAATAACTTTTTATTTGAATCAACGGAAAACTCATTCAAGTTCATATCGCGAATCAACTGAACAAAAATGTCTTCACGCAATTGATCTTTGCGCAAGAGCTGTCGAATGCTTGTTCGCAATTCTTCTTCAAACACATTGCTGGACATATTAAAAGGTTCAAATAAGAGTCAATTAATTAAGTTAATAACACACGAATAAAGACAATTAAAAACAGTCAGGTAGGTGATCGTTTTTGTGTTGGTTGTGAGACACTTTAAAGTGCCGCAGGCAATTGTGTTTTTGACATATATCGTCAACAAAGCTTACTTCGGCTTTATTCAATAATTAAGTACTTAGACAACAACTTGTTGATAGCAAAGACTAATAATTCTTTTGACGTTTGCTTTTCGGTTCGTCGATGAACTTTGAACGACGTTTTGAAGAGCGCGAACTTGATGGAGTTTGGTCAAGCTTTGGTAGGCGAGTTGGAAACGGCTCCAAGGAAGACGGCAAGTTGTGAAGGCTTTGATGATATGCATTGTTTGTGCCAAAAAGTGCATCACGGCGCATTTTAAAGAAGGCTATGTTGGCTAGAGTGTCGACTGGACTAAAAACAAAATTGTTACTCTTCAATTTAACAAAATGTACTTACTTCAGTGGATGACGGTAAATAATAAAACTCTGTGTAATTGAATCTTCAACGCACACAGTTAAAACATTATCATCGCCCAAATAAATAGTTTTAATATTTCCGCGGAAAGAAAATCCATTTCTGTTGAAAGACTTAAGTTCTTGTGTTTCCAAGTCGAGAATAGAAAGTTCATTCATTTTGTAAATAGAATTTTTGGCGAAGATGAAGCATTGGGCTTCAAACCAACGATATGAACAATTCTAAAAACGTTTATGTAGATTTGGTATTGTTAATTAAAAACTTACGTGCAAGTCGCTTTCAATTTTAGACGAGTATACGTCATATAGTTTCCAAAAGAACGGATAGCACGGCCTAGAACTCAAATCAAATTCCATAAACGCCCACATTCCTGCATTGTAGCTTAAAGCTTGCAACACGTTGTTGTTCATGCGCTCAAATTGCAAGTTATAACGAAGGTGAGTGAAGTTGATGCCAATAAAACGATCTTCTTCGATATGACCAACCCACAAATATTGGTTGTCTCTTTTGGTTGAACGGATAGCAAATTTGTAGCGATCTTTGTAATCAAAAATGATGTCTACAAACAGACCACGAAATATTCGACTTGCAACACTTCTACAGCATGATTCGAAGAAATTCAAGCGCAATAGGTGGACTTTGAAAAACGGATGTTCAATCGGATGGTTTCTGATAAAGAGCAGGCATTCCGGATTGATTACTTTAAGCAAACAATTTTCAAGCTTATGAGCTTTTGGAAATTGTCCTTTGATGGAAATTTGACTAAAAGTTTAAACAAAAGTATGCAAAGTTTTGAATATTACTGTTTTTGTCCATTCCAGTTATCGTGAAGAATAAGTTGCTTGTTTTCGAAATTACCGATAAAACTTATAGCATAGCGCGAATCCAACAAGCAAACCATACTAGGACGAACGTCAAGTGGCCAAATCGAAATTGCCTTTCGAGTCAGCGTGTGCTCGGCGGATATGCTTGCAGCAAGTTTAAGTTGCGAGCCAGTTAAATCACCCTCATACATCACATTCGAATTGTAGTCTAAGTGTTGAAAGCATTCTTCAATTTGAGCAGTAGTAACAATCTTGAAGTTTCGTTCATTGTTTACAAGTTCAAACGTCTCCACTCTTGAATGGCCATTTAGAAGATACGATCGAATTCTTGACTCAATTGCTTCAGATCGGCTAGTCACTTCTGGCATTTTCAACTTCATTGTTTTTGACAGCAACAGTAGGCGATTGTGGACTGTGACTTTTTTGAGAGTCTTCCTCACTGCTAAGCTGAAGCGAATCCATAAAAACTGAAAACTGAACCAATAAAAATAATCCAATAAAATATAATTACCTTGGGCGCTTAACACCTGCAAACAAGGCGCAGCAACGCCCTCATTTCGAAATATTCAGCTTGAAAGTATTCTTTTCAATTTGCAAAACGTGTGTCAAGTGCTGACAAATTTGAATAATTTGAATTTATTGATTTTTTAATGATTTTAACGGCATTCTTACATCAAACGAACTTCTCTTTAATTGAAAGTTCACAAAATGTTAGACAACTTTCAAATGTCACATCTTCCGAAAAATCAATATTTTAATCTTCACGACGTCTTTTAAAGATCCAACGCCATCAGCGATTCTTCGATAAAACTTTTAAAACGAGCCGGCTTAGACAATGTTCGATTGACTTTGTGTTTTGTGCTCACCCTTTTCCGACCAGCGGGTGGAAACTTGAAAAACATTGGGCACTCCCAGCTCGTTGTTTACCACCTTCCACTCGTTTTTATTCCAGTTTTATTTCAGTCAAACCGGTAAAAACTTTGCTTTGATGATGTTTTAACATTACTATTTAATTAACTTTCAATTTTAAAAAATGTACTCGGTAGAAAAGTTCAATAACGCTTTAGAAAAATGTGCTTTAAAAAACGCACGTTTTCTCCGCTAATGCAACTGCTTTCAACTGTTTGCACCCACATGCACTCAACAACAAAAACACATCAAAAATCACCCAAGCATTAACTTTTGGCTTTATTGTCACATTTATGCGAACTTCCCAACATCTTTGGTCTAGATTGGTCATGATTAGGGGAAACGCGCCGAATGCTCGATGATTTTTGGACTATAAAAAGAGGTGTTTTCGGCGCGCCACCGCTTCTCTTTACATTTTTGTTGTTAAGTGCATGCATGCGTTTTGCTCATTGCTGATAATAATGTTTTTGTTTCAGTTTATTTGATCGTTGGCGTTCGCTTTACTTCTTTTTGCGTTCTATTTTAATTTCTAGTTTTTAGGTGAACGGATATCAACTAAATCAACAGTAAAGATGACCGACAAATATGGAATTGAGACTGACTCCATGACACTTCAGCGCTTTGTTCTTCAAGAACAGAAAAAGCATCCGACTGCAACAGGAGATCTAACTACTTTGTTGACTTCATTGCTCACGGCTGTCAAGGTATGGCTTTGGATCTTTTTAATTTTAATAATTCATTACTTTAGGCAATCTCGACTGCTGTTCGTAAAGCTGGGCTTGCTCAATTGTATGGATTTGCTGGCAACACAAATGTTCAAGGAGAAGATGTGAAGAAATTGGACGTATTGTCAAATGACTTGATGATCAATATGCTACGTTCATCTTATTCTGTTTGCGCAATGGTTTCTGAAGAGAATGAAACTGTAAGTGTTTTGAGACGATATCATATTTAATTGATTAACTTTTAGTTGATCGAAGTTGAAACTCACAATCAAGGCCGTTATATTGTTGCTTTTGATCCGTTGGACGGTTCTTCCAACATTGATTGCTTGGTTTCAATTGGCACCATTTTCGGCATTTTCAAACGTACAAGTGACGGACCGCTTACTGACAGTTGCATTTTACAAAAAGGATGCCAGATGGTTGCAGCTGGTTATGCATTGTACGGATCGGCAACTATTGTTGTTTTGTCAATTGGCGACGGAGTTAACGGCTTTACTTTGGATCCGGTAACTAATTCTTTTGAACAAAGTAAAATATCTCCAAGCTTTTAGAGCGTCGGTGAATTCATCCTTACTAATCCAGACATGCAGTGCCCGGAGAAAGGAAAGATCTACAGTCTCAACGAAGGGTACGCAAAGAAATGGTCAAAAGGTGTTAGTGAATATGTTCGCACGAGAAAATTCCCAGAAGCCGGCCAATCTGCAATGGGCCAACGTTATGTCGGATCAATGGTTGCTGACGTTCACCGTACTTTGCTTTACGGCGGCATCTTTATGTACCCAGCCACTTCTGATGCTCCAAGCGGAAAGGTAATTAATATCTAAACCTATTCAAGACTTACACAAAAATCTTCAGTTGCGCTTGCTTTACGAATGCAATCCAATGGCCTACATTTTGGAACAAGCCGGTGGCTTGGCTGTTCACGGCAAAGATGGCCGCATTTTAGACATTCAACCAAAGAAAATCCACGAACGGTACACACTTTAACTTAAAATCACTTTTTATCCTCACTGTTTAAGGTCACCAATCTTTTTGGGCTCAAAGAAAGACGTCGAGGAGTTAGTTGAATATTTGAAGAAGTACGATTAAACAACAAAAGCTTATCGATTAATTGACTGCTACTAGGACTTTTAACAATTTTAACACAACTGTAAACGTGTAATTCCTGTTTCACTTGTTTGTTTGAGATTACTTCTACGGAGTTGCTAGAAAGTGTGTTGTTTCGAATAAATTATAAGTCATTTTGCACCTGATCTTTTTTGGATCCCCGAACTTTTGTTGATTTGAGCGGGAAGGAACAGCAGACAAAAACAAACACCACAACGGGTCACACGTGTTGTTCTTTTCCGTTCAACCCTTTGGCCATTATTTCATAAGGCTGACTCGACCAGCACCACTTGTCACACAGGCCAAATCCAGGCGATCCTACGTCAAATCATAAGACAGAGCAAAAAACGCAAAAAACTCAAATCACATTTTGGGTCGGCTGTTTTCGACGACTTGTTTGTCACTTTGTCAAATGGATGCTGGTGCAAACGGGAGCCGAAGAGGTTCGAGCTCCAAACATTTGTTTTTATGTTTGTCATTTGTCGTCTTGGCAATCTCGAGGCAAATATTTTTATTTGGTCTGTGAAGTTTGCGAATGACTTTTTACGTTTGGAGCGATAGATTTCAATATGATTAACCAAGTGTAATATGAAAAGTATCGTTCCAGGTGTTTCGGCATCTAGATAACCCGACTCGTGATTCTCCCAACTGTTTTATAACATCTGACAAAGTACGAATGATATCGGTTGCTGTTCGTCTAAAGAGTTTAATGAATTCCTTTGAAATTTATGCAAAAGCTTACTTTACTGCTCCGTAGAACCAATTCATTCTCAGCATTTCGTTTTTCCAATCCGTTTTTGTTTTCATTTCTTCAACTCTCAAACTGTAAAGTTGTTCGATTGCTGGAAAACGTTGCTTTAAATACTCCGACGAAGAGTTTATTTCATCTTCGGTGAGGAAGTTTTGGTAGTAGATGCTGCGACTAAAAAGACAATTAGTTTCATTGAAAGCTATTTAACTTTACCTCTTTAATGAGCAGACAAACACTTTAATTACTCTTAAGCCGTTTGAAGACAATACAACTGGGTAAGAGACACCTTGTTGAACGTCTGCTTGTTTTAAATCTTCTTGCTGCAAAACAATTTGTTAGTTAGAACACTCTAAACAACAGTTTTTACCGAAAAACTCGATTGTGTACAATTTTTAAAGTCCGGCGCTTCAACGTCATAAAAACTGCAAAACTGGTCAACCGCAATTCTGTAACTACCAGCTTCCAGAAGAGTGTTAGCCAACAAGGTTGCAACTAGAGTCGGCTTAGATCCAAAATGTTGAAAGTGAGTATAACTTTACTAGCAAACTTACTTGTTTTGATACCATTCTCTGAAATCTTGTGCAGACATGCAATTATTGCTCAAATTAGCAAGTGTTTGGTTGTAAATATCTTGAGTTTTTGTAAACAGGTCATCGGACAAGTCAGTATTGTTAATTATCCTTAGGTTGTTAGCGCCTGTCAAGTAGAAACACGCAACAATTAGAAAGCTATAGAATAGCAGTATTGATTTGAACATTATGCAAGCAGAGCAAAAAAGGTTTACTTGTTAGTTGAGTATTTGTGAACTAAAACGCGAACACTAAGTTTTAATCCGCACAAAACGGATCATCTTCAGTTGTTTAAATTGTTTAATCGATTCAACAAGCATCAAACTATGTTTATCACATTTATTAATCACATCAATTAAGATTTCAAGTATCTTTGCAGTAAGTTGAATTTCCAAATTGTGCGTTTACTGACTCGGTGTAGATGTGTGTTAAAGCATCTCCAATCACATAACCCATAAATCTAAAATCGACATTTAAACTTTAACATGCTAAAGAACATACTCGCTTAGTGCCTTCAAAATTGAATCATATCTTTCGCATTCGCCCAACCAAGGAGTCTTTTTACTCTCATAGTGAATACGCAATCTTAAAAGTCGACGAATTGATGGCAGAATCCGGTCTACAAAAGCAACTGCTATACTCATTTGTTGAGGTTCGGCTTTCTTTTGAGCAAATCTGTTGTCACTAAACATTTGTTTGTAAGGTGTTCGAAAAACAATGTCAAACAAAGTCAAACTTACTTGAGGCTGCAAAAACCACTTCTCAGAAATGCCTTCATATTTGGTGTCATTTCTACTGGATTGGAAATTTCTTGTTTAAACTTGATCTGCGAAGTAAACACTTCGTTGAAGCTGCAGTTAGTGTATTCCGAGTTGTTGACTCCATAAAACTTAGCCAATTCTTCGGTTCTGATTACTTTTTTAGTTTCTTGAATGTAAAAACTAGCATTTAAAAGCACTTCACCGAAGCTTGTTCTTAAACAAACATATTAGCATCTTAACCGAATTCTGTAAGCAAATACTTTTCAAAACTTACCCGTTTCCGCCGAGTTCTTTGATGTCATTTGCAGACAAACAAGTAGAATTTAATTTGTCTAAAGCTTGATTGTAGAGAGCAAGAAACTCGGAAGGCTTGTTTAGAGTGTCGTCCAAAACAAACTTTGACACTTTTTCACCAGACGTGAAATAAACAAATGATGTAGCAATTAGACATAACAAATAAAGCATCTTATAATATCGAATGCTTTGTTGACTCGAAACTTTTAAATAATGTTTGTGAGTTTTGCTCATTTGTTTCTGCAAATAAGCGGATAATCTTTATTAGTGAAGAGTATCAAAGTAAATACATGTTTCAACCAAACATCAAAAAGTGTGCTTCAAATATAGTTAGTACAAGTTATTCAAGTGTAAATTGGAAATCTTCTCCCCACGTGTTTCGGCATTTGAAGCCACCAAGTCGTGCTTCCAATGACTGTTTTCCAACCCAAAAGACCATGAAGCCCATTCTGGTGGCCGTTTTTCTAAATTTGAATGAAAACTGGTGTTTTATGTCTAATAACTTACGAAATAGATTCTGCAAGCCAGTCCATTCGCTCCAACTCTTCTTTCCAATCAGTTCTTGTTTTCATTTCTTCAAATATGCAATCATAAAGTTTGTTGATCTCTGGGAAGCGCTTTTTCATGTAGTCAGCAGCGATCTGGATTTCTTGTGGAGTAAGCGAGTTGTCGTAAAACAGACGATCTCTGAACACACAACTTTCAACTTCTAACTTTAAATAAATACTTACGAATCGAGGCTTTTGATTTTTGATCTGGCAACTATCAAACCCTCTGGCGACAACTTTACCGGATCTGAGATATTCTGCTGGAAATTTATTCTATTGATGTTATTTCTCTAAAAACAAGCATTTCATATTGTATGCACATTCTTTTTACCCAATACTCCGCATCGGAATAATTGATCATTGTCTCCGGCACATCCAATCCATAAAATTTGCAGAATCTTTCCAACCCAATTCTGTAACCGCCTGATTCCATAGGCAAATAATAAAACTGCCCGACTAGACTTGCTTTTGATCTAAAACTTGTGTTGAAGAACAAAAACAATATCTTTTCTGGTTACTTGTTGCCATACAACTGACGAAAATCGTCTGCTGACAAACATTCGGAATCAAAAGTGTTGAAGCTCTCGTTATATTTGGCTTTGATTTTTAAAACTTCTTCTGTTTGTGGAACTGTTGCCCAGGGCGTTTTTGATGAGACAACTGACGTTGAATTGCCTATAAACAGGAAAGTTTAGCTGTTATAAAGAAGAAACATACTCCAAGTACTGACACAAATTGACGAATTTCCAAAACGCGCCGCTACAGATTGTGTGTAGATTTGTTGAATAAAGGAGTAGATCGGACCTTCAAGTGTTCTGAAGTTATTAGCAATTAAATACAGACTACACGATTCTTAAACTAACACTGGCATGTTTTCGGCTATTCGAGATCCTCTTTCATATTCACTTTGCATGTCTTTGCGTAGTAGGATTTTGTTAATTTTGTATTGAAAATACTCGCGCACAGCTGGAATTCTCTTATCGACAAACTCCATTGCTGTTTTTAGTTCTTGTGGCTCAAATTTGATGTACTCTTCTTTGTCTCCTCTAAACAAAGAACATATGATAGAGTCTAAAAGTATTCTTACCTTCGAAACAAACAAACACGATGTCTTAAAAGTTCCATAACTTTTGGTGTCAAATTTGGTGGATCGGTAATAGTCTCATTAAAGGGTGTTATTTGTCCGAAAGCATCATCATATGTACAGTTTTGAAAGTCCGACTCGTTTACTTTGTAGAAGTTGCAAAAGGTGCTGATTCGGATTTGGTTCTTTGCCGCATTCAAAAGATCACTCCCGACCCAAAGAACTCGTTCTGCTTCGGCTCTAAAACAAACAAATTGATTTAAACAAATTGATTGAAACTAACATAAAACAAAGCTTACTTGTTGCCATAAAGTTGTTTGAAATCGTCGGCTGATAAACAAGTAGAATTTAGTCTTGCTACTATTTCACTATAAGACTTTGCCAAGTTAATTTGTTGATTTAAAGTAGTGTTGTCTGTTATGACACTTAAAGACGTTGCAGTTTGAAAGGTTGCCAAAATAATTAGCAAACAAATTGAAGTAGACATTCTGCAACAACTTTTAAACCTCAACAACTTAAACACAACTTTTACGAGCACGCTTGTGTCCAATGTTGTTTCTGCGAACTGCAAGCAAACGGATAATCTCTACACCCAGTTGGAATGCTTTAATTGGACGATTGCTCCAAAATACATACATTTAACAAATCAATAAAACACAAACTTTATTTAATCAATTTCACAAATCAGATTTCTTTTTCCCAAGCACAGCCTTTTATGCTTTTCACTTTCATGCGAGAAAGAATTGTTTTTTGACCAATTTCCGAAAAGACATCAGAAATGATAACCGGAATCTCGCTGAAAGTTGAATGAATACAGTTGAAACAAACTTGTTAAAACTTACAAATAGATGGACTGGAACATTTTACTTGCCCACTCTTTCTTGTCGTTTTGCCACTTGTTTTTAAGCAAAGCTTTTTGAATGGCCAAGTTCTGCATTTGTCTTACTATTGGAAATCTTCGATCCAAAAACTCAACAGCAACGTTAATTTCTTTGTTGGTGAAGAAATTGTCAAAAGTAGGAAGGTTGGCACTGAAAACTACAGTTAACAAATTAAACTAATTTAAAGCTTACGTTTCATATGTGCAAGCAAGTTTAGCCACTTTGTTAAGTACTTCAAGTGTTGGCCAATTAGAGGCATTTAGGTGAGCACTATTACTTCTAATGTCGTATTCTTCTTTTGCGCAATTCTCGAATTCCAACGACTTGAGTTTAAGTCTGTGAATGCGTCGGAATTCGTCGAAATTGATTTGAACGGCAGCTTTTTTCACAAGATACCTGCTAAAAAACCAAACAAACTCGGGCTTTGATCTAAACGTTAAACAGTTATTAAAAGCGCCATAAACGTTAAATATACTTGTTTCCATATAGCTCTCGATAGTCATCAGCGTTCATGCAATAGCTTCTAAACTCCGTAATCAGCTCGTCGTACTTTTCTGTAACTTGTTCAATTTCCAACAACGTTGAGTTTTCTTCTGCTTTTGTCAACACAAAACTTGAAAGAAAAAGAAGCAACAGAATCATAATTGTAAGCAATATCTTGCAACCGACATGCCGTTTATTAACCGGCTATTCTAATACTTGTGATCAATGCGGGTCAAGGTTAAACTTTATCCTAGCTTGTAAGCAAATGTTGATGATCTGTAATCAAAGTCTGTAAGAAAAGTTCGTAAACAAATGCGAGTCAATAAAACTTTACAACTCTTTAACAACTCTTTATTCGAAAAAGATCTTTTATGTTTTTTCTTTGCGTCAAAAAGGAATGTTTGCAACAAAAATTTCTTCACATTTTCTTCAAATATTGAAAGTCGGCAAATTTGGAACGTCGTCATTCATCTGTTTGCGCATTCTTCGAAGCTGATAAACATCCAAAATGAATCATCCTTTGCGAGTCGGAACAACGTACGAAAAACATGCAAACTTGTTGCACCTTCATATCTGAAGTTTTCCTTCCAGAAAGGATTTGTTTCACGAGCGCTAACAGTTGTTGCTACCGGATTCTTTTGAACAGCGGACAGGTGTTCCTCAATTTCTAAATCCATTGTTTGCTTTTCGGTGTGAAGTGTTTTGATGATTTTGAGAGTGTTTGTCTAGAGAATTTTTTGAATAATTTGAAGCTTTTAAAGAATTCAATTGCGTAGACTTGATATAAACAGGTGTTAAAAGCAAGCATAAGTTTATTTAAAGTTCAGAGATTTTCGGTCAGTTTCTAAATTTACTCCGTTGTTTGCTGTCTGCTTTTTGAAGCGTCGAGTGGTTACTACGTTGTGAAATCGTTGTCCATTTTCAAGTGCGTTTAAACTTTGTTTTAAAGGTTGTTTTTCAATTCAATATTTTAAACGTGGAAGCGGCTACTTTTAAAAGCAACATTTGCGAGCCCTTTCAACCGTTTTTTATTTGAACAATAGAAGTACCATTTCAGAATTCCTTTTCAAAACCCGACTCTTAAATGCCCACACTGTACAGCCGTTTTTATTGTTCAAGAAAGGAGAGGCGTACGACAAAAGCGCATGGCACACTAATCAACTTGTTGCGGCCCTTTACAACGTAGATTTGACATTTTTGGTCGGTTGGACGACGAAAAATGATGAACGCGCGATAACCACTGTACAAGCAAAGTGGACACGAACGCGCAGCTTTGCAAAGAAAAGTTTCGGGTTTCCACGACGTGCAGTTTCTTCTGCACACTTCAATTGGCCGATTTAATTCCGCTTTATTTGTTAAACGATATAAGTAGTGAGCTTCAAACACTTGTTTGCATCGTTAAAATAATGTTTTCTTTTGAAAAGTGTGTCGTCATAGACAAGATTTAGAAACAGTTTTGCTTTACGTCCACACTCAAAATTTCACGAATGACCAGCCTAAAATAGTAGCATGAGCATTTCGTAAACATCGGCATTTACGGCACTGGGATTTTAAAGGGTCGAAAGCCACGCGCAAGAAAAAGCGTTAAGCGCAGCTGTGGACAGTCGAGGAAGGAAGCCAGTTTGGTTTGTCTCCTACGAGCTCGTTGGGACAACAACAAAGCGCGCAACAACTGACTCGAATAGTGGCCAAACGTGTCGCGTCGTTCAAATGTCCCGTAAACAGATCCACCCGTGATCTACTTCTTCATAAAGACTGTTAGTCAGGTTTTAAAGACCTTTTTGCTACAAAGGTTGTGTCTTTTTTATTTTGAAATTCGATTATTGAAGTCATGTGAAAGAGAATTGCTTCCAGATGAATTTCTTGTTTACGTGCTGCAACGCTTAATTAACGTGTATTTTGTTGGTTTTATTGATCGTAATTTGATATTAGACAATGTTTATAAATGGTCGCTTTTTCAAAAAGGAGATAAAGGAATTGGCGCGAAATGTTCTATGTAAACAGATATTGTGCGCTGATTTGAATTTTATTTGAACACTTTAGTCGCATTCAATCGCTCTGGTCACTTAAATGTAAAAAGTTGCCAAGTTCGCTCTGATCTTTCGAAATTCACCCACACGGTTTTGTGTACATTTTTTGATTGATCTCCGTCGGCCTCTATGCCGTGCCGCAGCGAACGCCCAATCTCTTAAGCCAAACCGAAAGTGAAATTAAACAAGGGAGATTCACCAGCCAGCTGTTCTCTGCCCCAATCGCATCACAAGCATTTACGTGTACGAATTTGTCTCGCAATCAGCCGTGTGAGGAACTGCATGCATTTCACATTTCAGTCGCCTCTTTCAACCTTTCGCTCCCCTGTGCACCCGTCCTTTGATTTGGTGCAAATTCGCGGTCTTTACACGTGCTTTTATGGAAACTGGGTTATTCGAGTGAATCGAGCAAATCGAGTGGGATCATTTTGCACTCTAAACAGCAAAAAGAAAAATGTTTTCAATTGATTATGTTTGAGAGCATCAATCAAAATTCGATTTCAATGCTTTTGCGTTCTGTCAATTTGATTTGCGTGTGCTCGACGAACTCGTTTCTTTTCTTCTGTGGAACCAACTTTCTTGACTTCCAGGTTAAGTCACCGACTTTTCCCGCACCGATGCTCGTCTAGGTGAGGTGGACGGCAAGGTTTCCTCCAATTTTTGTTGAATTGCGTGCACAGGAGTTTATGTCATTTGGATTATTTGATCGGGTCGGAAACGAGATGGGCAACACATCATCCAATCGTCCAGGTATTTTATCCACCTAATTGTCAAATTATCAACTTATTCAGATTTAATTGCGGACGGAGAGCCCGACTTCACTTTTGCTGACGAACATTCAATCAACAGAGGAACTTGTGTTCTGAGGCAGCCAATTCTAAAATTTCACTCTGTTCATGGAGACAATTTAACAATTCAAAAAGCAGGACGGTGTGCACGTCGAAAAGAAAGTTTCTGCAAAAGTCTCTGTTTTTCGAACAGGTAGTCAAAATTGCTTTGTTGACTAAAGAGTGCATTCTTCTTTTCAGGCCAATTCTAATCGATGAAATTGTGTGTATAAAGTTGTCTGAAGTGTCCAACTTGTGGTCTGGAGTTCTTCGTTTTGGAGTTACTACAATGGACCCGGCTGGATTTCGAGATATTGAGGTATTTGTTTTTAACGTTAAAAAGCATCATTTTTGAATTCAGTTGCCCAAGTTTGCTTGTCCCGACTTAACTTCAAAAGTTGGTTACTGGGCTAAGGCATTACCGGAACGATATTGTGTCCAAGATACTATTGTTCATTTTATGGTCAACTCAGACGGTACACTACATTACGGGATTAACGGTTTAAACAAAGGTAATTTGAAATGAACGCCTTTGCAATAACTTCAACACTTTTAGGAGTCTTTCTTACTCGCATCAACGTAAATCAAAACTTGTGGGGAATCTTCGATATTTATGGCAACACTAAACAAATTGAATTTGTTGATCCGATGTCTGCATTGCCGTCTGAAGTTCAAATGATTTCGAGGAATGTGTTAGTACCTCCGGATCCAATAAACAACACAACTAACACGAGTACAGATGCTCGTAAGTTTTACATATTTTATATAGTTCCTAAAAGGTTTAAATCACGTTTTAGCGCTTCGATTCAGTCGTACTTGCGGTCCAACAGTTGAAGTCGATGCTCGTGGATTGTTAGCAAGTAGAGTTGGACACGAATTCTCACAAGCTTATATCTTCTCAAATCGACCTGTAAAAATGGACGAAGAGATTACAGTCATCATCATGAAGAACACTCCTGAATTTATGGGTTCGATGGCGTTTGGTCTAACAAGTTGTGATCCTGCAACAATTGGTGATATGTCTTCATTGCCAGCAGATAGTGATAATCTGTTGGAAAGATCAGAGTAAGTGTTAAAATCAATTTATTTAAACTAACTTCATGTTTTTAGGTATTGGGTTTGCATCAAGGTAAGTTATAACTAGACCGAACATGATCATCGAGTTAAATCATCTCTAAGCCACATTATTTTAGAATGTTGCTGTGAATCCACGTGCAGGAGATATTACAACTTTTCGGGTACGGCAATCGGGTGAAGTGATGTTTAGAAAAAACGAGTAAGTTCTAACTGGCATTTAGCATCTATTATGTTGTTTAATTTAGGCACTCAGAAAGAGCTATCATGTATGTTGATACAAGTATTCCGCTTTGGGCATTCTTTGATTTATATGGTTCTACCTCAAAGATTCGGCTAGCCGGTAAGCGTTCAAATTGGTGTGTTAAACTATTTTGTTTTTAGGCGGCGGCGAAAGCAGTAACTCTCAATTGCCAACTCGAAGCATCAACAGCTCTTTCGAAGCCGCTCTGCAAAGAACAGACGAATTAAACAGAAGACTGAGAGAACTGACTGCCGTTCGCGTTGAATTGCCTCCACCTCAAATCAACTTACAAGAAGACCGAGACAACCAAGATCGCGAATCAACCGAACACAATGCTTCTAACGAGTCTACAGAACGTGTACAAAGTGGCCGGCACCTGTTTGGAAGTAGCAGCAATAGATCTCCTTCTGAAACTTCAAGACCTTCACCCGCCGTTCTTGATTTAATGTCCAGTTTGGCTGCATCAGCCGCTGAAAGGGTTGCTCTGCCGCCGGTTCATTCAACTCCAATAATTACGCGTGCAAGTACTCGATCTCCAGTGTAAGTTGTCTTGCATGTTGTTTGAGTTATTCTTGTTTTTAGACCCCCGGATTCTTCATTGCCAAATTTCGACTTTTTATCATTGTAATGACAACAATTTAAACATACTTTTACATCTCTTTGTTTAGATCTGACCGTGACAGTCAATATCGTCCTTCAAGTCTGAGAACACCGACAACACATCGCACTGCTTTGTCGTCAATAAATTTAGACACCTGGTTAGCTTTAACTTGTAGCCATTTTAATTGAATTGCCTTTAGGGAGCGGCCAACTTCTGTTCCTAGATCAAGTTCTGCTAATCCGAGGTAAAGTTGTTTAAATGCAAACTTTAAATATAGAAACTTTTTAGAACTGCTGAAGAAATTCGCCTTTCATGCTCTCCATCTAATTTATCTAATTTGGCACGTTTTGAGTTGCCAAGCACTTCGTCGGCTGTTTCGTCTAGTAATTCTTCAACTACTGCTATTTCGGCACCTGTACCTTTAACAACTTCAAGGACATCGACAGAAGACAAATCAAGTACGGAAAACAGAGCCAACCTAACAGCCATTTCAACACAAAGACCTTCTGAATCAGCAAATACTAGTCAGCAACCGCAACAAAGCGGCGGAGGTGCCGATACCGAATGTGTCATTTGCATGGACAATAAGGTGGATTGTGTTTTATACAGATGCGGCCACATGTGTCTTTGCATGAAGGTGAGTTTTAACAACACTTACAATAATTAAAATGCTTTCAGTGTGCTCGTGAAACGCAAGATACCAATTCACAGTGTCCAATTTGCCGGTAAGGTTTAAAACTTCTTTCAAGCCTAACACGAACAATTTAGAACAATAATTATGGACATCATCAAAATCTATCAGATCTAAGCTAACACGTTTTAATTATTTTGCCCAAATCCCTGTTCTTTGCGTCCAGTGCTGCTTTAAATCTCACACAAACGACAATTGTATGCCAGTTATTTTGTTCTCCTATACAAAAGTCATTTTTCATCTTGTCAATTGAGTTTAAATGGTCAGTATATGTTGTAAATAGCCTTTCTCTTTCTTCTGCATTTGTGTGCTATGTACGATATTTTCGATAAATACGCGTCAAATAAATATTGAAAATGATTCGAAGTCGATATGTAAAGTAGCGAAACAATGAGTGAAGCAAATGCCCGCAATCTGTATGGTTGTAAACACGGTCGAATGCTGAATGGCATGCGCGAGAGACATAGATGGCCGCATTGTTCACACAGGGCGTATTTTTGGGTGCGCTCCAAATGCGCCTGGTAAACGCGTTTGCGCTGTCCACTCCCAAGCCAAGACAGAGGGAAACCGCAAACGGCCTTTCGCCGAACGCGCAGACTCTAAAAATAGAGGACGCACTGCGATCAGGCATTTGTGCCATTTTGCGCGAGCTCTAACGTCTTTCCGATTCCAATTGCTCACACACTTGGACTTGAGCCAACTCTCTGAGAGTTTCAATTAATGAACTTAATTAATTAGAAAATAGTGACGGTGACTTTAATTTTAAACATTTCTCAGCCAAATCGTTTATTTCAAAACTGCTCAATCTGTTTACTTGCATTTATTTCAACTGCCTTGCGAATCTTTGTTTATGAGTGCGTGCTGATTTTTGCCAGGAATATGGAATATGTGTCTACATTTTTGTTTTAGCAGCTCGGCTCAATGGATGGCGGTGGAGGGCCATTCCGTAAGAACTTGGAGCATGCATCTGTGTTCAGCAGCGCCAGAGACGAAGAACAACAGTCACAGCTTTTCTACCACATCTACATCATTTTAAAGCCAAACGAGCAGCACATAAACGATGAAACACGAAAGCTTTTGGAGAGGATTGAGCACCTAGTTCCAGATAAGTCAGAAAGCAACATGTACGGAGAGCATTTGAATGAGTTTGCTTGCATGACAAAATTTGGGTTCAAAAATGGAGAACTTTGTCGATTGGACAGTTGCGATGAAGTGAGTTAATAAAGTTGTTGTTTGCTTTTAAACTTAAAACTTTGCGTTTTGTTCGTTGACTGAATTTCAAATTGATTTTTCAACTTGCTTGCAGCAATAATTAAATTTGAACTTTCAGCATCCAACAACAATTCAAAATGTCATCAACAACACTTTCCCATCTGTCTCAAGCACTGATCGACAATCGCCAGACAGCGATGATTCATCCGGAATTGAAAGCGATATCCAAGAAGCGTTGCCACGCGTTGCACCAACACCTCTTCATTTGATGTCACGTCTCAAAGTTCCTGTTTCAAGCACATCTTCTGACATTCTTCGACTCTGTCGTTCGTCCAAAACGCCGTCTAGAAACAACAACGTTTTTGAAGAAGGTCCGAAAAGTCCTATAATCCCTCAAGTACCTCCAAAGACCGATTGTTTGAAGCCACGAGTGAGTTTAATGTTTAATTGAATTCATTGACTGTTTTGTTTAGACATCTTTGATCTATGTGAACAACAAAGCAGATGCAATGAGCAGCGAACTAAAAGAAAAGTGTTTGGAAACGCCGATCTGTGTAATGCGCAATTTAGTCTACACACTTGGACTGGATTTGTAAGTTTTAATCTTGACAACTATGATCTTAACGATGTTATAACTTTTAGATCGAAGTTCACGACTAAACGAATTGAAATGCTTGCACAAGATTATGAAATGGATTTGAGAGAACAGTGGAATATGAAAGAAGAATCGGATGCAAACAGCGGCAAAAATTGGTTTTTCCCGTCGTTCAGATACCGAACGAACGTCGGCCGTTATTCTCAATATCAAGCCGACTCATTTGCAATTGCACTCAAGGACGGACATAAAATTCTGAAGCAAAAGCAAGTTGATGAAAAGGTCAAATTGGAATTGCCAACTGCATCGCCTGTGTCCAGCCCTCCGCGTCAACTGTCTAAAAAGCGAAAGCGTTCCAGCACAGTGAACAAGAAGGACAGGACGTATTTTGGCACCAATGTCGACTTTAGTGAACCAATGTTTGTGGAGCAAGTTGCAGAACTCCAAAAACTACCTCCATTCTGTCGTCTCGCAGACGAAAGCAACTTTCTTTCTCATTTGGGCTACGACTTGAAAGGCATGAACACAGCACAGTTCTACATGAAGATTCCCAAAAATCGGACTCCTGCTCACTTGGAGAACAACAGCTTTTGCAGTGTCAACTTGAACATCGGGCCAGGCGACTGCGAGTGGTTTGGCGTTTCATATGAATATTATCCGAAAATAGATGAACTCTGCAAAAAGTAAGTGCAATTAACTACTTCAGTTTCTAAATTCGCTTTTAATTCTAGAAAGAAACTCGACTTCTTGAATTCTTCTTGGTGGCCTGACTATGACGAATTGTTGGAAGCTGGAATACCTGTGTACAGATTTATGCAGAAAACTGGAGATCTTGTTTGGATAAGCGGTTCGTGTATTCATTGGGTCGAGGCACACGGGTGGTGTAACAATGTTGCGTGGAATGTGGGCGTGATGGATCCTGTTCAATACAAGTTAAACTTGATGTCAACGGAGTTCAACCGCATTCGGCGTTTTGAGTCTTTGATTCCTATGCAGCATTTAAGTTGGAACATCGCCAAAAACTGCAAAATTGAGAGTCTGGAACTGCGTGACTTGCTTCGAGGCACTTTGATTCGTTCTTTGGCTCATTCGTTGATGGTTGCTGACTATGTGAAAACTGAATTACGCCTTCCGATTGAGCCAATTCAAAAAGGAATGGAGCAGACAACAGCAATTTGCTCAACTTGCAAGGTAAATAGATTTAAATTAACATTGCTATTTAACATTGATATTTACAATCACATTTTAGTCCGAAGTTTTCAACATTGTCTTTGCAAGTTTGGTGTCACGAGGCGGTGGAAAGGGCGAGCCGATGGTTTACGACACTTTTTGTCTGGACTGCGCAAAAACAATTGGATTCAAGAATGTAGAGATCTGGCAGATTTACAACACGAAATATCTGTGTGACGTTCTGGACAACTTTTGAACTTTGTCCCAATAACCACCTTCTTGCCGGCCAAGTCACTGCTAATAATTAAACAACTAATTTCTCAATGTCAGTCAGTCAGTCAGTCAGTCAGTCAGTCAGTGGTCATTTTTCCGCCAAAACGGAATCGGAGGGCACCTTCGGCACCTACTTTTGTGCGCTGAGCACTGTTAGAGAACTCACTTTTTTAAACGGATCCTACCACGTCTGCCTGGGAGTCCGGATTTTTTTCAAATTTTCCTACTTCTGTCAAAGACCGATTCCGTGTGAAGTCATGTGACCAGCAACTAACCCCAAAAAACTCATTTCTGTGGCCCCAGTGGTGCCGGAACTGATGGTGAAAAAATTTGTGCAGTAACCCCTCACCTAAAAAAGTTTAAACGTTTTTGAGGACTAGGCATATAGTCATTTTTGTTGAACAAATTAACTTTTCTGTTGATGATTGATTCCGTGTGAGCTAAGGTGTCCGGCAACTAACCCCAAAAAACTCATTTCTGTGGCCCTAATGGTGCCGGAACTGATGGTGAAATAATTTGTGTGGTAACCCTCGCCTAAAAAAGTTTAAACGTTTTTGAGGACTAGGCATATAGTCATTTTTGTTCAATGAAGAGTTTAATTAACGACTTAATCGCTTCGCACACATTTTTGAGGTTCGCATGAATTAAAGACGTAATAAAATCGAGACTCAGTTCTCACTTTCAAAACTTTGTTTCAAACTATTCAGCTCTTCAAATGCTATCAAATTTACGCAAGGCGACTAAATGCATAGAGTCACTTGCGACCAAGCATAGATTTTGTGGGAGCGTTGAAACAGGGTTTTGTGTGTTGGTGGGTTTGTTTTTGAGTTGAGAAGTGGGGAGAGATGATGGCGGGCAAGTAGGCCCGATGTGCCAAAGAAGGTAGTGACTGGACAAGGAGGTCCGTTGGCTGGGCAAGTAGGCCCGATGTGCCATTACCCACATTCGTTGTGGAGGTCACACCTTCTACCCGCAGAAGTGCGGAGGCCATCTCTCCATGTGTAGAGGTCAAACATGAGTTGACAATGAGTTGTGTTTTTGTTTGAGAGGTGTTGATGTTGAGCAAGTAGGCTCAATGGGACAAAGTTCAGAACAAGTAGGTCTGTTATATGGTCCGGAGCAAGTAGGCCTTTGAAATCAATTTTGTTTGAAAGTTTCTAAAGTTGGAACTTTCAAGGGAGGTTACAAAAGAAATGCCAAACGTAAGGGCATTGGTGGAAGAAGAAAGGAATCTGTTGAGGTTGAACAGATGGAGGTTGATAATGACGAAGATGAACATGAGGAACCAAAGGCAAAGCGTTCACGTATTGTTGAGAGTCTCTGATTCAAAAGACAATCGTGAAATTGCTATGGAACCAATGATGTTGCTGAAGATGAATCAAACTTTGTTGAGAACGATGAAATGATTGCGGAGTTGTGCAGAATGAGAGAACAATTGAGTGTTGCTATCGAGAGTAATGATGGTACTGACCCCCACTTCAATGTTGTTGCTTTCATTTGCAAGTTCATTATGAACGCATGAAAACGTGAATTTGCACAGGGAGGTTGAAAACCACGTATTGTTGGACGATGAGATTATTGGAGAAATGAAATAAACATTCGTTGATTGACACAGCGGGTGAGTGTCAGAGTTGAATTGTTGAGAGAATATTGCGATAGAAATGAAAATGCAAGTATTTCGTTAGTTTCGCCGTTGTTTTTTGTAAATTCGACGAAAAGCAAAGATATTAACAAATACTTTTTGACTAATTATGAGTTATCGGATGTTGTTGTCATTCCATTTATCGAAGTAATCATTTTACTTTGGCGATTCAAGAGTTTTGAGTAAATCGAATAGTGTTGAGGCGTTTATTATGATTCACTGATGGGAAATTGCCGAAGAAGGTTGAAATAATTGAAGTTTATGGAATTTTGCATCCGGGGAAGTTCGAAGTTAGAAGATAAATGAAGTCAGCAGATAAACAAAATGATTTGCAATTGTGGGTGTTGTGAGAAGAAAAGTTTTTGGAGGAATATCGAAAGACAAAGTTAGTGGATTGAGAACGTATGAGAGCGGGAACGCGTGTTGATTGAGTTAAACCTTTTAACGAGTGTTGGTCAGAAAACGGAAGGTTGGAGCGAACTGATGTTAAAATTGTTGAAGAGCGAATTATAACAAACGATCAATGCAGGAGCGGAAATAAAGGCGGAGTTGTTAGAGAGAATAACAATGAGCAACAGAGCGAACTAGCAAAGGGTTGAGCGTAGAGAGAGAAAACACGAAGCAACAGAGCGAACAGCAAAGGCGTTGAAGTGTTCGAGAAGAGACACAAGAAGGCAAGCGAACTAGCAAAGGCGTGAAGGTCGGAGAGACAACAGCAAACGACAGCGACAGCAAAGGCGTGAAGGCGAGAAGAGAACAACAAGAGAGCAGCGAACAGCAAGGCGTTGAAGTTGTTCGAGAAGAGAACAACAAGTCTAAACGACGAGTCGAACTAGCAAAGGCGTTGATGTGTTAGAGAAGAGAACAACAAATCGAAGCAGCCAGCGTACGAAACAAAAAATAGCTGACTTGCAGTTTCCGGTAATGGGAGAGTGAATGAGAAGTCATTGAACATTTTTGGGAAAGGGGAGGAGGGGGGGGGCGGGGCCCGGGGGCGCGACTTTCCGTACGCACTTTCTTGCCGGCCAAGTACTGCATAATAATTACTTTGCAAGAAAGTGTATACGGGGGGGGGGGGGGGGGGGGGGCGGTTGAACTGTATTCTATTGTTGTACATTGTGGTTAATTGAATGCGTTTTTAAAACTTCTACCCGTTTTGCTCAATAAATGTGATTTCTTTAAACGCTTCTTTAAAAGAGTGTGTAACATAAAAGCTTTAAATGTGCTTATTTGGCAAGTTGGCATCGATATATATGCACAAAACGTAATTATAGATAATTATAAACTTTATTCATGGCCATTCACATATTTGTTGAAACTCTTAATGAGGTCATTTTAATTAACTCATAAGCAGTTAATGACCACTTGTGGTTTCAGAAAGTCAAGCAAGTGTGTGATGAAAAAAGCTGAAGTTCAAAAAAAGTTGAGCCAGACTGAAACATTTCGGCAATCAGCAATGCAACGATTTGATGGGTCAAAAAGACGATGCTTGCAAACAAAGAGATTTAATTAAAGCCTAGATGAGTTGAACAATGAGAATGAAACGTTGAAAAGACGCTTGACGAAAGCTGAAGAGCAGAATGGAGAGGTTTGCTTTTCTAAACTACCAATTTCAACTCTTTTGTTCGGGATGCTCATGTAATACTAAGTTGAGGAAAAAGTTCGCGGAAATTTTCAAAATGATTGAATTTTTGTCACTTTCTGTGTTGTTTTCTTTATTTTTTGATAGTTTTGTACACCTTTGTTTAATCTATACAAAGTTCAGTTAAAATGCCAATTGAACAGTATGATTTGCGTGTGTTGATGCGTCATTATTGGAGAAAAGGGTTGAAGATCCAAGAAGCCACCGACGAAATCAATAAAGGCGAAGGTGCTGGTACGGTTGGAAAAACAGCTGTTGGCAAACGGTTTAAGCGTTTCAAGGAAGGCGATTTTGATTTGAAAGACAAGCCACGTTCCGGCCGACCAACGAAATTAGAGAAGCTCAAGCAGAAGTATCCAGCTCTGATCAACCGAAAGCGCGCTTTGTTTCAGCAAGACAACGCCAGACCACACACCGCCAAAAAGACTAAGGACAAGTTCAAAGGATTGGAAGGTGTCGAGATTCTTCCGCATCCTGCCTATAGTCCAGATTGTGCGCCGTCAGATTATGGCCTCTTCCGATCAATGCAGCACTTTTTGAAAGGTCGCCGATTTGAATCATTTAAAGAAGTGAAAAAGCCTGTCGAAGATTCTTTGATTCAAAAGAACCGTCCTGGTACTTTGAGCAGATCCGGAAGCTTGCAGATCGATGGCTTATACTTCGAAGAATGGTTGTTGTTGTTTTGTTAATAAATTTTTCATAAAAGTGACTATTTTGAAAATTTCCGCGAACTTTTTCCTCAACCTAATATTTCTAGTCCATCATCAGAACTACCATCAACTAGTCAAGCTACCTCAAGACTCGACCAATTGAGAAACGAACAAAACAGAGTTAGAATTGAAGCACAGAATCATTATACTAATTTTATGGACTTCCTGAATCAGTACATCAATATGAAAACGGCAGTTGGAGTTGAGGTAAGTAGTTTTATAGTTTTTGCTAATAATCAATATTTTAGGAAGCCCGGGAAGCAGCGATGCAGAAAGATGCCGAAATCAAAAAGTTGAAGAAACAAATGGGCAAGGTCATCAAATTGGTCACAAGAAATGTCTAGATCAAAGACCGTGTCATAGAAGAAGGCAAGCAGATCTCTACCAGAAATCAAGAAGTTGAAGCAAAAGTTTTCGAGCTAACAACTGAAAATGCCGAATTAAAAGAACGATTGAGGATGATGGAAGAACGTGATCGGGTTTGTTTTTAGACTTAATTCAAAGTAGTCAAGTAATATGTTTAGGAGATTCAAGAGATTGAAGAACGTCTACGAAGACGCCGTTCCAATGTTTTAAGTGATCGAAGCGATTGGGAAAGTAAACGTCCGCGTATGCAGGATCCATGATTTTTAAATTTAACTCTGCAGATTTTGTAGTGAATTGCCTAGTATTTAATAATATCAATGCTAATTTAAGATTTGAATGCCACATCTCTTGTGCTTTAATCATAGTCACTTTTTCCATTAAATCCCGTTGCCTTTAAATTATATGGTTGTATTTACGGTGTTGTTGAAAACTGCATAATAAACGTGTTTCAGTTATAATTATTATTTATTTACAATTAAAATCAAGGATTGCATCTTTCAATTTGCATTCCGCTTTCAACGCAATAAGGTGAACACGTTCGAGTGCGGATTCGAATGTCCCCCCTACTTCCTAGTTTGAATTGACACTTCGACCACTCGCTCCATTCTTCGTTTGTCTAAAGATAGGAAATTAAACGGAACTTGTAAGCATGTCATTAACCTTACAATCACTGGCTGCACCTTTGAAACTCTGCTGACCAGTTTGTGGCAACCGTTTTTGATCAACACCCATCCTTGTACACTTTTTTGATCGTCTGATGAACAAACGTCATGGAGAAGACATTGCTTGGTTTTGCTGTCAAAAGACGAGCATTTGCATCCATCAGTGTTTAAACAACTTTTTAAACACTCAACTAAATAAGCCGAAGAAGTACTTGCAATAACATTATGAGCAATCAGATGATCAGCTTTCAAATCAAAAATTGCATTTGGAACGCATTGGCCTTTATGCTCTAAAAGTTCGGAGTTTAAAGTTCAAATAAAGTATTGCTTACGTGGAACACAGAATTTCTCCGCATAATTAATCTGTGCATTATCGACTAGTTTTCCTTGACCGTGTGGCTGAGCCAAAACACTATACAAAGTGCACGTGTTTGTTTCGTTGTTGAAATTCAAAGTCAAGCATTTGAATGGTTCACTTTGTTGATTTGTGTTTTCAGCGCAATAATCAAGACACTTTTGTCTAGTTGTATCTTTTATTGTTGTTGCTTGGTTGATTAAATCTTGAGGAATAAGCATCTCATTTCCGTCAGCCACATAAAATCCAGTTGTTGTTGAGCACGGACGAGTGTATTCTAAAAGGTTTAGCAACATGATTAACAACATAAAAGTGTTTATTGCATACCGACGGCTGGCTTTAAAGTTGATGGCAATTTCAAACCATTGCGAACAAACGGAGCCTCGGTCAACAGCGGCGTTTTAGTTGATGCCTTTTGTCTTGGAATGACGCGGAAGTTAACTCCATACTTTCTTGTTGGCTGTTTGGTAGTTTCTGAATTTTCTTCAGTTTGATGAGTTGTTATTTCATCTTTGTGGAACGTTTCAGGTCGAATAGATGGCGCTCCGGCTTCTTCAATGTCAACATCTCGAATTGGAGACGGCAAAGCTGGAGACAACTCGGCGGTGTCTCCAAATTGAATTGGGTTTTGAATTTGGTGAATTGGCTCATGTGCGGCTTTGGCAAAATCGTCAGATTCTTTGTGTTTGAAAGTTTGAGCAAAGAAACGTTGCAACGGTCCTAAAATTACTTTTAACAATTTCATAAGATTTAGAAATTACCTCCGCATTCTTGAGTAGTTGCCGTTCGTCTGTAAAGATCATAACCGATTGCGGGATGGATAATTGCTGGAATTTGATTTCCCGAATGATCATAAAGTCGACAACTGTGCTGGAGATGATTGTAGACAAACGATTTGCACAAGCCGATCTGAAAGTTCAAACAACTTCATGCTTTACAAATAGCACCAACCTTTATTGCATTATTAGTGGCAGTAATGCACTGGTCAATGCATTGATGCGGACTCACGTAAAAGAACTCAGCAATTGGCTGGTAATTGTCTATGGACTTGCGTTCAAAGCGTTGAAAGCATCTAACATATTGTGAACGACATTCGACTTCAGCGACAATTAAGAATAAAAATAGTGTGTAAGATATTCTGAGCATCAGCCTAAACGTTTAAGTGGATTATGAAAAGTGCAAAAAGTTTACACAACGCGTCAAATCACACGCATTATCCGAACTCATCTTCCGCGTGCTAGTACAAAGCGCAACCACAAACAAACACGAAGATAAATTGAGGAGATGCGAACGCCCTTTAATCTCATATTTGGTTGTCAGCAACAGAAGTTACTCGAATTGGAGTCAATCGAGTTTGCGTGAGATGAGTTGACGTAATTAAGCGGTTGGGATGATTTTTAGAAGTCGGTCGGATGTTATCGAATTAACAAGTAAATTGTGCAACGTTTAGTTGATTGGGCTTATTTTCTCAAACAACATTTGAAAGAGTTTATTCAATTTTCAAAAAAGTTGTCGAAGCAAAAAGTCGAATTATGCGCAATTATTTACGTCAAAGAAGACCAGTAGATAAAACCTGCGATTAGCTGAAAGACGGATTTCCACGCACTTCCCCGATTGAAATTTGTGATTGTGCTCGAACTTGCTGTCGAAGAGTTGCAATGAGAAAGAACTTGCTGATTGCGTTTTCGCGCGTTCCAAACTCGACAAATTGAATCGTTTGCTGCTCGTTATTTGTCACATTTAATTGGGTGGATTGCATAAAATCTGGGTAACTGTGTTGAATGTGTTAAGGAGTGAAATGAACTCGATGTTGATTAATGAGCATGTTTATTCAATTCAAATTACAAGCACACTCGAAGTAGCCAAAGTTACCATGCTATACACATTTTATTATTTATTAACTGGATCACTTCAAGCTTCCCAAATTGTTTGATTAAAACTGAGTTAAATTTTGACGCAGCGGGATCCAATGACCAAACTTGATGAGTCTGCTTCCAGCGTGTTGTCGGTTTTTAAGTCAAGTGACGGCGCTGTTGAATGTGTAAGACATCTGCCAGAGCGAAAAGTGATGCTTCTACATTGCGGATCTTTTAAGCAGATATCCAAGCATTCTGTAGCCTCAATCCTGTTGAGTTGACCAAGAATCCGGTTGGAGAATTTGCGGCCAAAACGGACCATATAGCCAGAATTTGATGAGCATTCATGTGCTTCTAAACATGCATAGTTGTTATAAAACTCTTTTATAAAACTCACCCGAAATGCACATTTTTTCGGCAGTCAATTTGGACGCTGTTGTGTTTTGCAACCTCGTGAAGATGCCCAACTCTTTAACACGTTCATCGTACAACTCGCAATGTTCTTGTTCAACATCATAAGTTGCCAGCGTGCATGGAGTTTGATCTCCGACAGCGTTCTGCAAAGAAATTGATAAGGTTGCTTAAACGTGCTTTAAGAATTTACAAAATTGTGTGAGCAGTACATCAAACATCCTTCAGCATCTACGCCCTTGATTGTGGCTTTTGGCTCAACAAACGGTGGAATAAATGAACGGGCAACAAGGTAAGAGATCTTTTGACCACGAGGACAACCTAAACACATTCTTTAATCACATTCATAATCACATTCTTTAATCAGTCATGTTTGTTTTTCAAAAAGCTTTCGTCTTTAATCGGCTACATAGAATATTCATAATTTGATTGACAGTCTTTTGAGAGCCTTTTAGCTAGAAAACACATGTTGACATGTTGTTTACGTTGTTAGAACTTTAAAAGGAATGTTCTTACAGTTCATATTTTTGGAAAACTTATTAAACTATTCATGTGAATTCAGTTTTAATTGAGTTGGTGAGAAAATGAGCTCCTTTGTTGGCCACTTTCCAATTAATCCGTTTACCGCTTTTATTCAATTTATAGCCGACTATAGACACTTTTCTTTGACTCGACACAATTCTGTAAACGGAAATGTGATTTTTGTTTCTTTATTTGACATCGCCGCTTTTAAAAGATTAAACTTTAAAGACGCAGTTGATTGATTAGCATTTAACAAGTTGCTCATACCTTTTGAAGCCGGTTGGTTTGCAAGCAGAAAGTTTTCAACCTTGTGAGTCGGCTCTACTTTTACTTGGTCCGGAATTTGTTTGTCATCCAAGGGCTCAAGTTCTCCTGTACTTCCTTCACCGGCAAACACCACAGAGCTGAACGTTCTTGGTCTATTTTGACCTTGCGGATAACCGTTTGTTGGAGCTAGAATTATTTGGACATGGGAGCAAGTGAACAAAAGCTTACAAAATCTGTCCGAACATTCGCCTCCATATCTGGTTCTGTTGAAGTAGTCGTGTCCACTTGCAAACACAAGCTTGGAGCCTGCAAAATTGCCGTCGTGGTTATAAAGTTGACAAGTCGAAAAGTGTTTGTGATACACAACACTGGCACAGCCGTTCTAAATTAACAGTGAGGTTGTTAGGCGAACTTTAAATAAAAGGATCTTGCTAAACTTACTCCACTTTTGCCAGCGTCCAAAATACAGTGAGATAGACACTCAAATGGAGACACATTCCATAATTCTGCGACCGGCAAGGCATTTGAAATTCCACGATGTTCAATTTGATCAAAACATTGAATTCCTGAAATGACCGATTCGGTGAATGTTCTGACTACAATCGAATAAAGACATCGGAAACAAAAACTCACCAAATGGGACTTGTGTTTTGGCTTCCGCTAGGCCGCTAGCCAACAACAAAACGAACGGAACTAACAGCTCTTTCGGCATTCTCGACCTTTCAACCACTTCAATGAAAATTTTGCGATTCCACTTGCTGAATCGAAATGCGCGCAAATCCACACAATCGATCCGCGCCATCATGAAACATTTGCTGAATTGTTTTTATCGCCCGCGGGTCCGATTTATCACCAATGCTTTCACTTTCGTGCCCCAAACTGGCGCCATAACGAAATCGGCACAACTCAATAGACACTGTGATGCGGCACTATAAAAGTTTCGTGGATTCAACCGACTTTTAAAGTTTGTAACAACTGTGGCACTCAACAACAACTAACAGTGATTATTGTTTATTTGCGTTCAATCGAGTCGGGTTACAAAGATCAACTCCACTAACAATGGCAACCGCTAGTCAATTATTAAAAGTCGAGTTTGGATATCAAACTACAGAAAGAAGAAAAGAGAAACCGAATAATTTACTTACAAAACGCCCTCAAGACACAACAAACAATCTTTACAAGTTTATTCGAAATGAATAGCCGCTTCGGTAAAGCACATAAATAACATTAAAGCCTATTGTTTAAAATTGAGCACAAAACTACTCATTTCCAATAAACTTGTACGCACATGAACATTCCAGATGCAAGTTTTCGTGGAGACAACAAGTCAGATTAGGGTTACAGTTTAGATTTAGCGTCCGAGTCTTAGACGAGCTCTTTTGTCCATTTCCAATTGGCTGTCTGCTGAACTGTCCACATCGATCTGGTCGTTCAGGGTTTGATCACCACGTTTGCCCAGGCGCATCATTGCGCGCTTTCCCAATCGCATGTAAGCTCGTTTGTCCATTTGATATTGGTTGAAGTTCTCTCCTCCGTATGCGGACATTGATTTGGGATAGGCAGCGTTCATGTCGAAACCATAAACTCCGGAATCTAAACAGTTAGTGTAAACAAGTGATGATCGGTGTGAAAATCCTACATCCTGGGAAGACATTTCTGCACACAACAAGCTCAGCAGCCAGGCCAAAAATGAGAACACTGCAGACAAGTTTGCTCAACATGTTTGAAGTCCTGAAAGCGATACGGTAATTAGGTGTTTTTGAACATCGAGGACACGCTTGATGAACCAAACGAATGATGATGATAGGAGTTTGAAAAGAGTCATGAAATCGCCGTTCCGAGAGCAAATGCGGAAACGACCAATAACCCAGCGAAAACAAATATTCAAATAGGAAGAAAGAACCGGAAGTCAGTCTATGAGATTCCTTATTGAGTTCGGATGCAAACGTCGGTGGAAAACTCCAGAAAGTTGAGCAAACCTTACGCAAAAAACCCAGAAACAAAAATGAGATGAAAGATGAAGTAGGCAAAACTTCGAAGCGAGTGAAATCAAATCAAAACGCTTTCCGACCATAATCGAGTTGACTGCTAGTGATTCAATTAGTCTAAATATCTGTACCAAGAACTGTGAATTGTATTCTCGCGTGTGCTTGCAACCCTTTTATAATAATTGGGGATTGTTCGCGTGTGTAAAACAAAGCTTTACAGTGTACTGCACACGAATGGCAGGTACAAAAAAGGCGGTCTCCAAATGTCCAGTTGCTAGAAACATTGAAGAAGTTTTTAAACACTTACAAGACTTGCAGTTGGTGTGTTAAAGCACCGACTAACAAGCAAATGAAATCAGGAAGTCGATTATATGGAGAGCAGAGGACTCGAAATAAAGGATGCTCCACCGGTAGATTAAGTGCCAACTACTCCACCCATATTGAGAATCAAGGAAGCCCTACAGCTTTGCGGACAAAGACGCCCACTGTCGCGGAAACAGCTCATATTCTGGTCAGCATCACTTCCCTTAAATACAAATGAGGAGGGCAAACATGAGAGAGAAGGAGGAGAGTTGGCGTCAGGGCGGCTTAGACATAAAACTACAGTGGAACACCTCGTTGTTTTGGCGGCCTTTACGGTAATCATATTTTCCGGCATGACGATTGACTCGAGGACAACTTAATTATTGAGATTTTGCATCACCATAAAACACAAAAAACTAAACGTGTCAGTAATTCGATCTAACTTGCATACGTTCTTGGACTGAACACCTCAAGAGCAGTTTTGAGTGCAAATAGAACATAATTTGAATCCATTCATTAAACGCCTATTGAAGAAAAAGTTTGGCGAGATTAATTAGCAAAGCATCTTTTTGAAAAGAGTAACGAGAAAGTTACTTCTTAACAAGTAAACCTTAGCTGAGTCTTTTTAAAGACCTGAAAGATTGGACGCTTAAACGATTACGGTATTAGCATCATTTCTTTGTGGTAAGACTCTTTGAACAATTTGGAGAATTGATTAAACATGCAAATCTTTATCTTTGTTGTCTTCTAGAAGATATCAAAGATGCCTTAATTCTCTAATCAGAAATTCTAAGCTATCTTGCAAAACTAATCAACCTGATGACCAATGTATGTAGTATGCTTTGAAGTACAGTTGAATTGAGTTACCGTAGTTTTAACAAGAAGTCTAAATTTGACTCAAACACTCGAGCAACACACAAAACCCATTAAGGAGACCAAAGACAACTGGACATCAAACCATTCTCGAACGTCAGCGTCCACACATAACGTCAATTTGCTTGATCGTTTCCATCGAAGCAATTAATGCATTCTTAAACTCTTGTTCTTATTGCTTCCCAGAAGAAGGTAATCAGGCGCGAAAGCTTACGTCTTCATTTGTTATTAATACTCACAAAAAACTCACCAAAAGCTTAATCCCCAATTTAAGTGTCCACATTAAACATGAATGCTCGGAGTCAAGGCGAGCAAATCGGGTGGGACGACACGGTCTTTAACTTGCCAGAAGGATTAACCAAGAAGACGCGCAAAAATAGCTAACTGCCTAACGAACTGTAAACATTCAATTGTTAATGGTGGGGGAGCTTTACGACGAACAAAGCAATCCAGTGAGCATACCGGGAATTCGACCAAAAACGCATAAGATACACAGTAATGCAGTGATGCCGACTAACTGATCATATTTGCAGTAATCTAATGGATACAGTATTTAGATCCGGGCTTCTTGTTCCTGGAAGAAAGAAGTCAACAGAGAACTTAATTAACAGGCTATTTTTGTTGCTAATTAGAGTGCTGACGGATTTGCGTGTCGGATTAGAAATATGTTTAGATATCTTGGTAAACATGGCTACTTGTAAACAGAATCGTTGTAGTTTCGAGGGAGCTACAAATATTTCACATTGTTTTTTAATTTCGCTTTTTGTGATTAAAGATTACAAAACTTTCAACAATGCTTGCGTGCATTCTAAAGAGCTGTCTATAAACTTAAAAAGACGTCACAGATAATCTTCACACAATTGCTAAAAAGTGTTACCCAAAAAGCATACAGTATCCAATAGGCACGTCAATGCAATCAAAGGCACAACTAAACGTTTATGCAAAAATTGCAATCGGTAATTTTTGGGATTAGTTTTCAAGACCAAACAGCGACAAGAAATGACGAAAAGATCAAAAACACTAATTACCTTTGATGAAGCAACGAAATGTCTAGTTTTTGAGTTGGTGTAATTGCAACAAAACAAGAATCCTTAAAGTTATGTCTGCTTTCGTTTGTAGGTTGCTCCAAATCATGATAACAAAGATGAACGACAAATGAAGCTCCAGAAAATGTTAGGCTTTCTCACACCTTTTGTGTGGTCACGGGACAAGTTAGAGGAAATGAAGCCTTTTAAACAAATTGCTTTGAGAAAACTTCCGATGAGAACGTACTTGAATACCAAAGATTAATCAGAACAATTCCAATAACAAAACTCTTTTGCAAACAAGCTTCAGGAAATGTTAAAAGTCTTTAAAACAGTCAATTCGACTCACAAAGACCGTTCTTTCGACGTTCTTGTTTCCAAGCAATTTTGCGCTTTCTCCGCAAACTGCTAAGAACTCCGAACTCCAAGCAGGTTGGCAACAACAAACATCAAATCTAATCAAGCAACAATGCCAAAAATGTACGTATTGAGCGTGTGCCAATTACCTGAATGCCTCAAGAGAAACAATTCAAAGTCCATGTACGTCAAATGTCCTTAAATTGCAAACTAATTAACAGACAGCGACTAGCAAACCGCAATCAAATTCCCAACCGTAACCGTATAGTTTTTGGTGATGTTTGGCAATTAGTGGAGCGGAAGATTTTCAACACTTGCATTCTGGCGCTAATTGTTGTCCAAACCCGGACCTACAAACAATGCGGACAATGCAGCGCAGTGCATTCATGTGAGTTTGTTGGACAAGACAGTCGTGTGAACATCATACCTCTTGGCTGGGACCAAAAGAGCACAAGACAATGAAAAGGTTTCAAATTCTGGAGATTTATTTTGGCGGAAATCAGAATGACGCGATGAGAACATTTGATCTGGTCACAGCAATATATTACTTGTTCAAATCCTTCGAACCAAAAACTTAACAATTGACACAAACTGACAGAACATCCGACCCGCTTGAAACAATAAGTTATTTTTGATCCGAAAGTACAAACAATCATGACGTTAAATAGACATTGAACCGAGAAACATTTTCTCGTGCAAGTTCTTGCAACAAAAAAGCTTTGATGAGAATTTTTCGCTATTCAATTCACACAACAATTTGTCTTTAGTTTGTTTAGCGTTAAACGATTAAATGCTTTAATTAACAACAAAAACAGCAGTGTCTGCAGCGAACATACCGTAATTAGTGGAATGAATATCAGACGTTATGCATTAATTACAATAAGTAGTCTTGAGACGATAATCTTATGAGTTGGAATCGAGACCAGTTTCTCCAATACTGTCCATTTTAAATGTTCGACACAATTCATGCAACTCATTACTATTCTTTTGTCAATTATTCGAAAGGCTTTTTGTCCGGGTGAACAAGTTATTCGGAGGAATGCGTCATTTGAAGTTTTTAATCAAGAAAATGCGGTATCCAGAGTATGAAATCAAACTTTCATTATCGCTCAAAAACTTCCGTCAATGCTCCAGACATCACAACAGGGAACGGTTAACTCGACCCGTGTAATTAAATTAGAGCAGAACCGAACACCTCCTCAAACAAGTGCACATTGAATTTAATCTCTGTAGCAAGACAATGGCCGGAATTAATAGTTAATGAGACAACAAATTAATTCGAATTTTTGGTAATCCGCCGAATCTTTAAGATTAACCCACCTGCACTCAGGAACTCCAATTGTAAAAACTCACGGTTATTTTAATCTCGCATGTGGATGGAATCAAAGTGGGTGTTTGTTGTTAAGAGAATTCTAAATTTGGTTGGATATTTTTACTCTCTTCATTGTTCATCTAATTGCTCAATCAACTGTTGTTGCAAGACGGATTTCAAAAGCGATCAAAAATCGATTTATTTCGAGGAAGTTTTTATACAATCGACGCAATCGACATAAACTACAAAATGAAAAGACTTGCTTACTGTAACAATATATGACGTGCTTAAAGAGCTCAGAAATTGCAGGCAAGAAGATAACTTATATGGCCGCTTAATTCATAGTGATTCATTGCTCAAACAAACGAGAAAAGCGACTGAGATCATAAAGTTTACTTGTTAATGTAAAGACAAAACTCATTTAATGAACCCGAAAAAGTAAAAAGAACAGCTGAAATCGTCTCAAGTATAACTTTGGTTTTCGTGAAATGAATGCTTTTCGGTGAGGACTAGTGTTGTTTTGCTGGAGATGAAAAACCCATATGTTTTCAGTTCATTGATAGAGAAGAATGTACTTTTTGGAGAGTTTTGAAGAGCTTTGGAGAGTTTTGTAAGTGCATATTTACAAAATACTAGTTAAGTTATGTTGAACTTGACGGGCTGTTTTCTCGATAGAGACCATTTACAATTGGGCCAGTACTGTCTCGTTTAGACAACAACTCTTTCTTGGGCGTCGCTTCACCAGATATGTGTATAATGGAATGCTGAGAAGTTCGAGACTGATCGAGTTCTTTGGAAGGATCTGGAGTTGAAATTCCCGGAACATAGGCGCCTTTGTTGGCTAATGCTTGTCGCAAGTAAAGATTTTCGGCGCAAACGGCGGAGTATTGCTGAAAAGTTGATTTTAATTTGTGCAAAGTCTTGTCAGAAAAGTTTCAAATTACAATGCGCACATCTTTTGTTTGCATCTTCTCGTCTTTTCACACAAATTTGCGGATAAATAGCAAATAGCTACATTTCGAGTTTACATCAAACATCTAACAAGTTATTAAAAGGCGAACCTCCAAATCTTTTGCATGCTGTTCAGCCATCTCCTTAAAGATTCCGTCTGTCAAATCAGCCAATTCATAAAAGTGTTTCTCATATATGTTGTTCTTCTGTGACTGAAAAGTTAAGAAAGTTAATAACTAAATCACTGCAAAAACAAACCTCATCAAAACGACGTTTCATTAAATCCATTAAAACGTTGCTTCGTTCAAAATTGCGCACTGCTTTTCGGTGCTTCTCCATCAACAACGACATTCCCCTCTGCAGATCTTCCAATGCGAGCTTCATTTGACGATTCTCCTCTTGTAGTGAAATGATTTGTCTATTTTCATGTTGAAGACTGCGTACCAAACCGGATCGGTCTTTTTCACGAAAGCAAGAGTTAACAGTTCCAGTTTCATCTTTGTACTAAAAACGTTTGCTTTAAAAAATTCAACAACTATGCTCGAAAGTACTCACCTCCTTCATGACGACTATTTTTTCGTTAACGCTCTGGCTTTGTTGCAACACTTCGCCTGCTTCTACAACTCGCTCTTGCAGATTTCTAACATGCAGTCGCATATCGTCAAGGAGGTTATCGGCCATTTGATTCCAGATGTTGTCTGTCATTTTGGCGACAATTTAAGTTTAGATTAGCAGAAGTAAAAATATGTAGACAACCGAAAATGGCCTCAAATAATTGGAACAAATAAAACTTCAAAACAGCACTTGAGTTGAGAAAAAGGCTAAATTTAATTTCACCGACAAGCACAAAACGAGAAAATGAGAAAAACGACCGAACTGCCTGCTCGAAAAGCGCGTTTACATTCAGAAAATCGATAAGGGAAACTTATAAACGAATGACTAATTTCGGCTCGTGTAAATTTGGCAGATGTGTGGGCAAATGGCCAGCTCCTTCAATGGCTAGTGGTCACTTGGTTGACTCATTTCTTCTTAAACGAAAGGGATCCTATGAGCAAGGGCTCGCCGAGAAGTTTCAAACAGGAGAACTTTGTGTAGTGTTTATCCGAAAAAGCATCAATTGGTTAATTTATTATCTTCGCCACTAATTACTTTGTTGATTCATGTTTTGCGCTCAAAAGATGAGTAACTTCATCGTTGAAGCGAAACGTTCATAGTTTAATTTGGAACTTGTATCTAACGTTTTAAAGCAGTGATGAACTTTGTTATAAAACTTATCAGTTTGTGAGAAAAAGCTTTTACAACTGTTTTGTACATCCGCTGTGTTTATTTGTTTTCAGTCGCGTTTGCAAACACTCAGCTTGCCGACTGGACGTTGAGGAAATTTAGCAATAGGCGCGACTATCAGCTGGTTGTTTGTTTACCAAATTCGCGGTTCATAATCTTTTCCGGTTCCAATCACAAGAACTCTCGATTCATTCGAATCCCATTTACGTTTTTTGATTAATCAGTCTCTATTTTTAGTCTGATTGGCATGATCGGCTCAAGCAACAAATGGATTATTCGAGCGCCGCAAACCGACTCTTCCAATGAACAGACTTTTTATAATAGAAACAGGTTAGAAATATCTTAATTTAAATTGTATGCTTTTAATTTCAGAAAAAATGTGATCACGTTGTTTGATGTGTACTCCGAAGTGAATGGCAGACTGGACGAGCCGCAAATTACTTATAGTTATCCACAAGACTTCAACGATGATAACATCTTCAATTCGATTCGAAGGTTTACGTTTCCGTGTGGAAAAGTTGTGGACGAGCAAGAGTGAGTATTCTGAAATAGTTAGAGATTTAACTTATTGTTTTAGTCTCGAAGAAAGTGCTGTTCAGCTTTTCACTTTTGTTTTGACGGAAGGCACAGGAAACTTTACATATGGATACTGCAGGTTTGCACCAAGGACAGGAACTTGTACATGTATTATGTCGTAAGTCGAAATTTAAAGTATAGTTTCATTAATCTTTGTTGTTTTAGCGGCTATTACTTTACATCTTTATTCTACAAGCTTTTGAATCATTTGGCAATGTTGAAAAGCGTAAGTGTTATTCATTTAATTGCTGTGCTTATTTAACTTGTTTAGCAAGACAAAATTGAATCGGTGCTATCAAATGGCTATCATTTATATGTTCCGAGGCCGGGTGAACGACTAGAATTAAATCAGGTTTCCGATGCATTGAAATTTACTAGCAAAATACCAGTGCCGGGATCTCTATCGACATTAAATGACGACAAGATTCTAATGGAGTTTTTCAATGTTGTTGAGGACAATCAAATGATTGCTTTATTCACCGCATTACTTTTTGAGCGAAGGATAATCATTACGGGCAAAAAGCTGAGTCAGTTGACTGCGTGTTGCTTTGCGCTGACAAAAATAATTTACCCGTTCTTCTGGCAATACACGTTTATACCTCTCCTCCCTCAGCATTTAATTGATATTCTTTCGCTACCTGCTCCTTACATAATTGGTTTGCCAAAAGAATTGTACGAGAAGGCACAAAACAAGGCCATTTGGAGTGATTATGTCTTATTCGATCTTGACACAAAAATCTTCGAGTCGCCGCACGAGTCAGACAATCTACCGACTGAAATCAACGTCTACTTGAAGCATAATTTGAAACAAAGCTCCAATACATTCCTATCCGACAACTTCTCACGAACATTTTTGCGTGCAATCACTTTGATTTTCGGAAAGTATAAAGCCGGCTTTACAAGAGATCCGGAGACAAAAGGTATCACTTATTTATTAGTTAGTTGAATACTGTTTTATGTTTAGAGCAAGTCTATGATTTGGAGAAGTTCATCAATGAAAGTCGATCATCAATTGCTCCGTTCTTGCGTGAAGTTATGTTGGAAAACGGCGCTTCTTACTTTGATGGAGTAAATAATCACTTACTAAACTTTAATAACCACAATATTTAGTTTGTAACCGAAAAGCTACGTCCGACAACAAAGCGAAGGACACACGATCAAGAGTTTGAAAATGAAATTGTAGCCATGGAGAAGAGAGGATTTAGTTTGATGGTGAGCATTTTTGTTGTTTGATCAATGTTTTTGAATTGTTGCTTGTCGAGTAGTTTGTGTACAGCGTAAAGTCAAGTTATGTAGCTTTTTGTACAAATTTATGTTCCTTTTGTCGCACTTTTGCAATTCTGTTTCCAGTTTCTTCAATCCACAGCGCCAGAGGCTTTGCAAAGCGCAATGAACAATGTAAGTGTGTGAATTTTGTTGATTTGTTCCCGACTTTTAACACCTTTAATGCTTTCTAACACCAGTTCTTCCACTTTTGCTTAACGCTAATTGCATTAATAGATAATTCTTAAAACCTTTTGTGTTTAGGTCAAAGATGGAGCAACAGACGTTTTGGGTTCACTTAAAGGGAAAATGCAGTCAATCTCGGTAATTGTGCTTTTCGTGATGCGGGTTAACTTTATATATTTAGATCAAAGACAAATTTGGACGCTTCACACCAAAGTCGAGCAGAAAGACCAAACTGAAAAACATTGATCCGATGTTTGTTGACGCCAGCCAGTACAGAGTATCTTCAATTGAGCATCAAGAGTCTTCACAGAATTTAAATGGTGATCATGCACAAGAAGAAAACGAGCCGGAAGAAGAGGACTTGATTGACTTTTCTGATCCTACACCACCGCATCAACAAGCAAGTGAAGACAAGTTTGCCGACTTCTTCAAACAGCAATCAACGAAAACAAACGGACCTGTAGCCGAACAACGAAATTCCGGTAGCTCAATTTTCTACGATATGGATCCTTTAAGTTCTTTGTTCACGGACAGCACTTCTCCATCAACTTCGTCATCTAATCGAAGCAGCAACCGCCAGTCAAACGGAAGTTATGAAATTCGTATGCCGAAGTTTCCTGAGCCGCCTAAGCTCTCCGAAAATGGCCAGAAGAAAACAACTGGCTTTTCAAATTGGGAAAAATTCGAGTAGTCTTTAATCGTTTTGCTTCAATCTTCACGAGCTTTGAACAAATTCTAGCGTGTAGTTGTTTGCTTTCATAATATTCCGTTAAGCAGTATTATTCTTTGGCATTGAACATTCCCATCAATTAACCGATTGTCAAAGAGTTTTGAGCTTGAAAGCAGAGGTGTCAAAAACTTTATGCCATCAGCTTTTTGCATGATAAGAGAAGTCATTTAATAAGTGTCCCGGTAATTATAAGAATTTTATTGCATTTAACTCTTTTCTCCCAATGTGCCATAATAGTCGTGTCTTGTAAATATGTTGACGCCTTAGCGTTTTAGTCAGTTCGTTAAATACGGTGAGTTGCGTTTTAGCTTCCGTTCTTTCACTCAAGTATAGTTTTACATGCCTTATTCTTTTGCGCTTCTTGGTCAGTTTAATTTATTGTGCATTTTATTTCAAGTGTACAGTGTGCAGCAATTCACGTAGCCATCTTTTGCAACTTAATTGCTAATTTGAATACTTTTAAAGTTAATGCGAAAGATGTCGACGTAAATCTTGCTGTACCTCATATATATAAAACAGCTTAGAAAATAAACAGTAATAAGAAGTATCGGAGAATGTTTATTACAGAACTACAAGCATTTAATAACAAGTTCTACCAAACACGGCACTTTTTGATTGGGTTCATCGGAGATCGACGTGGGCAGTTGAAAGTTTTTGAGAATTCTGGAAAGTTCTTGACGACTTCGTTAACTCTGTATTCGCGAGGAGGATGTGTGTCTTCTTCCAAGAGGTACTTTTTGTAGGCATTTGAATGAGTTTCGCATTGTGCCTGAAATATTTTGTTTCAAATGAGCTTTAGTGATAAAGTTAAAACTCACGACACCAAATCCAATAAAGAACGCTTGATCACTTGAATAATGTTCATAACCCGGAACGGTTTTGCAACTCTTTGGCTGAGACTTATAAGCAAGAAATGCAGCACGAACAGCATCGTTGTCAGCCATGTTTTCGTTAAGTGTTCTGGTGCCGTTGATCTGCAAGAAGCCAAGAGCTCTAATTTGTCCATACTGTTGTTCAATGCATTCGGCACGCTTTGTGAATTCTTTCAAGCTTTTTGAAGTCAGCCAACTCTTGCTCGCGCCAATTGCATCGAAATCAATGCCTTAGAGTTTGCATCAATTTTCATCAAACTAATTTTTTTGAGTTACCTCGAGGATCAAATCCATGAAAAATTTCATGTGAAATAACTCTTCCAATAGTTCCGTAATTGACTGCTGATGGCATATTTAAGTCAACATTCGGAACAAATAAATAGCCGCCAAGAATGTCTAAAAACAATCATGTAAAATGTTTGACAACAAATTAAACAAACTTACGAATTGCGTTGTGTGCTTTGTAATGATAAGCATTCATTTCACTGGCACGGTTACTTATTTCACGAATATACACTTCTGGCCGGACAAATGACAAAAGCTGCTTTTGTTGTTGAAACAAATGCAATTTTCTGTTCAAATCACGGAGAGTGTCTTTGGAAGTGAAGCGCAACTCTGCATAGTACTCACCCAGCTTTTGCAAGTCCGACGAAATATTTAAAGCAACGACCATTGAACGCATAGATTGCAATTTGAACAAAGCATAGCTTTTAGATTTTCCGTCAAGCCACTTGTTTTGCTGGATGATTTGTGCGGCACTTTGCTGAAAACTTTGTCAAATTAGTCTACTCAAGTATCGAAAACAAACTTTGATTTGAGGAATCATTTCCTGAACAGCTTTCAAAGCACTTGAATTGACACACTTCTTCGTATAAAGATGGTCAGAAAGCAAAGGAAATTCGGCTTGAAGCAATTCAACGATATCCATGTTGTTTCGAGCTTTAGATTTAGCCTTGCCTTCCAAGTTTAGATATTCACTTTCAAAGTACATGTATTTGAGACACAAATAATTGGTCAAACCACGCTTGCTCACTTTGTCGAAAATTGCTCTCAAGTCGCGAAACAATTGAATATTTTCAACATGAATGAAAGGATTTTTAAGAAGATGGCTGCGCAATTCAGTCGAAACCCATGACGAATCATACAAATAACGTAGTTCAAACTAAAAATGTGTTGTTTAAAGTTGATTTACAAATGAAGTTTAAAGCTTACAATCGGTAAGATGCTTGCCAAATTTTCGAATCGAAGTTTAGTAAATGGCATGTTGGAATAATGCAAAAAATATCCATAGCGGTTGTATATTGGACTCCAATCGTCGTCGTATATGCCAGCTTTTTTCATTGCTTGCCAAACTTTCAATTCAATTTCAACGCTACGTCTGGCCATTTCACGAATCTGGCTGGAAGTTTTTCTGGTCGAAGTGCTACTTTCCATGAGTATGAGAGTCACGTTGCTTCTAATTTCTTCCACCATTTTATTGACCACCGTTGGAATTGGTCTGTCTCGTGAATCAAAAACTTCATGGTATTTATAGTCTGTCTCATTTAAAATTTCAAAGACCAGAGCAATAGAACCGTCCGGCATTTGCCAATTGTAAAAGCATAAATGAATCATCTCGCCCGTCAAGTGAGCTATTTTAAGAGCCACGTCTGTTGGATTAAACTTGCTTGATGACCAATTGTTTTTAAACAACGGACAAGAACCAAACGACTAAACACAGTTTTTACATACAGACAAATTTAAGTTAACTCACATCAAGTTCTTTCATCATTTTTGATGGTGACAACGCGTAATCATTGAAGTTTGATTTTGAATAAACATCGCGGTACATTCTCATTTTACGAATCGATGACGATGAAGTTTGAGGGCCTTTGGTCAATGAATCTGAAACAGATTAATTAAACAAGTTGTTGCATTTAACTTTACCTTTCAAACATTTTTCATTTAAAGCTTCGTGCTTGTCCATTGGAGATCTTCGTTCTTCCGACTTATGGTTTGCACGATTCTTTCCTCCCAAATATTTGCCACAAACAAATTCATAAAAATCTGTGCACGGATTTGCACGTTCATTTAAAGATTTGGACCATGGTTCATAAGGTGCGACTGTTTTGTTTGATCTTGCAGGTGGTGGGCAAGAAAGTTTCTAAAAGTTAAGAAATGAGTTGTTAGGTTAATCTAAACAAACTTACCGCTTAGAAGTTGTTCCAAGATTCTTTGATTTTGTAGTTGACTTGAAAGTTGATTGAAACGTTTTAGTAGGCGCTTGAGTTGAAGTAGCATTGCTCTTTGGAGTTGTTGCTGTGTGAAAAGAAGTGCGATTTCGGAAACTTCGTTTGATAGTAAGCGTATTTGGTGTGCTTCTAGGAACTCCAGTAAGCACTAAGTAGCCAAGAATCGCCGACAGTATTCCAATAATAATTACAACACCTACTCGAAATGCCCATTTTCGAAAAGCTGTCGAGCAATCAACCATTTTGAGTTTTTGAAATGCGCAATCAAAACATCTAAATTTAAAAATTGAACACTATTAGAAGCAACGCGTTTGCAAAAATGATTTCTCAATAACATTTGATTGCTTATTCCACAAAGCGTCAGAAAGGCATAGTCTGGGCAAAATAAACTGTTGCATCATCTGTGAACAAACGAAAAATCAGAATGGCTTTAGATTTTGTGTAATGTATTTTTATGCGCTTGAATAATCGTTCTGTTGAAATCTAACGCGACAATGTACATCAAATTTTAAATGCGCTCAACATAAATGACTTATGTGAGTGATTTGATATAATGAAGACCGAGTTTTTGTACAAGTATTTGAAAGTATAACAAGTGTTAACTTGCAATAAGTAATCATAAAGTCTATCGAATCCCCAATTGATTGTTAAGAAGATCTTACTATACTTTCATATGCGATAATTGTTTTTGTGCATTCAACTAGTTTGTCAAAGTTTGTGTGCTTGTACGTTTATAAGTTCGAATACATCAATCAAAATTCATAATTACGAGACATTAAACACACCCAATTTTTGACTGAACAGGATTAATATTTGTCATTTAACGCAAACTTTGTGCAAACGGCTCAATGAAACGTCATGCTATTTCAATTGTATTGTTTAAAAGTTGTGTCAGCTTGTTTCTTAGAACATTATCAAACTCGACTATAAATGTTTTGTACCTTTGGCTTCCGTGATTGATTGAACACACAAGAAACACAAGAATGTCATCCTTTTTGAATATTTAGAAAACTTTATTTATCAATTACCCGGAATATAAGAGTTGTGTTGCTTATCAAACAATGCGCCGGTTATCTATCATTTAGTCATCTTTGATGAGTATTTAAGAAGCAGAGTCAAGCAGAAACGCAATGAATTCACGGATTATGGTATTATTTCTGAGGACTCGATGATTTATTGCGTGTCTTGCCCATTCAGATTTCAGTTTCAACCTTTTCAAACTAAAATTCACGTTTTAGACATGCGTTTCCTTAACATTCTCTTAATTTTTGCAGTTCTTTTGCCGTTCATCACTGCCACGCCAATCAAGCGGGAGTTGATCCAAAAACGAATGGAAAGTCGTCGCCAAGTTTTTGCCAAGCTTGCCGAACGCCGTAAGAAGTCGTTGCGTAACAAGAACAAAGTAGGCAAGGTCGCTAATGATGCCAAACACGTTAAAGGACAAAACCCATGCTGGCAATACTTTTGCTAATAAGCTAATCCAAGCTTGTTAACTCAATAAATATCTGTGATCATTTTTAATGATTTAATAAATGTGCGTTGCAATGCTGTACGAATTTTTGTCAGGTCAATAAAACAATAATTTGTTTATTCAATCAACAATTGAGATCACCAAACTCTGCATTTATTAACTGGATTCATTGGAGAATTAATTGGGCAATTGAAGGCTCTAGCGAATTCGGGCATGTTCTTGAGGACCTCGTTGACTCGGTGTTTCGGATTTGAATGATCGTCATTTTTTGTAACATACATTTTATAAGAATATGATGAGCATCCCTTCTGAATTGTAAAAGGTAAATTACTCATAACTTAACTGTGAAAACAATTTCAAAACTTACAACTCCGTAACCGATGAAAAACAGCTGATCGGAATTGAACTTTTCATATCCAGCTATTAATTTGCCATCTTTAAAATCAGCTCTATAAGCATAAAAAGCTGCCCGGACCCCTTCATTATCTGCCACATCTTCATTGATTGAGTTAAATCGGCGCTGCCAAAGTTCATTCTCAACTTTGCTATACTGCTCTTCGAGACATTCAATTTGTTGTTTAAATTTTGCTGAACTATTGCGACTTAACCAATCTTTTTGAGCGCCATTGAAATTGTAGCGGACACCTTTAAACAACATCTATTTTAAGTGCTTATCTTCAGTAAATTTACCAGATGTATCAAACGAATGGAATAATTCGTGCCCGAGTGTTGTTCCAAGAGCGCCATAATTTACCGCAATCGGTACAGATGAATCAAAATTTGGCACAAGTAAGTAAGCGGCATGTATAGCTAAATACAAGATCATTAATGGAAACAAAGTTTAAGCTTACAGTTCATATTCAAATCTCGTTGATTAGAAGCGTTAATGGTGCTTGCACGTTTAATGTATCGACTAATGTCCGTTTCCGGTTTTACAAACGCCAGCAATTCTCTTTGTTTGAAAAATATTAGCAATTTGCGATTCATTTCTCGCAAAGAATCACTAGCATTGAGGTTCAAATCTTTGTAGTAGTCGTCCAGCAAGCTTGCGTTTAAAGAAACTTCCAAAGCGCCAACAACATTCTTCATAGAACGCAATTTCAACAAAGCCAAGTTTTTGCTGCTCGCATCCAACCATTTATTCTCTTGTATCATCTTTTCGGCTCCCAACTAAAAATTCAAGCTTGTTTCGTTTAAAGTTTTAAGTGTTACATGCCCTGACTTGAACAACCATGCCTTTAATTGTTTTGAACACACTTGAATCGATGCAGTTTTCTACAAACAAATAGTCCGAAACTAATGGGAACGTTTTCGTGAAAACTGTGACGATGTCCTTTGTGTTTGCATAAGGCTTTCCGAATCCATCAATCTCATTCAAATCCAAATAACCAGTTTTTAAATACGTGTACTTGACGCACAAGAAATTGGCCATCTCTTCTTTGGACAGGCTCGAAAAGATTGAGCTCAGCTTTTTAATTAAGCCCAGACGTTCAACATAAATGTATGGATTTTGCGTAAGACGTTTGCGAACTTCGGGCAGAATCACTGCATTGTCCGAAAAGTAGCGTAGTTCAAGCTTGAAACAGTAAGTTAAAATAACTTCTAAAGAACAGCAACTTACAAATGGCAAAAGTTTCTTCAGTTCTTTAAAGCGGATTTTAGACAAGTGCGAAACATTGTATCTTAGGAAATAACCGTTCTCGTCAAACTCAGTTTCCCATTTGTTGTAAGCATTAAACTCATTCATAGCTTCCCATATTTTCATTTCAATATCAATCACATCACTAGTCACTTGAGACAACTCTTTGTCGGTTCTTCTGATATTGCTCTTTTGCGCCAAATGTTTAAGACGAATAAAAGCTTGCTTTTTCACGGCATCCAGCTTGTAATCTTTTAAGTCGTTGTAATAATAATCATACTCGTCGTATTTAGGGAAAATGTAGTCGTTTCTAATCATAGTTTCATTTCCAACTTTTAGCAGCAAGTTTGTTGAACCGTCGTCGGCTTTTCGATAAGTGTAAAAATGGGAGTAGAACATGCTGCCAGTCATTTTATTAATGCTCAGAAACGAGTTTGTTGTGCTGAATTTTCTAGTAGACCAATTGTCACTTAGAATCGGGCAGCTACCAAAAGCCTAAAAGTTTGCAAACTCAAACACACTCTTCACACTTTATAACTTACGTTAATTTCGCTGAGAAGCTCTGACGCCGATAATGCGTAAATTGAAAACTTTGCAGCATTATATTTCTGTCCGTAGATTTGCATTTTATTGACAGCTTCCGACGCATTAGACTTTTTAAACAACGAATCTATAAAAGTTAAGTTTAGTAACATTAATAAAACTTAGTAAACTTACTCGACAAACACTTTTTAAGTGCATCAGAATGTCCATACGCTATTTTTGATGGAGTTTCATAATAATATGAACGATAGCTCTTTTCGTAGTTTCCACAGGTAAACTCATAGAAATCTTTGCACGGATCAGCATTTAAATTTAGACATTTAGACCAAACTTTATACGGAGCAATTGTAGGCTCTTGGATTAAAGAAGTTGTAGGCTTTTGAGTTGTTCTTGAAGAAGTTGTAAATCTCTCAGTTGTAAAGTTCACATCCTAAATTCAAAAATAGATTAAAGTGCAGAAAACACCCGCCTTTTGCAAATTGAGTGACTGGACATATTCATCTTCATAATATTGATCATCTTCTTTGTTGGATTCATAAGATAATGGCGTTTCATAAGTTGAATTTTTGCCGCAAATGATCCATGACACGAAGATTAGAAAAACAATAAACAGGGAGAATGCAAAACAACATCGAAAATCTCGGCTTTTTAGAAACTCCAGTCTTTTTGCCATTTTTAAAAAGAATGCCACTCAAATCATTTGGAACTATACGTATCAATCAATTTCAAAAGTAAACAAATACGTTCTTTATGTCAATTTTCAGAAAAAACTGCTTCATGTGATTTGTAGAATGACACATTTTAAAAAGCACTTTATTACAACAAATTTGTCCGCAAAGTCTATGAAATTTTCCCATAGCGATCGGATGCTCTGCCTGCGAATTTTGGCTGAAACTGGACATTGACTAAAGCGAACGTTTGTGTGAACAAGCAAACTGTTACGTAATTTCTGATCAAACAAGTCTGTTTAAAAGTGCTTAAAATGTTTTCATAACTTCGTGTTGATTCAAAGAATGCACCGTTTTTCTACTCACTTACATGCAATCTCAAAAATTACATTAAGCACATCCATTCAAACACAATGGTCGACGAATTCGGCCATTCAAGCGCCCCCGTAGATGCGCAAGACCTTTGAAACTCCTGCTGCCAAGGAATTTGATTAGTGGCGCACGGTCATTGCACTTTGATTGCCTTCAAGTGGAGAGCCATACGGGGAGCGAACGGAAGTCGGCCGCTCGCACAACAAAGCCTCAAGCACTTGAATTGAAAGCGTCTGGATTATGGACCTTGAGCTTGGGTTGTTGATATTTGGGTGGTCCTTCGAGTTGAATGGTGTTGATTTACTTTTCTTTAAACAGAGTGTTGAAATGCTTTTCGAAGTTGTTTGAGCTCAAATCACGTGCCAACTTAGTTCAAAGCACGAACCACTTACATTTGTTTTTGAAAACTAAACGAAATTTAGCTCATTTTCCTGTACATGTGGTTTTAGGTTTCGGATTAAGAGCTGGGATTAAGTTTGCAAGTAGAAGAGTCGTAACGAAAGCTCTGCGATCTTTGCTCCTTGTCCAGATTTGAACACTTTGCTCGAAAGCTTCTTACAAACTCCATTCCAAAAACTTTTAATTCAACTTTAATATTTAGCCAATTCAGCGGTCACTTTTGCGTCATAGCCGCTTTTTACTCTATTTGACAACACAAAGCATCAAAGTCAATGTTCCAGAAACAGTTTTTCTTTCCATTTTTAGCGGCAACATTCATTGAACTTGCCAACATTTAATTGGTTTGCGTGCGAAAAGTACAAAAAGCTCAACGATTAACGGTGAGCAACAATTGAATATAGGTTCTGCGGACTTTCCTTCTATTTCACCCACGTAATTGCCGAATCAACAGGTTTAGCCATTCTGGAATACACATTTCCTGGAGCAAAACTTATGTTGTTGACGTCTTGGAACAGGAAGCGCCGTTTAAATTGCCGTAAAGGTAAAAGTGTCGTTTCAGTTGAGTGCACGCCGTTGGAGTTCCGGTATTGTGGCGGTCTTAGCCGAAATAAGAGGTGTCAATGCCGCTTTGGCCACATTCCATTTTATGGCTATTTTGGGTGGATTTCCACGCAAGCTTAAGAGTGGTTTCACGCCCTTTGACAATTAGTTTTTGCAAAAATACGGTGTTGACAAGTCGGCCTTTAATTAGTTTTTGTTTAACTTTACTTGTTGTTGCGAACTTTCTAAATTTCGGCATTTGCGACAACCTCATAATTAGTTGTTTTTGTCTTTTAAGATGACAACTTGTTTGTGTTGAATGTGTTTGATTAATTAGTTACTGTTTTGAAACTTATGCGGAAGCTTCCTTTGAAGATTTGTCACTTTTGTTTGCATATAAATCAACTAACTAGCAAGTCAACTGAGTGGAGCTGTTTTAATTCTTTCTATTTATAACGTATCAAACAGTCAGATCTGCTTACTTTCAATTCCTTTTAACGCATCAACGCCTTAAAAGCTTGCTGGAGCAACATTCTTGATATGCCTTTTTGCTTCTCCTCCCTATTTGTTTGTTCGATTTTGGACGTGAGGGCAAAGTGGGAATTGGCCGAAATGAGCCAATTTGCGGGGAGGCCAATCTTTGCCCTTAGCAAGTGATTCCCAATTCAACAGGGCGCATGTTATAGAAATTTTTGTGAGCGCGTGACCCTTTGGAAACGTTCGTGTTTATATGTTGCTTTTGATTTGATCGATTTCATTAAGAACTCGAGAAAAGACTCAACTTTTAAATGTTTAATGTTCGTTACTCGCCTGCTCGTGTACTTGCTGTTATTAATTAATCGCTGTTTTTCAAGAACTCAAAAGTACATCGAAATGGGAGGCCAAAACGGAGTGTCTGAAGACAAACAAAGCCTAATAAATCACGGCGAATCTACATCGGCTTCGTCGAAGAGCGGTTCAAAGCAGAACAGTGAATGCGACCGTATTCAACAACAAGTAGAAGTTCATTTGGATATGGAGCCGGAGACAGTTGCAAGTCGCTCGGAAAGTCTTAATTTTGACAGCAAAACCGGTGAAATTTTTGCAAATGGAATTAACGAAATTCACGGTAAGCGTGGTCAAATCAATGTCTAGTTATGTTCGACTTTTAGAACTTGGGAGCGATGATCATCTTGAAGACAACTTCCACATTGATAACTTGAAGTTATTCGAAAATTTGGAACAAACATTCAGCACGACAACCGTTCAAGAGCCGCCACAAAAGAATTGCTTTTATTCGACCAGGTGCATTTCAAAAAGAGTCAGTTTTAATTTTAACTTATTTAGCATTCCGTCTTGCTCCTTTTCAAACAACGAGTACAACAAATCAAGTTGCTGGATTCCAAGCAACGACGCAAATTCGTTTGTTAAATGTACTGGCTATGTGTTAAGTCCCCCGATGGCTAATCCAGGTAATATCAGTTTATTGCGCTTTTAAGATTAAAATCAAACGAGAAATCATAAAACTGTAAGTGAGCATAGAACATCTGATAAGTGGTTCGGAAAGATCGTGATTGTGAGCATAAGAAAGAGTAGTGAAGCACTAGAGGAGACTTCGATCTTCGTTGTTGTTGACATTTGAATATCGAACAGTATATTCGGGCAAAGTACTGTTGGGAGTTCTCAAGTTTTGGCCGGCTCGGATCTCACTGAAAACAAATGAGTCGTTGCAATGCACTTTAAAATGACTCACCTCAAAATTTTTGTATAAGTGCATCTGCCCAATATCGCCACAATGATTAAAACTAACAAAAGTGTTCCAACTGCACTGAGAGCAACATAGTTCCAATTGATCTCAAAATTGTCTTCAACGGCCATAACTTCAGGGATTGCAGTCTCGTTGTTGACGCATTGAGCAGTTGCACCTTCGGCGAGAACACAAAGTTCTTTGCAGATGACGCTGCCACACGGGTCGATATACTAAAAACATTAAGTTAGTGGCTGATTAAGTGCTGAAAACTTACCTTGGAAGTTGATTCAATAGCTACATGCAAGCGATGTCCGAAAACTCGCGAAACTGGATTGCTAGTTCTTTGAAACAAGTCGTGAACGCCGAATTCATCGGTGAAGTCTCTAAAATTGAATAATGAGTTTGTGTTCAAAGTTGTTTAAAGTTTGCCTCAATTTGAACATGATTTTGCAGTCTGCATAGAAAAGATCCGTTGCTTTGATGTTGTTCATTTCCACTTCGGAATGCTTTGTCTTCAAATCAATTTTGTCAAGTGACTTATCTCTGGACACAAACATCAGTCCGTGGTGCGATGAAAGTGCCATTCCGTTAAGCTTTCCAGTGTGGTTAAGAAAAGCGCGAGGCTAAAAGTCCCAAAGACTTTAACTTAATAAATCAAGTTACAATTAACTTACATTACTTCCATCCATTCCGGCCATTTGAACTGAGCTTTCAAGGTAGTCGTTTATCCAGTACATGATGCCAGTTTTTGGATCAAGGGCAAGATTTTTTCGGATAACTCGACCATCAGCTGGAGGGTTGACAAGCTTGACGCATTTCTTCTTCTCCAAATTGCAGCAACCAATTGTGTTATCTGAAATATGGGTATTTGTTGTTTGATTCAAGGTGCTAGAAACTCACGAGAAGAAATGAAATAAACGTTTCCGGTCGCATAGTCAACAGTTAGTTCCGTGAAGTCTTCGATATCTTGCTCGAATACTTGAGTCATCTTTTTTGCAACGTGATGAACAATGATACTTTTGGGATTCTCCCAGCCAGGAATCAACAACTCTCCATTTTTGCTCAAGGCGAGAAAAGGAACATTCTTGATATTGCTGATTTCGACGGGTTGAAGTTGCATAAATGCACCGTTTGGAGCATACAAAATGGGCATGGTCTCCTGAAAGCAATTGTTTAGACTAACTCCAAACAAAACAAAACTCACCGATGAAAAATAGACAGAGAGCGTTTGGGTTGAACATTGCGCGGCAGCATTCGACCACGTCAAAAACGTCCATATCAAAAAGAGCCAACTGCGGTCGAAATTCATTGTGAGAGATCGGCCTGAAACTTAAAAGTAGACTTTAGGTTAATGTTTAGCGCAAAGCTTAGGAACTACAGTAACTTCAGAACGCGTTTCTCAAAAACATGTCAAATTTAGAAAATGATTGACATACAGAAATTCCCAGCCATCCGTAAACACATTTTAACATCAATTCAAAAATCAAGAGACCAAAATGAACATCAGTTCCCAACAAAAATGTGCTCTGTTTCAAAACCACCACATCCACAAGCACAGAATCGGTTTCTCGTCAAATTTTGTCAGCGGTGTGTCATTTTAAACAAGGAAAATCGTGGATCATCTCGCGTACAAAGCAGCCGCGAATTTGCCACTTTACAGCAGTTTCTGGTCAATTGCGGCCCATCGGAGCAGCCAAAGATAAAATCAACAAAAGCCGGTCGTTTGGCAAAATCTGTTATTGAGCGGCGCGTTACAAGCAAAAAGATTTGTAAACAAATTGATAATGTTTTAATTGTTTGCGCCGACATTAACACCGAAAGTAATCAAAAAGTACATGCGCAACAAACCCATTAAATTTGTTTGGCAACACAGACTCATTTCTTTAGTGATGTAATTGCTCTGCGCATTGCCTATGAAAACTGTTTATGAACACTTGTGGATAAAATCTGTTGTTTATAAATGCAACTGTAAGGAATTGCTGCTGATGTTATTTGATACTCAAAAGAGTTGCGCAAAAAACGACTCAATAAAAAAAGCAGACAAATAAATTAATTCAATTGCTTTAGTTGACATGGTAGTTGATGGAGACTTTTTGGCAATCGCCGACTATGATAACGGCATTCATTTTGTTAATAACAAGGAATGTGCTCGACGTCATTTCAACACTGATCCTTTTCGAATTTGTGGTGTTCAATTTTGGCACGATGAAAGAGATACTCGTCATGTTATAATGTTGGCTTACGTTACGGAGAGCGAAAAGTGGACAATCAATGTTCACTCTTGGCCAGATTTTGAAGAAGAGCTGATTTTTGAGTGTCCAGCACAGCCAAGTGTTCCTACATGGGCGCGTCGAAAAATTACACTTGTGGACGGCCTGCTTTATTTGCTAGCTACAAGCGAGCAGTGCTCGGCAATCTGGACTTTACAAATGTCTTCGTCCATCTGGTTAGCCAATTAAATAATTGCATCACAACAAATGTTTACGTAACTATTTAGGAAAACATTAATCGTTGAACGTGGCAGACCCCAAAGTACTATCGGATTCAACTTTGCCAACTCCTTGTTGGTTGGAGGAACGCCAACTAGAAACAGTGGAAATAGCGTGTATTCCGACTTTGACGTTAAGCGTTGGTCAAAGGGAGAATGCCGAATAGTTCTTTGTGAAGCTCAAAAATCTCAACTTAACATTTTAGTTCTTTTCGAGGCGAGTTCTTTTAATTAAAGTATTTATTGGAAGTATTGACTTTTAGCCAAATCAACTCGTTGACAAGCAAACAATTAAAGTGAAACGTCGCAAAAACGAAAAATGGATTGTGCAAGGTCCGAAACTTGCTGTTTGGGACAGCGAAAGAGTAAGTGATGTTTATCCACAGATAAAAGTAACCAATTCTTAGGACATTATCGTCTATGACGGATCCGGTAAAATCTTCTGGTTTGATGGCCAAAACTACAGGATCCGCAAGATTGTTGGAGACATTGGAAGAAGCGAGGTTTGCTCAATTGAAGCAAAAAATGGATGGGTTTTTGTACTTTGTCGTCATCAACTGTGTGTTCATGCTTTTAATTATCGACCCGCAAATGAATAATCAGTTTAATTGGATCAATTGGATTATGGATACTTTTCAAAGTAAACATCTTTATTTGTGATTGTTACACTCTTTGAATTAAAAGCAATTGAAAGTTCAATTGTTTATAAATGCTGACCAAATTGCGTCGAGAATTCAAAATAAACAAATCGTATTCGCTCAATCAAATCAGAACAATTTATTTCATCAACAAAATGCGTTCCAACTTGCTCTTTATTTATTTGATTGTTCCAACAATTGTGTTCGGAGAAAGTTGTTCACCTAAAAATGCAACTCTTTATTTTGTAAATGTGAGTCTCCAATCATTTTAATGCAATATCTGGAATTCAAGGAAGATGCCAACTTTTATCGTTATCAATTGCTGGGCTCGCTTATGGCTGAAAACTTGCGTCAAAGTCAAAATCCACAGCACAACAAAATTAAAACTTTTGTTCACACTTATTCAGCAGGTTACAATCGCATTGATTTCGTGAAGAGTGAAAGTCCACACAAGATTCATAAGCTAAATTGCGACACAAAACACGACGAGCATGCACTGACTACGCGCAAAGTGATAAAAGAGCTGACTCATGATCCAGTCACTAACTATTATTACGCAATCACAGAAGGTTTGATCTTTACGTTCATTTAAAGTATAACAAGTTTAGACGACACAATTGATATTCGAGTCGGAGAGTTTATTACATTAGTTACCAAATCTTACGCACACAGTTGGGCAAATCAATTATCGTAACCTTTAAAGTGTTTAAACCTCACAAATCCTTATTGTTTAGAAGTCTTCAATTGGATCCTCTGCGCGGAAGAATGTTTTGGATTTGGCAGAAAAGCCAAAGTGTCGTAAAAGCGGCAGGAATGGACGGCAAAAACGTAAGAGACGTTTACACCGGAACGTGGATCTACTCTATTTCATTGGACATTGAAGAGAACATGCTTTACATTGCTGAAGTTGATTATGTCACAAAATTAAATCTGACTTCGCTTGAAAGCGAAAAATTTCTAAACGTTCAAGCAGACAAAATAGTAAACTTCAACTGCAATTTGTATTTCATTGAAAGGTAAACTTTGTGTAAAAGCTGTTGAATATTTAATGTTTAGAAACGAACGAACACTCCAAGATCACAAGGACTCAACCACAGATCTCAAAATTGCGCGCATTGAAGGAACTTTGTTGCCATTTTACATTGGGACTGACGACGAAAAGGTAATTTAAAGTGTTGCATACGTTTTGATGCGTTTTAACATATTTAAAACATGTTTAGTCAAATTACACAAATCCGTGCAGCAACTTTACATGTGAACACTTTTGTATTCTCGGCGAAGGACCATCAAAAGCAATTCCTGTTTGTTTCTGTCCACACTGTGAGCAATCGCTGTTGGAGAATCATTGGTTTTTAGCGTTTGCTATTTCTTGTTGCATGCTATCAATTCTTCTGCTTTGTTATTGCTTTGAAATCAAATGCAATTGTGCTTCAAAGCTTTGGTAATTAAAGCAACCTTAGTTGTTTAAGCACTTTATTTTCAGCGGTGTAACCGACTCTTTTGGCTCCGAATTCATCAGTACAGAACCAAGTGTTATGTTCAGAAAGTCTTCAAACACCAAAGAACAATAATCTTTCTATTTTGAATTGCACTCAATAAACAGTTAAACAATAATTGTTACAAGAATTTATTACACAAATTGAAATATCATACAAACATCGTTTAAAGCAATCAGCTTCTAGTTAAAATGCACTATAACTAACTAATGCTACTGGACATTTGTTTACAAAAGGTTTGTTTAAAAGAGTTTGTTGACAATGCAGAGAGACGGAATGGGTTAGTTGCCAAGATTTATACAAATAAGTTAGTTAAGCTCAAGAATAAGTAATTGCGCAGAAGTTAGAGCTTAATCAGATCCACCTGGAGTGATTTTGTCGATGATCTTTCCGAGAAGTCCTTTTTCCTCTTTCTCTTCAGTGGTTTTGACTCCAGCTTCAGTGATGACTGGCTCAGTAGTTTGATAACGTTCACGCTTGAAAACATCGACAACTGCAGGCTTCTGCTCGACTTTGATGTGAGGCTCATTTTTCATCTGAGCTGCCTTCTTCTTGGCTTCTTGCTCTTCTTCGACCAATTTGGAGAGATCCTTTTGCAATTGTTTGCGTTCGGCTTCAGTGGTGGCCGCCAAGAGTTTGGCCTTCTTCAAGGCAATCTCCTCGTTCTTGATTTGCTCCTTGCCGTGGACTTCAAATGTCTTTGTTTCCTTTTGCTTTGAATCAACAAGTTGTTCACGGTCACGCAAAGCAGTTTCTTCTTGCGACAATTGCTTTCGTTGAGCTTGGATGCCTGAAAGTAAAGTGATAGTTAAATGATGTTTGTAAACAATTTAAATTACTTTGTTGCAAGTTGGCAGCATCTTGTTGGAGTTGGTTGAAGCGCTGACGTTCTTGTTCGGTCTTGAGGTCCAATTCATTCAATCGCTTTTCCAATTCGACACGTTCTTTGGCAAATTTCTCTCCAAGTTGACGAGCAGTTTCGGCTTCGTTGCGCAATCGTTCAAGCTCTTTGATGTTTTCGTCCAAAGCCTTCTTTTCGGCAGCATGACGTTCTTTCAAGGCATCCAATCCTTTCTTGGCAGTCTAAATAGTTTGATTAAGTTTAAGTTGCAATTTTAAATGGCTCACCTCAATATCGACCTTGAGCTCCTTTTGCTTGATTTCAAATTCGTGGACCTCTTGGGCTTGATGCTGTTCTAACTCGTTTGCTTTGGTCTTCAATTCACGTTCTTGCTGTTCCATTTTGTGCATCTTTTCTTCGGCAAATTTGCGGTCTTGGGCACGTTTAGCAGCCAATTCTTCGGCAAGGCGTTGGGCTTCAGCGGCTTTGCGCAATGCTTCTTGTGCGCGCTCAGCTTCGATGCGTCTTTCCTCTTCTTGCTCAGCTGCCAATTTTCGTGCAATTTCCATTGTCTTGGCTTCCTGATCCGCAAGCTTAGATTCCAACTTTCCTTGCTCTGAATTGATTCAAAGTTAATCAAAACTCCATTCAAATGTGACTTACTTTTCAAGTGAGCTTCCTGGTCCTTCTTTAAAGCATTAGCCGCATCTCGTGCTTGTTTCTCCAAATCCTCAATTTTCGACTCCTTCTCGTTGGCAAGTTTTTCTCCAGATTCCAATGTCTTGTTGATTTGCTTAGTCTCCTGTTGGAATTGCTGCCCATATTGGTCCAATTTAGCCGCCTCCTCGGTGTAGCTTGCTGGCTGATTGCTGACTGGGCACTGGTTGTGCGTGATTTGAGTCTCTTTTTGATGGACTTTGGTTTGGTCAATCTCAACGCCGTCTTTGTTGAAATGGCGTTGTTCGACGTTTTCTTGATCTATGCAAAACAATGAAATCTCTCAAAACTCAACAAAAAACTTACAAGCTGAACGTGGTTTCAAGTCCGGCATTTTGGTGATAGCTTGTTGGCAGAGTAGTAGTAGTGAATAGCAGTATAACCTTTTTTCAAAAGTTGTTTGGTCTTTCTCAATCCCTGGCTTTTATATGCGCGTCGCAAAATTGTTGTTGTTTACGTCGAGTTTCCACAGAAAAATAAACACGCCCCACTCGTCCGGCCCCTCTTGTTTTCAACGCGTCGCTGAGTTGTTTACTAGACAGTGAGTCAAAAGCGTACGCACCACTGCGTGAGCTTTTAAATTACAGTACGAGAGAAATTTCTGGAATTTGCCGTTTAAGCGTAATTTGCAACAATATGTTTAAACATCTAAGCAATTGCAACGCCTTTTCACAATTTACAAGCAAGCAAAACTAATAAAATCATGTTTTAAAGGTGTGTTTTAAGATGTGCTTGTAAATTACTCATTTGTTTATTCGACTTTCATCTGCTTGAAATATTTTGATAAATATTATCGTTAATTGCACAAGAATTTGTTCATTCGATTCATTTCATTCGAATCAATTGTTTACTTGTTTTTGCTTTCAAAACACTCAAAAACTTTCTAAAAAGTTGCATTTACTCGGAGACTCAAAAGAACGCTTCAAAGTGTGTGCGTCCATCTCGAGACCATACGCATTGAAAGGACACACAAGAGTGTGCACTCTGCAAATGGAATTTTGCACTCTCCTCCCACTGTTCAATGAGTAGGAAGAAAAGCCTAGAAAAAATGTTTGTCTGAAATCGAAGCTAAAAACAAAAACAGGATGAGGAAACAAAAAACATCGATAATTATGTATTCCATTGAGGATTCACACAAACAGTTGAGTGTTCTAAAGTGCACAGGGATCATAAATTAAATTTGCCAAAAAAGTCGAAACAAACAATGTCTGTTTACATGTTTACATGTATGCTAATTTTTGGTCGGCAATTTTGAAGAGTTTCCCTTTTGGACTTTGAGGACGTTGCATAAAGCTTTAAAGTCCATTTGCTATGTTGTTTATAAATTACGAAAACGTAAACAACTGTATTGTATTTCCAGTTTAGTGCTTTTCGGGTATTAAAGTACGGCCATTCGAAAGATTAAGGATCACAAATTAACAAATGAACAGAAACAAGCGTTTAATTAATGCATTCAATTTGTTCAAAAGTTGTAAGTGTTTTTGTTGCGTTTGTCGATTAATTTAAAATTCAATTTAAATTTTGAAAGCGCAAAAATAAGTGAATCAATTCTGCTCAATGGTGTCTGTTTGAGTGTGCAGCAACGGTCAAAACAAAAACACTGCAATTATGTATTCTCTTTTTGGACTAAACGCAAATAAACGTAAACACTGGTGAGACTCTGTTTTGAAGCAGAGAATTCTGGAAGGTTTCGAGCAGACGTTCAAAAATTTGGCCAAACAATGAATCATTTCGACGGTGACGATTTCTTGATCACTGAACGTGTTTTATCAAAACAAAGTGAGTTGATAAAAATGCATCGTCTGATTTTGTTTACATTAATTTATAAATTAAAAACAACTAACGAACTACATTTTGAGACACAAAAAACTAAAGCACTCGGAAGTTCTAGTAAAAGTTTTCCAAATAGACACGAACATGCGATTTAAAGTTCTGTTGCTTCTACTTGTTTTATTAAACTTTAATGTTGCGCATCAAAATCGTCAATGTCAACCGAGAAGCGGCACTCTTTATTATTTGAATGTAAGTAGAAGATTAGTTGTTTTTATAACTTTTATTATTTAAAGGAACACTCTCAAACTTGCCGCACCTGCGGAGTAGTTCAAAAGCTTGTTATTAATGTTTAGACGACTCAATTGACTTTATTGATTATAACTTGCAAGGCCTGGCTCAGAGATGTGTTTAGATTAAAGATTAGTTGCATGTTTAGAGACACAAACATTCTAAAATCATATTAAGCGAAGAACGCCATATTTTTGTCGATTACGCGTCATTTTGTGGAACAAAAACTCACTTCTACGCACACTGTTTGTAATTTCTGTAATTTTAAAACATTCCTAACTTTTAGTGCCTTTTTACGGCATGAAAAAAGTTTGATTGAAAACATGGTTTGTGATTGCAGTGATTTGCTTTGGAGATCAAATATGGATGGATTTCGATTATGTTGTAAGTAGTGTTTCAAACTGCCTTTTAAAGTAGTGTTTTAAGACGCCTACTTAGAATCAACTTTAACGCAACATCAAATGAACATGTTGTAATTTTAAAGAAGATGAGATATGTTAACGACGAATAAACATTGTTTGAATGTGTTGATTCAATAATTAATAAACGTTGTCAAACTCAACGCTTAGCGCAAGCCAAAAAACTTGACACCACATGCTTTTTACGTGCTTTTCGCTCTCCGACCGATTCCCTTGCAACGTCACAATTTGAGTTGGTGCTCGAAAATTGTTGGATAAACTTTTTAGAGAACACACATCAATGCACCGGTTACTTATTTCTCTTCATTTGCCTTAATTCCACCAAACACGTAATGAATTGGAATTTAAACAAGTTCGCCAAAAATGCCCTGCTCAATGCTCAAAAACGGATCGGTATGCTAATTTTACATTTGAAACTATTCAAAAGTGCAACATACTTATTGTCTGAACAAATTAGTTATTCAAAAGTGCAATACAATTTTATCCTTGTTGTTTAGACTCGGTGCTCGACATACAAGCAGAGGAAAAAGTTGAAGTAGAAGACGAAGAACAAGCGTTGTCAAACGATGAAATAGATTCTACTAATTTTTCTGCACTATCGGATGCAACAGAAGTCGAAAGTACTAATGGAAATGAAAGTATTAAATTAGATGGGATTGACGAGGTTTGTGCTATTAAATCTTTTCTTTTGAATAATCTTGCTCTCTTTAGTCCTTCACAACCACACGTGACAGCAGCGATCAAGCGCGTCTTGTCGATATAGATTTGACCGCAGATCAAACAAGTGGCTGGGATTTAGATCCATCCGAAGTGAGTGTACTTTTTGAGTTGCTTATGTTTTCATCTAATAATTTAAATCTTTTAAGGACATCGTTGAAACCGAACCGAATCCTATACGTGACGCTCATGAACAGCCGAGCACTTCAATCTACCATTATTCTCCGTCTTCAAATTCGCCCGACGAAGATGATCATCACCAACAAACGCATCCACAAAATGAACATTTCGACTTGTCACTTATAAATTTAGAGCAACACGTATGCAAGAGCACATTTTGTATCTTAAAAGTAAGTATTTAGGAGCCTCCGCCTGGATCTGTTCCGCCAACAAATCGAGCCAAATTTGACCGACAACATGAAGATGTAATAACTGTAGCGTCTAGCGACATTGTGGTCATAAAGAATGCAGACGACTGGTAATTATTTAAAGCATGCTAATGTTTCATGTTTTTTGTTCAGGTCAGTTGCAAGTGGAAGTCATAGACGAACGGGAAGTGACCAAGCTTCGGTTTCTGCTTCAATTCAAAACCAAAAGAATAGTGACGACGAGTCCATGCACGAAAAAGTCCTAACATTGGAAGCAAAATTGAAGCACAGAGATCAGCGATTGGAAGAACTGAGTCGAGCAAATGAGAATCTTAAAGCTCAGAACGCAACATTAGCGCAACGCAACAAACAAATGAGCAACAAGTATGGTTATGTTTAGATTTCAATGTATACTGTCCGTGTTTAGACTGACTACCGAAGCGAAAGCTCAAAAGCAGTTGACTGAAAAAGAATCCGAACTGAAAGATTTAATGAATGAAGGTAAAACTGAATATACTTACTTATTCTTTACATCTTAAAGATTCCAGGTCAAAAGTTGTCGAAACAAATTGCTAAGCAGTCAAAAGAGTTGAAGAGACTTCGTGAAATTGAAAAGGAATTTGAAGTGCTGACGCTGAAATTCAGCGAATCGAAGGAAGAAGTTGAACGACGCACCGAATTGGAGATTCAATTAAAAGATCACTTGAGAAGAGCAGAGGCTAAACTTGACGAGAAAACAGCAGAAATTGCTCATGTTCAAGAGAAGGTTCATAAAAAGCAAGAGGTAGCGGACGACTTGAAAATGAGTGAGCAAAGGTGCCAAAATCAGAAGCTTCAAATTGCAAAGCTGGAACAACGCATTGACGAGTTGATGGCCACACAAAGAGCTTCTGCCGAACATATTGCTGAGTGTAAGTTATTTTTACTTTTATGAATCAGTTAATTCTATTTTATTCACGTTTTAGTGAATGCACCTTTACTGGCAAATATTGAAGAGCTCGAAAGCAAATTGCGAGAAAGTGAAGCCGAGAAGTACGTGCTGCAAAAGAAGATTCGACTAACTGAGGAAAACATAACAGAGACTACAAGAAAGTCCAACGACGAAATCAACGTGTTAAAGCAGCAATTGGAAAGTCTACGTAATTCAAATGCGAGATCACAAGAGAAAATTCAACGAATGAAGAGGTTTGTTTACTTTTTTGAAGATGTGTAATGTTTACAATTTTAGTGATTATGATGAGCTCAGCGAAAAGCACAAAAAAGTCGAAAGCTTGTTCCAGTCAGTCGAATCCAAATTGTTAGCAGAAACAGCCGAACTCAAAGAATTAATCAGCAAGAAGGACTCCGAAATTATGGAATTAAAGCATGAATTGATGGCTGCAACAAATCCGAAAACACCGTCACCGCAAAAAGTTGCTGTACCAATGGAACCTCATCCGGTAATACTTTTATTCTTGTTTGTGTTATTTAATTTCAATGATTTTGCAGGATCTACTCGAAGACTTGCATGAATTGGAACGTGAAAACAACGCACTAAGGACTCAATTCAATGAACTTCAAGAACATCACGATACGTTATTGTTGCTACAAGGCGAGAGCATTGTTCGGGTGCAAGAGTTGGAGGAAGAGAACCAGAACATCAAGCAATTGTGCAAAGAACAGGCTCTTATTGTTGCTTCTTTGAAGAGTTCCGTTGATCCGTAATGGTTGTTAGACTTACCGGTTTATTTATTTATTTATTCCCGTCGTTTTTTTATTATCACTTTGAGCTTTTATCATTCCTATAGTATGTAGGCTTTTCACTATGATTCATGCAGACATTCCATCGGAAATGTTTACTTAAGTGCTTGCTTACTCAATTTCCAAACCTTTTCAAAAGACGCAATTAATATTAGGGTATGAATGTGATTTTAAGTGTTTAGATGTGATTTAAGTGTCTTTCATTATCGGTTATTCAATTGTACGTGTGAACGGGTTAGCTTTTTGAGCGTTGTAAATTTGTCCAGTTAACACACTATTGGTTTTTGGCTAATTACTTTCAACTGACTAGTTTGTAAATAACACGAAGCATCATATTTCTAACAAGTGGGTGACAACGAATAAATTATTTAAACAGTTGTTTACACGTTTATTGCACGAAAATTGAGCATCACATGAAATGAGTTATGCGCATTGAGATTAAATTAGTGGATTTTGATGTTTCACTCCGCAAAGTTCGCGGATTTTTGAGTCGTCTGTCGACGGACCGGCCAACTCTTGGGCAGCTTTGAATGAAATTTCTCTCAAAGACATCAGCTTCAAAGTGATGAAATAAGACGGTCTTGACAAAACAATCAAGTGATGATTGTCGCAATACATGTAGCCTTGAGTGATTGAATGCTGAATTCTGCCAACTTTCTTCAACCTAAAAGGAAAAGCGTTATTCTGTTAAACACTTTCTATGCTCACTTGAACTCGTGGTTCTCAAAGTCAAAAACAAAACGGCAAAATAGAACTCGTTTGGCGTATTTGTAAACAAGAATGCACTCATTGTCTCCGGCAATCAAGTTAAAAGGCGATGAGACAATTGCAAATCGCGTATGTTCTAAAAAGTGCATACTTTTAAAAATAACACGGACTTTGAACAAACCTTGATTGTAAGTGATTCCGATACCAATGTGACGGCTTGCCATTTCATTCAAGTAGATGTCACTGTCGCCACGAGTCTGCGTAAACTCAACCCACTTGTTTAATTCATGATCAAACAGCCGTATGGAGTTATTTTCGACCAACTTGATGAATCGTTTCTGATCAGGACAAATCAGTGAACCAAAAATTGCAGGATGAACGCTTGGATCGTCCGCAGTAATTGGTGTCTTTGTTCCAGTAAATGTCTTCTCTTCGTGATCAAGAGTAAAGCATGTAAATGGAATTGTTCCGCTTACCATTCCACGATCATAAATGTACAAGTTAGTTTGGCCGGCACACAAAGTGTCTGTTTCAAAATGAATGTCGTAGAGTTCAGCTAAAACAACAAGTAATTACAATTCAAGCAAGTTCAACTAACCCAATTCAAAAACTGATTCTCCGTCTTTACTTTTGTAAACAACATATTCTTCCTCGTTCACATCCAACTTCAATATGTCCAAACAGTAAGTCTCTTTGCCTATATGACATCCGGTAAACAAGCAATAAATGCATGATTCACTGGGCATAGTAGTTGCAGTCACTAATAATAAAATGAATTCTGTCAATATCAATCAAGTTTCTAACCATAAGCGATTTCATCGAATTTGAAGTGCCACTTTCTTTTCCACGAGTTCGGTATGTACAAGTTCAAGCACCAGATCTCTACCTGTTTCTTGTCATTTACAAAAACGTAAAGCTGGTGGTTCAGAACGCCGATGATTTTAGGCAACTTCGATTTGGTTGGCAACTCAAAGTTGATAATTGGAGCCATCACTGCCGAAGCTGAAAACAAAAACAGTTCAATTCGATTCTTAAAGGATATCTAGAACACTCTAAACAGCCGATCTCTTCTGGCTCTCTTTTCTTCTTACCCATTTTCTTTGGCCGCTTTTATACGGATTTCGTGGCTAGCAATTGTTTCTGATTTTCCACACTATTTTGCTGATCCTTCCGCACCTTTTCCCTCCGGGGCGCTTTCGAAACTCCGGAGCTTTGAGCACTCGACTTTTCGGCCGTATGTGCGCCAAATAATTGCTTGCAAATTGCAGTCCGAATGAAGGGGCACACACTGCGTACACACCAACAATGACCACGGCGCTACCACCACAACGCTTGCTTTGCGTTTCGAGGTCTGCGGCGCTGGTTCGGCGAGATTGAATGTTCCGGCTGGATAGAAGTTTTGGTGGGAGAGGGCTGTAGGCTCGACGGCAGTGGGTAAAGAGTTTGAATGGCCGGCTCGCTCAAAAATCCATATCCATTTGGCGTCGACCTGAAACTACCTATCCAACTTGTTCCACTTAATCGCTTTAATAACTTCGTTTTCTTTGTCTTCGAACAATTTGTGCCCGGTTGACCCCGTTAATCGAAAATTCATAGCCACGTCTTTAGGGTCTTTGGGGCCAATGGAGCGCGCAGAATTTCGCAATTCAACTCGAATCCACTCGTCTCGGATACCATTCGGGTTTTCTGTTCTTAATTTTCGGCTTCCTTTTCTCATCTTTCATAAATTTTAGTGGACTTTAGTTAAGAATAATCTTGTGCGCCATGGAACAAAAGATGAAAGTGCGCGATAAACACAATTTGGGACGAAAACCATATGTCCCGGACCTTTTGTTTCTCAAGTATTCAAACAACGTATTGACTTCAATTACTAAAAAGTGTTTTCAAGTCATTCAAAATCTTTTTAAGAAGTGTTTTAAAATATTGCGCAACTTGAATTTCATGTGATTTCCCGCGTCCGTGAGTCCTTAATTCGCTCTTTTGTAGTCAGGTGCGGCGGCTCTTTGTGGGAGGTGCGCGTTCTTTGCTTGAAATTAGTCAGCAGCCACCGGCTTTTCCACAAATTCCCTGTCAATCATCACCATTATTTTTTATTTAGTGCATCGCAATTTTTGTTTCTGCATTATTCCTGATGATTTGCGCAGCTGCTTTCCCGCTGTCTTCATTCAGCGAATGAGTCATGACGTGTCGACACTAAACCGCGACGTTTTTAGTATTCGAGTTAGCATTTAATTTATTTCTGATTTTTGCAGAACTTGGGCCCTTTGCGGCATTTATTGAACCAGAACGCCTATACGACTTTTGTTTGACTATCGAGGTCCTTTCCGGACCGTTTACAGTTAATTTCTATTCAGTTCCGTCCACTTTACCTATTTGGCTTTAATTGAATAACAAGTTACGGGTCGTTTTTGAACTGAAACCGCAATGGCAAATCAATCAGATCCAGCGGAGTGTTGCATTCAGGTTTGATAATTAAACTCTACGTTTACTTAAAAACTTTTTAGGTGTTTTGTCGTGTTAGACCGTTAAATGACATTGAAAGAAAGAATTCTTCGACGTTTGTGCCAAAATTCACCGGAAAAGACACAATTGCTGTTGGAGGGGTGCGTTTAAAAGTGTTTATTTGCTTTATCACGTTCAAAAGTTTAGAAGACCTACACATACGATCAAGTTTTTGACCCAAATTGTAATCAAGAACAAGTTTACAAAGGAGCCGCACACCATATTGTCCAAGATGTCTTGAACGGCTTCAATGGAACGATTTTTGGTACATTTTATACGTGGAACATTAAATAATAACTCTTTTAAGCGTATGGACAAACATCGTCTGGAAAGACTCACACGGTAATTATTATAACGATTGTACATTAAATATTGTGTATTTAGATGGAAGGCAACATGGAAGAAGGAAACAGCCCAAATCATGGTGTAATTCCGCGAATCATCAACGACATTTTCAGTCACATTTACGGCCTCGAAGATCCCAACTTGGAGTTTAACCTCAAAACTTCATACTTTGAAATCTACAATGAGAAGATTCGGGACCTTTTGGATATCTCAAAGACAAACTTGACTATCCACGAAGGAAAAGGTAACTTTATTTTATTCTTATCAACACATCCACCAAATTCATTAAATTTAGACAAGATTCCATTCGTCAAAGATGTTACTGAAGCTAACGTCAGTTGCTTTGAAGAAGTTATGTATCTTATAAAGTGAGTTTTCTTTATTCAGTCAATCAAAAACAATCAAATTGTCTTAAGAGAAGGCCAAAACAACAGACAAAAAGCTGTTACTAACATGAACGAGCACTCTTCGCGTTCTCACAGTGTGTTTCAAATTCAAGTGTCGCAAGAGAACAAACAAACACAAAAGAAGCTTACCGGCAAACTGTATCTTGTCGATTTGGCAGGTTCAGAAAAGGTAACCAATCAAATTAAAGATCTTGCTTGTAATTCCAATCGATTCAGGTCAGCAAAACCGGCGCTGAAGGAAGTGTTTTGGAGGAAGCTAAGAACATTAACAAATCTTTGTCCTCGTTGGGCAATGTAATTTCGGCACTAGCGTAAGTTTTGAGGAAGAATCTTTAAAGACTTTATTCTTGTTTTTAGTGACGGAACAAAAGGTCACATTCCTTATCGAGACTCCAAGTTGACTCGTATATTGCAAGAGTCCCTTGGTGGAAACTCTCGCACAACTATCATTATTTGTTGTTCGCCTGCTTCGTTCAACGAGTCTGAAACCAAATCTACTTTGTTGTTCGGTGCTCGGTAAGAAATCACATCTACTTAATCTATTCAATAAATACTTTTAGCGCCAAGACAATCAAGAACGTTGTTGTTGTCAATGAAGAATTGACTGCTGCTGAATGGAAACGTCGTTATGAGAACGAACGTGAAAAGAATTCTCAACTACGCGAGAAGCTGAAATCTTTGTTAGGAGTGGATGCCGAATTGAAACGTTGGCGTGCTGGAGAGAAAGTACCTGAATCTCAGTGGTCCAACATCAACGATCTAGAAACAGCGGCTCAGACAATAATGACTCCATCCATGAGTGAATCTATTCTTTTGCCAAGTCCACATGCAACGGCTTTGACACACGAAAAGTTGCCTGAAGGTCCAATGACAGATGCGGAACGACGGCGCTACGAAGAACAACTGCAAGTTCTGTATCAACAATTGGACGAGCGTGACGAAGAAATTCAACTGCATGCCAACACAGCCGAACAGCTCAAACAACAGTTGACTGAACAGGTAATAAATACTCCTTCAGCTTTAATGTTTGTGTTACTTGTCTAATTTCTAGGAGAACCTCATTCATGACCGCAAAAACGAGTATGAGCGCGCTCTTGGAGAACTTCAACAGGCCCAACAAGAAAACACCAAAGCACACGAAGAAGCAGAAGAGTTATTCAATGCTCTTCAAGAGTTGGCTCTCAATTTGGATCAAAAGAAGAATGAAGTCACAGACTTGAGAAAAGAAAACGACACTCTTCAAGACGAAATCGGCCAGAACAAAGAAGAAGCAATCAAAGTGAACGGCAAGTTAGATGAACTGAAAGAGCGGGAGTTGACACAGAAGAAGCGCGTCTACGAATGTCTGCAAAGCATCGTGAACGAATTGGCTGCGTTGGGCAACTACTCCGTCCCGCCGAAGTTTAGCGGCGACTCCGACAAATCTTTCGTTGAAGAAGACATTTTGGCTCACGTCCGCATTTTCGTCTCGAAAGTCGCCAGTGACAGTGCTCAAAAGCTGAGTCAAAATGAAAGCGGATCTGAAGCCGCAAAACAACTGGAAGTTGCCGAACAAGAAGTCCAGAAATTACGCGTTCAAGTTCAACAAAACGAGACTGCTCGCAACAATCACGAGACCGAAATCACTGACTTGAAGACAAAAGTGCAAAAACTGGAAGATGAAGTCACTGCATTGAACTTGAAGTTAGCTGGATCAAATGCGGGCGGAGCATCAAGTCAAGCCGTAGAAGAACTTCGTCAAATGTAAGTTCACATAAGGGTTTGACTAATCTAATCAACTAAAATTCTAGGGTTCAAAAGAAGAACGACGAGATCAAATCAATTCAAGGCAAACTGCAAACACTGCAAACTGAAAAAGATCAACTGCAACAAGAATACGAGAAATTGAAGAACGACGAATTGTTGAAAGAAAAACGTCTCAAAGATTTGTCAGCAGACAAAACAGAACAGACAAAGAAGGATCTAAAGGGTCTGGAAGAGACTGTGGAGAAGGAATTGAATTCGTTGCACAGTTTACGTCGCATGTTCCTCCAAGATTTGTCTCAAAAGCTGAAGAAAGCTCCAGTCAGTGCCGACGGAGAAGACGAGTTCCTGTCAAGTCCGGCCCAGAAACAGAAGATCGCTTTCCTCCAGAACAACTTGGATCAACTGACACGTGTTCACAAACAACTTGTTCGCGACAATGCAGAATTGAGAAGCGAGTTACCGAAGTTGGAGAAGCGCTTACGTGCCTCGATGGAGCGTGTTAAGAACTTGGAGACTGCTTTGCGTGAGACCAAAGAAAATGCAATGCGTGATCGCAAGAAGTATCAGATGGAAGTGGAACGCATCAAAGAAGCCGTCAGACAACGTTCCTTGCGCCGAGGTTTTAACGCTCAAATTGGTATGCATCTTCTAAAAAGAATGATAATTGAAACACTTTTAGCCAAACCAATCCGGCCCGGACAACAATATCAGCCAAACACTCCAGGGCGTCCACCGATGGCTCCATGTAAGTTTTTTGAGAACGTAACAAACATGATGCTTGTGTAAGCAACGTAAATTTTGAGTTTTTCTCTTTCCGTGTCCTTAAATGTTCCTTCCAACAGGACTGACACGTTCTTTTCTAACACCATCACATGGAAACTCCGGTTTAAACGACTAATTTCAGTTCAAGAGTAATCTCCGAATGGAACATCTCGTGTATGCTCGTTGGCCGTCATCTTTTAACATGTTGTTCGGAGGCAGAGTGCCTTCTATTTATTGTAACACATAATAACGTTTCTTGCTTACCTAATACTGTTTCTCTTTACTTCTTGCAAGTTTATGTCCGCTTGTCTTTTATGGTTGCATTAATTTATTCACAAAGCGTCACTTACATTTAACGTCGAGTTTGCTTCTGTTAAATTATTCCGTTTGCATATTCATTGAAGTGGAGAAAACTTTCAGAACCTTTCAGTCAAAACTGCTTTTACACTAATCTTTAAACCAAATTGATCACTTTTCATAAGAAGTGCATAATTGCATTCAGTATTCGAAGTTCCGGTTTTCGTGTGCAGTTAGCCTTTCCCCTTCCCAATGGAACAAATTCCTATTCCTGTCAATTTCGAACATCTGGTCATTTCCTCCAACAACAAACCACCCAATGACTTTAACTTAGTCGCGCCTGTTCATTTAAGTCCGCAATGTTGCCTAACAGTATTTTGTGGATCCGCGGATCCGACCATTCTATTTGTAAGCCAGTCTTTTAATGTGCTAACGTTACGTGTTTGTTGTGTGTGATACGAAAACAATCGATTTGAATGTAGAATAAAGTGAAATTGCATTGACTAATCATTTTAATTGTACAGCAACGCGGACGACCGATCCCATGCTAACATCGGTGATGTATTACGTATAATTTATGCGAGTGGATCTTTTGCTTCTCAACGACTTGATTAACTTGGTTTGCTACTTTGGGTGCTTCTTCAATCTGTTACTTTCAATAGTTTCAATAACTTCGGTAATCAATAACTTTGAACTCATTAAATCGGGAGCTTAATTACATTATCTGTTGTACAATGTATGTTTGATGTTGGAATAATTTATGTGAGATATCTACAACCTTCTCGAATTTAAAGAAAGCAATAAACAATTTGATTGGTGGTTGAGTTTGTTTGAATTGAGAATCCGTTTTGAGCGGCTTCGTATTTGCTTGTTGCTTTAGACTTCTTTCTTTTAAATACTCATTTAGCAAGTTAAAATGTCTTTGTGGAGAACTGCCGGCTTGACTTACTTGCGTTATTCGCAAATTGCTGCAAGTGTGACTCGTAGCTGCACCAAGGTGAGGCTTTAATAGAACTTCTTTTTAAATAAATGTCCTGGTTTAGAAGGGAGGTGCTCCGTTGGCTGGTGGAACTCTTAAAATCACACCATGGAAGGACGGCAAGTCACAAAAAGTGGATGCTTAGTCATTTTATAGGTCTTCTATTATTTTAATAGGCATTTTCTTAAAGTTGTTGATTTGAAGCTTTACAGTTCGATAAGTGCAATGAATAAACAATTGTCTGCGTTGACGTTTCCTTTTTGTCAATTCTGCATGATTAACAGGGAATTCAAACTTGGCGCTGAATTGTCGTTGATTAGTTGTTGGGTTTCGTCAAGTTCCGCCCGAATAACAATGTTGTTAGTTGGGAGAAAAGCACATTGATTCATTGTCGGGCAAATTCGAATAGCCTTGTGACAACAATTTGTTGTCTGTCCGTTTTGATGGTTATTTGAAAACTTTTGTTTTAACAACTTTTGTTGCAACTATTGAATTCATCTGTTATTGATATTGTCTGACACGCATTCTCGGTCATGATACACAAAAGGAACGCTTCAGCTTTCAAGCCGCATTGTTTACATACATTTTCGGCATTTTGTCCAGAAACGCTGATGTCTTTTTATTTGGCGCAGTCATTGGAGACATTTATAGTTGCGACTTCGGTTGACGCAAAGATTGCTCAAGTGATTGGGCATCAACGAAATGGAGGCCGCGTCACTTTTTCTCCAACGTCCATGGGGGCTCTGTCAAGTTCACGAAAGTGTCTGGTTGTCGGATTTCCACACCAAGAATGATGAATATGAGTGCATATTGGATTCTTTGACTGTTTAAAACAAATCGCATTCTTTTGAATACATTTGCGTTTTGTTTGTTTTTGTAACATGCAATTAAATGAATTTGAATTATCATTTTGTTTGTTGCAAACTCAAATGATTTCCTCTTTCTTTTCAACTTGTCGACATGTGTTTTTGTCAAATGGCCAACGTGCACTTGAAATGAGACATTTGTTTGTTGGGATTTTGCGGATGGGTAAAGCGATCGATGATCGGCTTTTTCAACACATTTGTTTTAAAATGCCCGAGTTTATTGTTCTTTTTGTTAGCGCTTGTAACAACAATTTATTCAATCATTTTGCTTTTTTAATTTGTTCAGTTGCATTTAAAACAAAAAGCAACTCCGCTGTTTTTGACACACTCCACCCCATTCAACTTTCCAACGAGCACATTCCGCTAAATCCCAACCGAAATTGGCAAGTTTGTGAACGGTCGGCAAACCGTTTATTAGGCCATTTCCATTTCTTCGATTGTGGATTTGCACGTTTCGGCAAGGCGACGCAAAAATAAACGAATTTGGTGAGTCGCGTTCACGCCAAGCCACAAAGCAAACCAAATCAACTGTTGCATCGTTTGGACGCCTGGTTAGCAGAAATGGTGCTGCAAATCCAATAGATTTATCGATGCAAATTTGCCTTTCCTCCCAGTCAAACCTTTAAAGACATCTTTATGCAGATTTGAATTAATTGCATACAGTATTCCAAATATAGTTCAACTTTGTCCTAACTTTGTTCTAACTTTGTTTAACTGTTCTAACTTACAATTCAATCTGCGCATAGTCCAACCCACACACTGTTCAACAACCAGTAACTCCGACGCAAAACGGTTTGGCCGACGCGGATTTTATTGGTGGCGCAACGTTTGGAATTCTAGTCGTGGAAGAAAATGGAGCGCATCCAGCTTTGGAATTGCGCCGCGCCTGTTTATCCCACGGATGTACATTTCGTTCGGCATTTTGCGTGCAAAACTTTTCCGGCCATGCTTCCCCATCAAAAATTTCCTCCATTTGTTTGGTTTGTGTCCTTTTTACTTGCTTTGTGCATTTTCGGATCGTTGCGAACGCTTCAGGTACAACGTCACTATTTTAATCAACTTCCTGCTTGTTATTGCGCTTTTAATTGTGTTTCGGCTCTAATTATAATTGTTTTGTTGTTGCAAGAAACTCACAAGCCTTTCTACAGAGTGTTCTCAAATACTGTTGACTAATTTGTGCAGTTCTTTAAAGCGTTAAAGTTTCTAAATTTTGCTCATTTTAATTGCTCTGTTTGAATAAAGAGAGTTGAACTTCACTCCTTCAAAGCCCAAAATACATGACCCAAGGGCACAATTTTAGATTTTATGCATTCAAGGGAAGCGTGCGGTCATTTTGTATGCATAAACATTTTGAATTATTGCTGTTTCACTTTGCCGGCAACCGCAAATGTACAGTGAAAGTCACTTCAAAAGCTGATAGTCGAGTACATAAATGCTTTGCTTTTATGAGTTTTTTAATAATCGAGATTGACTGGTGTGACCCGAAAAACAAATATTATTCGAGCAATCAGTTCAGGGAGCATGTTTTCCTGAAAGGCGCATTTGGCAAGTCGCCGGCATCAATCACTTTTGCATGTCCAGATGTCAAAAATCATATGGTTATGATTGCTGAGTAGTCATTAAAAGGGTTTTCGTCGTTGGTTGGCCGGTTTTGGCCGTCGGGCAATTAGTTGTTTTTGCTCAGGATATTTTGTCTGCATTGTTTTGAAAAATCTGTGTATCCATTTAAATTGTTTCTCTTAAAACATATCGTTCCTTGTTGATTTTAGCGTTAAAACCGTTCGTGTGCGGTCTGTTTTTGCACATATTTCCATACTATTTCCGTAATTTTGGCTAATATCATTCAATTTTAATGTGTTTCAGGCGGGTTCCCCTTTTTTGTCCAAATTGACACTCATTGGAATTGGCAATAAACGTTCAAAATTCAACCACTTTTTATTTTGTTTGTTCACAATAACGAAATGCATTTGACGTAAAAAGACTAAAAAGTAAGCGTCTAATTGTTTGAATTTAACGACTAACAAATTTAGACAAAATGGTCAAGTTAAAACGATTTGACATTGTTTTTAACAATCCGGAGCGCGTCTATTTTGCTGGACAAGAGATGGGAGGAAAGGCTTGTTAACTGTTTTGTTCAAGAAAGTAATAAATGCTTTTAGATCATAATTGAATTGGAAGAAGAGAAATTAATCAATGAGATTTTGCTGGAACTGAAAGGCCGCGCAAGAACTTATTGGACTAAACATTCAGGAAAGTCCAGGTAAGCATTCTATGTTTATTTATAACTGAAAATACTTTGTTTAGAACGCATTGCACACACAGCGAGCCTTATTTTTGCGAACAATTGAACACGAACTTTACTCATTCATTTGGGAGAATTGGAACTGATGGCAAAAATGTTGTAAGTTTTTATTGATTTGATGTCACATTTGGTTTTTAATTGTTTACAGGACAGGATAATTCCATTAGGCGTTCATGAGATTCCTTTTTCTTACACATTGCCAAAGAACTTGCCTACATCATTTGAAGGAGAATATGGATTTGTAAGGTACACGTGCAGAGCTATCGCAGAGAGGCCTTGGGACTTTGATATCATCAGTAAAGTTGCATTCACTGTTGTTGGAATTGAGGATATTAACAACAACACAGATGTGAGATTTCTAAACTGCTATGTTTAATAAAGCTCTCGTTTAGGCGCTTGCTCCAGCTACTGCTTCTGATTCTAATTACAATGTGCGTTTTTGTTGTCGCAAACAAGGCTCAATAAATGCGGAACTGTCATTGGCTCGGACAGGATACACGCCAGGCGAAACAATATTTGTAAATGCTCTTGTCAACAATCAAAGTTCAAAAACACTAAAAGCATCTTATGTCCGCTTGAAACAAGAAGTTAAGTACAAGTAAGTGATTTTAACTTAAACTTGAAAACAAGTAATGCTTATTTTCAGAGCTAAGACGTTTTCTGGAAACGAGCATGTCAAAACAACATCAAGACTGATTGAAAAGCAAGAAAAGGGAGAAATTGCACCACACACGGAAATTAGATGGACAAACGAGCCTATCGCCATACCTTCATTAACTCCTCGATTGTCCAAATGTGGCATAATTGAAATCACTTACATTCTCGAACTTGAGGTAAGATTGATTGTTAAAATGCTCTTTATAACATTTATTTAGGCCGACGCAGGTGTGACCGTTCAGCTTCCCATCATAATTGGCTCAATACCTCGACTGTCTGATATTATTGGCAAAGTTGTTTCGCTGCGTATGGCTGCAATAAACGCTCAAAGCAACAATAGACAATCCGATTTGACTGTGAATAGCGACGATTCTTGTGTAAGATTGGTGATAACCGACGAAGCTGGCAGAACAGTTGTCGAAAGTGAGTTTTTAAGTATCTTTGACAATCACTTCTGACATTCAATATTTAGATAATGATAACTCTCCAGGCGACGATCTACTTAGTATGGAAACTGAAGCACTAATTCAAAGTAAAAAACGAGTGCGAATGCCCAGTTCCATTTTAACTGAACTCTATCCAAGCTTGCCGGCACCGTTTTATAAGTTAGTTTTCAAACTTTAACTTTAAGCGTTAAAGTAATAATTCCAGAGAATCCTATTTCGGATCAATCGACATATCTGATGAGAAGGAGACAGTGCAGTTTGGTGAAAGTAAATATGCTCCAAAATACCCTTTTTATAAAGAAGACTAGTCCATTTGCTTTAATTAAGCGTTTAACTTTATTTCGTTGTTGCGTGCAATAAACTCATTTAAATTGCTGTTGTTATCAATTTTTCAAATGTAATCCAACTATAAATCTCAGTTCCATTTGGCGATTCGAGACCAGAATCTAAATGTAAATAAGTCTTTGTTTTTGTGTCCATTACGTCTGTGCTGTAATCTTGCACAATTCAGATGTAAACGGCATTATTTTTATAATTTAACTGTGCATTGACTGGCAAATGTGTACTTTAATTAAAAAGTGGAAGCTTAGCAGGAACTTAACTCTCACTTATTCTAAAACCTGACACAACGTCCTCTCGCAATCCTCAGCCACCAATAAACACATTCAGCTAATTGCAAATCAATTGAACGGCTAAGCAAAGATCACGGGGCTCTTAATCTCATCGTGTAATCCTGGTTGTAAGCCGCCTAAGCTTGCAATTAACGCCCAACTTTAATACCGTAATCGCTCACTGCGCTCCATCACACTGATTGCTTGTTTCATTGTTTTTACTGTTTAATAAACAATAGATTTATTCGCTTAAAATAGACCAAATATACATTAAATAATTAGATCTTGCAGAACGAGATTAACAATCAAATAGGTGGGTTTCTCATTCCGCACACACAATAACGAAGCACTTTTGAGCGCTTAACATACAAAAATCCACACTATGGCTTAGCGCAAACATTCCGTTTGCGTAAATTAACACTAATAATCTCAACAACAAAAAACTGTTGCACGCAGAAGAAGCTCTAGAAACGTACAGTATAATGCGCCGGATACGCGCACTGATCCGAAAACAATAAATATGGCCACAGGAACCAACCGAATAAATAGTCTGTGAGGGCGAAGCGGCACATTAGAGACGAGGAGTTGGAAAGCAAAGATCACTGGAACAAACGAGATCAGTTAACAGTGGAGTTTGTATGGATGAAAGACTAGCACAACGCTGTGTAACAAATGCAACTATTCACGGGTATTGGGCGGTGTAGAGATCACTATTTGTATTTGGAGACAACAAACAAGCTATTACGAGATACACGCGGTTTAAAGAACAACTAGACGAAGCGGTTGATATTGAGTATGCATATGATATGATTATGTTGGAACTTCGGCCTTGATCGGGATCATGAAGTCCGTGTCACCGTCGGCGTTGTTCACGTTTGCCTGGAACTTAAAATAAATCTTCGAATCGGCAGAGAAGCAAAAGATTTTGCACAGGTTCTTGCACTCCTTGATCGAACTTCGTTAAAGCTTCTTTGAAGTCTTGTTTCGTAAGCTTTAACGAAGCCCGATCAACAACGCAACAAAAGCATGAAGAAATTTGCAACACACAAAAATTTACCTGAACCACCGGAATGCATGCAAGAGCAATTTCTTCGATCTTCTCAACGTAAGTTTCGCATTTCTCGTCGAACATCAAAACACGGATTTGATAACGTAGCGGTTCGCACTCAAAGATGCGCCGTCCAACCAAACGAGTTGAAGGTCTTGGACACGAGCACTTAACTTCAGTAAGGGCGGCCGGAATGCGCTAAAGATCAAATAATTAGTCGAGTGAGCTTGCTTTGTTCGATGTACCTGAGGGTTGTAGTTAAGGATGTATTCGAACTTGCAAAGTGCTCGTTCTCTCAACGGGGTTTCCGAGCTGATTACGGTCATTTTGCGGGAGTTGCAAGATGAGGCACCGCTTGTCACCTGTTCGCCGTGCTTAATTTCCTCCATCTAAATTAGGCATTCATTAATTGAATTCTGTGCACTTTGTAGAACAAAATTTGCTCATTTCAAAAATTCCATAAATTTCAAAGTTGTTTTGCAAAGTTTACCTGAAGTTTCAACAGCGCTTGACTGTAAGAGGGCAAGATAGGTGAGTAGTGAGAGGTGTTTTTTCGGTGCAACCACTCGGCAAAGCTTTTGTGGTGATCCGTGTCCTGATATCGGTGGAAGCATTCCTCTTTGACTTGGAATTCATCAACGCTCCTTCTGTCACGGCAGCTAAAATTTGCATCTTCAATGAATGTCAATGAGTGTTAATTAGCAATTGAGTGTCCGGAAATAGCGGTGTAAAATTTTCGTTTCTAATTTTAAATTTTGCAAAGTGCTCAAGGCACGTGAAACGCTGCTGCGTACTCAAATGCTTTGGTCACTTGCGTGTACGGTCAGGTGCTTTTCCACTTTCAATCTACATATTTTCGAACAAAATGGTCAACTAATTTGCTAATTTGCACATTCAAATGTTACAATAGTCTTTACTGAACAGCTTAGTAGTCGAAAAGCAGTGCTTGTTTTGAGTTCAAGTGACTGTACACTTTACGAGATTTAACACTAACACGATTTGAAATCCGCATTAGTGTCGTTTGTTTTCGATTCGTTGCTTAGAAAATGCGTTGGTTGCAACGGCTCTCAGATACAGTCTTTGAGTTGAATTAAGGCGGATTAAGTGTAAGGCTCGGAGTACAAAAATCACTTTTCTAACCAGTTTCAACACCGCAAAATTTCGGGATTAAACGAAAATTCAAAAATGATATCAACAAACAAGGTTTTTGGCATTTTAATACTCCGCTGTTTTAAAATTTCAATAATAGTCGCAAAACAACCAACCTGACCGGCTGAAGAAGTGTCGTCAGCAGAAGGCAGACGGGAAACCACGTGAACGGAGAAGGCGCCAGTATCTGAAATTGGAGGAAATTAAAATCTGCTTCCGCGCTCTCAAAACATCTTAAAACACATTTATGATTAGTCAAATTGGAGCACTTAGAGCGAGGGCGCGGAAGTTTAAACCGTTGGCTTTTGAAACAGGATTTGGTGGGATCATAAGCCGGCAAATTCTTCCTATTTATTGTGTAAAGAGGACATTTTACACGCATTAATCGAGCAAATTGGAAATTCTATTCTTGATCGCTGCTCAGACACTTCGGACACATTTAGGCCAATTGCAACATGGACGTAAGAGCGGACAAGTGAACACCGATGTTTACATCCAAAACACTTTGGAATATTGATCCGGATACACGTAAACTTATTATAGTCGATTGAACTCTGAATCAGAGCCGAGAGCACTAAACGATACATAGAAAGATGCATTCCGTGAAGCTGTGCCAAACAGCGAGTGATATGAATTCAAATGGACGTAAGCAATTTAAATCCGCTGTTTTGACGAGCCAGAAGTTCACTCAAATTCCAATCATTTTAATGGCCTCGCTGTTTAAATCGTAGGTACAGCACAGTATTTGTACAGAGCTGAGCGGCTAGCGGCATTTTGTAAAAGTGATTACTAATTGGTATTGGTCACCTGGGAATCGGTCAGTTATACGGTTTAAATGTGCCTAAGAATCTTTAAGAATTGTTAAGAGTGGCTATTTTCAATAGCAAACAGTCACCGAATCCGCCCGATTAGTAAAGTTCTCACGTCCACTCGCCAAATAAAAGCCGCTTATTCATAATTTTTCATATGGTATCAACAAGCGATTACGGTAAAGAGTTCACCGCGACTACAACTTTCCCCGATTTGCGTATGGTTTTCCCAATTTGATTCGTCGAATGATTATTTCGGACATGGGATCGAAAGCCGATGAAACGATAAGCGTGCCATCTAATTTGAATAAGTGAATGACGGAAAATCACACGCAATTCGCATAAACGAAGCTTCTTTGCTCATAATTCTGTTGTTTACTAGACAGATGATTTGAGAAAACAATACTTCAAAGAGCTCGAACAGACAGAATCTTTTCTTACCAATGAACGCTTCTTTAAGTTTGGCATTTGTGTGGAATTCGAACAAAGACGATCGCTCTGCACTTGAAGACTCTCTTCCGCTTTGTCTACTTTGTTGTATTGATTGGATGAGCAGGGCAGTTCAGTTGGGCAGACAGTTTGTTTGGGCACTTGCCTCGACACACGACTCTTCATTGCGTTGCAAAGTTTTGACAACTAAACAATTAAAGAATAGACTGTTGTTGAGACAAGACGCGACAACTCGATAGATTGAAAGAGAAGAAGAAAGCTTATAAGTTGACTCAAATGAGTCGGATGAATTGAATGAAGTGAATAGACAGCTTCCAGTCAACTTATATACGAATGGATGGAACAAGCACAACCCACAAAACAGATCAAAACGTGGAAGTAAATTGCTGGTTATTTTGGACTAATGCGTGACGAATGTCGCTCATCACATCCTCGTCTACAAATAAAGCAGCACCGAAACGCTTTTGAAATGTGTGGCACAATTGGGGCTTGAAGCAAAACAAACGCAGATATGTATCCGAAATGTGGGACGAGATGGAAGTGAAGCCCCGAAATGAGGCAGATTTGTGAGGATTGGCCCGAGTCTGGTCGCGGAGATTGCGTTCACGCTTACCCACCCAGGATTCCACAAATAGTTCGTTGAAGGACAATTACGGCTGAAGCCCTGATGGGATGGGCGGTGCGTGTTTTTTTGGTCATTGACACGAGCGGGTCAAAGTGAACAAAACGTGTTGAAAGTTTCGGTCCACACCGGCTGTTGCAACCTATGCCTTGGCATTACGCAGAATAAGCAAAAGTTTGAAGGAAGTAAAAAGATACAGTAGTCGAGTTTCGAAAACTCACACAACTCTTACTAAGTATTCCCATCATTGCGGCTTTCTTTAAATAGGAGCCGTTTCGGGAGGTGGGGGTGCAAATCCAGAATTAGTTGAGAAGAATTAACTGAGGGCGAATCACTCATTTTAACTCATTTCTCAACCGTTCTTCCCTATCCTTTCCGCGGTAGCTTATTTTTTGGTGGCAAAGAGGCGGCCCACTCTTTTCCAGATTACAAGATTTTTGTGATAAACCCGTTTAACAATTTAAACCCGCTCGTTAAATTCTAAATCGGCTAAAGTTTAGTGAATGCAAACAAGTGTTAGAATTATTAGAATCCAAATAATCGCCGCATTTTTCTTTGCTTTCAAAACACAAATAAAGTATCTTCGTTCGTGTCCTTGGTTGTGCCGATACTAATTGTTTGTCTAGTCACTGCTGCTCATCTGATCATCCAAACTACGAGAAGGCAGGAGAGGCTAATTTGGTGATTGTGAGGCGATTGTGAGAGTTTCAAAATCCGTCGACTAAGGTGATTATCCTTATACTTGAGCGGGCCAGCTACCTAATTGTTCGTTCAACGTCCAAAAAAGACTATGTTCGTAGAATTCCGGCCAAAAGGCTTCGTTGGTCCGGCACCCTCACTACAATTTGACGCTGATGTGGCGTAGAACGTTGAAGTTGTAAGTTAATGAAAACGCGGTGGTTGCCGAAGCCATACGAATGTACAGTCAAGAGTCGAGTATTCGTCGTTTACCTATGCGCTTGTAGTTTCGGCGTCGCGGATAGAAGCCTAACAACGTAACAACACAACAAATCGGCTATCAACAAACAATTGGGAAACCGTCGACGTCTCAAGTTGCTTGGCGGAAGCCTGTCTTGTGACTGTTAGCGCCTTGAACACTTGATTCTTTTCCTGTGACCGCGAGGGCTTCTTCCGAAACGCAACCGGATTATGTCAGTGGGTCGTTGTAATTGGTTGAGAATCACCGGATCACCGTAATTATGCCACCACAAAAATTGATACCAATTAGCTTGACAAAAAGAACCAGTAATTTGACAAAGAAAAGAAAATTTTGAACTGGCTGACGCAAAAGCACATATTTACAAATAAAACAAGCTGCTTTCACTTTCAACATCAAACCGCTGAGCCCAAGTGAACACACAACAAGGATGAGACATTCCGAGCAGCAGACTCATAAACAATTCAGCAGAATCCACCGGAATGCCTAATATCAAGTAATAAGAGCTTTGAAATCAATTAATTTGAATCCTCGAATCAGCTGTCGTCAACTCGGAAGTTCTCCCGAAATAAGCCCTAATCAACACGTAGACTTGGAAGTTGCGCGCTCCACTTCCCTTAGCAGGTGTTTAAGTTTAAATGTGTGGTTGTTTAAATTCCAAATGACAACATTCACTTTTTAAATGCTCTCGTCTCAACGTTCAAATGATTATGGTGGAATAACTAAGTGGCTGTGCAGAGAATGTCACCACACGAGTATGAATTATTGGTCAGTGGGTGTCAGTGCGAGTTTGTAGATATAACAAAACAGGAAGAAGCGTGAACGGTGTGAAACCAAAGTGCTCAAAATAAATCTCATAAATGTTAGAACTGACTGAAGGCTGACCTATTCGGACAGGCTATTTTTGGCTACCGTGTATTCAGAGAAACCGAAAAACATAAACAACCAGATGCAAGAGCAGGTTTAAGCTTTCTTCGCTTGCTTGGAACAAAGGGATGACGTTCTGAACTTTTCGGATTTGCATAATTAAACGAGCGACGACTAATTGGATGCAAATTGAGTGCACGTTGTTTCCACGACTCACACTCGAAATCATCGCATAGTGTTACAAAAGCATCCATTGCATTAAAATTCAAACCACGCACTCCTAAAAACTGTGCTCTCCGAACAATTGAAAACAGTTAAAAGTGATGCGATGCTAGAAATTTGCATTTTTTGAGGAACTTCCACTCCGGGTGCATAAAATAAAACGGCATCATGTCAACAAGAAACTTTAACACCCTGTTAGTCCGCGTGTTCGAAACAAATAGTTAAACGAACATAAGAGATTGAAACAAAATTGTAGGTCAAATAGACAAAGTTCAAATTGGACGAATTAAGTGAATTAGACAAACAGGCAAATGTCGTTTGTTGTTTTCGGTGAACTTCGATGCGCTCCCAACTAATCCACTCTAGAATGATCTTGCATTACAAGGGATCAGTCCACTACGTAGGAATTAGCCTCATTATCTATATAACGAGTAGCGGTGTACGGAGAAGCCTCCACAAAACCTTCACGAAATGGCCCTTCCCGAACTGTAAACTTTTAACGAAAGTGTTACGTCACATTCCGGTAACATTTGAACGGCACAACAGCGAACCTTTGAGGTTTCATCTATGCAAAGCTAATTAACCGGTGCATTGTTGACTATTGATCTCACAGTTTAGTTCGCCCTCTCGAATTTCACAACTAGTTGATGAGCAATCGCTTTAATTGCCGTCTAATTAATTTCTCAAAATTATCCTTCCGCCAAACGAAATACAACTGGCATTTTTCGTACAAACATCGCGCTCATTGATAGTTTGAGAAGTCAATTAGGCACAGTTTGTAGTTGCTTCTTTTAAATGTTTGAGCATGAAATGCAAGTATAATTTTTGTATTGAAAAATTTCAACTGTACAATTTGACAGTTCATAAACACGAGCAAAATTAGCCTACCCTCGACTGGTGCTGTCTTCTAATGTGCGAGGGCGTTTGTTGAATTGTTGTCGGCTGGGTGCTTTTCGAAGATCTATTGTTTGCGAGTTCTTTTGTAGAAGGAAAAGCAAGTCTTGATTCCAACTCATTCGAAACAAGTGCTTCATTGATTGACTCGTCGATTAGCTCGATTGGCTCATTTGACAGGTTGCAGCAGCAAGTAGATGAAGTTGACGCCGTGCACGTATCAGTGGCTCTTTTGGAGTCCATTACTAACACAAACAGTATTTGTTTGGACGAATTAAACAACTGACTTCAAGATGACTTCGATATGATGTTTGTGCGGAGGCGAATTGAGAACAGTTTGTTGTGCAAAGAAACTCTAAACATCAATTGATTAAAAATTAAATGACGCAAATAAAGACGCGCACACTCGAATGAAAACAATTGATCAATGGGAATTCAAAGCAAAAAACTGTAGGTTGTAAAGTTGAATCACAAAGTGACGGAAAACATTTGTATGAAGACGGAGCCTGTTGAATGGGCGTGGCCAAGCTCCAGCCTAATGAACACAACTGTATGAGTTAAAGCCGCTTGGCCAATAATTAGCCGTGTCGTCTCAGAGATGAAGATAGTGTTAACGTGACGGGAAGCGGAATAGAAATTGCAGAAATACCAAATGAATGATGGAGATCGTATACAGAAAAGTGTGCCGCCCAAAAACTCTCTAGCTGATCATTAACCGTCACTATTGAATGACTTTGTTGTAGAAGCGTTGTTTGTTTGACAGAAGTTTTTGCAAACACTCACTAATCTCATTATTTTAAAACAACATCATTCAACTAAACAAACAATCAAAAATTCATTAATCAATTAGACGCAAGTCTTAAACAACACCCACTTCAACGGCTATTTGCAATGTTTCTACCGAACCTTTACTGTCAATGACGCTCGAAGTTTGGCGTGCTCGGACTGGATTTTCATTTTTGATTATTCCATTACAGTTGTGTAGGTGAACGTGGCGCGCGTAAGTGGTCCGCAAAAGGGATAATATTTTTGATGAACTGGTCAAAAACGATGGCCCGACCGGATTATTGAAGTCTCGGATGATTCGGAAAAACTAGCACAGTGTTTATAGATTCTGACACACTCGCGTTGCATTTCGTTGAATGAGCGCAAAAGCAAAGATCAGAAATGGCATGAGTCGAAAAAACATTAACGAAAGGGAACGGCATTAAAATGTGAGAAAACTGTAGGTCCTAACGACTTCTTTAAATTATTAATATTGCCAGTGAGAAATTGATAGTTAAAATATTTGAACTCTTCCGAACACTTTGATAACTGTTTGAAATGAGTAAACAAGGATTCAAGAGTTTACAGTATTTGTCCACAAACTACTTCCCCACTCATCATCTACAGCCAACAAGTCGCATAATCAATTAGCTGGACGGAGTTCAAGCGACTGGATTTTGGGTCGTGAGAACGGCGTTCATTGTTGGCATCAAACTAGTTCCAGTCGAAGTGAATTGCTTCATTTTTAATTGACGCAGAAGTCAAGTCGCGAAACAGTGATAAAAAGTCACAGTTGTTAAGGCTTGACTTCTGCTGCAGTCAATAAATTGAACACAATCAACCAAATTAATAAATCTGATAGCACTCCGCCACCAACACTTTAAAGACAATTGTGGTGGCGTATTAACGTCAATTTATGAGAAAATCACCAAAAGTCGAAGAATTGAAGACGAAGTTTTGCATATTTCAAGTGACAGAACGGGTTGCAACATTTGCAATGAGTAGAACTTATTTTGGTCATCGAGAAAGCGAAAAAGGCAACAAGGAGAACGAATATAGAAAAGCAAACAACTGCAAAGAAAATACGGTAATCAAACAGAGCTTGCAGGCTTGAACTGTTGAACGTTTCGGTGAAAGAATGGCGCATTCAATTGAAGTGAATTGGCAAACATAGAAGAGGCATTTTCCAAAACAATCGCATCATTGCCACTTTGCAACAAGAATGCGGTGGGTTGCGCGCGTCTGCACTTGCGTTTATATTCAATAGCTCCACGGGCCAATGACGTTTTGGAGACAAATCGCTTCATTCGCCGATAATTTGATTAGTCTCGATGCAGCTCCATTCAATTGTTCGGCTGCTCGATTGCCTCTGGTCTTTGCGGTTTTTGGTTCCATGCGTTTTGTGCGCGAGGCAATGATGCAAATCGTTGGAGGCTATACGAAGAATGGAAGTGACTGCGAAATGTCATAACTCCAACTCAAAGAATTTAACAATTGAATTGAACAACTAAGTAGTCGGACACTTCGACAAACCTATATGCAAAGTAAATAATCAAAGACCTGTTTTAAGACCCGGAAGATTTCGCAAATAGTATCAAAGTGTGTGCATTGCAATTACGTCCACAAGTCATAGTCTTGGAGAAAATGCATTTCAACACTTCGCAAACTTCCTCCTTCGCTTGCTTGAACCAGGCTTTTAATAGCCATCTACGACTTATACGATTTATTTGCGTGGCCACTTTCACAATCAACGCAAAACTCCTGTATCAGGCAACTAATCCCCGAAAAAGCGCCGGATATAGCGTCGTTTGATGGCAGAAGCGGGCCTGCTTTCTTCAGTTCAATAATCTATTTATTTGGGTTTTAACGTCTTCAGATGATGAACTCGACTACAAAGCCAATCGTGTCAAATAAACAAGCATGGGTGCAGGGATTAGATGTCAATATGAAAACATGTTTATATAATTGACTTGTTCGAGAAAGATCGTTATTTGGCTCATCACTTGACCCATCACCGGAATACATTAATCGACGATTGGGCAGACAAATCCGTTTTCATAGAACAAAGATAAGCAGAAAAGATTACCGTATGCTTGTTTGATTAGGTATTCAAGGGAGATTTGCTGACGGATCGAGTAGCTTTCCGCCCTTATGCTCCCAAGCCCAAAATAGCTCAACCTGACCGGGTCTTAAGCGCTTCCACGCCAACGACCTGTATACACATGTCCTTTTTGCCTGGAGCTCCCAACTTAATCCTTCTATGCAAATTGTGCCGACTAAAATAGTCAGGCGCGAATCTGCGTCCGACCCTTGTTTTGTTCTAGAATCCGTGTGTTTGGACACACGCCTAATTACTTTGGGCGATTATCTCTAAGAATATGGAATAGATGAAGTAGTTAGAAGTGTTTAGAGTTAAAAATTCATTACAGTAAAAATATTGTGCATTTAAAATGAGTTTGATCTTTGAAATGATGGAAGACAACCGTTAAAAGTGATTTTCAACCACTTGCTCTCAATTTACAAGCGACAAATCCGCTCACAAACACATCCGGTAAGTTTGTTTACTTGCCAGACTTGCGTCAAGCAAGACTTTCTATTCCAGGATTCGAAGACAATGATTTTCGCGAAAATGAAACTACACAAATAAGCTGTCGCTTCCTGTCGATGGCGTTCCAATTGCGACACAGTCAATAAAAAGTAACGTAATCTCGACAGTATAATGATTTCTATTATCAGATAGTTTCAAAACTCACATTTGCTTAATCTTAACTTGCCTGAAGTCTAGGAATTGGCCAAAACACACGAAGTCAGTTCGGATTAGCCCTTCAAATAAAATTAAACCCGTTACGTAATCTTCAGAATTTTTGATAACTCCTAATCTATCTGCGGTTTAACTTTATGCAAACGTGTTGAAATCCTCGCAAATCCTTGCAGCTTCCGTTTAGAGTTTTGAACAAAAGCTCTGTGTGGTTTGACTAAAATCTGCCGAAAAACTTGCTATTTTCACAATTTTTTATAGTTATTTTTAGAGTAGCACAAAAACCATCTGCACGCAATTTAAAGTGCCGTCCGACTAAGTTTCTTAGAACCTCAACTAATACGGTTTATGGTATTTAAAAAGAAAGTTAGAAAGAAATTGGAGTGGAAGTTGTAAACAAGTTTTTGAGGACAATCAGGCGGCCAATTACTGGATTTTGCAGAAATTTCACACACGGATTACGGTATACTAGAAAAAGGCGGGACAGGTGAACTTTGTCTGACGCAAAATGCCACTGAAAACGATTAGTTCTTGAGACGACCAGCGACCGTGTTGCATTCTCCGAGGTTTAATATTTAATGAATGTGACGGCAATGGAATTGGTTTAAAATTCGTTCCAAATTAATAAAAGAGTTTAAACGGAACTTAAATGATGTTTAATAACAAAAGCAACAAAAGTTTTCAAGTTCAATAGCATTTCTTTAAACGAAAAGCCTCAACAAACTGCTGACACTGTTTTGATCATTTTGTGGCTATTTTTGGACAAACAATTACGGTGGCTGTTGGCAAGGCTGAACGGTCATTAATAATGCACGCGAATATCATGACCACCGGCGAAGTCAAAAGTCCAAACCCGTTGAACTTTGATATGCGAGCGCAATTTTCTGCCAAACTCCGCATCAACGCAGATTGTCCAAACATCACTTGGGAGTAAAAATAGCCAAACTATGGAATGCATTCAGAAAAAGCAAAAACACTGTAACTAAACGTCACTTGACTCGAAACAACTCCTTGAAGTAACAAACTTTTTGATGAAACAAAAACTAATGCACTAAATTACGCCTCAACAAACAAACAAAGTGGTTCCGGCTCATGAAAACAAGCCAGACTCTTCATAAACAAGTTCAACCGAAAATAGAACAGATCATAAACACAACAAACCCGCAAATTGATGAGTTGGAGAACTTCCCAGTTGTTGTTCCGGCTCGTCAAATTTTTATTGGCCCGAAAGTGCGCAAGTGACGCCAAGTAAGAGACTAACTGAGTTAAAAATAGGATGCAAAGTAAATGCCTCCAAACGTTTGCAACATGAAAGCAATTTAGACCGTTCCAATCAAAAATAGAATCTGCAAAACAGATAAAAATGTAGACAACAAAATCCGTTTGCCGGAAATGACCAAGTAATCAAATGAGTCCGCGTGAATGATTTTGTCTACTTAGACCACGCAATTTAAAATTTAAAGACGTCAATTTAAGCAACCGAAATAGCTTTAAAACACTCTCAAACAAGCTTCTTAGCAGATCCTTAACTGCAAAACATCTAATCAAATCGGCCAAATCGGAACATATCTGTGACCTTCTTGAACAATGAGGAAATAAGGAAGAGACTCCGTTTCAAAGAACTATTTCCGGCTTCGGGACTCATTTTGAGTAATCAAATTATATGGCAATAACTGTACAGTGCAGCACAAGCGGAGCGGAATGTCACCTATAAATTGCGAGGGTTGGAAGTTCTCGGAACTGCTTTGGTTAACATAACCATGCGCGTGGGTCATTTGGTATTCGATTTGGCTGGCGCTAGTTCCGTTTTAAAACCCAATTTGGATTAAATTGGCCATGGTGACATTTAGTGAACTTCCCGCTTTCACTTCCAACGAACTTTGCATTGGTGTGTTGATCTAATTGGTGAGCGTGGTGAGTTTATTGGTTTTAGAATCTAAGTTTTTGATTTAAACAAACTTCTACGATCTAGAAAGAAAGAATAAATTGTTTTACAGTAAAAGAGACTTTCAAGCAATATGCGTAGATAAAAACTCAATTATTTTGTTATGTACACTTTTTCTTGTCTTCTTGTCTATTTACGCAAATCACTCTAAATGTCATCATTTGGATTCAACCCAAAACACTGTCATTTGTTGGCATAATCAAATTATAAAAAAGTGCCTAACCCAGTGGAGTGTGTTCTGGAAGTGTGAGGGACTCGCCGCATCCGGGTTGACTTACTTCCATTCTCTGCGTTCGGGCATGTTATGCCGAATCTTTATTTAATTGACGGCTTCCGGTCTGTTGAATAAGAAGAAACTGAGAAATGTCGAGACACGTCACCTTTTTGAAAAGCTAATAATAATTTCCCCATTTGGACGCATAATTTGATTACAGAGAACACACTCAACACGCCAATCAGTTTACAGTAAAGAATATTCAGAGTTTATAGACTAAAAACTAAGCAACTCCACACAACATTAAACAAGTTCCAACTCCGTAGATCTCGATCAGGTGAGAATAGTTGACAGTACACTCGGCAAAATTAAACAGAATTGGGAGCACGCCAGCAAGTCTGTTTTCTGTTGAACTGCACCCACACCGACACTAATTAATTTGTTGGAGCAATTACACAACATGAGGGCATTCAGAAAGCTGCTCAATTGATAAGTCAAATCGAATTAGACACTGAAATATGTACGATCTTGGGCGGTTAAGAGTGGTTTTGTAATGCTTGGGTTCTAAACAACCAAACAGAGAACAGTAACTTGAGAGCTCAAACAGTTTGCTCTGATGTTTGGAAATACAGTGAATCATCAAATAAGGTTTTGTAATTAAGAAAAACTGTGAAGATTGTTTTTAAAAGAGTTGTTTAAAAGAATTGTAATCACTTTAAACAACGCTGTAAAGTGTTCTTTAAAATGCACTCAAGTGTGTAATTATGTGCGCAAATTAAGTCAAATCGCATCTTTAAAGTTCTACCACACCCAAATTGGTTGTTGACATTTATTTCTGTCAAATTGAATGAACCGTATTTTGTGTTGAGCACAAGCGTGTTTAAAAATCATTGCGTCAACAGCTGATTGATCTTTAAAAATCAGGAGCGCCTTCAGACAATCAACTTTAAATAAAGTATTCGCAAAGCACGTGCTTTGCAATTAAATGGCCAACTTAGCGTTCAACGATTAACGCCCATTCGAGGGAACTGTAAAAGACAATGACATCAATAATGAAAATTGGCTACTAATGAGAGTGACCGTGCAAGTACATCTACGAAAAACAAAAATAGCAAAAACCGCAAAGAATCCTTAATTACCGAAAATTCAAAGATTTAGCCAAAAATCTCATTCACTCTTTTGACCGGCAAATTGGCCATTGTTTTTCGACTGAAGACTTCGCCGAAAAGCTCAGATGTACGCGTTTTTCGTCTAAATGGAAGTGAAACATTTAAGTGTGGGTACGGTAGCTGTATGAATTGGCTGCTAATGGTCCTCGAAATTGGTGGTGTTCTTTTATCCAAATTTTGCTCTTTGAGTTTGTCACAAAATCGACTTTAATTGATAGTCAAGCGACTTTCACGCGCTCCATCACACTGATTGCTTGTTTCATACGTTTTTCGTAGAGGTTTGTGGCGGAAGTTTCTGGAATTTTTGTCGCATTCCGGGGAGTGTATAAAATGCAGTAAACAACTTCAAGTTAGAAAGTGTGAGTTTAAACAGTGCGGGTTTGAACAATGCGAGTTTAAGTAATAAGTCAGAAATAACTAACTGTATTTGATTCTCGTTAAACTTCCGCATAATTCCAGATCCTTGACATTTCCAATTAAGTGTTTTTGGACATCCGGGTTGGCTAAGAATCTCCCAATTCAGCATTTAATTAACTCCCGCTATTAGACTAAAGTATTAGGCGCTACCGCATAAAAACGACATTAACTATGAAACAAAAAAGATTGAAGATTTGAGAATTTGAACAAAGACACTCAACGAGATAATCCAGTCATTAAGCGTCACAGGCTTCAACTTGCTATTAATCTACTTGGACTTCGAGGACACATGTTTGCAGCCAGGTTTTTGAATAGGTGTGGGCTTGGGAGAGCAATCTCTACGACTAATCCATTTGATAATTCAAAAATGTCACCGTCCACATGAAATCACCAAACAAGGTTTGCGAGCAGAAAGGATGCTGTAAACATATTTTACGCACTTCATGCAATTGACGTAAAAACTGAGATCACATTCTTGATTCGAAATTAAACTTTTAGAATAAATAAACACTTGATCTTGCAAGTCGTTACTTGGATATAGTTATTTGGATGTCGTTATTTGGATGTAGTTACTTGCATACACTTGTTTAATTTTGAAAGTAGTTAGCAACAGACATTTGTAATCAAGTTTTAATCACCGGCAAATTAATGAGGTTCCAGCCAAAAAGATTATATCCAAAACGGATTATCAAAAGGCGCAAAGTTTTGGCGTTTAGTTTGAAAAGTCACGCTAGCGCTGCCGAGGACACGCTTTAAACATCCGGAGATTAGAGCCTTGGTTCTAATCACTGTAGTCCAATTCCAAAAAACTCAACAAGTTCATCCATCAAAAAGCTAAGCCATTCGTAGAGATGTTGTCATTGTTTGCTGGAACTGAAAGATTTGCGATGTGTCTTGATGTTCAAATCTATGAAATAAATGTTATTGTATTCAAAGCATTAAAGTTATCGAAAACATCGGCATAAATAACATGACTAATAAAACTAAACCGGTTTGTAGAACATCTGCATTCAGTTATTTCGAATATAATCTAATAATTCGTTACACCTGCGCTCCAGAATAGCAAAACACGTATTTCCCGGGCAACCGCTCAACAAGTGTACGGTTGCTCTTTGGTAAGTGAGCTGCTTAAATTGCTGTTGACTGAACATCTAAGTTCTAAAACATCATATGTCTTCTACGTCCACAAATCTGACTATAAATGTATTTGATGACCCGATATTCTATGTTCACCTCACTGGAGTGGCATTCTTTATACCTACAATAATTTTATTGTCTGTACTTTTGCATCAAATTCATGCTCATAAATTATATCGAGAGTTGTCAGCTAGTTTGTTGTTCAACATCCACTGCTGGTGGCTTTTAATGATTTTAGGTGCTTTTTCGAGTAAGTTTTTGCGTAAAATGATTAGTTAAAAGCATTTAAAGGTTCTTACATGGCATCTCGACTAGAATCTTCTTTCAAATCGGGTAGGTTGTTTTGAATCAATTTAATTAATTTAGCTGATTTGTTTTCAGCATTTGTTGTTTTAAATGCAGGAATGCTGTTTTGTGCTCTGGGGCTGTCGATATCGATTTCCGTTTTGTTGATGTCAGTAGATAGAATAGTTGCGTTGGCGACTCCAATTAGGTTATTATTTATGTGTTGATTAATTAAAGATTAGTTTTAGACATCGGCATTTTCGACGTCCATTCGTTTTCCTAACCATGTTTGGTTGTTTCTTTGCATTTTCTGTTGATTACTTTGCCATTTTTGTGTTTGAACCTCCACTGCCAGAATACACGTCTTGTAAAAGCCTTGTTTGTATAATAACTCCACAAATATCCCTTGTAATCAATACTATGAGAAGTTGCACCGGTAAATTGTTATCAGTTTGTTGTCGAATTGTGTTTAATTTGTTTTAGGCATTTTAAACGTTTTTGCCTTTTTGTTGTTTCGAATAAGTCATTACAAGTATTGGAATCGCGCATATATTAATCAACTTACACACGAACAATTTAAAAGAGCAAATTACTGTGTTTTGGTTGCATGTTCAACGGAACTGGCATTCAATGTTATTCCGCAAACCCTGAGTATTGTTTTATTGAAGTTCTTTAATACCTCGACTGCTCGTTTTGGTCCTATAAACTCTACATTGATTGGAATTGAGGGATTAGTAACAAGTAAGTTGTTTATCTACCTTTTAATCATTAAACATTCAATTGTGTGTTGTTTTCAGCTCTAATCTACCGCTATTTAATCACAAAGCATACGGGTAGAAACGCTGTTATGGTTGTGCCTACAATCAGTTCGCCTTAATCGTATCGATATGAATAAACGCAATTTTTAAGGCTTAAAGATCAGAAGTTACAAGTTGTGAACTTGAATTCAAAGAAAAATGACGTTACCGGAACAAACAGTTTTTAATAAAGTGGCGTGAGTAAGTTGACGGCGGTTCCGGGTTACTCAGTTGAGTTGCTATATCACGTGCCAACATAACTTCCAAGCCGCAAAATTAATTTAACTGTTACGGTTGACTTTACATATGAGTCAAATTAGTGGAAGTAGGCGGCAAGGGTGGCTGATAAAATGGAATCGGATACACAACTAAACAAGATTGCATTATTGTTCCGCGTGCTTCTTTATAGAAAACGTGCAAACTTGCGACTAATAGTTGAAAATTAATGTTCGGAGACTTGCAAATTAGATGAGACATAAAATTACAAAGATATAAATAACTCGAATGACCCGAGAAATGATGTTCAACTCAAACAACAACAGTTAAATGAACATTATCGAGTGTTAACGGAACAAATGTTTGCCAGCTTGTGTTGTTGTTTGTTGTTGTGAGTGTTGATAATTAAGAAAGTGCTTTCAAACTCAAAGAATAAACTATGAACTTAACTTTAAAGATCAAAACGCAACACATCTAAATTTAGCCTCAAAACATATCGTACACAGCAGAAACAAACAAGCAAAGTTAATAGTCGCTAATTGGAGTTTTTGCTAACAAACATCTAACCTACTCTGTTCGAATTAAATTGTGTTAAACGAGAAAGCTGTATTGAGAAATTCCAGACATTCACAATTAAGCCGTCTTTCATCCTTGTTTATGCACAGATTTGTCATCGAACTTTGCACGTTCATCTCTCAAGATGAGTGGCATCACTGCACAAACCACCAATTAAACCGTTTCAAATGCCGATGATTAACATCTTTGGAATGAGGGTTGTATGCGCTTCCGCCTTGTTGAGAATGTAGATCTAATGAATTTGAGGTGATGTGATTTTCGGATTTTCGTGCACGCAACGTTTCTGAGTTGTCGAACAAATTGGTGAACAAAATAAGGCATATTGCGGAACAAAAGTGCAAGCAATTTGAATAGTCACGCTAACTCGACAAAAAGTGCAAATACGTAGCAGACAAATTAATTGAACAAATTAACTGAACGCTTTAAAAACACTTTGAGCGATGATTGTTTGCATAATTTACATAATTGTTTATTCAGCAACGGAAATAAAATTACCAAACCGGAGTATAAATATTTGTTGGACCGGTGTCTCTTTTTCATGAACACGCATTTGAATACATACGGGGATAATTGAGAATGAATATTACAAATGAATATTATGGTTGTATCTGAAAAGCCAACGACTTTAATTGAGTGCTGCTTTTCGATCAAAAAGAATGAAAGATAAAGCACGAATAAGAGTGAGAGGTCAGCAACTGGAATGTCGGATTAAGCAATCAATTCTATAAAATAAACAAAGTTGCTGCCGGGTAGAGTTCCGAAAAACTAATTTGAAAACTAACTTTTTCAACTAACTTTTGTCGCCTTCGCTTTTGAGATCACGGCAAAAGTTAGTTGAGTCCTTAAATTCAAAGGAAAAAGTCAGCTGCGAGTCTCGTTTTGTTGCGTTTTGCTCATCGTTAATATGCGTTTCTCTCAACTAACTTTTGTCGTTATTTCAACTAACTTTTTCCTTTAAATTTAAGGACTCAACTAACTTTTCTCGGAAGCTCAAAACGAGAACGTCAAAAGTTAGTTGAAAAAATTAGTTTTCAACTTAGTTTTTCGGAACTCTACTGCCGGGTCGGTAAATTGGCAAAGATGGCAAAAGTAAAGAGAAAGAGCGCAAGAACTGCAAAAAGTTTGGACTTAAATGAGCAAGATGTGAAATTGAAAGTGCTGAATCAATAAATATAGTTGAATCACTTGTTTTGTGCTTTGTCCAGTTCCATCCATTTGTTCATTGCGCGTTTGATGTTGCCGGTGTCTGAAAGTCTGGAGCGGATTTCAGCCATGTTCTGTTCTTTTTGTTTGTAGTTTTCGTTGATGACCGAATCTTCTGAGTCGTGTCTTCCAGTCAAGCGGCTTTCGAGTTTTGATCTGCAACATTAAGTTTAAAAGTAACCTCTTTTGTGAATGCTTACTTTAAAAGACTGAAGTCAAACGCATCTTGTTGGGCTTGTAACAAACTATCGTCGTCATTCTCATCCAACAAAGAACTGCTTGATGTCATTCTGCTGCTCGATTTGCCGTATCCGTCTACTGATTGCTGTTGAGCCAATCTTTCTTGTTTCCGACTGTGTCGCTTGTTCATCAGTTCTTTGAACTTTAGAACGTCGTCATCAATCGAGAATCGAATATGTTGATCAACTTTTGCGTGTCCGTTGGAGTCACTTGAAAACATCATAGATTTTTCAGCTTTGAACTAAACAATGTTTGTAATTACTTAAAATATAAAAGGTTAATTACCTGAACACTTCCTGCTTTCTCTCCATCTTCATATGCAGCGACTCGTTGTAACAGTTTGTTTTCAGCCGTTCCATTCACTCGCTTCAGTTGTTGTTTGGCGGCTGTCAACGCATCTATTCCGGTCTTTGTAGTCTCTTCTTCGGAAATTGCCAACTGCTTCTTCTTCAGCTTTTTACCTTCACGTGTTGATTTTTGCAGATCAATAGATGCGACGGATTCAAGAGATTTTTCCATTACATGCCGTTTAGTTTCGACTCCTGCTACTGAAAACATAACTACTTTTAATGTTATCTTTGACTAAACTCACTCTCTGTTTCTCCTTTTTCTTTTGTTGTCACACTGTTTGCCAACTTAACTCGTTCACGCTCCACTTTTGATTCTGCTCCAGCTTGATTGGTTACGGTCTTCTGACGAATGCTCAACTCGCAAGTACTTTGTTTCTCTTGTTCGCTTTTTGTTTGAGTTGAATCACCGCCACTGGCCATCTTTTTGACACGATCCTTTTGCTTCAATTTCGTCTTTCGTTCGCTGACCACTTTCTTTTCCAAGTTGAGAACCTGAACTGATGTCGTTCCACTCTTTGGCTTTCCATTCTTATCTTCCGTCTCGATGGGCTCAATTCTCAGCACTTTGCTCTTCGGTTTCGTCTCGACGGCGGTTTCGACTTTTGGTGTCGGAATGAAGCTGGACACTGCCATAGCCATCGGTGGAACATCATTTTGTTCTAGGCGTTGAAGTAGAGCGCTGACCAAACTGTTTCTTGGTTTTGAGTCGTCCGGCTTTTTAGGCGTTGAATCAAGTAGAAACTCGGCAGACTTCCGGTCCATCTTTCTTTCCAGTTCCTTTTTGGCTGCTTCGATCTTTGACAGTTCGTGCTTTGCTTCAGTTTTCTTTTCAATCTTTTCGAGTTTCTGAATCGGAGCAAATTTATCTGCAGGTTTCAATTCGATAGTTATTGAATTGGACTTTGCTTTCTTTGATGAGACTTTCTTCAACTTTTTCACCTTGACTGGTTTTTCATCATCTTCGGCAATTTTAAGTGAAGGTTTGCGACCATCTTCTGGACGAGTCAAAGTGACAGTAACGGAAGAAGTGTCGGGTTCAGTCGGTTTCTTCAAAGGTACAAAACTGGCGACAGGTAAAGTGAAAGGCTGATCGGTTTGTTGTTGTTGAAACTTGGCAAGAATGCCGCCAACTTTTGTTGATTCTTTCGGTTGCTCTTTTGTCGAACTTTTTGGTGATTCTTTTGGAAGTTCTTGAGCGTCGACTGTCGTGTCGAGTTTTAATGTGCTGCCACTTCCTTGCTTAGGCTTTTTAGCTGCTTGTTCGGATGATGACGCTTTTCGAGAACCAGAAGACTTCGGCTTTGCTTTGTCTCTTTGTCGTTTGATGCGGGCCGGAGATGCTGTTCTTGAAGCTTCTGGACTGCTGGCTCCATCATCGAAAGGAACTGGAACATCCAAAACATTCTTCGAATCTGCATTATGTTCGGATATTTTGCTTGCTGCCGACTCAACTCGCTTTGCCGCCGATAACAGATCTTTTACAGCATTTGAAGGTGTTTCGTCGTCTGTCGTTGCTGCATGATTGTTGTTGGAGCGTTTTGGCTTTCGATGCAATTCATTACCTTCTTGAGAAGTCGATGGTTGTTCGCTGGCTGCTTTGTCGGCTGTCAGAGCGTTTTGGTCTGCCTCTCCAGTAACATTTCGTCTTCGTTTAGCAAATGCGGATTTTACAAGTGATTGAGCAGCATTGGCGCCTCCATTCTCGACTGTAGCATTGAGCATATTCTGTACATATTGTATTCCATTCTCGCTCTTCTTTGCTTGTAATGTGGAAAGCATTCTAGTGACAGAGTTGATAAACAAAACGCCAAAAACAAGACGCTGAAAAGATGAAACTTATTAAAATAGATCAACGAATGACGAAACTTACTCTGAATCGCTTGTTCTTCACATATGACTTGAGTTTGGCGGTGTCCAACGGCTTCTCTTCAAATGACTTGCTGCGTGCACGTTCCAGACTTTTTGTAATCCACGGATGTTGGAGGCATTCTTCAGGAAGCATACGCTTGCTAAAAATGAATACAGTTCAAATTAGTCATTAGAAAAGACTCACTTTTTGTCGACAATTAGCAACTTAGTAATGAAGTCACGCGCCTCGTCTGATATGCCGTTCTCATCAAATTCTTCACAAAAAGACCAATTTCCCTTTTCAACATTACAATAAGTTAGAGCAATGTTGTCTCCAAGAAATGGCGATTGACCAGACATAAGAATATAAGCGATAACACCTAGTGACCACATATCTGTGTGAAAATCCAGCGGTTCATATTTGATGACCTCAGGCGCAGCAAATTCGGGTGTTCCAGCCATAAACAGCAAGTCTTTTTGTCCGTCGTAGAATTGAGCCAATCCAAAGTCAATCAACTTCACTTGATTTCCACTTAATGAAACGCACATAATGTTTTCAGGCTAAACAAAAATGCATTAAATAATGAGTATAGAAAAAGTAGCAAACCTTTAAATCCAGATGAAGAATCTTCTGACTGTGAATGTAACGGATGGCCTCGCATATCTGATACATTATTATAGCCACTGCGGTTTCTGTCAAAATAAAATTGTCCTCAACAACGCGATCAAATAACTCGCCACCACTCACACTAAACAAAAGTTGATTAGAAAAGCTTTTACAAAAAATGTGACTTACAATTCCATAATTAAAACAATTTCTTGTGCGCTGATTTGAAACGAGTCGTAAATTTGAGCAATGCATCGGTGTCTCATTTGAGTCATGATGTTTATCTTTAAACAACCAGTTAAGTTGAATGTGCTTAAAAGAAAAAACAAACCTCTTTTTCAACTTTTGCCAAATCTGTGTCTTTTTTCAATTTAATGCATTTTGCGGCTAACTCCAGATTTGTTTCCTTTTCAACACAGCGGAAAACCTTGCCAAATTTGCCTTCTCCGATCTCTTCATAAAGAATGTAGTGGTCAGTGAATTTCTGGTTGGTTCGAATGCGGACAACATCTCGTAAGTCAAAGGGCGGTGTCCACTCGTCTAAAATCAAGTTAATTAAAAGATGCAAGTTTAAGAAGTGAATGTTTAGAGTTTAAAGTTTACTCAATTAAGCAATACTCACCATTATAATGATCTTGTTCGTCAACGTGAATGGCGTCCGGAGGCGAAGAGTCCGCCGCCATCCTCTGTAGTAAGTTTCCGAAAATGGGCATGATTTCTTACGTCGAGCCCGACCCGCCGTGGGGCGTCAACCAAAAACACGTTGATGATTCAACAGCGCTAGAGCTGCTTCTGTTCCAGCCAACAATGAATCTACCTTCTGGAGGCCACAAACGACCTTCCGCTCGCTAGCAAACTGCAAACAGCGATTACTAGAGCTTTTGTTGGAAAGCAAAGGTTTATCGGTTCAAAGAAATTTTCGAACGAGTGATGCATGTGGAGAGGCGATCACGAACAGGCATGAATCACGCAAACAAGGACTTATGATTTGGCGTCGAGAGTTGAAAGGAGAAGAAGACAAAATCACGAATGGAACGCAAATTTCTAATCTTCTAAAAATAGAGATCAGCAAAACCAATAAAATCTTTTCGATTAAACAAAAAACTGCAAGCTTTTTTGTATTCAATAGCATTCGCTTAACAAAAGTCGTTGAACTGCAGCAAAACACCTACACAAATAACAGGAATAAGGTAAGCACACCCAGTTCTTAAATAACCGGATACATCGACAAATATGCTTATTTTGATGGGTGTGCCCACATTTTGAACACGTCAATACGTCAACGGGTTGTAAAATGTGGGAAGTGAGTTTGCCAACAATTTCATAAACTTTTTGGAATTGATTAAAATATTCACGAAGAACAAGAAAAGAGACCAATTATAAACGGATGCATGTGTTTTGCAAAACGTTTAACGACTCGATAAAACTGAAATATTACACGCTCAGCTGTTAACAGACGGATCCAATTAGATCAAAACAGTTTTTGAATGAAATTCAGAAAGAGTGTTTAAGCAAACGTTTAAAGTTGTTTAAACTGCATATGTAAAGTCTGTTGATATTTTAAACTTATTTGAGTGAAAGCGATCGAAAACATCTCATGATCAATAGACGTTTTTTCTATTTGAAAACCCCAACTGATCGAAACAAAACAATGGCTAAAGGAGCCGGAACATCCGGTCCACAACTACTGATTGTTCTTTTTTGGCCGAATTGCCCGAATTCCACTTTTTCATAATAACACGGCAAACAGTTGTTTAGGTGGGATCAGGCACGCTCTCCTCATTGACGTCTTCGGCTGCGAACAGGAAAAACATCCCAGTGGCCTATAATTCAAGCGGAAAGTGTTTGGTCAAGAGTGTTAAACTCGGATGAGTATTAATAGATTTTAGGTCAGGCGGAGATGAGTTGAAACGCTAAATTTTATGGGTCTTTGCTGGAAATGAGCTGGAATTTGATAGAGTTTTACATGATGTCATACTCCAAAACTTCAAAATAAAGAATCCGTTAAATGTGTTGAGCAAAAAAGATACACAAATTCCAAACCCTCTAAAACAACAAAACTTGCAAGCAGGCAAACATCAATACGCGCACCCTCAAACAAATCATAAACGCAAACTCGACGCAAAACTATTTGTGGAATGTCAGTGTGGAAGAACCGGAACACAAATCCATAAAGTTGGAGATTACCACGATGCAGCCATATGCTGTCAATAAAAACAGCAAATATTGATTGGGAAAAACTTCGTGATTCAAAATTTATATAAAACAAGAAAGTACTGTTTGCAATTTAAACTCAATCAACTTGCAAGTTAAGCATATTCTATTGCACCCGACAAAACACATGCGCAAAACAAAAGGAGCAAGAGATCACGTTTTATCGGAAGTGCACAAATTCAGCAGAAACTTGACTTGATTTTAAATTATCATATTGTCTTCAAAGCAATAAAATGAATTGTGAGTTAAAGCAACTCTATTCAAACATTCAAGTCATCAAAAATCACAAAATGCAAAAACTTAAAAAGTAAGTAACTTAAACCTCAAAAACACCTCAAACTGGACGGAACGTGTATGAACTGAGGTGTCAGTAAGATATGCAAACGTGCCGAACGGTTCAAACCGCATGACCGAGTCGACGCATTCGGCTAAAGCGGACTGGGCAAAAATTTGCTTGGATCAGTCTCGAAAGCAGCTTTGGCCGCCGTGATAACTTTGCTTTTCACTTGCAAGCGGGCCTGTGAAAAAAAAACACGTTGATCTGAAGAGCTTTGTGTGTCGGAATCAAAGCAAGCAAGTTCAAACAAGCGTTGATCGGCCAAGAAAGTTGCTCTTCAGTCGCCTTGAGACGTGAAGCGCTTTTCTTGACGTGATCCGGCTTAATTGCATGAGGGTGTTATTTAAAGTGTTTGTGCATTGGGTGGAGATTAATTAAGGTGCTTTTGTTTCTTTTGAGGGTTGACTAAACTTTGCAAATGGTTTAAACAATCTAAATGTTTGTTGTTAGATCATTGAGTGGTTTTTGAGCGGTGGCTTTTGACGTGGGCCCAATAGTTTGTGTCGTTCGCAGATCAGATCAATCAAAGTGTGGGTTGTTTTGCACACGTAATAACATTCATTCTGATAATCAGACAAGTTAAAAATTGAGGCAAGTCAGGATAGATTGCCCTGAAATCAATTAAACGTTTAAAGTTGTTTACAGTTTGTTTAACTTCTTAATTATGACACTCCAAGCAGTTGTAACAACACAGATAAACACAAAAAATCTCATTTTGATGATTTCATTAACTTTTACATAATCAAGTTACATAGTTAAAATAAGCGACACATTCAAACGTACTTTAAAGTTGTTTATTCAATAATGCAAATAAAGTTGATATTACACATTTAGTTATTAATCTTTGTGTTCAACGTCGTCTTGAAAGGCATCTTCTCCTACATCGTGGAAGATTTCAGATCCAAATTGAGCCATTTCATTAAACGCATCGTCAAAAACGTTTCGCTTGATTCGAAATGCCGGGTTGTTTTGTCGAGAAGGAGCTGGAATTAATTTAAATTACATTTCCGTTGTCAACTGGCATTTTAATTTACCTGCATCAGATTGAATTTCGGTTCCAAACGGCAACGATCTGCTTATTGGACTAGCAGTAGCAAAAATAATCATGCACGCAAGAATTGCCAAAATCAAAGCCTTCATCGACGACATTCTGGCTAGTTGATCTGAAAAATAAAAGAAGACTGTTTTAGTAAATGTGCACCTAATGCCAAACTCACGAACGCTAGATATAATCGTAGATAATAAAAGTCGGCAAATATGAAGTGCTGAAGTGCAAATATTTGCCTTCAGAGGATGCCAATCAAGCGCAAGTTGGGCGCGCAAATGCCGTTAATCATAGAGCAATTAACGGGCTAAACATTAAACAAATTAGGCGTAGAACTTTATTCACTCTCTCAATAATCTCGTCAACAAATAAAACTCTGATTTGAAGGACAAAAATGTTCGTTGCAAAAACAGCATTAAACAATTGAGATACCGTAAGATGAATATGGCATAAACAAGTAAATCTACTACACCCAATTTAATCTCATAAAGTCAGCGGGAAGGAATATGGCGTTCGATGATTCGGGTAATTTAAAGAAGAATATGACGGATGATGACCAATAATTACAATTCAGTTGTTAAAAAGCATAATTTAAAAAACAAATGATTTGTTCAACTTTCTGTTGCGAACGGACACGGCTCATTGGCTCCGTGAATTTTAGTGCAGATAAACGAGCTCTGTGAGTGATTGTTCCACTGCTCGTTGTTGGACTCGAGGTCACATAAGCCAGCCAAAGTGCACGGAATGCGATCCAATCGACAGAATTGATAAAGAAGTCCGCGAGCCTAAAATATTGGAATTACAGTCCGTTAAATAAGAAAAGCAAACCTTTTTCAAAACAATAGTGGAGTCCATGTGCATTGCAAGAGAAGAGAAATACAAAAGAATCTCGTCATGCGGCAAACCTTGTGCAATAATATCTGGAGTGTAGATTGAGACAATTGCGGTTGCAACAAATAAATGGAAATAAGTTGTTCTGTATCGTGACCAACAGGCTTCCCAAACATGTAGAGCGTCTGCTTCGGGGAATTCACGCTAAATCAAAACAGCTAGTATTGAAAGTGACAAAAGACAAACCTTGAAAAACAGTAAAAGCCATCTGTGTACGAACATCAATTGAAGAGCATCACCTCCAAGACCACACAGATATTTAAAGAATTTCGGCTCCAACAGCTTCAAAAGCTCACGCAGATACTCCAAGTTCAATTCCATCATGTTCGTTTCAGCGTTTGCTGTTGTGCAGAAGAGAGTTTGTTGCATTAGACCGTTAAAGCACCAGTAAGCATCAGATTCGTTTCTTAGCGTGCCTAAAAAGAAATTAATAAATTAGATTATATGTAAACACTTACTGAGCAACGGAGCCAAAAGATCTGACATTCCCTGAATGTAAGAAATCTCCGGATAGACGTAAGCATAATTCAACAAAATGTCTCTAAACACAAAAACAGATTGTTGGAGTTTGTTTGAAAAGCTTACCGCATAATGTCTAAGTTTGGATTGAAATCACCAGCAAAAAACGGATTGCGCCTGTCTGTTCGAACAACATCTTTCATTATTGTGCATTCTACAGCCAACAGTTGAGCATTCTTTGACGAACTCATTTTGACTAATCTGAAAGCTTTGCGTTCAATAGATAAAAAGAGTTGAATTGTTTACCTCTTTTTCTTGATGTTTTGATATTCCAAAAACAAATCATTTCGAACGCTTTCTCGTTGTTCTTGTGTCGAATTCCAAGTGTAGACACGGAGCAAAAACGGCCACAACTCTTTCCTCAACGATTCGTCCATTGAAGCAAAGTAAATGGCTTTTCTGATTGTGAAAGAATCATCGACACTTCCGTCTTGACTTCGGTACATGTTCAGAAAGTCCCAGGTAATCTTTTCATAAATCCCGTCTTCAGGATCCAATTCGGTGCGTGAAACTTCAGGTTGGCAAATTAACAGTTGTTTGTCGGGCATAGGTGACGGAGAACCCTAAATTTGGATTTATTGTTTGATTGTTTAAAATGCATTTGAATCGCTTACATCTTTGACAGATTTTGACTTCACTGCATTCCACTGTTCAAACAACTTGGCCAATTTGTCTAATCCTCCATTGTGAAAATGTAGAATTTTGTACTGAGAGTCGAAGCTAGCAATAACTAATTGGCCGCTTGTGCATTCAATATTCGAATAGAAAAGACGCATAGTTCGCATTTTGCCTTAAAACTCAGTTTAATCTACAAAGACGTTAAGAACAAACCTAAATTGACAGAGAAAAGAGATGTGCTTGTTGTAGGCTTTTGTTGAAACAAGACTTTGTTGTTCGCTATTGCTAATCTAGAATCGTCTGTGTCGGTTCGTGTTCCGGTCGTATCCAAAATAAGATTGTGTTCTTGTGCAAATTGCTCGGGAGTCTCATTCATGAAACTGGCACAGCTACGGCGATATGTCTCCAAGTTCATTGATTTGACTAAAATGGCAACTTTTTAATTGAACAGTGAAATGTTTAGTTTACATTTGTTAGTTTCTTCGTCGGACTCATCCACAGAACTTTGAGCATTGGCATCTTCTTCGTTGTCCGACTGCTCGTCAGCACCCGAAGTTTCACCCGATCCATGAGACTCGCTGTCTCTGTTTGATTCACTGGATTTCTTGCGCGGAGCAGTTATTTGCTTTGTGTACTCAGCTACTTCGTCATACTCATCAGTTAAACGTTTGGGATCTACCGGCGTGTTGGGAATGACATTGATGTTTGGAACAGCAAGATCTGTGCTTCCACTCGGATCCAATGTTTTTGGACGTCCCGGCGGTTCATCGCAAGTCACTTCGCCGTTTATTTTCAAAATGACTTTATTTGCTGAATGCTCTGCTCTTTCTTCTGCTTTGCTGCCTTGTTCGGACTTCGAGCTCTGAACAACCTGTTTAGAATCAAAATTTAAAAGGGTATATTTACTCGATGATTTGATTGCCCTCCGTTGACTGTATCTTTGGCGTCAGATGATCGTTTACCGCGAGGTGATACGCATCTGATGCTTGCAGGATTCTTTTCAAGTGTTGCGTTTGGTAGCCATTGCAAAACAAGTGAAACTCCAATGTGGTCATCGTTTAAACAATGAATTGTTAAATATCCAGGCGTGTGCAGAACGTTGTCTTCGTCCACTTCCTTCAAAAGCATTTGATTAGGTTTTACAAGCTAGATCAATTTGTGCAATTAAAAACTCACGCCAACAGAAGTCTCCGAAGAAGACTCGTGAACACAAATGTTGTTCTTCGAGTAGACAATCTCTCCATCTTTTCCCAAAAAGACGTTGCTTGTGCCTGGAACAAAGAACGGTTAAAATTCAATTATTGCGTTGGGGTTTGCAACAAAAAGAACGTTTAATTAAAATTACCTCTCAAATTGGCCAGCGTTCCGTGCGCCTTTTTAAACAAAGTGTTAAATGTGTTAGACATTGTGCGGACCTAAAGAGATTTCAAAATTTGATAAATTTCAATAAACTTCGAACGAAACGCAAATAGAAACCGGACTCTGCAAGTGGCAAAATGACGCTTGCAGATGGAAATACACAAACAGCACGCAAACCGATATATTTTATTTATATGTTTAGTGCACTTTACATCACTCACCAGTTTAGGTTGCAAAAAGAGTTGTTGCTTTTAAATTAAGTCTCTCGAAACAACAGTTTATGTAAAAAGCAAATTCATTGCGAATCAACTGTCCTTATCGTAAAATATCGCAAATAATCCGTAAGCCCAGGCAATCATGCATAAATTGAACGCAAATACAAATTCGACTGAAACTAAGCATTGTTATTAGCGACTTCAATTGATTAAAAATCAAAATCACATATTAATTTGAATATGCGTCGAGCAGGAATCAAAAGTAACAGAAACAAATAAAAATCTGCATACAAAATAAGAAAAGGCAAAGAGAGCATGAGATGACGGAAAAAAGCGACCAAATTTGCCGTCGGCCGCTACCCAAAAGGCTATCTGCTCTGGGGCACGCACGGAATTGCCATTTCAGTCAAGGCATGAGAGAAAGTTGGCCACTGGTAGGTCCAAAGTGCTACTTACTTCTCTATTAAAAAAGTCAATGAGATGGCCGGTGTTTTTAGCCTGGCCGCGCGTGCTTCTTCTTTCATTTTTTGGACAAAACGCCAGGTAAAGCGCCCTTTAAACGTCCAGGTTCTCTTAAACAATTAAGAGATTTCTGTGTTTTTGACTCGAAACGTTTAAAGCTGCAAAGTAATAAAGGCTTTCGCAACACTGCAACATTAGCCAGTCAATTTGGTCTACCAGTAGATTCCCCAATTGAATTGGTTGAACACGGGCTTGTCGAAAGTCAGCAAATTTGCTGGTGATAAGCCAGCATGGAATGAAGGAGAGGATTTCGCGGAACGGCATTTGCGGCTCTTCACACAAATTGAATACATTAACAATTTGGTTGCTTGTTGACTTTCGTTATCTGCGTGACGAATGAGCGACAGTTATTTTTTGAGCAGGACTTTAAAATGTCAACATGACACGGAAGTGTTAATTATAAAATGCAGAAGTTAATAACTGACGTCTTTGTTAAATTTCACAATAGCTAAAACTTCTCTGTGTTCAATTCAAAACAAACTTGTTGTTTGTTGTGTGCAGACAAATAACGGCTGGACATAAAACTTGAAAGTTGAGCGAGCAAAACACTAAATGCACGCAAAGAATTAGTCAAATTAATGTTTTACAGTCACGCAAATAAATTAGGACTGTAAAAAGTACGTGCCCGATGCTTAAAGCATGTTTGTAGCAAATTAGTTTTCATCAAGCAAACACTTTTATTCTAAAGCCAGAAGCAATCATTCGGCCGAGATAAAGCTCACAAATCCATCCAATGTCACAGCAAAAACAAATCGTCTTATTTTCGATGTCTGCTTCCAAAGACGGCAAACAATGAAATGGCGAGACGAAAGCAGAAATTTGGGTCCGTTTCCTGAACAATAATTGCCGGCTTATTATTACTGGGACTGCAGCCGCTTCTTCCCATAAATATGTTCTTTTCTCTATCGTTATTGGACACCGTTGGTGAGGAAGCGTCATTGGACTTAATTAGCTCAACCAACTTGCTACCAATGTTGCAGCAAAAATAGGCAGAATGACGAACGCTTACAAACTTATAAATAGTGTGAGCACAAAATAAAACTTGGAAGTGATAGGAATAAGTTTACTTTTAAATTAGGGATTGTGCTGAAAACTTTACAGAAATGTTTGAACTCAAAGAAGATATTCAATCTAAAAACAAGTTCGTACTTACTTTTAATTAAACAAAACTTTACAAACATTGTTTAAATAATTTATTAGTGTCGACAACTTTTACATAAACTTAAATATGGCAGATTATTTGTTAAAGCGATAAGTACACGAAACAATAAAAGTGACTTGAAATCAAAAATATATTACTCCAAGCGAGGAATCTTGCTGGCTGGCTCATCGCGGCCACTTTCACTTCTACCGTTGAGGAGGTCTTGGATCTAAAAGTTTATTGATGAGGTCAAATTGCTGAGTAATGTGTTGTAGTTAAACTTATAAAAATAATGTAAATTTGCTAACCCGCTTAAACGTGGCAAGATCTCCTTCCATTTGAGCGTATTTAGCCTTTAATCCAGCGTAATCATTCTTCAAGTTCGCGTTTTCATCTTTTAAATGCGAATTTTCTTGCTTCAACTGATCAGCTTCTGTTTGAATATGCTTGACACGCGCAGCTTCTTTCTTCAATTTGACATTTTCTTCTTTTAACTGTTCGATTTTCTCGGCCTGCTGTGAATAAAACTGCTCCGTTTCCTAAAAAACGTGTTTTGATCAAAGAAGTTTTGCATAAAATGCCTTTAAAACTCGCCTTTTTAAAGATCTCAAGCTCCAACTCTTTCTCTTCTTTAAAGATCTCAAGCTCCAACTCTTTCTCTTCTTTTATGCACTGTTCAATATGTTTTTGCCGGGCCATCTTCATTTTCTCCAGCTCTTTCTTCTTGGCAACAAGTTGGTCAGTACAGCAATCGGAAGTCGAAGACGTTGGAAGTTGTGGACTTTGAGCGCTTAAACTTGTTGATTGACCGTTGTTTTCAACTTGGTCATCAACATTGTTTGCACGCTTTTTGGAAGGAATTGCCTAAAATCATACATGTACATCGCAAAAAATGTTTAAAAGATTACTTGGTGGCTTTGGTCCATGTTGTTGTGATCATCAACTTGCATTTGATCATCGAGTTCATAGTCAGTTTGAATCATCCACCGAGGAAGCTTACCCTGAGATCTTTTCATATTTGGCTAAAATTATTTTAATTACGTTAGATACTGAAAGTTAAAAACTAACCTGTTTGAGATTTTCAACGGAATTGCAAAACTGTCGATATTTTCGATTTTGTAGCTAAACAAATAAACTTAAAATTTAATACAAGTAGAGTTTTTCAAAGTCTGCAAAAAGCCGAGTTCGAATGCTATCGGTGCTTTGTATAAGAATTCTATAAAACTACGTGATCTCTATATACTCCCTAGCTTAAATTCAGAGCTTTCGATTGATCTAGAAACATAAAATACTCAATACGTTGGAACCTTAAATTCCATGTGAAACTCGCCGGTGCTTCAACTCAACTCCTTGGCTTTCGCATGGCTTTTTGCAGAGTTTGAAAAACTACAAATACAACTATAACTAACTGTTTTAAACCGATGCAAAGTTTTCCCAGCAACTCCAAAAGGTTCCGGTCATTTGCATTTGACTCAATGTCTTCGGTAAGCAATTTAGTCAATGTAAATACACATTTGCCAATCAATTCTTCGGCACACTCTGCTGTAATTTCGCAATTGAACTCGAAAAGCTTGTTTGCCGTATCATGCACTATTTCGTAACTAAATTTAAACTGGTCACTAAACAGAACATTAGATTTAGCTTACTTGTTCAGATTGTCACATTTGTTCAGATCGTCATATTTGTCAAGAAGGTCTTCCAAAAAGCGAGCCACATTGCCCAAACCCAAAGCGCTTCCGACATTATCGAGAAATAGATTGACGAATCTGGTGACATGAAAGTCAATTGATCCGTGTAGGTGCAGATATTTTGAGAATATTCCATAGTTCCTCTAAAGAGTGTCATGAATTTAACATCAAGTATTTTAAAGCAAACCATTGAAATAAGTCCCATGAGGCGTCTTTTTCCAGTTGACTCGTTTTTAAACAAATTGGACGCAATGTCATATTGACTGTAATTGTTTAAAATTTCAAGTTCAAGTCGTCGATACAATCTGAAATTGTAAGTTAACTTTAAGCTTCTTTTTAAACAATTACGCTTTGTAGTGTTTGTGCTTTTCATCTACATTTGCATAACCGGCGAGTATTAATTGTTTTGCCTCTTCATTGAGAAAGTTCAAATTAGACGATAGCTAAACTTTAAACGTTGTAATTAATTTTAACTTGTAAATGCTACCTCATGCATTGCAACGTTATCGTTCAAAGTTGTGTTTAAATTAATAGCAATGCTGGATCGTCTCTTTGCAGGCTTGTTTTCAACAAACAATTTCAAGCAAGTGACTATTTCTTTCATAACAATAATCTGCTTCGTCTCATACGCTTCTTTGCGTTTCTTGTCCAGAAAACGATGAATACGGTAGAAAATTTCACGAAAGCCAAAATTTTTGTAGTCGATGGAGCATTCAACGTAAGACGTTTCAAGCAACCGTGCACTTTTTTGATAATGATCAACAACTTCGGCCAATTTAGCTCCCTGTTTTTCTCCAATTTTGCCCAAAAAGTATCTAAAGATTTCATTAAAGTTTGATAAAACTTGAAAAACAATTTTTACCTGACATTCAATCTGTGTTCCAATTGAAGTTCTTCGGCTTCTGAAGCAATTTTAAAATGTGCTTGAGACTTTAAAAGCATATTTTCAACTTTAGTGTTTAGGCTTGAATAATCAGGGTGGTCTGGATTTTCGGTCTAAATGTAAAGTTAATAACTTGATTAATATCGATTTCTCACCAACTTGCGTTTTAGATTTGAATAATAGGTGTATCCGACAACAGCCATTTCAAAATGCAATAATTCACATTCGTCTGTGTCTAAGCAAATAAGCATAGAAAGAAGAACAATGAGCTTGCCCATGAATGCAAATAAATCGGGACTAACCATCTAAAGATATGTTTTAGTTTCTCAATTTTATTCAAAGTAAAACAAACTCACTGTATTAAAATTAGTCGGTAACTGCTTCACCAAAATGTTTGATAACTTGAACAGCAATTTGTTGTCAGCCCATTGGTTATCGAGAAGAACAATTACTTTGAATAAATTCACAGCCTTTTCAAATGAGCACCCCGAATGTTTAAACATGTCTTGGCACAATTCGTATAAAACGTTGGCTGATTTTTCCAAGCGATCTTGTGGATAATTAGTTGATTGAGGCAAGTTGATTAAAAACATTTCTCTTGAGAGGATGCGCTTATTGTGGTCAGCCAAAATAGCGGAGTCGCTAAAAACGAAAATGTTAAATAAATATCTAGTAATGAATTTAATACCTCGCATAAGATTCTTTCATCACGTAGTTGTCAAATTCTTCAACCAAATAATCATCAATTGCTAATTCAATAACAGGCAAGAAACTCTCAAGGATAGATATGTCAAGTGCGTTGCGAGATTGACAACCACGTTCTCGGTGAGTTAGGTTTTTGGACATGAATATAGGAAGAAGCTTTTCACACGTCTCCCAATCAAACTCTTTGTTAAGATCGTTAGTTGATGAACTCGGGGTTGCCAGAAAAGGAAAGTCCAAACAGCTGAGCAAGTGTCTTTGCAATTTTCTCTTTGATCAATTCGGTAATTGGGCCATTGTTGCAGTTAATAGCAGCTTTTGCCAAAGAATTCAAGTAGAAATTCAAGAACTCAACCTAAACTTTTCAAGTTTAGAGCGTACAAAAATAGCTTTAAACTTACGTGTTCTCCAGTAGTAAGTTGAGCGGAGTCCAAGTTTTGGTAGAAAAGTTGCAAAATTCGTAGAGAATTGGGAGCATACTCATCGAGATCAGTAGGGACTTCGTCGACAATATCATCGTCGGTGTAAATTACGTCATCTTCGGAGTCATCTTCTTCATCAGAAATCGAAAAATCAGCTTCATCAGTGCTAGTATCTATTTACTCTCTTCGCTCTCCTCTTTTTCACTTTCTTGTTGTTCAATTTCATCACTTCCCGCTTCTTGTTTAATCATGTGGTATACAAGGTCTTGCACTCGACAAATAGCTGCAGCTTTTCTGCCACCTTTTCGATTGTTGAACATCTTCTTTTTTGCAAGCTTTTTCTTCTTGGATGACTTTTTGGCAGAAGTTGTCTTCTTCTTGGACGACTTTTTGGCTGTAAGAGTTGCTTCTTTTGCTTCTAAGCTTATCCATTCAAGTCGTTGAGCAATTCTGTAGCGTGCTGTGCAGAACAAACATGATTTCTTGAACGATTCTTTTCTTGACAAGCCTCTTAGATGAAATTGAAATTGCTTCAGCATGGTGTGATCGGAAATGTTGTCCAGAAATATTTTCAAAAAGTCGTTTATCATTCTTTTCAACTCATCTGTCCAATCTCCTTCAAGTTTTTCCAAGTTGGACAATATTTCACTGGAGTATGTCCAAACAATTGCCGGATTTACAGGCTCTGCCGCAACTGTAGTTAATCTTCCAAGTAGATTGTTGATGCTGACTGATACACCTTCTGTGCTGTTATAAACTTCTCGAATATTGGTGGCTGTTTCGGCAACCTAAATAATACAAGTTGTTGAAAAATAATGAATTAGTTAATTAATTACCTGTGATCTGCTTGGCAAGGATAGAGGACAGTGGGCAGTCGAAACACTGGATTGGAAAGCTGGAAGTGCTCGTTCGTCTTCTTCTGGCTCCATTTTAATGGGAGCCAAGCAAGGTACACTCATCTTGATTCTGAAAACGCTTTTAATTAATTAATCTTAAAAATCAGATCGCGTTCATTGTTTAAAAACCGCTCATTTGTTTTGCTATCTAATGCTAAACACTTATAATGTAAAGGGTGTTCTTTCTAAGTCGCGCACTTCCCTCGCTAAAGATTACTGCAAGGCATTTTAGAGTGCCGAAAATGTTTTGATCACTTGAATGTTTTGCAAAAAGATTGCAGAATCTGTTTGTAGCACTTATTTGTATATGCGCGGCAACAATAAACAATAAGCATATGCATTCGCGGCAATGCGTCTTTTTATGTAGAACTGCCGCAAAAACACATGTTTGATAAAACATTGCACTTGTTTCGAAATAAGCAACCAAAAGTGCTTTCTTGTTCAAATCAATACAAATGCATCCAACAAAACATTAAATCGTTTATTTATAACTGCAAGAAATGCCTAACAACTATCTTTCAATAATGCACATTTAAACCCAAATGATATTGCCGTAAGTCAGTTTGAATGAACAAAGAAATAGGAGAGGGGATATGTTTAATTATTCAAGTGAATAGACACAAAGACTATTGCAATGGAGACTTTAAGGCGAGGACAACTTGTATGCTACAAACGTTTAAACAAATACAAGGGTCGGTGAAATGCAGACTTGAACGAGGAGATCGCTTAACAAAATCTGTGTGGATATGTATGCTTGAGCGTTTAAATTGCGTTTACATTGTGAGAACCGGCATTTTACGTTTCAATATGCTTTATAAATAAGTGGCAATATCCGTATTCTGTTATTTGGATTGAAGTAGGCGACAAAGCTACAAAGTAAATGCGTAGGTAAATATTGCAGAGTGACTGAATTGACAATAGAAATGCGTTTAGAACCCGAGTAGATAATTGCGTTCATAAAGTGAGCAAGGTTTAGAAGGTTGAACAATTAACACAAAATGACTAGTCTAATGCTTGAAAAGCGTTTGGTTACAAACAATAAATACAATCTACAAGTTACTTGGAATGTTGTTCTTGGACTAAATGAGTAGTGAAGGCAAAACGATCGGCACAATCCCGTTGGCAAAGTCCGCATTTCCATGGTTGCTCGTCTGATGCGTGCAAGTTACGGTGGTAAAAGTAAAGCATGTAGTCGTTAAATTGGATTCCACAATGAACACAATCGAATGAACTGTCAGAAGTGAAGTTCAACGAATCAACTTCTTGTGAGTGCTGCAAGTCGGATCGGTCTTTTTCTTCGCCATCGAGTTCTTCTTTTGGCTTATCATCGACTTCTGGATATAAAGTAGTCGAGCTGGCCAAGCTGTCACTAGTCGGTGAATGGGTAGATGAATGATCATGATCGTCGCTTGCATTCGATGTTTGAATGGCTGTTTGATGTTCCCAAATAGAAGACGGTTGTCGAGAGCTTTGTTTTAACTAAACATTTGGAAGTTAGTTTGAACGTTAAGTGCTTGCTTGTTCGATTACCTCTTCAACGAACTTCGTCAATTGAGCGTTCCCAAATGCGGCTGTCAAGTTGGCAGTGTTTAAAGAAGTGTTGGCAAAGTTTTGGAACTGAAAATAAGTTGTTTGTTGTGATGAATAGAATTGAAAGAGCCTACCAAGTTTTCACAATTCGGCGGTTTTGTTTTAGGCAACAACTGAGGCGAGAACGTATTGGCCAATGAAACAGGAAGCGGTTGAGGAACTGCAACAGACAACGGCAACCCCAAAGCGTTCCAGTTGAAAGCGGACGAAAGAAAATCGGCAGTTGAGTTACTTGGCTTTACGAACCCTGAAGAAAAAGCTGACAAATCCAATGGATCGTTGCGTGGTGGCTCAGAAGATCCGCTCGGTGATGCACTTTTAGCCATTGGAATCAGATTTGGACGTTTAGCAGGCGGTTCACTCGAATCTCGTCCACCGTTAGTATCCTCATCCGAAAAGTCGTTCAAAACATACTGATTGCGCTTTGAGCTCTAAACAAATTAAAGACATTATTGATGAACTTCAAAAAACTTACAACTGAATTGTTTGCTCCATCCTCGTGCTTTGTCTGATAATGCAAAAGAAGTCTTCTTGGATTGGCAAACGTCATTGCACAGCGCTTGCAAGCAGCATGATCATTGGCAGTGATTGTGTGTTGTTCTTCGAGATGAGAGCGCAAAGCCGAATGTTGTCGGAAGCAAGCTGAACAATCGGCAACAGGACAGTCAAAATCGTCTCCGGTCTTCACGTGCACCATCATATGCTCTTGACACTAGGAAATATTACAAATACCAGCGTGTCCGTGCCTCCGGCACAGCAATTTGCTGTTGGTCAGTCTCTCCAAGTAATCAACTTTAATCAACTCAGTCAAAAAAATCAATTCATTCAACAAAAATGACTGCATGTCTAGTTCTCAAAAACGTTTAAACTTTTTAGATTACTGCACAATTTTCATCGTCAGTTCCGGCACCATTAGGGCCACAGAAATGAGTTATTTGGTGATCACCTTAACTCACACGGAACCAACAATTAACAAAAGTAGTAAAACATTCAATAACTTCTAAATCGAAATGATCCGTTTCAAAAAGTGAGTTCTCTACCGTGCTCAGCACACAAAAATAGGTCCCTAATGTGTTCCTATATCCAGTTTCTGACTGACATACATTGAACTTTTGTTTAACACTTCGAAAACTTACTTGATCTTTTCGGAAAAAGCGCTTCTTGCAGAATTTGCACTCATACGGCTTGAATCCAGTATGTCTCATCCTGTGTCGGTGCATATTTGCTTTCTGACTGTAAATAAACTATTAAATACACAATATTTAATCACAAAGATTACCTGAACTGCATTTCACAGACATCACACACATACATCTGGCCTTGATGTCGGTCATGAGCTTCAAGGTGCGACTTCATATGCTGCGACATAACCTGAAGCAATGAAAGTTAAATTAACCGGAATATTCAAAAGTACCGTTGTAAAGTTGCAGTGAGGACACGAATGCAGAACCTTCTTTGATTTTCCTTCCTTTTTGATAGCCGACGTTACAGTCTTTGGCGATTTCTTTGGAGACAAATCCGCATTTTGCATATCGTTTGCTTCGAGAATTGCTGTTTGAGGCTCGATGTTTGGAATATTCGTTGGCGGCAACTGTTTAAAAAGAGCTTCAAGACCAGCAGGCGTTCCGTTGTTAAACAAATTGTTGTTGAAGAAGTTCGTGCTCGGCGGCAACTTGCTGAACAATTGTGACATCGGATTGTTTTCATAGTAGCTGGAGAAAAGGTTAGCTGCAACGGCCGGCAAATTCTGCATCAAATTCGGTTGATTTTTCATCAAGTTTTGAAGGTCCAACTAAACAAACAGCATTGATAGAATAAAGTTCAGAACGGTTTATTACCTTCGGAGTAAATGTGTCTTCGTGTTGCTGGACATGTTTTTCGAAGTCGGCCAGATCATTTGTAGAAAAACCGCAAGCAGCACAACACGCACTGTCGGCCATTTTATACGGATACCTGTTGAGTAAAGCCAAAGAATTGCACTCTTGTCACAAATAGACCGGTACTGTAGGTGAAACACCGCCGTTTGAGCACACAGATCCTAAGCAATAATTTAGAGGATGGAATGCCAACAAATAGGTCTAGAAAGCACGCACACACAATCAAAGGTCCGAAATCCAGTCCACAAAACAAATCAATCACTCCGTTTTTGGAAGGCAAAACGCAAAGGATCGATTGCGCAACTGTGTACATGAACATGAGCCGATAAGGATTGTCCGGATTCCCACGCGCCAAACATGAAAATGCTCGCGGTCATTGTAAATGAAGAGGTAATAATTGATCCAAGCCAGCTTGGACTTCAAGCAACGAGTTTGAGCGCGCTTTTGTGGATTCAAACAATTAAACAAAAAAGAACTAAACTTTTGTGGTCTTTGCAATGCCGAAAGTAGATTTTGGAGGTCTGCGGATCGTGCATAATTTAGACTGGTGTAATGAGTTCACACGCTTAGCCTTCGTATTAAGTGCAATCCCGACGATCCGCATTCGATGTGGATTTGGAAAAGTGCTTGGGAAGGTGACCAATTGTTTCTAATTTGCATATTGTCGAACTCGCAAACGAAGTTCTCATATCAGACTTATCCAAAACTAGTCGGCTAATAATAGTCGGAGAGTAGTTGATCAAGAGTAGCCAAAAAACCGGCACCGCTTGATCGGACGTCGAAATGAAAGTGAATGATGCAGCGAAGGCTGTCGTAAGTGGGTGGATCGCCGGAATGCCAAGGACTCGCAGGCGGGCGAAAGTGCCGTGGACTTGCTTATCTTTCTACCTGCATCTCCGCTGCCACCGATTCTTGTGGAAAAGTTATCAACCGGTACAGCAAAAGAAATAAGCGAGCGTTTTGTAAGTTGTGACTTTTACTTAAACACTTTGTCTAAACAATGTGTTTAAAAGAATAATAACAATCAAAGCTTGCACAATTAAACAACTAATTTTGCCAAAAGATTCTGTAGCATTATTACAACAAAAGACAGGATTGAAGGCCACCGACTCACTCGGCTGTAATGATATGCGCTCGATTGGCACACGAAGTTTATGTTTTTTGCCGGTGATTGCTGGTTCTCGTTTCCCAGTGCGCTCTTTAATTAATCGTCCGTTTTGGCGTGATTTACAATCAAGGAAGATGCCCCATAATGATTATGAGTTTTGATTCTTGAGAAACTGATCTGTTGTGTTTATGGCCAAAAAATAGAAAAGCACAATGTAGATCTAATTAGTGACGGCAATCCTTAAACGGCGGGAGACAAAAGTGATCGGATAGGATAGGGTCTCCATTGAATAGGACACACCTTTTGTGGAGCTCTCCAAATTCGGGGATTTGCAAGGCGGTACGGAAGTCGAGCCCAGAAGATTGTTTGTTGTTTTTGGACTCGGCGGCTGATCTGGGCAAATAAGCGCAGATAGCCACCGTCTTTGGATTTACTGCTTATTTGATGAGAGCTCCCTATTTATAGAATTGATTGCTTTTGAAGTTTGATTTCAATCGCTTCAACTTTAAACCTTTAAAACACTTCGTTAAAACAAGACTTTGATCCAAAAATCAGATCCTCAAGAAATACGGTCGCTGTGGGAAAGCGGCGCGCTGTTTGCACACTTCACTTGCAAACGAACACAATCCGCTTATTCGGCGAACCTGCTCCTGACCTTCTTCAGCGGTCACTCGACGGCCAATCCCTGCTCGGCTACCTTTGCCACCGGATAGTCCACTAAGATGGAGCGGTTCTTTTGCTCAAATGTTTGTTTAAGCTGACGCATAGCTGCGCATCCGGCAAATGCCTTTAAATGGAAGCCGCTCTTTTGGGAAAGTACACAATTGATCGTTGAGTTAATCAAAACACGAAAAGAGTTTGAAGAATCACAACTAACGAAGTTGACGTATTTGTTTGTATTAAAAAGAGAGTTTGTTTAAAAAGAGATTTAAACAAGTATAAATTACTGTAGTTATTGCAAGATGCAAGAATATGCAAAGGAAGATGACTAAACCATTTGCAGCTCCCGAATCGTACAATCCAACACCATCCGCCGACTACTGAACTGACTTGGGGACGAAGGAACGGACTACTGATTGGACTCCGCAATTAGCCAAGGAAGCGAGGGTCACGTTGCAAACTAGCGCGCGGAACGAACACGACGAGCTTTTCGAGTGGATTCTTGCGAACGCGCTCATAGTCGGCGGATGACCTGCTCAAACAGAGCCAGTCAGTGCGCGATGGCCAGCACGAAAGTCCTCCTTGGCCGGAGTGGACTTCTCCGTCGTTCGTCGCTGGACAAGACTCATTATAAAGAATATAGCCGGAATTCGAATACAAACATTTCCAACAAAAAGATTAATTAGCTCTTCCAATTATGGGAAACAGCGCGATCTATGAGTTTGTAGTCGGCGGGAAAGTGCAGACAATTAATCAGGAGGTTCGAAGATATTACTAATTTTTAGATCCCACTCAATAACAAAAACCCAACTGAACAAATTACATCTCCGGAAAATTGTACTTTTGGCACAGTAACAAAAGACAAATAAATGTTTTCAACAACTTGTTTTTAATTAGTCCGTCCGGTGACAACAACATCAAAAAGTTGTCCTGCTCGATTTGGCTACAAGTTACTTAAAGATCATTAAACACCTGAACGCAGGAAAGTTTGACCCACTCAACTCATCCTTTACCGGTGGTCACTTCGGCGACCAAAACAACGGCTATCAAATGTCTTGGCCAACTTTTCCGGCCGTTCCCCCCACTTCATTGCCGCAAACAAACAACGTGGATGGACAAACAGGAGGAGTGGCGAAACGACCGTAATCCAGCGCTAACCGAAAACAAACTCTTAAATAGTGTTCAGTTGTTTAAAAAGCACTTTGAAGCTAGAATTCAAATTTGTTGTTGAATACAATTGTGACTGCAGTGGGTGTCACAATTTGGGCCAGCAATCAAAACACAAATACAATTAGTTAAGTTTAAGTTATACGTGAGCTTCCTACTAAATACATTCAAATTGTAAGGTCACGATTTGTGACCACTAGCATTTAAATTCTTAATAATTGACTCAAAAGGTCAACTAACTACAATAAGCATGATGCTTTTAGACATTTTAATCTTTTTGATTCAAAACTCCAAAACTATAGCTGCGGTTCTAATCCACCACAAAGATCAGAAAATAAAAGAAAGCACGTAGACTACGGTACAAAGTGGAGCGGCTGTGAGCGCCTCAAAAGTTTGTCCGAAACGGATTTTCGTGTCCAAACACAAAGTTGGACAAATCCGCAAACAATCTTTGACGTTTGGAGAAGTGGGCAAGTGCGCGAACGCAGAGCAAAACAATTTACATAGCTGGGGATTGGTCGCAAACAGTTTGAATGATTGGGAGTTGAAAGCTTTCGCTTTCATTTAAACAATGCGCAAAAAAGAACATCAAACAAAGCTTTCAATCAAAAATCAGAACTCGTACAAATTGCTTTCGGCAAAAAAGCCTGAGGTGTGATATCGGATTTGCTCCACAATTGGTCGATTTGGCGCGTGGCGGCTTGTACAACAAACTAGCGTTGCGCAAGGATCAAATTCAGTTGGATAATCCATCCCGGACTTAGTTGGACCTAGCACACGTCTACCGCCAGGCAATTAGTAATATCCAAACTTGCACACCTCCCAAAACAAGTTTCCATAAAACACAAAAAGTGAAAACGAGGTTCAAAAAAGAAAGTTATCGAAATGCATTTCAAACAAGAAGCCTTAACGAAAGCTTTGAATCAATTCAAACTGGAATAAACTGTAAGAGACAATTGCGTCAATCTTGAAGAAAAGTCGCCATTGTTTATGGTCATAAAAAACGAAGAACCGGTTGGCCTTTGGAGAAGATAGTATCCTCCAAGGTGTAGGACGGTAAGCGTCCAACCAATAGAAAGTTGGGGAACGTCCAGCGAAGAAAGTGTTGGTGGAAGTCGCCGAAATATCAGACAAATTGTTTGTGTTGATAACACGGAGGAGAAATGGGCTTATGCTCCGCGCACTCCCAATGCTTGAAGGCCATTCTCCGGACCCAGCGATTCACAGCACACCAGCAATCAACTTTCGCCATGAAGTGTTGCGCCTCGGTGCTGCAACATTTTAGGCTTTTTTGCAAGCGTCGAGTTATTTATGGACCGGGAGTGAACAAAGTCACTTTCTTTAAACTTATTTAAATCTACACACCTGTACACGATTGTGCACAATTATGTCGATCGGACTAAATACAGTAGCGAGAAAACAAAGAAGAAGCCGACTGTTCGATCAAAACGGATAACAAACAATGTATCCGACAAGCAGGCCAAGCAGCAATCAATGGCGGAAGTGACAGGAAAAATGCTAGTGGAATACGGCGCAGAAAGCCGGCAACTTTCTTTTTGCTTCATCTCGGAGCCAAGGTCACTCCCAACATTGATGTCTTATCATCGCCCAGATCAAAAAGCGGCCGATCCTTGATTGCTTGACTGTCCGAGGCAATCCATAACCGTCGGTAAGCAAAAGAGTAATTAATGGTAGCACAACTGTTCTTCAAACAATATCGACTTTAAAAAAGCATTTCAAACACAGTTTGTAGATACAACTCATCGCAAAGCTTGTTTGACAAGATAAATGCGTATTGCAATTGCGTGATCGGCTCAAAAAAGAGAAAGTGATTGGATGGCGAGATCACTACCAATTATGGGACGCAAAATGATGGATACAGAAGCGATTGTTGGTGGAAGATAAGCAGCGGCGCGGCACTTGTTGCGCAATGCACACGAAGGGCCAGGCTATGAGCATTAAGCGAATAAAGCGAAACTAGTAGAAAACATTGTCGGGAGTCAAGGTCGACGCAGGAGAAATCAGTTATTGGATTGCTTACACGCAAAGAATCCGGTGTTTTTGTTTTTGTGGAACATCATCAGGGGCCGCCGACGCATTCAAAGAAATTGATTACTTCACAAGCGCGAGTTTCAATGAAAATCGGCGAGGTTGGGTTACTGTGGAGAACAGTTCTCTCGACACAAAGACTAACTGCAAGCGTTCACGGGATTCGAACGTCATTAATCTGAATGAAACTTTTGAATAGTGCAAAATTGTTGCAGTCCTAAATACAATTTCGCGTTCACTACAACTTCACTTGAAAACAATTAGGCGGACTAAAGACTATCCACCCACCGAAGTATCCAAAAACAACGCACGTAAATAATTATGACACGGGTTCCAAAATAGTCACTAACGCCCTGAATGCTCAAACTGCCATAATTGCATAGGCAAAGTCCACCAAAATTATCTAATCATCCCCCACACAGGCAACTGTGCCTTTCCATTAAACTACAATACTCGCGCAATTCATAGGTGGACATGGCTGCTTCATTGCGCAAATATTTACTGCCTATTTGAGGAATGCCTTCTAGCCTCACAAGAAAACGGAGACTTGCAATTGATAACGAACTAGTTGACACTTTTAGTTGTTTGAACTGAATAAATAGATGTTTGAAATTGAATGTTCTAAACAAAAAGTTTGCAAAAAACATCTGTCGTTCAAAGAGTTGAAACAAAGCAGTTATGCAATTTCTCTCATTACTTAATCAAAAATGCTAGGAAAAGTGTGCAAACAACTCGAATACAAAACATTGTCTGCGGGGCACTTTAAGGATGCGGAGAGTCTGTAATTTTGCTCCAATTAGGCGGTGGCTGTTCTATCCTCTGGTCCTTTTGCTCTAACGCGCGCCATAATAATGCCCTTTCAATTTGGTGGGATGAGTAATAAGGCTTTGTGAACTTTTACAGTTCTGTTGTTGATTTAAACGAGCTTTTGCAACAATCCCAACAAACACTAACTGATTAGATTCCTCCAAAAAACCTAGCTCATAAATCTATCAACAAGCGAGCTGATTACGCAGGTCGGAAACAACTGAGATCATAAATTAAAAGCCTCATAAACCTCATGGAACTAAGTTATGAACGCGCGTGCAAACAACGATAACATCAATTTGAGATATCAGAGCGATTATTAAATGAAAGTTGTTGTTTAGAAGAATAATAAATTCAGCAATCAGATAGACCCAATTAAACGAGAATTTGCCGAAATTTAAAGTTCATTCGAGGATCAACAGAACGTTAAGTAATTGGGGTGTTTAAATGCTAATTTTAGTTGCAAGTACTTTTTGTTTTCAACAATGCAATTAAACACTTAACAGATTCCAAAACAATTATTTGCTGTGAATGTAAAAAGTTAAATTGGGCGTTGTTCTTGTCACATTAAAATTCAATTATAATTCCGTTTCGAGCCTCCAGGTAACTCTCATCTGCTCTGGAACCCTTCCGCCGACGCTTCATCAAACTGGAATCTTCTTCGTCGGACTTCAATCCACAAAGGCTCTTTGACGGCCTTGATGATAAGCGTCTGCATCTCACGTCTTCACTTTCACGCGCCGCACCTTTCCCGACGCAGCTCAAATTTACGTGGATGCAGACAGGTTTGGAGGGAATCCAAAATGTTTCGTCAGGGATCCTCGAACTGCATGATTGGCGAAGAAAGTGATCTTCTAGATTGATATGATTTTCGGATGATCTGTCTGTGTTGAAACGTTTGGTCATAAATTAGAGTGTCGAGTGTGACTAATTGGCTAGGTATTTGTGTGAACTTGTTGAGGACTTAATCAAGAACAGATGACCTAACTAGTAGTTCAATTTTCGGTGTAAGAGTTTGTCCTCACATACCGCAAAGACTTCTTTTTAATTGCACAAATTACTCAATTGTCGCAGTCGACGAAAGTGAAAGTTTGGATCCCTGTTGCGTAATCGGATGCAAACATTTAGATGATAAACGACGGAACCGGTCTCTTCCATTTGATGGATATCCCCTGATTCGGATTCCACGCGCCAAACATTCTAATATTGCGCAAATTAAGTGCAAAAGAAAGTAGTTGAAATCCAGCAAAACGGCTAATTTGAATACGGTAACCACAGAGTCCAACAAGGCAAAACAAATCATCACAAGCTGCAAATTGTCCCGAATTGCTGAAGTTTAAGACATACAAATTGGAAGAAACACGTGAGCATTTCGCAAGCAATCAGTCGGTCCAACTATCCGAACACATAAAAGTAATTTATTTAAATAATCGCAAAGTCTAATTAAGCACAGTTCACTTTCCACACCGATCCGCACAGCAATCACGCCTAATTAAACAGATACAAAAGTCATCCTTAATTAGTTAAACCACAAAGATTTTAATTAGAACCAAAAACCATTCATGAGACATTGAAATACCGAAGAGTACCGAAGGATTGCACTTTTAACTCCAATTTTCGAAATGTATCCGAACAGAATGCGTGGTTCACGGAAAATCCCAGCAATTGTAGCCAATTGGCCGCCAGTACTGGAACTACAAGACGGGATCGTCGACTAAAATTAATAAACGACTGGATGCGAAAGGAATCACATTGAAAGCAAAGTACAATTGGGGAGCAAGAAGGAAAGAAGGAAAGAGTGCATACAATTGGAGGATCCGCCAAAATTTGTTGCCCTCCACCGCAAGAAAACAGGCGCTCGACACAAACTGCGCTGTGTGGGCATCAAGAGAAAGTTTGTGGAAAACAACTCCGGACAGGCAAGGTAGGCGCGCCACTGGCCAGCAAATCAACGTCGATACTCGTGGTCAATGGAGGTGCGGAGTTACCGTATGCAATTAGTGGCGAAGAAGCCAAAAATAGAGCGTCTGATTCTTGCAGACGAGCGATGTGTACGGTCGCTTTGTTGCTCTGAAATTCCTGGAAGTTTTGGTGAGTAGCTTTTAACTAGTTCTTTAAACAATTTGGCATTTAAATTGTTTTGTATGTACTTTTAACGAAAGGCTAGACAAGCATCGTTTCAGACTTCTTGTTGTTTTTATAATGATTGCCGGTTGAATACAATCTTGTACAGATAATTAAAAGAGCACATGTTTTTTGTGTTTCAAAATGATTGTTTAAAACGATTGTTTAAGATGGTAAGAACTGAAATTAAACGTTCCACTTCAAATCAAAACACAAGTGATTAAAGTTTATCCTAAGAACAAACAAAGCCTACAATTTATTAACATCTCAATTATTCAGCAAATCACTTCTTTACATCAAGCACACTTTCTTCGAACAACTTCCAAAACTCATTAAAGCATCAAAACTCAAAATAAACAGAGATCCTGTAAACTTAACTAACAATTACTTGTTATTAAATAGGCACTAAACGTGACCATTAAATTAGCTGTTTTGCTCAATTGTTTGCAGAATTTGTGTGGTTAGGAAAGTAATGTTGTCATTAAAAGTTAAGTTTGAATGTTTAAAATATAATCATCACTTTCGCAGAGTAATTTAGATTGATTAGCAGTGATGTCCGCAGATATCCATTAATCATCAACGTTTAAAGATCATTTCGCACACTACTGAGATTGTTTTTAAAGGTCGACTCTTTTGCAAAAGATCAAAGGCAACTTTTCCCACAAAAGTTTGAACTAGCTCTATTGCAATCTTCCCATTTTATTGTTTTCTGTTTCCACCCTGCGCACGCAACTTTCGATTAAAAAGTCGAAGGGCGTCGGCTGGCCGGAAATGACCAAAAGGTCCACGAACGCCTGTGCAGCGGTTTGCAGCCTCCAACAATTAACTGTAACAAGAACGGTTCCATAAAGTTGCTGATAGCGGTGAAGCGCCGGAAACGGAAACGCCCAAGAACATCGAATATTGGTAGAGTGTCCACAAAGTGTCCGGCAACGATTTATCATCTATCAGGACTTTTGGAGAACCGGTTCAATCGGCGACCGGAAGGTCTAAAGCGCATTTGATTGAATTTTAATCGCATGTGCTTTGATCACTTTTCGAATTAAAAGATTACGCAACACTCTTTAATTTGCAAAATCCTTGAACAACCAAGCGCGTTTTTTATCAGGCGCAAAACAGCTATCAATATTCTACTATCATTAGTGAAGGAAGTGCTGACCTTGGCAACAAGTCTTCAAGGATAGACGCCGCCGATCAACAACCAACAACGGCGTTTTTTCGGGAGCACAACTTAGTTAGTCTCCATTTGTGCTTGTCGAGAAAACGTAAAAACTGGTGAAAACAGCCGGCGATCCTTCTCAACTTCCAAAGGCTCGTCTCCCACCGATTATTAATGCAAATAAATCAACTGAAAGCGTCATTGACCGTATCCGCACTTTGTTTTAGTGATTACAAAAACCACTTCCTTGAAAAAGTTTGTTTGAACAAGTCGAAAAAGCAATTGTTTTATTCACGCGAAAGGAATGCGAAAGAATGGAATGCTAGTTATGAAGTTAGCGAAAAGAGTGCAATGAAGAGATCTACAATTTTTGTTCGATTGGAAGTGTACCCAAATTGAAAAGAGGGCAGGTTCTCTTGAAATGAATAACACGGGTGCGTTTAAGTAGCCGGGTTTCTAGCAGTGTTTGGCTATTTTGTTCGTTAATTAAAAGAAAGTTAAACAAGAGCAATTACATAAATTAAAACAACGTTAAATTAAGTCAAAGTCTTCTGAGAGTCGGCCGTGTTGGGCTTGGTGGACGGAACAGAATCCGAAGATGAAGTTGTGCTGTCTCCAGTGCGTGGCTCAAAGAAATAGTGAGCATGATGAACGTCGCGGAGTTTGAAATGCGGTGTCTTCCGTAAATTGTGCTTGATGCCTAAACATATTTGATTTGAAGACACTAATTAAAACTTGTATGTAAGTACCGTCCACTAATTCTCCAGCAAGACATCGGCTTGGTCGATCGGGAACGTTGACAAATTCCTGTAAACAGCTTTAAAGGTTGCTTTTAACGAACAAAGTCATACCTTCTGATAACCAGACTCGAGTTCGTGCTCTCCGGACAGTTTCAGGGCAGTTGAAGGACGAACGGCTTTGGATCTTAATGCGATATTGGGAACCTAAAAGGATTTGTAAGTTGCAAAATACTTTGTTTAAAGATACCTGATAATTTTCCTGATACACGGATTTGCCATCCAATGTGCCTAAAGTTTTAAGTCGAATTGTGCAATTTAAACGAAAGCAGCTTAGTTGTTTAGATAGTCTTAAAATAGCCCTAAAAGCAAATGAAAAGCGTACGTGCCTTCGCGGCTAACTTGCAACTCTCCAGGTGGACGGACTTCTGCTGAACGTTTTGCTCTTTCATGGCCAACATAATCGTGTTGACTGACTGATTGAAAAGCATCGGGGCCAGAAGCTGCATCGTTTCCAAGCAAGAATTCTGATTTGGCACGAGCAATTGCTTGAGCACGTTCACCTAATTTGGCTGTGTAATCAGATTGTGTTACAGAACGGCCTTCCATTGGTTGATCGGTCTAAACATAAGAGTTGTTTTGAAAGAGTAAGTTAAAAAAACTTACTCTCCACAAATCAGTTGCTCGGGGGGGGGCGGCGGGCCCGGGGCGAACGGCCCCGGGGGCGGGGGAACTTACTCTCCACAAATCAGTTGATTCTTCAGTGCGTGGAATAGCTCCGTGATGAGCTGTAATTGCATGAAAAGCATCGTCACCCAAAGCGTAGTCTGTTTGAGTGACTGAACGCTTTTCTTCGAATGTTTTGCCTTCGGTCTAAAATAGAGACGAATGAGATGAGTTTTAAAGTCTTTAATAACAATACCTTCCACAAATCTGAAGAACCTGGTCTTTCAACATCAAATCGAACAGCTTGGCCGGGCTTATATGCATCCGGATAAGTGCTTTGAGCTTGGAATCTACCGTCAGACTTCAATACATCTGAGTCTTGAGGCCGTTGTACAATTTGAGCTCTTTCACCGCCATCGTGAGCTACGTAATCAGTTTGTGCTGACGACTTAGCATCAAATGTTCCGGTTTTCTAAACATTGAGATAAACGTGAAGTTTTTTGAGTAAAATTTTTAGTGTTGCCGCGAGATTTGTTAACACATGCAGTTTTGTGCGATCTATAAAGCTGTTTTATCTTTTACTTTAGAGATGAAAGAATCTGAATTTGTTGACAAACCGATAGAAACAGCTAATGAGTTGCGTAAATCTGCTGATGAACTGATAGTGATGTTAACTCAGTACAATTTAATCAAAAGTTACTTCTTGATTGAATACTGCTCGCTCACTTATCAATAAACTATGTATGAAAAGTTAATCTCGATTCTCGATCCAAAATCCGATCTCGCGGCAACACCAAAAATTTCTAACCTTCCAAATGTCGCTTGTTCTTGGCCTTCTAACTTCAAAGCGCTCTCCCTGCACGGCTTGTGGCGGTTGTTTTTCACCCATTCGGTGTGCAAAGCTACTCATGCCATCTTTGGCAAAGATTTCATTGTCTTGAGGTCTTCTTACTTCATAACGATCCGCAGTCTTTGCGTCGTATTCTTGTTGACTGACACTCTTTCCATCAAAACGGCCCTCACCCCTGAGAACATTGGAATCAGCCGGACGCTTAACGTCATATCGTTCACCGCGTACTTTTTCGTCATAATCTTGCTTCGAAATTGATTGTCCTTCGAATTTAGCGCCTTTTTGTGCCCAAACTTGATCAACAGTCGGTTTTTGAGCGTCGTAGCGATCGCCAACTTTGTGGTGTGAGTAGTCAGTTTGGTTGACAGTTTCGCCTTCAAATGGACCGCGTGAAGCCCAGACTTCTTCAAGTGTCTGCTTGTTTTGAGGTGATCTTGCTTGAATTGGATGCTCGACGTAGTCTTGTTTTGAAACAGATTGATCATCAAATCTTGCATTGCTTTTGAGGACATTTGAGCTTTGTGGTCGCTTTGCCGCGTATTGGTCGCCACGTGCTTTCTCATCGTAGTCTTGTTTCGATACGGATTGGCCTTAAAAATATGGTTAATGTTTCCGAATCATTTAATAGCATACCTTCAAATTTGCCGCCTTTTTGACGCCAAACATCATCTGTTGTTAATTTGTTCACAGGTGATCTTACTCCAATGTCGTGCTCAACATAGTCGGAAGCATTCACAGTAGATGCATCAAACTTGGAGTCGGATTTCAAAACATTAGAATCAGCCGGACGCTTGGCATCATATCGCTCTCCAACTTTATGTGCGTAATCAGTTTGATTAATGCTTTCGCCTTCGAACTTCTTATTTTTCTCCCAAACATCATTAACTGTCGGCTTGTGTGTGGAGCGTCTTCTTTGAACGTCATGCTCGACATAGTCGGAAGCATTAACTGTCGAAGCATCAAATCGGCCTTCGCCTTTAAGGACATTTGAATCGGCCGGCTTCCTGGCATCGTATCTTTCGCCGGTTTTTGGTGTAAAGTCACGTTGATTTACACTCACACTTTCAAATTCGCCTCCTTTTTGAGCCCAAATTTCATTTGTTGTAGGTTTGTGTGTTGAGCGTCTTCGTTGAATGTCGTGTTCAACGTAATCTTGTTGAGCTGCTGATTTGCTGTCGAATTTTGAGTCGGACTTCAAAACATTTGAATCTGCCGGCTTCCGAGCATCATACCTCTCGCCAACTTTCTTGTCGTAGTCTCTTCTCGAAACTGATTGGTTCTCAACTTGACCGTCACTTCTCCAAACGTCAGAAACTGTAGGCTTCTTAATTTCATACCGCTCCCCCCGTTTTGCCTTGAAGTCTTCATGCGTTCCAGATTCGCCAGCAAATCGAGCACTACTTTTCAAAACATTTGAGTCGCCATGCTTCTTCACTTCATAGCGATCCCCTTTTACAGCTTTGTAGTCAGCTTGCGTTGTTGATTGCTGTTCAAATGGGCCACTTGTCTAAAAACAGTTAGATTAGTAAACTACTACAGAAATACTATAGAAATACTGTAGAACTTGCCTTCCAATGATCACTAGTTGGAGGTCTGTATGGCGATCTTCCATGTCCACGCGCTGCACGTTCAACTCGAGCCGATCCAACTTGCAAATTTTCATCATTTTCACCAGTTGCCAAAGCATCGAATTGGTCTCCACCACTTCTGCGTCTTTGTCTTGCAACGCCTAAAACAATTAAAAATTACATCAATTAAAAGTTTGCTTACCGTTTGCCGCTCTTCGATAGTCTTCATTATAACTGCTTGTCATTTGATCATATTGATTGCGTCCAGCTCCCTTAAATTTAGAAATAAAAGCGTGAGCATTACTTGAAATCAAAGCTTTACCATTAAGTCATGTCCAATGTGATCACTTACAGGCCGAATTGGCTTGGCACGTTCAGCACCCGTTGAAGCATATTCATTTGACTAAACAAGAAAAATAAGTATTAGAATGCAAATTGCTTTATTACTTTTCGTTGAAATGGACTTTCTGTACTGTTTCCAAGTTGTATTGTACTTGAGTTTCGGTCAAATGGGCAGTGATGTCTTCCGCAAGTGCAAAGCTGACAGATGCATTGTGGTCCGTGTCTTAAAACCATTTTTGTGGCCTGAAAAATCAAACAGTTAACAAAAGTTGAAGCTTGCACGAACAACTCGATAAGCACGGAACCGTAAAACTTTGCACAAAAATTCGAGAAAATTGCCAAACACTTTCAAAGGAGCATTCAAAATGGCCACTGGTCATAAAAGACCATTCTTTTTTTGGTTGTCATAGCTTTTGTTGGGCGTCGGCCAAAATTAAAGAGGTTTCTTTGGCGGCGAAAAGGGAGTGGAAAAATGCCTGCTGAACTCTTGTCTAACCGGTGGAAGTTGGAGTATTTTCGGCGCGAAACAACAATAAATACTTGTTGCTATGGCCTTCCGCTGCGAATGGTATACTCTCGAAGTGGCGAAGAGAAGTGCCAAAGGCAAATTTGCCGAATTGTTTGGGGATTATTGGTGAAGCTAATTCCGCCGGAAAGCACGCACCTTTATGAGTTTGTTCGTTTAACTTCATCGAATTCGTTAAAAGTCCGGTTAAGTTTTGGCAATTTAAATGCTAGGAGTTTTTGGGACCTCGTTGTTGAAAACTTCATGGATAAAAGTGCGTTCCGTTGCCCTTGGTGCACCCACCAGGCGTTTTTCTAAAATTAGACTTGTCCAATGTGTTTCAAAAAGATGTTTTGAAAGATGTGAAAAGCTTCTTACTAATTTCTTTTGATTCAAAATGTCAGTCTTTGAAAGAATCAAAAAACAGTCGAAAGAGCAAAGCGCAACAAAAACACTTCGCACAATAATTGTTTTCAAAACAGTAAACACTCCGGAAATAACTCGAAACTTGCTCGCTTATTACCGAGCTCATGTTTTGAAATAAAAAGCGCGACACATTTCCCGCCAAACGAGCATTGTTCACGGAGAAAAGAAACCACAGCTAAATTCCCCTCCTCGCTTCAAACAAATTTTGCTGGACGCTTTTGAAATTCCCTGCTGAGATGCGTTGCGCACTTTCCAGTGGCATTGGCCCCAATAACTAAACGACCCAAATAATATTCTGAAAGTCGGCGGAAATACAACCTCACAAACTTAGATGCCAAGTAGTCGACAATAACAAAAACACTTCATTTTCTTCGTTGGAGGCAGAATAACCCACACAGTTAATTAATGGCACGCAAACAACAAAGAGCATTAAGTAGAGTCCAGAATTAGACAGCTGAATCGCTCCTTCCGTACACCGCAAAAAACCATAGACATACGACCGAGAATAATGCTCTTAAAATGAAAATAAATGGCCACGACGAGAGTTGGTCGGCAATTACCCGGTGAATTGAGACGACTATTTTTGTGGCCAACTGTGAGTAAAGGTGAAGAGACTCAGAAATGCCAAAAGCACCTCCGGCCGCCATAAATACTAAAACATTGAATTCGGTTGTCGGCGAAATGCAAATGATGAATTAGAACGAATTGAGTGAAAAAAGTCGACTGAACTCATTAAGCATTAATTGTCAGACAACTTCTGTTCGTAAAAAACGATAACGCAACAAACCAGAGATTTTGTAACAGTTTAAATGCGCAGAAGTTACTGACTAAAATTGAGCTAATCAAATGCAAACCGAAACATTTCTGTGTCCATTGTCTCGCAATAAACAACAAAAGTCCGCTTGCGAGGCGAGCTTTCAGATTCCAATTTGGCCACTGGACAGCTCCACTCTGCATTGTTTTTGGAAGATGCGCACAATGCACGCCCAATTTGCTCCGACTTCCAAACGCCATTTCTTTTCATTAGGCCAAAACGACCAAATTGAATGGATGCGAATTGTTCTTCAAAATTTTCTATACAGTTAAGTTAATAAATTGCCACAATTATCGAGTGACATCAAGTACAAGAGAATGCACCTGTTTAGATTGTTTTAAATTGAATAAAGTGTAAAAAGACCTCAACAATTCTTCCTCAACGATGAACATCACAGAACTAGCAATCACCTGTTTCGTTGTACAATTTCAGTTAAGTCTTTAGAGATGTTTTCTGCTGCTCAAATAGATGCAATTAAAATTGATCCTCGTTACATCACAAATTCAAAGATTTTAAACGAAGAATTTACACTTCTGAAACAAGTTATGGATATGATTAGTCTTGTTACAGTAATTTCTAATTTGTTGGCTGTCTATGTGGTTATTAAGCATTCCCCTCCGTACATAGGTCTTTATAAAAGATATTTGTTAAATATCATCGTAAGTTAAATTGCTTGTACTTAAAAACTATGTTTATTTCAGTTCTGGTCCGCTCTTCTGGATCTGTTTATTAGCGTTGTCTACAAACCGCATCTCCCTCTTCCTTGTGTATGCGTGTGCTCTTCTGGGTTATTAGAAGATTTTCAAGACTATCGTTTACAATTTCTGCTTATTGTAAGTTTTAAATCACGTTTGAACAAACTTGTAAAACAAACTTGTCTAGGGTATTTTTATATGGCTGACAGGGGCAGTTGGCGCGTCTATTTTCACCGCCTTTTTGTTTCAATATTGTGCATTAAGTGAGCAAGTTTATTTGTTACATCGGCCAAGATCTCTTGTTCTGATTGTACTTCTGCATTTAACATTATCTTTGCCTGTTGCCGTTCTTGGTGTTTATGTAAGTTCAATAGACTACGATCGTTCACTGGAATTTGCTCAAAAGGTTTACTTGTTAAATAAATCACTTTTCAACACTGTTTTTTAGATCCATCCACACGATCTTTACTTCCTTGGCAGCAAAGCATGCATAGTGCTTATGGGCGGAATTCACAATGAGCTTGTAAGTTTTTTAACGATACACAAATAATTGATGTTTTAGCGTGAGTTAATTGCAAAAAGCCTCGTCAGTGAGATTTTAGTTGTGGCAGCAGTTTGTTTCGTAATTATTGGCAAAATTTTGCTTTACATCCATAAGTTTAAAGCAAATATGTCTAGCCGGACAGTCAAAAGTCGTACAAATTTGATCGTGTCATTAATTGTCCAGGTAAATTCGAGCAATTTAATTCAGTTAAGTTAGCACATGTTTAGTCAGTAGTTCCAGTATGCTGCGTTGCGTTGCCGTTCATTCTGTTGTTGACTATGGTTTTTTTCCAATATAATGATTATCGGCGTAAGGTTTTTAAATGTAACAGTACATATTCTCATTTAGGTGCTAGATTCTACGCAATTTTGTTTTTTGTTGGAGCTAGTCTACACTCTACGGCGAATGCCTTTACTATGTTGTTGTTAATAAAGCCTTACCGTGAAGTTATCTTCAATTCGTTCACATCGATGTTTTGTCCCAGGACACAAATATACGATGGCAACCAACGACAGAAGAATAGATTTTTAAATTTAAAGACATGGTTTATCCAACGTATACGACCTACTAAACATGAACAAACAATACCGCCCTGTAATTAAACATAAATTGTATAAGTTTTGCAAGAATGCGTTCAAATAAATGCGTAAAGTTTAAGTTACTCTTAGTTATTTCGAATTGTTTTCGTACGTTTAACAGACTTATCAAACGTCAGCTTAACATCAAAATTGATCATTGAAAATTAAAACACATTACATGTAACAACATTATTAAGTTAATTAGCTCCAACCAGTTCCAAACCAATTTCCAATGAGTATCACACACGTTTGTACACGTCGACTTTATTCCCAATAAAAGGTTTGCTCAACCTGAATCAACAATTCATGTTACTGCTTTTTCTTTGCACTGTTCCTCCCGTTTTGTTGCATTCCCGGTTTGCGTTTAATTCCATTGACAATCATAGCGCCTCACACGAAGCCATAAAAATGAATGTCTGTTGACCATTTGCGTTTAAAATTCTCACCAAGACGCAAAAGCACCTTTAGATAATTGTTGATTAGTAAAACCGAAAGCTTCCAAGTTTACGTTCTTTGTCAAAACAACGTTTTTGTTCAAAACAAATAGGCTTTATCAATTTGCCGAATCGAACGAAAGGTACACACCTCTTTTTGTTGAAATAACTTTCCCAAGAACAGTGGCCATTTTGAACAGCTGTCCGAACAAAAGCCAGAACATACAAAAGGAAAGCTCGGTCACCGCCCACCCCTTAATCCGAACTCCACGTTGCGACTATTCCTGCGGATCTTCGATCGGCGTACAAAAATGGACGATTGCAGTTCAGCGCAAATCCACGTCAGCGCTCGCAGGCCATCAAAAGATGGGAGTACGCACCACCGGCTGAGAGCCAATAAGAGAGCAACACGCTCAGGCCCATCCCCTTTCCTCTTCACCTAAAGTTGGTGGTGGCTCTTGGTCCGGCGCAACAGCACATCGTTTGGGTTTGCTCAAAAAACCGGCTATCAGATTAATTACCTGATTCGACTTATAATAACCGATCGAGCCGATCATTCAAGAGGTTTGGTCATTTAAAAGGTTTGATAATGGCACAAAAAGCCACATTGATACTCCGCTTTCTTGTTGTTTTTCGGTAGGAACTGAGACTTTATTCTTTCTTCACAGCTTTGTTTCACAATTTTCTAGAAGCTTTAAGAAATAGACTGTTGCTTGAGTTATTTGATAAAAGCTTGGGTTGTTAGATACTTTAAAGAACTTTGATTTGTATGAAGTTGGTTCAAACGAAGCAGAAGTTTTTTCAGTTGGTCAACGAAGTCTTGCAGCAACAAAAACAGAGGTGGAGTCTGCGCGATTTACAGCGCGCCCTAATTGTGAGACGAGGTCGTGGTGCGAAGGCTACGTGCTCCGGACGGCCTCTACGCGCAGGTCGCAACGAATGCCACTACCATTCGTCGTGACACAGTTTTGGGGGGTGGGCATCGACGGTTGAGGTATATGCGCCTCGTCGAAGATGCTCTCCAAGGGTCCGGTTTGCTCTGCCGCCGGCTAATTATTGTGTGCTGTATAGCAATTGGATGGGCTCCTTCTTCCGATTTAGTACACGTCGATTTAGCCGTCGTTCATTGTTTTAATTGACGCGTCTAACCTGTTAAGCCATTTCATTCAACGATTTCAGGAGACCGAACAATGAAACTTCTCTGGGTGATATGTGGATTGGTTATGGTGGCGTTGGCCGCTGAAGTTGAAGAGGAAGATCACGTTTTGATCTTGACAGCCGATAACTTCAAAGATGTTGTCAACGAGAACGAGTTTGTCTTGGTCGAATTCTATGTAAGTTTAAACTAAACCTCGAGTGTAAAAAGCCCCATTCAACTTAAACGATTATTCTAGGCCCCATGGTGCGGACACTGCAAAGCCTTGGCTCCAGAATACGCTAAAGCCGCCACACAATTGCATGAAGAGGGATCTCCAATCAAACTTGGCAAAGTTGACTCCACCGTTCACTCTGAATTGTCTTCGTCCTTTGAAGTCCGCGGATACCCAACCCTCAAATTGTTCCGCAACGGCAAGCCAACAGAATACGGAGGTGGCCGTGACCAAGCTTCAATTGTTGGATGGTTGAAGAAGAAGACCGGACCAGCAGCCAAGGAATTGAAATCCTCCGACGAGATCAAGGAGTTCAAGGAATCTGCTGACGTCACCGTTGTTGCCTACTACAAAAAGGCCGAAGACGCCAAGGAATATTTGGAAGTTGCCGGAGCCATGTAAGCATTCCGATTAAATAAGTGTATATAACTCAAATTTGTTTCAGTGACGACATTCCATTCGCCATTGTTCACGACGCTGATGCCGCCAAGGCTGGTTTGGAATTGAAGAAAGAAGGCGTTGTTTTGTTCAAGAAGTTCGACGATGGCCGTGCCGAATTTGAAGAGAAATTGGAAGTTGCCGCATTGAAGACTTGGATCCAATCAAACAGACTCCCATTGGTCAGCGAATTCAGCCAAGAAACCGCCTCTGTCATCTTCGGCGGAGAAATCAAGAGCCACAACTTGTTGTTCGTTTCAAAGGAATCGTCCGAGTTCGAGAAGCTAGAGTCTGAGTTCAAGTCTGCAGCCAAAGAATTCAAAGGAAAGATCTTGTTCGTCTTCATCAACACCGACGTGGAAGATAACGCCAGAATCATGGAATTCTTCGGATTGAAGAGCGACGACTTGCCAGCCATCCGTTTGATCTCCTTGGAGGAAGACATGTAAGTCAAACAATTAAAGTGCTTTCAACACAAATGCTTTTAGGACCAAATTCAAGCCTGACTTCTCTGACATCACCACCGAGAACATTGTCAAGTTCACCAACCAATACTTGGAAGGCAACTTGAAGCCTCATCTTATGTCGGAAGAGATCCCTGATGACTGGGACAAGCAACCAGTCAAGGTTTTGGTCAGCAAGAACTTCGAACAAGTTGCTCGTGACAACGCCAAGAACGTTTTCGTCGAGTTCTATGCACCTTGGTGTGGTAAGTTTTACAATCCAGCTGTTTCTGAACTCATTAAATCAACTTCGTCAAAAAGTTTTAATCATTGTTATTTTTCAGGACACTGCAAACAATTGGCTCCAGTTTGGGACAAACTCGGAGAGAAGTACAAGGATCACGAGAGCATCGTCATTGCCAAGATGGACTCCACTGCTAACGAATTGGCCGACGTTAAAGTTCAATCTTTCCCTACCATCAAGTAAGTTGTTTGAAGAAGTTTGGTGATGCAAATGCAACGTGTTTAGATTCTTCCCAGCTGGATCCAACAAAGTTATTGACTACACTGGCGAGCGCACCCTCGAAGGCTTCTCTAAATTCTTGGAATCAGGCGGCAAAGACGGCGCCGGCGCTTCTGACGAAGACAAGGTAAACTAACTAGATTCAAAGATGAGAATTAACTATCTAAATTCAGGCTGCCGAAGAGGCCGAGGAAGCTCACACCGAACTCTAAACGACTTGCCATAGATTTCCTGTCGGAGCGCTTTTGTTTCGTCGTTGCTGTTCCTCTTCTTTTAATTTGGACGTGTGACCGGAGCATAGATGCACCACATTAAATTATACTTGTTATTGTTAAAGTTGGCGAGTTTCTAGTATGCCTTTTGTTAATCTAATACTCTGTCGGGTTGTCGACTTCTTTTCTCGTTTATTTATTTGAAGCACGAATCGTTCTCGTCAATAAAACCAAATATTAGTTTTAAGTCAGAATTGAAATTTTAATGTTTAATTGTATGTTTGGATAAATTGTTTTATCTACTGGTTGACTTTATGTATTGTTTTGGTAAGTAAAGTGCACTAAAACTTTGGCAATCTTGCTCTTGAATTGCTCTTAAAATGAAATGAATGCAACGTGTTACTACGTATGTTTGCGACAAAGTAGTAAGTCTGCACTACAAAAGCTCTTCAAAAACCCGTGCAATGCGTAAAAATCAATAGTGGAATGCTGTCCACACATTTGTTTTTGGCAGCGTGGAATTTGATCCGAATAACGAGTATTGTACGTTTGATCGGCTTTGTTTGTGTGCGACTGTGTCGAGAAAATTAGAGGATTTTGGTCTCTTTTGCATTCTTTAACATCTTTCAATATTCTGTTTGACCGAAGCAATGAGGACAATATTTTGTTGGCTGCTTTTGGTTATTCTCGCAAGCACAGCAGAAGACACTGAAAAGCTAGATGGAGGTTTTGTAAGTGAACAACGAGGTTACTTCAAACGAGAACATGCGTTGGTTAAACCGTTTCAATGTGAGTTACTTTTTATCAAACAAAAGAGTTGACGAGATTGCATTGCATAATTTAAGCTGCCAACATGGATGTACCTTATTTCGACATTAGCGGTCACACAATGGTCACTGGACAGCAAATTCGTCTTACTGCAAACGTGCAAGGCCGACAAGGAGCTATTTGGAATAGTGTTCCAGTGCAGTCAAGAGATTGGGAGATGCATGTGAGCTAACTTTATGACATTAATCAATGTTTATTTTCTATTTAGGTGACGTTCAATGTTCACGGAGACTCTGGCAAATTGTTTGGAGATGGAATGGCTATCTGGTACGCAAGAGATCGTGGAATGGTTGGTGATGTTTTTGGATCGATCAATCAGTTCAGCGGATTGGGCGTTTTCATCGACACATTTAACAATGACTACAAATCATATGCGGTTAGTTTTTTAAGTCAATCACGCTTTAAAGTTTTGTTTTTAGCACACTTTTCCTTATGTCTACTCAATGATTAACAATGGAACAGTGCACTACAACAACGACAAAGATGGAGCCGATACTCAATTGGGTGGAAGTGATGCCGGTTGTGAAGTCAAAGTTCGAAACAAAGACTACGAAACGCAAATGCTGATTCGTTATGTTGGAGACACTTTGACAGTGAGTATTTTGATTTTTTTGCGTATTTGATCTGTGAATTTTAGGTCTTGCTTGATACTGAAGATCACGGCCTTTGGAAACAATGCTTCCAAGTTCCAGGAGTTCATTTGCCTACAGGATATTACATTGGCTTGTCCGCAGCAACTGGCGATCTTTCGGGTAAATTTTATTGTACCGTTTTCTGGTTAATTGAATTACTTTTAGATAATCACGACATTGTGGGCCTCAAGTTCTACGAGATCGAATATGCTCGAGCTGCTTCATCATTTGATTTTAATGCCGGTCAATTCTTGCCAAGCGCTGAAGGACAAACCGCACCACGAGACAACGTTTCAAATCCGCCTCCATCAAACATGTCCACTTGGGCCAAGTACTTGCTCATTTTTATTGGAGTTGTTGCCACTGGCGGAGGCATTGCTGTTTTCGGCTACCTTTACTACCAAGACAAGCAGTCTCGTTCTCGGTAAGTTCAGCTTAATAAATAAAGTTTAAAGCAATATTCTTTTTCAGCAAACGTTTCTATTAATCGCATTGCAAATAAGAAACGCTAGATGCATTCTTTCTTTTTCTTTAACGTTTAAGTTGAATTTCTAAGTTCCAAGTTGTTAACGTATTTCTATTTGTGCTCAAAATAGTGGCAATTTTGCACTTTTCAAGAAACTCTCGGTTTTCTGTTCTTTTTAACCTGGCCACAAACTTGTGATAATTTTCGACAGCGCTCTCTGCCGGCAAGCGTGCAAGCAATATTGGGCTCATTGTACGTGTGGCCTTACTAATACAAATACGAGTTCATCCTTCCCACTCAATTGTTAATTTATTTTTGTGTTAGAAGAGAGGTTGGTTGTTAAGCTAGTTTGTTTGTTGTTAAAGCCTCAATTGAATAAACGGTTCCAAACAATTATTGTCGGCAATCTTTAACAGTCAAAACACTGATTTTTGACTCCACCACAAACAACTTTGACCTTCTCAATTCGACTGAAGAAACGAAGTGGTGACGAAATTGGCGCATCGGCATCTTCCGCTGGTCTTCTACGCACTCTCTGACCATTCGGTGTCAACACAGTTAGATCTCTGCATGCACATCGCACACACCTTCGAATGAATGAATGGAGTGCTGCGCGATCGAGAGATTTCGAACTGAACTTTCGTGGCGTCCGCACTGTTTGCTTGTCGGCGCCAACGTCTCTTTGGTCTCCTTCCGTTTTTTACCTGTCCGCATCTCAGCGAAGCAGCCAGATCCTAAATGACAATAGTGCTCCACTTCCTTTGCAATATCGAGCGTTGGGTCATGCGGATTTGAGTAGATGTTGACGTTTGGACCGGACTTGTGGCCTTGAGTTGGAGCTTTCATCATTCTTTTAAACTCAGCATTTGGTCAATAGTCTTGAATTTTTTGATTGATTGTCGCGTGTTCATTATTTGCTTTTAAGAGTAATTTTATTGTTTTGTAAGAAGAAATTAAAATGTGACTAATTAATGATGTGTTTGGTTTGAAAACAAGTTTGCAAATGAATCAGAACATACTTTTTACACTTCATTGCTTTTAACACTGTTGCTTTTGACACTATTGAACAGTTTAAACAAGTCTTCAAAGCCCTTTTTAATTCTTTGAAGTTCTTTTTCAAAAAAGCATCACAGAGTAAACATTTTAAGTCACCCACTCATATTTCTTGATCGGCTTTTGGAACGACCCGTCTTTTCTACAATCTTAAGCTGAGTCATCACCGCGCATTTCTCTCGACTCGGCCTTCATGCAGACGAGGTATGAGGGAGGTTTGTGTGTAGTGAGGGATAGCACAAACACGCCGTACCGCTATGAAAAACTGCGCGTTTTTGTATCACACAAATTGGCGTCGTCGATTGGGTCTGTGCAGCATGCATGGATTTCCCAGCGGCGCCGTTGACAGCCCTGTTTGTACAAATCGATCGTCAGTGGGCTTTCAATGAGCCGGCTTTGTTGCATCGTAAATTGCTGGCTGTTTTGTGTTTTGTACAATTTAATGCACTATTTGGACTGAGTTGTTTCGAGCAGCTTGATTGCTCAAATCAATTTGACTTTTCACGTTATTTTGATCCTCAAAAACTTTCGCTTTGCAATTAACTACATTCCTATGGTCAGTCCCGATGTCTATTAGGTTTGCAAACTTGGACGAAACCCAATTTATTCTCTCCGACTCTCTGCATTGGAGGCTTTTCGGATCCGAATGCTAATTTGTTTTGCGATGTTTTTAGCGGCTGGCCAAGATCTCCATACTGCAAGTGGCCGGACTTGCTTCTACCCGAAAACAGTGTCCTTTATCGGCGCTCTTCCCCTTAACGGACCCAAATAGAAAGTAGCCCGAACTTGCAAAACGGTTGTGAGCAGTCATCTCCGGTTTGCTCCAATTGTTTTTTGGCTGCTAATCCACGCGCAGTTTGTAAAGTTTGTTCGTCTAGACATTCCAAAAGTTTCTTAACTCAAAGTGTTACACTTTATTATACTTGTACGCTGTCAGTCATGCATGTGTGCTATTTATAAAACTCAACAAAGTGTAGAGGAGATGTAAAGGTTTCTAATTCCGGAAAACAACATCCATGTTCGCTTGTCAAAAGCAATATGCGTTTGTTGTCCAGATCTTGAGGCCATTTGCTGGGAAAGAAATTGTTTTTTCGCGTGCTGCTTGTAAATCTTTGGCGCGCTGAGCGCTTCCACAACCAAATCTCGAATATTCTCCTTGGGGAGCTTCGCGTTGGGGTCAGAATTTCGCATAACCATTTGCAGTTTCGCTTGCCGTTTTTGAGCACATGTTAGCCGGATTTAGGAAGCTTTGTCTGTTAAAACGTTCTAAATCAACTCTTTAAATCACACAATCAATCAGAGCGCACTTCTTTAATTCTTAGAATTTGGCTATTTTTGTTTGCGCTCTCGTGTAACAATTTAATTACCGTTCATCGATCCTGCACAGTTCACAAAAGCAATCTAATTAGTTGGGTGCTTTTCTGCTGCTTTTTGATGCAAAATGTGTTTGCAACAAGCACGTTTCTTCTTTCACATGCCTCATTGTTTTTGTTGAGCGGATTTATGCTATCGTGCGCCGAACAAAAAACCAACTTTTTCTGAGCAATCTTGGAGAAAGTCCCAACTTGGCAACATGCTTACAGATTCAAGCAAACAATAGCCGGAGAATCTGTTCACTGCTTTCGCAAATTCTTTGTCGGCAAGTTGTGCAGCCAACCATACACAAAAAAGGATTGTTTTGAATATTGAGATTGTTCGACTCGAGCTTTAAACATTAACGTTATTTGATTTGTTCACACTCATTTTATTTCTCAACTAAGAAGCAGTGTTCATGACTACAAAAACGACTGGCCTTTCTAGTTGTTGAGGCAGTTTCCTTTCCTAAGTGTCAAACGAGTTTTTTGCCGGCCTGCACTTGAATTGGCCACAATTTAGAGTTTATTTGTGTTTTGGGTGTTGGTCGTTTCCTTTTTGTGGGCGAGAACATAACCAAGCACCTTGCGCGCTCCAATTGTTCGACACAGTGCCCACACATCGGGCAATTGAAATAGGAGATTTTGTGGGTCGTATAGGACAAATTCGGTGTTCAGTTTAAAATTCATTGAGTGAGTTCTTGTTTGGGTTTGTTTTGACAGGTGAAAGTTTTGAGTACACAGAGTGCACGGATTACTAATAGGTGAAGGTGTGTTTAGGTTTGAGGGCAGCCATCTAGGTCTGTCACAACAACTCAGAAATTCACATATGTTTTTACAATACAGTTTCGCAATATTTGAACAGCGATTTTTTGTTTAAAGTATTGTTAGATTTAAAACAAAGCACAGTTTTGTCCCACCCTGTACTAAATTGTAAAGACGTCATGCTAGTGAAGGAACATGCTTGATCCAATTTGATACAATTTCATCAAATATTGCATTCCTCTCGGTGCATAATGACCTGACTGCAATCTTATCATTCGCTGCCGGCCTTCTCTGTCCCAACGCACAAAACATCAAACGCTGCTTAGCCAGCAAAGCAAAAGCCATTTGGACCGTCGAGTCAGCAGCGCATTCCACCACGGAGACTAATATTATGCGTGGAGAGTGACCGTCGCTGGTCAGCGGTACAAAACCTCCTCACGTGCTTAAAATACCACGCCGTCCAAAAGCCAAAGGTACGGAAGTGGCCTTCCAACTCTTTTTGTGGATTTGAATTTCAAATGTTGCTTTCTGACATTTCCTTCTTTATTCGTTCTTTACTTTTGATCAAAACTCGGCCCGAAATAGTCACAACTCTGGACATCCATAATCATTGCAGATTAAGCAAAAAACAAGGAAGCGATGATCAGCTAATCTGTCTGTCTTTCTGTTCATCTCACAGTACATCAATGCTTCTTTCCGCCCTTCATACTACAACTAAAGTGCAGTGATTCATTTACTCATTTGAGGCGTTGGCGGATTTCGGCTAATTCAAAACTGAACACACGTTTTTGTCTGCACGACCTTCGAGTCTAATTAATCGACAAAGTTTGCCGAAAGACGATCCCCGCGCGTTTTCAATCAAGTTTTTATGAAATCGTTGAGGAGTCAGAGGTATGGCGCCTCTTCTGTACAAATTACCATCATTTTTGCGATCCATTCCAATTACTCTTCCCAGCGCTCAATGTCATCTTTGCATTGATCTTTCTCTGTGCCTTCGCCAAAACTCCGACGTTTCGAGGAGGGAAGGCGGTTTTATTACCAGAGCGTTCTCCACAAACGTTCTTCTCGAGCCTTACTAATTTACTTCCGCACTTTTTGCTTACCGCTCGACTGTAAGCATCGAAAGTGCTTATCATTTGAGTTCGCAATCAAAACAATTGAAGAATGTATTGTTTTGGGCGGTGTTCCAATTAGCAGCGGAAACGCCACATCTCGACAGCGTTTGATTTTTTCCATCAAACAAAATTGTTAGCGACAACTGCGCACATCATTTGCTTTCAATTTGTTTTTGTGCAGTTTGTAATCTAGCGTTTTGTCGGTTTTTATGATAATTGCGTGTTTTGTAAGTTTGTAACGTTTCTCAACTAATTAGATTAGAAATTCTTCAAAGTCCGATTAAAGTCCGATTCAAATCCGCTTTAAAGTCCTATTTAGAATTTCTTGTCCTAAAAACGGGCTAATTTGAGGAATTTTGTTTTGAGGTGTTTTTGTGCTTGTGGGCGATGGCACGGATGACTTCGACTGTTTTGAGCAAACTGTGTTGCGCAATCTTCGCATTTCGTTCCACAAAGAACTTTAGGTCAGTTGTTTGAGTGTGTAGTTGAGTTGAACAGTTTCTTTGAAAAACGTCTGGCCAGTCGTTTTTGAAGTAATTGGCACGCTACATGGAATTGGAGTGTTCCTCGGAGTTTGGAAAACTTCGAAATTGATTAGAAACCGCCGGCTTAAACGAGTTTTCCCATCACTTGCGTTGTTTGTTGCTGCGAAGACATTAGACGCCGGCGACTGTTAATGGGAGAATCGATTTGTTGTGGGGGCGCCAAGAGGTAATGCCGGGCGGCGTTGTTTTAATGTTTCGCCAGCATTCACTTTTGCTGATTTTGACTAGGCCTGGACGCGCAAATTTGCGTTTTTCAATTTCCCTCCGTTTTTTGCGAAATTGGCTCTTAATTCCGATTCGGTCTTTTTCTGAAATTCCTTTCCCTTCCAACTGACAGGAAATATGACTTTTATGCCGCAAACAATGCTCTTCGGCTCATTGTCCTTTGGAGCATTTAATGGCTTGAATGCTTTGAATGCTTTGAGTGTTCCGAGTGATGCACTGATGATTCAGCAGCTGCTACAGTGAGAACGTTTATTATTCGAGAAGGCTGAATTTCAATTGTTTATTCGTGTTCACTTTTAAACTTAGTTGTTGTTAGTCACTGCTCCACTTTTATTTTGTGATTGAAGATTTTGATTATTGAGATTCGAGGAAGTTGTTTATGCTTGGCCGGTATCATGCGGACTCTAATTTTGTCGCATTTTTACAATCTCGAAATTTCACGTGCCGCCGACTACGATTGTGCTGCCATTTCGAGACCGAATTAGTTGAGTTAGGTACACAGTAGGAGTTATCCAAATGTCCACACGACCACGCATTACAATTTATTGTATGAAAATCAATTTCCTCAGCTTTCGTTAACATTTGGATAGCAAGGACGTCCATTGTTAATTGTGGCGGATTTGTCCACTGCCTTTGGATTAGCGGCGAATTCATAATTTAGGGCTTTCCATTCGGCCAATGCTTTTTGCTTGATTAACAAACTTCTGGATTCTCTTTGCTGAAAGTGCAAAGATTGTTTTTGCAAACTGCAGAAATCATAGTTTAGGCGAGTGTTTAAAGTGTATTTAGAGTGTGTGTCCAAAATTGAATTTGGCCTAATTTTGTTCACCCACCGGCTATAATTGCAACTAATTTAGCGGAATTCTTATTGTAGCCAATCTGTTTTGGGCGGCGCCTAAATTAAGCAATTTAAACTGGCCATATTTAGCTAATTGTTAGTTTTTGCTGAAAGAGTACGGTCGCGTGTTGCTTAATCCGCGTCAAGAACTTCTTAAACACCCTGTGGCTATTCTTTGGTCGATAAAAGCTGGTGTGGTGTGCAAACTTTGACCCATAAAACAAGAACAATCCCGAAAAGTCCAAATTTCACCTGACCTCTTCCAAAGAGCAGCACCGTATCCGTTCTTGAACTACGTGAATTAATTTGCAGAACTTTTCTTGCTAGTTGATCATTTAACACAATGCCTTTAACACAATGGACGGAATTGCGTTTTTTAAATCCGCATTTAAATAGCTGGCGCCGAAATTAGCCTCAATTGTCCAGCAGTCATTGACGGTCATTCCGCCAAATCCTATTACGCACCTCCAGGAAAGTGAAAAATGCCCCGTCTTTCACGCCACACTTGCTGCAAGTGGATATAATCGCCTGCCTGCAAGTCGGGATTCCGGCGGCTCGTGCGCGAAATTTAATATTCATCGGGCCAATTTTTAACTATACTTTGTTTTGGTCCGCGTGTGAGTAATATTTGTGCGCATACAGCGCAACTTTGTTTGGAGAGCTCTTTAGCTTTGAACTTGGCAATGCTTAAAATGATCATATCCGTACATAAGTGTAAAACGTATAAATGAGTGTCCATTTCTCCAAATAGCAAATGCAGATTGATTACAACTGTACTGACTGCATCATTTTTGCGTGCTCTCATTTGCGGCGTTTGTTTGTCCTTATAAATATTTACTGCCCTTTGTCCATTCATTGTACAACTTGAATGAGTATCGAATATGCAAAATTCACCTGTCGTAAAGCTTGGAACTTTCTCCGCATTTCCTTTTCAGTCTTTGGTCTTTAAACCGTTTGAAACTTGTATAGTCGTGACCGGATTGCGTGTTCACTTTGCACAAATTGTACTCATTTTGCAACATTTAGGTTCAATTAATTAAGATGGCGGACAGGAGGCCATCGGCTATCTTCTTGATAGCGGCCTTCAGTCTTTTGCTGTTGGCGACGGAAGCGGCTCGAATTGAGGTACAATTTAAATGCCTAGATTGCAATTAATTTAAAACGTTCCAGTCGATCTCCGCAACAGTGGACCGAAAAGTCAAACACGAAACATTTGTACCATTGGTAGCATTCAAGTGTGGCTACCGTAACAAGTTCTTGAATGAGTCAGGTGAATGGCAAGACGACGCTAGCAGTCTGGCAGTCTGTTTGGAAGGCAAATTGGACATCTTGAAATACTGCAAGAGAGTCTATCCAGACCGCAAAATCACCAACATTGTCGAGTACAACCACATTTCCCACATTTCTTCTTGGTGTAAAGAGTCTTCTCATGGATGCAACAAAGACTTCTTTACTCGCGCTTGGCGCTGCATAGGCAAGAATTTCAACTATGAAGACGTTATTTAAATTTCGTGTTTAGAAGGCGAATTCATTGCGGACTCACTTCAAGTGCCCAGCAAGTGCAAGTTTGGTCATGTTTCTGGCCGTGAAACTTGCGACGACTACAATCACTGGAGCAAGAAAGCCGAAGCACAGTGCGGTGACAGTGTAAGTATTTGTTGTCTTGCTTTTTACTTAATCCCCTTTTTCATTTTAGTTGGACGATCACGACCACAAATCAATGAAATTGCACTCATTTGCTATGTTGGAGCCATGTGGTTTGTCTTTGTTCCGCGGAGTTGAGTACGTTTGCTGCCCGAAATCAGTGGAGAATGAATACAAAGTTGACGAATATTCTGAAACCGATGATGACGACGAAGAAAGTGACGATGTACATTTTGATTCTGTTTAATGATATTTGATTTCATCAATTTCAGGATGATGATGAAACTGAAGAGTCGGACAGCAAGTCAAGTGATGACCAGCAGGAAGATCCTTACTTCACTGACGACGAGCAAGCAAATGAGCATGACAGATATCGTGATGCCCAAGAGCGTTTGGAAAAGAAGTACCGAGCCAAAGTCACCAAAATCATCACTGAATGGTCTGAGTTGTTCGAGCGCTACAATCAAATGCGCAAAAAGGACCCAGAAGGCGCTGAGAAGTACAAGAGTGAAATGACCGAGCGCTTCAGAAAGACGGTCTCATCATTGGAAGATGAAAATAAGGACCAACGCCGACAACTTGAAGAACGCCATGACGAACGTGTCCAAGCTGCTTTGAACGAGAAGAAACGAAAGGTAACAACTTAAATTGTTGCATTAAATATTAAAATACATCTGTTCAGGCCACACACGCATACCGCATGGAACTTGCCATTCAAGTCGGGCACGTGAACAAGCAAAATGTCTTGCGTACTTTGAAAGACTACATCAAAGCCGAAGAAAAGGTAACAACTACTCTAAACATTTTAAATACACAAAAATGACTTTTAGGATCGCATCCACATGCTGAATCGTTATCGTCACTTGCTCCACTCAAACAGTGATGCTGCTGCAGCGTTTGAACCAATGCTTTTGCATCGTCTGCGTTACATCGATTTGCGCATTAACGGCACTTTGGCCATGCTCCGCGACTTCCCTGATTTGGAGAAGGAAATCCGCCCGGCTGCAGGTTTGTCAAAAACACTTAAAAGCAAAAAGTAAACTGATTCGTTTAGAAGAATTCTGGCGCTCTTATCGTCACGAAAACACTCCAGAAATTGACGGCAAGCTCATGGAAGTTGACGACACCTTGAAGGACAACAACGATCAGTTAGTCCAGATGTACAAGGATGCAACCGAAAAGAAAACCAAGCCCACTCGTCCACAAAGCTCATTCCACCAAGCCGCCAAAGAGTCGCGCAAGAACGGTGAACTGAAAACCAAGTTTGTTCCGTTGAAAGACATTATCGGCGGTGGCAAGAAGGAAACTTATGCCAAAGACTCCGATGAAGAAGAATATGAAGAAGATGATGAAAACGAGTCGAGCAACGACGAACAGATCGAAACAAGCCCAATTGTCGTCAACGAGACAGTTCTTGCCGAAAAGAAAGCAGAGAAGTTGGCTGAAGATCAAAAATTGGCCAAAGAACGACATGCACACAAACTTGCTCTTGAACGCGGACTTGAATTGCCAGAGCCGAAACAACCCATCAAGGCGTTTGATTTGAGCAAAGCCAAGCCGGTTGAGAAGGAAGAATTGGACGATGGAAACGACGCTGATACCGAAGATGATAATGAAGAGTCAGATGAGGAAACTCAAGACATTGACATCGATGAACGCTTGTTTGTGCGCAAAGAAGTCGAACCAGCCTACGCCAGACACGATAAGCTGTTTGCCGACGGTGTTGAACCACAACAATCAACTGACAGCTTCTGGAACTCTACTCCAACTGTGCTCATCTACGCTACAATGGTGTTGTGTGTCTTGGCTGTTGCTGCAATTGTTCTTCGTCATCGCACCACCAGACAAGGATTCATTGAAGTAAGTCAAATTGACCCTTCCAACAGATTACTTAACTTTTGCGTTCAGGTTGATGTTGTGAATCCGGACGAAGACTACCACACAAACAAGATGCAAGTCAACGGATACGAGAACCCAACCTACTATTACACAGACAAACCTTAAATCACTCACGTCTAATAGACCTGTTAACTCGTGTCCATTTAGCTATCAAACTAATTAATCCTGTTAAGTAAGCTTTTCAGTTTTCGGCAATTCACCTATGACATTCTAGTTTAATTAGCTTGCTCTCCAAACTCTCTCAATCGATTTGTTTAAGTTTCCTAACAATAAGTCTCATTTCTACCACTCGGCATGCGCGTTTTTTGACGCATGACCGCTCCATTGGCAAATGATTTCATTTTATGCAGAAATATTTTTGTATTTATTGTACGGTTTACACACAGTGTATAATAGACTCGATTCGACAAATAAATTGTTATATAGGTTGCAATCTTTCTTGTCTTACGTAAAACAGCTTGCTCGGCAACCACAAAAACAATTGCTGACCTTGGAGACCGGTAAGCACTGCCTCAAATTATGATGATCGGCCGCGCTATACACTAGAGTACACTGGAGGGTCATTCTTTTTGCATACAATTTGCCATTCGGCTTGTAAGTAGCAGTCAATCGAGCGTAGCAAGAAAGCGGTTACTTTTTAGTTGTTTAGTTGAATGTTTTGTGATATTCAACAACTACGACTGGGCTCACGTTTATAACTTCCGTCGCTCATTTACGACCATTTATATTCATTGAGCTTTTGGCGATCGGTTGTGATTTTGTACAGGTTTTATTGGCAAGCTGGCGCCGGCTTTCCGTCGCTATTTACAACATTTTTGTTTTTTCTTCTGCTGCTTACCTTCTGCCTAAAATGTTCGTGCCGCGTTGTTTGCGCTTTGCGCGGACAAGAATGCCACGCGAGAAGACCCCGTCTGATCTTCACTGCATTCGTTTGCCTATTTTTGCTGTACAATACTCACTTGCTTATTTTTGCCGTTCATTCAAATACTTATTGAGTCTTGCAATTTGTTCAAACTTCTAAAAATAGTCTGCTTGTTTGGAAGTTGAACCCGGTTATTACGAAAGCCCAAATTTGGTTTTAAGGAGTGCGCGAACGGCTGAGTCAAATAGAGTCGTGGGTGTGAGCTTTCCTCAACAAAACCTCCATCATGAGACCTTAACAAATAGGTGACTGTTTGCTGTTGTTGAGTAGTGGGAGAGTGCGCGAAGGTGCGCAATCAGTTGTTCTTTTTCATCTGATCTACAAGGGAATTCAATAGGACAGGAGCACTTCTCGCCGCAACAAGTTGGTCATTTTTTGGCCGGACGAGTGGACAGAAGATTGCAGACTACCTGCCTGTTTGGTCGTGCTTTGATTAAATGGACGGGAAGTTTTTGGTTTCAGTTCCGTTTAGATCTTGTTTGGGCTGCATTCCGGTTTTTTAATTCCATTTAAATAACTTTATTTAAATTTGTGAGTCACGCAGTCCACTCAAATTTACCCATCCAACTACTTACTGCCCACCTCTTCATTATTCTTTCGCCGCCGCACACTTCTCTCGTCCAGCAAGACGTGGAAATCATTAGGCGCAGCCGACCAGAGCCATGATCAGATGCAGATTTGGTAGGGAGCTTTGACTCTGCACCTTTCGCCTTAATGGCGCCGGATCGTTTTGCATTCGGAACGCCGTAAAGGTAGTAGTGTGTGGAGCAGGTTTGAGCGCATGCCAAACTACGCCGATTTGGTCGTTGAAAATCCCGGTGCGCTGTTGACCGTTTCTTCCGGTTTACTTTACTTTAATTGTTTTCTAGTTTCACTTTTCGATCAACGAACGTTATTTGTTTTGTCGCGCATCTTTTGCTAAAATAATAAATGTCATTTCAGTCATCTGCAGTGATCATCAAGCAAACAGTAGACCTAAATAGACTGGCTTTTAGCCAGTGATTTCTTTTTAAAATGGCAACACCTTATCTCCTCTCGTGTAGTGCTATATTTGCGTTGGTTGGCTTGGCTCTCATCGGCATTGCAGGATTCACAGACAACTGGGCCGAATACAGTGTAAGTGTTCTCGAAATATCTCATTTTGTTTAAAAACTCTATTTACTTATTGCAAACATTTGCGTCATCTTCTTTGAAACAAATCGTTCTTAGAACGCAACAATTAAAGTCAAATTCCAAAAACGCTTTGTTTTCGCGTTCAAGCCGTAATTGGCTCAAATTTTATCGGTCCCATTTTGGAGATGCGCCTTCGTAGCTGAACGTTGCGCGTACATTGCAAGCAAAATTCCTGTACAGATTCTTGCAAGTGATTAGAAACGGACTGTTTATGGCGCTGATACCCCGAAGAGCCTTGACCCTTATTGCAGTGCTCCCTAATTTCTGTGCGGGAGAGCTGCGCGCATTACTCAAATTATTACATGTAAACTTTGAAACAATCATAGAATACACAAACTGTTTGACACAACAAGAGGACAAGTAAAGAATTAAACACTTTTCAGGTCAATTCGAAAGATCTAGTCGGAAAGTTGAAACCCAAAGATCAGAACGACATCATTTACTATTCAAGAAATTATGGTCTTTTCCTCATTTGCTTTCCCGAAAACGTTCCGTCCGGCGTCGGAAGCTTCACAAAGTTGGGATCTCCTTGTCTGTTCAGCCGTGACTTCTTCCCAGAAGAAGCAGCCAAAGCTCGCTACAACACAGTTCAAACTCAACGAATGTACTTTATGCGCGGAATGGTGGCAACTTACTTTGCTGGATTTGCTCTCGGACTCATTTCATTGATTGTTGGTGCAATTGGATGCTTCAAACCTTCTGCTCGGATGACACTTTGCACCGGCTTTATGCTTTTGTTTGCAGGTTTGTCTCAAAAACATTCTTTAAGAAGTGTATTTAAATGTTTCAGTTCTTTTGCTCGCCGTTTCAATGGGACTTTGGCACTTCAATCAGTACGCTGAACGTCGTCTTCTCAACGTTCATCCGTTCCCCCAGTCTTGGGATGCAGCATTAAAGCAAAACACGCATTACACTTACGGATACTCTTATGTTCTTGCGTGGATTGGAGTTTGCTTCACACTTTTGGCCGCTTTCTGCTTAATCATTGCTCATCTTTCAATCAAAGTAAGATAAATTACAATGTACAAGTAATGCTAATTCAATTTCTAGCGCAAGAAGGACAACATCTACGACACTAAACATGCTGCCTACTATCAACAGTATTACGAAAAATCGTTGGTTCCGTACACTGCTGGTTATTACGGATATGATACGCCTCAAAACTATTACGGACATTATCCAACAATGACGCCCAATTATTATGGACATTATCCAATGTACGGGCACCATTAAATTGCTCAATCACCACGCTTCAAACACAATGAGATTCAAGTTGCCAATTAAGACCTCCGATCAGCATTCCATTTTTGTTCAACTCTTTGTGCCATTCGTTTCTAATTATTAGTCTTTTCTGCATAATAAACTCACAATTAACACATAGAATTTATTCGTCAAACCGCGCACATAAATAACAATAAAAGCAACTAATGCCAGCCAAAGAAGCTAATCTATGAGTTTGTTTGGGAACATTGAAAAGTGACGGAGGCGATAAGCGCTGTAGGCAATTTGTAAAACCGTTGTAAGAAAAGTAATTAGAGGAAATAAGAAAACACAACAACCAAAATAGACAAGTTCGCTTGGCACCCGTTCACAAGCAAAAACAGAAAACAGGAAAAGAGAGAAATGCTTGTTAGGCTTCGAATGTGGAAGCCAGAAACAATATGTTCGATCAACAACAATGATTATGCAATAAATAGACGAATTAACAGAACTAATCGCTGTGAATCTTCATGCCAAACGCCTTTCGGAACTTCTTGTCGTACGCATCGGCAATAGACTCAATTGCTACCAAAATCGGGTCGGTGACACGAGCACTGTAGGTAAGGACTTCTTTCAGTGATTGAAGCATGCGCTAAACAGATTGGTTAGTGTTGTTGAACGTTCAATGTTTGGGGCATGTTTTGATGATTAATTGTACCCATCAGAGTAACTATGACAAAACGGCTCACAAATTCACCGAAAATATTAGTTCTCATCACGTGGAACAACCATTTAAGATATTTTAACATGTACGGACTTTGAAAACTTACATTGAACTCGTTAATCAGATACCACACTTCGCTAATCTCGACCTTGTTTTCAGTGATCAGCTGGTCCTTGGAGCCACTGACGTAAAAGTCATAAGCGTACGAGTTGCGATAGATTGGCCGACCACGATGATCTCTGTTTTGAATGTAACTTGGGATGAAGTCCGGATCCAAGCAGATATCGTCGTCAAAAGCACTGACAACGTTGGCCATAAACAAATTCATGCCGTCGTGGATGCCGCTCAAACGGAAATACTCGTTCTCAATTTGTTGTTTGGGGAAGAAGAGTTGAAGACTTGCAATGAATAATTGCTCCATGTTAGTGTTGTATTTGCTGATCGCTTCTTCGAACTTCTCAGGCAACGGCTTCAATGCGATCGGCTAAAATCGGATTTGATATTTAAACTGCAAATAATGCTTTGAGACTTACGCTTTTTGCGTCAGTTGTTTCAATTGGCAACCGTCGGTTCGTAAACAAGTGAGCAAGAACCAAAACTAAAGTTTCTTTGAGTGCAGCTTCGTCGTCTTTAAGTTGCTTTTCCAAATGATGGAAAACGCCCAATTGAAGCAAGTGAACAAAGAGCAAGTTGCCCGGCTCGTAGACACCCAAATGAACAGCAATCTTTGCAAAACCGGTTGTTTCTCCCTGTAACAAGTATGGAAATTAACAGTTAAAAAGCTTTAAACATACGTTTGAATCGATCAACTGCAATCGTCGCAATAATTGAACATTGAAGAAGGTGAGTGCCTGGAGCATTGCTGGTAGTGATTCTTGCTTAGTTGATTTGCGTGTGTAGAGAGCAAAGTTTTGTTTAAGAAGTGTTAAAGCAGCGGGAATACGGCCTTCTTTCGTTAACAACGGGTTCTTTTCGTTGCCTTCCTTCTTTTGACTTGCTTCACTCAAATTCAACTTTTGCAAAAGCGACGAAGCAACAACTTCGCTAAAAACGAATTTGTTTTAATGTTTTCAATTTAATTGTTGTTACCTAATGAGCTTTTTGTTGTACGCGTCAGCAATGTCTTCGCGAGTTTGGTACTCTTCCGGAATTCCATTGACATAGGCAAATAGTCGGAGCAAGAACGACGCAGTGTATGGAACGTTTCCGCGCAAAGTAGCCAAGCTAGCAGTTAACAATCGACGAATCTTGCTTGTTGATAAAGCCATGAAAATAACGTTACCCTATAAATGAATGGAAATACTACTGTTGAATTAAAATAGTGAATGCTTACAGCTGGATCATAACCACGTCGACCTGCACGTCCGGACATTTGTCGGAATTGAAGTGGAGTCAATTGTGGTGTGTCAATACCGAAGACAACTGTTTTGCAAGGCATGTTCATACCAAGAGCCAAAGTCGAAGTCGAGAAGATGATGCCAAGATTGCCGTTTCTGAACAGAATCTCAACCGTTCCTCTCTCAGTTGCACTCAAACCATCGTGATGGAATCCGATACCACGTTCGAACAATTTCAACAAGATTTTTGTAGATGGTCGGGAACCGTCACGACTCTTCAAACGTTCAATGGTTTTGTCATAAAGTTCTTCGTCAGCTGAACGTCCAATGAGTTTGAATTGCGAAAGAGCTTCTTTCAGTTTCTAAAATGCGGATTAATTAACTAAGTAGCTGTCGGAAATGAACTTACAATTCGCATAAAAGCAAACGCCTCGCCAGATGTATCATCTTGTTCATCATCAATCTCTTGTGTGTTGCCATCTTCGTCACGCTTTTTCTTCTTCTTCTTGTCTTTCTCCTTGGCTTCGCGCTCACGTTTAGCAATCTTGGCCAATCGTTCCTCTCCTTTGAAGTTGAAACGGCGCTTGAAGTCAGGCGTGTCCATGTAGCGCTGTTCACGAAGCTCCAATTCATTGAAAACGTGGATGGCCGATTGTTCGCAGAAGTCACGATTGTCATTGAAGCAAATAGACGGCAACATTTCACTGGTCTTCAACTCCTCTAGCAATGGAACAATGTTGTAAAGAGCAGTTCGATACTAAACAAGCAAATTGAATTGATTCAAAACTCAAAAGATGTCTTTACCATGTTGAAAGGCTTCATTCGCTTTTCAAAGTCTTCTTTCACATCGGTCTCCAACTTTTCAAATATCTTCTTGCTCTTCTCTTCGTCGTGATGCAACCAGTTGAGGAAACGTTCTTTGAGATTGCTCTCCAACTTGCGCAACATTGATCGAGTCAACCAAACCTTTTCGTCACTGCCAACCTTGAAGCCGAAGAACTTTGACGGTTCAAACTCTTGCCTAAAAATAAAAATATCAAAAAGCACAATTAAAAATCTTACTTGGTCTTTTCATCAACTTGAGACATGATCGTGTAGAGTTCAACAACTTGGCGTGCAGTCAATTGCTGATCGTCCGGAATCGAGAACATTCGGATCTTCTCAGGCATGTAGACGTTGTACGGAGTGAAGAAACGCAGGACACTCTCCTCCGGATTCAAAGACATCAAGCTGCCGGCCACTGACGATTCTTCGCTGCGAATGTCACCCATTGTGATTCCTTTAAGGAAGAGCTCACTGTCGCGTGCAAAATTGACATTTTCCGGGCAATCTTTCAGCTTCTGAATACTCAATTCTAACTCAGACCAACGTTCTTTGTAGACAATCAATTCAACTTTGTGGCCTTTGCGTTTGAAGTTCTCAGCGTCTTGCAACCAACGATGCATAACATCGATATTGCTGATTGTTGCGGACAAGGCAAGGAATGGACATTGAATGAGCAAGAAAATGTGTTCCCAGCTAAAAATTGCACATGATTGTTTTGTAAAAACTCTAGAATAACTTACATGTGACCCTGCTTGCCAGTGTTAATTGAGTGAACTTCGTCGAGAATTACATAGCGAATGCGCGAGACAAATTCTTGAATTCGAGGCTCAGGCGACATCAGCATCTGCTCCAAACAGTCCGGAATGGTGATCAAAACTTGGCAATTGAGTGCATTATCCGTATACTCGTTGTTCATTGTGCCAAAAAGAACAGTATTTCCAGTCAACGGCTTGTTGCGGAAACGAGCATAAACTGAACCACAGACCTGATTGACCAAAGCTTTTGACGGAGACACATAGATAACAACTTGATCGTTGCTTTGACGCAGAACCTTCTCAATGCAGTAATAGGAAACAAACGTTTTACCGGCGGAAGTTGGTGCAACGATCAAGGCAGACTGATCTAAACAGAAGGGATATTGTTTTCGAACGAACAATCAATTTCTTCTTACCCTTATCAACAACATCCAACATTTTTCGCTGCCATGCATCTGGTTTAAAGCCTGTAACACGATCATCTTCACGCGGATCTGACTGAACGTCGATGAGACGACCACCGAAGTATAGTTGGTAGTAGATCATGTTGATATCCAAATCAAATTCACGCGCCGGCTTTCGCTTTGCGTCTTTGTAGAAACCAAGTGCGATCCAATGTCCTTGAATTTTCTCTTTTTGAGTTTCGTCCAAATGTTGCCAATGTTTAGTAAAGCACTCTTTGATTTGTCCAACAAATTCAATGGCTGCAACTCGCTTCTCGTCAACATTCTTGCATCTTGGAGCTTTTGAGTAGAAAATGTCAGCATAACGTTGGGCCAATTCAAAGGCACAGATTGCTTTCGATTCGTCCAATTGAAGCTTGCGTCTGAGGTCCTTGAGCAGTTGAATTGCCTAAAAATGATATGTATAAACAAGCTAACTAAACAGCTACTTACATTGCCTTTCACTTTTGTGGCGTACAAGATTTTGTCTCTGTCGTTGTCAATTTGCTTCTTCTCCAAATTCTTCTTGTTCGCTTCCAAGATTTGATCTTTCTTTGACAGTTTTGGAGTTCCTTTGGCACCGCCTAAACATTTTAATGAGCATCAGTTGTGTTGAAACAATTATTACCTCCTTTCTTTCCGCCTCCGCCTTTCTTGTCTTTTTTGCCTTTGTCTGCTCCATTTTCATCGGCTGCTTCGGATTCTTGAATCGCGGGCAAACGAGGAGTGCGCGAAAAGTCAACAAGCAAGTCGTTGCTGCGTCCTTCCAGAGAATCAGAAAAGGCTTGATACCTAAAATAACCGAAATGATCTCAATGCTTAATGCAATTCAACAAACCATCTCGAAAGCTGCTGTCTCTTTCTGTTCTCGCGTTTCAATTCATAAGTTGACATTTGTGTTCGTTGTTCAGTTTGAAGCAAGCGCTCGTCTACGGTGTGGAAACGCCATTTGAAGCCAGTGCGGAAGACAGATTCGTAAGTTGTTGGCTCGTCCGGAGAGTTGTTTAAGGACTTAATGACTTGATTATCTTTGAAGATCTCGTTAACGAAGTCGTTGTTAATGGCTAGCGTTTGGCATTTGTTGATCAGCAATTCTTTGCCCTCTTCCGAAGGCGACAACAGTGTATCTTGCTCATCAGTTGGCAGAGCTTCTTTAAATCCGACCTTGGCGTGCATTTTGGCGAACTCTTCTTGCAACCGGTAGGGAAGTGTTGGTCTGCCGGCAATTGCATTGGCAAAAATCCAGTAGATTAAACGCCCGTCCCACAAGTCATCGAGAGGGAACTTGACTGTCTAAAATATATTCAAAGGTTATGTGGAAAGCATGCTTTTATGCTTACGTGAACATCCAAATTTTTGAGAGCCGTTGTCAATGCGGAAATAACACGTCGTCGTGAAGTTGTGACAAGTATATCTGATACTTTTGGAAGCTCTGTTTCGGGAACATAGCGTTTGTATCCAACTTTCAAACCGATATGTGCCGACAACAAAACTGATAGACAGAACTTCTCAAAGTCCGCATCTGACTTTTCACGTTTCAATTCATTGGCAAGAACAAGAGCCAAAAAGTCCACATGGTTTTTGCATTCGCCAGCACTCAATGAGCGAGGTTGTTCGGCTAAATTAAAAAATAGACAGAATGGTTAATTTGTTTCTTACTTGACGGCGTAGACCAAATTTTTGATATCCGCTCGTTCAGGTTGGCAACTGATAGTGGAACAACTTTGATTCTGTAGGCAAGAACTGTGGAGAAGTTGATTGAAAAGGCTTCGTAGTGAATAACCGGTATTCCGTTGCTGACAAGTTGAATAACTGAAAAGCAATATGAACATAGGAACGAAGCAGTAAGGTGACTTACGAATTGAGACAAATTCTTGAATGAAAGAGACTTCATCGCGAACCAATTTTTCGCTTGGGTTTTCTACAGACATCAACAAGAAGGAGGGGGTCAAACGCTTCAAAAATGCGTCCCAGTTCGGGTCCAAGGGATTCTTGAACTTTTCAACGTGAACTGCCCATTCGCTGGCGTCCAAAAAGGTCATCAAATAGTTGTAGACAAAGCTCAAAATCGAATCGGACTTGTATTTGTGTTCCAAGTCAAGGAACCAGACGAGCTTGTATTTTGCGTTTAAGTCATTCAAGCGTTCAAAAAAGGCACGGACCTGAAGAAGACGGTTGTTCAAAATTGTGTTTAAATTGCAATTTACCTGATGCGCCAAAACAATAGTCTGTCCGGCCAAAGTCCAGTTGTGATACAAATGAGCGGTGAATTCGCAGAGCAAACTGTCCATAGAAATGAGGAAAATTTCAACATCAGCGAATTCGTCTATCACATTTGTGTAGACGCGCTGGAAGAGGTTAAGAACCTGGAAATTAAAAATAAGTTGCTTCCAAAAAGGTCTTAAAACAAACCGTTCTGTCCAACTCGGCGTTGTCGGCAATCTCCAGCGCTTCTGAGTAGTGAATGGAGCGCATTTGCCAGTCATCTTTCTGGACAACGTCCTGGTCGTCGATTTCGGATCCCTCTTCGTTGAGGCTTTCGCTGTCGCTTTTAACGTCTTCTTCTTTTTCCATTTTGCTGCAAAAACATAAATAAGCATTTTAGATAATAAAAACACGAAATGTGGACACGGAAAGCGTAAATGACTCTGAATTAACTGTTACATCATTGTGCTCAAAAACAAATCAGACATTTTTGGGACAGAAAATAAGTAGTGTTTTTGGGGAAAGACAATGAATATTCTAAAAACTAAGACCCGAAGACAGAACAACGAAGTGAGAATGACGCGTTCCGCACTACAGTTGCTAATTACCCGACACATAACAAACAAAACAACTCAATCAGACTTCCAACCATCGGTTTCTCCCGTTTTTTACGCAATAAAACTGTGGGGCCCAAGGAAAGATTTCCGCTCGAGACTTCCACGGCGGTTTGTCAACATTGCTCATTTAATTCGATGTGAATGTTCATATAATTGTGAGTAAACCCTGCTCGTTGGATTAAAACGAATTGGATTATGCGAAAATAACAGAGGGTTCGAGTTTAAACAACAAGCAATGTGCATGTTAGAAGACGAACACTGTTTGAAATTATGAGAACACATTTAAATTTGTGTGCTTGAGAAACTTTTGTTTTACTGATTGCTTGAATGTTAAAATAAGAACTTTTCTGAAATAGATAAATGCAATTGTTCTTTCACTTTAAACAAGTTTAATATCGTTAATGCATTTTCTTTGCACAGCTTTCGATAAGTTGAAGCTTTTCAGTGAAATTGTTCTGTGCACCGCGTTGCTAAAAGTTCGACCAAAGAACTTGAAACCTTTTAACAAGTTTTGCATTCGATTAATCTTCTTCCATTTAGACAAACATTCCCGGTCAAATTCCGCTTTTCGAATGGGCAGATGATTTTTGACTGTTCAACGGAAAGCACTAAACTTATATTGTCGTTGTTTTGCCTAACTCAATAAGACCTACCGCTCTATGGTCAGACTGATAATGTGAAGAAGCGAAGTTTGGCGGAATTGCTGAGCTTGCAATTTGTTTTTCTCCCCAAAATAACTCGAATCAACAATGACCTTTTATCGCTGGAGATGTTTTTGCGAGTTTCTGGAAAACATGCTCATAAACTTGGAAACAACAAACGAGCTTATCGTCCAAAAGCGTGATTCACGTGCAGCAACGAAAGCGTCGTTCAGTTGGCAGATGTCCTCAAAAGGTTCTCTCATATTTCGGTTTGTAAGTTATTAGCGTTCTTGATGGGAACCCCAAAGCAAGTAAGTGTACATTGAACGAGGACATTGTTATCAGCTTTTGGGGGGACGATGGGCAACAATAGCGGCTTCCTAAACATATTTTATGGCGCTATCTCCGTTCTTAAATGGACTCTTCTACTCGCTGAAACGAAACATTCTCCAAGAGCCAATTAGCGGGACTATTTCGGCGCTTAAAGATGAGCCAGAGCAACGAGCAGGTGAGCTTTGTTTTAATTGGATGGAATTGAATAAGACACTTTCAGCAAACAACTTTCTTCCACTTGCCATGCGAAATACAAACATCCATTTTCAAATTTCTGAGTGCAGCCGATATCGAGTCGTCGAAGCAAGTTTGCGGGCCATTCCATCGCTTAATAAACAGCAATTCCATCTGGTTAGCAAGACACACTCATAAAGCCCGAGTTGACTCAGAAAGTCAAATTCACATTGAATTGGCAAATGGAAATCAACCGACAACAAAAACCTTCCATTTGGTGAATGACTACAACAAGTTGGAGCATCACTTAAAACAAATTCAACTGACCAGTTTAACAATTAAAGGCCCGGTTGACGAAAAGATCATGGACTCGTTCATTACACTTCTCTACAAAACTCAGCAGTTTCAAATTCACTTGTTTGAAATGCAATCGATGAGCATTGAAAACAAACAAACGTGCAGTCGTTTATTTCAACTGTTGGCATTCGGCAACTGTCAGGTAAATTTGATCAAATCTGAACTTAATTTCTTATGTTCTTATTTAAGGCAATCACATTCTCAAATTGCATACTTGCGTGCGGCTTTTCACAGGAACAATCTGCTCAATTAAAAGATCTCTGTCAGTTTACAGTCAAAAACTGCACACCTTCAAACAACGGAATGGGAATCTTGAGCAAATACTTAACCAAGTTAGCAGTTGACATGCGGTTCAAACCGAGAGCAAGTTTGCCATTCTATGCGGAGGCACCAAACCTTAAAATCAGCGAGATTTGCCAATTCATAAAGGTTTGTTTTGTTGTCACAAAAACATTGAATAACCGATATTTTTAGACGTGGATCGCAATCTTCGAAGCTCCGCACTTTCAAATAACTGTCAATAATTGTGAAGCTGGCTTTAAAAATGAGTTTTTACGTGAATGCGCAGAGAACGGCTTGTCACATCATCAGCTGGAATTTAAATCAAAATCGCATCCAATGGCTCACATTAAAGTTGTGTTTAATGATCAACAACACCGTACGCAACTTTATCCAATTGTTGATATTCCGCCAAGAATTGAACGTTCATTTTGCACTGCTCGGCAGTTCAGAGACTTCTAAGTCATAAGCGAAGATTAATTAGGTGGTAGAAGCATAGCACATATTTATTTGTTCATTAATTGCTAATTTATTAGAGAGATTCATAGACTATTTGTGTTCGTTGATACTGATCTCGTTAGTTGTTGTTACTTGTTGATTGTTATTTGTGTTGCATGAATAAATTATTCAAATTATAATTGCACCGGCGGGAAATTCGTGTTCGACGAAAAATCAATAAGTCAACAAAGTTCTGCTAGAACGAGTTTTCCGTCTAAGCCATACGTTTTCACGATGATGAAACCAGTTTTGTTGTCCTTATGTTCGTGTTTCATAAAGTTCACATTTTATTGCTTTAAAGACGTGATCTCTTCTGGAGTCGCACAGAATTTTCATGTAACCTTTGAATAATGTACGGAAAACGTGCGATCTTTGCATGTTCTCAAATAAGATCCGTTTCAAAGCTTTAAGTATATGAGGTGTAAATCAGTCATTTTAGGGTTTAATAAATCTGCCGAGATGAGTGACAGTCCGGGTCCAATCAAAGCTGACTTCTATTTCACGGAAGAGGAGCTCAAGCGTTCATCACCTTCGGTGAAATTGGGTAATTTAACGTTTAAAGATGAACAGCGACAACTGCTCAGTGGCGGAACGTTCATAAGAATCTTGGCCAACAGATTGGGCGAAGTGTATCCGGAGTTTCAAAAAATGTAAGCACTTTCTAAGTTATGCGGTATTTAAACTCGAACATGTTCAGCACAAATCTTGCCGTCAATGTTGCTTTGATTCAATTCCGCCGTTTCTACACCATTCAGTCTTTAACTAGATTTGATCCTAGAGATGTTGGTGCGGCAGTTTTGTTTCTATCGTCAAAAGGAGAGGAATGTCCCCGACCGCTAGAGTATTTTGTGCGAGCTTGGTTCAAAATCCGGCAAGAGTTCGACAACAACATCGAAGACAACGTTAGAATTAATCGAGACGCATTGGAAAAATTCAGTGAGTACATCGTGTGGATCGAGAACATTGTCTTGCAAACTATCGGTACGTTTTAAAACCTACTCTAATTTATTCCACTGTCTTTTAGGATTTAACCTTACACTCGAGCTTCCGCATCCAATCGTTCTAAACTTGGCGCAATCACAAAAGTTGGATAGAAAGGTCACAGAGGCTTTATTTCATCTCACAACCGACATGTAGCATCCAACTCACATTTTAAATATAAATGTTGATTTTCAGCATTCATATCACAAACTGGACGGTTCGTTTTCCAAACGCTACAATTGCTTGTGCGTGTTATTATTTGTTTATTGTTTGGAGAAACGAAAAGGTTAGTGATCAATTGGTGATCAAACTTCATTATGTTGTTTAGTCCGACTCTGAAACTCAAAACGGCACTTCGTGGTTGAACAAAATTGAAAATGCTCCATCAATTGATCAACTACAAGGTAAAACTTGCTATTCAATGTAAATAATTAACGTAAATAATGTTCTGTATTTAGACATGCTCAAAGAGTTCATCGTCGAATGGAGAAACTTGGACAAAAAATTTCACTTAGCATGTAGCCAGTTTGATCACAAAGTCATTCCGTTGCTTCTAGACAACTCGTCAAACAATAGGAATTAAATCTAACCAGTATTTGTAAGGGTTGTGGTACGGGTTGTAGACATATGAATAAAGTTTTATCATGAAATGAAGTTGTTGTGTTCGTTTTAAGAGGCTTTAATTCTTTCCTTTTTATGTTTTTCTGCTTTCTTCTTCGATTTTAATTTTAAGCGTGTAGATCTCATGGACAGTGTTGTACGTGGACCTTTAAGAGAAGTTTTGAATTCGAACTTACTCGTTGAAGATGACCGAGTTTTGGTTGAGGAGAAGCTGCACACTGGATTTGCTTATCGGTCAGCAAAAAGCATAATCTTATTTTTTGCTTTATTTGGAGCTTTCATTTATTCGTTGCAAATATTAGCTGAATCAAACGGTTTGCTTCGTTTGTTGAATTGTGGATGATGTTTATGTTTTTAGGTTATCTCAATTTATGCTTTGTTCTAAAGCTGCTCTTCAATATTTATGTTATTCTGGGACTATACGGCTGTACAAACTTATTTGTTCCATTTGTTGTTAGGATCTCAACCTGGCAGTTTGGTCGTGTTGACTTTCGCTATCATCAATTTATTGCTCAGCTTCGACAAAACGAGTCTGCACTTTATGGGTAAGAATTTACACTTGTTGTTTCAAACTAATCATAAACTTAGAATTCAACAACAGATCGGCAGTAACGATTACATTTATGCAATTGGAAGTAGAAAGCGATGCATTGAAGAGTTAAGAGACCTGATTGATCGAGCTCGTGAATATGCATGTCAAATTCCATCTGAAATACCACTTATTGACGAATTTATTGAAAATGATCTGCGCTTATTGGCTAAACTTGATGAAGAAATCTTGCCCGAACAATTGGACTTCAAAGCGATGAAAGCTTTATGGCAATTTATGTATGTTCAAAGATCAGAGCTTTTACGGAATTTTGCTATTTATCATCATGGCGAGTGTCTTCGACTTTTGAATGAAAACAGATGGTATTTTATGTGTCTTGGCTCATAGTATTATTTTGTTTTAGGTTCTCGTTATTCCATTTTGCACGCGCTTCAATGATAGGTCTTGTTAAATTTTCTTGGTCAGCTTCTCGTTTTGATGTTCATCTGGAAAATGCATCTACTGTAAAACGTCATGAGCACAAAGTAAAGCAGACTACCAAAATCAATTCTCAATCTGAACGCATTAGACTCATAACGCAATTAGAATTTCTGTTAGACAAGTAAGAACTGCTTTTGTTTATGTTATTTAATCCTGTGTTTAGTCTTTACAGTTCCGATTCTTTGTCGCCAGAACAAACTGCAGAAGCTTTAATCAACATTGCAAGTTCAATTGAAAGGAGAGCAGCACCGAAAGTTAATAGAGTCAATGTAGATAGCAGGATCGTTGAAGAGGAACAAGAAAGTGATTATGAAGTGAATCCAGATGTTCAAAACGATGAATATCAGGTTGGCTTGATGTGCGTGGGAGAAAATTATGTTTTAAATTTTAGATCTATGAAGCAATGGTCGACGACAAGAGTGACACTCAAACAGATGATTACATGGCTGATTATGAAACTGATCCATTACTTGAATGCAGAGGTGATTTGCAAGCTGAATTGAAGGTAAGCTTTAGAAGAATTGCACAAGCTGATTTTATTATTGTTTTTAGCATGTACTCGTTGGACGACGTCAGAAAGATCAGGAACTCGCGTTAAATGCATTGGCCAAGCGAAGAAACAAAGCAGTTGAAGAAGTTAGGCAAGAACTGGAACAAGAATCCACAACAGCTAAAAAGGAAGAGCCTAAAATCATACGACAAAGTAAGCATCTCAACAGAATTTGTGTGATAAACTTCATTTTTAGGCAATACAAATCCAATGATCAATCAGAATGAGTTGTTGAATGCGCTTCGAAATCGATTCAAAAATCAAGAGACAACAGTGGAAACTTTCGAATGATCTCGTTTTTGTTTCTTTCAAATAAACTTGTTTATTGCTCAATTTAACAATTGTTTGTATAAATCTTTGGTCGATAAACTTTAATCTAAATTGTTTTTGTTGATGTGCAACATTTCTGACAAATTAAACGGTGTCACAGGCAAAGTTCGTTCTTAAAATAGCGTGAATTTCGAAGTACCGCCGACTTTTCCAAAAACCAAGTGCGCGTAGAACGAGCATTAATCGAGCAATTTGCATACGTAATGACCTCGAAAAATCTAAAACATTATCTCTTCTGTGCTTTATTTGACTCATAAACTTTGAAGTATGTGCTCTTTGCCCGGTTACCGTGCCAATCCCAAAATGGCGTATGTGGGATGAGAGAGATAATGTAAGCCGAGTCTACGCCATAAACGCCTCAAAACTCCGGCCAAGCATGAAATCTTCGATTGTGGCCTTTAGTCACTTAAGAGTGATGCACAAGCGGAATTGTGGGATTAACACAATACGAACGATGTGTTGTTAACTTGCAAACTTGGAACAAATGTAACAAAAATAGGTCGTCATTTCTTGTCTTTTCACGGACTGGTTGATGCGTGAAAAAACAAGAAAGTTGGCTGTTACAAGATGAAGTTTTGCGAATTAATCAATTACCGTTTCGGCTCAATTAACATTCCAGTAGCGACTTGATTATTCACACAGCTTTGACGATGCAATTCCGAGTATTTGTCGACGACAAAAACAGATTGCCCGATGCTTGTAGGGCTTCGGGAACTTGCTGAACGAACGATGAACACATTTCCAATATCCAGTCTGAGCTCCGAAATTTCAATGAACAATTGGGTGCATTTGTGTTTAATTCCGGCTTCGCGCTCCATCTTTTGTCATTGGTTTGTCGATGTTCGTTATTCTTTTTGCTTGTTTGTGTCTTGAAAATCGTCGACTAAATTGAATTCATGCGACTTGTGTTATCGTCATGTTTGAGCTCTTGGATGTGCAAAATTTCCAGACCAGAATGCAATCAATCCGCCCGCTTGCTCCTCCATTTGTGGCCAAAAACTGCCGCCAACACGAACGGAAAATGGCACCGAAACAAATGAAAATCAATTAGCAAATAGCGTCCAATTTGGGTCGTTATTTGAAAACAATACGTGACTTGCGAATTAATTGGTCTGAAAGTACGGTCGTCAATTATCTGTTTTGGTGGAACTTTAGTGCCGACACCGCAAACATCAAGTTCTATTGGTTTGCCGGCGTTTTATGACCAAAAATTACAAAACTTGTCCGTTTACATCCGGAATGACAAATTGGTATCGATTTCAATTTAGAAGAACGTCACGTAAAAACTCCACTTCCACCCATACTTCACGTTTTCGCCTTGTGATTGAAAAATGCGTCCGAGTCCATCGACTAAATTGCCCAATATGGATTTTGCGGCGGAACGCCGTCGCAATTGAACTTGAATCTAATCCAATTTTCGGCAATTTCCAACTCAACTCCAAACTGCTTAGCCGAACAGACGACTTTCGATTGAGATGACAGCATTAAGGTCCGAAAATACCTCGAAAACACTTGAAATTCATGTTCAAACGCAGAATAACATCATCGGATATTGCATGAACATCCTTAAATTCAGTGAACAGTTATCAGATGCCAAATTAAAATAGCCCTGGGTCATTTAATTTATCTGTTTGTGAATGCAAGAATTCTTTGTGCTTTCGAGGAGTCCAATAAAACTAATGAGATTCAACTGTTTTTTGTGTGCTTGTACTCGGAAGTGTTTGCGAAGCTCTCGATTGATGTTTTTTCATTGGCACATTACTTTTCATAAATTTCGAACACTTCGATGTTTTGTTTGTTTGCGGAAGAGGCTGGAGTTTCTTCTTCGTTGTGAACACTGTTTTGGCCATTTAATCGAGGAGGCACGCGTTCTACAGTACTCGTCCGAGTTGGGCGGAGCTTGAACGGAGGCTCCATTCTTCTGGATAAATACGGAAAATGGGGATTTTAAGAGCCGAGTTCTAGGGTCATTTCATTCACGCGCTGTTTTGCTGCCAAAAATTAGATTTTGCGCTAAGGTCATGAACGGGAAGAATGTTTAACAGAGTTTGCTGATTCGATTACTGTTTGTTTTGATATATTTAGTCGGAAGGAGATGAGCCAAAACATTCGAGAAAACATTCCGGAAAGTTGTCTTACAATCACTTCCGGCCCACTTCTTGCTTTTAATTAAATTCAGCGACATTGACGAGACATTGTTGTTCGAAGAAAAGCGTTCGAACTTAGCCTCCAAGTTTGCAACTTTTGCCATTTGTCGGCCTGATTAGCATGATGTATAATTGCCGAGGCGGCAGTTCTGCGAATTCATTCGTTTATTTCCGTTCCCCCATTTATGGCTTGATTTTAATTCCGCTTGTTGCAGGCAAACCTGTGTTAAAAAAAGCACGAAAGATGAAGGCCGGATACACTCAATTGGCGATCTTTGCTTTGTTGCTTATGTGCGTTGTTGGAACGTTGGGCCAGGACTACTTTGACAGGTAATTGGTACTGTTTAAAACGCTTTACAACCCGTTTGTAGAATTGACAGAAGTCCCGCATTGGATCGCTCAGCCATGGTCAGGTTCGGTAAACGTTCGCCTCTCGACAGATCTTCAATGGTAACTTACTCTTAAAATAACGTGAAATAATTGATCTTTTACAGGTAAGATTCGGTAAACGTTCGCCTCTCGATAGGTCTTCAATGGTGACTTACTCTTAAAATAACGTGAAATAATTGATTTTTACAGGTAAGATTCGGAAAGCGCAGCCCTCTATCAAGATCTTCTATGGTCCGGTTTGGAAAGAGGTCTCAACCGTTATTTGACGAATCAGAATTGGAAGTTGTAAGCTTTTAAACAAATTGTTGCGTAAACTGTTGTGTGAAAGAAAATCACTCGAACGTGATAACACTCAAATGTGATAACACTCAAATGACACCTTCGCAAGCGAATCTCTTGAGATATTTGACGCAGTGAATTGAATTTGTGCCAAATATGTTCAAGTGTTTGCTGAGACGTCAAGTGTCATCAAACTTGTTCAAAACATCAAAACAGTGTTATGGTTGTCGATTTCAGTAATCCGCCTACAGACTCAAATGGCCTCTCAATTAAACAGCGCGGCACACACAACGAGCAATCAAAAGCGCAAACGCCACTTCCAAAACACAGGCTTCTCCGCTCTCTAGGCCATTTGATCAAAAGCCAAACAAGCAAATATTTATATTTTGTCAACTCGTGTTTCTTCATGTCCGTTCAGCACCGTATTGTTGTAATGATTTCATTCATTCACCAGATTAAAATTTTTTGTCGTGCTCTTGCAACTTTCTATAAATGTTTTTGGGAAAGCACTTTGAGTATTCAAATGTCTAAATATGTAAGTGTGTGAACACAGATCGCCCAATAAAATTAACGTGGGAACGCAAGTGTTTCAAAAACCATGGTTTAGTTCACACGAACACCTAGTCAGAATTCGATTCTTGACAACAGTAATTGGTCACAAAGGAATTAGTTATTTGTGGTTCTCAAGTACTTCAAACAAAGAACATTCAAATCGATGTGTTTATGTTTTTTGGAACTGACGCAAAAGATTACAAAAATAGCTGGAAACGAATTGAAATGAATAAAATAGATAGTTTTACTGTAATTCAAATGGAGAAAGTGCGTTCACACGTCAGCAATCAATACTCAAAATTGGTCTTTTTGGCTTCAATTACCGAAATGCGGCGGTTAACCGGAAGAAGCGGTGCCTTTTAACACTTTCTGTCCAAATCTAATCATCGGGTCTAACGCCATCAAGTCATAATATAAAACCGCTTGGTTGTCATTTCTATTCAACTGCCTCTTTTTTAAACAGTTATGCTTTCTAATCAATTGCGTTATTTCACTAAACTCTCAATACTCAACAAGACTAGAAGACCTTTACTACTTGCTAAAAGATCGGTCTATGAAGAACCACAACACTACATCAATAAAAGTCCACCTCCAAAACTTGCTGGTGGAGCAGTAAAAGTAAGAATCCATCGTATTTTTGTACTATTTGAAGTAATTTTAGATTTTGTTAGCAACTGGGTTGTCGATGTATGTTGGAGCTAAAATTGCGGAGTTTTGTGCCAATTTTCTAGAAGGCAAGCTTTAATCATCGTTATTAAAGACTTTAAACTTCAAAGTATTGTTAACGAAAGTGCTGTTTAGAAAATGAAATCTTTGTGCACGAAGACGAAGAAGATTGACGAACGCATTAAGAATCTCATAGTTTAATTAGCATTGTTTGTTACTTGTTGTAAAAACTTCCCTTTCTTTGTACATAGTTCAATAAACAATTCGACGCTGTTCTTTTACATAATTTATTGACAAAACTGTTGAGACTAAATTAAGTAGGAGGGATATTGCGATAAAGCCACCACAAAAAGGCACTTAAATGTATGTAAAGGCAGATTCAATTCATGATAGTTGTTTTGTTGAAACTGTTATAACCTTCAATTTAAATACTCTAAGCAAAAGCAAATAGGATAAACGTTTAAATAGTTGAGTTGAAGAGATACGGCTAAATGCTTGTCAGATCAAACTTTAACGGACCACTGTTTCACATTTGAATCCTGTCCAACAGTTAACAGTGTTTTGTCGTCGAGCCAAGCAATTCCGTTGATTGGACTCATTTGATGAGCGCCTCGGAAAACAAGAGGATGCTCACCGCTCTTTTGCAAGTCGTAGACATTGATGTTGGTGTCCAATCCGGCCGATGCAACATAGCGATTGTTCGGTGAAAACGCAGCACAGTTTACGCGTGCTGTGTGGAAAGTCCAGTCTTTTTCGGAAGCTTGTTTATAATCATCGCTGATCTTGTACGGAACAACGCGACGAACAGCATCGGTGACCTAGAAGTATATTTGCATAAACAATCTGTACAATTAAGCTTACGGCCAAATAAACGTTGTCGTGACTAAATTGAACAGATGTAATTGCACCGGCATGGGTGATCGTCTTCTTTTCAGTTAATTGATGGCCAGATCCAACTTCATAGACTCGAACTTTGCTGTCCTGGAGAATATTTTAGTAGGCATTTTAAAGCTTTAAAAGCAAACCTGCGACCCAACAGCGACCAACTTTCCGTCTTTACTCACACCAACACAAGATCCGTCGTTGTCAAAATCGACAGTCGCCTTGAGCTCCTTCTTTACATAAATGAAGACGTGACGATGTCCAATAATTGCAGCAACGTCTCCGCTCAAAGAGATACCGCGTGGCTGAGATGCCAATTTTTGTTTCTCCGATTTGACATTTTCTTAAAAAAAACTTTGAGAATGTCTTTAAAGATTCGCTTACCAATTGAATCAAAGACTTTTTCTGTGAAGGCAATTGTGTCGTCCCAAGCAACCGAAACCAAAGTTCCATCAGCAGTCAGAGCAAGACCAGAGATTTGAGCCTTGTGTGGAGATGGTTCCAAACGCTCAGATGCTCCGGTTTTCGTCTCCCAACGAGCTGAACAAGAATCATAAATGCTTGATAGTTTTAAACAACTTACTTATACTGCCTTCAAAGTCAGCAGTGAAAAGGAATTGCTTGTCAGCAGAGAGGGTCATTGAAGTGATTGGTTTGTTGTGTCCTTTGATGACCTTCTCGACAGCACCTGTGCTCGGATCAATGTAAGACAAAAAGCCAGCCAAGTTTGTGCTAATAATCCATTTAGAGACCCAAACAACCGAGAGTTGTTGATTATTGACATTGTCTGGGAAGGTGACCGTCCTGTAGATTAAAAGATACTCTTTAAAATTAGCCAGATGCTTACTTTTCAAGACTCTTGCCTTCTGCATCCCAAACTTTGACAGTCTTGTCGCCCGAAGCAGATGCAATCTTTTTGCCGCAGGGGCTCCAAGTAAGTGCAAAAACACCACCTCCGTGAGCTGCCGATCCTTTCACATTCGAATCAACCAATTCGCCAATCTTGGTGCCTTCAGTACCTTCGAACAAAATTATGCGACCATCAGCACCGGCACTTGCAAACACGGAGCCATCTTTGTTGTAGCGAGTGCAATGAACAAAGCGAGTGTGTTCGTGGAAAGTCTAAACATAAGAGTATAGAATAAACTTGTTTGAACGCCTTTACCATCTTGAACTTGAATGGCGGACCTTCGAAGATTGCAACAGTGTTGTCTTCACTTCCACTGACCAAACGGAACGGTCGAGTTGGCTTGAAGTCAATGCTGCTCATTGGACGACTTTGGCCGGCCAAACTTCCATTGCTCGTACCGGTGTCAAACAAGAAGACATGTCCGAATCTACAATAAAATAAGTCCGTGTTAAGCGATTAATTAAAAAGATGTTTACTTTTCTCTTGCCTCTCCAACAGCAGCAATTCTCTTGCTTTCACTGTCCCATGCAAGATCACGAATTGGTCCTCCGATCACCTAAACAGAATCAACAGTGTTAAACTGGAAGTGTAAAAAGTACCGGATACTCGTTTTTAAGAATATGAGTTGACTGTGTGGTGTCCCAAATGCGAATTTTGCCAGATTGATCAGCAGATGCAATGTAGAAAGTGGTTGGAGAGTATTTGGCCACAGTTGTCAATGTGGCGTGCTCGGTGTAGATTTCTGTTTTGGTGACATCCTTAAATAACTTGTTTAAAACATGCTTTCCAGACTCAAAAACTACCTCAACATCACGGATGTAAACACTGTTGCCGTTGCAATACAACAAAGTTGATCCATCAGGCTTGGTAGAGACTACAAGAGGCAATCCACGAACCGTACGAGGCAATGAAGCAAAAGTGTTGACTGAAAAGTGATGACGAAATTAATAAAACTTTCGTTTAGACCCACTATGAACAATGTCCGTTTGATCCATGGCACTTGTCTTGATTAGCGGTCTACCCGAAGAATCTAAACACTCTTAATCAGTGAATTCCGATTGAGAAAACGCGCTAAATAAACAGAACGGCTGAATTATGCTTTTGCCAGCTAGTGATTCATTGTGAATAAGTTCCGCAAAATTGAATCGAAAGAAAGACGTAAAAAGCGGAGTGTGTCCGGACACGCCTTTCTCTTCTCTTGTTGGCATTGAGAATTTTTAGTTGAAAACATATGATTTTTAAATAAATGCTTTTTGACTAAATTCGAAGAGCTTTAAGAAGTTGTTAGCGCTGGTCAAACGAACGGAGACGAAGAGGAACGCCGCGATTACCCACAGCATTTCTCGAACGAGTGAAAATTATTTTCGGCGGGTCAGCAGGCGCCTTGTTTTTCTCCAATCCGCTCGGACAAACATAGTCGCCCACCCGTAGTTTTGATCGCTTTGAGATATTTTGAAACAAGAGGCTCCTCTTGTTTACTCGGCAACCGGGCTCCCAACTGTTTTCGAGTTCAAATTTATCTTCTCAAATTTTAATGACTTGATCTTTGCCGCGAATCCACTCAACACTTAAAAAAGACATTAACGTTTCATATTTAGATTACATCTACTTTGTTCACTTGATGCATTGTTGTTAATTAATTTATTCAATGGCTGACGACGCTTCCAACGATGCAGTTATTGATTCCTGGGAAGATTTACTGGAGGGCGATACGGATGCTGCTTTTGAAAAGGTTAGTTCTAAACGCACATCTTTAAACACATGTTTAAACAAACTCGCAATTTCAGTTAAATGAAGCAATTGAAAAAGTTCAAATCTCTGGCAAAAACAAAAAAGAAGTTGATCCGTTTAGTTCATCAAAAAGCTCTCGCACAACAAAAGCGGACGATAATCGTTTAGATGGCTTTCGACATTTAGCTGTCTTAAAGGGAACGCCGATTGATGTTCAAGACGTGACTCAGAGGTTAAAGAAGGAGTTTGAAAACATTCGGATACGACAAATAAACGACTCCAACTTAATCATTGTTTTTGGAAACGTAATTGACGGTAAGTTTTCAAACACTATAAATGTTTAACAATATCTGCTTTTTAGCTTGTCGAGCAGTCAGTTCTAATCAGAAGTTTCTTCCTTTAAAGCTTTGTGCCATTGATGATCCAGATTTTCGACATTTGGACTATGTTTTTGAAAACGCCGACTTATTGAGGTCTTCGACGTCCGACGTCAGACCTGCAACCAACATGTCCGTTATTCGAAATATTGTTTCTCGTCAACTAAATGTAAAGCTATCGTCAGAAAAACAACAAGAAGACAAACAAAAACTACAAAAGGCTCGAGAAGCAAAGAAAGCCAAAGAAGATATGTGGAAATAACGATTTATCAATAATAACAAAACGGGTTCCGTATCAACTGTCATATCAATTGGCATTCATTATTTATAAGTTTATTCAACAAAGTGTATGTACAAATTAAATAAAAGTCTACCTCGCTTTTTCAATGACTTGAAATGTGTAAATAGATTTCTTGTAAAGTGATGATGAGTTGTGAAAAGTTATGAGCAGCAATTTGTGTGAATGAGTTCATGAACGTCTAATGAAAGGGATGAAGCGCTTGAAGTTCCTCTTCTGGTTCGTTTCCTTTTCATTTGCGTTTGGCGGCTCCAATAATGCAACTTGGGCTTGTGATAAATGGCATAGTGTTGAAGCAAATGCTAGGCCAGATGCGCCGAAAGGAGTGTACCTTTTGTTTCCTGTGGGCAGTCGAACAATAACAGTGTATATTGCAGTGTTGAAGTTGCGGCACGGCTCGACAGAGATTGCAGTGGGTTGCTAGAGTTTAAAAACAGTTACAGAGTGGATAAAAAAACGTTAACACAAAAAAGTCTTTTGTCAAAAAGTTCAAAACACAAAAAGTCTCGAACACAAAAAATTCTTTTGCTTTTTGTGTTAACGTTTTTTTGGTCCACTCTGTACTCTTTACAAGCATTTCTATTTACCGTATTTTGCTTTGTGATTGGAACGTCTACTTTGATGATGGCTTTCGGTCGTTTGGCCATTCGTTCATTTTCAATAATCACATTGGCTTCATTTCCAGCGTTCCGGATGCGCTGTTTGATCAGCAGAAGAATTCCGGCCACAACTAACAAAACGATGAAACACCTGAAAGTGCTTTAATTTGAAGTCTGTCAAGAATTAATTAACTTACGCAGCAAAGATAACAAAAAAGAGGACCCAATTTATCGGAGGTGTTTGAGCAAAGGAGATTTGAATTTTGATAGGAGTTACAAAGTCGGTGATTTTAACGTAGAAGGTGGTGTTCATGTCCGTTCCAAATTCAAAGTCCGAAGCACTGTAAACACGTTTTATGCCATTTGGATTGCAGTCAAGGGCTGGCGATAGACGACTATGCGGGCCTGGATGTTGATCAAATACATTAGAAGTCAAGTTGATTGTGACATTTGCCCCCGATTCACTTTCACATGTGACAGTAAATTGGACATCGGTTTCAGGCTTATATGGTCGACTGTAGAAATTGATTTGTCTTACATATTTGTCTTTAAAGTCTTCTGAGTCTAATTTGAAAGTGAAGATGAAATCAATTCCGAGTTCAACTAAACAGAATCAATTGTGGGTTGTGTGAACTGTTTAAAACTTACAAGTGCAAGGTTTCCCTTCTTTAGGATTACCGTCATATTTGGGCTCGCAATGATCACCTAAACTTATTCTATTAAAAGCTTCAAAGTATTCAACTTGCAATGTCTTCCAGCAGTTCCTTTGATTGAACAATAACAATATCCTGTCTCTGGATCGCACAAAGTAGCTTGATCGTTGCATGAGCATTTCTTACACGCTCCGCCATTTCGAGCGTCTCCAAAATAGCCATCTATGCACAATTCGCCTAGAATTAAGAAAGTGTTTCCATAACATCAATTGAATTCAAAAGCTTACAATGTTCTCCTTTCGTGTTGCTTGAATTTGTGCATGCGGAACACTGTTGAAGTGGATCTACTGGACTTATCGTCGGTATAAGACCTAATTAAAAACTATAATTATTTGAGGATTGTTTGTTTACCTTGACTGTCTTGTTTGCACGTTGCATGTCCGTTACACTAAAAAGATATTTTAAGTAATGCATTTAAATTTCAATACCTGACAAGACGGCTCGCCAACATAAAACCAAGTCTCGTTTCTTTCCGCTTTACATTGCTCTTTATCTAATGGCCCATCAATTGAAGCACTCATGCATTCTCCCAATCCAGTTCCAGAGCCTTTGTCGCACCTAAAGACTTTAAATTTCTCGATTAAAAATAAGCTTTACCATCCACATTGTGGTCCAACTAACTGACATTCGGTGCATGTTTTTTGTAACTTGCAATCTAGTGGATCCATTTCACAAGAATGCGGAGTGTTGGCAGCAGTCACCCACGATTGACATTGACCATAAGGGAAAGAGATCATGTAAGTATCCATTGGGACGCACCGTCTAACTGTCGGACACCACATACATTGTGCTCGAATGCAATCGAAACATTTGTCAAGATTGGCACACGCTTCCGGACATTGTTCTGCAGTTGAATTGAAAACGCTGATCGGGTCAAAGGCTGAATGGAATTCTCTATACGGATTCCACGAGTTGCCGTTAATTGAGGGTCCGTTTGACGAAAGACGCGAACTCAGCAAAGGAATGTGATGATGTGCAGATAAATCGTCATAATGAAGACGCTCGGCTGCTTGTCTTCTGTTGTGTTGTTCAAGAATCAGAGCTGAACAATTTAATAAACAAATCAACTAAATATAAAAGGTTACCGTGATCAGATTTTGAAACACAGACGCGCTTGGTATCAACTGTCAACCAAACACAATGTGACATTCGTCTGCAAGCATAGCAGTTGGTTGCAAGTCCACAAGCACGTTCGGTGACTTGTTTCTCACTTTTCTTCATGATACTGTTACAGGAGCGACGATCAGAAAACAAATCGTCAACACAACCGGATCCAGCACTTATGCAAGAATGACTAGTTGAACACCATCCACAACGTTTTCTTCCCACACACTCCTCGCAATCTTTGACGTCGTCACACGTTGTTTCTTCCACAAATCTAAACAGTTATTGTTGTTATTCAACTTTAAAGAAATGAGTACCGGCTATCTGTCGCATAACATCCGGATTGCAATTTTGGATTATCCGATTTGATGAATTCACTAAATGGCTGCCGATAAGACAGATTGATTGATGCCGGCTCGCATTTCTTGCCATCATTCAAGACACACCGAATCCCATTAGATTCTTCAACGCATTCTTTTGTTGAGTGAATTTTGTTATCGATGTCGCAGGCCGCTAAACGCATTTGATTAGTTAATAAAACATTCAGATGATGCTTACAAGTTGGAGTCAATTTAATGACATCGTGTCTAGCAATTCCACTGAAACCACCGAACACAAACATCTTCTTGAATTTCTTGTCCGCACTGTCGAAAGCCGACACAGCGGCGTGACCGAACCGGGAAATATGCTTTACTTTGTCGACATTAGCTTCGATTTTCATCCAGTTCTTACAAACTAAATAAGAGTCAAAAAGCTTGTTAACGTTATTTGCTAACCTGTATCATAAGCAATTAAAGAAGAAGAATAACATCCGGCTTGCTGTGCTGTCGATTCATTGTGACTGTTACCTCCAAAAATCAGCATTATTCCGTTGATTGAGACAGCTGAATGACGGAAGCGAGGCTTTCCTGGACTTTCAAGCGTTGTCCAGGTGTCCGCATTTGTGTCGTACATTAACAAATCGTCCGTTATTGAATAGGAATAACTGTTTAGAGGTGCGTTAAACCCGCCGTAAACAAAAATAAACGGATTCTTTCCTTCTTGATCTGCCAAAACAGAAGCATGTCCGAATCTCCCCAAAACTTGAGTATCAGTGCCGCCACGTTCATCCGGTTTTGACCAAGTTTTTGTTGCTGAATTCAATGAGTTGTTGTTGTTAACAGTTAAAGCAAACCGAAAGAATAAATTTGAACCCGATGCAAGTACCCTTCGTATGGATTGTAGCCAAAAACAATGTACATTTCATTTTTAATTACATGTGCTGTGTGACCGGCAACCTGGAGAATTATTCCTTTAATAAGTTGTAGTTTCAACACTTACAGCAGAAGGCAACGCATTAAACGATGCATTGTGACTCGATTCTAGTGACCATTCTTGAGATTTCAAATCGAACCGCCACAATTCATTAGTAATATAAGATTGATTGACAACTCCGCCAAAAACATACAACGCATTCTAAAACAATTGAATCAGTTAAATAACACACTTTAAAGTTTCCACTCACATTGTAAATAACCATTGAATGATCGTATCTCGGGTCCGGTTTATTTGCCCAGTCTTTTTGAACGGCTTCAAATTTGGAGTTTATGGGATCGTATGTGAGCAAGTCGGCGGAGTTTTGTCTATTTAATTGATAACCGCCATAGATCCAGACTTTGTTGTCCTCTTCATTGACAACCACTTGATGTGAAGCTCTTGAATGAAAAGATGCCAGCTCGTCTAACGACAAAGGCACCCGATCCCAAACTGGTTCGGTTGTTAGTCCTTGGCACAAATCTCCTTGAGTAAATGTCGAACATTGACACTTTCCACTTACACAATCGCTTCGGACACAGGGTTCTATAAGTTTGACAAATCATTTGAAAAGTTGCTTAAATCAAATGAGATCGATTTGACCTTGTTTTCCGACATGTTCAATAACATTTCAAAACACTTACTTTGATCATTGTTGTTCAGTTCGCATTTTGGCGTCTCACAAGCATCGCCCGCAAATCCACTTTTGCATTTACAAACTCCATTCTCACACACTCCATTATTGTTGCACCCGTATAAGCACTTATCATAGGCATAACTAACGTTGAATCCACGTAAGTTGAAAGCTAAATCACTGGTGAAGTAGACTATGGCCGTACCCGAGCTCGCCATGACTTCTATACCCGTCAAGTTTCCACTAAATTGAAGTGTTTGAAGTGTTTGAAATGCTTGAAATGAATCAAGAACGTTTGAGATACCTGAAAGCTGCAATTAAATTGTCGCCGACTTGTCTTCCGTCATAGACGTAAAAATGATCCCAACAGCATTCCGTAAAAAAGTCTTCAAGTTTTAACACTAGCGCTTTTGATGTTCCCGACTCGATAATCCATGTGCATCTTGACGAGGCGCTGTAATTTAACGGACCGTCTGTAATGTAGCCAGAAGTGCTGTTCTTTCTAAACATACAAACAGTGATCATCGTAATTATGGGAACAACTTACACTATCCTATTAAAACAGCTATCGCATTGTGGACCCGTCCAGCCTGGAGCACAAACACAAACTCCATCTAAATAACAGTCAAATTGTTTTAAAGTATGTGCTTAAAGCGCACCTAAACATGTTCCACCGTTAAAACATGGCCGGTCACATTGCTTGGATAAAGAAGATGCAGACGGTCTACGCGAATGTAGAAGACTTGAGTAACCGAACTGTGTGTGAAGAAGGCCGAAGTACAGAAGAAGCCATTTGAAGTGAAAAGGCCAATGCCCACCCATTTGTTTCAATCTGCATCCGGGCACGTTCAGCTTTTTTGTTATTGTGGAATTTGTCTAAATATTCTTAAGTGTTAAAGATAATCTTTTATGTTAAAACAAACCTCATGAGATCAATCGAGTTGTGAAAGTTTGAACAATAAGAGAAGTAAAGGCAGCTCTGTTTTCTGTTTCAAAACTACCCGGACATGCACGTTGCTAAACCCAAAAAGTCAATGAGCAAACAAATGTTCACGAACTGATCGGAAAATTCTTTGCCACGCAAAAACAAGGTGCACAAAAGCACACACTTGCGGGCAAAGATCCAAACGCGTCTGCGATCAACTTGACACACCTGGGCAATCAAAAACAAAGTCTTATGAAAATTAATTAGACAACTAAACAGTCAAACAGAAGCTGAGTAAAATGAAGTTGAGTGAAGTAAATTAGCCGTCTCGGCAATTAAAGAACCCGTAAACTTCTATAAAATTGTACAACGTCGCCTGGAATTCGAATGACAATTGGAGTCATTTAAGTGCAATGGAGCTGGAGTAGAAGACAGCGATTCACCCTCTTGGTCGACGTTGAAGATTCGCCGTAAACGAGAACGCCGATCGCATTCCCAGCCCACCTTACACCACCATCTCTTACGTTGGTGCGCAAGTACACGATTTCTATGTCTGTCTGTTCAGCGGAATCCACTTGGCGTCGGTTCTTTCGTTTGCGCGCACAGATCACGCCGGCGGCTAGTCTCAATTTGCATTTCGTCGCAAACCCGGTGAAGAGATTTGCGCGATTTCCGTACAATACCACAGTGTTCATCTCCATTCTCTCTCTGTTTCTCTCCATCTCAATGTAATGGCACTTTTGTGTCAAACTGTGGCGCCGACACATCCAAAGTGATTTTTGCCGTCGAGATCACAATCGGGGTAGTTTTTGTGGACACCTGGTTCTTACGAAATAACCGATGATTTATAGCGGTTGATGTTTTTGTTTTCGTCGACAGTGTTTCTTGATCGTCTTCGATCACACTTTTTGCTATAGCGGAACAAACAGGAACTTTTTTGGGCAGGGCGATTTAATCTAAGTTCTTTTTTGCAAGATGACGACGTCCGTGTGAATCCGGTTTATCAGCGCTCAAATCCGAGTATTTTCACTTTTCATGCTTAATTTTGCTGCTTCAACAAAACGTGTTAAGCGAATTGTTTAAAAGTATTGAATTAGAAAGCACTCAAATATCATCACATCATATTTGAATTGTCTATTTCGCGGGCCACATTTCTCGTCGCTCTGTTCACAGCCTTCTGTGTGGAGCATTTGTTTGAACTTCCATTAAGAGGTTTTGTTCTTTTCGTCCAGAAACTTTACAGCCTTATCAAGTGGAGGAATGTGAGCGGTAGTTTAATTTGTTCGGAATGTTGGTTTACCATGCGGGAGTGCGCATTTCCATTGATGTGGCCATTCATTTGCTTGTTTGGCCTTTTTGTGCGGCTGCCAATTTAGTCTGCCCATGGGTGTTTTTTGGGTTGGCGTTAATTTTGTTAGCCTTTGTTAGTTTTACTAGCTTCTGTTTGAAAGAATTTATTTGAGTTTTACGATACAGTTTAAATTAGCGAATACAACATTTATAGTTTTCAACTGCAGTTCTGAATTGCAGTTATTTTTGCCCAATTTACGCAAGCAACTTTAATGTCAAAGCGATTAACTCAATTATTTTATTATCAGCTGTCTTCTTTATTACATAATAATAACAGTCTTTATGCAACTTGGCCAATGATTAGCCGAAGATTTACAGCTCAAGTAAAAGTGCATATTAGACAGACGAGAGCAGAGTGCGCGGCACGAATCTCCTGGACAAACCACAACAGCACGATGGCCGCTTTTTTGGTGGCTTGTGAAAACGCCACAGCTGTACACTCCCTCCTCACGCTGCCGTCTTCTTATCGATTGCCATTCGGTGGGGCAGCCTGCCGTTTGTTTTCGTTCGCTTTCGGTGCACTTGCTTTCACTCCTTCGAGTAACGTTTGCAGGATTGGTTCGAAGTTATTAGTCATTTTTTCGATCAGCCGATTCGTTTTTACTGACGATGCTAATGTTAAAACAAAATGTTCAAATTTTAACATCAACTGTGGTCAAAATGGAGCTTTTGTTTTCCCGCGTTCGCAGCTAGTGGAATTTAGTCCGTTAGCGCTGATTCACGTTTGGCTGCTTGCGTCCCACATTCGATTTGGCTTTTTGATTTCAGAACTGTTTGTCTGCTGCCGTCGTGTTTATTATTTGCGCCGATGTGCAAAACGATTCCTGTTGTTTATAGTTCTCACATAATTCTCACACAATTCTCATAAACAATTTCAGTCGTGCACACTGCCGGTAATGCAAAGTCGCCACAATTTATAGCCAAAAGTGATCATCCAAATCTTATAAAACTTTCTATTGGGGCCAAAAGCGTTCGCCAAGATGGTCAACGCCACCGACTCTTTTCTACAGTCTGGAACGGCACATTTTGTGGCTGGATTCTTCACATGGGCTGCTTTGATCATCACATTGCATCAGATTTATCAGCATTTAAGGTATACATTAATGCCTTCAGAATCACTAATTATTTTATAATTACAGGTGGTATTCTTGCCCGTCAGAACAAAGATGGATTGTCCGAATTCTATTTATTGTCCCGGTTTACGCTTTTGATTCATGGCTTAGTTTGTTGTTCTTTACCAACGATGTTTACGTCTACTTCAATTCGATTAGAGACTGCTACGAAGGTATAGTTTTTTCAATTTGAATTGATGTAGTTATTTGTTGTTTTTAGCTTTTGTGATCTACAGTTTCTTGAGTCTTTGCTATGAGTATCTTGGAGGCGAATCTCAAATCATGGCGGAGATCAGAGGAAAGCCTATTAAGTAAGTGCAAACACAGCTGTCAAGCATTTAGCAATTAGCGTTTTTAATTTAGGCCAACAAATTATGCTACTTTGACGTGTTGTTTGGCTGGAAAGCAATACACAATTGAGTTTTTGCGCTTTTGCAAAAAAGCAACACTTCAATTTTGTTTCTGCAAACCGATTATGGCTTTGTTCACTTTGTTGTTGATGATGATTGGAAAATACGAAGATGGAAACTGGAGGTGAGTACTGATTTTTGGGCTTGTAGTAAGTATCTTCATTTCAGTCTCAATCAGGGATATTTCTATGTCACTTTGGTCTACAACGTGTCAGTTTCTTTGGCTTTGTACGGCTTGTTCTTGTTCTACACTGCAACTCGAGACATGCTTCATCCGTATAGTCCGGTGTTGAAATTCTTGACAGTCAAATCAGTCATCTTCTTCTCTTTCTGGCAAGGTATGAGCTTGTTAGTTAATTCAATTATCAACGGTAACTTTAGGTTTCTTGATTGCTATTTTGAGTGCTACATCAGCGATCGATCCGGTTTACGATCAAGATGGAAAAGAGTTTATCTCACGAGGTACAGTCGCTGCTGGCTATCAAAACTTCTTGATCTGCATTGAGATGTTCTTCGCCGCAATTGCCTTGCGCTTTGCATTTAGTGTCTCGGCCTACATTGATGCACATTCAGTTAACAATGAGGGAGGAGATCCACGACCAATGACTTTGCAAAGCATCAGCAGCTCTTTGAAGGAGACCATGAATTTGAAAGACATCATGCAAGACGCGGTTCACAATTTCCATCCACAATATCAACAATACACTCAACACTCAAATCCGTCACGTTCGGTGAGTTAAACTTTTACGTTAAAAGCCATTCAAACAAAAACACATTTATGTAACTAACGTTTCTTGCCTAACACTTTTCGTTGTCAGTAAATTCGTTTACTAACTTAATAGTTGTTCGTGGTTGTAACTTTGTGTTTGTGTTCTAGACAGCACCTGGTGCTCAGCCAAACTATTCGGGAACGACGCAAGCTACAACTTCGTATGCAGATGTAATTCCACCAACTTCGTTAAACTCATTGAACAGCCTTCCGTCCACTTCACTCGGAGGCCCCGTGCCACAGGTAAACGGTGACGCAAGAAATCTTCAAAATCGCTATACGGGTAGCAAATCAAACGCTCAATCATTGATCTAACCTAAATTGTCTGTGTTTTTTGTTAAGTGAGTAGATCAGATAGTTTTAATTATGTTCTAAAAGACTCTAAACGTTTAAATTCGCTCACTCAACTTTAATAGCCATGTTTTAGTTGTATTGTTTCGTCCCGTTGTTGTAAATTGTGTTTTACTAATTTATGCGTCCCAAGCCATAACAAGTTTTGTGTATTTTGTTGCCGTTTGTTTTCTTAATTGAGTCTCATCGGATGGACGAGTATTTTCATTAAACCCAATGTGCTTATGTCTTTATTTCCAAATGGGTGTTGTTTTGTACTTAAATGCATAAATATCTGTGTGGGCACTCGTGCCCCGAATAAAATGCTTTCATTCCTTCTCTCACCCAATTTGACTTCTCTATTCGTTGAGCAGGTCCCCGCACAATGAGTGTGAAGAGTGAAGCACTGGTAACTTCAAAATTTTAAGGCTTCGCAGGCATCAACCACAACAACCACCAGCACTGATCAACGATTGGCGGCCGCTTCTTCAAACAACTACAGCAGCATGGGCTATACTGGCAACGAAACAACTCCAACAACCGCTACTAAGCAGCAGCCGAACTTCTTCGACTAAACCCGTGATTCTTTTGTATGCCGCAAAACTTCTATTGTATTCCAATTAAGCAAAACAAATGTGGCTTGTTCCGATCAAATCTCCAATGCATTGATTCTTTTATCCAATCTCTTCAATATTGTATTTATTCCTAGACTCTCGACATTCGTTTTGCTTTGCCCACTTCTTGTCTCTTAGTTGAGTTAGTTTTTGTAGTTGACTAGTTGAGATTGTTTGTTAATTTATTTCTTCTATTGAGCTTTGGGTGATCAAACATTTCTTTTGGCGTTTCTGTAAAATAAAATCGGTGACTTCTTGCATATTCTTCGAGGCTTTTGTTCAGACTTTGGGATTTCTAACTTGTTGAACTGTAAATGAATAAAGGCAATTAATTCAAACAGTTATTGTTAGTTAGAGTTTTTAGAGATTAAAGATCTCCGAATTGTTGCAACTTTTGTTACTGTAAGTGACGTACACAGTTTTGCAATATAAACGTCTACATTACGTTAGATTACGTTTGGATGGAGTCCAAAAATAATCAAAATTTCCATAAAAAACTCATTAGTGCCAAAAATACTCACTCAAATAAACAAACTTGCGGAAGATTGAAAAAAGCGAGGCGTTTGTTGAAATTTGCTGAAATTAAGCGTCTATATTTGTTAATATGAAGTTTGGCGCAATGCCTAAGGCGAATTTTGTCGCAAAAGTAGGCGTTTTGCACGAATTAATAATTTGGAAATTGATGATCATCATTCAAAGCCGAAGCATTTATAAGTCCGCCTATTTGGCACAAAATTGCTTTATTTCCGCTCGACGCGAGTTTCGGACCTTCTACTGTTTGACATACGCTATCAGAAGATGCATTCAAGTTGGCTTTTGGTTGCTGTTGCTTTGTGCTTCATTGCCATGTGCTCGGCTCAACAATTCGACGACAATGACATGGGGTGAGTTGATTCATATTTAAATGATAACAATAACCGATGCTTTTAGAATGGATAAACGCACGATGCGCAATGCTTTGGTCAGATTAGGTCGATCAGCACCTGGAATGCGCAATGCTCTTGTGAGGTAATCAACTTTAAAGCAGTTAAAAGCAGTTTAAAACATATATTTTAATTTGCGGATCATTTTAACTACGCAATAACAGTTCACATATGAAATTTGAGACTGTTGAATTAAAAAATGCGTATGACAAATATTGCCCCTACGCAAACATTATTGAAAGTTCTTTGGTTTAAGGCAACTTATTGACAATTTGCAGATTCGGCAAGCGTTCTTTTGATGTTTTGAACGAATATGCTTTGGAGGAGAAACGCAATGGAGCTCCTGAACCTTTCGTTAGATTTGGCAAGAGATCCGCTCGTGCCGACAACCTTCATGACTTGTTGGACATGCTCCAGAAATTGGACACAACCAACAACGCCTAAGAAGGAGTTGAGTTGCCGCCACACGTATTCAGAACATGCACCCAAGTAGTGAAACCCTCGTAAAGTTCCGCGCCCTTCAATTGCCAAGCCCTTTTATTTTGATGGAGAGAAGTTTGTTGGCCTCATCCAATAATAACGAATAAACATTTTGATCTCTTTTTGTCACTTGTGCTGATTGACGGCGTTTTCTACTTATTTGTATCGGCATTTTTGAAACGATAAAGATCTAATGCCACGTTCGACGCATCCAACTTATCAGATCAATAGAAAGTTGGTCGTCAATAAATCTCTTGAATCGAGTTTAATGGCAATTTGTGGTCAACTTCAATATCGAGTTGAATGACCGAATTGAATAATCAAATTGAGTATTGAATGAGTTGAACACATTAAGTATAAGTTCAGCAGTTACGCTTAGTTGTTGACCGAACACCGAATAATTAAGTCACACATTCAATCACAAACGGATTAAAGGTTTATTTGCAACTCAAGCACACTAATCAGCAACAGTTTTCTTGTTCCTTCGGATACTTATTTGATTAACGGTCGGCGTTTGCTTCTGTTTTGAAAGCGCCAATTTGCGCATTTTTGCATGGGGCGTCACTGTGCTGAAATGACTGCGACAACAAAAGCGGGTATATATTGCTTTCAAGGGGAGAAGGTGGGCTGTTTGGAGATGAGCTTTTCAATATCGACAGCCTCGACAGGTTTTTTTGTTCTTTAGCATTTTAAATAGTGTTTCTGAAGAATTTGATTGGAATGCAAAGAAATTTTTGTTGAATTAAATGAATCTTGAGTTTATTAATGTTTTACTGAAGGAAGGACCTTAACTGACATCAACAAAGCGATAAAATGCCAGAAGCCCGACTTCGCTGGTCAAATTAAAAAATCCGAACCTTTGTTTGTAATAAACAAAATTTTTCTTCGCTTTTTTCATTCTTTGATTTTTATTGAAAGTTTCTACAAGTCCCCAAGATGCCAACTGTTAAAGTTGAATTTCCCGATGATGTAAGTTTACATGATGGTTTTTATTAAACAAATAATTTTCACGTTTTTAGCCACAAAAAGATCGTGTCGTACTTACCATCCCGTCTCTCAATGTGAAGTACGTGTCGTTTTATACCTATTACTTACTTTCAAAAATTGGAAAAGGTCATTACTATATGTTTGATGGCAAAACTTTAAGCAAAAACAACAAAGACAAGTTATCTGCTTTAGGCTTTACCGATGGCTGTACAATTATTGCTTATGCTGGAATGAATCCCAATAATGGCATTAATGTAAATACTCGTACTCGAATCAACGACATCACTGAATTGGAACGTTCATTCACAAATTTTGAAGAGGCTCAAGAGGTAAATAATCTGGAGGACGGCTTATTCAATTTTTGTTTTAGCACTTTCATTTCCCTAATCCGTCGCTTTTCAATGTCAGTATTCCATTCAGCAATTATGTTTCAATCAACTTCCAAGACAAGTATCAAGGATCTCGTCCTGATGAAAAGTTCAAATGGATTGTTCATAGCGGTATCTCGCGACGAAATGAAAACATGCATGATCGCCTTGTTCAAAACAAGAAACTTGATCAGAAAAAGCACGGAATGGTAAAATTGTTTGACTGGACAATGGAAAGTGCACAACAATATGGTTTCTCATGTCCAGGTAAGTTTTTATTGTTCAACAGTCTGTAATTGTTTGATTTCAGCGGAAGCTGCTATCGGGTTCGAATTTATCATTGGCACCATGGATTGGTTATTTGCACGTGCACAAGAGCCAGGAATTCGGTACAGGTTTGCGAACAAACAAGCATATGAAAAGGCGTTGAAGATTCCTAATGTTCATCGATTGATTTACGACCGAATCGTTGAAGCACTTGAGTCGCCAGTTTTTATCAAGCCGGTTAATGTAAGTTTGTGTTTTTAAGCTTTAACAATAACTCATTGCGTTTTTAGAAGAAGCAAGCTGAATTTGACGAAAGGTGGGTTTATTTGAGATTTGAGCTAGTTGATTTTTCGTTTTTAGTGATGTTGTTTTTGATGAAGTTAATGCGAACGTTCAAATTCCGCCGGAACGCATGAATTTTGTTCAGAATCGTGATGGGTACGAATACTTTATGGCAAAGTTGGAGTACAAGTCTGGTGGTCCGAAATTAGGTCTTGACATTTTTCATTACCAAAGTCGTGTTCTTGTTAGTCGATGCGATCCAGATTCATTGGCAGCTATTCAATTCAAAGTTGGCGACTGCATTCTCGGCATTGGTTTGTTTTCGTTTATTTACTCTATTCATTAATCGTTGTATTTAGACGGAACTCCAGTTACCGATAAGGATGTTGCCCGTCACATTTTGCTCAATTCTCTGCAGAGTCAAGGTTTCGCAACTGTTCTTATTGGACGTCCGCAAAGCATTGGATTCAGACAGTTTTGATGTATAGTTCAGTTCAATCTCCTTCTGTTGCAATGAATTCTGATCAGTTTTGGCACTTGAATTTCTGTGAAAATTGGCTCAAGTATTTGCAGACTCAGGGTGTCTCAACCGTGGAAGCAATGCATTTGATTCAGACAGTCTTGACTACTAATCCGATTCAGCCTCCTTCTGTTGCAATGAACTCTGATGTGCGTGATACTGCAGCTCGTGAACGCGAGTAATCTCTTCTCCTTGTTTATTGCTGTTGAAATAAATAGTTTTGTTTGTTAAGTTGGAATTACTTTGTCGACTGAACTTTGACTGTGTACGCATATTCAAAAATTAAAACTATCGTTGCATGAAGAATTTGAGCGTGTTAATTAAGAGAGCAAGTTGTTAGATTCAATGATAAAGCGCAACCAGCAGTCCACCTTTCGATCGCCATGCAAAGAATTCGGTCGTTTTGCTGGATTGTGTCGCGTGTGGATTAGTAGTGTTCTGTGTCTAGTTGCTGAAATTTTTGTCGATGATAAAGCAAAACTTGCGGAACTGGCCGGCAAGCTGTTGCGTGGTGTCCGTATTGTGAGTCATCTTCGAGGCGCAATGAGACGACTTGTTTTGGCTGCATTGGTGGGAGCTTGAGCCATTAATGTTTTGGGATGCATTTTTGAGAAACTTTTGTTAACTTGCATGTTTGGCTTTGTTGTTTAAGTTTATTGATTTGTTTGCTTTGAACTTTTTTGCCGAAATCAAACTTAAGCACCTTTTAGGTAAGATTCTATTTGATCTAAGTTAAAGTAAACAATTGAATGTTTGTCTTTGACTGACAGCTTTGCGGTTATTCTTTTGATTTGGCGCCTTTTCCGCGTTGCGAACTTTTTGGCATGTTTTGATAAACACACAAACTTATCAGCAAACAAAATAATTTCTTGACTCTTTCAAAGACTGCCTTTTAAATTTTAATTATGGTTCGAACTCAACTTTTCAAAATCAAAAAGACACACACCTCCGCGCCATCTCCAAATTACACTCCTCCAATTTTGCATTTGTAACTCCCAATTTTGCGAGAATCCTTGAACGTCGTGCGCCAAAAATCCCAACCAATCGACTTTCTGTTCACAAACATGCTTTCTACAAGTTTTGTCGTACAAGGTTCCGCCGTCTCTGCGTGGATCTGAAACTCCAGCGGAATTGCTCAACAAACGGTCACTCTTTGACATCCACTTTTCATTCAAATTTATGTGCTTCCGTTTTTCAACTGCTTTAAATGCTTGGGATATTTATTGCGAGTAGTATGACTCGGATTGTAAACTTGCGTGAATAACAATGAACAGGATTAGCAAATGTTCCGATCTGACCAATCTGATTTGCATTTTGCGAAACAGATGATTTTTAGTTTTTGATACTCAATTCGTTAGTAAAATGACCACAAAACAAACTATGCCTTTAATGGCACTTTTAGTTTGGAAACTCTGTTGAGACATTTGCGCGTTTGTTACGAAATCCGTAAGCCAATAAAACAGGCGAGACCATTCTGCTTATATTTCTTTTGTCTTCTTAACGAAAACGTCTTTAAACAAAATTTCTAATTTAAAAAGTTGCTTTTTCGTTTTATGAGCCAGAGCGGAAGAAGACCGCACAAACATCTGCTGATCTTTTGCAAGAAATTTGGCGCCGAATTGGATTTTTGAAATGCAGCGCAGCGGTCAGTTTGTGAACAGCACACTGGACGGAACGCTGTCATCAGCCCGTTTATAGGTGTTCCTTCCGCCAAAGGTTAAAAGGACGCTTGTGAAGAGGAGAGACAGAAAAGACAGTGCAGCTACAAAAGCGCCCAGCAGATAGAGGAACACCGCGCTTTGGTTTGAGCGCGCAAACAACGCTGCGCGTCCATTGCGTCTTTTCTCCACGACGATGATCATCGCCGAATTTGTACGGCTCACTCAAAGTGGTTACACTTTTGGCTTTTGTGGTCACTTGTTTTTTGGATTTGGCGTGTTTTTAAGTGTTGCCTGCCGATGCCCATCTCCTGCTTTAAATATTCATTGAATTCGATAGTGAGAATAATTAGATCATATGTTTTCGACGGTTTGGCGAGTGAGTCATCGAAACTCTGCTCTATTCGATTAGAATTGTTTTTGTTACGTTTTTACGTTTGTAACCGTAAACTTTATTTCAAATAACTATTCCCTGAGTATTCTTTGACTGGCGATTTAAATATTGTAACAATCGGTCGTATTCAATTCCCATCAAATAGGCATCATCTTTTTTGAAAGCGGTGTAAATTCCGTCGATGGACATGGAAAAAGTTGTTGACAAGCTCATTGTACTTGGATCAACTGCACGAATAGCAGTGTAGTGAAGTGCGAAAAGAATAACTGTTTATTTGAGAGGACGCTTGCTCCTCTTGGTTTAGTTTTTGCGTCCATTCAATTCCATATCGCGCTAATGCTTACGCCAGCTTTGTTTTGGCATTTCCGTGTCGGAAATTTTGCTCAACATGAACAAATTCCGATTTTCGAATTCCAACTTTTGAAGACTTTCTTCAAGTGCTCTGATTCCAGACATGAATTCGACTTTTGAAAGAATTGTTTGACTAATCATTTTTTGGGTGAAGTGATGACAAGCGATCAATTTGCATTTGCAGGCATTGCATTGGCGCGTTGGCACAACTTTGTTCGGTACACACCTGTTTCTGCGCGCCTTCCAACACACAGCAATGATTTATCGGGGTATTATGAAGTGGCGGCGATTTGTGTGTGCGCAGAACAGTATGTGAGATTTTATTCTGCGAATGGTCACTGGAGGCGATGTTTCAAAGCGAACGACGATATGATTAATTTTATCAATGTGGAAATCCACTGACGCGCCGAGTTCACTTTGCTTTTGGAATTCAATGAATCGCGTGTTTGTGCATTAATGTAAGTGATTGTGTTGACTGGCCAATAAAAGAGTATTTTTGGCTTTTGTTTGTGCAGTCAATGATATCAATTGCGGATCCTCGAATTAAACAATCACTTGCCAAGCAAATTCACGATTCATACACTTACATTATTCACAAAATTTGGTTTCTTACGTAGCTCAAGAGTTCCCTCACAATTCACACGGTCGCTTTCTGCTGGTCCGAGTTTAGCATTTCGTGCCTTCAGGCCGAAATGACTAAACTTGGGTGCCATTTCCATCGACGCGATCCGCCGAGCAAATTGATCAGCGTCGTGTGAATCACGGCCTATTTCCTCCAACTAGAATGGAAGCCATTGGGAGCCAGCAATAATATAGGCATCGCGGTTATTACATCGCCCCAGTGTTTGCTGCCTGGCCACGAACGAATCTTATGATTCCACTTTGCTGAAATCGCGTTGTGTTCCCGATACAAAACAATCATCGACACTCTGACACGCCGTTCGAACAAATTCCTCTTTATTGTTGGCTTTTTGGTTTATGATTGTAAAGTTCGTTGAGAAAGAGCTTAGTTGAGTTCTTTAAAACTTAAATAGTCGTTTGAAATAACAATACAATTCTGCAAAGAGCGGTTATGTGTACCTTTGCAAAGTTGGACGTCAATGAAAGAGCACGCAACAAATTTAATGGACACGCCGGTGGGATTTTATGAACTTTTACTCCCACATTGAGTCTCCACTATCCAGGCCGTTTAAGGTGATCGCGGGCGCATTGTTTGTTTCTCGAAGTTTACGACCTTTCATTCTTTTGCGACAAAGAATAACTGTGCGGAAGATCTCTTTCATTCTAAAGCATCATGATTCTTCGACGTGTTTTGAAATGAGTTTAAGAGCTGTTGTAGTCTAACTTCTGCGTGTCCAACTTCGAGATTATTTAATTGATAAACTTGTAGGCTCTATTCACAAAATGCTTCGCCGCACGATGAATGGAGCCGCCACAAACGGAGCAAAGCCTCCGACTCAAGCGCCAAAACCAGCTACTAACGGAGTGAAAACAGCATCTGCTTCTAACTTCAACAACGATTCTGAAGACCTCAACTACTTGACAGTTTCAAAGTCGGCTATCAGCAATCCAGCAGAATTGGCTGAATGGTCACAGAAGAAGTTGATTTGGGTTCCGCATGAAAAAGAAGGTTTCGTTGCCGCCTCCATCATTGAAGAGAAACCAGATGGCACTTACAAAGTCCAGATCTCGGAGACTGGCCAGACCACAGAATTCTCGCAGGATGAGTGTCAAAAGATGAATCCGCCAAAGTTCAACAAAGTAACAATTGAACGCTTGAAAAACTTACAAACGAAGTTATAGGTAGAAAACATGGCCGATTTGACTTGCTTGAATGAAGCGAGTGTTTTGTACAATCTAAGAGAGCGCTACTATTCAGACCTCATTTACGTGAGTTTTTCGAATAAGAAACAATTTTAGTTGAGTTTTGTTTAGACCTACTCGGGACTTTTCTGCGTTGTTTTGAACCCGTACAAAATGTAAGACTTATTTGCCAGAGAAACAAACAACTAATTAATTTGCTTAATTTAGGCTTCCAATCTACACGGACAAGTTGATTGAAGCTTTCAAAGGAAAAAAGAGACATGAACGTCCGCCGCATATTTTTGCTATTGCTGACAACGCTTATCGTTCAATGTTGCAAGGTAGTGTTTTTGAAGTACAGTTTCAGTTTAATGATCTTTTGTTTAGATCGCGAAGATCAGTCAATTTTGTGTACAGGAGAGTCAGGTGCTGGCAAAACAGAGAACACAAAGAAAGTCATTCAATATTTGGCTCATGTTGCAAGCGGTGCACGCAAAAAGGTTTGATCAGTTATTTGACACATTTTATAATTTTAACTTATAGGGTCCAGCAAATGGTCCAACGTAAGTTTCGACTTGTTATGATTAGTTTACAGTGTTTACAAACGTTGACTTTTAGATCTCCCAGTGTAAGTTTTGAGTTGTTGTGATTAATTTACGGTGTTTTGTTTAGCGCGAATTGGAAGATCAGCTTTTGCAAGCCAATCCGATCCTTGAAGCTTTTGGCAACAGTAAGACAGTGAAAAACGACAACTCTTCTCGTTTTGTGAGTCTTTTTGTTTTGTTGCTTATTGCTTTATTGATATGTTTTGTTTTAGGGCAAGTTCATTCGCATCAATTTCGATCCCTCCGGATACATTGCTGGTGCAAACATTGAATTCTATTTGTTGGAAAAATCTCGCTGCTGCCGACAAGCCAAAGATGAACGTTCATTCCATTTGTTCTATCAACTTTTGAAAGGTAACAAAACTTGTCAATAGACATTGTCGATAACATTACTTTTTAGGAACTTCACCAGCAGAAAAGCAAGCTTATTTACTAGAAGATGTTGGCAGTTACTCGTTTTTGACCAATGGAGACGTTGCAGTGCCCCATGTAGATGATTCTCGCGAGTTCTCCGATACGTTGAATTCAATGAAGATTATGGGATTTGCTGACGATGAAATTACAGGTATCCTTTTATTGCATGTTGAATATTAATTAACTTAACTCTTTTAGCAATTATGCGTGTTGTTAGCGCCGTTCTTCTGTTTGGAAACATCCGTTTTGCCAAAGAAAAGACTTCCGACCAAGCTTGCCTTCCAGATGATCGTGTTGCTCAAAAGATTTGCCATTTGTTGGGATTGCCTGTTCAAGAGTTCACCAAAGCCTTCCTTCGTCCTCGCATCAAAGTTGGTCGCGAAACTGTCCAGAAAGCTCAAAACACCGAGCAAGCCGAATTTGCCGTTGAAGCCATCAGCAAGGCTTGTTATGAGCGCATGTTTAAGTGGTTGGTTCAACGTTTGAACAAGTCTTTGGACCGCACTCGTCGTCAAGGAATTTCATTCATCGGCATTCTCGATATTGCTGGTTTTGAAATATTCGAGATCAACTCCTTCGAACAAATCTGCATCAACTACACAAACGAAAAACTTCAACAACTTTTCAACAGCACGATGTTCATTTTGGAGCAAGAAGAGTATCAACGCGAGAACATCGAGTGGAACTTCATTGATTTCGGCTTGGACTTGCAACCTACAATTGATTTGATTGAAAAGCCATTGGGTATCTTCGCTTTGTTGGACGAACAATGCTTGTTCCCGAAAGCAACTGACAAATCATTAGTCGAGAAACTCATCCAAAATCAGGACTCTCACCCCAAGTTTGTCTTGCCGGAAATGCGCTCAAAGAGTGACTTTGCTGTTGTTCACTACGCCGGACGTGTCGACTACTCTGCCGAAAAATGGTTGGTCAAGAACATGGATCCGTTGAACGACAACGTTGTCTCCTTGATGCAGAACTCCAGCGATCCATTTGTGGCAGGTATCTGGAAAGATGCCGAATTTGCTGCAATGAGCGTCACCGAAAACAACGAAACTGCATTTGGCTTGCGCACCAAAAAAGGAATGTTCCGCACAGGTAAAAATAACTGAAGTGTGAAGTGTTAAAACAACGAATTTAGTCTCTCAAATGTACAAAGAACAATTAAACAAGTTGATGACAACCCTCAAAAACACTACTCCGAGCTTTGTTCGCTGCATTATTCCAAATCACGAAAAGAAGGTGACAAACTCATATAAGATTTGATGCAAGTTATAATTTTAGCCAGGCAAGATCGACTCACTTTTGATTTTGGAGCAATTGCGCTGCAACGGTGTTCTTGAAGGCATTCGCATTTGCCGTCAAGGCTTCCCTAACCGAATCTTGTTCCATGAATTCCGCCGTCGTTACGAGTTGCTGGCTCCAAAAGCCGTGCCCAAAGGTTTTATGGATGGAAAGGAAAGCGTTCGGTAAGTGTCTACAAACAATAAGTGTTTATTCAAACCTGAGTTCAGCAAAATCCTCGAATCGTTGGACATCGAAAAGAGCAGTTACCGAATTGGCTTGTCCAAGGTGTTCTTCCGCGCAGGTGTCTTGGCCCAACTTGAAGAGGACCGTGATGCTATGGTCACTAATCATGTTATCTTGTTCCAAGCTCGTTGCCGTGCATTTTTGGCTCGTCGCTTGTACGACAAGCGCATTCGTCAACACACTGCAATCCTGGTTGTTCAACGCAACTGTGCTTCATGGCTTCGCTTACGCAACTGGGAATGGTGGCGCTTATTCACCAAAGTCAAGCCTTTGCTCCAAATTACAAATCAAGAAGCCGCACTTCAGGTACACTCATTGAAAAGAATCATCCTTTAAATAAATTCGTGTGATTTTAAGGAACGTGACGACCAAATCAAACAAACTAAAGAGCGTTTGATCAAATTGGACACCGACTACAAAGAAGCTTCCACTCGTATTAGCTCTTTGACTCAAGAACGCGACGAGCTGGCCAAACAACTGCAACGTGAGAGTGAAGAGCGTGCCGAACTGGATGACCAGCGTGAGAGACTGATTTTGAAGAATGAGGAATTGAACGAGCAAGTGAATGAGTTGCAAATTCGTCTCGACGAAGAAGAACAACGCGGACAGAAGTCAATTGAAGAAATGAAAGAAATCAAAGAGAACTTGCGCCTCTTTGAAGAAGAGTTGGAGCAAGAAGAGCAAAAACGTCAAAGCATCCAATTGGAGAAGCGCAACTTGGAGGATCGTTTGAAGCGTGCCGAAGAACACGGTGCTGAGATCGAGGACACCAACGAACGCCTGACCAAGGAGCGGAAACAACTTGAAGACCGTGTTAAACAGTTGACAGATCAGCTAGTTGAAGAGGAAGAAAAAGCCAAGCAGATTTCAAAGATGCGCGCCAAAGCTGACGGACAACTTGCCGAATACGAAGAAGATTTGGAACGTGAACGCTCGATTCGTATTGCAATGGAGAAAGAAAAGTCTCGATTGGAACAAGAACTCCAAAAAGTGGCTGAGACTCGCGACAACGGCTTTGATCAAATCAGAGACTTGCACATTCAGCTGCAGAAATACGAAGACGAGTTAGCTTCAAAATCAAAACGGTAATTGCTATTAAAACTATTCGTTAAACACTTCTTGTGTTTAGAAGCGATGCTGACAGTGATCGTATTGCTGAGTTAGAGAAGCAAATCCGTGACTTGAGAATTCAGTTGGAAGATCTCAACGATGACTTGCAAACGGAGCGTGAACAACACCAAAAAATGCGCCAAAAGCATGGAGATTTGGCACGCGAATACGAGACATTGAAAACTGAATGTGTTGACGGTAGGAGCTTTTAACTCACAAATAAACTAATAACATGTGTTTAGCTGTTGACCGAAGCACTTTGGCTTTGGGTATTCAACAAAAGAAGGACGAAGAATTGCGTCAGCTTCAAGTGAGTCTATAAACGAACCTTCTTTAAAATCGCACCTTTTAGACCGCCATTGAAGCTTTGTCACGCGAAAACCAAGATCGCTTGGATCAACAACGCCAAAAACACCAAACTCAGATTGAAGACTTAAACGACCAAATTGCACAACACAAGCGCATGCGCGAACAAGTCGACCGCAACAAATCTTCATTGGAACAGGAGAAATCCGAACTGGCCAAAGAGTTGGAAGTTGTACAGCAAGCACGCGCCGAGTCCGAAAAGTACAGAAAACAGGCGGAAGCCAAGATTTTGGAATTGCAACACAATGTTGATGAGCATTCTCGCAATCGAGAAGCCGTAGAACAACAATTGGGCAAAGTGAGTTATCTTTAAATAACTGAATTGTTTACAAGTTACTCATGTTATCTGTTTAGCTCAAAACCAGCTTGGAGAGTACATCTCAACAACGCGAAGAGCTCGATCAACAGACTTCTAATTTGAATCGCCGCATTCAATCCTTGGAAGCTCAATTAATTGATGCTCAGGAATTGTTGCAAGAAGAAACTCGACAAAAATTGGCAGCTCAGTCACAAGCTCGCAACTTGCAATCCGATTTGGCTAACATGAAGGTACTTTTAATTTTAACATCACCTAAGAAATTTAATCTCAGGAACAACGAGAAGAGTTGACTGAACAACAATTGAAGTTTGAAAACGATTTGGTTGTTTTGCGCGCTCAACTTGCTGACCAACGACGCAAAGCCGAAGACGATACAGAGCAAGCTTTGGAGGAACAAAAACGACGCCATCAAAAAGACTTGGAGAATTTGCAGAAAGAGATTGAAGACTCTGTTTTGGCCAAAGACCGCGCTGAACGAGCTCGTCGAAAGCTTCAAGAAGAGGTTGTTTTTAAATAAAGCGAAATTTAATGAATGTCTTTAGTTGGAAGACTTGAACCACGAATTGGAAGCCACTCGCTCTGCAAGTCGTGATGCTGAAAAGCACAAGCGCAAGTTTGATCAACAACAAGCTGAATTCCGCACCAATTTGTCCAATGCAATTTCCGAACGTGATGCGCTTGAACAGGGAATGTAAGTAAATTGCGTCACAAAAAGACATTATTTTCATCAACAATTTAAATTGTACATTAAATTTTGCTTCAGGCGTGATCAAGAAAGTAAAATCCTTTCATTGGGCAACGAAATCGGCGACTTACAACAACGTTTGGACGAGGCTGAACGCACAAAACGCTTCTTGCAACAAGAACTGGACGAACAAGTAATTACTAATGGTAAAACAAATTCTAAACACAAATTTAGTTGTCGAGCAAAGACGATGTTGGCAAGAACGTTCATGAATTGGAGCACGCAAACCGCCAGCTCGTGCAAGAAAATGCCGATTTGAGAACACAAATCGAAGAACTCGAAGACGGGCTTCAATTGGCAGAGGATAGCAACCTCCGTTTACAAGTCACTCTTGACTCCATCAAGACCGAAAACGAACGTCAAGCATCAAGCAAAGACGACGAATATGAGGAGAAGCGTCGCAACTTGAACAAAAAGATCACCGATCTGGAAGAAGAGTTGGAGATTGAACGTCGTGCAAAGGTAATCAATTTAATGAATTTGTATTTGAATGAAGTGCAATTACGTCAAGAATGAATAACAGTTAGAAGTCACTTATAGATTTTTCGTATTTTTAAAACTTACTCATCGTTAGATGATTAAACATTCCTCACTTCGTTTAGGTCGCCGCCACTGCTCAAAAGAAGAAGGCAGAAACCCAATTGGCTGGTCTGGAGCAACAACTTGAAGAGTCTTATCGCCAGAGAGAAGAACTCAACAAACAGTTCAAGCGTCTCCAGCAACAACTCAACAACGGCCAAGGAGAAGTTGAAGAGATCAAGGCAGAACGCGACAAGATGGCCAAAGACTTGCGTGAAGCTGAACGAAGGTAGATTTCTGTTATGTTTATGTTTCTAATCAATACTTTTAGAATGCGCGAAGCTTTTGGCGAAGCCGTTCGTGTTCAGGAAGCTTATGACAATTTGTTGATCCAAAAGCGAGCCATTGAAGCCGAACGTGATGAGTTGGAAGAGAACCGTGGACGTGGAACAGGCATCTCTAGTGAAGAGAAGAAGTCCTTGGAGTCGGAGATTCGTCGCCTCACCGAGTTGATTGAAACTGAACAAGACAATTCGGAGCAGGCATTGTCCAAATTGCGCAGACAACAAATGCTTGTGAGTTTCAGGATTTAAAACAATGCAATAATCTCAAATTAAGGCGGAACAGTTCTCCAACGAGTTAGCTAACGAACGCTCACAATCACAACGCTACGAGTCTGCTTTGATGAATGTCGAGCGTGAGTTGCGTGAATATAAAGAACGAGCCGCTGAACTTGAAAGCTCCATTCAATCTAAATGGAAGAAGGAGAACGACATCCTTAACTCCAAAGTTCAAATCCTCGAGCAACAATTGAACACCGAAAACAATGAGCGCAGCAATCTCCAACGCGGTCAACGTCGTTTGGAAAAACGCATGGCCGAAATGAATGCGCAGTTGGAGGAAGAACGCCGAGCCACAGGTCAATTCAAAGAAGAGGCATGTTATTCAAGTTTAATTTTGAATATCAATTCGATTGTTTTAGTCTGAGCGTAACAATACTAAACTCCGTCAAACCCGCGCTCGAATGAATGAAGTTGAAGAGGAGCTCTCCCGCGAAAAGGCAAAGGTTCGTGGATTGCAACGACAACTTGACGAAATTGATCAGTGAACCTTTGAGTAAGCATTCCAAGCACAATAACGCCGCTATTTTATGTACCTTTCTTTTTAAATTATAATCTGCTTAATTTTTATTGAATAAAAAACTTAACGCAAGTCAAAATAGTTTATTAAGTTTAAACTGTGTGATCTGAATTGAATCGTGGCTTCAAAACTTTCACGAGACCAAACACACATAATCCAAACAAAAGCAAGCCCAACAAGCCACACAATACATATTTTACAGGGCCAAAATTTGACGGACTCTTTTTGTAAGCGCATGCACATGGTTTGTGTTTTTCAGTGCAAACAGTGCCTTCATCTCCAGTGACAATTTTGATCGGCGAAGACCAAAAAGATTCAACTTCTTTTCCAAATGTTTTAAACTTGACTTCGTATTCAGTTGATGGCTCCAATTTATCAATTGCGGATAAATTCTCTAAACAAACGTAAAGAGAATGGCTTAGAAGAATAACAACTTACTTTTAACAAGCAGGTCGCCAATTCGTATATGGCCAGCTTTTGATCCGTTCAGTGTTGTCAATTTAAAAAGATGTTCAAGTTCATCGACACCGTTCATCCACGAGCAAACAACACATGTTGCAGTTTTGATTGGCAAAGAACAATTAACTTTAGGCGATGGCACAAAGTCTGTTTGCTTACAGTTTGCAGAGAAACTCAGAATTGTCAAACAAATGAACAGAATAAATTGAATGCTGACCATAGTTTTAAAGCTGTGAACTGATCAGCGTGAATGGAAATTGGTGTTTACAGGCTATTTTACGGAAAGGTGTCAAATAACATGCGATTTTCTGGATGGCAAATTGGTCATTGCAAAGTTTATGTGCTTATAAACATTTGTCCTTCATTAAAAACGTTAAAGTTGAATAAACGAATACAAAACTGCATTAGCATAATGTAAATCAATTAACATGCTATGCACGAAAACAATTATCGCATATGAAAGTATAGTAAGATCTTCTTAACAATCAATTGGGGATTTGATAAACTTTCAAATACTTGTGCAAAATCTCAGTCTTCATTTAAAACCTCAAGTTCAGTTGTTAAATACAAACTTTAATGGAAATAAACTGTTTCGAACATCGACATCTAAATAGATATAATCGGACTTCTGCTGGAACAACCACTATTTCTGTAAATTCCATGAAATAAACACTATTAACCAGCTGAGTAAGTACTCGAACAATTGACAAACTTCGCCTTTTGAGTCCACCACGATTTGCATGCATTACTTATTTGCCTTTTGTTTCATCACAACGCAATTTTTGTTCAATTATTGCCGCCGTTTATCTTAATAACAATTAGTTTTAGACTTTTTATGGAAGAATTAAACAACGATCAAAGCAGACTTACCGGTATAGATGTAAGTAAATCAGCTTTTAATGGTTATCTACAATTTTTGTTATTTTCAGGAGTATCGAACGACGATTCAGCAATTATTTAAAGAGGGCAAAACGAGGCAGGACGCATTTGCTAGCTTCTGCGAGGTTATTCCAATTCTCAAGCCCCATTCTGCTCAAATTGAGCGATTATTTCAAATAATGGAAGAAGACAAGGATTTCGAAAAAAACGATTGCATCGACAACAAACATCGTATGTTAGCCTACATTGTTTTGGAAGAGCATATGAAGTACACGCATGGAATCGCTGTATGGCCGTATAGAAGTATTGATGACTTCAAATTCTATGATTCGCGCTATTCTTTGATTATTAAACGCATTAATGTATTTGGCCTGCCTCGTATGTTTGTGCTTGATAATTTTGAAGGCTTAGAAAGGTAACGGTTTTTAATTAAATTAATGATATCTTTGCTTTTAGAGAACTTAAAATTGAAGGCCTTGTTCAACCGGACTACGAAATCAATAAAACCACATTGGAAGTAATCAATTCTGAACTTATACTTTTATTTGAATACTGTGAACTTCTACATTCCCATAATATTTATTTGTTTCGTTTGGACATATACGGAGGCAAATGCACGCTTATTGACACAGTCTTGAAGCAACATGGTACAATTCCAAAAATTATCAATGACTCCGACAACTCTCTCAAGTTTGCCTTTTCTTGGTTGCAATCAAATCAACCACGCATAAAGCTGGCACAAGTTACCAACTCCGGACTTGCTATTGAGTCTGAAATTTTACTCCACGACGACGTATTGACTTTATACAGACTCACTGGCAATAAACTTCAGACGTTGGTTAGTGGATTCGATCCAGAAGATCCAAATTTGGATTTTTATCTGCACAGGTACATGCACGAACCAAAAGACGACAAACTCGCTGAAGTTGACTTGTCCGTCGGCAATAACTATCCAACTTTAAGAAAAATGTTCAACATAAAGCGTGAAGGAGTTTTGAACAGCACCGAACTCGAAGTAAGACTTTCAAAGAGTTATTTAAAACATATTCAAACTTTTTAGAACGCCACATGGAAGTGGCTTAAAAACAAGTGCGCTGCAATTGGAAGCGTTTCTTCCAACAAAATATGCATAATTGTGGTGGATTTGGACTTGCAGGCTGTTTTTACACTCAATCACTACTTTTACTGTTTTGACGACATTGTGGATATTCACTTGGATGACGATTATTTCTTGACCCTTGTCTTAAAACATTACGCGTTTAGTCAGTTTATTGTTTATCGTTTTCCTCTGAAGTGAGTTCTTCGAGTTATAAAGTTGAATGATTTTATTTGAATTTAGACAACCGGAAAGTCTTTCGAATGCGGGATTTTTCAAACTTCGTCGTGAAGTTATGTTTACGTTCAAACAAAGTAAACAATATAGATACTTACTGTCTGAACTTCCATGTACCCCACAACATTTGTCAATTTTTGCTCCAACTCAACAAAGATTAAATGATGCTGGTCCAGGTTTGCCGAGCACTTCAAAATCGGATGTGCCGGATAAGAAACGCCAAAAGATAGAATGATCTTATTTATTGCATACTTTTAAGATGTTGTACATAAACTGATTATAGTTGTGTAAATAGAATTAACTTAAAAAGCTTTGAGTGCAAATAGAACAACTAAACAGACAACAAACGACTACTTGCTAAAGTCACAGTACTAAATACCGCAAAACACATTGTGGTGATCTTTTTAAAAATGAGCTTTTCAAACGTCATCAACAAGTAAAATCAAACAATGTGTTGTATTCAATTCAATATTACAGTTACTCAAAGATCGATTTGCTCAACTCTTGTTTGCTCGATGACCACTTTGTTTTGCAACAATTTGATGAACGCTTGTTGTCCTTGTTATTTGTCTGGTCGGAAAAATCAAAGATGCGGAAAATCAAGTTTTGACGTAAATACCTGTGTTACACAAAACAACCACTTTTTAAACCCTCACTGGACCTACAACCTCTTTCTTATACGCGAGCCAAAGACGCGACTCTCCACTTCTGATAAGGATCAATGTTGGGGGTAAAGTCGTCGCTAATACCTTTGTATGTTTTCGCTTTCTCAATTGTTTTTCGTCCATGAACATTAATCATTTTGAAATGTGTGATCGTTCCACACGCAGAATTCCTTCTAACTATTTAAATGGTTTGTTGCGATCCGGATGAGTGGACGTTTGAGTGTTTATTGTTTGTTTGTTCGGTCGTCGTTTGTTGGGTGCAAAAGTCGCCGCCTAATTGATTGGCTCTGATTAGACGGCTTTCGGCAGAGATCAGTTGTTTGATGGCACATGCATTGAGCGTGTATTTCATTCACTTTCACCTGCTTCTTTATTTTTGCCTTGCACTTTGTTTATTGATGATTTCGAGTCGAACGAACCTTCAAACAAGCATGGTTCACGCGTGATTTAGACAACGAAACAACTACTTTTATTAGTATTCGAAAAGTGCATGTTTTTTCAACTGATGATCTTTGTCTTAGGTTTCTCACCCTCTTACAAAACTCGTGTTCAAAGTCCGGTTTTGCAAATTGTCTGATTTTGACAACTCTTACAATTGGCGAGTATTGCGCTGTATCGCGTACTGCTTTATCTCAGTTGACAATCTTTGCTCAGTACCGGGGTATTCAATGCACTTGCAATGATTTCGGCGAAATTCCGCAGGTTTGACTGATTTGTCGGCGGCACTCCAAGTTAGTTCCTTTGTCTTGTTTGTGTTACATGGCACGCTTGTTACATTTTTGTGACAGTTGTTGTTTACCGGTTTTTGTCTCAATTGTACCAGTCAGACTGACTTTTAACAGTTGGCAGTTCAATTACAGTTTTAAACGTGTTTGAGTAACAAGTTTGCTCATTCGGTTAGTCTGTTTGAGTTATTTGCTATTTAACTAACTCCGAGCAACTAACTTATTTTAAGTCCACTCCAAGCGAAAGTTCAACAATTGCCCGGTGGGCAGTTCACATGGAATGCATTTGACGTAGTGTTGAGTGCTCGTCCGATTCCCCCCACCATTCGTTCATTATCAGCAAGATGTTTTTCCGACCATTAGCGAATACAGAGATCACTTCTACACAATTTCTGCAACAATTTCATAAGACACGAAAGTTTTGAGTTTTTGAAACAAAAAGAAAGTGAACTAAAATCACAGCTTTCACATTTATCAATAACAACAAACTTTCAACCTTTGTTGTTATTCTCAAAATTCACAAACACTCATTAGCAGACAGCCACAAAGAACTTCTTCAAATCTTCGGCATTCTCGTGATAACCGCAATAGATTAAGCCTAATCTACAGTTTTTCCATCCAAAGGTTCTTTGTGGCGCCGGCTCCTCAAACAATCACAACACTGTGCGAGCACGATTTAGCATCGTCGGACGCACAAATAAGGCTATTATAGTGGTGTGATCCAGGCAGCTCTCTCCATGCAACGTTGAGGTTATCAGTTCATGGCAAAACTTAAGAACTTCTTTTCAAGTGTTCTTTGTTGATGGACCGAAAGAGAAATTGCAGTGGAAAGCTCGTGAACCGATTCTTTAGTCGGTGGTCGTGCGGTTCGGCGTGGACTGATCCAATGTACTGGAGAGTATAAATAGTGTTGCAGGCTCTCCGGATCGGTTTATTTCACGTGTTTCTTTTGTGAGAAGTGTGTTCGAGTTTATGCCATAAAGGATGAACGTGTTTGTCAGCGGCGTTGATCGCCATTCAAGTTCAAAGTTGGGCTAATCGTTGCGCCGTTGACCCACAAAGCTCCGTCTTTTTGAGACGACCCAAAAGGGTTTTGTACGCAAGTCAAGTGCAACCAGTCTGCAACTGTCTGCTTTCTTTCCATCCAGAAGTGTTGATATTCGGTTTTGCGGTTGCATTTTTTGAATGTCTAATTGATTGATTATTAATTGCGGAATTTTCGAGATTGTTGCGGTTCAACTGGGCGCTCAAATCGGACGCAGACTTTCATATGACATGCTGAAACGGGTTTCAGTTGGCATCCCACCGAAGAAACGTGCCGTGCTTTCCAGCTGAATCGTGTACGCGCGCAATTGTGTTGGCGGCGCCAAAACGCTCCGGGTTTCGTGTAATTTGCGTCAGTAGTGATCTTTGTTTTTTGGCTGCAATGAACTAGCATTCAAAGTTGAAGTGTAAAGTTGCGCAGCGCTACTCTTCGCCAACCGAGCGAACACTTTGCAAGTTCCATGCACAACAACTTCCTTCGACATCTGTCACTCTTCGAAACGCTTATGAGCAATTAGAACTATTCAACAATTGTTACTTTTTCATTTGAGTGCATTTATTAGTTCGCGTTCTTGTTTTGGCTTTAAAAGCACTTCCGCACGTCATGAACAATTTGCAACATAGGCAACTTGATGCGACGTTCTTTCGTAAAAAAGTGTAGGTGGAGATTGGCCGTTTGTCCATTTGGAAGCGCTTCATTTTTGTAATAGACAGTTGAGGCAGTTGGTAGTTTGTTGCGACTTGTTCCGTGATGTTTCAGCACAAAGTTCACTTTGTTTTTGGACGTTCACGAAACGTAGTTGATGCGCTCACATTCGGCAAGTTCCTTGATTTTGTTTGTTTCATAACTTGTTTGTTGGCGGAGTGCGTGATCTTTCTTTGATTTAGCTGCATCTATATAGAAAACTCTTAAAGCTTCACTAACTAGCTGATCTCTGTTTTAATTCAGCTTTGTGCGGAAGTCACGCGTTTCAGTTGGCTATTCAGTTCTGCTCATGGAGTGTAAATCCGCGACGTGGCCGAATTGTTTGTTCAGTAGGTTTTGAGGACAATCGAAAAGGCACATTATTCTCAGCTCCAAATTTTAGTGTTTGTCTTCATAAACTCTGTCCATTGTTTTGGAAACGGAAGCTCTAGGTTTAGTTGATTACGAAAATCAGCTGGCAACTTTAACACTTAGTCACTCGTATCGATGATCTGTTTTTCCAGGAAGCGAACAAAATTGCTTAAATGCTAGTTGTTAAATATTAGTTGTTTGATATTCAGTTTCGTGATCTATGATTTAACGAATGTGCCAAGTTAGCCGAGCTTTAAGGTCAGCAATGGAAGGTGCTCATGCTGCGAAATCAATTGTCCGCGACTCTCCGGGAATGCACCGTGTGGGCAGTGTGTAGGAGAGGGGTCGTGGCGATCGGGGGCGGATTTCTTCTTGCGCTCTCGTCGAATCATCGGTGGTTTTAGGCGCCGTAGAAGTACTCGCGCCATGGATGTACTCGTGCAAATGGCGCGCTTATTAGTTTCGCTTGACGCAACTACCTAACTTTTTAACCTAATTAGAACTATTTCAATTATTCAGTGCAGTTCATTAGAATTTGTTTGCTCGATAGCAACAAACAGTTGAGTTTTCAAACTCTGTTTTTTCGTCACCAAAATCAGTCTTTCGATCTATTTTTGCTCACTGACCGGAGGCGACCCCGGGCAATTTGCCGCTGGGTGGTGTGATTTTGCTGATTTGCTGTGATGGTGTGGAAGAAAGACGTCCTATCAAGCAGTGAATTGTAAACCCGCCTATCAGCAGAAACACTTATTGTCTCTAGCGCATATTAATTGATGATGGTCGGAATAGAAACCGACCGGACATTCCCTTTGGTTCAATCACCTTTGTTGTCTAAAAACATGGCCACTCGCCATGCAAGTCGGTCTTGGCATTTTGTTTACATGGACTTTTCCGTAAAAGGGAAAATCTTGTTTTGGCCGAATGTTTGTTCCCATCACAACGCATCAACTCTGATTCGGCGTCCTATTTCACGGTTCACTGCCCACATAAACAAAAATATTCAAACTTAATGCCATTTCTCCAGATTCCACGTGCGTTTCGTTTTCGCGCCTTATTTTTCGTGTCTCGAACAAAAATGATTGCAATTTGTTTATTGAGAACTTCCAGGTAAAGTGGAGCATCAACGGGTACGATCACATCATGTCTAGAAAAACATTAAACGTGAGCCGGGGCGATCCTATCAACCAGCAGAACAAAACCTTCAAAACCGTCGAAGAGTTTGTTGATGCTTTTGCCGAAGATGACTCCAAAAAGCGCTACATCAAAAAGGTTTGCTTGTTGTTGTTTCTCATTTTATTAACAACTTTTTTAGATTCTGGTGGCCACAAACGGCATCGCAGCTGTTAAATGCATTCTTTCGATGCGTAAACTGCTCATGCAGGTTTTCGGAAATGATCGAATCATTAAATTTGTTTGCATGACCACCGAACAAGAAGTTCAATCAAAAGCAGGTTAGTTTGTTGCAGAATTGTTATTTTGTTTGTCCAAAGTGCATTCGAACTTGTTATCAGCGAAAAACTCGATTACAGTCGTTTGCAAATTGCAAAACGATAAGTGGCTTTTGATCTCGAAAGAATTTAGAATTGCATTGAATTTATTAAATTATTCAAATTGCAGAATACCTGAAGATGGCCGATCACATTGTTTTCTCGCCAGCTGGTTAGTGTTTATTGAAAAGAAAACAAATCAATTCAAAATTGCAGGTGCTAATACTAACAACTACGCAAACGGTAATCAATTCAAAAGAAATACTTATTTACATTAAACTGCTTTAGTCAACGAAATTGTCGAGCATGCAGTTCGCGAAAAGGTTGATGCCGTTTTCGCCGGCTGGGGCCATGCCTCGGAAAATCCAAGACTCCCCGAAGCCTTGAATTCACGAGGAATTATTTTCATTGGACCTCCATCCAACGCAATGTTTGCATTAGTAAGTTGCTATTTAATAGGTCGTAGAACTTTTCCGTAATTTACTTTTTAAAAGTTTGTTACATGTCTTTAATATTGTTCTGGAGTCTGTAGATAATCGTTTAAGCTATATTTTTGTTTATTTTATAACTCATTTAAATGCCCGAAACGTGTTAAACATAATGCAGAAAAAGTCCAAAACTGAATGCCAAACACTGCCGTAAAACTATCCTTGTTCAGGGAGACAAAATTGCCAGTACAATCATTGCTCAAACAGTCAAAGTGCCGACAATTGAATGGTCCGGAAGCGGTATTACTGCCGAAGGCTTAGACTTGGCTTCACAAATGTCCGAACTTGACAGTCTTTGCAAAATGGCCTATGTCAACACGTAATTAAAAATAGCTCAAATCCATTCGCATCAACAATTTTTAGATATGAAGACGGCTTGAAAGCATTGCGCGAAAAGAACATCACATATCCAATCATGATTAAAGCCTCAGAAGGTGGCGGCGGTAAAGGCATTCGAAAATGCAACACCGATGAAGAGTTCCGATTGAACTTCCGACGCGTCCAAACAGAGGTGCCAGGCAGTCCGATTTTCCTCATGAAGTGCATGATGAATGCTCGTCACATTGAAGTCCAGTTGATTGCCGACAAGTACAAGAACATCATTCCAATCTTCACACGTGATTGCTCAATTCAGCGACGTTGTCAGAAAATTATCGAAGAAGCGCCGGCTGGAATTGCTCCTGAGCATGTTCTGCGTGGAATGCAACAGGTTACTTGTAGCAACTAACTTTTTTGAATATTCTGTAAATTCAGGACGCCGTCAACTTGGCAAAAATTGTTGGCTATGTCAGCGCTGGCACAGTTGAATACATGTACTTGCCGGAAACAGAGAAGTACTACTTCTTAGAACTTAATCCTCGATTGCAAGGTAACTTATTCGGCTTTAAACACTTTAACGTTTCAATTTAAGTCGAACATCCTTGCACTGAAATGATCTCCAACATCAACATTCCGGCTGTTCAACTCCAAATTGCTATGGGCTTGCCACTTCATCGCATCACAGACATTCGTTTGTTCTACGAACTGTCTCGTTACGGAACCGACATTTTGCCCCAAGATCGATTGATTCGCACCAACACTAACATCTGTGTCATTGCTGCTCGCATCACAAGTGAAGACCCAGCTGAAGGTCTGTTATTGTTTTCTTCTTTGTCAAGTTAAATGCAACTAATTTAGGCTTCCGACCTGCTTCTGGTGCTGTTGTCAACTTGAACTTCCAGTCCAATCAAAATGTTTGGGGCTATTTCTCGGTCTCGACAACAGGCAAAGTTCACGAATATGCTGATTCTCAATTTGGCCATTTGTTTGCTAAAGGAGCAACAAGGTATCGCACATTTTGCTTAACATTCAAATCAAAAGTTTCTAGACACGAAGCAATTTCTGCTTTGATGTGTGCCTTGAAAGAATTGGAATTGCGTGCTACTTTCCCGTCACAAGTCAACTATTTGGTTGGAATGCTTCAAGATCCGGAGTTTGAACAAAACAAATTCCACACTGGTTGGTTGGATCAGCGCATTCAAAAGAACATTCAAAGCGGGCCTGAATTCCCGCTCCATCTTACTTTGGCCTATGGTGCTACTGTTATTGGCTATTCGCGAATTTGCGAAGTGTTTAGCAAATTTCAAGCAGCAATTCAACGGTAATGATGCCTTTAAATGCTTTTAGAATATTAATGTTGCATTTTAGTGGCCAGATTTTGCCTACTTCCGACTTGACCGAAACGTTTGAACTCGAGCTTGTTCACAACAACGCAAAATACAGCGTTCTTGTCAATCGTTATGGTCCAATCAACTTTCTGGTCAAAATAAACGACTGCGAAGTTACAACTGAAATCCGTGACTTGGAGAACGGAACTTTGCTAGTGACGAGTGTGGAGGGCAGTCAGACTTGCTATTTGGAGGAGGAGGGAAGTGTTTCTACTCGCATTAAAAATAGTTTATTAGTTGTGCAGTTAATAACTTTTCCATTTTAGGTGGAACGCTACAAAGTCACAATTGGCCGAAGCTTGACAATTTTCGACAAAGAAAACGATCCATCTGTTTTGCGCTCGAGAAATGCCGGTCGTTTGTTGCAGTATTTGGTCAAAGAAGGCGATCAAGTCAAAGTTGGAGAAACTTATGCCGGTTAGGTTTTATTTGTTTACTTCAACTAAGTCTTATTTTGTTTAGAAATGGAAAGTATGAAAATGGTCATCAATTTGGAAGTCAAGAAAGCAGGTGGACGCATTTCTTATGTTGCCCGTCCTGGTCAAGCTCTTTTCCCTGGCACACTGATTGCTCGTTTGGAAGATCAAGGCGACATGAGTTTGTCAAAGCCGCAAGACTTCGTTGGTTCAATTCCAGAGTGGAAGCAAGCTGAGGAGAAACGCCGAACAACCGACGTTCGTTTGGACACTCGTTTTGAAGCAATTCTCCAGTCATGCAAAGACATTTTGAATGGTTATGCCGTACCTGAATCCTTGTTCCAAGAGCGCACAAAACAGTTGGTTGACGATTTGTTCAGTGTTTTGGATGACCGACGCTTGCCGTTTGCTTTGTTCAAATTGAAAATGGACGTTGTTGAGACACGCATGAGTAAAATGACAAACTACAATCAAATCCGGTAAGCTTTTGAGTACTTCTTGTTTTGATACTTACAAATGCTTTCAGTGAGTTGATCAAGAACGAGTCAGAATTCTTGGCTGTTGAACTTGCTGACCAAATGCAATCATACTTTTCTTCGTTGAATCCAGCTGATGCTCAAATGGAGAAGACGCATTTTGACGAGTTGTTGCGTATTTGCGAGCGATTTGAAGATGGTCTTGAAGGACACAAACGTTTGGTTGTCAACGATCTTTTGGAAGCTTTCCTCCAAACTGAAATCTACTTCCAAGACGTTCCATACGACAAAGGCGTTTCAAATGTGAAATCAGCGGTAATTAAATAGAAAAAATTGAATTGATTGAACAAGTGTTCTTCAGGTATCTGATCCAGCCGAAGTTGTCCGCAAAATCTACTCTCACACACGGATCCGCGCCAAGAATGAACTGTTAATTGAGATCATTCGTCGTCTGAACATCAAACTCATCTGCTCTCTTCAACGAGAGTTGAAAAAAGTCGCCAACTTGTTCAATCAAGAAAGCGAGCCTTTGGCTTTGTTTGTTCGCAAAACGCTCAACAAAATGCATCAAACGACCAACTACAGTCAAATTTGCACAGACATTTCGCGACGCACTCTCGAAAACTCGCTCCAAGAGGTATGAACTCGTTAAAAACAATCACAACTCACTGTTTACACATTTAGTTGGTCAAAAAGTGCTCAAACGCCGACGGTGTTCATCATTTGAAAGACTTTTTGGACAAATTGGCTGCTAACAACAAACAAGCCATCTCGAAGGAATTCTTCTTCAAATTAGTTCTTCACGAATTCTTCTTCACCTCCAACAAACAGACCAATACTTATGCCATTCGTTTGTTCATTCGACAAACCTTCTACATCAACGAAGAGCACATCGAAGAGTTGGCAACTCCATTCAAGAACAACGCCTCGATCTTCAAGTTTGAAGTTGGCCCATCTTCTCCGCTCTACGAACATCATGTCATGCATCAACGCTCTGTCTACTACCTCAGTGTTTTGCCCACCTTGGACTTGCTTCGTCACGAGCAGCTCATCAAAGTGTTGAAAGAAAACGTGGAAGTGAGTGCACGCAACACATTCTTGTTTGTTGCTTTCCCAAGTGGTCAGAATGGCTTTATGAATGCTTCGCAGTTCTCCGAAAAAGACTTGCGGAAACTGGGTCGTGATCTGCGCCAAGAGGTTGCCAAAAAGCTTCTTTCCGATGCATCCGAACACAACGACGTCGATTTAATGATCAGTCGAGCTGGCCATCCTCCACTTTACACCCACTACGACTTTTCGGCAAATGAGAAATTAGAAGTAAGCTTTTTGCAATTGACACATTTAATTAACTCAACAACTTTCTAGATCTATCGACTTCCCAAATGAAAAAATAGACATTTCTGTACAAGACTCGCCATATCTGCTCTTCAGACACAACGACCGGGGCATTTCAAGAATCTTTGTTCGCTATCTGCTCGGCGACTTGCCCAACATCTTAACTGTTGAACGCCATTCGGACATTACGTAAGTCACGCAACTTAATGCAACAAAATATGTTAATGTTTATTGTTTAGACCTGCCGAAAGACTTCAAAACAAGTTGGCTGATGTGATTGACGGCGCTTGTGGTGAAATCCGCGTTCAAACGGCTGCAGACAAAACTGCAGTTTTCGATTGTAACCACTTGCTCATCACACTTGAATACGACCAACGTGCTCAAGAAGTCGGAGAATTGTGGAATGTGGCCGAAGCTGCTTTGCGTCAATGCGAAAAATACTTGATCAAGCACCGTATCACCGAAGTCGAGATTGCTTTCCCCAAAGTTCAAGGCAAAAACTCCACTCGTGTCGTCTACATCAACGAGACTGGCGCAATAAGTGAAATCAACACTTACAAAGTCATTGTCAACGGCAAGAAAGACAACATTTTGCAGTCGGTTCGAAGTGGTTTTGCTCGTTTTGAAGGCAAGTCCTGCTACGCACCTCATCGACCAATTGCCAACGTCAACGTTCAAAAGAAGCGCTATCAAGCCCATCGCGTTGGAACCACTTACGTCTATGACTTTCCAGTCGTTATTGCTCGCGCAACTCTTGAATTGTGGAACTCATACAAACGCACCGACCCGAAATCTTACGAACGGTAAGCTCTTTTGCTTTAAGGTCTCTCTCATTAAATTTGATTTAGAACTCTTGCTGCGTTGCCGGTTGAAATGCGCCAAGCACTTGAGAATGGAGATTCCAGCAAATGCAGTCGTTGTTACGAGTTGATTTTGGAGACTGAAGATGCAGAAGAAGTCACTGTTTGCCGCGGAGAAGACCTTATGCGCAAACGTGCCGAAAATGCAGCCAACGACCGTGGAATGATTGCTTGGCTAGTTGAATTGCACACTCCAGACGCTCCAGATGGTCGCCAATTAGTTGTCATCTCCAACGACATCACCTTCAAAGCCGGTTCCTTCTCAATGCAAGAACACCGACTCTACTTCAAAGCTGGAGAATATTGCCGAAAACTCAAGGTTCCACGCATCTTCATTGCTGCCAACTCCGGTGCTCGTATCGGTTATGCTGAAGATGTGCGCAAAGCTTTCCACTTGAAGTTCTTGGATGATTCCAAGCCAGAAGAAGGCTTCTCCTATCTGTATTTGAATCCGGAAGATGCAACGCCAGAGTTGTTGAAACAAGTTGAATACACCAAAGTTGACGGAAAGTATCGATTGGACGCTATCATTGGTTTGTTTTCGAATCAAATTGTTTGAAAGCATTAATCAACTAATTTAGGCAAAGAAAATGATCTCGGTGTTGAGAACTTGGTTGGTTCAGGCCTGATTGCTGGAGAATCTTCTCGTGCTTACGACGAAGTTCCAACTTATTGCTTAGTTACAGGAAGAGCCGTCGGAATTGGTGCCTATGTTGCTCGCCTGCTTCGACGTGTTGTTCAAGTTCAAAACTCTGACTTGGTTCTTACTGGCGCTAATGCTCTTAACTCTGTTTTGGGTCGGCAAATCTACACTTCCAACAGTCAACTTGGCGGTCCAGAAGTTATGAACAGAAACGGTGTCTCGTACGAGGTTGTTCAAAACGACTTGGAAGGCATTCGGCAAATTCTGTCTTCTATGTCCTACTTGCCAGAACAAATTCGAACTGACGATCCAGCTCGTGAAGTTGAAGCAGCACCTCGCAAAGGCCCTTATGACACACGAGACATTTTGGATCCGTCTGAAGGTGGTGGCTTGTTTGATCGTGGAAGCTTCAAAGAGTCAATTGGTGGATGGGCAAAAACAATCATTGTTGGACGTGCTCGTCTGCGTGGACTTCACATTGGTGTGGTTGCAACCGAGACAAACACCGTGGAATTTGAAATCCCAGCTGATCCGGCCAGCGAAGACTCTCAAGCTCGCACAGTTTTCCAAGCTGGACAGGTAATTCTTTTTAAAGTCCACACATTTGAATATTAATTTGCGTCTTTAAGGTGTGGTATCCCGACAGTGCTTACAAAACAGCCGATGCCATCAGAGATTTCCACCGAGAAGGCTTGCCTTTAGTCATTTTGGCCAACATTCGTGGCTTTTCTGGCGGCAAAAAGGACATGTTTGAAATGGTACTCAAATTTGGTGCTCAAATTGTCGACGCTCTTCAAGCCTATACCCAGCCAATCATTGTCTACATACCTCCTTACGGCGAATTGCGCGGCGGAGCATGGGCTGTTCTTGACACCCAAATCAACCCTACTTGCATCACAATGTTGTCCGACATTGATGGAAGAGGAGGTGTTTTGGAGCCAACTGGCATTGTTGAGATCAAATTCCGCCAACAAGACATTTTCAAATTGATGCATCGCGACGATCCACTCACTCGTCGATTGGAAGCCGAACTGAACAACGAGTCTTTGTCTAAAATCGAGAAGGCTGCCACAGCGTCTGCTCTGGAAAAACGAAGAGAACTTTTGATGTCTACTTTCCATTCAAGTGCTGTCAAGTTCAGCGACTTGTTTGATATGCCTGCTCGTATGTTGGCAACCGGAGCAATTCATGTAAGTGTTGTCGATTAAAAATTATTGGCTAACTTTTGCTTCCAGGACGAAGTGGCATGGAGCGACTCTCGTAACTACTTCTACGAACTGTTCAAAGTCAAGCTTTCGTTGTTCCGAATGGCTCGTCGCTACGTAACCAGTGTTTTGGGCGTTGCACACGAAGACATTGCAATTCGACATTTGGAACGAGGAGTCCGCTTTATGCTTAACCATTTGGACGAAAAGAAGGTTGTCTGCAGACAATCAGTGGCATCCGAAGAGCGCGCGGATCACCGTCAGTTTGTCTACACAGATGAGAATCTGCTGAAATACGAACAATCCAACGAATTCACTTCCCTCATTGACGAACTCGCTACAACGAGAATGTGGAAAGACTTGTTAGAGTGAGTTTAATTCTTTCAACAACTACTAATTGAATCGCTTTCAGTCGCTACTCCCTTGCCAAACCAGAAGGAACGCATTCCTCCACACCAGCTACCTCTAACGTAGATCAACTTCTTGCCAAGCTCAGCGACGAAGAGTGTATAAAGGCGCTGGCCAATCGTCTGCAGGAGACAGAAATAAATAGTTTCGGTAGATCTTACTCCTCGACTGCAATATACTTTCAATAGACTTTTATGTGCTCAAGTGCATTTCACTTCATTTCAAGATCACTTCCATGTTAGTCATAGAGTTTCTAGTTGATGTCCCGTTCCAAGAGTTTTATTTCCTTCCAAATATATCACACAACTGTTGTCCTTAACCAATTCCGAATATCTCGTTCAGCTAATCACAACTACAGAGTTTTTAGTCAGATGCCTTTATAGACTTTTATGTGCATTATTTCCAGTTTGCTCATCGCGCACCTTGTTTATCACTACAAATGAATACGGTTTTTGAACACAGCACTTTATCCCCCTCAATGTCTTGTCGATTGATGTGGACATTGATTGCGCAATGATTTCCGCCCCAATGATTGAATACGTTGTTTTCTTCGACTTTGCCTTGCATTCTCTTCCATTGTCCAGCATTCATTTACACACAAATGCCATTCCTTTCGTGGATAATATGCCTTTATTTTTGTGTGCTCGCCGACAACTTGGCCCCTGAACTTGATTCAATCAACTTGAGAGTTTTCCGCTGCAAAATTGAGTTCCAAGCGGGAGCCAAGTTGTTGAAGTTAGTTAGCTCAATGCATGTTCTTTAATGAGTGAAGATTATCCTAAATTTTTATTTGACGACAAGTGTCCGCGCTTGTTTAATTTATCTGTTTTCTATTGTTCCGGTTTGTGCAGCAATAAATGACTAGATTTTTAATTAGGTCTTGGAGCGCTTCGCCTTTACGTATTTCTTTAAATGTGATGCTTTATTTACGCCAAAAGTGCGCAAAATGCACAAAACTATTTCAAGCAAATAAGTTGAACAAATTTTACTCAAAAGACTAGGCCATTGAACCCGTTCGAACAAACAAAAGAACAAACACACTTGTCGGCATTTTTGGACGTCGAGAACACAGGTATCAGCCGCCTCAACAACGCCGAATGTACAGGCGCTATGAAGGACACGCCGCAAACAGGTGCTGCACGCCTGCGCAATGCCAAATTTTCTGTAGGCTCTTTTGCATGCGTTTCTTCTGTAAACTTTGTAAAAGTTTGAAAACGCTAATCACTGAATTTGAATATTAGTTATTTAAATGAGTATAACAAACATAGTCAAACATTATGTTGTTTTTAAAAACGATGTTTAAACATCGAAATATGTGAATTTTTGGCAATTTTCAGTAACGACTCGAAAATGGACATTTGGCTAAAAAGTAATTAACTCTCGTTGCGTGTTTAAAATTTACTTGCTGCACGATCACTGTTCTATCGGACAGGGAGCGACCGCGAGTAAAGACCTTCGCTCGCCATTCGCCCCGAAAAGACAACGTGTCCACCACCAAACTTGTGCCCCGTAGTCAACTTTTGCTTTTCTGGGCCCCCTCTTTTTAGTTTTTAGAGAGTAAATAAAGCGACCCCTTTACGGGAGCAAAAAACCTTGGCCAAATATGTACAACGAAAAGGAAGCAATCCGGACAGCGCTCTTTCTTCTTCTGCTCATTACAAAAGAGCATTCCGGGATTTTAAAAATTCCATATTTGAATATTGGTTGCCGTTTCTTTTATGTTCCAGTTCGGCTTATTGCGTTTCTTTTTATCTAAAGTGCACTTGATTGTTTTTGAGATTCTTTGTTTACAGCACAAAAGTTTTCAAACTTTGTTTATTTCGTTTATTTATGCGGTTCGTTTACTGACCATCCAGTTTCAACATTTCAAAAGGTGTCATAAATGACTTTACGTGCTGTGTTTTATCGTTTTCGTTATGTTGCCACGACACATTCACTAAATTCCGTGACTAATTTTTACGAAACACTGTTTGAAACGCTACTCGAAATACTTTGCTTGATTGGCGCGTATTGTTTAAAATTATTTTTTCGCTAATGTTTCAATTTAGATACGGCGTCCCTTTTGTGCATGTGCGCTTAAATGTCTACAGCGACAAATGGCGAAAGGGTAGAATCGTCGGCAAGTGGTGTTGAATCAGATGAATCCTCCACATCGACGGTAAAAACGGCCATTAAAACTGTAGATCCACTGCCAAACAACAACCATGAAGAAGAATCTAAAGAAGAAATGGACGAAACAAATAGCCAACCGGAAGAGCATCGACTCGAAAGCCGAAATCCGTTCGCAGAAGAAGAGGACGAGCTGGAAGATATCCAACTCGAAGAATTGGACTCAAATGAGCCGCCAATTGAGGGAACACACGGAAAAGAACGAAGCAAAAGCAAATGGGCACGTTGAACCGCGCATCTCCGTCGAAGACTATGAAGATCAAGTACCTGTTGTTGATGAACAGCCAAAACACGAGAGTCCAAAACCGGCAAGGTTGGATAAAGTCGACAAGGATGTAAAGGTTTGCTAAATTCAAATTATTCAAATGAATTCTGCGTTTAGCTGGAGATTGAAAGATCCAGACCACAAATTCCTCAGCCATTGTCTCCCTTACGTCAAACACTCCAAAATCCAGATCTCGGTCGAACAACAACTATTGAAACAAGTGAAGAAACTGCCGAACAAGTATTTGAACGTCTTCACATTGGAATCAAAACACAAAGCTTTACAAACAAAGAAATTGTGGACGGAATTTTTAATGTGGTGAGTTTTTTGATTTTGTTGTTTAATCTATTTTTGTATTCAGCTTGTTGGTGGGCCTTTTGATCTTGAGTCGCGTTTTATAATTGAGAATGGCGAAAATATTGTTGGCATGCTGAACTTGTTGGATGAGTGCCCATCAAAATTACAGGTAACACCAGGAGATCTCTTTAAAATACAACTTATTCTGTTTAGGCTGAAATTTGGAGTGTTTTTGTTGGAATCGTTCGCAAAAGCTTTCGCAATCTTGAAGCATGCACTCGTGTTGGTTTGATATCAATCTGCTTGGAAAAGTTGCCTCAAGTCGACAACGTGATTTCGGATTTGCTTGTTGAATTGCTGAGCGTTTTGACCAACTACAGCATCACGGTGAAAGAAACAAAAAACTTCCTACGCTCTCTTTATGCGTCTGATAATGCTTGGGTATGAATTGAACTTACTGTTACTTACTAACTTTTGAACTTTAGAGAAGAAACTCGTCGAAGCTTTTGAGTGTGATGCAAGAAATGCCAAAACGAGACGGTGCAGATGTTTTCTTTTCATTTCCGGGCAAATCAGGAGCTGTAAGTTATTTAAGACGTGTTTGAATTATCTGTTGGATTTAGGGAATTGTTCTGCCTCCTTTATCCAAGTGGCCTTATCAAACAGGTTGGACATTTTCTACATGGGTAAGCAGCTTCTAATTTTCAATCGATTAATTATTTTTTATCAATTCAGTTTCGAATGGATCCGCTAAACAGTGTGATATTTGAGAAAGAAAAGCCTTTTCTATTCAAGTAAGTTGAGATGCCTTCAAGTGTTTTCAATGCTCATCATCAATCAATGTTTTTAGCTTTGGTACTGCAAAAGGGTTAAACTACGCGGCTTACTTTATGGGTAATTGTTTGGTTCTAAATTGTGTACGTGGTCCGGGCAAGGAATTGACAAAGTGCATTAAATTTGAGCTGCAACCTCGAAAATGGCATCATGTGGCGTTGAGTTTTTCGTATTCACGATGGAGCAAGAGTGCAATTGAATGTTATGTGGACGGGCAAATCGTTGAAACAATTGAAGCTTCATGGCTTGTCACAACTAACGAGTACTTTGATCGCTGTTTTGTTGGCTGCGGACCCGAAATGGATTCAACTCAGGCGTTTTGCGGTCAACTTGGAGCTATTTATTTGTTTGCTCAATCGATTTCACCTCAACAGGTAAACTCCATTAAATAAACACTAGATAAACAGTACGAAAACTTAATAATTTTAGGTCAATGCACTTTACTGTTTGGGTCCCAAATACCAATCGCACTTCAAGCACGATGCAGAAAGTCAACTACCTGAAAATTACAAAAAGCACCTATTTGACGGTCGTCTTTATGCAAACTTGGTGTTTGCCTACTGCCCAAAAAATTGTCACGGCCAGCTTTGTCTGTTTCCAAACAACAAATTAACATCCACCTACTTCATTCAAGTTCCACATGCAATTATGAGAGACGGCGTCGAAGTGATCACAACTCATTCAATTCACAACTCGCTAAACTCAGTCGGAGGAATTCAAATGCTTCTTCCATTATTTGCTCAAATTGACTTGCCACATGGTAATCTTGAAACTGGCAAAGTTGATTACGACATCTGGTAACTCTTCAACTCAATTTGTTGTAATAAGCATTCCTTTAGCTCAACGCTGTTGTCAGTAATTTCACTTCTTTTGAACACTTCGACAATCGCTCAACAACAACTCTATCATTCTGAAGGGTTTGCAGTGATATCTCACGTTTTAAGCAACGGATCGCCAAAACATCTAACCGTTGACGTCTTGAATGCGTTCATCAACATTACGCGTTTTCTAAATACATGTCCAGGAGGCGGACCGCTGTTGAAACAAATGTTTGAACATATTTTGTTTGCACCTCAATTGTGGATTCGAGGAAGCTCAGATGTAAGTCCTTTGAATTTAAAGCATTTAATGATCAATGTTTAGATACAAATGCGGCTCTACGACTACTTGGACCGCGAAATTTACGAAAAGTTGCACTACCTTAACTTTATTCGCCGAACACCGACCATCATTCAGTTGATGCACGCAATCAAAACATATTATTGGATTTCACCACCACATCAGCCATCAACCTACACTGTTCGCCAACATGACGAAGAATCCGGCTTAAACAACCCAACAATTGTACGTATCCGCTCGTCAATTTTGAATCTAATCAACACTGTGATGTTCAAACAACTTCCTGGACAAGACGATAAAGATTTAAAACGTGACGAAGAATTCCAGTGCATCTTCAACTTCATTGCAACCGTGCACGAAGATGACAACTGCTATGATTTATTGACCTTCGTGATGCGTCAACTTTGTGACAATCCGGCAGTAATGATTCCAGTATGTTTTCGTGTTTGAGTTGTTCGTATTAAGAAACAACTTTAGGCTTTTGACAAGAAGAAAGGAATTTGCGTCATCTTCAAATTGTTGGGATCAGGCAACGAATTGATCCGCATTCCTGCATTGAAGATATTCGGCTACTTCTTGTGCAGATCAACAATGAAGCAAGTTTTGCTAAACAGGCATCTTTAATTTTCTGTTTAGACGAAAAAACGAGTCAATCAACGAGTTGAACCTTCTTCACTTGCTATCGGATCGTCTGCTTGCAAATTCTACGAGTTTGACAATGGCAACTTACAACACCCTGTTTGAAATCCTTATCGAGCAGATGTCGCCGGATATCTCATTCAACAAGCACGAAGACTACAAAGCCGAAAGTGTTCGCTTCGAAAACTCTCCTCTGTTGAAAGTTATTGCTAATTTGATCACTCAAAGCGAGCCTTCTGACAACTTGATGATTGTGAAGCGTGCTTTTCTCGAAGACATGATCCGCTATTGTAGAGACTCTCGCGAGAATAGAAGGTAAGATTAAAGGGACTTTACTTTGACTAGAAAGCATTTCCAGAATCATTCTTCAAATGTCTGTTTGGCAAGAGTGGCTCATTTCGTTGGCTCACGTTTTTCCAGAAACTGAAGAAGAGCAGGAAGTGACTGAGTTGGTTTACGAGCTTTTTGGAATTCTGCTTTATCACGCAATTCGATTGGAATATGGAGGCTGGCGTGTTTGGGTAGACACTTTGGCAATTGCACATTCAAAACTTTCGTTGGAACGAGCACGACAAGCAATTATTCAGAAGCAGAAAAGTGCTGAAACATCAAAAGCAAGTGAAGATCAACCAGAAAAGTCCACTGATCAAAACGCCTCTCAACAAGACTCAAAATCCAAACAGAAAGCTAACAACGCTCCGTATAGAACTCCCGAGTTTGTTTGGTCTCGCGTGCACATAAGATTGCTTGACGATCTGCTAACTTACATAGAAAAAGTAGTGGAGTCGTGGTCCGAGAGTTCGAACGCCATTGTTGATTATGTAAGTTGTTAAAACTGTTTGATTTTAAAAGTAGTCGCTTTCTAGGTGAACAACAACGAAAATCAAATCTTTGTTTCGAACACTGTTCACGTTCTTTCTCAACTCAGCGACAGCTTAATCATGGCTTGTGGCGGCCTTCTTCCGTTGCTAGCTTCAGCAACTTCTCCCAACAGTGAACTGGAAATTCAAGACACAACAAACCAAGAAATCACTATCCGAGAAGCTGTAACCTTCTTAAACCGATTCGTTGAACTGGCGGATGTTTTCATATTCATCTCCGGAATCTCATTCAATGAGTTGGAACAAGAAAAGAACATGCCAAGTGGAGGAATTCTGCGCCAGGCTCTTCGTCTAGTTTCAACAATGGCCGTCCGTAACATCTTGGCTTCTCGTGTGGCGCTCAAAGAACGAGGATTCAGCGAAGAAACTGCCAAACACAAAGAAAAGTTCTCTGCCATACTGGAGTTTGTAAACAGTGCAATGGATTTGGTATTTATTTTGTTGTTGCTCCAATTGTAAGTATTCGGTGTTTAGAAAGACCCCTCCAAAGGGATTTCGAACCCTGATAGACTACTCCAAGAGATTGATATTCAGCGCTTAAAAGGCATAATTTATCGCGACATGGAGGAAATCAGACAAGCACAATTTTTGGCTTTATCCGTTGTTTATTTGTTGTCTGTTTTGATGGTCTCACGTTACAGGTACAATTTATTAAATACATCGAATATTAACAACTTATCTTGTTCAGAGATATTTTGGAGCCACCTACTTCGCCAAGTCCATTCTTTGACACCAATGCAGACAGTTCAACTCGCCGTGTATCAAGTAAACACAAATTTGAATGCTTGATTATAATCACTCTGTTTAGTCGATTCTATTCAAAACAAAAACACACAGTCGTCATTGACCAGCACACCTGAAAAGAAGCCGAACAGCAACGGAGCTGTAGACAAACAAGCAGAAGAAGGAGAACAAAGCTACATTCCGAAGCCTCAACAAGAACAAAACAACAAAGACGAAGAAGGTGAGGAAGGCGAAAAGCAAGAAAGTGGAATTTCTTCGATTCGCTTCAAAGACTCTTTGTCAACAATTCCGGAAGGCGAAAAATACGACGAAGAACATCTGGCAAGCATGCACAATTTAAAACAAATGGACAGTGGAGCTCGTCAAACTTACCTAACCGAAAAGCTAAAACAATCGTTGGAGTCTGTATCGCCTTTGTTCCGCGAAATCATGTCTGACTTCCGTTCTTTTCTCCAGAAAACTCTTCTTGGCACACACGGACAAGAAATCATGAATGATCCAAAAGGTAAGCAAGGCTTTTGAAGTGTTGTTGTATTGCTTTGTCTCGTTTAGTCATGCAAACATTGAAAGATCCCGAAGGTTTGATCAAGTTGATTATGATGCTTTGCTCGCAGGTTTGAAAACTAACTTGGACTGTATAACTTTGACAACTTTTAAGGAATTCCAAACATCGCTCCAGAAGCATGCTGGATTAGCGTTTATCGAGCTTGTCAACGAAGGTTTGCCACATTTCAACTGTTTTAATTAATTACATTTATTCCAGGTCGTTTAATGGCACACGCGACCAGAGACCACATCTTGCGTGTTGCTAACGAAGCCGACTTTATTTTGAATCGCCTGAGAGCAGAAGATGTCAGCAAACATTCTCAATTTGATGTAAGTTGTTTTTCTTGTAAGATCTTTATCAATTTACTGAATCTAGGGCGAAACAAACGAGCAGTTGACTTCAAGAAAGATGGACAGTCAGAATTCAGATCACTTAATTGTGGCGTCAAGAAGAAGAAACTACGATGTTGCTGACAAGTTGCTAGAAAAGATGCGCAATCTAACAGATGTTTGGTCCGATGATCAAAACAAGAAGTTTGTTTTGCTCTTTTAACAGTGCTGATTTATTTGTTTAGTTTGACTTTTTGGCGCTTGGATCAATGGGAGTAAGTTTTATTTCAGTTTTTAATAATTGTGTGCTTGTTCAGAGACGATTCTCGCCGTCGCAAGCGCTTCATTCCAAATCCGTATGGTTCAACACATACCGATGCCGTTTTACAAGCTAAAGAAGAGACCGAAGCTACTGAATCCGAGACCGAAAGAGCTGAAGAAAGCATGCTCAAAGATTTGGGACACCAAAATGGTAAATTTTTGCATTCAATATGTTTAATGTATTAACAATTTAGTTGACAAGTGCGCCCAAAACTAATCAACTTAACAACGAACTAGTCGACGAAGCAGATATTGGCGAAGAAGCAGAGCCAGTCGAACAACGACAAGGTTTGTAATTTTTGAGTTAAAATTAACTGGGAGATTAAACGCATTTTTGTTGCAAAGCACTCGCGCACAATTTGTTTGTGTTGATTGATAGCAAAAAACGGCGTTTGAAAGCAGACGTTTGTTTGCGCTTGTTTGCAACAAAAATGTCTGCTCACAATTAATTGTTTTACCGTATTCATTTTTAAGAACGTGCACTGTACAGCACAAATGGCCATCTCATTGCTGGAGTCTCGGCCATCCCAGGCAAAATTTCCATCGCAGCCACTGAATTCTACTTCGACGCCGACAAAGATCATCCGGATTACAAGAAGCTGGATCAAGAGGTAACGTCTATTGCAAACTTGTTTAAAAAGTGTTTTTGGATGCTAAAACTTTTCGGTCAATTCGACTGCACAGAAACAGTTGAAAACCTTTGTTCGACTTTTTTCGGCGGCACTTTTTGTAGCGATTGAGAAGCGGAGTTTGCATTCAGCGTAAGCAAGTTTGATTTTAATTCTGGTTGACAGTCGGGCCGCTCTCGCTCGCGAACACATGCCCAAAAGGCTGGCGAAGAAGGCCGCCGAATGCACAGTTTTGGTCTCAGCAAGCCGACAGCCAATGATTAAACCGCGCAGCAGAATAGACTGTTTATTAGGAGAAAGAAGATGAGTTGTCAATTGCATGAAAGAATTCCGTTGTGTGTGAATGAAACAGTTTTAAGCAACAACGAATTCAATAGGGATTGAAGATCAGTAGAAACAAATTGTACATGAGTTTGGCAATGTTTTGGCAAAAGAATACCGAGCAAAATGAAGATCAGTTGAGGGAAATAAATAGATACAAACAGTTACAAGTTCTCCAAAGCGCGGTCACATAGCAGAAGATTTCTGACCAAATTCCATGTCACTTTTGAGCTGTGTTCCAAGAGTTGAGGTGATTTCCCACGAAATAGGTCCAAATTTGAAAGGAAATAGTGAGGACACTTTCGGCACTGCAAACAACTGACTAGTTGAAGCAAAACTCCTAAACACAGTTTTTAAACATTTGTTTCTTAGAAGTGTGTTTCTTAGAAGTGATTAACTAACCTATAACTCGGTCGCCTAGACAAAAATCTTGCCACTCGTGATCAGAAGAATGCTTTTCACATTCGTACAAAACCAAAGTTTTTATAATGTAGTTGTTGATCGGAGAACCGTTGAAGTTGAGATGTCGGTCGCGGAGAGTTTTCAAAATTGTGTAAGTTTTGTGACGATTGGTTGTGTGATTTCCGAGTAGGATGTCTTCAGCGTTTGCCATACTTATTGCCCATGCGTCGCCTTCCATTGAACTTGCCGGATTTTGTTGTTTGTTCTGAGAAGTGCTAGCAGCGCTTGCAGACTGGGTAGGCATACTAAAAAGTCGAGTATAGTTTATTGCAAAAGTTCAGAAGCTTGCCTGATATCTTTTGACAGCAAATCAAAGCCCTCATAGCGCACTTCTTTGACCAATTCAGGCGAAGGCCAAGCAATTGAAGGTCCAGGCCAGTGACTTGCGGATCTAGGCCAAATTCCGTTGCATCTGAATGCACAGACAACTTGAACCACAAATTTGTCGTAAAGGCGGATTTTGACATCGTTGCTGTCCGGCATCAACTTGCATTTATCACGAAACTGGGGTTTCTCGAGAGTTTGACCAATGAGAGCTTGGAATCTACTGCGAATTTTGCGCGCAGATAAGTAGCCGGAAGCAGTAATAAACTCAACCTAAACATTTTGAATAACACCAATTCAAACACGCAATTAACTTGCCCACAAAGACATTGAACGTTTGCGGCCATCACTTAGCTTCAAAACAGCACATCCTTGAATTGAACCGTCGTCCACAAAGTTGAAAACACCCATTTGATTGAGGTACAGAATTACTTCGTATTCGTCTGGTGAAAGCACTCGAAACTGCAAACATTCTTTTAAAAGACGCTTTTGAAGAACTTACTCCTTCATATCGACCGTTGCTTTCCATTAATGTCGGAATAAAACGAGGCTCTAAATCTCATTTTTATTCCAATCAAAAAGCAAAAGTACCTTGAATCTCGACATCTTTTAAGATTTCTTGTATCAGTTTGACAACAGCATGAATGGACTTTTGAATGTCGGCGCTTCGCTGATTGACTTTTTCGTGCACAAAATTGTTGACCTGCTGGAAACTAATCTGACTATGGCCGAGCATTTCAGCGTTCAGATTATTTACGTCGTTTGGTGGCATCCACACGCAAAGTTGCCCTAAACAACAACTTAGATGGCTATAATTAAGCGCGACTAGCAATGAAAACAGAAGCTGTAATGTCAGATTAAAATATCAGGTGTGACATTTGCGGCGGAGACAATCGTATAAAACCGGCCCGATTAATTGAATGAGGTGCAAACTGCATTAGGGATCAGGAACAGCCAAATTAATTGCAGTCGATTTTTTGGCCGCCGGGGGTTGACAAAAAAAGCAAACTAAATAAATGACCGTGATTTGTGGTGGCCGAATGGGTGCGGAGAAGTACGAAAAAATTCGGCCACCGGGAACAATGGTTTTGCCGGTGGTTGAGTTTCGAACAGCTGATTTTATAAGTCCATTCCGAGAGAGCAACTTGCATTCGACACAATGGAATTGCTGTTCATGAATTAAATCAATTAATAACCTGGTAGTTGCCAGGAAGGGAAAACAAGAATTTGGTAAAAGGCAAGCATCAGACATTTTTACGTTCAAACAGCCTTCCGATTAGAAAACCGTGGCAAAGTGGGCGTGTCGAGTTCTAACCCAATGCTCAAAGCGCCAATAGTCATTTCCGAGTCTTCGCATGAACGAAACAATTTAATAAGCGCGCAAATGTGGTTACATCGAATTGAAAAGTGCAAACGATCAATCTGCAGTTTTGTTTCGAAGCTTACAGGTTACAAATATTGAGCGCATCCGATTAATGTACCCTATTAATGCATCCGGTTAATCTTTGTAAAGCCGATCAAGTTGTGTAAAAAACGTCTGGTAAGCGCTAATCTCCACCCGATTTAGCGCTTTAAACACCGTCGGGGCAGCAAACGGTAGTCATTATGACATTGTGCCGACCTTGTTGGACAGATTTTTGATGAGTTGACAGGCGACCGGTCGAGATTTCCTGTCGCTCCGACGTCACTCTGGCCTCCAATTGCCTTGCTAGTCGCTGATGGTGTGAACTCCAGTGACCCTGGGCTTTCGATAAATAATTATGATGAGCGCCGGAACGGCTCGAATTCCGCGCTATTACATGCAATTTAGCGCACAACTGCATGCCAGATTTGAGCAGTGTTTGAAATAGCATAATTCTATGCAAAAAATCTGTTTGACCTCTAATGTTGACAGGAAGCGGCGTTTGATCAAAAGATCATGTCAATTAGAAGGTGCGCGCAAAGTTTATGAATCAGATAAATCGGAAATGAGTAGCCGTGCAATAGCCGGTCATCAGTACAACAATAATAAGCATAGAATTTGAACATAAAAGACGTTAAGTACAGTAGCAACAAAAGCATTGAATTTCAATTATCAATCAAGTAGCTTGAAAGCAATTAGCAAGCGAGTCATAAAAATGTCCGATTTGCTGCCAGCGCAGGTGTCTAAATTTGCGGAAAGGCCAATCAAAAGGTCGGGGAAGTTTTGGCGCATTGGCTCGTTAATAATCTCAGTTCATTATCCAGATCATTAGTTGGGAAATGATTGCGCTTTTCGGACTTTTGACATTTGCGAACTTTTGGGACACGCTCATCAATCAATCAACTAGTTTAAGGCTGATTGTTATTCCAGCAAACTCGAATCTACAAATTATACTTATCGAAGAATTGCTAACTTATAACATTTTAGAGCATCAAATACTGTGATTACTTACACGGAAGATGGCTGTTCCACGAGATTCGGGCTATTTTCCTGCGTCGTTACAAACTCCAATATGTTGCGCTGGAGTTGTTTTTGGCCACAAGAAGTAAGTTTTAAAAGTGACGTTTGAATATGCTCAAAATGTTTAGCGGCAATTATGTTTGCATTCCCGAATCAAGAAGTTGTCAAGAAGGTTGTCGAATACCTTCCAAGAGTTGGAGTTGGCATCAAGTACGGATTGCCACAAAGTCGTAAAACTTCACTAATGCTGCCTCGTCAACTGTTCAAACGAAGCGATATGCCTGAAAAGTGGCAAAGACGTGAAATAAGCAACTTTGACTACTTGATGTTCTTGAACACAATTGCTGGACGTACATACAACGACTTGAATCAATATCCCATCTTCCCGTGGGTTTTGTCTAACTATGAGTCGGAATTGTTGGACTTGAGTGAAGCTTCAAACTTCCGTGATTTGTCAAAGGTTCGACAAGCAAAGCAGCTTTTAACAACTTAATCAATTTAGCCCATCGGAGCACAAAGTGAGCAACGACGAAAGCACTTCCAAGAACGTTTCAACAACTGGGACGACGAGAAGATTCCAGCCTTTCACTACGGCACACACTATTCAACTCAATCGTTTACTTTGAACTGGCTTTTCCGATTGGTAATCAACAAGTATCCGCTACAATGCTTATTTGCTTTTTAGGAACCGTTCACAACTTACTTCTTGAATTTGCAAGATGGCAAATTTGATCATCCGAATAGATTATTCCAGTCACTCGGAGAAGCATGGGAAGGATGCCAACGTGACTCTCACAACGTCAAAGAGCTGATTCCAGAGCTTTTCTACTTGCCGGAAATGTTCAAAAATCAAAACAAGTATCAACTAGGGAAACGGATGGACGGCCTTCAAATAGATGACGCTATTCTTCCAAAGTAAGTTTTATTTGCATCTAACATATTCAAACCCTGTTATTTTCAGATGGGCTAAAACTCCGGAGCACTTCATCGCTGTTCATCGACAAGCACTGGAGTCGGATCTTGTTTCTTGCCAACTAAATCAGTGGATTGATTTGATCTTTGGCTACAAACAACGTGGACCGGAAGCAGTGCGAGCAACTAACGTTTTCTATTATTTGACCTATGAGGGCGCTGTCAATTTGGATGCGATTGAGCCACCAGCATTGCGCGAAAGCATTGAACAGCAAATTCTGAACTTTGGTCAAACGCCTGTTCAACTAATGACAGATCCTCATCCGCCACGTCATTCAATCATGAACTTGGTAAGTATCTTTGAGTACAAATTATGGAAATTCAAACTCTTAATTTCAGTCACCTATGATGTTTCAAACTTACAATGACGATTTGTGCATGTTGATGAAATTCATCTCAAACAGTCCGGTCGTTCATTTAAGCACCAACACGTATCCGCAATTGCCAAATCCAACTGTCGTTTCAATTTCCCAAAATCTGGTCTTTGCTTTGAATCGCTGGAATATCACTTATAACCGTGAGTATAAACAAAAAGTTAAAAGCTTCAATTTTGTTGTTTAGAAGCTGCTTCTCAGCCGTCAAGTGCATTGAGCTCATCGATTTCAACTGACAAGCAATCTGAAACAGCCACACATGCAGATTTGCCGTTAACAGTTGATCCTCTTTTGGCTGTCGGAAATCCCTCCGCGCCGCCCGCAAAACGGCACTTGGGGGACGCATTCGACCAGAAACTTAACATCAGTTGGTCAAACTTTGTCACTACAGTTGATTCGCGTTCAATCATTGCTTGTGGCTATCCCGACTACTCATTCCGAGTTATCGACACTGAAAATGCAACTGTTCGTCAAGCAGTTTATGGGCATGGCGATGTCGTGACTTGTCTCGCACGTTCAGAAGCCAATTTGTTCTCAGACTGCTACATCGCATCAGGAAGTTTGGACTGCACCGTAGTTCTTTGGCACTTCAACAACCAAAATCAAACCATCATCGGCGAGTACAACACTGTTGGAGAATTACCCACTCCTCGTGCCATTTTGACTGGACACGATGCTGAAATTACTGCAATCTGCATAAGTGCCGAACACGGAGTTGTTATTTCGGGATCAAACGGTATTTATTTAGTTGCTTTTAAATGTAATTGAGTCGTTTTAGACGGAACTGTTCTAATTCACACAACTATCGGCGATCTTTTGCGACGAATTCAATGCCCCGACTTGAAGCCGGATCCAGAGACAGGAGTTTTGCCGCCAGTTACAAACATCTTGTTCAATCGAGACTGTTTCATTACTATTTTCTATGACCAAAACTGCATTGCAACAATGACAACTTCCGGAAGTCAACTAAGCAAGCCTGTTTTCATCCAAAACGAACGAATTCTGTGCGCAACTTTGAGCCGAGATGGTGAACACATTGTTTTTGGAACAGACAACGGTTCCATTACTGTTTTCAAATTGTTCCCGATCCAGAAACTTTACACTTTCCCGGTAATTTGCTTTTAAATAACCTTTGATTAAAAGAAAGGCATTTTACAGAAGACCGACAGTGCTATTCGTTGCGTTTCAATTTCTACGAATCAACGCATGATCCTTGGAGGTTTGGACTCTGGAGCTGTTGTGGTTTTTAACGTGGACTTCAACAAATGGCACGTCGAATACAAAAGACGGTACTTTCAGCTATAATAGTTGGATAACAAGTTAAATTGTTTAGATATGGACGCTAAAAATCACTTACGAACAGGCAACCAAAAATACGCGTAGAGTTTTAATCAAGCTACCTAAATAAATTGACACCAAATCATATTGTTTTGTCGTACATGGAGTATTCTATTGTTAACTAGTATTGTTTCCCTTCAAAATCCTCGAACCAAATGCAATTGAGCAGCATAGACCTTTAAGGTCCCGTTTACTGTGATTATCTTCATTGTTAGCCAAAATGTACAGGTTTAAGGTTCTAATTTATTGTTCCGAATAATATCGAATTCACTTATTTTTTCTAAATAAATGATTTAAATAGCGTGTAATGTGATCGTGAAAGAATTATAAACAACAAGGATTCGCAGACAAAGTTGCTTTTTTAATCGATCAATTTTCTCCATTGTTTATCTATCATTAACGTTCTTGTCGATTTCTGCACTGAAAATGCCTTCACCTAGTCGATCTTACGTTGTGAATGAGACTCAAGAGGAATCGCCTGGTATTGGTGCTCGATTCTCAGCAGCCATGGGCAGTTTCAAGAAGTTCCTCGGCAAGCATTTTTGCAACTTTTGCTCTACTATCCCGACAATTGGTCTTGTCATCTTGGCTATTGTGATTTTGTTGCTCGTCGCTTCAATTATTCCAGTTGCCATCTATGCAACAATGAAGATTGGAAATTCAGGCGCTGAAGTTTCGGACATGGGCCGCAAAAACACTGATTTCACTGACGATCTTCAAAAAGCTAACGCAATCTTGAGCACTCAATTGTTGTTGCCACCAAAAGTGAAGGCTTGTAACAATGGATTTACCTGTGTTTCTATTCCGGTAGTTTGAGGTTAGCTTAGCGAGTATAATTTTCATTGTTTAGAGCATTGTGATTGGCGAGAACCAGCGTTGTGATGGCAGATCTGACTGTCCTGACGGAAGTGACGAAATCAACTGTCAAAGTAATAAGCAACAAAATAATAATCAATACTCATTCCACTTTAGGTTGCAAGACTAGTTTTTCATGCCCAGTCAAACCTGGAAGTGATGAGCTTTTGTGTTTGCGAGGTGATGCTATCTGTGATAGTATTCAACATTGTTCAGATGGATCGGATGAATCTCTTTGCAGTAAATCTTTATCCTGCTAAACTTTTGCTATTTCAATGTTTAGATCGTGAATGCAGAGCCGATGAATATAAATGCGAAAATTTTCCGGCTTGCATCCCCAAGGGCTTTATGTGTGATGGAAACGAACACTGTCCGTTGGGTGACGATGAACTTGGATGCGAAGCTTGTACTAATGGCGCTCGTTACTGTGAAGCGACCAAAAAGTGTGTCCCAATTTGGAATGTCTGCAATGGAATCGCTGATTGTCCGGATAAGTCTGATGAGCTGGTAAGTGCCTTTATAAGTCAATTATTTGCGATATTTACTGAATTTTTAGGGTTGTGACTGTGGAGGTTGTTCGAGTGATCAAACTGCATTGTGCGAGAGCAAAGAGACTACTATGTGCATTTTGAAGAAAGATGTTTGCAATGGAGTTGCACAATGCCCGAATGGTGAAGATGAAGAAGGCTGTGCTGGCAGTTGTCCCGACGTGGCTGATGTCACTCCTCATCATGCAGAAGTTTTGTGCGACGATGGCAGTCATCTTCCGTGGAAATACGCATGCTCTGGATTGTATCCGCACTGCTCAACTGTTTGTAAGACCTGCAATTTGGAGTTGGCTTTTGAATGTGCGGACGACTCGGGTTGTATCCATCGAAGCAAAGTTTGTGATGGTAAACCTGACTGCCGGGATAAGGGTGATGAACAAAACTGTGATCAAATTCTTAAGAATTGCAATGATGAATCGAAACGCTGTGACTGTAAGTCGTTTTTTGCACAAACAATTAATATCTTTTTGACTTTAGCATTCAAGGACTGTCCGGATGGTCGAGATGAATTGAACTGCAAAGAGTGCAAGGAGCCGTCTTTCCTCTGTGCTGGTGAGAACAAATGCATTCCGTCTAATCAACGCTGTGATGGAATTGAGCAATGTGCCGATGGATCAGACGAAGAGGGATGCTCTTGCAACGAATGCTCGCTTCATCCGTTTCCACTCTACTCCTGTGAAGCTGGTGACCGCTGTTTCCGCATGGACGATGTTTGCGCACCTCATACTCGCTGTCCAGAGCCTACTCAACGTGACAGAATGTTCTGCGCCACTCGAGATCAGAAGTACTTCTAAGCATATTTGATTTCTCAGTGTTATTAGCAACGATTTATGCTTCTTGTATTAATTAACGGATATCTTAATTTAACAATAAACTTAATTAAGAAAATTTTGGGCGTTTTTGTTGAGATTTATTTACTAGATGCTAGATTGCTTATTCAGATGCGTTCAGTTTTGACTAGACAATGTTTGTAATGTGTTCGAGATGTTCAAGATGGAAATGTTGTTTGGCACGTTCGATGTCTCAAGTTCTTGTTAGCGGTCCCTTGGCGATTCTGGCCGTTTATTGCGTCTTGGCGCACTCAGCTCTGTGTTTATTGTGACGCAAAGTTAAAATAACCGTGGCATTTTATTTGATCAAAGTAGTTGAGGCTGTGATGTAGTTTGCTCGACTATTTTTGCTAATTGGGTTTGCTTTTTATATTTAGCGGATTGTGACGGATTCTTAGCATGAGAATGAAAGTTATTGTAAACACGAGTCGAATCTTCCAAATCAACACTTTTAATTTCTTTAATGGACGTGCCAATTTCGGAGATCGTTTGTTGTGAAGTTTAGCTGAATGTGCTAGCCGGCATGTGTATAAAGCGATTAGCGTGTGTTTTCTTACAATTGGCTAGTCATTTTTCATCTTGTTGATTGTTTGGACTTTGCAGTTGGGAGCTGTTGTTCACTTGCGTGTTTTGCCAAAACAGGTTTATTTCCAATCTAATGTATTATGTTTTTACACATTAGTTGGCTCTTCTTGGGCTTTTAATCAAATACGCCCCAAATCCCAAGTTTGGATGTTTTGAAATTCCTTACAGTGTTGAGACGAAAATAAGCCAACATTTAATGAAAGTAAGCAGCGTCCGATGAAACATTTGTAAGGTGATTAACAACGCCGTTAGCCGATAAATGCTATTTGTGGTAAACAAAAAGTTCTAGACGTTAGCTTTGGGCAGGCAAAGCCGATTTCCGGCACAAATCTTAATCATTCTAATAAATAGATGCTAGCCGGATCTTCCTCTTAACTGTACATCTTCGTTGACGCAACCCGACACAGAAGCCCATAAATAATATTGTTTTCGTCGCCAAAAATAGGACCACTTTAATCAAGCAAAAATGTTTATTTGTAAATTCGAGAGGAATCAAATGTTCACGCGGATCAACGCCGTCACAGGTTATTTAAGGCCACAATTTAAAGAGCTTACGTCCATTATGTATTTTTGTGATTCGTTAGTGGCACAAAGTTCACCACGTCTAAGCTGGCATAAGAACATACTTTTATCAACGATTTGTTGTTTGTTGTGCAAACAGTAGCTGAAATGAAACTGAAAGCTCACAACACTTGTCGGGCAAGTCAATATTTACAATTTTTGAAATACTAAGTTTGTTTTGAAATGCTGTTTCCGCACAAATAGTTGATTTGAAATTAGCGGATTACATGCAGCACAGCTCCAAATAGCCTGGATTGTGGGGGACGTTTGAGGTTTCTTTTATTTGTCATTTGTTGGATTGCGAAATAAGCCGATTGTAGTTACACATTCTAAGAACAGTTGAAGAAAGTTTTCGAGACGAATTCCTTAATCTTGCTAATTGTATTTTCTATATCGATGTAAGATCTTTTAATGCTGAGTCAGTTCTGGACATCTTTAGAGCTACGGTAGGTTTCGGTTTAAAGACAACTTTGGTCTATTCGAGATTGAGGAAACTCAAGTTGATCTGGATGACAATTTTATTGTTTTGCGTCAAAACCTTTAAAAGTTTACGATGTCTGCTTCTTTCCAAATCCCAATAAATTATCATTAGGGGAGTTCGTCGATGCGAGCAAGCGGACGGACCCATCTTTTAATTGTTGTCACAACAGACTTCACATCGGGTACTTCGTGTGTTTAATTGTGGAAAGTTGCGTGGCGTTGTGCTTCACATCATCTTTGATGTTTTTGCGCGCATGCGAGTACACAGACAGTCGATTTTTGACATTTGTGTCTAAGTAGCGGCGATTTCACTGGCGCCGTTTGGAATCTCCTGCAGATGAAGATCTTATCCACGCGCACCATTTTGGCACTTCAGTGAAGAAAAATGTTGCAGCAGGCATTGTTTTAGCATGCACTGTTTAATTCACCTCCGTTGCTTCACTTACTCGAAATATTGGCTTGTGTAGAGAAGCGCATAAAATCACAATGCTTTCCAAAAATGTTCTTGATCTAAAAGTTCAACCTTTAAAAGCGTAGATCTTTCTCACATTTCTTTAAGGACAAAGCAATTAATTAATTCAACATTGTTTTAGACTGTTTAAAGCTAGCGAGATTGCTGATTAATTTTTTTGAACTTGTGCAACCGCTCGTTGTTATCCTTGTCAAGACTATTTATTGCCACCCACCCGCGTTCTTCAGATCAATGACCATTTCGAGGAATGGCATTGCTTTTGCAAAATGCAGCAATTAATGATGAGGACACTTTCTGAAAACTCGTCGTCCAAAGAACACAAAATTCAGCCGCTTCTTTACGCAAAATCAAATACTTATGCACTTTTTATCGTGAACTCACAACATTTCTATGCAAATTGCTGTACTTGTTATGACTTAAACTTTCAACCACCGTTTTGATCAAACTTGCACTTTTGATTACTGAGTACAAGTGTTTTTTGGACTTTTATGTTATTTGCAAACTTACTTGATTGTTGTCAAATTTAAAGTTCATGTTTTAATTTGCTTAATCTGTGCTGCCCGTTCAATTTTTGCTCACTTAATGCGAATTGTTGCCAGATTTAAAGCAGAATCCAATTTGAGCGTTTGGAGTTAGGGAACTTGATCTGCTCGTGTACATTGTTTATTAAAAACGTGGTTGTTTTTGACGATTCGGTGCTTTAAACTGTTTTGCTGCAAGCGCCAATTTTCTCGGAAGCCCGCAAATTGTCGGTTATTTTTGATTGGCGCTACAATAGTTGAGTGCGGTGTAAATAAGGTGATTTCTCATCATTGAAGGATGTAAACAGACGGAACCACACTTACGGTAGCGACTGATTGGAACGCAATCTTTAAAATTCGAGTGCCTTTGATTGATTGCAGTTGTTTACTAGTGGGCTTGCTAAAATGGGAGCGTCTAGTTCAAGGTTATTATCATTGATGTGCTTGTTGTTAGCCGAAACAGTTTTATAGTTAAAAGAGTTTTTGAATTAAAATGCAGACGCATAAGCAATTACTTTCCTGTTTATCAAAACATGCTTCCTTTCATTGAGCATTAGTTTTCGGGTTCATTTCGACAACCAATGATGTTATGCTGCATTACAGGCAGCCGAAAGGATTAAAGCGTTTATGAATTCTGGTAATAACAAGTTTTCTCTGTTCCTTTGCACTTGTCTTGCATATCAAATTAGAAAAGCCGATGCCTTTTGTCTTTACCGGTGTTGGCCGATTAAGCAAGTCTATTGACTATTACGGTAGTCAGCCCTATTAGAACAGCAACAAGTTGTTTTATGAAGTAACTTCTGTAAACAGACACTGTTGTACGACTTCCAAGATGCGTGTGGCTTATATCGAAAGAAGCCAAAGCACAGGACAGGCGCTCTAGAAGCTTCAAGCCGAGATTAAGCCGCTATGTATTAGCCGTCATGGGTTAGTCCCAAAATAACAGCATTCCAAGTGTTTATCGCCATCAAGCACCCAAAATGGCCCGGATCAGAAAAGTCTTCCTGTGTTGATGTTATTGCTACGTGAAGGAAACCTTGGAAAGAATGCTGACAACAAAAACGGAATCTTCGAGTTCATGTTTGATCAACTTGTTTACACTAGTAAATCAAACTGTGTAGCTAATAAGAACATCCGAACACAAAAAAGATACTTAATCTCTTGCAAATTATTGTTTGCGCCCACCCAACCGGACATCTTAGTTCGCGAGTCCGTAGCAGTAGATTCTTCCAGCTTTTTGCAGAAATCCTCTCCAATTTGCAACGACTAAATGAAAAGAGTCGCCGACTGAGTTCCGGATTGGAGAATCATGCACTCGATCCGTTGTTGGTACACTCTCCGTGCAGCAATCTTTAAAGATTGTTTGCGCAAATATCCAGACAAAGAGGATACAACTCCGTTCGCGGCATCCAACTACTTTCGGTATTAACCTCTTTTTGGCTTGAACTGCCGTGTTGTTAGATCAAAAGGCACTGTTTGATCGTGTTCAATGAACATTAATGTGATAGCGGCTTCCGTCTAAACATTTTAATTCGCCGAAGTTAGACAAACAACTTTCGGCTTCTCACCTACGGGATTTACATTCAATTGAACGGGTTTCCACTCTCAACTCTGTTCTCGGTTCTGTTGTCAACTTTGCCCACTCCCTGCTAATCGGATTTGCGCGAACATACCAGTATTGCCACTTCCCATCGAAGTGATTTTCAAAAAACGGCCACCAAAACAACTTTTGATAATTTTCCTAGTAAACATCGGCGAACGTTGTTGAAGCCAGACGCCGAGTACCGCCACTTATAATTGATTTGGTTATGCTTTTCTGCTCGTGCTAGTTTCTCTCGACTTGTTGATGTGGTTTTAATTCGGTTTCTCTGCGGGTTCAACTCACTAAATTAAAAGTTTCTGGAAACTGCAAATAACAAATTGCAAATAATCTAAACATTTTGTATAGCAGTCAGAAAGTATTTGCATACAAATGATCATAAATGATCGCTTTTCCAAGTTGACAACAAATTTTAAGCTTTACAGTTTTAGAATAGACAAAGCTAGGCAAAGCTAGACAAATTATAGCCCACATTGGTCGACACTTATTTGACGCAAGTTGTCTAAATTTTTAATTAGGCTTTTTAATGTTTAATTACAAAACTACATTTTCATAAAGTTCGTTGCTTCTTTTCAAAATACTGTAGCTATTTTCTTAATTAGAAACATGTTTGTCTGGAGGATTTTAGTCGGTACCTACCGTACGCAGGTGTTGGCTTAGAAGAAAGAGACGCCCTTGTTGTTGCTATTTGGGTCTAAGCCGCAATGCTTTTGATTAGTTTTGAGCACCTAAGCTCCGACAAACATCTTTATCTTTTGTGCAAGGCTTCCGTGGCATTTGTTTTGGAATTCGATTGTAGTTGTGGGTTGCTGCTAATTTGTGCAAAGCCCTTACACAGTGGTCAGCACAGTTCATAAATCCGGAGAAACTTTGATTTGAGTGCTTACTAGTCAATGTCTATTTTAACATCTCGTGTCGCTTCAAAGCAAGCATTCAAATTAGTTCGATCTTTAAATTTAAAGTATTCAAACAGTATTTTCGGCATTTTACTGTTTTAACATCTGCTTGTTGAACATTGATTTCTGTGCACTTCCACTGTCCCGAATTAATATTTGACAAAGTTCAAAAACATTTTCCGCTTAAAGCACGTCAACAGTTGTGCTCGACCAAGCTGTGTTATAATTTGTGCCAATTTTCAACAACTCCACAATGACGAATGCTGCTTCAAACGTAAAGAGAATGCGGATTTCCAGTACGGTGGGTTTGTTAGAATGTTTGAGTCGTTTGTGGTTGTTTGGGTCGTTTTCGCATCGTTCCAAAAACAGGAAACCGTGATTTTAAGCATTCAGCTTAATCCCGACCTGCCGCACGCATATTAAATGCATATGAAGAGAGAAGACGTTTTAAGCTCAAAACGATCTTCGAAATAACAAGCAGTGGGAGCCATAGGAAGTCAAAGCTTAAAGATTTGTCATTTCGGTAGCAATTGAATGGGAAAGCAGGTGCCATTTACGTGCTAGACCCGCAAGTACAGTTAATCCGCTAGTGGTCTATTCAAAAATCATTTGAACATTAAAAATTAGCCAAAGTGTTGAAATGTATGCTGGTGGTTGGTGGCACCGAATTAGCACTAATTGTTGGCGGAATTACGGTTGAAAATCTCTTGATGTTTTGATTCGAGTTTTGGAGTCGAGTCCAAAAGTCCTCAGTGGCCATTTATTGGGTGCCCGGAGTTCGAGAAGGTCTTGGAATGTTTTGCAACATATTGAATGGAGTGGTGAACGGTAGTTTCCCTCCGCCAAAATGGCCCATTTATTTCCGTCATGCTCTGTCCTCCAACTCCATGAGCTTTTGAATATTCTGGGCACTCTGCCGAAAACACTGTAAACAGCCGAAAAGTTTGTGACGTGTTCCGGGCACTTCACACTTGAACGTCCAATTGCGAAAACACCGTGCTTTTCCAACACTGAGTGTTCAAACATTGAGCTTTCTCGAGCGAAAAGCCCCACACGAACGTGAATTGTTTTTTTGCTTCCGCAAAGACAAAGATCACTTCCCTTCCCGAACAAGCAGACTCGACTCGAAGTTACCAACTGAAGAGCTTAACCGGTGAGCACCGTTTTTGGTTGTTTACAGCTCAATTCCCACCCCACCTTTTCGGCCTAATTGCCACTATTGTATTCGGCTATTTCGGGCCGAGATTCACACACGCTGGTCGCTTCTTGCTTTTTAATTATTCACTTTGAATCTTTTAACATTCGACGGCCAAAAAACCTAGTAAACAAACGGCCAACGAACACTTCTGAATCGAAAGACCAAACGAACTCAATGCAAACAGTGTAAGTAATGCAAATGAATGCGAGAAAATTGGGCTCTCACAAAAACTTGATTGTTACTTGCTGACGCCACACCGGTGCATTGCAAATGGTTCCAAATGGTCTCGACTCCGAAAACATAGAAAACAATCCGGAGACAAAAGGCCAATTAACGGCATTTGCTTTCACTGTTGTTGATTGACTTCTTGTAATGCCAAAATAGGGTCAGCTGAATGAATCAGTTAAACGAAAGGACAAGCTTCAGACATTCGTAGACATGTGTAAAGTTGCCAATAAACGCAAATAAACAAATACAAAATTGCTTCTTAAATGGCACACAATCAGGAGTTTCTCGAAACTTCACCTGCAACTTTCATGTGCTTTTCAGTAAAGGTTCAAAGAAGATCCGTTCACTAGAAACCGGCTAGCTGCTGTGTTTCCGTTCACTGAGAACCGAATGAAGATCAGTCATGAATTTTTAAAAATTCCCCCGCTTGCATGAAACGGCCATTAAATGTTTGTATTGGTGTTCGTCGCTGCAGCCACGTGTGAGCAGCACAACAACCTTTGTTTGCTCTGGAGAAGGGACACACGGGCGCAACAAGTTCACAAGTTCAAACAGAAATTTCTACAAACAACGAACGATTTTTAAAAGTTCTAGCATTCGGCAACCTCCGAGTTCCCACTACCGCTTTGTTTTCAGCATCGTGCTTTGAACTTGCTTTTTTGAGTTGTTGTTAGTTTTATTAAGTTTTGATGACAGTATGCTTATCATTAATCATCGACAAATTGAAAACTTTTCCGCTCATTCATGCAATAAGTTCCAATAACAATTTGTGCATCTAATGGCCCGCTGACTCCATTCACAAATGCCTTCATTACCGATTCCAATTTGTTTTATTTTCGCCGATTGCGATCTCTTTGCCCAGCGATGATGTTTGAGTTTTCGTTTTTGGTCGGAACAATTTGGCAGTGTTTTCCCGAATTCCGAGGGCACCGTTTTTTGCCGACGCCTGTCAGCCCACAAGGATGAAGTTGCGAATGGCAAAAAAGAAAGGAAAGGAAGGATAGAGAGAGCGGCCCTTCCGGCTCTACGCACAAACAAGAAGAACAGCGCCGACGGCTGTTCCGGCCCAACGGTGTGTATGCGGCTCTCTTCGTTCACAATTTGCACCAAAAAGTGTTTCATTTTGGAGGGCGCTTTTGTGCGGAGCTAGACGTAAACAACTCAACACTGGCGGCAGACTCCTGCTGTCCATTAAAAATCAAATCGTTTGTTTTCCAAATTCTCGGAACTTTTTGCGTTCGCTTTTGCAAACTCTGTAGGCAATTTTATTGCGTGTTCTTGGGACTCTTTTATCATTTTTGTAGTTCTTTGTTCTCAGCTCTTTTTCAATATTCGCTTTTTGGCGCACCAATTTAATGAAGAACACTTGCGGTACGTGTGATCCAATGAAGCGTGAAATTCTTCGCCGATCTCGCATTTTCGACAAAGACTGGAGTTTCTAACGCCCCTCATTCCGTCAACTGCCATTTAATGTCTGAACCTACATTGACCTGTGTGGGCTTGTTAGGCTTGTTGGGCTTGTTGGACATTAGTTACTCTCAATTGCCTTAACTTGCTTAAACATTGTTTAAAACATCGTAATTCTCTTTTTATCAGCAAAGTGACATTTCGAACAAAACTGTATTAAATTTGCAAAAATGTGCACTTTTTTCGTTAATCAATCAAAATTTCTGTCTTTTATTGCGAACTCGTCCAAAGTTCCTCCAACACCAAGGCAATCGAGCCAGACCACCCAAGTCTAAATCCTTATTCTTTACAATGTCTCCTGTTTGCTTATCAGTGTTCAACCACTGAACGGGTACTTATTAGATTTGATCTTCCCTGAATCAGTATTACGTGCGTTCATTTAAATTAGACCAACAACGGCGCCAAAACAGGCAACAACGAGGCCAAAACAGTTCCCGATATTTTTGTCTATTTCTATCTATCATATGAGTTCGAAAGCTTTTCGGAAGCAATTTAATCAACTTTATCTTTAATTGATTTAACGTGACTTTTACAACCAACTCTATTCTCTAAATTGCGTTTATTAGAATTGTAAAAACGATTACTCACGTTTTTGTACATGCTTCAAACAAGAAACAAAGATCTCCAGTCCTGCAAGTTCAGTTCTTAAAAACGCAACTCCAATCTGCTCCAAACTGCTCCAAGTGATTAGAGACGACTTTGCGTTCGTCAACGAGGGTCAAAAGCTCCGTTGCCAAAAGCTTTCTCCTTATCATTTCTTAAAATTCTTGGTTCAACTCCATAACTCTTCCGCGTTCGATGTGATTCGGTTTCACGACCAAAAATGGTCAAAGTTTAGGCCGCAAAGCGTTCACAATTAGTTGCGGAAAGAAAGCACGGGAAATGAAGCCATTCAACAGTGAATTAAGGCTTCTGTCTACTCTCCAAATTGGCCAAATTTTATCTTTATTCCTCAATGCAATTACTTAGTTTTTCGAACCTCCGAACTCCCGCACTATTAATCAGTATGCCGGTTTTGTTTTGCTGGCCCGAAAGTCTACAATTTTTGGCATTTTCTTACTCAACACGTGAAGACTTTCAAAATAACCAAGATGTTCTTTTTGGGGAATCTCCGCAAAAAACTGTACTTTATTTGTCGTGGAAATATCATCCACCGAGTTTCCCACCCTGAATAAAGAATTACGGCACAGGTGTGGCAGGTTAGCCTACACCGATCTTTGGTGAATTCTTTAATTGAGAAAACACCTTTAAGCACCCTTAGAACGCTTTAGTCAACTAGTCGCTCCAATCTAATCACATTTAGAGAAAAAGACTGTCAACAAAAGACTATGAATAATTAGCATTTGAGTCGTTTGACTTTTTGTTCTCTGCTTTTTGTTTTCGTCAAGCATCTGTGCCCACCAAGTTCGACCGTAATTTCACGCCTGACATAACTGAATTTGTTCGCCGGGGATTGTGTGGCGCGTGCCAGAGCGGATGCTTTGTACAGGGATTTTCCGCATTTACTGTACCCGTTCTTTTCGTTCCTCTGGCTGTCAAACTCAATTGGGTGTCCGCAAATTGTCCAATAAATTAGGTCGCGCACAACAGATCTTTGAGCGCTTGGCGATGATGACGACTTGCTCAATTGTGTGGCAGACATTTTTTGCTCCATAATTCTGAGTTGACGTTTATCTTCATGAACGGCTTAGGCATTTAGATTCACGAGTACATTCGTGCTTTTCGCATCCAAGTGGTTGCTGCCAAAGAAAGAGTGGTTCTTGGGCACAGGAAACACGCACAAATGACCCTCGATTTGGGTGTTTAGCTGTGGCCTTTAATCTGCCTGCGCTTTCACAAAGGCCTCGGGCATGGAAACGTCAAGTCCAGGTGGTTATAGCGACTGCTTAGCGGGTACATTTTTGGTTAGGTTTGGGAACTTTTCTGGTCTCGAGTCCAAAAACCTGCCTTTTGTCTGCTTTTTGAATCGGGATTTATAGTCTCTGAATAACTTAAAACTTAAATAGAAGAATGTGATTTTAATTATCGTTTCGATTGCTCTTCGCTATTCGTTCATAATGGAATTGTGTTCTCCAATGTTCTCTGTGTTTTGCTCAAATGCCGTTCCGTCCACACATGCACAAACGTAAACAGCTCATTTGTCTTCGGTGGCGGAAAACACCCAGATAGAGGGGACTGCAGCAAGTGTCCTGTCTGGCGATCAGCCACCTCGGCGATCAATGTTTTTGTGAATTCATTTCCGAGCTTACTTCGTGCATGTAAGCAGAGTGTTGTAAAAATCGAACCAGGAAACGTCTACTCGAAAAACAATCGGCAGTACAAAAGCCCACTATTTTGTTGTCGAGTTTTATCACTGGTTTACGTCGAGGGGTCGTCGATTGATAAGCACCTAGTTCCTCATTTCCCAATGTTGCTTGCGTCGTGATTTGTGTCCTAATTCATTAATGAAATTATTCAACAACTCAAACAAGTTGTTTAAACAGTTTAAATAAGTTGTTCAAATACTATGAGGTTGTTTAACAGTTTAAGTAGTCTATTTGACTTTTTCTTTTTCCACTCTCCACTCGGCACACACGTGACCCTAGTTGAAAAGAAGACCCGGAAAGCCTGGGGCGGCAAACCCACAGACACTCTCTTCCTTCCGTATTTTGTCGGCAAGTGTTCACCTTCATCATGGTCGAAGAAGAGTGTTCGCTGGGGCTTTTTACTGCCAGACTGGTGGCGTCGTGTTTTGGCCGCGAGTTGTTTACGTTCCAGCAGCACGGTTTATGTTGTTTTTCTGCACCCGCAAAGAACTTTGTTTTCAGTTAAGCATCCTTATTTCGTGTTAAGCACGCGGCCTCAACAAATCATTTCATCCCACTTAAATTTTAAATTGCTTGTTCCGATCAAATTCATCAATTTTGTCTAATAAGAGGAAACATTTCTCTCTAATTCCATATGCATAGAAATTTAAATGCGTTTGCGGCCCTAATTGCGTGCGATGTTTGGTTTGAGTTCTTTTAATTGGCTTGACTTTTTTGTCTCTACACTTTTGTTTCGACTGTTTGTTTCGAGTTTATTCTACAAAAAATGTGATCTGACAAATGTTGTCTGCTTTTTTGAGTTCTCAAAAATTAATTGATAGAAGTGAATTCCGCATACAATTCTTACTTTGTTGTTTGTTGTCAAAATTTATTTCCCGGTTTTAAATGCGTCGTTGACTGCGTGCATTTGTCTTAATCAGCAACCACCTGCAACGTTATCTTCAAAAGTGTGAAGATATTCGTTCATCGGGCACTTAGCTGAATACCGAGAATACAAGAACGACACTGTATTGGGGGCTTATCTCAAAGCGTGCAAGTTCGAGTATAATTTTCGTGTTTTCTGGTGTCGGAACTTTACCACCGTTTTTCCCTTGTCATTAACATCTCCATTCATTCATTGGGATTCAAGGGATGAAAACATCACGAGTGCATGCAATTAGTGCCAACTTCTTCTTCCACTGCTTGGGGAACGCGCTACTGGAAGCTTCCTCTGGCTGTGTGTAACTGGGTTAGGCGTCCTGGCGGCTATTTTTATTTCCGCTGGTTGCCGTCAATTCAGTGGAAATTGGCCTATGAACGGATGGGAGAACTTCGGGACACACAGAAAAATAAACTTGGCGCGACTTCCACCAAAAAGGGTGTGCCGTAAGCATGCTTGGCACTTTGTTGTGTGTGTCGTGCCGCAGACAAAGTTTTTTGCTGCTTCATCGATGGACTTTCCTTTTAGTCCTGTTCGGCCCAATTCAGAGATCGGGAGTGCGTGGTTGCTCAATTATTTTCTGTCCTCTTGGGGCTTCCAGATTTCGGCGTTCGTAGCAACTGTATTGATTAAAGTGTAAAACATCTCAAAGCATTTCAGAGCACTTTTTAAATAAAGTTCATTGCGTTCAATTTTTCATTTCTAGTTTGATTATTATTATGTGTGATTTTTGATCAGCAACTTTCTTAAAGTATTCGACGGGTGCGCACTGATTTGCATGTTTGGGTTTACAGCCGCCGGACAAAGTGTTCCGGTCGATTTTACTGCTCTCCTTCCACCATGTTGTTGGTGAAATTAAACAGCAGTGCGCCGTTCAACTGTCTCTCACTTGGCGCTCTCGACCGTCGCCATCCCCCACCAGTGATTCGCGGAAAATCACAAGCTTCTCCTCGATGTAAGCGTGAACTTTTCGTGTTGATGTGGTGCGCAACTTTCTCCCCTTGCCAGCCACTTTTAAAGGCTTTAAAGGCTTTAAAGCTTTAGAGACTTTATTTTTGTTTTGAACTTTTTGCACTCGAGTGCCGCATTTCATTAAATACAGTTATTTATTTCATTGATGCACACGCATTCTAAAACCGTTGAAATACGCTAGACATGCGAGCGGAACTTCTGGCATATCCGAAAGGACAAATAATACGGTTGCACTACAGAGCAAAGAAAACAAAGCCTTCCTCGTTACTCGATTAGTGGGGCTTCTTTTGGTTTGCAAAAATGGAGTCAATTGCTTTTCGTTTGTTGTTTTATGATAAACCAGGAAACGGTGTGGACAGTTATTTTCCCACTTCCTATCCGGCTTTATTTAAACCAACTAACTCGCCGATTCTCTGTAATTAATTTGTGAATCCGTCCTCTTCCACTTTTTGGTGCGGATTATTAGACAGCGAGACTCACTCACTTACTGTGTTCGTGTTTTGGCATTAATGCCAAATTCGTCTCGATTCCGCTCCTACACAAAAGATTACCATTCACTAACTTTCGAATTTTAGACAACAATCATCACCGTAACGTTGATTGCAGACCGTCAGTGCAGTTTTACATGAGTGTTCTGACCGTCACTTGCCGAAAAATCAACCTACAAAGTCTTCGCTGTCTTCTCCAGTCTTCAAAGCAGTAAAGGTGAAACCATTTTAACTGATAAGTTGCGGGCGCAAATTGCCCTCGACGAATGATGCAAAGCCAGATTGCTAGGTGGGAACAAAGCGAAGTAAGTTGAAGAAAGATTGCAGTTGTAACATCAGTAGTATAAAGGTGAGCATCATTAGGGGGCGAAGAGGGCAACCCTCGCCTCCGGCTTCTAGCCGCAAGTTTTGTGCCCTTTGTTGGCTTCTAGCCCCCCTCCAGCACCAGACTTCTCGCAAGCAGCCTACAATTTCCTGTCTTCAACACCGGCTGAAGCCGTTTTTAACCCGTTCACTTCTATTCCAACAGCAGCAACCACGCCGCAGATTTTCATAACACCGACTGCGAGTCAAGCGACGGTCTTCGACTCCCTCGATCCTCAACAAAAACAGTCGTACGTCTCTCTACTCCAGAGCACCATTTCTTCCAACACCAACTCCTCGCCGCAACAAGTTGTTGCAAGCCCGTTGGCAGCAGCAGCGAATGCCAATTTGACAGAGTAAGTGCTTCAAGTACAGTATTGAAATAGAAAGAGCAAAGATCTAAAAGAATCTAAAAAGAAAGAACAAAATTGTACAAACCAAATACAAAAACATGGCAAACGTGACTAACGCTCGGATTTAAGGTATTTGAAGAATATTGCGGCACTGAACGTGACATCGGCTGCCACTACAACTGCCACTACGGAATTGAATAAAATTTTGTCATCGCTCCAGCCTTCCACACCGAAAACAACTCAACTGTTTGCAAACAATGAAAGTTCACTGATCGCAGCCGCTGGCCAAGACTCCATCGTTCAAACAAGGACCCTTCTCGAGCCGGTCACCGCGCTCGATTCTGCGGCCAGCACCAACCCGTTTGCTCAGCCGCAACAACAACTGGCTTCACTGCTCGGGGGTCAGTCGGTCTCTGCGCAACAGTCCATTCCGCCGAATTCTCTGTTGAACTCCACCGATCTTAAATCTCTGCTCTCCAACAGCTTGCTCCAGCCTCAACAACAGGCCACGGATCTTCAATCGAACCCCTTCTTACCGCCTGCGCAGCAACAAGCTGGCGCCTTCTCATTCGTTTCAAGTCCTCAACAATCTACGGCTCCGAAGTCTGGATTCTCTCTCTACTCGCCTCAATTGACCGAAGCACTGAAGATGCTGAGATCGCCTATTCGGGAATTGCCGGCTGCAACCAAAAAGCCCATCCCGTTGAACAACCCTATTGACTTGGCCAGCTTCCGAGTAAAAGACCCCTTCCAATGGAAGAGCGACGATGTTGTTGCATGGGTTCTGGGTATGTACTTGCATTTAACTGATTTCGATCTAACTTGTCTTTTTAGATGTTGCTCGACGACATAATATTCCACGCGAAGAGATTGGTGTTATTGAGTTCGGTTCGCACAACGGTGTTTCGTTGACTCGAATGACAGAGCAGAACTTCAAAGAAATCAACTCTTCATTCGGATCCCTGATGTATGCTGAACTGCGTCGACTACTAAACGGTTAGTTCTTTAATTGTCTGACAAACTTTGTGACCCGCTAAACAAAAGTGAAATCAACCTGTTAAACAACGTCTTGAATTTCACTCAAAAAGTGTTAGAGAACAAACAAAAAGCATTCAGTTGATTGTTTAGATGAACCGATTAACACAATCGACGACCTGATTCGTTATTGCAAGAATGGAGACACTGAAGACGAGCGTCCAACAACGAGCCGTGGAATTATTCCCCAACAAACGCTAAACAATCAAGCAGTCAATCTGCTTAATCAAACACTAGCTCCGGCAACCAACACCACTTTTGGACGTTTCCTTTCGGCCACTTCTCCTTTGTCTCCGTTGGTTCAAAATGGAGTTGCTGTTAACGCTCAACAAACTGCTAATTTGGCACCTCTCCATCACTCACCGGTCGCTAATGTTCTCCAATTGCAACAAACACAAGCACAACCGGATCTCCAGCAACTCTTTGGTAACCCGCATTTGGCTGCTCAAGGCTCCGCTGTGGCTTCGGTGTTCGCTCAACAAAGAAAGCAATTGAACGATTTACAGCAACAACAAATTCTGCACCAGCAACTACTTCAAAAGCACTCGCCGGCACATCACCAGCTTGGAATGCAATCAATGCCCGGACCATCTTCGGTTTATAACGGCGGTTGTAAGTTGGCGTTTGAACTTTAAGCAAATTTCATGCAAAAGCGAACAAAGAGCAATCAAACTGATCAACACACAGTTTTTCACTCTCGAACTCAAAAAATGATGAGTTTGATTGATCGTTGAAAATTATGAAAATGATCTTTTGTCGTTGCTTGTCGTTGTTTGTTAGTGTTTGAAACCTCCGCCTCAAAGTTTTGAACAACTGTCTCTTCTATTTTCTGGTACAGGAAAAGCCGTCATGGGGTTTGATCTTTTGAGGTGCCGGAAGTCCACAGTGAATGAGAGTTTCGCGAAGGCTTGCCTGTCACTCATTTCGGCTCCAACATCCAAAAATCTGAGGGACTGCGTGCTCACAGTAATATGCAGACCCCACAGAATTCAAGTGACATCACAACTTGTTTTGCGCTCCACCAAATTAATGTTCTACGCACACATACATACCGTTTTGTCGAGAATTTGGCATTCGTTTGTGGTGGCAAGGGCAACGATTCAATGTGAATAATGCGCCAATTGAGTGCTCGGCACTTGGGCATAATTTGGCCTCCACTTGTTTGGCGGCTTTTCGGATTCGGCGAACACACAGTTAGAGCAACGACAAAAGTTCAAAGACAAATTACGCAAATCAAATAAAAAGTGCATTTGAGGAGTAATGAAACGCGTTTCAGCTGTTCTAAGCGACTACGGTGCCGGCTCTGTGGGCAAAATCCGCAAGAACAAGGATGGACGACCGCGCAAACGTTCTCAACATACAAAAGGAAACAAGTTATGGGAATTCATTCGAGATGCACTGAAAGATCCGGCGTCGTGTCCAAGCATTGTTCGGTGAGTTCTTGTTTAAACGAAGAATTTAAGTAATGAGCGCAATTTAGATGGGAAGATCCAGAACAAGGAGTCTTCAGAATCGTCGAAAGCGAAAAACTGGCAAGATTGTGGGGCGAAAAGAAGAACAACCAAAAGATGACATACGAGAAGCTGAGCCGAGCAATGAGGTACTTACAACTAGGCTTTTTAGGTAATCAATGAATGTTTAGAACCTATTACGAAAAGCAGATTCTCGTTCCCGTGCCGAAAACAGGATTATATCCTAAAAAGCTGGTCTACAAGTTTGGACCCGGTAAGTAGACAAGAAAGTACTTTAACTCATTCCCTGCAATTATAGGCGCTCACGGATGGACAGCGCCTCCACATTTGGCTCAAGCTTGTCTAAAGCTCCAACAACATGAACAACACTAACTGTTAATGTAATCAACTTGTTTGAATCATTTGATAGAACTTTGTTTAGATGTTGACTCGTGTACATTTCTATCGATTGACCGACTGAACACTTGCCCTTTCTTTTCCTTCCGTATTCAAAGAAGCACAACTTCGCGAACACACCAGCAAACCTCGAATCTCAACAAGAATCTCAACTATTACGTTATTCGTCATATTTTCCTTGTTCTTTTCCGTTGTTGGCATTAAAACTCTGTTGAAACTGGTCCCCCAAGCCGTCCAATCAATTAGCCAGTTGCATGTGCTTTTAAAGTTAATTTTTGGTCAGAGAGTCTTTACAATTCTCCACGTTTTTCCACAACTTGCCGCCTGACCGTCGCATGCCGGCTTGCAAAACAATTGTTTCCAATTAATTAGTCGACTAAAATAGTGTCCGACCTTTATTCATTGGCCCTTGTTTTGTTGAATCGGTCGCGTTGGCAAAAACAAACTTCCGTAGCCATTTTCCTGCTCACCGCTTCCAGAACAATAGGAAAACAAGTTTGCATGTCTAGCAAGTCGGCAAAGGTACCGTAGGTTGCACGCGAGCTGCCAATTACTGGAGAATCGTATCCAATTGCCGATTGAATGAAACTGTGCGCTTTTTACGAAAATAGCATATTTCAATTAGCATTGCGCAATACGGTATTTAGCTAAAGTGCACAGTCCCTGCATGCATACGTTAAATTGTTTCGTTTGGTTTTTGACCTGAAAGAATTCGATTAATTACACGCCAGATTAGACCAATGCATTAAGCTTAAATGTCGCCGAATCTCCAACACCGAAATCGACGGCAAATCCGCTTACCTCGCGCCAAATTCAATGATCGCAATTCCTGGAATCTGCTCCAAGTCTATTGCGACGTAGACGGAAATGTTTAAATCAAGCTAATCTAAGTCTCTTCCGTTACTTGATTGACCGGATTTGCTCTTTGGCATGTTTAATTGAGTGGAAACCGGAGAAATTTGTTTACATGCTCTTTAATCTGCTAAGCGAAAACGTTGATCCGAAAATTGCTAAACAAAAACGGCTGGCACTAATTGATTGGACGTCCCCATCTAACTTCATTTGATAGGTGTTAATGTTTTCGCGCATCGCTTTCTGTGAAAGCTGCGCATCAATCGCATCGATATTTTGTTGTGGCATTCTTGCCTTCCCGTGTTCGAAGCCCCGTGTAGATATTCAGAGTATTTATTGAGATAGGCACCAAACTTCTATTCATTGAATCTGGTCATTGATGGTCTCATTCGACAGGTGTGTTGGTCAGTCCAGTTCCATTTTCTCGCAATGTGCACCCGATCAGCTAGCTCTCCTCTCCATCCGAATCAACCTCATAATGCAAATACCCGTCTTCCTTCCACTAGCGTCTCTGTGCATCTAATCTGTGTATAAGGCCCGTTGACACTACAATTAACTTATCCTCTCGTTATTACTCTCTGTTCATCATATTCGAACGCTTATCAACAACGAATAATAAACCCGGTTAATATTTGAGTTTCGGAATCAATACTTGGAACTTATGTATGGGCCAAAAAAACATTAACACAAAAAAGTTTTTTGTCGAAAAAGTCAATCAAAAAGTTTCAAACACAAAAAAGTTGCTTTTTTGTCCTTTCTGTATTTATGTATAGAACTTGATTGATTCTTATCTAAAAATAACAATTACCTTCCCAGAACTGTCTTTAAATAAGCTTTATTCATAATTAGAAGTTGCCAAAAACAATTCAACAAACAAGTCAACTGAATAGTCAACCTCAAAAGTTTATTGATGACTTTCTAATTGTCTTTTTGACTCTGTAGTTAGCTTGCAAGTCTGTATTGTCTTCAATGTTAAATCAACTTCTTCAATATGAATTAACATTTTTGTTTAGTCTTAAACGCTGCTGCAATGCTAAGTGATTCAGAGGGTGATCAGGGTCGCCCGCAAAAAAGGAAGCCGGAAGAGAAATTAGAAGTTGTCAAGTATGCGGAGGAACATAACAAATCAAAAGCTTGGCACACTCTATTGTTCTGCACCTAGTCGGATAAATAAAATGAACTGGCTGTTGTTTTGTGACTTCAATTCAAACTTGCACATTCAACTCTCAACTTACAATGTTTTAAATCACTTTGCCATTTTAAAAGTGCGTAACTCAAATTAGTCTGCGTTTTATCCGTAAGTTAGTTGCGTGTCCAATACGCTAAATCCGTTTTTAATTGTCGATGCAGGTTTAATTAAACGACATGCACTTTTGACATTGTAATTTTCTACTTGATACATCGAATGTGTGAGAAACCTTTCAAAAGTATGACAACTTGATTAAAGATCAGAAAACGTTTTTACTCACAAAGAAACAAAAGAAGTGTTTATTTGATTATTGCGTGTAGCACGCTACATTAATCTTTGTCCATTGTTGTACAATGTTTGAAAACTTCCCTTTGTTGTTGTTCTGTATATTTTAATCATCCCCAACGTCTGTAATGTTTTTAAAAGTAAAGATCAATTTGACTACAAGTAGCTTTAAATCAAAAACCGGGTCCATTAAGTAATGTGAGCTTTGCTGAACTCTGTATGTTAAAAAACCACAAAAACGTGAAATAAATAACCACACTTTTGTCGCGGTGCCACGATTAGCGTAAGCTTCTCGTTTCTTTTCGGAATTAAAAGTTATTTAAGTTTGAGTATTTGTTGTTGCAATCAGCTTATAGTGAACAAAAATGAACTAATTTTAACTTGTTCCCATTTCGATTAATAATTTTTGCTTCTGGAGTGTTGAAACTTGAAACACTTATAAAGTGTCTGGGAATTTTGAAATTACAATTGCTGCGTGTGATTTTGCGGCGCCAATTAGCTGAAACACGTGTTGAAACACTGGACAATTTAAATGTGGAAACTTTGAATGTGGAAATTTGCACATGTGAGTTTAAATGTTTGAAGCACATCACTTTTCATTAAAATGATTTGCTAATGCAACTTCTATAAATAGCGACAACAAATATTTACTGTCTGATCAACTCGGCGAATACATTTTATAAACCATCACTTTGCCTGATTACTTGACTGCTTGATTACGCGAATATAGTTTGTTCTTACAAAAACAGTTTGTTTATAGCAGCGCTTTTTAACTGAAAAACAAATTAAGCGCATTTGGAGCTTTCAACGCCGAACTAGACTGTTTTAACCAAACTGTAATCCGATTGTCTTTGATTCGAATCACACAGTTTTTGCCATCTAATACAAATCACATGTCACAGAAAAGCTAATTTGGATTAGACAGAATCTTTGGTTTTTGAAGCCGGTGAGACTTTTGACGCAAAGTATTTTGCTGTTTTAATTGTTTTCGGAATGATGCTTGATCATCGAGAACTGCTGTTGAAGTTTGGCGTTTTGAAATTGTTTAAGATCCGCTTTTCGATAACTTGAAAACAAATTGAACTTATCTCATTAGCTTGATAGCTTGGGATGGAATAGTTAATACTGTGTCTTACGAAAATAGATTTTAGTTAATGTGCTTGCGTAAGGAAAGTTATTTTAGAAGTTTCGTTGAGCTTCTTAAGAAGTTAGATGCAATTTCTTTTCAATCAACGACCAAACTTGATGACAGAAGACTAAAAACACGTGACTTTTAAAAACACATTAAATTTAAATTCAATGTTATTTAAAATTCAAAAGTGGCTCAAACTTATTTGATGCATTAACATTTTTCATTAACTCCGTCCAGACGTCACGTTTGTTCTGAACATCCCCCGCGGGCAAACATTTCCAAAGTTTAAACCATTTCTTCCACATCCGAATTCACCACCTTCTTAGACAACAAACATCGGTTTAAAGCCCGGAACCTTGACATTTGGGTGCCTTTTTAGTTCAAACATAGAAAGACACTAGAAGTTTTATGCGTGACGGATTCGAAATCCGATTGTCTGATCACTTCGTGTGTTGGAAGTGAAAATTGCAACTCTTAGCCAAGTCGAGACATCTAAGCGTCTTTCGGCAAAGACAAAATGATGGCTGATAAGCACTCTCGTCTGCGCTTTACTTAATTAAAGGACCGGGTGACCTCTTTAGCCTGACTGATGCTTAGTGAATGCGGAAATTGAACAAAAATTTCTCAATCCACAAAGTATCCGGTAAAGGAGACAGTAAAAAGTATTATTGGTTCTTTCTTGTCTCAACAACTCCGAGTCTGATTAGTTGCGTAGTTTTTAACAAAATGTTTATTTAATCACAACAAACATTAAAAGCGTAAAAACTAGACTTGCTTACTTGATGCCAAGAATCAGATCTTTGTTTAAACTTGAAGAGACTATTTTAGGTGAACAAATCCGAGAATCATTAAACTGTTGGATTTGTGGCACGAATAAGTTAGACCGGTTTGGCTTAAGTAAACTTCTATGCATGAGATGATCGCCTGTGTAGTCGGTAAAGGTCAGGTACAAAAGTTAGTGCATTCATATTTTCGTAAACATGTTCGAATATTTTGAATTCAAATTGTATCTGCCGACATGTTTTTGGAAGTAATCGAAAGTACCTGGACTTTATAAATATTTAATGTGGGTAACATGTGTTGCTGCTCGAATTCAAAACATGTCTTGTACTTTCTGCCCGATGACTATTGCGCTTTGTGGTTTGATTCGAACAGGATGATTCAATGCGAAATGTATTCTGGTTTGGAGCAGATCAGTTCTCGGCTAGACACTAGAACGTGAACACTTGAACGTCCTTTCCATACAGTATGCTGAACTGTGTGATTCTATTAGTGGGTTTTGAGACCGAACGCACGCGGAATTTGTTAATCGTTGTTGTTTCCAGCACTAACATTGTAATGACATGTGATTGCTGCAATTAGAGACACTGCGTCGTTGAATTCAAAATTGAGTTCATAGTCTGGAATAGTCAAGTGTTGTTTATTGAATTACATGCCAGTTTAGTGACTGTGTTTGCGTGGACAGCGATGCGGCCTGAAAAGTGTAGGTTGAGTACGGTGCTGTTTCGATAAGCATTTCAAAAGCTTCCCCAATTGATTGAAATTACCTTTACTCAACTCCATAAATGTTGGTCAACTTCATGACGAAATTAGAAACAAATACACGTTTGACAGGTGGTAACGAATTTGCAATATTTTAAGCAGCTGAAACATCATTTTTAACTTATGAATTTTAAAATGTAAAAAAAGAATAGAACACATGGCGTGAACAGACTTTTGGTTACTTGAGTCTTTAAGAATCCAAACAATGCTTTCAAGCTCAATTTTCATTATTCAACATGCGCTTTATTTTGTGTAACTAAAAAGTGCAAACGTAAAGTTAATAGAATTTAGCGAAAAATCAAATTGTTTGACTTGTGAATTTTTGCGTTCAAGAACTTCGAATGGCATCACTATTCTGCAATTAGATTTGTCGTAAAACGGGAATTCAATAATAGTTTAATTAATTCTCCGCGTTTTTTGCGTACCATGCACGTTTCCTTATTGGCCGGCTGACAATCTTGGCCTCATCCAATTTGGAACATACGTTTATTTAATAATCTTCCGGCATCAGGTGATTTGGTTCCACTTTTGTGAGAGCCAATTGACGTACTTAATGACTTTTTAAAAATAGTCGTGCACTGTTGCCAATGTTTCGCTAGTTTGTGGCTTCCAATTAAATGGAAAATTAAAATTGTATGCTCGATTAGCTTTGGAGCTTTAGGACTTTTTGGTCTGCGGATTTAATTTGTTGCTGATTGACGTTAAATTGTACATCCTAAACAAATAGATGGACTTTAGCTCTTCTAATTGTGACACTTAATTTGGGTGGCGAGGCATGTGATAGAACGGCCCACAGGTTTTCCCAAAATAATTTAAATAGTTAAATTGCCAATTAAAGTTTAAAACAGACGTGCACAAGAAGCGTTTCAATCCCAAATCATCAAAAAACTGACACGAGTTAGAAACATCAAACGACAATTCTGTTTCCAAACTCCGCTTAATTGCACTAATTTTGTCTTACGAATTACACGTACGTGCAGCAGCTCCAGGCATGACTACTGTATTTTTGTATTCCGCAGAACTCGACTACATCTGCATCTGTTGACATTTATCCGCACTTCCTGAATGACTGCCCGATATAGATTTGAACCCAAACAGGTTTTAACATCCAAAAATAATTATTTTGCAAGTGATTGGCCGGGTTCTTGAATTGTCGTTTGTACAGTAAACTTGGACGTTTGTTTGACGTAGCGCTATAGGGTGGAATGATTAATTCAGGTTCCAACGCTTTTACGCAAACACAGTCCGAACATCGGTTCACCGACTTGTTCATTGACTTACTATGGCGACATTTCCAGACCTGCAAACTTTCTGATCCCAAATAAGTGGAATTGGACCTTTAAATTAAAAATGAGAAGTGTCAAATTAAGCATTTGAACTGCCACTTAAAAAACACTTACCGTACGCTTTTGTTCCAGAAAGAGTGTACTTTTAAATTTAATCGTTTCTTTGTTTTAAATTCTACAATTTAAATGCCACCCGTGAGTTAGACGAATTTGATTGCATGAAAGCACTCAACAAACAAACATGTTTTCAAAATATGGTAATTCAATTTGTGCACTAAAATGAACGCTTCTAATTTGTTAGTTTTCAAAGTGATGTTCAAACAGTGTATTCAAAATTGGTGACATCGAAAATTAAATAATTCCTGGTGCATTGAGTAGTTTGTTACAGGCAAGATACGGCTATTTTGATTTCATTTTGCAGCACGCGGAGTTCAACGAAATAACCGAAAGATTTAATTTAGAAGCCAAGAGAGTAATGCGCCAGCGTGTCTGACCGTAATTGAGTGCTAAATGTGCAAAATCTTCAAGTTGTTTTGGCATAACAAGTCGGTGTTCAAACCAATGTTTTTTGGATAGTTTGGCTAATCAAATCTGCTGACTGCTTTCAACGGCTATTTCTGTAATATTAAAAAGTTTTTCTGTACGTGTCCGGCCAAGTAATCCGACCGTACTGTGCGAAAAAAGGGCGAAAACAACTAATTTAATTTATCTAAGTTGTGTGACATTTGCGCTTTGTTGATTTGAGGATTACTGCGTATTCCGATGTCCAATGTTGGTTGTTTTCATAACAAACGATCTATACGAAATCAATTTTAAGAAGGATTATTATATTTTTTAAATGTTTTATTTCTACAAAAATTACGTCATACAAGGATGTATTTACGCAAAAGGATCATCTCATAAGTCACATAAACCTAAAGACTTTAACCAAAAATTATACATTACCAACAATCTTCTTATCGATTACTAACCATGTTGTTATAAGGAATTAAAAATTAGTCAAATCATCTTTAAACGATTTACACAACTTCTGTGATTAGAATTCGTAATGTTTTGCTTTTTGGCGTTTCACAAAAAAGTCAAACAAAAAACATCATTCAAACTTTCAATTTTGTAAACATTCTTTGAAGCTTCAAACTGCAACATTGATTGTACTTTATGCAATTATGCAATTAAACATCATAGGTTGAGTACAAATGATCCAGACATCCGCATTTTTATAATCAACACAAGTTCAACATGACTATTTATCATCATGTTCAGCATCAAAAAGCTTTGGGGAAAGGTCACGTGCAGAAGTTCCAGTCCATTTAAGACTACTATAATTAAACTAAAGATCCACTCAACAGTTCTTGAAATCCTCAGCAGACTCATGTAATTGCCTGTTTTTATCGCTGTTCGTCCCAGTGATTATGAGCAGTCTAACTGCTGGAACGTTGAGACGCCAAAACAACTGCGCGTGTAGGCCGTAAACAGAACCTATTGACCGAGCCTCAAATAAACAGTAATTGGGACGAAGGCAGAAAACAACTTAATTGTATGCAGACGGTCTGTGCACTTCAGTACGCTCTGCACAGCCAAGGTACAACATGATGTTGGCAGTTGTCATAGACCAAACCCAAACGTTTAATGGAACATGTTTATTTTACGATAAAGAACTGGATATGCACAATGCATACGAGAAAATAAATAAAGTTGTGCAGACAACAAGAAAATATCTGTAACTGAATCAACAATGAACAAACGACGAATGTTTAAAGAAATAACCGTTTTGCTTTTTGTGGTGGGGAGATTCGGGGAACGAGGCTATACAACAAATAACTGTATAGGAGAATGCCGAATGTGGAATCACAACTTAATTACAAAGTAGATGAGCGCCGTTGCCCTGCTGTGTTCAATCGACTTGTTGGCACCTTTTTGACCTCAAGTATTCGAAACTACGAAAGCCAACTCGTCGGATTGACTGCAACAATGGGCCGGATGTTGTAAGTGTTGTTTGTTCAATGAGTGGGGATGCAATTAGAGATATCGGGAGAGTCGGTAGAGGATTACCTACACAATGAACGGAACAAAGGAGACAAATACAGTAGATGCTTGCGTATGCAGCACAATCCGCTGCAAATCCGCGTTAATGGACTGGAACCATTAGATTGGATGACTGCAACTATTTTTGGCGCCCGTTCCAAATCCCAACAAGCCCCATCTCAAAATAGCGCCATTGAATCGAAAGCAAGTTGCAGCAGCCAATTTCACCGAAACGAACGAAAACAGATTAATTAGTGGACGAGAGTAGAGACGAAGACATAATGGTCACCGGCAGATTGGAAACAACGGGAATACTGTCGGCGGGCAAGAATAGAATAGTTACTGTAGTGCATTGTTGCTATTTTGGTGAGTATTGCGGAGTTGCGAACAAATGCAATGAATTGGAAAGTTCAGCTGGATTAATGTTTAAACTCGACTAAAACAACAGATTTGTGCGGTTCGGTGGCAAAGATCCGCTTCGGCGTCTGTGTTAATATTCCAACGGGATTAGTGAATTCTGACCTAAGCATGCACAAAAACAATCGACAATCACATGTCCATCTTAAATTTCAAGTGCCGGTTTAAATCCTCGTATGAACAAAACAATTAGACGCCGAGGCTAATTTTAGCCCTCTAATTCTGGAATGCGGATTATTGGGAACGAGACAGCGGGCCAGACTACTGTAGAAATGTGGAACAAAGATATGATCAACGAATAGGTGAAGTAATAGCACAACTAATAAACAGAGCCTACAAACTTAAAAAGATACAAAATCTATGGAAGTCTTCCGCAGCGCGGCAGGAAGAAACTAATAGAAAGTTGAGATCATTCTTAGATTCATGCACAGTCTTCGTTGAGCGGGTCCACGTAGTCGTCGGTCTGGCAGGCGGGTTGTCCTCCGCGCAAGCGAACACATTTGCCTTCATGCGTTGTTTCCTTAAATTGATCAAATTAATAAAGTTTGCAAGATCGAATTAAATAAAGTTTGTGTTTGTTAGTTTTGTTTGTTGTGTGCGCTTCTTAGAACTTGAAACCGTACAAGCAAGTAAGCAAGTGGTCGTGCCGGCACGCTGACGTAAACAGTGTACAATGTGTCTGGTTGAGGCATTTCAAAAGTTTGGTTCTGGTTTTTGAAGAAGTTGGAATGCACGTGTAGATTGACAATCAAGATCAATCACTTCTAATTGGGTGTGTTTCCTTTGGCGCTTTCCGTCTCGATCCATCATAATTAATAAGGTTCATACGCAATCCTATTACAGTTGGTGCACTTGATGCAATTTTCCATGAACCGACCGAATTCGCAAACCAAAAGTGCAACTCCGCAAGCTACTGTATGTCAAACGCAAAGACCAAAAACAAGCGTCGCCATAATTGGTTATGCATGTGCCAGCGACGACATTGCAAACAAGATGACGCTAATGCCATTGTAATGAGCTGTTTAATCAAGGCGAACAATGGCTTCTCTTTCCGTTCGACGAGGTCTTTGGCCGACGCCTATTGTGATTTGAGATTAGACAAATTGCAACATGAACAATGCGTGGTGAGGACGTCGGTGTCGCGTCAGAACTCATTGTGTATGCGGCCGAAACAGCAAACATTGTAATGTAGCCGGTGCAACTCCTCCAACAACGGTTTCTAATTTGCAGGTGGTGTCCACGCAATTCTACATCACTCAACTGTGCTTTGAATCTTTGAAGTTCTTATTTGGTCTTCGAAGTTGTGAATTGATTGTTGAGTGAGATTACTGTATGGACGGTCATCTAATCTGGTTTTGTTGGCAAACGCAATGTTTTTCCCGACAAAAATGAGCTTATTGGATTTGCAGGCTAGGTGTTTTTGTAGCCGACCAGTCAGCTAAGATATAGATCGTTGTTGTAAAGTGCATTGCCAGAAAGTGAGAACAATGATGTTTTGAACGTCTTACAAAACAAAGACGCATTTAATTTGTTAAATGCGTTCGTTACAATCTTCCGAAAATAATCGAAAGTAATAACCGATTGCGGACTACTGTAAAAGCAGCGTGTCAAAGATCACCGAAGTACCATCAAACAATAGCCTATTTACATGAACGAGATTATTACGTCGGATTCGTGGAAACCGAACAAGAACTTCTCAAAAACACAAATCCATTTGAATTTATCCCGATTTCCGCCGTCCAAAGTTTCCGCCGAAGCCCAGCAGCCAATTACGCAAGCGCTGCCTGTTCTACACGGAGATTATCAACAAACGGCAACATTTACCCATAGAAATTGAGCTTATCCGCAGCTCCTTTCTCTGTCGTCAGCCGAAAGCTGCTAATCTCCACGAATGGAGCAGTCTATTTCGGTCGATGGACTCCACGAGATCTGGTCTCGATGGTTGTTCGCTCCGTTGGTGGGCGCAAATTTAGAACGGATTTGGATGGGGATGATTGAATTGTGTAGAATTAATTTGGGCCGGAGCTAAGCATCGCGCAAACTGCACGCGCTCATCTTGGCGATAAGCTTCACGTAGCTTATCTCAACAATTGTATCGAATGTAATCGAACGGAGCAGAACAACTCGGATTTAGTTTTTCATCAAGAGTTTTAATTGATTCTCCACAGTGGCCGAGTACGGTGCGCGGATTATCCTTCCTCGTCAAACAGTTTGCTAGTTTAGGGCGCAGGATTTTTAATTATAGCTGCCAAGGCTGCTAGAAGCAGATCAACCAGAAGACGAGGAGGTTTGACCTTTAAACGTTTGTGATTTTAATTGTCAAAGGAGTCAACAAAACTCAAAACCGCATTCTTCGGTAATGGAAATACAGTATGATCAAGCTAAAGAAAGTTGAGGAAGAGAGAAAGCGGTTGAATTGGCTCAACAAGCTCATCAGTATAGTTCTCAAGGTGATCCCAAAGAAGTTGGGAAACCGGAGACAGCTTCGTTGCAAAATCATCTTGTTTGTGTTTGTCCCAAAATGTATAAAGTCTTTGCTCAAACGACTAATGTAGTGTCTGTTCGCCGATCTTTGAGCCGTGCAACTAGCATCGGACCTGTCGACTAATTTTGGCCATCGCAGACAATGCAAAGCAAATACAATTGTCGGTGGCGCCGCTCAGTACAACTCTAATGTGCAGTTTGTGCTGCTACAATTCTCTATTTCGGGCCCAATCGCTTACATCTTGCAAACTGAATACTTTTGAAAGAAAACACTATTTTCGAACAAAGCTCTTTGTACTAATGTTTGTCCATTCTGTTAACATCATTTTGCCTCCGACGCTATAAAACAAACAAATGAGTGTGGGATGAATCCGGAAATAACAACCATTCCTCATCCGCCAAGACAATGCCGCTCGCCAAAGGTCTCAAAGCCCCACAATTGACATTTTGCCAAACATCGCAATGCACTTGTTTGTTAGATTGATTGCACGTTTGAACTCTTTCGTTTAACGCTTGCTTGAATCGACCCAATTAATTGCAGGCTCTTGTTGATTCCAGAGGTACGGAAAGAGTTTTGACTAGCTAATCTCGCAATCCCGAACCAATTAACTGGAAATTGATCTCGGCCTTTGTTTGCGGATCCGAGTGCGCAGGCGGATAATTTCCGCCAACAACAACTAAATGTCAACGATCCGATTGGCACGTGTATCTCATAGACTCATGTTTTTACGGAAAGTATTCTCCGAATCGCCTAATCGCCTACTCGTGTATTTCGAGGTGGTTGAAATGTCACCGGAATTAACCGTGTTTTGGCACCCAAACAACCGAAGCTTCCAGTTTGTCGGACTCTTGTTGCACTTTCCTTTCGGTCTACGGTAACTTTATTATGGAAGTGCAACATATCGAAATTCTCCGACTCTAGAAGGTTGTCGAGCACCTGCGCACATCCAAATGTTGCTTGGAGTATTTTTGGCCGAAGACGACTCTCATATTCAATTAAAACTTGTTCTTTGCATCACGAACGAAAATCAATTTCTTGTGACGCAACAAAAAAGTCTTTCGACATTTGTTGTTAAATTGCTTATTTAAATTGTTTTATTGTATAGTTTTGAAACTTCCGCACATGTTAATAAATAGTTAAATTGCAATTTGCCGCTCGAGCAAGCTCGGCCTACACATCCAAACTGGCAACATGCGGCGTCAAAATTCAAAGGTTAAGAGTAGGCGCACGGTAATATCCGAAGAGCAGACAAATTAAATTTTATACGTTCTGCCGACCCAATAAAAACACACGTGAAGTTTTGGAGAAAGCCAGACAAAACTCATAACCTTTTAATGGCTGACCCGCAAATTCCAAGTCGAATCGAATTAGGGCGACCGTAACAAACTCCCCACGCAAACTGGTCATCTCAACTTGGAGTTTACGTCGACGGCCTCGTTTTTTACGACCCAGACAGTGCGCCGCTCCTCACATAAAAACCCTGTTTTTGTTTGTTGTTTTTCCGCCGAAGGCCAATCGATCAGTTTGGCAATTGTCGTGCAACAGCAGCGAACAGTGACTTGTTCCAAAAGTGCAGTCGAAAAGAAAACACCTGACGTTGTTTTTCCAGTTCCACCGTATCGAACACATATTGTACTGTTGTGCTGAACACATATTGTATCGGATGTGATGTCTATCGCTTCTCAAATAAGTTGTAGCTCATAGATTGTACTCGTTTCGTGCGTATGAAACCCTGGCACTAGTTGTTTTCCGGTTGAGGAACTACAAAAAGTGCAGCAAAAGATTGCATAATAGATTACTGGTACAAAGCGGATGAATCTTTGTGCTAATCGGCGGTTTCCTAACCGTCCAAATTCCGGTAACCTCGTTTTCGGCTTTAGCGAAAACAACCTCCATCTGTGGAGGTTAATTCGTCGAACGGCCTACAAAAGTTCCTGGCACGCATCGCAAGTCGATCGCTACAATCAGCTTAACTTCTCATTCAATGGCATTTCGGTGGCTCCTTCCGAAGGCTTTTCGAGCTTTCGATGGCAAACTTCCAAAACGGTGCTTTCTAATAGGATCTACTATGCTCCGGTGCTACGCACGAATTTCATCACTGTTCGGCGACCTTTCCGAGCCTGCAAACTCCAGCATGCTCGATCAGTCCAAGGCCGTTCCGCTGGCGCCGTTCGAACATCAATTAGTTCTTGAAAACAATTGCGAAAATAAACCGCTTCGGAGGAGACAGAAGGCGCTTTCCGAAATTTCATTAGCCAAATCGATTTAACCGTGCGAACTGCGTTCATTGAATTCATCATCTTTGGTTGCAACTGGATTTCCCAGCGTCATCCACATGAGAAGTTCCTGCTTGTGGTTGCTTTGCGGCCAAAGCGTGCAGTGTTCGACGTTCGGTGATTCACTTTGATTGTCTCCCGGCGCTCTCACAGACTTTACAAATCAACGAAGAGAACGGAGGCGCCGTCTAGTGGGAAACTGGCGCGACGCATTCGTTGCTGCAACAAGTGCATGTGCACTAAATGTTTTTTAATTACCTATGCCTGCTATTCGTGCCGGCTAAAAAAAGAAAGGTGTGAGCTCGTGCAAGGAGCTGCAAAGTGCGAGCCACTATACGAGCCTACTGTCTCCGAAGTCTACGCATTAGTAATACGGCCAGCGGCTATTAGTCGGCAACTAATCTGCACAACAACAAGTTCCAAGGCCGTAATTTGTGGGATTATCGTCCTCATCAAATTGCCCTCATCAAATTGTCAACATCTTATGTTTAAAGCATTCTAATGTTTTGATGTTTCTCTTTAACGTTTGAGATGAAAAAGAACTTACTGTGCGGACAACCACTTTGCATGTGGGCAGTTCTTCGACCAAGTCGTTGTTGGGTTCGGCGAAGTTGAGGGCTGATGCGAGGAGAAGGCACGCCATCAAGGTGAAGACAATGAGTAACAGTTTGTTGTTAAGGGTGGCCATTTGGTTCGGAGCTGAAGGAGACAAACAAGTGTCCACTTAAATGTGTGAGGAGTTGAAGTCTAGTTGCTCTACTACCGTAATCAACGGAAGTCGAGACGCGGTCAACGGAGCAAGGAGCTGGTGGTCAGTCGACGAGCTTTACTTATCGTAATGAAAGCAGTGAAGAAAGTAGCAGCGGCCGAGGAGCCAGAGGGCGGAACTTGTCTAATTCACTGTAAATGCAAGAATTGTTCGTGGGGAGTCTGCATGAGGGCGGCGCAACACGTTTCTCAATTAGGCGGTCAAGGACTCGACACGAAAACCCAAATAAACAATCGGCGATCGGGATTAAGCGTCTGCAAATAACAACAAGGTGATTTCAGACGGTTTGTTGTTGTTTGCATGCAGAGTGGGATAAGTGGTGGCGCGAATTGCTTGGCAGGCTTCGTACGTCGATCAACCTTTCCAAAACAACAGTAATTAGGCGAGATTAGCTGAACAAGTCTGCGGCCGTAAAGTCCTTCCAAATCGGGAAACATTTGCCGGATTTGTTGCGGAGGATAATAGTGTGGACAGGTAAACAGTTACGGCTAAGCTGACTAATTTGCACCACATGCGTGGAACATTGCACGTCAATCGAACAAAGAAATTAAAGTGGCCACGAGTCTTATTGCTGCTCGATTTGATTGATTCGAATCCAGTGCTCCCGAGTACGATAGTTTCTAATTATGTGTGGGATTTGAATGGGGATTTAAAGTGGAACATGTAATCTTGCAGCAGCAAGCCACCGCAACACTCGACTGATTAAATCGAACAAAATAATCCACAATGCAAGCGCCGGAAAACAACCGCCGCAAAGCAAGCGCAAGAATTAAACACAAAAGTTACACTAAACGCAAAGATAAAAGACGATCAATCAGGTTGGTAAACAAATAGCGCCAAACTTCGAGCAAAACAGTACAGAGCTCCGAGGCGACCGGCCGCCGAATGACCAGCACACTCAATTAAAAGGCCCAAATTAGTCGAAGGCCAAATATAAATAAAGCTGAACGAAACTGTTGGGGCAGTCTAGCTTTTCGGCCACGCCCCCAGAGCCGAAAACAAAGCGCAAAATCAAGAACCGGCCCGCCCCTCTCTGTTTTTTGTGAATTTCGGCGACGATACTTTATGAACTGAGTGCCGACAGCAACTCCCATCTGCGAAAGTGTACAAAAAGTTGAAATTTCGGTCAACCAAAACTGAACGGGGAGTCAAACTGATTTAATCAAAGCTGAACGGGAAGTGGGTTTCTTGAGAAATGGAAAAAACCTATGCGAAGCAAGGGTAGTTTGTGTAAACCATTAAAACTTCAACGACCAAAGACGAACCAAGAAGTTGAAAAAGGCTACTTAAACGTGTTCCGCATCAATGTGTAAAGAGCGTTCGTCGGAAATGATTCAACAACGTTTAAAGAACATTGTTTAAACTATTTTCAATCACATTGCGAATTGAAAAAACAATCAAAAGCAAATAGCAATCAAACATTGAAAATTAAAAATTGAAAACAAAAGCTTTCAAACTTTGTTGTTTTTGCAACATAAAGTCGACAACAAAAGTGAAATGCTATAGACAATTCATGACATTTGACGTTGCGGATTTGTAGACAATTCGTTTATGAATGTACAGAGTTCAGACTCGTTCAGGCTCTAAATGTACGATGCGTACAATATTTATGCAAAAGAAGAGAGAGGCAGCTAAAAGTTTGTAGACACTTAAGACAGATCCACGTCTCCTGACCAAAAACATTCAAAATATTTCTCAAAACTCACGCAACTCGACTACAATCACCGGTTAAACCTGATATTTTAATTTTGAGAAAATTCAAATTGTACGGCGACGGAACACCGTAATCCCGACTAATTTGTCATCTCCTTCTTGCCATCTACTTCATTGTTTATCCTTCGAATGTTAGCATATGATTTCACAGAAGTTTGAATGCCCCTCGAAATAGAGTTGTTTGTACGTTGCTAATCCGTGCCTAATCTTTGTGCTCCACCACGCCTAAAATGCGGTTCACAAACATTGTGAAGCGCCACAAAACGAAGGAAATGAATCTCCTTTTTACAATGGATTTCCAAATCCAAATATTAAATGGCAACAGACCTGCGTCAGCGACTCTCCTAACCCACGCCGGCATCTATTAACTTGCAATTGAAGAACCGTTACGCATGGAGATTAAAAGAGATCCTTGAATTAGATCACAACGGCCCTTTTCGTTTAAGTCAGAACTTTGCGGGCTTTCTTTCAATTCAATTGAGGAACGGCCGGGTCGGTTCCTCATCCGTCGAAAGTAGCCGAGTTCGTGAATTTGTGAGTTTTCCTGATGTAGTTGGCCAATTAGATCACTCGATAAGAGTTTGGATTTGATGTCCAGAATATTTTTAGAACATGCAAGAAATTGGAAGTCAGAAATGATGTTTGATGAGAACGACATAAAGAAAACATTTGAATGTTTGAACGCTTTGAAGCGTTGCAATTCAATGTCAAATCGAACAAAAAAGTCTAGACGTTATTCACTGTAGGGAATCTTTGATCTAATTTGTGGAAAACTCATTCAAATACTACGCTTTTTTTACGTCAACCGCCAAGCAATTCAATCCAAAAGTGACTCGCCTATTGTGAAAATCTCATTAACTGCGTGTAATTTATTTACAATTCGTATGCATCTAATGTCATGAACAGATTAACTTTTGGTTATGACTAAAAAGCACTGCAAGTGACTCTCGGCGATCAATGCGGTCAAACTGTAAAGATATTAGAGACTGTTAAAGACTAACTGCGTCACAGTTCGTTGTTAGCTAAGGTGTTCATCTACCTACACGGGTGAGCAGGTAATCAAACCCATTCCAGTGAGCAGTTGGCTTATCCCACCGTGTCTGGCCGTGTTTTGGCTCACAGTTTCACAACTTCATCTCACTTATCCCCCTCATTGAAATTATTCACGCATCTCGTGCAGACGTCAAAGATCCCCATTTGTTTACTATAGTTGATACGGTAGAAGTTGTGCCGATTAAAGAGCATGTTTTTATGTCCACCGTGAAACATTCTTAAATCCTATTTATCCGGCCTACTACGTCGTTGAATAAAATAAGCATTCTCACTATCTACAAAACTCTTTAAATTTGAATCAAGTAGTTTCAACTTTTGAAGCTTCTTTAAACTAATTATGAAATATATTTATATGACTAACTATGATATACGGAGTTAAACAGCTTATTTATGTAATCATTCGGATTTATCCGCAAATAAATAAAGTTCCGGATCTTAGCGTTCTTACGAGTGTTAACAATCAAACAAATTATACTTCCTATTATAAACAGCTTTGACGCTTATTGACACATCTTGGATGGTTGCTTTTAGAGTACATCCGCTCTTAAGAAATCATTTCGGTGTCACGGGGTGCTTGAAGTTTGTGAAACACATTTACTCGAATTGGTATTTGATTCTTTTAAAGCTAGACAGCTTAGAAGAGCGTGATTGGGATTTGGAAACGGAACTAACGATTTGACATCTATTTTAATAGCTTTGGTCATTTAACCTAGCAATTTCAAAACTTTGCTTTTATTAGTAAAGCCTCTTCAGTCAAGGGTTTCCACAGATTGGGAAGAAGCGCTTGAAATGACTAATTAATTATGCCATTTAACGTATTACAAAATGTCGGGACTCGTCACTGCAGCGATCCATTTGAAACAGTCGATGACTTTTGCAGAGTACAATTTTGATCATAAGGTAAAGTGTTGTAGTTGGTTCAAAAAAACGGATTAGGGCGCCTCCTTGTCGAAGACGTCAAACGAACCGAAAGATCGAGTCCAAAAAGACAAACTTTAACTGGGAAACGGTAGAAACATTGCGCGCACTGTTTGAAACCAAAAATAAACCTCAATTAGTTGGGAAACGATTCCTGTTTGCGTAGCTAACAAATAGTCCATCAAAGTTCAGGAATGCGAGTTTACGCGGCAAGCAAACTTCGTCGTGTTTTCGAAACTGTAGTGAGTAATTCAAATCCCAAATTTAGCAGCTTCAACTGCGCGCACCAGACATTCGGGGGAGTTTTTAGTTGGTGATGAAACGGAAGAACGTGCCTATCTAGAAACGGAGACCCAACTTCTCCGTCCACATGTGTTTCAAACAACGAAAAAGTTTCGAGAGGCCTTCGAAACGGAAACGTGACGACAGCGCTTAACTCATTTACCGTATCTGTCTGGGCACTAAGCCCAACGAGTGAAGTGAGTGAAAGGAGATCAACGACGAACAAAGTGCAAAGTTGTTGCGCGTTCAAGCGTGCAAAAGCGACGTAAACGAAAATAGACTTTAAAGAAAAAGAAAAAAGTTTATTTGTTTGTTAGTTTATAAACACAACAAAATGCTGACTTGAAACAATCAATTGACTCGTCATTATTTATATTTTTCGCTTTAAACTCTTAGGTCTCTGAAACATTTGATGTCTCTTTGAAACGTGCACACACCGGAACTCAACATTCTCAGTTTACACAAGAAGACGGACAAGCTCATGAAGACAACCTCGAGATGATGTTAAAGAGGAAGTGCAGCGTTACGGTAAGCAAACCTTCCACTAAATGTAGTTTTTCACTGTGAATTTAACTGTACAAAGTTGATTCATCGGTTTTTGATTCACTGCGTTTGTAGTCTGTTTTAATTAGTTTAGAATTTCAAATGATTTCACTTGTGAACACTTAATTGAGAAAAGACTTCGCTAAACGAAAGAACACAGTGTTCTATTTTCATAATTGTTTGTGTGATCGTCAATTGTAGCAGGCGGAATGTCTACTCTATGAATTGTTGTCGGCGGATCCATAAATGAAATGCACAATTGCCAGATGAACTTTGTTGCCGCACGAACTTTGGATTGTTTTCGTCGAGAAACTCGTAGGATACAATTCAATCATTGTTTGCGTCTGAGCGGTTTGTACCGTCGCAGACGAACTTTGCGCTGAACTGTCACGTTCGTCGCCAGTTGTCATGTGCGCTTCATAGTCGATGGCGTCAATGTTTCAACTCGGAGGATGTCTAGGAATCAAATGGCAAAAGTTGGACGAAAATAAGCGCTCCAGAATGTAGTCGTGTGCCCGAAGCAGCGCCGGAAATTGGGGAAATGAGCGCAATTTATAACCTCAAAGTTGACTAGATTGTCCTCGATTTGTTGCCTAAGGCGCATGCGCCTCGCGTTCTTCCATCTAATTGGCACCAATGATAACCGAAGTACAATGTAGAGCAATCTTGGGCGCATTTTGTGGTTATCCCGCAAATTTATGCAGTAAAAACAGCCTCAAATTGTAGCAGCGATTACGCCAAACCAGTTAGGACTTTTAGCGATTAGGCTTTGTGTTTGTCGACTTGTTTTGAGGAAGTACAAAGGCTGGTTGGGAAAGGTTGCTCTCCCGAAACGTTGGTCGAAACGTTTATAGAAAGCTGATAAAGTGCACCCACATCCAAACACTTAATCATCGCCTTGAAACGTCACAATAGCTTATCCGGTGGACAGGCGTCATGCAAACAACACTATTGAAGCCGCATTTTCCACCTAATCCGACCTTTGTTTTCGGTGGGAGCTAAACTCGGCTGTCTGGCAAAAAATAACTGCACCTTTACGGTGGGTTGCATGCAGTTGCTTACGCACGGATCCGGCACGAACACCTTCGCCTCGATGTTCTGGGGACGGGTTTACAGATAATCTAGACTTAAACATGCAGGTTCCAAACATTCCATTTGGATCAACGCAAATCCACTGATTAATTGGATCTTTGTGTTTGTGCTGAGCGCAGACTTCCGCCGAAAAGATCACCGTGTTTTCGTATTGAAACTCATAAGCGTCGCCTCTCGGGCCTCATCACTCAGCGAGTACATAAGTGGCAGCAGACCTTTTCAACAATCCTGAACAATCCTAAACAAAACACCAAAAAACTCCAATATCTTAATTGAAATCGAAAACATTGAGGTGCTCAGACAACAGATCTCTGCTGTCTTTGAGTGAGTGAGTGAATTCAACACTTGTCGAAACAATCTACAGTATCCAGTTGAAAGATCAAAACAACGCATGCTTAATCTGACTTCAAAACAACAAAATAAGCGTTTTAAGCGTTTGTGAAGCCGGATTTGCAGTTCATAAAATTTAGATAATCCGCTTTCCTCAAAGACGCGCCAAGGTTTGCTTAATGAGTCGTCAAAACAGGAGCTTTAATTAGTATTTGAGGAATTTCGATCGGCTAGACAATAATGAAGCGCGTGAGCAGGATGCTTTCGACACAGAATTTGAAATCGCTTGCACTAATATTTACGATTTGGTATTTACAAAGACCAAATTCCAATCAAATGGAATTGGCCATTCCTAACCACCTGGCCACTCAATTTGCAATCAAAAATTAGTGCACTTTTGGACCTTTGGAGAAACAGCCTACCGTACCTGGCAAGTGACAGTCTTTAGATCAACTTTCGACCGAAATAGCCTCCGAGGATTGATTTGTGTGCGCCGATGGCAAGATACAATCGACTATTTGTGGATTGTATCGCGACATGTGCATATCAGTTGGGGATGTCAAACGTCTAGTCCTATGAGTGTGCATTGGTTGTTGTACAAAACGGAGGCCAAATCGCTGGATGGCACGGCCAGGTACGGCTCCCAAAAACATAGACAATTTACGAATTTCGCCGATTAGTCATTCACACGGGAAGTGATTACGCTTTTCGGCAGCAAGTACAAATGGTGTTTTTGTGCTTTTGGTCAAAGTTTCAGCGAAATGTTTTCAACAAGTGAAAGGCGAACTTGGGCACTTTGCTCGTTTTTGTACAACTGAGGATATTTTCAAAACCGTGTAAACAAAACTAACTGTTAATCAGTATAACATCATTTAATCGTTTAATTATTTAATTAAATTTGAAACTACAAACGATTTGAAAAAACGTTGATACAATTAACTTCAAACTTGTTTTTTGCTGTTTGATCAAACAACTCATTTTTTGTGTGATTTCTGTAAATAACAAGCAATTAAAAGTGGTCTAGATCATTTTAAAGTTTGTAAGCACATGACTGTTGAAATTGACTCAAATTCTACTGTAACTTATTAACTCCATGCCAGTTGCATGTGAGTCTTGAAGGTGCCTACAAAGAGCCCAGAAAAGAACTTTGTCCGTCGAGTGTATTGGAGGAAGCAAAGTACTCGTGAAGTACAAAAACTACGATCGTACTCGTAAAGCTTTTGAAATCAGGGAGTCAAGTTCGCGTGCAATCCATTGTCTCCAGCTTTCAATATGGTTAAAGGGTTAGCAGAGCATGGCGTGATAAACCAAAATGCCAACCTCACGAGACGACATGACGAGCATAATCCCTAACCTCGTGCAATGAATTGTTAAGAAGCGTGAACGGTAACTAAATAGCATCATTTTCAGCTCAAAATCCGCACCCACAACTGCATACAGCTTTTCAACAAACAACTACAATTTGAATACACTTAAAAGTTTGAATACAAATCGAACATCATTTTTGTGTGGTATTTTAAAGTTTCTTGATGAGTGCAAACATTCGGGTAACAAAGGCGATTTCAAACACACTTAAACGTGGGTAAACTTTCAAGTTAACGCACATGTGTGCTAGACGTTTTTTGAATGTCAGCGGATAAGAAGTAACAAAAGAATTTAATTCAAACCAGTCTACTAAAAAGTGGATTTCGTTAAGTAGTTGTGTTAAGTAGTTGTGTTAAAAGTTCTTGCTAGACTTTTGTGTCAGACGTTTTTTAAGTCGCTCAACCATCCACAAATAGATTGATAATTACAAAAGTCGTCGAGCAACCAAAGATTTGAAGCCAAATGTGCACAAGTGTAGGTTGATTTTGAAAAACGAACTGTGTCGGAACTTTGTGCTGGACTTTTATTCAACAGCACTCAACGGCATTCAAAAGTATATGAACAGACTAATTGTAACATAATTTGCTAACAATTCTGGGATCAAATTGGATGTACATTTTTAAAGTTTGTCTACTCAATACACTTCAATGCACTCAACTCATTCAATTCACCTGCAAAGATTGTGCCAGACGAGTAGTCTCGTATAGATGGCACTGTTTGGATACAAAACTGCAAAGATCGCTTGCATGCGACTCAACTATAAACTTTTTGTTTATATCCGGCTCATGCTCTGTTTACAAATACAGTTGGCTACAATCCAAGGACCAATTTCAAAAATAAACAATTTCCACACTTTCAAATTTTGATCATTACTTTCAGACAAACATTTTACGGTAGCAATCGGGGAGTTCTGCTAGAAACATCGATTTTTGGTCACGAGCCTCGTGCCACAAGCACCTGTTTCAATTAGCAGGCGCTTTGGCGGATTCAAAATTCAGCGAACCTAATTAAAATTCCAGAAAAACTCGAAAACATGGTTACGGCGTTCGTGTACCTTTAACACTTGCTCGTCGACCGTTTTAGTCGTAAGTGTGGCAGCAAACGGTCTTCTATTTAAATTTTTAATTCGCTCGTTGATCGTCCATTCATACATTTGTAGCCAAAAAGGGACGCAACTCTCCGAATAAACAAGCAGAGCGAGTTTTTCTGTGCGCCGAACTGGCAACAAATTATGAATTCGTTTAATTTTGAATTAAGCCAGTTGCATCTTGGCTAAAAAGCACAAAAGCCAAAGATCTGTTGGTCTCGCAAGATTGCCAAAAAAACACTCAGCCTGCAATCACGCAAGTCCTCAAACTTTCGGCCGCAAGCGAAATTCAATTAAAATTCAATTGTTTGCATGTGAAGTCGGATTGCGCTCAATTAGACAATTCATACTAATTGCTCTTTTTGGGTGGCTGAGACGAGTTTAGATTTCACAAAGACACGGTTTCCCGAAACTTCGGCACGGATCAAAGTATAGGCCAATTTTCGAAGATTATTGCTTGCACGATGCCACCAAGTTTAAAGCGGCTTTGGTGGACATTACTAACACTTCTCAAGAACTATTTTTGCAGCGAGTCGGTTTTTTAGAAAGAAACTCATTAAGCAAAAAGCTCAAGCCGCTTTGGAAGCAAACTGGAGAAAATTCTTGAGAACGTAGTTGTTTTTAATTTATAAAAGGGAAACAGTTAAGCTGATTGCACAGGAGATATCGTTTTTTGCCAATGACTCAGCTACAAAAGATCCAACATCATCTGCTAGTCTACTAACACCTTTTTGTTTGTTTTTGGTGCAAATGCCAGTAGATTAATGTCTGCATTTGTAGTTATTTGTAGTGAGAAGCAAGAATTTGAACTAATTCTTGCACTCTTGAGAACGTATTAATCTGAAACACTGTTTGCAATGCGGAAATAATATTTCTAACTTTAAATACACTTCTCAACTTACAAGCTTTAAGACAAAATATACTGTATGCAGTTAAGAGCACATCGATTAGTATGTAATTTTCTCTCTACGTAGCGCTTCCACTTAATTAACACGTGTGCTCTCAAAAACCGACTTCTGATGTTGCAAAATTATCTAAATGTGACACTACTACGCGTCTCAACTGCTTCTTGGAATCGACGACGCGCAATTTGAATTGCCAGACTGGGGCGATTTTAAATTGAGTTTTTGTTGTGCAATTATCTTGATTCCTGCCGCGTGCAAGAGGGCATATGCAATTTGGTTTTTTGGGTGGCAAATCTTTGACCGATCCGCCAACCGAGCGCCTGTCCTTTCCAAGGCTCGACCAACATTGATAAGTGTCAATTAGGCACCCACTTAGTGTGAAGACCCGCCAACGATTCTAGTACTTTGAATGCCTACCTTCAGCACAGCTAGCAATTAGTCTGGCTGTGCCAATTTTCCACAATTATCTAGCAGATTTCGATTAAATTAGATCGCTTTTTAGGACTTTTCGGCAATCTAACCTCTTCAAGTGCAGACGCTTTGTTGGAAACCATCGAACTAATTATAACCACAAAGACCAGAGGTCTTCTCCCACGACCATAAAGCAAGCCGAGACAAGTTGACAGACAAGTCGGGGTTTAAAACCACAATGTTACAAAACTTATTCATCGGCAATTAGTACTGATTCATTGCTCCATTGATGGCTGTTTAGCGGCAAACAACTGTCATTAATTAGCGAGTCAAGTTTGGCCTGCTTGTTGCAATGCGAGTTTAAATCAAAACAAGAGTTTGGACGCACGTTTTGTTAATTTTTAATGAAATGCCAGGACGCGAAAACAGAAGTTGTTTACTTGTCGCTCGAAAAGTCAAAACAAATCGTACGTCGTAAAGCCACAAGTACCGTAACCCAAAACCTTTGATTTGAGAACAAGATGCTTTTTGTTCACGACGGGTTTCATGAACAAAGAACTATAATAGCGGTGCGTCAAGACAAAATGCCATCTGCTGAAGAATTTGGCATTCAAACGGTGTTCGACAAAGAGATCAGCAAAGAAACAAAAAAGGTGTCCAGGAAATGAGTACAAAAACGAGAAACAGTCTGCAAAGTGCAAACGGTAGCCATAAATAATTTAGCTGATTCTCCAAACTTTACAGTAAAGATTCCGACGAAAAAGTACAAGTCTGAACGGCGCGGCCAGAAATAGCCGAATTCCGCCGGACTAATAATAGCCACCTAATTGGCCTAATTGAATAATTAATGTGCCGTGTTGCTCCAGATCGCATGGTTAGGTGTGATTTTCAGTTCGGCTCGCTGTGTACAATTTTGAATAAACAATGGTGGCTGAGATCCTTGCGTGACCCGAAGTTCGACTAACGACTACAGTATTCGTTGGAAATCGTGTCTGAGGCCTCCACAAATCCACCTTCAACCCGCAAGCAATTGTTTGGAACAAACAAGCGATTATGTCCAATTCACGCCATCCACCTTTGCTCTTAAATTTCAATCAGTCACAAGATTCGGATGGCATGCAATGTTCTGGTTTGAAAAAACTAGACCGTTTCATTCGACTTTGCATAATTTAATCGGTTGCATACTTAGTTGTTTAGTTATTGAATAATCTACAAACGGATTACTTGTTATTAGCTCGTCGACCTTTAAGGAATGATTAACTGTTTGTCGAGGATTAGCTATCGTTACCATATTTCTTCAAGTGTGTGGGGGTGCAATCAACAACTGAGTCTAATTAACTGGAGACAAGTGGTAATTTTGTTCTGCGTTTTCGAAGCGGCCAAGTCGAGCGGTTCATCACGCCATCGGGTAACAATAAACAATCGGAAGTCCACCTAAACTCAATAACTAAACTACAATTGTCTGGGTGGCTGTTAATTCAGAAGTTTCCCTGATTTCCAATGATCTCTTCTTTGTGCAAAATGACCGCATTGGTCTTTTCGAGTGAGTGCGTGCAGTTTATGCGTTGAACTGGAATCAATGTTTTGAATTTAATTGAGGGAGTATTTTAAGTCTGAATACATCAGTTGAATGCGTTGAATGAGAATGTTTTGAATTTGGCAATTTCCGGATACAAGTGGAGACAACGAGGTTAGTTATTCGGGCATAGTCGACCAATTAAGTAAACATTGAGCACTCAATAGTACACCGAAATCAAAAGACACGTGCTCGAAGTACCGTAACTTGTCGGCCAATGCGGAAATAACTTGGCATAAGACAAAAACAATAAGAAAAACAGGCTTCTAGATTGGGCGAAGATTGGGAAAAGCCATTTGTCTCGGCCAAAAGTTAATTACCGGCACGCATAGTCAGAGCTCATAATTGATGAAATAAACAAAGGTGGAAGTCATGAAATGCCCTCAAATTGGATACGGTCGTGTGCGAATTTGGACTTTTGTGTTCGTTAGGGAAGTTTGTGCGGCGGGTGTTGCGGATTTACTTAAAGACTGATGAAACACTCCTAATTGCATTGGTTTTTGGCTTTTGCAGTTTATTAATTATAGCAATGGGAATATTGCAACCAAAGTTTGGAATCATTTGCAGACACTCCGTTGCTAATTAATAAACTCTGTTTCGGATTTTGCAATCTTCTTGCCAGTCCCTTGAAATTTGTTGAGATAGAATTCAACGTGAATCAGCAATCGTCTGGGAAACAAAAAGCACATCGGTTGTCTGTGTGAAAGTGCAATTCGTACGCGAATGTCTTCGATTTTGTTAAATTTAAGTCGGTGTTACAAATCAACATAGCAAATGTCAAATCGCAATTTAAATCATTAACAACGTTAAGAACATTTCTATGAGAATATTCACATACACCTCAAATAAAAAATACGCACAGAGTTGACAAAGATGTCAGAAGATTTTCGTGTCAAAACGCCGTTGCAGCTTAATGTTGTTTTTATTTCAAAAGTTTCTGCCATTTCATTTTACTGTTTAAACGTCGAACTCAGAATGGAAGATGTTAACGCCAACGAAGAAGCTATTGGATCTGACAATGAACTTGACTTGAGAAGCGAAAACGATCAAAGCGATGACGATTCAGTGGAAGTTGAAGCCAACAACGAAGCTGCATGCGATGAAGAAGATTCGGACACGGATTTTAGTCTAGAAGAAAGCGAGGACGATTCACTTTCTTCGATATCTTCCACTTCTTCAAAGCCAAAATTCGAAATCGGCGAGTTTGAAGAGATTCCGGATCCACTTGCAAATTATTGCCGCGGTACGAATGCCAACGAACTCGAGGTATTTCTTGCTAGTTTAAAGCAATCTTTATAATCAATTTTCAGGAAAAGCTCGTTCAAAAGCAATTCGAATTAACACAAGAACGTCTTCGTGCATGGGACTTAGATCCAGCTAGCAATCAATTAAAAGATGAGTATTTCACAACAGTCCATGATTTGATGATGTTGCCTGCATTTGCCCGTATGCAGAAAAATCCTTACACTTTTGATTGGAATGGAGCTCGACGTGCTGAAGATAATTTAGTCATTGATCCAGTTTTAAGAGCATTTTTTGTCACACATTTGTAAGTATTTCAACTCACCTATCAAATTTATTCAAATTAGAACATAAAATCTACCATTCAAAAATGCATAACAATTAGAGTTGTTCCGGGACGGGAATTGACCCGACCCGACCCGTCCCGATCGAATTTTTTTTGGCTTGTCCCGTCCCGTATCCCGTCCCGATCGAAAAACTTTGTCCCGGCTTTTCGGGACAATGATTACATGACACTTTTTTATTTGTAAAGAGTTTGTTGTTGTTGTTTTTTCAGTTAGGCACGATGAAATACCATAAACCTCTAACACAAGAACACTCTAGCGGATAGGTTGAAAATTAGAAGGGCACCCAAAATTATGTTTAAGAGGGATCTTGATTGGTGTCTAAAGATAAAGTTGCTATTTTAATAATCAAACTCGTTTCAAACATAAATCTAGTAGTTTTAATTATTGAGCAAGCATATTAAACACACTATAGTTTTCTAAGTGTTAAAAGCTCATGAAATGGAATGTTAACGCTTCGTGTTTGATATCAAATGTTGATTGAAAGAAATGCCATTCTATTAGAGATTTTACGGTAATTGAACGTGTTATTTAGATGTAGAAACGTTTGTTTATTAATAAGACCATTTTTAAGACCTTACTTGTCCCGTCCCGACCGAAAAATTTTGGGCCATCCCGTCCCGTGACCCGTCCCGACCTAAAAATCCTGTCCCGAACAACTCTACAATACTCGTTTTTGCCCTTAAAATTTATGAAGTTTTTCACTATTTCAATGTTTTTAGACACTTGAGCAAACTAGAGCACAACATCGTTCCGTATTATCTGCAGGTTTGATTTCGACTAGTTAGATAGTTATTTTACTCACTTGCTATTTAGATTTTAACACTTACGCCGTCTAAGATAAATCTTTGGTATGAATTGGGCGAAAGGGCAGTTCGATTGGGCGATTGGAAGAATGCCGAGTTTGCTTATCGCAAATATATGCAATTCAATGGCGACCCTACCAAAGCTCTGCAGAACATCATACTTCTTCATTACGTTTCTGGCGACTTTTTGCGTTCGTTTTGATTGTTTACTTTATAAAATATTTCTTAATTGTTTTAGGAACTGTCTCGGCGCTCAAAGAACTATTGGCTCGACAATCGGCAAATGTTGTTGCACGTGTAATTGCTAATGAACTTTACGAAATTCAAGGACCGTGGGCTGAACGCATGGATCAAGTTATGAAACAGGCCGGAATTTTGAAAAACTTTAATTTGAACCCGGAGAGAGTGGAAAATGTAAGTGTTTTAATGCGTTTCATCAATTCTTAATGCTATTTAGATTTTGGTCAGAATACAAAAGTTCAAGAATAATCGACAGCCTAAATGTAAAAAATGCATGCATGAAGAGTTGCTTTTTGGCCAAACTGTTCACTATTTGGAATTGGAAGACAAGGACATATTGTAACTATTTGTTATGTTGTTCAAATTGATTGTTTCTTTTTAGGTTTTGCAATTTCGGAAAGCGTTTGCTACAAATATACAAAGAATTCTCTCGGGTAAACAAGTTGATTTGGATGTCTTTTTTAATTTGTTTGTTTAGACGCCTAAAGCATTCTTGTCAATTACATTTCCGCTATGTGGCAACGATGAAATTTTGACTAATATCATGGAAGCACTCGGTCAGCCTTCAACTCCAATCGACACAAGAATGGATGTAACTGGCATATCAGAAGAAATGGAAACTGATTGCCAAGATGTTCAAAGAATTGACGAGATGGAAGAAACTATTCATGATGCCATCGAAGATATTCAAAATGCCGTTGAAGATATTCAAGAAATTGTCCAAGACGTTGTTTACAATCTTGTTCAAAAAGTTCATGACATTCAAGAAGCTAATGAAATTGACATAGTTGAAGATGTTCAAGATGAGCACGAATTTGAATTGCCAGACATAATTGCAAATGATGATCAAAAGTCTCCGGAATCACTTTTAACACCAGAAGATGCGAGAATGTATTTCCAAGTGTCAGAGTTTTTGAAGCAATTTCTTGATCTGAATCAAGCAGACCGGTGGAAGAATATGTACGGTTGGAAAGGCCTGGCGTCGCTCTTCGATGAATTGATGGTTTTCGTTACAAGCAACTGCACAACTACAAGTATCAAATATCACAAGAACGATAATGAAGTTTTCACGTAAGTATCTTAATAGTTGTATCTTTAATTTGTTTGCATGTTTAGAAATCTCTACCAATGTTGGCACGAACTCTACACCTCCAAACTCAATTCAACGTCACCAAATGCGGATTCCATTCATATTTTTGCTATCAAGGCAGGATGCAATGGCGCGTTACAGAATGTGAAGCAGATTATTTCCGACATGTACAAAAAATCCAATGATCACATTCCAACATCTCAACCAACAAGCAACTTATTGAATATGAAAATTGATGTGAACGCCGAAAAAGCTTCTTGTCCAAACTCTCCCTCGTTTAATGGAATGCTTCGAATGTACGAACGTCTCAAACAGAAACAAATTATTCCGATGAATGTTGATTCTATTTCTACTCCGCCAAGTCCAGAAACAATCAAAACATTTCCGCGTCTCCTCTTAATTTTCTTGGACAAAGACGAACTCAAGGACTTGAGTCCACTTGAACATTTGTTGGAAATACGTTTGGGTGACACCATCGACGTTTCTTCGAATGTTGATTTGTTAAAGTTGACTACACAGGTTCGGTTTTTAAATAATGATTAAACTAGCTTTTGATTTTAGCGTCGCTCCTTGATGGTCTGTTATCATTTGGAAGAAGCCAGACGCTGTTCAGTGCTAAGATTTGAACAAACACTCGTCAACATCAAGAAAATGAAAGAGTACAAGTAATTTTAATTGAGTAAATTCAATGATTTCAATCTTTTTAGGCACTTGCTCGCAATGTTTAAAATCGTTAATGCACACTTGTCTGTCAGCAATGAATTTGAAACAACTGTTGAAAACAAGCAACAGTTTATCGAGAATCCGGACATTTTGAGATTACTTGAAGAAATTCAAGTAGACTGCACCAAGTTAGATCAGCATGCAACTCGAGTTCTTTTGTTGCTCAAATCGTTTGCACGTGACGAAGTTGAAAATTATATCAGCAGATTCGAGCAAGGCGATAAATCCGACATCGACAAAGTAAGTTCTTTTACATTTTGAGTTCACATAATCGTTGTTACTTTAGTTCATCGAATTGCTGCAAAGCTACAAGGAAATGAACGGCGATGTGAAAGTACTTCTTTCTCGGCACATGACAATATACAACTGCTTCAGGGCAAAAAGGGATATGCAAAAGACGGTCAATTCTCTCAGAAAGTAGGCGTTCTGTAATTTGTTGTTTCGTTAAAGTCAATATTGTAAATCTAAACTAAACAATTTCTATTAAAGCATTAAAGCAACTAAAACAAATCGTTTAGTATTTTCGACACTTTGTTGGAGAATTCGGAGATGCGCGAGGATTACTTGTTGGATTATTTGTGCAAATGCCTTGATGAAATTAACTTTCACGTGGAGAACTCTCCCGATTTTCCGTGGCCGGAAATTGAGTCTATTTTGAAAGATCTTACCGGAAAGTCGTTCTATCGTAATTGTGTGCAGTTGTGGACGACTTATTATAACGTTTCACGTCGTTCTGATCCAAAAACAACCGAAGAATTTATTGCATTCTTCAACGAAACCGAATCAAGCGACCAGCAACGTTTGCCGACCGAGTCTTTAATGATTTTAAAGAAAGCTCACAACATCTTCGGCGAAGAAAAGTGTTGCATGAAAAATGAAGTGGGTTTATCTGAGTCAACTTGTTGTAACTCTTCATTTCTAGGGCCAATTTCTTCAATTTTATTTAAACGAGCTAATTTCTACATTCAATTCTGAAATCGTACAGAAAGCGCTGAACGACACCGATGTTTATGATGATGATATTTATAGAACTATGAACAGAGAAATTTTGCAAACTATCAATTGCCTCTACAAACTCGAATTGTCGCCTCGATTCGTTAAATCTCATGAGTTTGTCGAACCATTGCCTAAATTTTTGAAGCCAGATTGGGAGTTATGTGAAAAAGTTCTGCCGTTTTTTATGCCTGAAACTCTGCCTCTGGTCTCCGAAAAAGACAATTCTTCCAGCGAACTTATTGAATTGCTTCAAAAATTCCAAAAAACTATAGAAGAGCCTCTGACAACTGAGTTAAAAGAAGAATTTGATCGTTTCACAGAAGTCAATAAAGAATACAGGTTTGTTGTTAACTAACCTTATACATCAATAATGTTCTATTTAGACCGTTGTGCAAGCTTGATTCAGCAAACGAGACAGTTGAAATGGATTCGACGCACAAAGGTTTTGATTTATTTAAATGGCCATCCGCTGTTGATCTTTCTTTAACACGTCGGACACTTTCTGCTCAAGCTTTCTTTTTGCTGACATTCCGTGAGTTTAAAACTGCTTTGAAAAGCGGCGATGAAAAAGCATCTGAAATTCAACAACTTGCAAAAAACGCGTTATTGTTTGGAAAGGAAGCTTTGCATCCGAATCAACTAGCTACTTTGTGGACAATTATTGCTCTTCAAATGAACTACATTCTCGAGGTGCGTTTTTAAACAGTGATCGTTTGAAATAGTATTTTTGCAGAAGCCCGACTTGGAATTGTTCAAACAAATGAACAGCTTGTTCTTCCACAGTTACATGGCAATTCTAATGGTCAAAACGTTTGCTGAAACGCATTTGGACTTGGCAACTGCATTCTACAAAACAATCACGCGTTTTAAACGCTATTTGGTTTGTTTGAAGACTGCAATGCTTTTGATTAAATAACGAGCAATTTAGGCAAATCGATTAAATAAAGAATTTCGGCCGGAAATCGAAGAGACTATTCGTGATTTGTTGCCAAAAGCAGAAGCTCATTTCCAAATAGCCTACAAGTTCAAACACGACAACGTTGAGATTGGCTGGAGTTCTACGTACTTTTTGAGCAAAATCGCCGAAAAGCGAAAAGCCCCGTTGTTGGAAGTCATGGAGAACTACCAACTTTGCTCACAACATATGGAAGACAATTTCCAGTTCATGAAGAAGATCTCAAAATCCGATCAAGGAGACTTCGAGCCACTAGAGCTTTACTATTCAATTCACTCGTTCCTCAACAAGCGTCGCGAGCTTTCCTTTAAAGAAGAGAATCTACACAATTTGAGAAAAGTTGTTAGATGTTTGGAACTTTTTGCCGAACAGCACATTTCACGAAAGTCCGACGAAAAGACACCGAATTTTTCAATTGATCTGCGCCACGAAATGGAAGAAGTTGAAAGAGCTACCGATGAAGAATTGTCGAATGATCCAAATGCCAGTGTTTTTATGTCTCCAAATGTAAGCTTTCAAAAGATATAGTTTTAAAATAACACCACTGTTTTGTTTAGACGTTCCAGAAGTCCAACTTGTTAAGAAAGTACAACAACGAAGCCGAGCAATTATGCTCACATGCATTTGGGAAGATCTTCTCTCTTTTTCCGCACTATAAAGCGTATGTCTTCTTGCATTCAAAGCTCCAATTAAATGATCCTTTTAGAGCTTATCGCTTGGCCAAACAACTAGCCGACTACAATCAGCACAAAGAAGCAGCCGACATGCTTTTCCAGCTCTTCCCAATCAAAGGAGAAATTAACGAGTTGCAGCAAATGCTCAAAGGCTTTGTTGAAATCGAGAATCAGAGTTTCTACTACAGCGGCGTTCTAAACTATCATTTGCCTAAAATCATTCTTCTGCTTATTGAATGCTTGGAAAAAACTCAAGACATTAAAAGAGTTGCTTATGTGTTTTTGAACCTTCTGCGCATACACAAAAAGCCAAGGTAACTTAAACTGCAGTTTCACTTTTAACTTCAAGTTTAGACGCTCGTTGTCTTCGAATTGCGTACTCGGAATGGTTCAAAAAACAAAAGACGTATTTGCACGCTTATTGACTAAAGCTTACGGAGACAATAAAACAATTAGTGCTGCCGATCATCCTATCAACTTCTCACGCCTGATCATCTATGAAATTGACAAACAATTACGAGGATCTCAGCTAGATTTTGCAGACTCGCTTCATCAGGCCGTCCAATTCATTCAACAGAAACTGACTGTACAAATCCCTTCACCTGTTGTTACTACTTAATTTATTGTTCTTTGTTGTATAAAGTTGTTTACCTCATCAAACTTTCGAATGTTTCAGTTTTTCAAGAGCCGATCAAACATTTTGTTTGTTCGAGAACAGTTCATTTACCTGTTTGTTTGGTGGTGCTCGTTCGACATCGACGACGTGAGAGCAAATTAGCCGCTCTGTTTTGTTTGTTCGCCTTCCACTTCTTTTGTACGTTGATTTGAATCGGAGGAGGGGCGCCGACGAAATGGCATTAGAAAACACGTTGTTTCTCTCAAATGGCCGTTCGGCTTCCCAGCAAATTCTGTGTCGATTTGCTCGAGCAACGACTGGGAAAAGGGCAGTTGTTGTTTAGGCGAACAGATGCAGCGGTTGAAATGCGGCCGTTCGGCTTTTAGTTCGTCATCCGCATGCAAAATTGTTTTGGTAGTTTTGAACCGGCTCAGTGGCCTTCTCTGTTTCGGCATGCTTTTTGCCTTAAAACATATCTTGTTTAATTTGAATTGTCTAATCTGAATGTTTCAAAGCGCATATAAGCAAATGTCGACCTTTGATCATTATCGAAAAGTCCGATTGCTTCCCGTTTGCTTTATTCCCAGCCACGTTAGTCTAGCAACGCGGATCTCCAAATGAATCATCTTTGCCATTTAGTTGTCAGCAAGCAGTTTTGTGGGCAAGTGTTTAATAATGAATTCGCTGCACAGATCTTTTTATTCATTGGGGATTTGTTTGAATAGAGTTGTCATAGTAACCGGGATTTTTAGATTCCATCGCGTAATTACTCACCTTGTTCACTCTGTTCGAACTTTCCGGTTGCTAAACAGTACAATTTAGGTCAAACTTCTTGAATAATGGCTTCGCGCGCTGTCCCTCTTATCGGTTCTGGTATAATTGGTGCCGGTGTAGGCTACTTCTTTGGTAGATGTGTAAGTTTATTTTGAAATTGGCCTTTAATTGATTAAAATTTAGAGCTCGAACAAATCAGATTGTGGCTGCAAAACATCCTGCGGTGGAAAAGTAGATCCGTCCGTCATTGCAAAGATTGAGGATGCTTACAAGACTTTGCAAGCTCATCCGGAATGCAAGTCTTTGTTGAAGAAGCATTTGACAAAAGACGTGGTGGAAGCCTTGAAGAACAAGCAAACGAAGATGGGCGCAACCTTGTATGACGTGATCCAATCAGGTGAATTCACATATCGTCATTCAAATAATACTAATTTGTTTAGGCGTTTTCAATTTGGATGCAGGTAAGCTATTACGATAGCATGCAAATCAACAAAACACTTTCGATTCAACAAATTCAATTAAACATTACGTCATAAAACTTTCAAAAATTCAGGCGTTGGAGTCTATGCTCCGGACTATGACAGTTACAAAGTGTTTGCCAAGTTGTTTGACCCGATTATCGAAGAATATCACGGGTTTGGACCTCGTGACAAGCAGCCACCAGTTGATCTCGGTGAATCTCACATCAAAGAATTCGCTCCATTGGATCCAGAAGGTCGCTACATCATTTCTACCAGAATCCGTTGCGGAAGAACGTTGGACACTTATCCATTCAATCCGCTGTTGAAAGAAAACGACTACTTGGAGATGCAAAAGAAAGTCAAAACTGCTCTGGAAGAGGTCAAAGACAAGGATTTGAAAGGAACTTACTACCCACTCGAGGGAATGTCGAAGAGCACACAAAATCAGTTGATTCAAGATCACTTCTTGTTTAAGGAGGGCGATCGTCATCTTCAGTATGCAAATGCTTGCCGTTATTGGCCGAAGGTAAACTTTTGTTTCGATTCTTTGAATATCAAGTTTATTTATTTTAGGGACGCGGCATTTTCCACAACAATGACAAGACATTTTTGATTTGGGTTAACGAAGAAGATCACATGTGAGTTCTGGACTTGCTTAAAACTTTAATCAACTAAAATGTAGGCGTTTGATCTCAATGGAACAAGGTTCCGATGTTGGCAAGATTTTGGACCGTTTGATTCGTGGCATCCGATCTGTTGAAACCAGGGTTCCATTTGCTCGTGATGAACGTCTTGGCTGGTTGACTTTCTGCCCGACCAACTTGGGTTCTACTGTTCGTGCCAGTGTTCATATCAAGCTGCCAAAAACATCATCGCGCAAAGATTTTATTGTAACTAATTTAAATTAACTTTCAACTTACATTAACCTTCTTTAGCAAATCTGTGACAATTTGAACTTGCAAGTCCGCGGCATTCATGTAAGTTAATATGTTCTTGTATTTATCTAGTTTTGTTTAGGGTGAACACTCTGAGTCCGAAGGTGGCGTTTACGACATTTCCAACAAAGCACGTTTGGGTTTGAGCGAGTACCAGGCTGTCAAACAAATGTGAGTTGCCTTAACTTCCAAAACGTTCACCAAACATTTAAAAACTTCAGGTACGACGGCATTAAGGAACTTATTCGCTTGGAGAAGTCCTCATAGACCGCTGATTGTTTGAGGCACAATAATTGAATAGGCATCTCATTATTAGGTATTACTTGATTACTCGATTGGTCATAACTGTTGAGCAAATAAATTTAATCTCTCGTGTTGTCAATTCAACTTTCCGCCACAGACAAAAAGACATCTGTTCGAATTTGCAGCGTCTGTCTGCGGTCTGGTGCTTTAAATTGTCACAAGAGCTTTTGAACATTTCGGTGCTTTAATCAACGAAACAGTAAGTTTTAAAGAAACAATTTCTCTTTAAACAGTTCTCGTTTAAACAATTTTTGCTCTGCCTTTAACGAGATAGAAACGATCTCTGATAATTTAGACGTCTATTACGTTTGAACTGATAACGCCACATTAAGTTGGGGTTTTAGGCACAAGCCTTTTTGTAAGAGTTTAAAACAATTATCTATAAGCAGTTCAAGTTTTGTTCAAAGCTACTCGGCCGTCTATGTTTTTAGAAAAGACGGTTTTTATTTGAACTGCTCAAGCGAGACCGAAAGCTTTTTGTTTGTGGCTGAACACACTTCAAAAAAGTTAGTGCGCTTATGCACTTGCAAGCCTTCTTTATACAAATTGTTCGGTGCGTCCCTTTTTTCTTTGTTCTGCTTTAGTCGCATTTCATGGTTGGTGCCTGTCTCTTGTTCCCCTCTATTTGTGAGGCAGCGACGTGAGCCGACTTTCTCGGTGTTTTTGTTTAGTTGATGAGCGGCGAGATGTTGAAGGAAGCATGCTGGCTGATTTTCGCCGTTGATTTGGCGTTTTAAGTTGCAGTCGTTGATAGTTTTATATTTTCTTTTGAGACTTTTAAATTTGTTCGAAAATCAATCGATATTGCTGGGCTAAATTGACGTTTTTGGTGGGCAAAAACAACCGAAAACTGTTTAGAAATAGCAAAGTTGGGGTGTTTTGAAATATCCTTATTTGGCTATCCCGTCATATTTCGAGTTTTACATACTTTAAACGTTATTTGCTTTTGGCTCCTACTTATTTTTTGTTTTCAGCGACAAAAAGACTCGAGCTTGTGGACTTCAAACCAACTTGACGGCAGTTTTTAATGTCGGCGCAGGATTCTCCGCCTCCACCTCACAATCAATCTCCAGGCTGTTCCAATAGTCTCGGTATCCCGGACAATCCATTTGCGCGTCCTCGCATGCTGCTTAACATGGACTTGATCGAATCTTCAAGCGACAGCGATGATGCCGAAACTTTGGACTCATATTCCGAACTTGACTCCTCCGACGAAAACGATCCAGACATTGCATCAAGCAGTTCGGAGCTAGAAAACGACGATTCGGGACAGTGCTCAGACTCGGGCAATGGCGACGAAAGCACGGAGAATGACTATGATCGAATATTCAACAAGGGAGTGAGTACAAGCAGCGATGAGAACAGTGAAGGCGAAGAGACAGGTTTGTTTCTGTAACATAATCAAATCATTTAAATTAACTTTAGACGACTCAAATGAAAAACAGTTGAACGCCAATACTGGAACTGCTTTACTTCACACAACTAGATTGACTCCAACAAAGCGCCAACACAACGATCACGATCCGACGAGTGATTTGCAGGCCAAAACTCGTAAACTTTGAACTGGATCTTGTGCCAAACACTAAACACATGCCCTGTTGATTTTCGGTTCCAAAACTCGCCAAACTTCTTGTTTAGTTTTAAGCTTCTCAGTTAGCGATAATTATTGAATGCAAGAGCACAGACAATTAGGCGATACAACTAGACGCATTCAATAGTAGTTTTAATTTAATTATTTATGTTGTGTTGACTAACCGGCTATTTTCAACAACTATTAACTGATAACCGTAATGCCTTTTATTCCACATTATGATTGTATATTCTACTCATACGTCTTGTTATTTATATTGAAATTACCATGCTCATCATCGAATATCTTGTTTTATTCGTCAACTTACTATAGTTATTAACCGAATAAACAACTAAAATGTGCGTTTGAGTTGTTTGAAGCTATGAGTTATGAAAATAGCTCGGCTGCTTTGCAGCTTATCTTTGTTATTTTACTTGTGCTGATTGTTTATTTAATTGTTTAGACTCGTCGTCTATTTCAAAGTTGGCTGGCCGTAAAGTGCTGGGCCACGTCATGCGCTTTTTATAATTGAACTCAACGTTAATTGTTTAGTTCCTACAAAATGCAGAAAGCAGCAAACAGTTTCATGTTTGATCCGTCGGCACAACCAACAACGAAGTTCTCAGCCGCAGCAGCTCAACAGTTCTACAGTTATTTTCCACAAGAATTGACTTCTGGCGGAGCGTCTTGTCCTCCAAATCCAGTGATTGCGCCCTATCTTGCTCAACAACACTTTCCTATTCCCTACATCCAAGAAGAACCTGCACAGTTGCGCAAACTCTTTATTGGCGGATTAAACCACGAGACAACTGACGATCAAGTAAGCAACATTTATTTACTTACGTTTTTAAACAATGATGTCGATATACTTTTTCAGTTGAAAGAATACTACTCAAAATGGGGCCAAGTTGTGGATTGCATTGTAATCAGAGATCCGGCAACCAAGCACTCGCGCGGTTTTGGTTTCGTTACTTATGCAACAATTAAAATGGCCGAGAATGCTATGGACGCCGACCTCACACAATCAACGGAAAAGTTGTTGATCCCAAGCGCGCAATACCTCGCGAACACATGTTACCTTTGACTCCGAACAACCCTCCACATTTTCTGGAAAGTGAGCCTGCTGCTGGCTGCAAATTGACCTTATCTGGCATCAATTGGGACTTCCACACTGTCGACGCACTTAGACAATATTTTGAGAAGTTTGGAGAGGTGGAACAAGTTGAGATTGTTGGTCATCCTCGCGGCTACGGATTTATTGCATTCGAACAACCTGAAAGTGCTGACCGCTGTCTTAAGGCCGGATCTCATCATGCAATTAACGGCAAGAAAATTGAAGTTAAAGTAAGTGACTTTAATTTGAATGCTTAACAAGCAGTTTAATTGCTTCAGGAATGTGCATCAAACTCAACTTCACTTGCTGCTTCATCAACTAAACGCCAGTTTAATCAATCTAAACGAGGTCCTTCTCCAGACAACCGATCAAAAGGACAGCACCAGTCAGCAAAAAAGAACGACCGTCCAAATATGATCCGCAACAACGAAATTGACTTTCCACATTTGAATGCCGACACAAAGTAAACTTGTACCAACAACGGCTATTCATTTATTACATTAAGTTCTTCATCTTAAATAACATTTTATTCTGCTCATTCATCTTTAGTGTCTTCATTACTCTGTCCAAAACGTTTCAAAGCGGGTTTGAGAGCTTTGTCTTGTGGTCAATCTACCTCTTGTTTGTTTGAAATAGAAATGAATAGGTAGATCGAAAAATTAACGTTTCAACTAAAACCACTTTTATGTTAAAGCTCTCTTGCAATTTCGTTCATTGTTTACGTGTTTCCAATCTTTTAAATCGTTGTTTATTAAAACTGGTGTGCTTCCTTCCGTTTACTCCCGTCCAATGGCCTTATTCAATGTGCAGCTTATCGCCTCCTCCAATACTTGTATTCACATGTTCAATCGGCTAGTTTAAATTGATTTTTACATTCGTGTTCGGTTCTTTTTGTAAATATCCTTTTGATATTAAAACAATAAACACATGTTATCGAAGTCATGCTGTTGAAGTCACGTTCTAGTCATTGAGTTGAGCAGAAGTTTCATTCAGTAACTCCCGCTGGGAATAAACATTTGCAAATCAAATTCGCCAGAAACTTCCTTCTTCTTATACATTGGCGGTCTGCAACTCCGCACTTAACGGCCCAATAAAGAAGCAATCACTTAACCCAGTGGGTGAGCCCAATTTGAATCTTCACGTGTAATTTTATTTGTTTTCGGCCACCGTAATGCTTCTTTAATTCCGTCGTGGACACCGCGAGTGGACATCTGCTTTAATGGCCAAAAAACACATGGCTTTTATTGGAGAGGAAATGCACGTCTGAAACAAACTTGCCGACATTTAATTACCCAAAACAAATTGCAAAACCAGAAAAATTGCCGGTAGAGCAATTTGTTTAAGTTATTAGTCGGCGTGTTCGGAAATGTCATTTATTGGTTTTTAAATGTTGGCTCTCGTGTTTATGGCACAATGCGGAACCTTTTTGAGCGCTTCGTTTCATTGTGAATACTTAAAAGTGTATAGCGGAATTATTTTAAGTTAATGAGTTTTTTGGTCATTTTAGTATTGTCGCCGGCCGTCAATTATGAGTTGTTTTGTTCGTTTGAGGCGTTCCTTGCTCATGTGTCAAATTGATTGATTATAAGTTTGGCCGTTTTTCGGCGAGGAATGTCGTCCACTCATTGAAGTGTTTAGTTTGAGATTGCAGAGTTTGCTCATCTTTATTTGATTTGGTGCAGACGGAGTTTTTAGATACTTGAGATTTTTTGCATTTTAAAAGCTATTTAGATTGTTTTAACTAGGAGTGTTTTGATAGATTGCACCGTTGAGATTTGGAGGCAACGAGTGTTTTTTCTACTCTGTGAAACTCCATTATCACCCTTCACGAAACATTCTCAATAGTTAGGCTGGCTGGACAATTATTCTCGGGAGTGGTATACTTTCTCTTGTTTGTTTGTTTAGCGCATAACAATAGAGCGGATAGTTGGGATCATAAACAACCGATAAACAACCAATGAAGAATTTTATTATGATTTATTAACAACTAAAACGTGCTTGTGAATGATCACTTCACTCAGCTAATTTATTTAAGGCCTTATTGCTTAAAGCGTTGCTGTTCAAAGCGTTGTTGCTTTACCTATTCCGGAACCAGACTAAAATAGCCAACTTAGGATGCGAACTCTACCCGAAGGCATCCATGTATTATTGATGCGTCGGTTGCAAAACTTGGTGTTTGCTCGTCGTCAATTTTGCAGCCGCTCCATATTTGTTGTTTGCTCGAGGAGCTGTTTTTAGGCTACGATTCTTAAAACTCATAATTTTGTATTTTTATACAAAATCTTTCATTTCGTGTCATTTAGTGTCTGCAATCTTTGTTTGGGTTTTCGCTATTTATGGCAGCGCTCATTTCAAAATTGTCTCTTGAATTGTTTTGAATCCAATTAGTGATTTAATACAATGATCTGATTGTTTGGCAATTTAAAGCGCTCATCTGGACTGCAATTTGTTGTTTGCAAGACTTGTAGCTAATTTCTTTCCGCTGACCACAACGCCTTCTTTGCCAACAAACACAGATTGCTGCGTTCGTAAAGTTGGGACCAAGAAAGAGGATGTTCACAAGTCATTCCGACTATTGTCTCCGTGTGTTCGTGAGCTAAATTCAGCAAGCCTAATTTGTGGCTTCCAAACATGGACACCAGTTTGAGTTCTTTGCTCCAAGCGTGAATAAACATCATTAATTTTGGTCTGAAACGTTTCGGCAAAAAAGTTAAACTTTGATCTGGGCTAGTTTTAAAATCCGATTGTACTTATTGCTTTATTTGCGTAAGAACGTAAAGTTTTTGGAATGCTGCTCGAAAATAGTAGCCAATTTAGATTTTATGTGAATAGTTTTCGACACAAAGCACGTGGTTGTTGAAAACAATCAGTTTATGCGTGTTGACTTGTTTGCATTTTATGTTACCGATCTCATCAGCTGAAAAGCAAGAGATGATTAAGGAAATCCGATCGCTAAAGACTTCATTCGCCGACGGCCTACAAATCATAATGTTCATGTTTAGTCTCGGACGCTCATAAACCAAAAGCGTTTAGCTGACCGCTTAAACATGTGTCCCGGAGTCCACTTGTTTGGGAAGTGAAAAACCACAAGCGTTGTGGTCAGATTTCTTATGCAACAATTTAAGGCCGTTCTTTATGGATTGCCCGAAGGCAATTGGCCGTGTTAAAGTGGTGACAAGGCGCATAAACAATCCCTATTTAACAATTCCATTAAAACTTTGTTTATATTCAAGTTTGTTGTTCGTGCTGAATTGGAACGTCATTATATCGGGTTTTGTTGGTTCGACGACTGTCAAGTGGCCATAAACAAAATTAGTACTGTTGTTTTGTTTTGCGCTTCATTTTTCGCCTTCCGATTGAGGATTGTTTATTGGGAGCGGCGGAGAAATTGGATGTCAATTTGTGTGCAATTATCGGTCTGACGGTTTTTTGCGGGGATTGCTTTCACTGTAATTTATTTGGTGGCTATAAAACAGTTTAAACGAAGGACGCGTGGGATTGTGCACAAAATCGGATACTTTTAATCCGCTTTTTTTTGAAAGTTTTGGACAGTCGAAGGAGAAATGGTCACTTTTTGTAATCAATGCCGTTTCATAAAAGTTTTTTGCATCGCGATGTTTGCTTTTAAAGTTTGAATGTTGTCATATTTAGTTAACTTTCGACAATGTGCTCAAGTTACATAAACGCAGATTTGCACCGCAACATCTCGATCAAACAATAAAGCGGTCTTCAACATTAAGTTTCCGTAGTTAGCAAACATAATTGAAATCAAATTTAGTTGGTGCTAATGACTAAACAACTTGGTTGGTTTGATATTACGGCTTGTTATCACGAGCCAAAAGTGCACGACCACGATCTCTATTTTCAACTAACTAACATCAACATTTACATTCTTGTTCCGCTTGCACTTTTTGGTCTATTTTTCAATGCGTTTGCATTAGTAAGCTTTGATTGTGCTTTGAATGCAGTAAGTAAAAGTTTTAGATATGTCTGCACAGTCCGCCAAAAATCACATCCGGCGTTTTTATTTATTTGAAAATACTTCTTGTCCTCGATCATTGCCATATTATTGTTACATCTGCCACAATTCTTTTACCACAACTGTGTGACCACCATCATTCGAAGGAGCATTTATTTTATGGGTAAAATTAGTAATTTAAGAGTTTAAAAGGCATTTTCTGTTCAGGTTTTGCATGTTTGAACGCCGTTTCCTCAAATACACAATGCCTCGACTGGAAAGCACTGTAAATATCTTGCATGTTTGGACAATTTCTTCACTGGCCGTTCATCGGTATTGGAAAGTAAATTGATCTCTAAGTTTCCATTAGCTTGTATTTCCGACTTGCAGATTTCTCGTCCCGTTGTTTCGCGCTTTAAAGACACCTCAAAAAGAGCCAGATCGGTTTTATTAATCATGTTTGCCATAGCGTTACTGTTTCGCCTGCCAATCTTCTTCTTTGAGTTGGACTTCAAATTTAAGCCTACCTGGAGAATTGTCCGTCGGCCAGAAACAACCGAGGTAAAATTATCGAAGGTTATTTAAGGTTACATTAAAATTACTGAATCCCTAAATGCGCGAAAAAATCATTTCCAAGTAAAACAACGCAGCTAAAACAAAAAACTTTAATTGGAACGAAAACTCATCTTTTCAAAAATCACTTGTGTAAATTTAGCTTCTTTCACCTTATCGTCTTGTCTATCACACCTTTTTGGATCCGCTGATTACCAACGTTCTTCCATTTGTTTGGATGTGTGTGTTCAGCTTGTTTACCTTGTTTGAAATTGCCAAGAATCGTCACTTTGGCTATGCAAAGTTCTCAACCGATGCAAATGGATCGTCTTCGAGTCGCGCAAGTAGTTTCAAACGACACAGCTGCACGAGGCCTTTAATGGGTGGTCGACGTTCTTCATCTACCGACAAAGAGTCAATAAAATCGTCGATGATCCAGCCATTGACTTATTTGCGGAGACGAGCCGACAACATTAGGCAGAAACAAGAGTTTCGAGCCAGCGTCAGCATCATATTAATTATCCTTCTTTACTTGTTGTTCCATTCGCTTCAAGTCTACAACGTGGTGCGAAAGTGGCAGTTGATTTTAATGGAGCAATGCCCCAAAAGGTTTGATGCAAAAGCGTTTAGCCCAACAACTGAATTGCTTTTAGATTTGACTATTTCCGCTCACACATCAGCACTATTATGTCAATTTTGTCGGCAACTGTCAATGCCTTCGTTTTTATTGCCTTTACAAATAGACTCCGACATTATGTTCAAATGCTCATACGCAAAACATCTAGATCCTTTTCAAGTTCAGAGGCTCCGTTGAGTCCGAAAATTGCAAACAACTCGACCGATGCAATGCTTGTTTGATTGAATGTTAACTTAATTTCTGTAAATAAATTGTTTGTTATTACAGTCACTTCAGCTGTTTTCAAAACTTTTCTATGACGTTCAAGGATATTTGGAAAACTATTTTAATCTTTTTCAAAATCCCCAAAGCGCATTCCACACGTTTGCTGTCGAAAGAGCCAAGGAAATGCTCTTCGACCACAAATTCAATTTGAATCGAACTTTCTTGTCAGCGTTTTCGATTGCCGAGTTCCGATGTAACACTAACTTTCCCATGAGCCAGACCAAATAAAAATCGATTAATAGGAACTTCGGTTCAAGGAAAGGCACATGACAGCGAACGTTAACTTTTAAATTGATAGCCAAGGCGGCGTGGATCCAGTTTTGGCGCTTAGAACTGCCCCCACGTGCTTTTGTTTATTGAATCAACGCGGAGGGAGTTTCCGTCTGCCCTGATAAGCCAACGTTGTTCGATGATGCTGAAGCACGCGGCGACGAAATTCCATGCGTTTGTGTTGTTTTGTGTCCGTAAAATGTACTTAAAAATGGGTGGTGGTTTTTGAAACCCGAAATAGTTAGGTATTCTCCGAATTCACATCATGCTTTGGCAAGTCAGTTGATTTTTGTCGCGACAAACACGGAGTAATGTGCTTAACTTGTTGCTTTGTTTACTAGTCGATCATGAGCCTTTAATATGTTTGCACTTTTTACTGCTGTTTGTAATATAAATTGTTCATCTTTTAAACAGTGAATCACTTTTAATTGCTTCTAAATTCTTCAACTTATTGTGTCTAATTTGAGACGTAAGTAAAAACCACCAACTACACACATTTTCTTGCCCTGATCCAAACTCAACTTGACAGTTCAAAAAACGCCTAACAGCTCACTTACTTGGAGAGATATCAATTTGTTGATTTCGTCACACAAGCGCGCCAAAAGAATGTGATCGGATATCCGTTCAATGGGTTTTATGGAATGTTTCCGCCTTGGATCTGTCAAATTTAGCGCCGAGAACGTCATAGTGAATTGAAGTTGAACTCAGTAGAAGTTTTTGGCGCGCGTGATTTGAACACTTGCTTTGAAGAGTGTTAAACTTACAGTGTTTTTGAAGCAAACTACTCAAAACTACTGAAAATGTGTCGTCGCTTTTTAAATTCAATCAATTCGCATTTAAGTCTCCTTATTCAAACACGCGTCAATCTTCCCTAACACCAAATCAATCACTTTGCGCACGTTCAATGACCAGCATGACGTTTGTCAAGTGGAACGCTACAACCTGAAATGGAAACCAAGTTATGGCATGAAGTTCTTCGAGGATACCCGTTCCCACGAGACCAATCTCCACGTTTGGTTCGTAGGAGGACTTCTTAGCGCACAATGGAGATCTTCTTCCCGTTTTGGAACTTGGCCGCTACTAAAGAAAACAATAACCGAGTGCATTGTTTGCACGGAATTTAACATCATTGTGGCCATACAACGTACAGGTTGAACCCACGCCGATTGTTATGCGTCATAACCGCGTAGTTCCGACCAATCAGCGACTCTTTATCAGTTTTCAAAAATTCTTATGTCATTTTGACTAATATTGGTTAATTCGACTCGAGGGTGTCTTCTTCATTCATGCGCTTTATTTATACGTTTTAACCACGCGTTTAGTTGTCAAAAAGTAAATGAATGTGCTTGATAATTAAAGTTGCTTGTCAGCAGAATGCTTTTCATAGCTTGTTTAACAGACTTTTAAGTGCCTGACGACTTTAAAAGCGATTGTGTTTTTTGAATGTTCTATTATTAACATTCATTTATTTCTTGCAAAACTGATCCAATTGCATATGTTTATTACACATCCTGTAAATTTCCACCGAGCGCATCCAAACGGAAGCCTGATAAGTGGTGGTTGTATAATTGATTTGCAAAAATAAGCACCCACGCTGCATTTTCACATATTATTGAATTCGACTAATTAATGGCGTGTTGTTGTTGCAGACCAAAGACTTCTCAGTAGATTGAATTGCGTTTCTTCTGTAAAACCAACAAACTTTGATCTTTTTTGCATCCGCTTCATTGTTGTCGATAGTCATCTGTGAAAACAGTAGCCGGAGCACACACTGATTGATTGCTCAATTCACACAAAAATTGTACATGTGAAAGGCACAAAGGTTACTTGATCCGTTCCAAATGGAAATGCGCAAAAGGCGGAATTGAAACAAGAACGAAGAGGTTCAAAGTACACGGGCTTATTATTTGCTAGTCGCCGAAACAATAAAACCCAAGCTCCGCTTATAAAATCTCCAAAACGGCTTAGTTTGGCGAGGACAATGGGAATCGACGAATTTCATGAACCTTATTGAACTCCGTTGTGAACTTTAAAGGCAATCACGAACTTATCGAAAAACACTTTGAAGCGACCGCTTTAATCAATCCCCAATGATGTTTCCAGAATATGCGAGCAGTTGTTTGTTTGTTTTGCTCAAATCGGTTGTTTTCGTGCAACTGCGCGCACCTTCAAAACAATCGGTCGAAACAAATTTGCAGCCAGATGTTGATCCCAGAGAGTTAGTCACCCACTTGCAAAATAAGAGCACGACTAATATTTCGTCATGAACCTGGGAAGTTCCGCGCTTGTTTATTGTTTGGGGTGTTTATCGGGACGCTCGAGTCATTTTTTGCTGCAAAGAGCGAAAACAGCTTGATTTTTGGTGATTTCGTCTGCCGGCAATCACAAAAAAGCTCATAAGGCCGGGTCACAAATTTGATTTTTTGTCGCCATGAGTCAACAGGTTCGGCAAGTGGGCCATGCACTTTTTGAGACAAGCTGTTCCCACACGTCTCCTACGTGAGTGCAATTCCAGGTTGTTGGTAGAGAAAATGATAAGTTTATTTGTTCCGCTTGTTGCATTTCAATAGTTCACTTCCAATTTATGATGTTTTCGGGTGGCGCCGACAAGTAAACAACAAACTGTTTACTTCCGCGAGCCGTCTATTGTTTAGGCGGGTGATTTATTTGTGCTGTTTGGTGAACTGTTCGTTTGGAATTTTGGGGAGTATCAAGGCACGAGGGCGGTTTTTGGACGAATTATGAAGTTGGTTTTAGGTTTTGCCCTATTAGGTATAAATTTAGGTTCGATGAGTGGTGAGAACGAGCAAAACAGTCACTGAAAACTTTTTCTATTCAATACAGCTGGCCAAATAGGCGCCATAAACTGTTAAGCTCTATTCAACGATAGTCTTTTTGTTAAAGGTTCTTTTTTGCGTGTTAGTTAATCACGGTAATCTCCACATGGATTGTGGGACTCTCTTGTGAGTGCAGTTATCCAAAAATGATGAAAAAATTAAGTAGCCGTCAAAGGCTGGTTCCGGGAAAAGAGACCGACTATTTTGCGTGTCTACTGCAGCTCCTTGTTGTTTTTTGTTGTTGTCCATGGAGTCGGACTTTTTGGCTTGCGTGGTCATTGTTCGAAAAATCTGTAATTATTGGTCCGGATTTTCGAAATTTCGGTTTAATCTCTTGTCGGAATTTCCAGGGATTTTTCTCAACGTTCTTTGGAGTGGTCTTGGAAGGCGCCTACGCAATAGGGACATGAAACTTTGTCAAAAACTTCTCTGGATTGTTTGAGACCAGTGAAGCGTCAAATAGAATTTTGAAGTTAGCAAACAATGTGCATTGAAGATGCTTTTGAAGCTTAAAATAGATTTAAAAAATGATTCAACTTCAGAAAATTTTCTTGCTTTATTCAAGTTATGCAAACACGCAGATTTGTCGTCTAGCAATGTGTTCATAAAATTTTATGTCTTCTTGCTTGAGAACTGACGTTTTTATTGGCCAAATTTCTTGATGATAGAGGAAATTGGCAAGCGTTCAACAATCTTTGGCAAAAAAGGCATGAAAGCAATTCATCAATTTGAATTGGCTGAATTTGAGTGCAGCGCGAACCTAACTGTTTTCTTCAACCGCCTCTATTTGCCTTTTTTGGTTTGACAACAACGAAGACGACAAACTTGTTTCCGTTTCATGCTCCACGGGTTTTGAGTGGTTTTCCGTTTTTTGAACCATGGAAAAAGATGTTCGCGCTACATGCCGGAATTGGATTTCCCTCCCAATTCCTCTGCTGACGTTTACCTATTTCGAGCGCGGGAGTTGCTTGGATTCTATTGTTTCAGGTCTTACGTGAAATGCATGAATAGTTTAAATTGCGTGCTTTCTTTATCGTACAACAGTTGTCATTTGCCATTTTTGCAGTTTAAATTATAAAAACTGCTGAACTAAGAAGAACTGTCACTGCGCGACATCTTTGTTTTTTCTTTATACATTTTTGAAAAATGTGCGAGAAATTTCCAGAAATGCCTTGCTTTCTCATCCCGGTTATTGTAACTAACATATATTTCTTCCATTTCTCTCTACATGTTCTATATTTTTAATAGGCGTAAGTTATAACGAAGCTTTTGCGTGTTTCACCTTTGCAATTCATTATTGAATATTTCAAATTCATTTCAGCGTTTGTTTCAACACTGACTTTCATCAATCGTCTTTTCTTTACTTTATGTTGTTAATCAGAATACAATGCTCGATATTTTTACCGATTTTCTAAGGGAGTTACCGTCCGTTCTTGTATTTGGAATTGCATTCGCCTTTGCGGCATTAATTGCAGTCTTCACACCCGCCGTAATCTACAAGTTTTTTGCAATATGTAAGTTATTTAACTAAACAATGTAATCAATTTAACTAAATTATTTAGTCGAACAAAATGACAACACAGAAGCTGAATTGTCACCGGTTCCCAGCAGTGCATCCGTTTCAACAGGAATGCCGAGGCCGTCAAAGAGACGAAAGCGCAACGCACTTAAAAGACTATATTCAAACATAGTTCAAGATGATTCGAGTACAAGCGATGAAAACAACGGATCAAGTACACCATCTTCTCGTAAACGTCGACGGCACTCAACTGCTGGTCCGTTCCAATTGCCTCGGCGAGTCAAAGAGTAAGTTGTTTAAATGATGTTATCAAAACTTTCAATGCTTTCAGGTTTATTCGCAGCCACACTTATCGCAAAAACTCCGAATTTCGTGAATCTCTGCCGAAACCTCCTGCTGAATTCTTTCTACCGTCTGACTATCCCTCCATAACTCCAGGACTGACACCGGAGATTTACTACACGAAGTTGAATTTAAGGCAGGTTTTTCAATTCCAACCATTCGTTTAATAACATTATTCCAGCATGTTGGAGCTGCCTGAAAATGTGACTTTCAATCAAAATGACATTGTAGTCAAAATCTTTGAACAAGATGATTTGATTGTAAGACCTGGAGATGCAGACAATTGTGCATATGTTGTGCTGGAAGGCTCTTTAACTGCGTACATCAGTCCTTGTGAGAACAAGGAAATTGCTGTTAAGCGAATAGAAGAAGGCAGCAGTTTCTTCAGTTTGTTGTCGCTTCTCGACATTTTAATGGTTAGTTTCAAACTTGTTGCTTTTATTCAATCGAAAGCATTTTAGCAAGTCCCGTCAAAGTTCAAAACAGTTTCTTTGCGAGCATCTGAAAGGTCCAAAGTCGCAATCTTTTCGTTCAATCGATTTCACGACGACTACCAAAAAAGTCCTGACCTCTGGATTCGTCCAATTCAGATTATTTTGACTCGCATGCTCCATGTCACATTAACCACTTTGCACAATCAAATGGGACTTGGCGAACAATTGTTGAAAAAGAAGTTGGAAGAGCGGCCAGAAGATCGCGTTCGACAAGTGTCTGGGCATTCAATTCGTTTGCACGGCGGAAGACCAGCTAGAATGCGCCAACGTCGTCTGAGTTCCAGTGACGGTAAGTTGAACTTCCAGTCTTTCGATACCAACAACATAAACTCTCTTTCTGCGCACTCAATCTTTATAGGCTTTCTAAGTATTCAAAGCTAGTCAAAAATCTTTCTGTTTAGCACACGTTGAAAACCCTAAACATCGATGGGCACAGCAAATGTCTGTTGACGAGAGCAATAATAGCTTGGCTACTCGGCCCGGAATTTTACAAATGCGTCGCAAAATCGTTACAATTGCTGAAGGTAAACTGTTTGTGCATAGTGTTGTCTGTGTAACTGTTGTCCACCCTGTTTTCAATTTCACTTTCACCACCAACTTGTCCTTGCACATTCACAATTAACATTTTACTTCACACTAAATGTTGCATGTTTGTGTGTCATTTGTCGAAACGAGTTGAATTTGTTTAATTGCTTTCATTTCAGATCAAAACGAACTCCAATCGCTAGCTGAAAAATGGTTCGGAGAAGCGTTAGGCCTCAACAGTACCGACTCCCACGATCTTTTGCACAGTCGAGTAATCATCAACAGTTTGGATGATGGACGTGTTCTAAATGAACAGGGTTCAACCGAGAATGCTCAACTAATTTTGGTTCTAAAAGGAAGTTTGAAGATCACTCAGGTTTGTTTTCAAACACTCACTATTTTAAACATCCATGTAGGATCCTTACGACGAAGATGAGGACGAAACAATTGAGGCCTGTTTGACACTTATCCAGCCTCGTGAATTTGTAGGCGGACTTCAACTGTTGACAAACGAACCCTGCTTCTATACCATTTCGTCGAACGGCCCGGCAATGGTTGCAATTCTAAACAGCACGGCTTTTTCCGAAATTGTTCAACTTCGTCCTCAAATCTGTTTGCCCGTTGCTTTTTCGATCATTCGCCGCTTGTCTACTTTTGTCCGAGCTGTGGACTTTGCAATTGATTGGGTGCTTCTTGATTCTGGACAATCTCTATATCGTAAGTAAAATTTGTTCATGATGGTTCTATACTAATTCTATACTTTCTAGGCCAGGGAAACGTTGCAGAAAGTCTTTACGTAGTTTTAAGTGGACGTTTGAGATCTGTGGACAAAAAAGGTTGCAATTGAAGAGTTTGGTCGCGGCGATGCGTTGGGAATGATTGAAGTCTTGCAAAAGAAACCACGTACAACAACCGTTTTGGCAATTCGTTACTCACAACTGGCCCGCGTTCCAGAAGGTTTATTGAATTTTGTCAAAATGCAATATCCACAGGTAACAATCGTCCTTCTTGATTTAAATTAACGCACCTGTTTTAGGTCGGATTTCGTCTTGTTAGACTCCTCGGACAGTTCTACAGCAATTCGCGACCTTCACAAATTTTGCCAATAATCGAGAACAACACATCTGCACCGGACCCGATTGCCCAGGTCAAAAACTTGCACACTATCGCAATTATGCCAGCTTCTTTGGACGTTCCGCTGACAGCATTTACTTGTGAACTTTTCCATGTTCTGAACTCTTCGACTCGAGTTTTGCGTTTGAGCAGCAGAAAAATTGCCGAAACTTTGGGCGATAGTGTTTTAGAAAAGCAAGCAGACTTCAGGTAACAAGTTAAGCATTAACAACTTACAAATTTTATGTTTAGATTAATGCACTGGTTAAACGCTCAAGAAGACGGCTATCAGTTGATTCTTTATGAATGCGATTTTACTGCCACTAATTGGACTCGTAGGTGCCTTAGACAAGCGGACACTATCTTGGTTGTTGGATTGGGCGATCAAAAGCCGCCGAAGCGCCAACTGGTAAGAATTAGAGGTTGCATTCGAAACATACTTTTGTTTCTAGATTGAGGATCACTTAAACATGAATCAAGATGGCATCAAGAACTACCAAGAAATTAGTTTTGCTGTGGAAAGAAGACACCGAAAATCCCGAAGGCACATTTGAATGGTTGAAAGGCTCGTGGTTCTCTGGACATTATCATATTCGTGCAAATAACCGAATGTTTCAGTGGAATTGGAAGGTAGCCAATCTTGTCAACTAGTTTGAATTCATCAAGTTAATTTTTAGATAAACGAGAAAGAAATTGTCAACTTTTACGACGATGCAGTTTTTCCGAACAAAATTGATTTCAACAGTGACTTCTCTCGTCTTGCTCGAATCTTAACTGGCAATGCTGTTGGATTAGTTTTGGGTGGAGGTGGCGCCAGGTATATCAGTTTTCTATTTGAACTCAAATAAAGATTCATTTCAGAGGTGCTAGTCACTGCGGCATTATCAAAGCTTTGCGCGAACATGGGATCCCAGTTGATATTGTTGGAGGCAAGTGAACGTGCTTTGTATTTGAATATCAATTGAACTTTTAGGCACGTCAATTGGTTCAATGATTGGAGGCGTTTATGCTGAGAACCCGAATGCCGACTATGAAAAGAGAGTCAAATCTTGGTTTGAAGTGATGACATCTCTTTGGCAGAAGATTTGGGATCTTACGTATGCGTACACAGCAATGTTTACGGGAGCCGGATTCAACCGGACACTTCAAAACTTGTTTGGCTCGAAAGACATTGAAGATATGTGGTTGCCTTATTTCTGCGTCACAACTGATATTTCGTAAGCAATCCCGGTGATTCAAGATTTTATTGTTGCTGTTTAGAACATCAGAAATGCGTGTTCATCGATCCGGACCACTTTGGGCTTATGTTCGTGCTTCGATGTCACTTGCCGGCTATTTGCGTAAGTAACTTGGAATTATCTTTAGAACTATCCTAACCTTTCAGCTCCCTTATGCGATCCTGACGATGGACATCATTTACTTGACGGAGGATATGTAAACAACCTTCCAGCCGATGTTATGCGTAGTATGGGCTCTCGGGTTATAATTGCGTGTGATGTTGGAAGTGTGGCAGAAACCGACTTGTACAATTACGGAGACTCGCTTTCTGGTGTTTGGATTCTATTCAACAAACTAAATCCATTTGCAAAGCCTGTGAAGATTCTAGACATGCAAGAAATTCAAAGTCGACTTGCTTTCGTTTCCTGTGTTCGTCAACTTGAATTGGTCAAGAAAGCACCTTACTGTCATTATCTACGCCCTCCAATTGATTGCTTCAAGACCCTGGAGTTTGAAAAGTACGACCTCATTTCGGTAAGCTTTAAACCCAAAGATTTGCACTGACAATTGAATCTTAGAAAATTGGCTACGACTACGGAGTTGAAACTATTTCTGAGCTTGTTGCAAATAACGACAACGTAAAGAGCGTGATGAATCCGGACAAACTTCGCTCGTTGACAAAACTTCGTGGTCGAAAAAGAGAACGTGCGCAATCAGTACGCAATTCATTCACTGACTTGGCTGCTCAAATTAGTCGTGTCCCAAGAAAACTTCGTGGATCAATGACAGATGTCAGCGTTTTTGACGAAAACTGGCACGACGGTAACATTAAACTTGCACAATTCGTTAAATATTAAGCATTCTAGACTCGTCAGATGTCGACGATTCCTCAAGTTATGACGACATGTCCGAAGAGGACGATTTATATGATGATGATTACACGCGGACAAGAACGCCTAGAATCTCCGAAAGCGAGCACATTACTCCACTTAATTAATCCTTTGTTGATCTCATCCGAGCTCGTACTAGTTTATTCATTAGTTTGATTACGGTTATTTTTGTTGATTGTCATAATTCCAGACACACAAAACTGGTTCTTTTGATTCGATCCAAAGAGCTTTAGCGTTTTGTTGATCTCCCTTTATGCTTAGACAAAATTGTGTAGCTGGCCTGATCTCTTCACTTGGACACTTTGCGCCACGTACGCAAAAATAGGTTATTGTATCTCTTTCTGAGTAATAGGACGTGTACACTTGTTGATCTTTCCTCCCTTTCTAATCAAACAATACAACTTATAAGCCAACGTGTAAAGCCGCAAACTTTATGATGCCTTTTATTGTTGCACAAAAACGGGAAAATTCAAATGGCCATCCGATTGTACAATTATTGTTAAATTATGGAATAAATATAGTTTACCGGTGTTGTTCGATGTTGATTGTTACAACTTAAAGTTGTTGAGTTAAACTGTACAGTAAAGTCAAAACATTTATTGAGCAATCCAACAACAAATACATAGAAATCCAATCTAATAGAAATTAATTTATCTAAGGTCCTCTTCGTCAATTTCTTCATTCAAATTGTTGACCGCGTCCTCCGAACTTTTTGTCTTCAGCAACTTGTTGTCTACCGAGTTGTTGTTTGTGTAAATTGATGGCGATGGCAAAGGCGATTCTTCTAGTCGCTGATAAGAGTGCCGTTCTAACATTCTATTCTCATTTAGCAGCTCTTCGTCCGAGCCAGAACATTCGTCTCGTTGTTCCACATGTTCAGATTTCTCTTTACTCGGTTCGTTTTCGCCATTCAGTTCTTTTGTTTCATCTGTTTTGTCAAGCTCTTCTTCGGTTTTCAGATCTCTTTGATCATCGTCCTCTTTTAATTTATGGTAGACTTCATTTGTTTCATCTTCGCTCTCACTTGAAGACTGATCAAAAGTGATTTCGGGATTCGGCATTTGTCTTCTTTGTTGCGGACTTTCGGACGGCTTGTCACCCCAAGGTTGAAGAGAATCCACACTCACGTCATCGTCAAATTCTTCATGTCCTTTTTCTGGAGTTGAATCGCGACTGCCTCGTCTGGAAAGCGGTCGATCAAATGGCATTTCACTTATTGCACTCAAAAGTGGAGACTTTGTTTGTTGGAAATACTTGTTGATTCCATCTATCGACTCGGAGCTATCTTGATGTGTGTACTCGGGCTTTTCAACTTGATATCCAGATTTTTCCAGCAACATCTTCAGGCTTGTCCGCCTCCTTATCTACATCTTTGTCTATGCTGAACTGAGAACCCGAAGCAATATTAACAATCGGAACAATTGGCTGAGGCCGTCTGTTGTTGCTGACATTTGGAGTGTTATCTACCGAATGACTGTGAATCTCGGCGTTTTCGATGTAACTTTGTTGTTTCGGAGATATTTGTGCTTCAAAAGGTTCGTCTAAGAAAACGGCGTCCGGATCCTGCTCATCTATCAGGTCATCTTCTGCAGGCAGTTGACTCAAGTCACATGCGAACATGCGCTGGAAAGAACGACTGTCGGTTGCGCAAGAAGCTGGCGATGTTTCAGGTTGAGATAGGTCCTGTCTGTTAGTGTCTATTGTAATTGAGGTTAAATCTTCATTGTTGTTGTTGCTTCTTTTCGACGAATGCGTGGTTGAACGTCGATCAGCACTCGAAGTTCGGCGATCTTTTGATGAAGAGTTTCCGGACGCACGGCTTTTGATACTTGTTGATTTGACTTTTCCATTGGGAGCCTCACAAGTTGCAAGTAGTTTGTCTGTGCACGAGCCGTAATTGCGTTTGTTCTTTTCAGCCAACATTGCGTCGTTCTTTTTGGCACGTCGTTTTTCCATGCTGTCGCTAAACATCGAATTGTAACTTAAATTGGCCTAATTTGTGGACTTACCGACAAACTTTTGCGCAAGCAATGATGTAGCATGTGGCCATTAAAATTGAAATTATAATCAGAAGTTTAATCAAGGCCGTTGTTTTGAGCTACCGCTTTTCTTTTGTCAATCTCTACCAAACGCAGCTTTTCGATTTGAACACCACCCAAAACCCTCGACAGTGGAGCCAGTTGAGAAAGAAGGATGTCTTTGACCTTTTTAGGATCTATCAGCGTTGCGTCGGTCAGTTTTTTGGACATGGACTCTTTTGCAACAACAAGTTGAATTTCGGTCTTCTGAGGCGTTAAGTAGTTGACACGCAGAATAATCACATTGTTCTAAAACAGTTGCTATGACTTTAGCGTCGCTTCTTAAAATAAGCAAATTCGAAACTCACTCTGTTTAAACTCAAAATGGCGCCAGGACATTCGTTTGCTTTGTGTTCGCAATATTGACTCACAATGTTGGCAATTCGTCTTCGGAAATATTGCTGAAACAAGCAGTTAGTTTTGAATTGGACAGAAATAATACCTGATAAGGCTCATTTGTATGCAGCTTTACGTCCAAGTTGATGTTCCGCATAACCATGCTAATTACAGTCAATTGCTTTTCCTGAAATCGGCAAAGTTAGATTTAACATCAGAATTCATTAGCTGTCAAGTAAGCTAATTTAAACTCACTTCCAACAAGCGATCACAAATCAACAATCGGTCGTCCAGATTACCCAAGCTCCGGTTGCAGACACACTCACTGGTTCCGCCTTGATTGCAAACTGTGTCTTGTCGCGTGACTGACAGTTCTGCCGTTTCGTCGCTTGTGTGGCGCTTTGCACGACTTCTATACAAATCATCTATTGCACTGGCCTTTGCCGAATAACACGAAAGCACGAGAAGAAGGAGAATGAGCAAGTTACAGGATTTCATGAAAGAGGGTAGGCAGTTATCGTTTATGTTGATAAGCTTTTGTTGCTCGATGCATTTGGACCCGTTCTGAGTGGAAGTTGATGGCTGCGCAACCGATTTGAATTTTACTCGTTTACATCCTGGATTGTCGATCGTGCTGGGCATTTTGGGAAAGAATGCCACGGTGCCTAGCTGTCTAAAGCCTTTAGTGGCGTCATTGTAGTGTGAGATTTGCCCTAGTTTTTAGTTGATTGCCTAAAGTGGAAGAGTAAGATTAGTATTCGTAGCAGATTAGTAGGTTTGTGGACGCCAAAAAGTCCACGGAAACTCGCACGCAAAATAGCTGGATGAATGAAACACGAATGGCACGGAATTCGGAAAAATTGGACTAAAATTATGAACTGAAACACATGTGAAAAGTGTGCGGATCAGACAAGTAGTTGTCAAGAAGTAAGAGACGAAAGCTCGTTTGACAAGTGTTCATAACGCGACTGACCTCAAAATGCGTTCCCGAGCAATAAGATTATCAGCTGTTATTGAATGAACTGCGGTCTTCGGCGACCGCGCTTTGTATAAATTTGCCTATTTTAAATAAATTTGCAGCGCCGGAACAGTTTGAAACGGGAAATCATTACTGGGCAGTAATTGAAGTCAATTGAGTGTATGAAATGCGCCTTTATTTTTGGCACCAGAGGAGGAACAGCAGCCCGGAATAAAACACGGCCAGCGAACGAGTGGTGTTTGTTTGCGGCACAAAAAGTAAATTAATGGCGGTTGTTCCGAAGGCGCCTCATAATAATAACAAATTTGGTCGGACACTCGTTGTACCGGGCGATTATTGGACGGCAAGAGTTGGTGAAATGAGGGCGAATGAAAGGATTGGAAATGAACAAAAACAAAGTATAATTTTGGTTCGATGTTTAGCTGGAGGCAAGAAGTAGCAGTGTTGTTGTGGCACGATGCCGAATAAATGCGAACCCCGAGCACGGTGGTTTTCTCATTTGGTTGCGGAGAGGATATCTGCCTTGAAATGCATGCGACGGCACGCAGGCATTTTCTTCCCCCGCCATCGTGGGCTTTAAGCGAATGGCCACAATAAGTCTTTTTTAGTTTGTTTTGTACTCTTTCGTTTCGGCCAACAACGGCTTTTTCCGCCGAGCTGAGAGCTTTCGGTCCCGACGCTTAAAAGTCCTTAGCTTTTGTTGCCAATAATGGTGAGTTAGTTGGGTATGTGTGTTTGTGGAACTTCTGCTTCCAGCCAATTTAAAATGCGTTTGTTTTTAAACGTTTCGAATCTTTGAGCAAATCGTTTTGAACTTGATTGAACTTAATTGAGTTGTGAGTTTGAATGAACTTCAAAGCAATCGATGATTGTTGTGTTATTGGAAAAACGACACAACTCACGGAAAACCTTTTTTGACATTGAGTAAATATTGAGACAGAAAGTTTGCCTGCATAACGCAGACTCTGCAGCAGCAAAAAATGAGTATCCGTTGCGGCGGGCTCAAATGACGCAAAATTGGCGCAAGAGTTTGTTTTAAGGACTCTTGACTTTTTGGCAAAATCCACAAAACCTCGAGACCGAATCGAGAAGACGTGAACAATTAAACAAAAGCACTTAAAGAATAACGTAACAAAAAAGAGTGGTTGCCGACGAATGGTTTCGAACAAATTTGACAAACCGACTTCCTGACATAATTTCCCTTGGGGTTTGACAACAATTGGATTTGCTAAATCCTATTTTGCTTGCATTTTGCCTACGAAAAGAAGAAACAGATTGTGGCATATAAAAAAGCACGATGATGGCATGCAAAAGCAATCAGCCATTTTTGTTGCATGATGATCTTGTGTGGAGGCTTAAATTGCTAACGAAACCTAATCATCACAAATGTCAAGGAAAGTAAAAAGTAACGTAAGCATTGGCGACCAAAAACGGTGTGGAAAGGAAATTATTACTTGGAAAATATATTCGAGAAGCATTAGTAATTAGCCGACTGTGAGGGCTTCCTCGCCGTTTAGTATCAACAAAAAATAAACGCGTGAAGTTAATAAGGCCTATTTGCGGTCTCGCATTGACATGCAAGCAAACGATTAATTATCCGAGCTGGTCTTCGAGGCCGGGGAGCCGGTTGAAATTTTAAGTAGTTTTTGTTTGCCACAAACGGCACAGTAAGTGAAACTTTCCTCTTTGAAACATTATCCCTTGTGCGGTTGGTTTCTTGTTGAATTTGAGAGTTTTCAAGTAAGAAAATTTAATGCATTTGTTTGAAACCAATTGTAAACTTAAATCAATCAACGAACGTAAAAAGCAAATCAAGTCTGATTTGAAGTTTATTTGCAAACAAGAATGATGAATTCAGCAAATGATTATGAAGTTTGATTAAATTGTTTTTCGCATTTTGATTGTTTTGTTAAAGTCATAAAACCTTTTGTTATAAAAACCCCGCGTCTGTCAATTAATGGCAGTTCTTTGTGGGAGATTCTTTTGGCGTTATGTTGTTTTTGAAATTTTGGGCCGTTTGCTAGTACTTTTTAATAGTTATTTTGTTTAGGTGTTACTCATTTGAAAAGCGTCAAAATGAGTGTCCTCCAAAAGATCGCCGACATCGAGGCTGAGATGAGCCGTACACAAAAGAACAAAGCAACCTCGGGGCATCTGGGGCTGCTGAAGGCCAAACTTGCCAAGTTGCGACGTGAATTGATAACGCCGAAAGGAGGCGGTGGAGCTCAAGCCGGTGAAGGATTTGACGTTGCAAAAACAGGAGATGCTCGAATTGGTTTGTTTAATTTACTAATAAGAAAATAATTTTTGATTTTTAAAGGTTTTGTTGGGTTTCCCTCAGTTGGCAAATCCACGCTTTTGACAAATTTGGCTGGTGTGTACAGTGAAGTGGCGGCTTACGAATTTACAACTCTCACAACAGTTCCCGGTGTTATTCGTTACAAAGGAGCTAAAATTCAACTTCTCGATTTGCCAGGAATCATTGAGGGAGCGAAAGACGGCAAAGGACGTGGCAAACAAGTCATTGCTGTTGCAAGAACATGTTCATTGATTTTGATGGTTTTGGATGTGATGAAGCCTTTGCATCACAAGAAATTGCTGGAATACGAGTTGGAAGGATTTGGCATCCGTTTGAACAAGAAACCGCCGGAGATCATCTTCAGAAAGAAAGAAAAAGGGTGGCTTGAACTTGAATGCGCTGGTGCCTCAATCGGAGTTGGACAATGAAACGGTGAAAACAATTTTGGCTGAATACCGAATTTCAAATGCGGACGTCACATTGAAGTACGATGCAACAGCCGAAGACTTGATTGATGTTATCGAAGGCAATCGTGTTTACGTCCCGTGCATCTACGTTCTCAACAAGGTCTGCTTCAATATATTTAAACTTTTTTTCTGATTGGCAAATTTTTAGATCGATCAAATCACTATTGAAGAGTTGGATGTCATTTACAAGATCCCGCACTGTGTGCCCATTTCTGCCCATCACAAGTGGAACTTCGACGATTTGTTACAGAAGATGTGGGAGTATTTGAATTTGATGCGAGTTTACACCAAACCTAAGGGACAATTGCCTGATTTCCAAGATCCAGTCATATTGCAACAAGACAAGAAAATCCATCGAAGATTTTTGCTTGAAGATTCACAAGAGCTTGGTCAAAGATTTCAAGTATGCCTACGTTTGGGGACAGTCTGTCAAGGTAAACTTTATTTTACGTTCTTATACTAGTTTGGAGTTTAGTTCAATCCCATGAAAGTCGGCATCGAGCACATTCTATCGGACGAGGACATAGTTCAGGTTATAAAGAAGTAAGTGTATTTGGCAGGGTAATTTGTAAAAATCTTTATTCACCGATTCAAGAATAGAAATTTACGCACTATTTTTAGGGTCTGATAAGGTTGTTGGAGACAAGCAATACGAGAATAAACTGTTGCAATGTATTGAACTTGTTCTAATAAATTATAATTCTCATGTACTGATGGCATTATTTGATGACGAGTTTTGAGTCTCTTCTTGTTTTTGAGTTTGCATATTGTTGCGGATGTGTTCTTGGATGATTGTCCTGCGGCGTGACTTCTCCTCTGCCGAACTTAAATATCGGTTGACATATTCGCGTTGGACGTTCATGAAATACTAAAATTTAGAAGATAAGTACAAATATGTTTTGCAAATTTCTTACATTTGCTCTGTCCGCTTTCAATCGTTCTTCAATTTTTGTGCAAACTTGTGAGAAATGGTCTTGAACGTGTTTGGCAATTAGAATTTTTTGAGTGTCGGGAGTTTTGACTTTAAAGCCTTCGAAAATTCTAAAAGCAACAAATGAATATCATTGTGAGTTATTTTAACTTACGGCAGACCAATCAGTTCATCGACTGTTGGCATTTTTTCCTTTGGACGGACAATAGAGACTATGAGTTCAAAAATTTCAACAGGAACCGAATCCAGGGCACTGGTTATGTCGTGATCAGGGAATGCTAGTGTGCCGGTCAACATCTCATAAATGCAGTGAGCAAAATTGAATAATCTCATTTCAGCAACAGTCTTAAAACAACCAAAATAACTTTAAGATTATTAGAATTAAGTGTACCTGAACTTTTGAACGAATTAAAGAATGCCGATTGAAGGTCGAATGGCCGGCGAGTGCAAATTCGATGTCAATTACTTCAACACTTTCTTCTGTTATAAGCAAATTTCCACAGTGAAAGTTGTAAAACGGATAGTTGATGTTATTGAGCACTTTTATCACTTCCAGCAGTTGTCTCGCTACAAAAATTGCGTCCATCTTGCCAATGACATAACAATCACGGTTCATTGAGTATTTTCTGATGAATGTATCTTCGGGCTTTGATTGATAAAGCCGATCTCTCAGTGTTCCTTGACGTACATGATTTGTAATGACGCCAATTCCATGGTCAGCAAACGAATCAACGCTTTTGGAGAAATAAAGACTACGAAAGCCTTTCAAGAACTTAAGGCAATCGTTTAAAATTGCAAGAGAGCGACGGCTTCCATCAACTAAACATCAAACTATTTCAAATGTTTGTCAATATTAATAACTCACTGCACGAATCTGGTCCAAACGGCATCCAGGAGAGGACAAAGAAGTCCTGCTGCTCATCTCGACCAACATCATTCAATAGCGCAAATAGCTTATAGAATCTCCAAGAACATCCGTGTAAAATGCTTGTAAGTCGAAATGCCTCTCTGTTTCGTGCTGCCACGAGGACATAATTCTCATACTCTGCAATTTTATAAGTTAGTTTAGGGCATAGTTTAATAGTTATACCTTTTAAAGGTTCATCAGCCAGCTCTAGAAATTGAGCGACCACCGGAGAGCAAAAAATCAACGGGTGTAAAGTGATGTTGTTTAAAAATTCCTGAAGTTTGAAAGTAACTTATGAAAAACAATGTCAAGCTTACTTGAAGTTCGTTTTTACGCTTCTCGATGAACGAAGGCTGCAAATTGCCAAAGAACTTTTTGGATGGCATGCCCAGCTTAAAACCGAAGGGCTCCAGGTTTTTGTTCAGCCGATAGAAGTCATTGAAGCGTCGTTTGACTGTCCACGTATCCGGACCTCTTAAGTGATAACAACATTCAATTGTGTAGTCCTTAAAGTTGGAAGAGTTTATTCATAAAGATTCTGTTTATAAAAAATCCAGTCACTCAAAATGCAATAAACTAATTAAAATTCTTCCAAAGCAACTTACAACATGGTCTTCGTTAATTTCCGTTGAGACTATCGTGGCTCGAAGTAAATTCGCTGGATCTTCTTTCAACATTCCGTCAACTAAAGCTGAATCATCGGACACAATTGATCCAATTTTCTCGCTCTTTCCGCAATAACGGCTGCTCGGTAGCCAAGTGTTTTATCGATTTTCGAAGAAGTGTCTTAGTTTCAAAACGTTCAACTGTCGTTTTAAGTTAATTTGTATATTTATTAACTTTAATTGCAGCGTTATTATTTGAAAAGTTTATTCAGAGTTGATAATTTTGTACATACAAATTTGTTACTGGAAATTACGAATTGACAACGGAGGTGTAAAACGCGTTTCTACAATTGACATTCTTGATGCAGACTCTTGTCTTTGTTGATTAATGAAGTCTTGATTAGACGGGGCATTCGACAATGTAATAAGATCCCGGCAGCCGTTCAATGAAACGCTCATGTGAATATTTTGAACAGCAGGACCACCACCCATTTGTTGAGCTGCCAACACCGCATCTTGGACACTTGGGTAGAAATAGTGCTTCGCGACGACGTCAAAACCACCAATAATTTTAAACCTATGCCGAATCGTTGAGTTGACACATGCAAACAAAAGTCGAATCTTCTGCATGGCCAGTTCTTCAAACAAAGTACACATCGCTACTAATCCTGCAGTATCAGCAACAGGTGTCGATGAAAAATCAATAATTAACACTTTTGTCATCGATTGATCAATACTGATGACTTCATTGGTTGGAACCACGTCTCCGCTAATCTAGAAAATGCTTATTTAAAAGAATCAATTTTCCAAAAGCTCACCAATAAAGTTGAGCGCATTGGGATTTCTTTAGCGGTTGCCAAAGTAATGTTGCTTTTCATACTTCCCGCACGACTTCCAATGCCTACTCCGAGTAGTTGGCTAAAAACAAGTAAAGAGTTGCGTAGTTTAGACTTAAACATTTATACCCTTTAATTTCGCTGCAAGCTTTGTGAACTTGTGAACAGAATCGATCGGCGTTGTAGTACAATAAAGCTGCCTCAAATCGGAATATTGTTATTCCTGGATCATCTAATAAATCGGATCCGCTGTAACAATCCTTTTCACAAAAATACAACCCGGATCCGGTGACATTTACTAATTGTTGGAATTTGGGCCATTGTGCTCGGCAAACCACTGTAAATAATCCAAATCCGATAGACAAGAACAGTGCAAATGATGTGTCGGAGGAAAAGCATGCAAAAACTGCCGAAAACATAAATATAGCTACGTCCGTTCTCGAGATGTACCAGTAGAATGTGATAGACTTTAATTCTCTTAGATGCTCACCGGCGTTGTTGAAAATAATAGCGGAAAACACACACTAAACAACGCAAACTTTTAAAAGCAACAAAGACTAATTTTACCACTGGTAAATAACTAAACAGCGTGCCTGCACACGCGGTAATTGGAATTAAAATAAGGAAGACGGCCCAGTTGCAAAGCTGAAAACAGAAAAGTTTCAAGTAATAGCTTGAAACTTACAATTGAACTAGCATCCGCATTTACAGCCATTTTGTTCCGATTGTGTGACTGGCCACTTGGATGTCCAGCAAAGAAACTCGAAACAACGCCAATCGAAGTCAACGCAATTGCTTCCTGGCGACTCTCAACTTGATACTTTTGCTCTTTGGCTATTTCTGAACACAAATGAAAATGGACTGCATAAATTAGAAGCGCCAGTCCAAAAGAATCAAACAACAATGGTCGGAAAAGTTGTAGGCGCGGAGTTGAAAACCGAAAGCTTTCTCCAATAAACTGTGTTGTCTCCACGTCGTAGACGGCACTAACATCAAATAAGTACGCCAAGAAAGCAGAAATTACGATCAAAAAGAACTCGAACGGAATTGGGATGTTGTTCTTTAGTTGTAAAAATGGACTCAACAACTGCCGAACAAAGACAATTGCCAGAACTGCACAGACAAAAATAGCCAATGTGTACAAATTTAAATACTCAAAACAGTCCCACATTGTAATCATGCATTCCGATGATGTGTTTTCGCCTCCGTTTGAATCAACACCTTTTGGATATAGCTTTGGAAACAAAAGACTGCTGTCGTTTTGCATTGTTGTCAGCAAAGAACATTTGTTGCGTTTTTCGGGCGGCGTTTTTGCGTACAACAAGGCCATCTAAACGTATTAGAACAAGAATAAAGCAAATCAAGTTTTAACGATGAAACTTACAGCAAACGAAAGATCAGTAACACAAGAATGGCCTTTGACGTGCAAAATGTGATTAATTTGCGATAACAAAGCTCGAATCGTTATGCCAAAAGAGAATCCAGTAAGTAGATGCTTAGAAATAAACGAAAACAGGAATCGTAGCCGAGAAGCGTAAATCAAAGCCAATAAAACGGATGCCATGAAAGTGACAGTAACTGCGTAGTCGATTTGTTCGTCTCCAAGTTTTAAAGTTTTCCATTTTTTGGAGTGTTCGTTCTGGTTAATCAAATAAATTGTGTCGTGAGTTTTCGAGAAACGTTCAAGGACGTTTCTAACAAAGAAAGATAAAATTAAGTTGCTGCTTAATTGACTCTGAGTTGATGTTCCGAAAAACGAATATAGAATTGACGAAATGCAAGCAGTGTAAAGTCCACAAACAGGAGGCACTCCAGCAAGAAACGCACAAGTAAGGCTTTGAGCTATAGTGTACAACCCAATAGATGCGCCTGCACAGAGATCGCCAACCAACTGATCTTTTAGTGAATAGTTTAGCAGATTGTCAATAATGGGACAATAGCTTTTGAGTTGAGACCACAACTTTTGACTTGTTGAAAGAACTTCGTTGAACTCATCATCATTGTCGTTCGCTCGATTTGTTGTCGTTAGTTTAAACGGACATAGAAAGCAAAACTCCTGTTGCAAACTGTCTGAATGACGTCGATTGCGAGCCGATTTTAAGTAGTTGAATTTTGTATCGAACTCGTCCTGCAAACTTACAAAATTGGTGAACAATTTAAAAATGACAACTTGCTTGATTCATTGGAGCTCTTCTTCCGAAATAATTCATTTTGGACAAAAACAATTTAAGAACTTTGATAAATTGTGTCAGCCAACAAACGAGACAAGCATAGGAGTATTCGTGAATTTTGCCTCAAGGTGAGTTAGTGGCATCTATAGTCGCCGACTATTAATCCTTTCGCTGCTTTTTCATAACAGGCCAAAAGGACCCCCATACACAGCTGAAGATTATTTATTCCCGCCACACAAATCTTAACTGAATTTGTACCGAAATGATGCAAGGCAAGAAGGCGGCCACTGAAAAGATTCAACTTTTTTGTCCCTGCAAAAGCAACTCAGTTTTCGGCGTTTCTAATTATGAATTAGCGTTTTTCGGAAGCAAGAAAGCATCTCCTCACTTGCGGTTAATTTGCTGCGGATTAAATGAACGCATAAAAAAGTCCGTGTCAATTGATAGCCAAAGCAAAACAATTAGAAGCAAAACATTTCAGCCAGTTAATCCGCTTTTTAATTATAAATTTAGCGGCACGACCGCAAACTAACCACTTCCTTGGCTTCTTTCGTTTCGCAGATTTGCCCAACACTCGTCTGCGTAATCTAATTTGTACACCTGTGTTTTTACAGTTATGTAAGCACTTAATGTTTGACCACATACTCAAATAATGTAGTTAAATTTAACCAACGCAGTAGTCAATAGTTTTATTCGTAACAAGATTATGCTACCTAAAATAAATTATCACCGCTTTTGTGGACAACAAAAACTACAATGAAATGTTCAAAACCCTTATTCAAAAAACAAAAATAGTAAAATCTGGAAGCAAAAGAAAGACATACAATTGACTCATAGAGTTAATATTTGACCAAACAATCATTAATTGCAGTAACTATTTATGAACTACTTGAAACAATTTACATCCTATTCAATCAAAGTAAATGATCTGGCAACCGTTCATGTACAACAACTCTGTGACTCGGATAGATAGCGAATAGCGACAACTGCACTGCGGATATCAAAACAGCAATTGTGTTAGGCACCTAAAAATTAAATTACAAAACTAAAAACTTGAATCAAAAGTTTACCTTCATGTAAAAATCATCTGTCAAGGAGTCCATAAACCATCCATTGAGCACTAACAACCAAATTTCCAACGCATAACGGTTTGGGCAGACTTTCAGTACTTCTGGCTCTAATTACTTGACCCTGGAAATGCAAATAGTAGCCATTAAAACAATCAAAATAAACTTACCACATCCATTAACGGAGCCGAAATTGAAAGAACGTTCAAAATCATGCAAATGAGACCTAACACAGTTTCTCGGTTCTCCAATGAAAATCCACTTTCTCTGACGAACCAATACGTAAAAACCGAGCATAATATCATGAAAGAAATCAATTTGTTGAGCCACGACTAGAAATAACAAATTAAACTGCTAAACATAATCACAAATACCTTTGAGCGCGTTAGACGATAGTAATAAGCAAAATAGAAGCCCTGAACAATAAGGCCAACTCCGTTAACGAATATAATTGTGCTGTCGTTGCGTAAATCTCCATAACCCAACCAGAAAATGCATGAGATAATTGTTATTGCAAATGGTGCAACTGAAATCAAATCGTGATAAAGTACTTTCAAACTAAAAGCTCACCACTAGTGCCATCTGTAGTTCCGCGTTGCCTGATTCGATTGCAAATTTCCAGACCACATAAGAAAAGACAGAACGTCGAAACAGTTGCGGAGATGCTGAGTACGTGTAGAAGCGATGACCTAAAAGCAAAATATGAGTGTTGAATGACAAACAAAACTTACTCATATTCCATTGAAAGTTAAGGGTCGCTAATTAGAAAAGATAAATTTTGTGTAGAGAACCCGTTTGCCAATTATCAAACATCCGGTCACTGCCTATCACACTTAGCAATTAGTTTTCGGTGATGAGGAGACGCCTGAAATGACGCGAAATTAGTAGTGAAGCCAAACTCGAAAAACATAAACACGCTGATAAGAAAAAACTAGCGGAACTTGGCTACGCAATTTGAATGCAGCGCAAAAGAAGAAACAATCATCGCTCAAAAAGATTTCACACATAACTTTTCACCATACTTCTTCTTGTCGCCTGCGCACCGATCCATGTCTTCATTTTCTTTTGCGCGCGAAGGGAGTGCAACCGAAAACAGACCGAAGATCTGCGCTTTATCTTTTTTGCGATTGAACAACAATATTGTGTTCGCTAGACGTACCGCTCGCAACACCAAAACACTAAAACGTGAGGCCGGCTTGAACCAGCTCCAAAACAAAGTGAACACGTCTACAATTTGCAATGAATGAATTGGACGAAACCGCAATAAAAGGAGGCCGCAAAATTTCTGAATAATCTAAAAAGAAGAGACGTCAAGCCGACTAATAATAATAAATAAACTTTGCATAATAAGCTTCTCTCGCGACTTTTTTAACAAGCTCTGCCCACCAGATGCTGCCAAAACAGCAAAAGTTGGGAGGTAAACAACCAGAAAAACAGGTGTAAATGTTCGCACTAAAAGGTTATTGGCGAGTAGTAAAATGAAGAAGAAGTGTGCAATTTAATGAGCCGTGCACAAAGAAAGTCGATTAAATTGAAGACCTCAAAGTTAAAGTGCCTCAAAGTATAAGAAAGCACAAATAAACAATTTACGCGAACACTCAAAACAGCATTCCAACATAGCAGTAAAAAGCCGTTCAAGTTCAAAAGGCCGATTCGCAAACTGTGCAATGCTGGACGCGACATGCTCACGTAAATTTTGAGAACATTTTTATGATTTTTCCTTTATTTTACACGGGTTTCAAGCGTCCAGCTCAGTCGAAATGGATCCAGTAGAGATACCCGATTTTCTAGTCTCCAAGAGTCTACGCCAGCTGGCTATGATCAGTGGACTGAACATAAATAATATTGCTGTTCACAAATCCATCTATGCTGCCTTTCAAAATATTAAACGTTTTAACTACAAGCTTCTGCCACCCGACGAGTCCAAACCAAAAAACGAAAAACTGCCAACACGCAACTCCAGCGGCGTTCTTAAACAAGGTACCTCGTTTTTAATCAAATTAACTGGAATATTCGCGGTTTAGACTGGGCTCTCAAGTATCTTAATGTTCGACCAGCATTAATTGTCTTGTTTGTTGATTTCAACTTCGACGACTCAGACTGGGCACAAAAACGAATGGAATGCGAATCTAAAATTGCATCTCTGCGCCAAAATCTGAGTTGTCGTGAAACTCGTATTGTTTTGGTGCTGATTCAGGATAAATCGACTCACTTGGACGACCATCAAGTTAAGGAGCGTGGAACTGAACTTTGTTCAGGCCTTCAACTGACTGAAAAGCAGCTGTTTGTCTTCCCAAAACACGAAAATCACGACAGTGTTGCTCTGCGTTTGGACAATCACTTCTACGAATTCAGTCAGCATTTCTACCAAAGCATTTTGCGAAAGATTCGATCACGTTCAATTCCAAACAACTACGCCAATCTACTCATACGGCAACAATTCAAACTGGCGTTTTTGTCAGAGATGCGGCACGATACACACTCAGCATTAAGGATCTACAAGCAGGCTTATCAGAATTGCGCTGAGGCAGAGATTCCAGATACTGAGTTCTTCGAATACATGTCCGTTTTGTCTTTATTGAATTACAAGGTTTGCTTGTTTTTGAGTAACTTAACACAATTTATTCCAGATTTGCGAGCTCTCATTTCAACATAATATCGTCCACGATGCACTCAATCAATTTCGAAAGCATATGCTGGTGTTTGCAAAACGCCCGAACGGTTCTTACCCGTCTCCACAGTTGGCACAGATCGAGATTTTGAAATGGAAAAGCAAACAAGTATGTTGAATTGATGTTAACAACTAATTTGCCTTTTCAGTGCAAGATATTTGCTTGTCTGTTCATTGAAGCAATTGCCAACGGTTTGGTTGCATTGGGTACGTTTTATTGTTAATCTGTTTTTAAAACTAAGTTGCTTTAGCTCACGAAAATCCTGGACTGTACTTTGAAAAAGCAGGCGATTTTCAACAAAGAGCCAACGAAGCGATTATGTTGTTGAAATCAAATCGATCGTCAGAACAAATTAAGAATGCGAATCAAAACATTTTGCATTTTCCTGGTAACTTCCATGCGATTCATCTCTTTGACCACTACTCTCTTGTTTAGAAGCTTCGCCCGGTACTACAATTTATTTCGGACAACGGCCGTGGCGTGTAAAAACTGTTTTGGGAACACTGGATCCGTTGATCGAAAACGCCGCAAGACTTGCTTTGGAGGTTAGACATTTCTTCGGATTTGCTTTTATTTGTTGTTTACAGGAAGCTTGCCAGTCCGATTACAAAGCAACGATACAGCACTGGTCTATGGCAATACGTCAATTTCAGCAGTACTCCTGCAACCGAATGTTGTCAGAAGTGCGTTTGAAGATAGCCGAAGAGTGTTTCTATCTGAGAGAGTTTTCGACAGCTTTAAATGTAACTTTAATTGAAAGCAACATTCAGTTCAAAATATTCTTTTAGTCGATTCAATTAGTCATTTCCAAGTTCCACAAAGAAAGAACACCGCTTTTGCTTAAGACAGCATTGTTGCGCTTTTTGGACGTTGCATTTTGTCGAGTAGACATCCACGACTACTTTTGGGCCTTAACACAGCTTCTCAACCCGGCGATTTTATATTCAGTGCAATCAACATCCAAAGCATTAAACAATTTTCTCGTCAACAACTACAATGCAATCTTGAATTCAAACTCTCCAATGCCAAGCAATACGTTGAATAAGTACTTTACGGGCATCGATGTAAGTTGATTTTAAAGACACCTTCGAATAACTTTGTGGCATTTCAGTTGTCGTCAATTTGCGAACAATGGCAACAAGCGCTGTCGAAACAACTTGAATTCAGCACAAACTTTTCAAGCATCGAGGGTCATTTGCAAGTGTCGGGTGCTTTCTTGCTCGGGTCAAAACGCCAGATTTTTTCGGGTCAAACGGCATTTGTGCAGGTTAGTTGTTATGTCCAAAGTTTTTGCTTTTTCAAACAAATTGTTCAGGTTACAATTCAAAACCTTACCTCAACGGATTTGTTCTTTTCGAAATGTCGTGTTTTGATTGATGAGCGCGGAATGAGCCGAAGCATGACAGCGTCTCACAGTGGTATTGTTCTGACGCGTGAACGTATAAATGTGCCTGCAAAATCGGCTGTAAATTTGCTTTTTTCAACGGAATTGAGTTTGCCAATGCCCGCACGTCAAGAATCTTCATTCTATGTAAGTTTTGTTCACTATCAATAAGTTATTTGCGTGTTTAGATTAAACAAATATTACTGGACTTTTCATCGACAAACAATATGTTGAATGGTTTATTCAAGTTTGACAAAATTGATTTGGCACATCAACGTCGAAGTTTCGAAACAATTGAAGGCAATGTTGAAACAAGTTCTATTCGGTGAGATTGAATATTTTTCTTTTTGTGAGTCTAAATAAAAGAATTTCAGGGTTCTGCCAGTTGTGCCGAAGATTGAGCTCCGCCACTTGACTGACACGACAATCTTTTTGGATGAAGTTGCTGTTTTGAAGTTTGCATTGCAGAATCAAGAGCCGTTTGCTTTGCAAAAAGTTAGCGTCACAGCAAGACAGTTAGACACAGATGACGAGCAGCCAGAAGACTATGAATTTCCGTCATTAATGTTTGAAGCAGCAGGTGGATGGCAGCCGAGACAAACCTATGAAATTGCTTCTGAACTGGCAAGTGGATCAGAGATAGTTTTCAATGTTGTGTGCAAAGCAAAGAGTCGGTTCAAAGCGCAACTTCAACTGCAAGTAACTGCTTCGGCGCCAAGCAACAGCACCGCATGTTTTGGAGATTTGCTTGATCACTCATTCAGTTTTACAATGTTCGGTAGCTTGCCGTTTCTGCTCGAACATCACTTGCTAGCCATAAATGTAAAACAAAAGTTTTCTATACTAATGCTTTATTTAAATGTTTAGGACGATCAAGTTAAATTTGTTCTGCAAGGTCATCGTTCTATCCTCGAGTGCGACTTGTCTCCGAATTTCAGTGGAGAATTTTACGGCGTTCAATTTAATTTAGTAAGAAGAGAATTGCATAGTCTTCAAACTTATTTGTTTGTTTAGAATCCAGAATTTGTGACCGAAAGCTTACAGAATGATGTTGATAACTCGGGTAATCATTTTTGAATTAAAGCACTTCAAATGAATGCGATGTTTAGTTGGAACAATTACAAAAGATCAGGTTATTAGTAGGCGTCAGCTATTTCGAGTTACTTCCACATCACCGGCGTCAGAGTTTCTTAACCTTGGAAAAGTTTTGATTTCTTGGAAGCGGTAAGTTTTAACTGATTTCATAGTGGTGTCGTGGCGGAGGTGTTATGAGCACGTACATTTTATGCACTTTCTTTAATTGCCGGTTTTGCGGTCTTTGAAACTTTGAGTCTTTGTCTCTCGTTTGCATGTATTTGCTCTAATTCCTGATGTTACGACAAAAACAAGATAATTATAGACGTTTAATTGCGAAATCTTTAGAAGCATGAGCCGAGAAGTTGCCCAGACAAGATTGAATTTGGAAATGTTCCCGTTCAGACATGCACCTTTGTTGATCGAGCCGAGCATCCCAAACAACATGCTAATTATGCGCCAAGCAATCAAAATAGACTACTTTATCAAAAACCTGACCACCGAAGTTGTGGAAATCAAAACTACTGTGGAAAGAGCCGAAAACGATTACCTCATGTTTGATGGATTTGCTGAGGTTTGGAAGGCTTTTCAATCAACCTAAGTCAGTGCTGATTTTCAGAGAAAAATAATTTTGCTGCCTCAAAACAAATACAACCTGATCTTGACGGTCGTTGCTTTGAAAGCTGGAGTGAATATTCAACTTCCTAGACTCAAAATCAAATGCAACAACAAACAAGTGGATGAACAAATCCAATCTTTGACTTTACGCTATATTCGATCGAATGTTTTTGTGGCGGTAAGTTTTTGTTCCTTTGAAATTGAAGTTTTAAATAGCACTAGTTGAAATAGCGTTATAATGGCGTGCACTTTAACAGCTTAATTGATTGTAATGTCAAGGATCCGATTATGCTTGCATTTAGTTTGTTTATGTCCCAATTTTGACGACTGCACGATATTTTAAATTAAATGACAGTATAAGAACGCAGTCGAAATTTGTGTTGTTTGCAGAAAAGGCACGCTCAGGCACATTTAGTTTTCAAACTTACACAAAAGTCAGAAAAGTACATCTCATGAGCTGACCTTTACAGTAATGCCGACAGAGATTGTGTTTGATATCTGGCCAGATAATTTTTGGGTTTAATCTAGCCATGTAATTGTCTGCGGGTTTTCACGTGCCCGAACACGTCTTTAGTTCTTGAACTTTGACTACCTAAGGTAATTATTGCCAAGATTTCTGGCACCCAGCTATTTTAGTTGTTATGATGCAGAACATAAAGAAACACGGAAATATGACTAGACAGACCCACGCGCGAGTTTCATTCGGTTCAATTGGCCACAAATCTTAATTACATCCTTGTTAAATTGCGAAAACTTGTTGTATTTCTGCTCCAACACAAAATGTCGGCCAGTGCACATAAGCGTTTAATGTGCCAAATACAAACTGTAATTAAGTCGTTGAAATTTCTGCAAAGCATTTGTGAGATTTGTGAGTACGGTAATCCGTTCGAGTTGAAGAGCAAAATTTGTTGTTTTGCAATCACTTTTGTGGTTTCAACGGTGAATTTTAGAGTGAAGTACAATTGCAGCAATTGTGGTTTGAATTATAGTTATGGTTTAAGACTTGCTCTTTAAGCCACCCACTAATTGATTAAACTTTTGACCCAATGTACATTCGAGCACAGACACCAATTTGTAGATGGCATTTGTTCGCAGTTAAAGTGACCAAAAACTAGTTTTTTATGAACGGACATTCAAGATGTGGCGTCAGTGGACAAACAATGCCACAGGCTTGCACAGCATAAAGTTAGTCTGAATAATTCAGCATGAAACACAACACCGGTCAACCGGTTTGAACAAAGGTCGCAGCTTTAGATTTTGACTAATTTGATAACTTTTGTCTTGCACTTTCCATTCTTGCGTGTCACACGGCGACTGTATTGTTTGCACTAGTTTGTAGGTTTGATGGTATTTTTAACCTTTTAGGCAAGTTTTGTTTACTCAGCATTAAAGTTTTATGCAATCGTTGGCAACAACTAGAACATTTCTAGAACACGATGCGTTCCAAATATAAGCATTCGGTTGCACGAACTAAATTTAGCTCAAACGCGCATACTTGGTATCCGATTTCGGTACCTGTCTGGGTTTAATCAAAAATTCGCTTCGACCATGATCTTTACACTTGGTTGACAGACTTCTCTTCATGTCTGAATTCCGAATTGCCTCGAGGGTACGGTAAAAGCTCTAAATAGTCACAAATATTCCACTCAAAATCACTAACATGATCAAAACGTAAAGTGCATCGGCCAGAACGCAACATTTTTTAAACAATGCTCTTTTACGCTGTTAGCAAATTTTAATGTGCAAACCGGATGGCTGCTTTTTTTGAACCACTTATAATCCACATATATTTTAGCCGGCCTCCAAGGACCCGACTCCGCAACGATCCCTGCTGCCTGATGACGAACGTTCCAGTCGATCTTCGCGAGGCAGCTCCGTCGCTTAAATGCGTAGACAAGTGCCAAAGTGTGTTTTGTACCGGTTTCGAGCGCGGATAATTTATTTGCTGTAATTTATTGCCAACAAGAGATTTTTACTTGGTCAAATAAACTTTTATTATCAACTGCGTTTAAGTAACTTTTGAAGTCATTTTTGATTGTTTCGTGGGCGTAACAATTTTAAGTCACCGAAGCATTTAAAAACATTTAAAACCAAACGACCAAAATTGTTACCTTTGTTTCGACGTAGGTCTTCGGCGTTTTTTTGAACTAGAAATTCTATAATTTGGGGTTAAATGCGGATTGAAAGAAGTTCACGAATTTCCGTGACGTTTGCGTTCAATTAGCCGTGTATTCACTTGGTCCATGACGAGTCAACAGACATTCTTCGACGAGTCATCTTCACCAACCGCCTATTTAATAATAGGCCCGTTTTAATGATACTATTTAGATCTGTTTAGACCTCTTTAGACTCGTTTAAATTGCCAAACTTGTTGAGAGTCTAGACACTTAACCCAGCGATTTGTTGCATAACTCTGTCGAGCTTGCAAGAGTCACTTTGTTTTTTGATCTCGTTCTTTAAACATTTCAACACTTGCTTAATCGATTTGTTCTAATTTTGTGTGCTTTGTGCAATTTGCTCGCTTCCTTGAGCTGTTTTTCCGCCTTAGGCTACCGTATAAATGTGGTCGATTGCTTTTGTACGTCAAAACAAATTAAGCTTCCTCCATCTTCACGCAAATAGAAGTGGATGCCGTCAATAGATTAGAAGTAAGTGCAAACGTCTAGATCTCAGAAAACAGCATGATTAGTGTTCCAGTTAGGGATTGACTCACACATAAATCCGCGCCGTGACCGACGAACCCCCGCCGGATTAGAGCTCATTTTAGTAGAAATTCATCGCACCGCAAGAACCTGTAAACAAGAAGCGGAAATTGGCTGATAGTTTTTTGTCCAGACCAAGATCCTTGTTCAGTCGGTGAGCGAAGCCAATCTATTCATCATTCAACAAATCACTTAAAGGATTCAATGGCTGACTCCGCTCTAATTACTGTATTTTAAGCAGTGAAAACCTATTGAATGAGATTAAATTTGCGTTTTGGTCTGAAATTTCTTATTTTGTTTGACTTGCTTGAATCAATAATCAGATCCGAGTTCAATCAGCAGATCTGAGCTCAAACTGCAGAGCTGGCACAAACTTCACTACTGTATAGATTAGTGCATTATTTAATTATACTTTGTTGTACAGTACACGTACACAAACTAGATATCCAAAGACTAAAAGTGCATTTGATGTTTGTTTGTTCAAGTGAATACGAAATACGAGCTTGAAAGTTGTTGTACAGTAGTGGCGTGTTTGTAGTCAAAATCTAGAACACAACAAATCGACTGTGCATGCTCCATCAATTTGTGCAAGTGCGTAAATCTCGCCTGATTATCTGATTTTTCCGTTCAAGATTTTTAACACGCAAACAACTCTAATGAGTATTCGGATTCGGCAGATTTGCTGTTTTTTTGCGTTTGTTCATTTATCAAATGGTTTTTTGGCCTTATGCTTTTTAGTTTATGTTCGAAGATGTTGTGCAATATTCTGTAATTTGTTTTTCACTGTTGCTCATACATTTGAAATGTGCTTTCAATGTGTTTGAAATATGTTTTCGATGAAACTGCTCCGCTAAATGTTTATGTAAATGGAAGAAATCCGGCAATATTTCATAAATACATTTTTGGATTGGAATTCCTGTTCCACACTTACGCATTGTTTTCATTGACAAACAAATGTCCAGCATTCTTTCATTCCTCCGACTCCAAAGTCCTACTACCGTATGCGGCCACAACGTGTGACATTTTTGCAGTTCTTTCCCAATTGGAGCCTACCGTTTCCACTACATTTGCTGAATGCAAAGTTCAAAGGGGATCAGTATAGAGGTCGAGAATATCGCGCCGTTTGCTTTGTGCCAGTAGATTTCCAATTTGGGCTGACTCCGCCCTCCTCTTCAGTCCACCACTTTTACCTTCTACAAATTTAACAGTCCCAAGCCGTAGCGGATATGTGTTGTTCGGAATGCCCGCCCCTTTGTGAAAGGACCAAGTTTATCAGGTTGGTTGTCTCATACCCACCGGCAATCATTTGGGCCAACTTTCAAGTTGAGTAACGGTTTGTTTCCAACACGGAGGTGTTGATCCCCTTCTTGAGCTAAAATGGCAACTTTTCAAAATTTGTTGATCTTTTGGGGGCGGGCTCTTTGGCCACCAAATTCCACACGTGTTTCTAAATTTATCTCAGCTGGCGTGGACTACCTAACTGGATAACAGAAACAGTATTAGGAGATTGGAGGGGTGGTACCTTCGTGGCTTTAAAAGAAAACTGTCGACGTTGTCGAGGTTTCAGTTTCCACTCCAACTGTTGCGTGCTGTTTTGGCAGATCCACTCTGATCGCTCACTACTCGTGTTATCCCAAACTCACATTGATTCGAACAGTTTCATTTTTGTTAACCTGCAGGTATCTCAACTCCTGCTACCAAGTGTTTGTCAAGTAGACAAGCAACTCTTGAATCTTCTCCGTTGATCAACTTGTCAGCTACAACCCATTTGAGGACAGTTCACACAAAGACTCAAGTCCACCCTCGCCTGCTTCTTTCTTCTTTTTATTTGGTTGTTTTCAAAATCCCGGTGCGGCGTTTTCAAATCAAGTTAATTGGTAAGGTTTCGACTGCGCTTAGTTATTAATTTGACAAGTTTAGCTTGGTTTGCGCCCATTCTGCACGTGTTCGTCTCATTTGACTTGCCTCTACCGAATCCGTGTGATTGAACGGAAGACGTTTATGTTTATTCCGTGAACTCAAATACTGGTACAAAGACAAATCGACTTTAACCACTCATCTTCACCGAAACAACTCGAAACGATGGCATCCAACAAATCATTGCGCAACTCGTCACTCATCGCTCAACTTCTTTCCTTCTTCGTGCTTCTTTGCGTGCAGGTGGGTTTTCTTTCACATTAACAATTATGAAGTGAGGTCGATACGGTAGTTCTCGATATTCGGTTGTTATCTCGAGAGTAGTTTGTGTAGTGAAAACATAATTGCATAGTTTATGTGCGGAAGCAAACCGGCAATCAGACGGGCTCCGAGAATCTAAAAAACACATGCTTCGGGGTCTTACCGTATGCCGACACCACACTTTCTGTGCAAAACAAGTGTTTTTTGGCTGTCTGTCGATTTTGCTTCCTCAAAGCATCTAAGTTCACCGAAGCACATAACTTCGAAGTGACTAATGGCGGATGTTTTGACGGCAATGGCGCGCACGGCCAGGTGTTTTTTGTTTTCCGCGTAGATCAAGGAAACAACTTTTGAAATTAGGAGCCGGGATACTGAAATAGTCGTGAAAAGTCAATTGAGCTCGGAATTTTAAATTGGCGGAGAATTTGGCAGGTCAGTTGAATTCGAGCCACCTATCTGAAGAAACAACGTGCCAATCCGGAAAATGTACTTTCACGCGTGCTGCGCGCATAAATTAGTTTAGCTTGTGACGCGAAACTCATGTTGTCGACTACCATATTCGGCTGTTTGTTTGGCTAGCAACTTATTAAATACGCCATAAAGTATTCTGGCCACGTGTTTATCGCCACTCCATATTAATCAATTAAGAGCGGAAATTAGCTTCGAGCATGCAATCAAAAAACACACCGGCTTGTCACCTGAGCTCTCAAAGTTTGCCTCAACAGCCGTAATTTTTGAAACTTAACGATCTCCAAGTTACACTACAATGTTGCATTAGAATTATTCAAATGGCCGAAAGTGCAGTTTCCGGCCCGTTGAATGACACCATCGAATAAGCTGATTATTGTTTCTTCGTGTGCTCAGATGTTTTTATCTTATTTGCTGTTAAAACATAAGAATTTGCGGCATCTTGTTGTTGTTTATTTTGGTTGAACATTTTTGTTCGAATCTGCAGGCCAAAGCCGAAAACTTTTGAGAGCTGCAACAGATAAGACAACCAAAATAGATAAGACAAACAAAACGGTAAAAATAGAAGATGAACGGTTTACAGGATTAGGTTGATCCGGTTTGAGCTCTGGATTTGGCCTGTTTATGCTTAAACAAGCGGCTCCTAACCCGCTTTCTGCAACCTTGATTCTACAAGTCGTTAAGTGGATTAGTAGGAGCCTGGATGCGCTATTTCGAGCCTTGAATGCGAGTGACAACATTTTGGCACATCGTTTCAACCAAATCCACCTATGATGTTTGTCGATTTGCGTTGAAGCGGCTTCCGATGGGATTTGCTGTGCAAATTCTACTTATTTGTGCACCCGGTTTGTTGTTGGGTTTGTAGGCGAAAACAACAAGTTCGTGCAGCTTCACACTTTTGAGCTTGGATCCGCTGGCGGTATACGGTTGTTTGCCTACTCTTTTGAACTTGTTTGTTTGGTGAGAACTTGTACTCAACGGCTACCGTTTCTGTCCACCTGCTCGAGTGTAGGTTGGCCGCAGATGCACTTTGTGGAATGACAAAGTTTGAGTTGAAATCCCAAGTCCAGACATCTTTCCAAACAAACCGGTGATTGTGGAACACTCTCGAAATAGAGCCCTTGTTGTCTACACAATGCATCATTCAAAGTTCCAGAGCATGCCAATTTGTTTTGTTTTCGGAGCGGGAAGTGAAATTTGGCCGATGTTTGGCGGTGCACTGATTAAAAATTCCCCAACTCACATTTATATGCCACAAGTACAGTGCGGAATAGTTTGTGATTTTGGACTCGATCACCTGGCATACGGTATGCATTTTAATGATGCGCTTCGAATTCAACAGTAAACAACGGAAGTATCAGTGGCTGCCCGTTTTGGACTTATTCATTAAAGTGGCGACAAATTCCGCAAACAAATGAATAATTCAAAGCGGCGCCTAGTGTCAAGAATCAACTGATCCCAGCTGAGTTTTCTCCTCGAACACGGTTCAAAAAGCACCGACAGTCTGTCTGTTTTTATGTTGGTCATTCGGGCCAATTGCAGTTTGAGTGTCCACTGCGCTCAATGACCATCTACATGAAAAGGGTGGTCAAGAATTCGTAGCAAACCAGACACACAATTAAGTAACCACGTGTTTTGGTTGCAGGAGCGGCGCGGACGCCCAAAAGGTCAATTTGAAATTAAACAGCGTAGGCAATCCGCCTGGAAAGCGTAAAAATAAGATTTTTGTGCGGATTATCATTCCTTCTTGTTGACAAACGTTGCGGAGGATTTGTGGCCTAAAAAAGCAACACAAACCAAGTGATCACCCCTTTGCGGAATGCATCAAATTCTACGACTTTGTGCTAGGTGGATTAAAATCTGCGAAGCCGATTACTTCCAGAAAGTCCAAATTCGGGTGCACGGTGTGAAGATTTCAAAACGGATTCCACCTCAAATGACAAATCTTTTCGAAGCGTTGCAGAACTTCTGAGCTTTATAAGATCTGTAAGCTTTTTCATAACATTGGTTGATCAAACACGTGGCGGATCTAGATTTTTGGTCTAAAACCTTGTTCGTTCTTTAAGTGCAAATTTCCCAACAACGTAGAGCTCAAAATGACGCCTTGGTTGACATCAGCAAATGTGGGAGTCTTCGGCGACAGAGTTATCGTTCCTAACCAGCAATTAGAGCCCTCAATCGTTATCGACATTCAAAAACCAACCGGGTAGTAAATAAGTGCATTTGCGTCTTCAAATAATTAAGGAAGTAGACAGTTTAAAACAAGCAAAGCACAAATGTCAAAAAACACTTGTAATGTTTGAGTTTCTAGCTAGCGGCTTCCTCAACGGAACAGCCCGTCAAACAATGTGCTACTTGCAATCTGGAAACGTTCGAAGAATACAAACAGATGCGTCAGCAACAAATCCTTCTCGATCTCCTCACAAAACTGGAATTAACATCAAAACCGAACGTGACAGTAGATTACGACAAGTACGCTTTAATCGCATAGCTTTAAATCAATTGCAATTTTAGTCTTCCACCGATTGGCCACAGACATCCAAAAGTGAAGGCACTCATCGAGCAAACAATCCGCGAAAAGAAACGCGCCAGACGATCTCTGAGTTACATGAATGACGGAGAGTACTTGCCACACCTGTATGAAACCGATTCCGACAAAAAGCCTCAATTCAGCTTTATCATGGCCGAACGCGCTCCGTGGCCTCTTCAAGACGTAAGTTTCGGTGTTGACGTATTTGGAGAATAGAGTACTAAAAAGTTTCAAATTCCACAAATCTCTAAATAAAAGGTCGTTTTACGCCTAAACGTTTGTTGAAAGAAAAACCGGACACGCAATGAGTCCAATAAATTGGTGCTTATTGCGTCGCAATATAGCCGTGAAAGTCCAGAACAAAGAAAGTGTGCAAAGTTCACAATTCTACGTCACCATCGCATTATTCTTTTACAATGTACACTTTCAGACGCTGGACATTGCTGTATTCAATCTTGGACCGTCAATGCGCAAGAAGTATGTCCACAAAGCCAACTTGCATTTGTTCTTGCGCAGACCAAGCGCTCTCCACCACGTAAATCAAGCCGCAATCAGGATCGATGTCTACGAGCGCTTTGTTAACGGAACTGTAAGCTTTCTTTGTAGTCGCTTCAATTCAGTTGTTTGTTTAGATCGGCGAAAAGATTGCAACCAAATTCGACATGCTTCACGGATCTCGAGCTGTGTTTCCAGTAACAGTACCCTTGGATAGTTTTGATGTTCAAACATGGTTCCAAACACGTGTCTCCGAAAGCCCCGAACCGTTTGTTGGTGTCTACGTTGAGGTAGCAATTTGTTTCTCCTTTTCTTTCAATCAATTCGTTTTAGGCAATGTTCGACGATGAAGAAAACTTGGCTTTCCACCCACGTAAGTCCAATAAAGACATTTTATTTAAACAGATACGTGCTTTAACGAAGACTAGCTAACTCAAATCAAAGCATTTTACAACACTTGATTTAATGTGATTTATTTAACGAAACTTCTTAAATTGACAAAAGAATTGCAAAACTCAATAAGAGTGAAAATCAAAATGATTGTGTTTGTAGAATATTTTGAGTGCCAGCTAGTCTTTGATTAAATCACGGTCTTGAATACTTGAATTGTTGTGCTTGTTAATTTCACATTCATTTTCAGGCGATCGCTATCCTGATGTAAGTTCGGTTGATTCAAATGTCAGATAAATCGGGGCATTTGGCCAAAGGGGCGCGTGGGTCGCATTCGTTCCAAGTATGGAAAATGTAGCTCAATTGTTAATTAAACGCCGCAGCTGTTTCCTAATTAGCTAGCAGTGAAAAAAGCTCGGGACTACAACCAAGAGGCCTTTAAGCATATTGTAGTTGACATTCTCGAAATTTGCATACATTCCAAAACACGGCAACTGTTTTTTGTGCCAATGCATGAGATCATGATTATACGGCCGCACGATTTTAGAGCCGAAAGATTTTAGAGCTGGAAGATATTAGAGCCGATGATTTTACGGCCGCTAGATTTTAGAGCCGAAAGATTTTTCGGCCGCGAAAATGTTTTTTTCAACTTTTTTCTTTTTTTCGATCCGTCTTAATTTATTGTAATTGAATTTGCGATTTACACTAAATTTTTAGTTAAATGAATTATCCTGCAGAAATCGGTCAATCAAAGTCGAAGAAGCACCCCTTGTTGGTTTATCGTTCTACAACTAATCCAGACGAGTGCTTTAAATTTCGTTGGAAGAGAACTAACAAAGACTTTCATGCGTATGTATGTTTGGGATGCCAAACTGCCATTGAAAACGGTATCATTGGAGTTCAACATTCGATTTCCGTAGCTTTGAATTACAATGAATTTTCGGAAGATCCAGAACAACTTAATCATATTTGCGTCGATGAATACATGTTTGATTATGTGGCTACAAACGTTCAACAACTTTATAGGTAAATACTCTACAAAAATATTCAATTGCATTTAAGTTTAGAGAGGAAGCTGATGTTGCTGAAGAACATGGATACAAACCAAGCGTTTCGGCTGCACGATTGCGCAATATTATTCAAGCAGGCTTTCCTGATGACAATGCATCAGCACTTCTTTCACTTCCAAAGCGTACATCATTACTTCACACTTTTTCCGTCAAACGCAAAGGCAACCAACATTGAGAACTTCGATCCTTTGCAGCCTCCACCAAAAATTTTCGTAAGCTGTTTTTAAGTAATTTTGTTACTAGTCTATTTTCAGGCTTCAGCTTTGACTACTGGAAACAATCAACAAAGTTTGATGTTACGAATGTTCAGCGCTGTTTCGCCTCCCTTCATGTTTATGGCTGATAGAACTAATTTGCAGGCTATCCATTTGTCACAGGTGTTATTTTTTGGCGGTACATTTGCTTATTGTCCAGCTGAATTCTACAAACGTGATTACGAAATTAATGGTGAAACTAAGACAACAAGTGGGCAAACTTACACAATTCATGCATTTTATCGTAGTTCTGCAGAACATCAAAGCTCTTTTTTGTCCGGTAAACATTTTTGTAAAAGAAGTTGATTTTAAATTTTTAGGAATCGCCTTTCTACCTCACAAAGACACGAAAACGTATGTTAAGTTGTTTCAAGAATTGCGCATAAGTTTGGAAGCGGAGTTTGGCAACATTGGTGTACCGAAAACTGCTATTTTTGATTTCGAGATTGCTGCACATAATGCATTGAAAGAAGTCTTTCCAGAATGGACATTGAAAACTTGTTATTTCCACTTTTACAAGAATATTACTGACCAGGCAAAGAAAAAGGGATTAAGTGATGCTTTAAAAAATGATGAATTTAAAAAGTGGTTTGATGGTTTGATGGGTAATTTTAAAAAGAATTAGCAACTAATTTGGTCATCTTAGGATCAGTGTTTTTGCCTAAGTTGCAAGCCCGTCGAGTGTTCAAATTTTTGCTCAACAATTTGCCAAATGTCAATTCTAGTTTGACTTCTTTTGTAAAGTATTTGGATCGATTCTGGTTGCCAAAACTGAACAAAATTTCATGCTGGGATGAAACATTGCCTCGAACAAACTTGTCCGAATGTTATCACTCTACACTTTCCAAATCGTTTAACAAGTACTTATTTCAAATGTAACGTCTATGCTGATGATTTAAACGATGGTGCTGTTGATTTTTTGGGTGCTAAAATTGGAACTGCGGAACAGAACTTGAAGCTCCGTACAAAGAAACAACGAAAACTTGAGGCAAAATTGACCAAAGCAAAGAGCACATATACAAGTTTTGTAGATAGTTTGTTGCCCGATCAAGAAATTCCAATTGATCACTTGTTACAGTTAAGATTTTCTAAGATAACTTAATATAATTTCACTTTTAGCTATTGCCGTCACATCCGTTTTTTGAATGGTGGTCGACGTGCACAATCTTCATCTCGTGCGCATCCAGATGCAAAGTTAAATTTTGAACCATTGCCAGATATTGAATCAATGTCTGCATTTTCACCTCCTACACTTATGCCTCGCGTTCTTGGTAATCCAAACAATGAATTTATGTCAAGCTCACAACCAGTTTTGCCAGCTCAATCAACTCATACATTTGTTCAAAATAGTCAGCCAAATTTCAGCTTTGTTCACAATCCATTCCGTGAAGCTGTCAATTCTTCGTCTCAAAGTTCGGAAACAGAAGAAATTGATGTTGTCAATATTTAAGGCGTTTTGTTAAAGAATATCTTAAAGAAATAATTGTTATTGCAAGAGTTTATTATTGTTCGCTTATCTTTTTATTACAAGCGATTCAGAAAGTCGTTCAAGTGACACTAGTAACGAAAAGTACGTCTAAAGATCAACTAAGATAAATTAAGACGGATCGAAAAAAAGAAAAAAGTTGAAAAAAACATTTTCGCGGCCGTAAAATCTTTCGGCTCTAAAATCTAGCGGCCGTAAAATCTTCGGCCGTAAAATCACCGGCTTTAAAATCTTTGGCTCTAAAATCTTTCGGCTCTAAAATCGTCGGCTCTAAAATGTTTCAGCCGTATAATCATGATCTCCAATGCATAACAAAAACACAACTAGACAGCTTTGTATTCTGAGCATTAATTCGTTTGTAGCAAACTCCACGATAATGCAAATGAGGCATTCTCAGACACCACGCATAACTAATCCGTTCGAAATTTGTAGTCGCAATCAAGAGATCTTAACAGTATCAGATTTTTCAAGTCTAAATCGGGTTCAATTAGTGTCTTCCAATTAACTTGATCAGTGCTGCTTATTGCACCAAAAACTAATCCGCCTTTTGTTTAGAATATGTACATGGAGTTGGAGCTTTTTGACATGCCTAGCCGCAGTCGTCGTAACGCCAATTCTCCACAAATCTGCCAAGTCGGTCACAACAACACCAAATGCTGCTTGTATGACTTGATGATTGATTTCGAGAAAGTTGGATGGGACTTCGTCATCGCACCGAAACGCTATAACGCTTACATTTGCCTCGGAAACTGCTTGACTTCCGTAAGTTCTTTCCGTTTGCACAAGCACCTTGAACAAGCACTTGAACAATTGAGCAATTAGTGCAAGTAATAGAAATTTGCTACCGTAACCCGAGTGGGGCAGCAAAAAACGTACAGCGCAACATTTTGCGATAATCGCCTGTGCACAATTTCAAAATGCCACCTATTCGCGGCCACCAGGGCGGAAATTGAAGAATCCAAAATTATGCACATTAAAAGTCGCCCCGGTTTTGCGTGCTACGTTGTGCCCACTGGTCAGCCTTTCCGAAGACAAATTGGAACGCACTTACAAATTTAAAGTGGCCACCCTGCTTAGGTAATGGCAACATTGTACAGCGAAATCGAATTAGGGAACTTTTACAGTGCTCCTGCATTCAAGCAGCGACCACTAAATTTGGCTGTTGTGTACTATTTTCGTCGACTAAAAGCCACACGCAAACGAGTCGTTTCTGCGTGGCGGATTAAAAACTGCCATATTTAACACTCGGCGGAATTGTATTTCGGAATGGAAGCTACTGTAAAATACAGAAACCACCTGGGTGGCGATTAAACTTTGCTGCTGTCGGAAAGAAAGAGTACACAAATAAACAATCTGCATGCTGGCCGAATGGACGCAGAGCCAAAGTTCAGACCAATCGACAATTAATCCTTTCCGCATTGATAGTAGTTAACTATCAGGTGAAAGCAAAACCCTTTGTGGACAATTAACAGATTACCGGATGCTTTTTGATGCCAAAACGGGCGGCAATGAACAGGCAATAGAATAGACTTAAGAGCAAAGTACGAACTCTTACTGAGAACCCTTGCTGCTACAAAGTTTTGTCGCTGCAAGGGTAACACTTCTTTCATGCAAATTGCACAATGTAAGCAGATTGTATACAAATTGATCTTTTCGAAAAGCATGCAAGGACTCTTAAAACAATCTTTATTCAACGATCTTTAGTCTCTCAAAAGAATAGGTCATATTGTGCAAATGCAGCGGTTCTGCATAGGCGTTTGTTCGATGAGATTTACAATTCAAACATTGAAAAGAAAAGTTTTGAGCTAAAGTGCACACGCAATTCTCCCACCAGGTGCACATTGTTCTTGATCAACTCAATTAACTTTTCGAACTCCCACTAACTTGTTTGAATTTCAGAAGAACTCCAACTCAATGATGTCTTCGCATTCGTCAATCACAAGCCGCTTAATGACCGATCCCTACCAATGCTGTCATCCAAAAGTAACCACCATTTTGCACTTTGCATTTAACTCTTAAATTTTAGGACTACTCCGGCGTGACAGTCGTTTACGTTACTGAGTCGAACGAAATTTGGGTAAAAGACATCCCGTCCTTGGTCGCCAAACGCTGCGGTTGTTCTTAACCAACTTGATTGTCTTCTCGCATCGTTTTTCTGTTCTTAAATTATAATTTATTGCAAACCGGGCCATTCCTTCCACTCGATATCATCTCATTGACCATAATCAGAAGCCAGTCTTTTCGCTATACACAATCTCCACAATATCTCCGCATCCAGTAATAATAAATAGTCTATGAGTTTGCGCCGCACCTACGGTTTCTACTGCATCCAAATCGGTTAGTCTTCAACAAATCTTGATTTCGGCTAATTGTGATCTCAACTCACGCACCTACGTGTTCCCACCTGCATTGTTGATTTAGTGTTTGTCTAGTCGACGGTTAGTTTCTTTCTTCACCCGAATGATATTTATTTGTAGTTATTGTTGTTGACAGTTATGTTGATTGTCAATTTGTTGTACAATTAGTTTATTTATTCGACAGCTCCAACTAGTTATTTATTGTTAACAGTTTCCGCATTGTACGCCACTCTCGTCCCGATACCTTTCCTGTATTAATTTATTTGTATATTGTGTTGTAGGTTGTTTTTCGGAAACGAATTCGTTATACATTCTGTTCGCGTACAAACTATTCCCAGTTTGCTTTAATCTTTTAACTTATTCTCTAACTAACTGTTCTAATAGTTTCTAATAGTCTTCGAACACGCCATCTCGCTATTTGTTCATCATCCCCGAACCTAATCCCGAAAGCGACCACCAAGAAAACAAACTGCCCGGCGAAAACACACGGACAAAAACAAGGAAACCATTTTCGAAAGTAGCCACCATGTGTATTCGTTGGTCTCTGGTTTTTTGGTGGGACCGCGTGGCGTTATTTTGCTAATTTTGATTTTTGGTACCAATAAATACTTTTACATAATCCCAATTGCTTCAATTTATTACAAAATCGTCGAAGACCATCTGTGAAATTTGGAAAGAATTACCGAGAACTACTTAACTAGTTTGTTTGCTGTTTGTTGAAAGCGAATTTCATGTTCGCCTATTTAAACGACGACAAAGTTCAATGCGAGGAAAAACAAACCAATTATGTGCGGATAAATGCAATTATGCACCTTTGAAACGTAGATTACGTGCTTTGTGATGACTTTCGGCTGTACTAACAACGAATGAAGTTATAAGAAAGTGCGGGGGACCGAAGCACGCAACTGCTGTCATTTTCTCAAAACTTGTTAATTGAATTGCATATTCTTTTGATTGAGTGGCAATTGTTTGAGCCTATTTTGGGCGCCAATCTTCTTGATAATTGTTCGAAAATAGTCGGAAGAATACGGGGATGACTGCAAACTATGAATTCGGTCCACTTTGGCCTACACATCCACACTTGACTATAATTTGCGAATCAGTCCACATCATTTGAGGCATTGTTGATGTGGCGAACAAAAAGCACACAAATCAAAAATGAGTGCACGCGGGACCAAAGAAAATATGTAAATTATAAATGGCGTTTTTGACTTTTCTGAATGTCAACATTTTTCGAATGTCGCCAAATTTTCGATTCAAATTTTGAAACAGTTCACGTTCACCTGTTTCCATTGTATTGGCCGAAGTGTGCCGCGTAAACACGCAAACAACAAGTTATTGTTGTTTTGAAGAGCCTTTGCCCAAGTTATACTGTAAGCCAATTTAGTCTCCAACACTTAGTTGCCAAAACAACAGCAACATTGAAGAGGGCGTAAGCCGATTGTTTTGCGCTTACAAACTGATTAGAATGGCGCACGAAAGCATTCCACGCAAAGTTCTGAACCTCGTCACCAAATTCGCAACATGTAAATAAAAACATGCGGTGGAGATTTTCGAGCCGTGATCTGGAGAAGTCTAGTCTAGTTGTTCGAACAAATCGAACAAATCGAGCAAACCGAACAAATTTGATGCATTTTCTAGATTGAAAACTATTTTGGAGATGTGTAAGTGGATTATTTGTGAAGATCCATTAACACTTATTACTAAACGCTCGATTGCGTAAAATCAAGAAAAACAAAAATAAACATGCACACGCAAAAATATTTTTGATTTTTTGATTTGCAAATCTACTCGAAAATTGTTGTTTATCTTCAAATAGCGGCTAATCCTTATCGAATTTCGTGTTGAAGAATTTTCCCGACAGCTTAGCCGCTAATTCTATTATTCATTTCAATTAAACAATTTGTTGGTAAAATTCATAATTCTTTTCACGGAGGGCTTCGTCCTACGCTCTTCAAGTCGTAAAAAGCTTAGTCAGTCGAACAGAGCAGAGTTTGTTCTTTGTGGATTGTTTGTTTAATTGTGCTTAATTGAGTTGAATTGTTGGCAGACAATCTTTCGACTCGGAATGAATCATCGGCGAGAAAGCAGTTTTTTGCCAAAATTGGTGCTTAATTAAAATTGTACACTATTGTAGTATGCGTGCTCAATTCAACTGGACAATGTTGTTGTTGTTGCGTTAAAGTACAGCGTCTGCTTCTTTTAAAAAATTAACCGGTCATTTGTGGCCAATTTGCGACCAAATTTGTGGTTTACGGAGCACAGAATTTGGCACTTACGCATTCGGAGGCTAGACATGCGCACTTAATGATAACCATTCGAATGCAGTAACTTATCGTCGCCACAAATAACCTGCAATTAAGACGCAAGTGACGTAGCCACTCTTTTGGTCAACCCGGTTACATTTCTGCAGGAACAAGGACAATTATGCATTCATTTCTGCACCATCACTTTCAGCCCACAACCAAAGCACACTCGTCGAAAAACCAAAAATCAAACAGGACATGCAAATCGAGTTCCCCCACTTTGACTACAAACCCGTTTGTTTTCTGCCCTAATTGTTGCCATTTTGACTAATTAGTACAAAAATTGGCCTTCGGCTGCCGACAGTTTGTACATTTCTGGAGTGCCGGGGCGTTTTGATTTGATTATTGAACTTGTGTATTTCGAGTCCAATTGTTGATCGGTTTAGTGGTTTGTAGTTGAAAGTTTGAATGCAAATGTTCCTCTTATGGCTCATGACATTCCGCGGGTAACATTTCCGAGTGTTCTTCTCGATTGTACTTGTATTTTGGAGGCGTTTGGAGTCAAGAGTTTCCACTGCAACTACCATAACCCGGCCGCGTGAATGCACTTGCACAGTTTTGCGGATTTAGGCACTTGTCTGTATTGCCACTGGCGCCTATTAATGGAGTCGGAAACTGCTTACGGGGATGCATGTGAATTGAGGAATTATGAGAGCGGACCCGCTATACGGTATTAATGTCAAATCCGGGACAATTGGCTAAACTCATGTGCCCACCTTGGTCTTCATGAAACGCGAATAGCCGCTGGGTCCTGAAAACTCCACGGCAAGCTTTGAAGACGTGAAACAACCAAAAGGACACTTGGCGTACAATCTTCGGCAACCAAGCGCGCCAATTGTCATCCTATCAAGTTCTGCCAATTAAGTGGAATTTCGATTAGAAATTACAATGTCATCCAGCACAAAGCACACTAATTGTGTTTAATTTGAAAATTCACAAGTACATTTGATGCAAATCTTTTGTTTGTAAAGGTGCAAAACTTAATTGAATTCGAGAGTATGGTCTAGTGTCTGTTTTGGCAAGGAAGCAAACCACTTCGCAGCAGCCGAATAAACTATTCTGGTGCATACGGTAACCGAATTCAAAGCAGAAACTAATCATTAAATGACACGTTAAATGTCTACAAATACAGTACGTATCAATGGAACCATTCTCTCCAAACCCATTGTCTATTTTTGTGTCCACCCGATGTTTTGGGAAAACTCGCGGAATTATTTATCATGCTGGAAATATTCACGTTTCAATGTCTAGCGTGGCTTTCGCGTCAGTTGCGCACCTATTGTTCAAATTGAAATTCAACCGAATTGTTGAATCATTTTGGGATCCTGTCTCGTGGTGTCTGAAGCCGGAACACATTTGTTGTCAAACAATCAAACTAATAGTCATTTTGCGCATGATCTTTAATTCTGGAAGCGAGTGACGAAAGGAGCGCGAGAAAACAACACAAGGTTGGGGACTTTGCAAACCAGAAGCCAAGTTGGCGATTATTCCCAGGAGGATGCGCCGTCTTCAACTAATTGAGCTGCTACAGGGTTTTTCAGCAACGGATCAATTGGAGGAAGTCTAGACAGTTGGAAGTTTTGTGTAACGTTTGGTCACCGTCTGACTGTACAAATCAAATTCCAAAGTCAAAGTTCGTCGAAAACGTTTTGCAGAAGTTTTTCAAGTGTCTGGAGAATGTTTTGAGTTTTCGAAAAACTTGAAGTTCCCAGCTAATTGAATAACGAAGTCCAGTAACAAACAAGAATTCAGATTCAGCGGTCATTTTGACAACATCGACTGAATAATTCAGACATTGAGCTGAGATTGCGTAAAAAATCGTATTAACCTTAGGACTTCGTTGTTTTCGAACAAAAATAATATTTTTAGATCTCAAGAAATGCACCTAACGCTCAAAGATTGGAAAATAACCCCACGCCGTTACTAATCGAGCAATTTGAGAAGTTGGACCCCCGGCTAAATTATTCCAAAATTTCAACCAAAACACTCATTAATCATTCGGGATTCCAATAACCGAAACAGTTTCGATGAGCCATAAAAGTTTTCGTCTCGCTAGTCTGGCTTAACTAATCAAAAATGCAGTGGAACGCCGACTAATTTAATTTTAAATCTTGAGTAGATTTGACTGGTGGGTGAAGAACCTGTTAAAGCTGTTATTAATTGGATTTTGCCTATCAATTACTTAAACGTAAGTGTTCGAATTCTTTAGTCAATTTGCAGTACACGATAAAATCTCATTTACAAGAAAGCCAAATCAAATGCCAATTGACAGCAAGGCGTCCAGAACAATCAAGAAAGCGCTCGTCATAAGGTAAATTGACAACTACTGTGCCGCGGATTTCCTGCAAGGATCGACCAGACAACTTGCGCAACCAAAAACCAGACAGTTAATCTGGGAAATTGCAGCTAGACTGTCTGCAAGTTGCGTAACAAACGCCGCATCGACGCTACACGCAGATGTCTTAAAATGTAGCAATCGAATAGCATGTTTACAGGCGCTCGAGTTGCGCAAAATTTGTCTTTCTAATTAAACTTAAACAAGTGTAACAATTATGACATCACTAATTAACGTTTATCGCCAAGCATGTCAAAAACCAGTTCAACTTTTTGTATACAAAATAAGCCAATTAATCTTTTAAGTTGACAGCTGAGATCTTTGAACTGATTTCATTATAGTCGATTCTGTTGTCAAAGTGCTATGCAAGTTTCAAAACGTTTATTCTAATCTGTTTAATCAATTTGTCTGAATCAAATAAAGTGATATTGACTAAGTTTTATATTGTCATCATATTTTCACTCCCAAAGTTAGATGTCCAAGTGTACAGGTTCAGAGATCCTTCTGATCTTGAGTTTATAACTTTTTGTACGTTTGCAATTCGAAATTTAAAGCCCTTACGTGTTTGCCACAAACTGCAAAACACCCTAATCGCATTTGCAAAACAGTAAAGCGCATTGGAATTGCTACAGAGCCGATCTTTGCACAAAGCTTTGAAACCCCAAACAACATGGTGATTTCGGCGCTTAGCTTCACGATAAATCCGCTTGTTCAAAGTGCACACGCCACAAATGCTAGTTTTACTGTAGGCTGCTCAAAAAACATGGACCGGAATTCCTACACAACATGCCAAGGAATTGAATAAAATAAACAAACAAAACGGCTTATGGCCGAAGCGATGCCAATGTACCAGCTTGTGGCAAACAAATCGCAAAGAACACGCGCACGTCCAAGTATCTGAAGAATTTCTGCTCCGACCACAGATCTATTCAATTTTACCAAATTAGCACTTCTTTATCGTTAGCCGAGCAGGTCGAACATTTGTTGTTCGGCCAAAACTGGTAACAGTCCGCGAAATGGCAAAGATCCCGTGCCAATCGGCTTTACGTTGAAATCGGAAAAATTCCTCTATACATTCAAAACAAACCTAAAAAGCCGGAAACATTCCGGCCAGAATGCGTATGTTTGGTTCAACATTCTAAAAACTATACGTTTTCAAGTCGACTTAAAATGCTTTAGGTCGAAAAAATCTGATTTGCAAATGACGTTCGTTCAAAAAGATCCATTTGTAGTTTGTACTTTTAGACAAACCGCATATTTGCTTGCGTGCTGCAAACTTTGCTGCAGAAAGTCCGAATTCGTTGGAAACTTAACAGCTTATGAAATCAGAAGCAATTGATCTTCTTAGCAGAAACTTCAGCAACATAATCGGTGCTATTTCTGTTCTAAGGCATTTGAGTGCACTCAAATTCAATGAACGCAAAAATCGTGCTCACAAAGGTAAACAACATTTCAACGCATCTTCCACATGCAATTTGTAGGCTTAATTGGCCAAATAATCTTTGAAGTAAACATTTGAACGCGCGATGCTCCTGCATTTATGTCTTTAATTGTACTTCTCTAATTACCAGCGTTGGAGGCTTTCTACTTTTTGGACACACTTCAAAAAATTTACTTCCAGTTCAAACTTTAATCCAAAAGGGTGAATAAGTTAGTACGGATCAATTCTATATTCAATTTCACAAAGTCCATATCCTCGTTGTCCACAAACATTGAAGTCGCACATCAACTCTTCGATATAACAAGCTGAATCAAGTAAACACATTTTTAATCCCTCTTTTGTTTAAATGCAGAGTTTTGAATAAACAACAAAGCAAGATCCCCAAAAATGAACGTTGCGTAAAAGTCAAAAACTATTCCAAGGATCGTAATACGATCAAACCATTCAAAACTCTGTATTTAAACAAAAGAGGGATCAAAAATTATATAACCTGAATCAAGGCCCATTTTAAAGGCTACACGTTCGCGGACGTTCACTTGGACCTGCAAATTGTGTCTAATTATTAATTGTACAAAAATTCGTGTTTAAACTTTTAAACATCAAGTTGGCTCAAAACTACAGTAAGCACAGCTAATTAGCAACCCCAAGACAGGAACTTAATTTGTGGGAACCAAAGGAATTAACTGACAATTGCGTGACCGATCGACTACTGTATTCCCTCAACACACTCCGGCAAAGCGATGCACTTTCAAAAACACTACATTTGTCTAATTTCGGAGCAAGTTGCATTCCCGGATGATTTTCGCAAATGTCGTTGATAATTCAAAGAAAAAGATCTCCAAGCTGCACGCAATCATATGCGGAGAAAGCGCCACCAAATCTGAACCTTTTGAATGGCCATTGTGGCTAGACATTAAACGGCCTAATTTGCTTAATTTGCGGAGTGAAGTTGTTGAACAGTTTGTCCAAACGGACACGCATTTTGCTTTTCAACAATCAGTATCGTAATTCATTAACTGGCCTACGCTTCGCAAACGTACATTCATCGTAAAACATTGATCAGGTTGTTCGTGATACCACGAACAATACCTGTAATTTTGTGCAATTGTTTGGTCAATTAGTCAGCACGTCTACACGAATTAAAGTCCATACATCGACGGTTCCCCGAAAAACAAGTTCAAAAACACAGCAAAGAAAACTCACAGTCATCAACTTGTGGACTTGCTCTATTTCAAATTCGTATTCAAATTGATTTGGAAAGTGTTTTGTTTTCGCCGATAAAAGGCAACTGAAGATTGAGGATTCGATTGATTGGCACTTTTGAACCGTCACTAAATTAGTCAACTTATTTAAACTCGTTATAGAAGTAAGTGTGAATTACGGCTTGATCATGTAGCCAAAGTGGAGATGACTGAAGACAACGTCAGGCATGGAAATTGCCTAAATAAACGTCACAACAAAAGTACTTATTGATTCCTTACCATTGAGTTGATGCAAGTTCCGTCTTCCAAGTGAAAGACAATCATTATGTAGCTGAAATCATTTTAAGTCAATAAACAAACTAATAAACAAGTTGATACTTACCGCCGAATGTCTGTCCATCTCCTGTACGGAGCAATTGTGTGATCTCGCATGGAAGTTATTTGGAAGTCGTGTTTTTGGCCATCAATCAAAAGATCGCCGGACAACTTTCCAAACTGTTCATAGTGTGTTTGATGAGATGATTCAAGTTTTTTAAACATCTCCAAAGTCCACGGCTCTAGAGCCAATGAATGAGCAATCAAATCAGGCGACACATCTGTATCAAAGTTGAAACATTCGCCTGAATAGATTTGTTTAAGACTTGTCAAATAATGTTTAACAATAAACTTGCCGCTTGCTTCCCAGGTCCAATCAAATGAACAATTAAAACGTTGAATATCTTCGCTGTGCGGTTCATCCTCTCCAACTTGCTTCAAGTTCTGACGCAACTCAAATGCGCGGACTAAGTTGCCTTTAAACTGCACATGCCATCGTTTCATTGGTTCTACACAGTGAATTTGAAAGCCGGAAGGAGTCTTGTAGAATTCCTTATCGTCTTGTGTCTGGAAGTTTGCGTAATTGTTAACTTTCAAAGTAACAAAAACTCACTTTAATGTTAGAAGTACGCAAAAGCTCTTCGTTGACAAATGTGCCTATGTGCGGAATTCTTAAAACAAGAAAGACATTTGCGACATCCTGCTGACGTTGTGCGAATCCCAGCGCCAAATAAACTCCGTCTTTATTTGCACCGTTAAAGAATATGCAATCTCCAGCATATGGCAAATCTGCAAATACTTACAAGAATGTAAAACAACAAAGACGAACCGTTTGGGAGTTTTTGCTTCTTCTCCAGAAGCTTCGGATCAAAACGTTTCACTTTGTCTTTTCTGTTCATGCGATAGAGATCACCGGTATAGACTTCGGAGGAGTTCGCTCTTTTCTTTTGTTGGCGTTCAACGAGAAAACGGATCAAATGAAATTTAAACCAGTAGAAGATGGTCGGTTGTGAATAGATGCCATGGATCTTTTTTGCTTGGCCGACGAACTTTAAAAAACGCCACACTCCAAATAGAATCAAACTCAAAATAAGCCAAGCAAGTTGTGAAAACATAGTGAAACAAATAATGAGAAAGCGTTCCCATTTTTGGACAAACTCAAGCATTCGACAGTCAACGCAACTGATAAGGCTTGCTTGTTTGTTTTTGCTAATTTTCGTGAACTACTTCTGCAAGTGGAAAAAGCACGTGAACGCAGACGATCAATTAACGTTTTGTGGAACAAAATTAGACCGGCTGAAGTGTAAATCAACTTGTGCGTTTTGATGGAGTTTTACTTTTTTGTGATGAGCGCAGTTTTTTAAAATTGCTTGTGTTTTTTATTAAAGGCTAGTTTTAAATAGTAACTTGAAGGCGCCGTCCAAGTATTCATTGTTTGTTGTTTTGTTTTTTCCGATCGCCGATTTTACGCGTTAGTGTGGATGACAAATTTTGGCGACCGATTGGCGCCAGTTTTATGCATCTACTCTCCCACTGATTTCATGCCCAATCTGATTATTTGCAGCGCAGGTGACGCTTTTTAGTTGAGTTTTGATGGGATTTTATTAAATCCAATTTGCTCCTACTGATTTGCCCTTCACTAATTTCCAAAACAACAACGTAATTTTAGTTTGTTTGCTTTTCCGGATGTTCGATTGTACCGGAAAGGTCAATTGAACCGTTTAACGTTTACACTTTTAATCGAAAAACAATTAAGTGGAACGAGGAGTTAATTAACCTTGGCCGCTTAAATCGTTGTTTTGAAGCTGTTTCTCTGCGTTCGCCTGACTGACTAATTTGCATCAGCAACTAATTGTCGGCGCCGTCCGGTCGCACTCAAGGAACAGTTGTTGCCGACAATGGCCGTTCCATTTAAATTCTCTCATTGTTCGTGTCGATTGCGGCTCATTTGCGCATCCAATTGATTGGGCAAAGGTGTTGCCGGCCTTTTTTGCTCTAAATAGTTTAGTTATCGGCGTTGTTTCAAGGCACACCTTACTTTTATTTAAAATCATGTTAGAAAGTATAAAGTGGCGAAGTAGATTATAAAGCTTTCACTTTCATATTTATTTAAAAAACAATATGATGTGATCAAAAGTCATTTTCGCTAATCACTTTTCTTGCTAGTTTTGAATGTTCAGAGAGTTTGTAAAAATAAAATGAACAAAGAAGTGTTTAACAAAACATTTGAAAGCAGAATATAAAGATTCTTTAAACAATATTTAAACACTACTTTCGTGTAAAGCGTGTTCGAACTTAACTTCACTCAATTGCAACAGCGCTTTTCTTGAATTTCATTCGATTCTCGTGCTTTTTGCGCGTTATCAGCAAAAGAAAGCAAGAAGTCAATCATCTTTAAAACCTTTTCCACCACTTGCTCACTCGCTATTTTATTTCAAAAATGGATGGTTGGAATTTTTTCAGGATGTCTTCTAAACGCAACGGTGATCTTAGTCCCATGGATATGGGCATGCCAGGAAGTTCATCAATCAATGATCCGTCAACAAGTGGTTTGTTTGGACAAGCAGGCAATTCAGTAATTAGACGACTTGGGTGGAAGCAAGGCAAGCTTTTTGAACTTATTACTCATTTTTGCTCAATTTAGGCGACGAAGACGAAGGCTGGTCGAAAAAAGCAATTGACAGTCTGATGAAAAAGTTGCAAAAGCACAACAAGGATTCACTGCCAAATGCTGGACAAAGCTTTGAAAACGCAAGGACGAGAACCAAGTGGCTGTGTAACTATTCCACGTTCATTGGATGGTCGTCTACAGATTTCACACAGAAAAGCACTGCCTCATGTTATTTATTGTCGAGTTTATCGTTGGCCAGATTTGCAGTCACATCATGAGTTGAAAGCTATTCAGGTTTGTTTTGTACTAGATCTTTCAAATTACATTTAAAGTTTAGTCGTGTCGTTTCTGTTTTGAAAGTGGTCAAAAGGACATTTGCATTAATCCATATCATTATGAACGAGTTGATGCTGCGTGTATTTTGCCTCCAGTTTTGGTTCCACGATATAGTGATCCAGCTCCGGTCGAAACTCAACCGCCTTCTTCAGCGTATTCATTAAGTAAGTTGGCATAGATGGATAACAATATTATTAATCTTTAGGGATGCCTGTTTTTAACGTTGATATGAGCAATGCAGAAACTCCAGTGGATATGCAACGTATTCTGGCTGAACAAAACGAACAAGCACAAAGACATATGCAAATGGCTCAGCAATTTGGAGAGCCACAAAACACAGTACTTAATTGTGACTTAAACAGTTTTTGATTAGCATTTTCAGTCTCCTCAAATATTTGATCCGTTCAATCAAATGAAGTTTATTAATCAACAGCCTCCAAACGGCTTTGAAGTGAACAATCTAGTTGGACACGTTCCTGTTCCCTACGTTCCGTGCAAACACTGGGCAACCATAAGTTATTATGAGTTAAACACTCGCATTGGAGAGCAAATCAAAGTTTCTTCGAATACGGTAAACTTTTCAAAAGTAGTTTTCAAAGTACTCTTTTAAACACTTCAAACGTTTTCAGGTGCACATTGACGGCTTTACTGACCCAAATACGCAAGACAAGATTTCACTTGGTCTATTTTCCAATATTAACAGGTTTTTTATCCGGAAAACTTCCTGCGTTTTATAATTGTTTCCAGAAACACGACCATTGAGAACACGCGACGGCATATTGGCAAAGGCGTCAAACTAACCTACGTGCCATATCAAGGAACTTTATATGCGGAATGTCTAAGCGACAGTGCTATCTTTATTCAGTCAAGGAACTGCAATTACGTACACAACTTTCATCCAACCACTGTTTGCAAGATTAATCACGGCTATTCGTTAAAAATATTTGACACTAAGATGTTTGGCGAGGTACTGATCTTTAAACACAAGTTTTAACAATCTGTTCAGCTACTAGGCAATTGTATCAATATGGGATTCAATCGCAGCTACGAACTCACAAAAATGACAATAATCCGCATGTCTTTTGGTAAGTTGATTTCGGGAGATTTGGACGAGTTAAAACAAATACAACTTCCAAATCAAACTGAACAAACAAGCCTTTGACGGTTAAAATGCATAGCTTGATCAAACTTGCAAAAAAGTCTAACAACATTCAACATTTAAATGAGATTTCTCTTGTTTTGCAAGAACAGCTTCCTAAAATGATTTCAGTTCAATGTTGTTTTGAAAATTAATTCAAAAACTTACCATTTGACGTAACAGTTAATCCAATTGTTGGGCAATTAATTCAATATGAAAATGAGAAAGCAGTCAAAAGCAATAAACAGCAATAAATTTTATGGTTTAGTTAAAGGTTGGGGTGCTGAATATCAACGACAAGACGTCACATCAACTCCCTGCTGGATTGAAATTCACTTGCATGCGCCTCTTGTCGTAAATCAAAATTCACAAAGCACTTTAAAGAAAATCAATTTCAGTGGCTCGATAGAGTTCTTGCAAAGCTCGGTCCATCGCCAGATCCAATCAGCTCGATGTCTTAGTCAGAAATGGCATACCATGAGCACACATGAATACGAGTATAACCGCATTTAGGCCAAATCTTCTTACGGCTTTAAGCTGAACTCAATCCGATATGTTAAAATAAATAAGTTTTACTGAAATAAGTATTCGTCTTTACGTTGCATTTTTACGAGTGATTGCGTAGTTGATTGCCTCATTTGATGTTTGCTTTGTTGGCTTGCTTTGTTGGTTTGAATAATCAAAAGAGAATGCAATATTTGAAGTTGCTCGGAGTCAATCGAGTTGTAACACTCGAAAGAAATGCCAATCAACAACAGCAACTTCTCGAAAGAAGACCAAAAAGTGCGTTGTGAAATGTTCTCGACTCTTATTGACAAATATTGTCGAGCAATTAAAACAGCCGCTTCCACGCACAGCCCAAACTCATGCAACCGGCGCATTTTGTTCTGGAAACCTCCAAACAATTCGGAATCGAAAGGGCGCCCGAAAAGACTTGGCTCGTTTGACCAACTCTCGCCTTCTAGTTCGTTCACGGCTATGTGCATGGGGCGTGGCAGAAGAGAGTTCTAGAAAAGTTCGCACGAGCCGCCGTTCTCAGGCTGTCGCTCCAGCTTTGGACGTGGCTGAATCCCGAGGGCCGAAGCTTTTAGCAGCAAGATTTGCTTCAAAAGAAAAGTGAATGCACGGGCCGTGGACCCGCGACTTCAAACCACCGCTTCAATGGATATACCAAGTCTTCAACGATTTCTTGAAAACCCCGACGACGCACGCCTGTTAAATGAGCTGCAAAAGAAGTTTGCAGCCATCTGGCACGCTCGCAAGTGCATCAAGTTGAATCCGGTATGTGTTGCCAGACTAATTCTCCGTATTTATTGATCTTTCCAGACAAATTACTGCAATCTTCCAATGTGTCCCGAATGGCGTCTTGTTTTCAACCACTACTTAACTTGTACCTCCGGATATGACTGCACTTTTCAAGCATGCAGTTCTTCGCGTGTCCTTATTGAGCACTACGATGCTTGCACAAGCACGGACTGCCGATTCTGTGGACCGCTGAGGAAGTTCTCGACAACAAGTAACCACAAATTCAATCTTTAATCTACATATTAAATTGCTGTTGTTTAGAAAAGACAGAGACCATTGTTCGCGAAGAAATCAGAACAACTACTTGCCAGCCATCAACGTCGGAGTTTGCAGCTTCAATGTCAAAAGGCTATCGCAGTGGTCGTATGGGATGGAACGAAACTGCATGTACAGCAAGACAGGCATACTTCTCCACTTACAGCCAAGAATATTTTGGCGAGCACCGTTCTTCTTCTTTCCGATTTGTCAGCTCTTCAATGTACAACCGATCACCTTACGGAAAAACCGAACGCATCCAGAGGGAACTCATTGTTATGTTTCATGTTCAAAAATGTGCAGAGTTGGAGAATGTAAGTGCATCTAAATATTTCGTGTATGCAATTTCTTTTTTGCAGCATGATCCCGACAAACAACATGTATGTTCTGTACCACACTGTCCGCAGATGAAACGCACATTAATTCACGTAGCAATGTGTCCACCTGGCAAAAACTGCAGTTTTCCCGAATGCACAGTCACAAGGACAATCATTCAACACTGGCTGAAGTGCGATAAACTACAATGCGACGTCTGCGCTCCTGTAGTCAAGACCATACCAGCCTTGGATGGCAACGCTCAATACGAAATGGACGACAAGCTTCTAGCACTTCTCTACACCTCAACCAACGGCCTGATCAGCATCGTGTCAGACGATTTGAGCTCATATGAAGGCGGATGGTCCGAGATTTGCTACGATGGAATGGAGACGCCAAAGAGTACGACTGCCAAGAGGAAAGTTTCAGCCGGCCAAGTTTCTGTTTCCTCGCCAGACTCCGAACTGGACAAAAGAAGACGCGTCGACTAATTATCTCAATAATTGGTGCTTTGGTTGTTTATTCTTTGGTTGTTTGCAGTTGCACGCTAGTTCAATTAAGTTTAGTTACACTCTATTTGTATCCATTTAAAGCAATTGCAATTTAAATCGCATTTAATTCTTTCACTCCAAGTCATCTACCTACACTGTTCAAACAATTGTGTTCTTGTCGGCAGGGCTTCAACATATTCAAATAGTAGCAGTTTATATTTTCTTCTCACAACAATGTCGTTTGGTCTTTTGCCATTATTTATTTAAATTCTAATTTGTGCTGGGCAATTTGTGCTCTCAAACCCGCTCACCGGTCTACAAAACACTGCTTTGTTTCGACATTCATTTGCTGTGATTTGCCAACATTGAACGAATGTTCTATTTCCTTGTGTCAAACGGCTTTAATACACTTTTATTGTACATAATAATAAGCTTGATAACTTTGATGAATACACATTTAATGAATGTCTTCGTTAACTTATGTATTGAAGAGCAATGAAATAAAAGTGATCTTGCAAACAAGTATGCGAGTAGTTTTGTCAGTAAAGAACGAAACGAAGAATTAAAAAAGCAGCGACAACAAAGAATGAACAAGAAAAGACGTTGTAGCTGCGTGAGTTGTTCTCGTCTTGGCTTCCGTATTGAACGGTACCGGTGCACTGTTGTCCAAAGTTTAAGTTTTCTGATTGAACATCAGCATCCAAAGTCTGTTGAGAGACGCGTCCTGTCTTGATCAATTCAAATTGCGAGTTAAGCGTTCTAAACATGGAAAATAACTTTTATATTGCAAATGTTTTAATCTCTTTATTACTGGAGCATTGCTGCAACGTGAAATGGGAAGAACCCCTAAATTTTATTTAAACTCATCAAACATTTATGTTAAACGATTACATTCATGTTAGTTGGACTGCCAACACAATTGAACTTAAAATGAGGGCTTTGTTGGTGAATTAAAGTACAGTTTTTGTTCAACTTACGGTAACGTTGACATCTGCTTTTGGAAGGTACATTTCATTGTACCCAACCACTTCGTCGTTTTTAGAGGCAATAATGTATGTGCTTTTTCCTTCGTAATGCTGCTCTTTGTTGATGTCTTTGATGAATTTGGATGAATATGGATAAACTCCGCTTACATTATTACAGATAGGTTGTGTTCTATATCTGTCTACGCAGAAGTCCACGCCCCAATTGACGCCGGACATTGAAAAATATTTGCTGACAATCGATGTCAATGGTGGACCCAAATCGTTGTTGTTGTCAATGCACTTTCCGCCGAGGATCGCCTAAAAACATTAATAACTTGGAGTCTTTTGAGTTGAAATTACTTTTCTAGTAACTGCTCCACCAAGTGAGAACCCCATAACAATCACATTTCTTTTTGTTATACTTGTTGACCGCTTTAATCAAACGCCGAACTGGTAGAATGTATTCGCACAGCATTTCATCTTGAAAACTAATTAAATGATTGGCTGGTCCATACGCAACCGAGAATATTGAGCTTCTGGCATATCCCCTTTTTGAACAAAGAAATCTCGAACTGGAAACAAAAGTCCATTATCTGTTCCAAGGCCGTGGATCATTACAATAGGATCATAACTTAAAATTGAATCCAAATTAAGAATCTCTAAATAAAGCAAACTTCAATTCCACTTGATCAAAACTCGAACTTCCGCCGAAAGATCCACGCGAGTCGCCAATGTCTGAACGCAACATATATTTCGCATATTCATCTCCATATTCTTCTGCCAAAAACTGTTGAAAGTTTTCGGTAAATTGAGCAACAGTTAGTTGAATGCATAACAAAACAATCAATTGAAACGTTAACATTGCTTGTTCTTAAAGCACTAAAGTCAACAAACGACACAGTTAGTAACTGATATTATTCTGTTTTGAGCTTTGAATTTTTAATGAATCTGAACGCTTCGACGAAAGCAATTTGCAACTATTTTGTGAGTACTTCTTTATTTATTCAATAATATTTACACACACGGATTCACTTAACAAAAACAATTTTAGCACAGTTACAAAGTGGACCAAAAACGTTAACACAAAAGTAAAAATTGTTTGTGTTTGAAACTTTTTTGTGTTAATGTTTTTTGGTCCACCCAGTAGATTATTTCATTATGTGTTATGACATTCTGAGTATGCAGGAGGAGGATCCAAAAAGAGTGTTTGAGTTTCGTCAACTAAAATGTGCAAAAGTGTAAAATATCAGCATCTGCAATAAAGTCTACCTCTAATAGCAAGCGTTTGCGGACGATGACTAATCACCATAACTTCTCTACGTTCAACTTGTGCATCGACAACTGTGTATTGTTTGTTTGCAGTGTATTCGCTTAAAAACATGATTATTGCATTCCAAATCAGTTTGACAACTTACCACTTTGATTTCACCAAAAGCCAAGCCAAAACAACAAATGTTTCCAACGCATTGAGAGTCGTGTAGACAACAAAAGGTCTCAGGAAAATACTACACACAATCCACGCAACGGACCAGGCCATTAGAGCGATTGCATATGACCAAAAAGGGCACCGTTCAATTGAATCATCACTTTTAAAGGAGCACTTGATCAAGAAGACAAGTCCGCTCAAAACAAGCGGATGAATTACTGACCCGTAAATCAAATAAGTAGCGACCGATTTGATTGCCTAAAATATAAAGAATATCGATTTAAAATGAAAGCTTTAAAATTACACTATCGTTAAACCCGTCCACAATGTAGAGTCCGTAAAATGCAGGTTAGCCCGGCTTTAAAAACAAGCAGTAGCACTAGAGTTGCAATGAACACGTTTGAAAGCTTCATTTTAATCTAAAACAAATAGACGATTTATTTAAAATTAGATATTTTGAACACGCTTGAAATCTTTCAACTCGATCAATTTAATCCAACTAACCTCAACTAACTTAAAAGGCTTTTGTATAAGCGAAATGGGCGTTAAAATTGTCAAAATAGGAGCGCTGATTAGGTTTAAACGTGCTAACCGCGACAAAGAGGCGGAGATACTGATAAAATGCCCTTTAGGTAGCACGAGTGATCATGCAAAAATGGCGTAGATATTCTTGGTCTGCAAAACTTATTGATTTAAAAACAAGAAAATACATTCAAACAACGACACTCAAAATTATATTTTTTGCTTGAGAGCTAAAAGCTTAACTCTTTTATAAAGCTATCCATATAAAATTGATCGCGTAAAAGAGTTGATTACTCATTGGTGATAAACAATAGAGTCGCTTCTCTGCCACATAATAAGCACGGAGAGGAAGCATTTGTTTATCAACAAGTTCCTGGTCAACAAAATGTTTGGAGACGATTAGAAAATGAGCAACAAAAGTGTTTATTCAAAATTAACAGAATGCAGCTGAGTCAAAAAACAAACTTATCAAAACACTTCCAAAACGTTCGTTTCGTGAAACATTTAAGGCCCTTAAACCCACGCAAAAGGCAAAAAACGTCAGAACCTTTGCTACCTCGACCAATTACGCATCATCATTGATTTAAGCAACTACCTGGCCAACGCAACAAAAAGATCAAGAAAGACCAAACGGGGAGTTTCGAAATGGCGCGTATTTCTTTGCGGCTCCATCCATGATGTTTGTTGATTTTTGATGCTGTTTGTCAGAGACAAAAGATTTGCACTTTTGCGTGGTGCGTCATTTGTTGTGAAAGTTTTAAAAGTGTACGGTAAATTAAGAAGTTCCAAATTTTTATGTTTGTGAATCAAAGTCGCCAATTGCCACAAAACTCATTATTGCTATGCAAATTTTCTAGTTTTCCGGACTTCATGCTGAGCAGCGATCGCTTTCAATTTTTTGACACTTTCTGCTAATCAGCTTTGCTGACGCGACCTTTGAAGTGCCGCATGCGCGTCCAAGCAGTGTTTTTCGGCACGGATTGGCCGCGTGGCACTCATTCATCTTCAGTTAATTTGATTATGCAATGAAGCGATAGCGGTTTGATCTTTTGTTGCCAATAGTTTTTGTCGGCTTGAAAAGAACTTACAGATTTAAAAAACAGTCTTTGAATCAAGTTAGTAAGCATTCAGAGTGCTTATTAAGTGAAACAAATTAATCCAAGAAAAATGTCCAATTTGAGGAGCACATCTTTTTGTTCTCCTGCTGCTTTCTTCGCCGGCCATATTTTTGTAAAAGGCAGCCGCCAATAAACCCATCAAGTCGGCGGGACCTATAATCGGTATGGGCCGAGTGCTAAGCCGCCTCCCATCCATGAATACAAAAATCAGCAAAACTGTCGGCGCAAATGGATTCATTTAGTCAAACGCCGGCAATTGGCTTTGAAAAGTCCAAATTAAGGACACGTGCAAGATGAACATTGTTTTTGGCGCATAATTAACTTAAAAGTTGCAAACGTTTCAAAACTAAACAATCAGTTTAAACTTTAAAAGACATTTCTGGGAAGATCACATTTATCGCATTCATTATTTAAAGAATTGTTTCAAATCAAACTGTTCAAATTCGAAAGATAAACTCAATGTCATGTCAGATCTTGACAACTTGTTCCAAAAACAAACAGTGACCGAAATGCAAAACAACATATGGCCTACTGTAATGCGCGGAAAATTGAAGGCGGAGCAGCGCATGCAGGTCAACTACCAACACTCTTGAGCGCTCCGCTAGTTCGTGCGCGCTTGTCTGGATTTATTTGATACAGTTTATGCTTAAATCTTTTCTATTTGTCGTGTTTGTTGGCAACCTTGTTTAACTCTTGAAGTAACTTTATTCAGTTTCAGTCATTCAGAAAGAAATGGTTCGACACTCAACTAAATCAACTGAAAACTCTCAAACTTGCTCTCCACAAGTTGCGGATCCAACAACAAAGAAGAGGTGGCGTCGAATGAAGGCCAACTACAGAGAACGGAATCGTATGCATGACTTAAACAGTGCAATGGATACACTCCGTCAATATGTTCCGTTGACGATGCAACATCAAAAGCTGTCCAAAATTGAAACACTTCGACTGGCCAGGTTTGTTCATTTTGCATTACAAATTAATCAAAAATAATAAAGCCTAATTTTCGGGAATCAGAACCCTTCTTTGTAAAAATTAGTCTTCAAATTGCGCAAATAGGTCATTTTCCAGCTAAATGCGCATAGTCATTATTGTTTGGATGTCTGTAATTGCCACACATTATTTCGTATGCATGTAACTCATCGCTCGCTTTCGTGCTGACCTGTTGTCTACCAAATCTAGGCGTTGCGCATAATTAAATATTTAGAGAATTTGCGCATATTAAAGACCTAGTTGTTAAATCCGTTTTAACCTCCAACATAAACTCAAACATCCGACCTTCATTTTGATTGAAACCCAATTCTCATAGCCATTGTTTGCGCTTAACCCAACAAACACTCGTAACAAATTGCCCTGTGCTGAAGTGCTTCCACGCATCAATTGTCAACACACTGAATGGCACTTGATCCGTCTACACTCACTTGATTATACAAGAGAATTAGAACCACTTGCTCATCATGAACGGTACTTGATTATAAGCGAGTGTCCGCTTGCTCAACAATGCATAATTTCCGGTTCATAATGACCTTATTAGAAAATAACTAAAACTTTGGCCGAGATTTTGATTCAAGGTCAAACTAATCAACGATTGTTTAGGAACTACATAACTGCTCTCAGTCAAATGCTCTACTGTGAGAAAGAATCAAATGCACTTGAACAGGCTCAAATTCTAAGCAATGGCATGAGCCAACCGACTACAAATCTAATTGCTTCACTCTACAACGTTCAACCTCGTCTACTTTTAGTCAGTCAGCAAGAAGCAAAAATGCGCAAGAGCGATCATCAGCAAATGCAAATTAAATCCGAGCATGTCATCTACAATCAAGCATCGGATCAACAACAATGCACTCTTTCTTCAGCTTCTGAAACCGAATCTTTTACTGATATGCCGTACCAAATGCCAAACCATTATTATCAGTTCCCAATGCAACAATTTTAAACGGTTCAAAATAAATCATAAACAACAGTTTTTATTTCCTGCCAAGTTAACTTCAAATATTTATTCACTCAAATCCTCAAGAAAATCAACAGAGATCCCGTCGTCATAAACCTTCTTGCGCTTGCGACGGCTTTTCTTCATCTCACGAATTTCCATCTCTTCTCTCTTGATGTTTTCCTAAAAGCAAAGCTGTAAAACCTAGATTGCCAAACTCTGACTCACCAAACGAGACTTTTCCGGATCAACCATATCCTGTGCAGGTATGCAGTTAGTCAAAACCTTAGGTCGGTCCAAATTAATTCCATAACGCTTGTTTGGCTGTGATACAGTGTCGGGCTTCTTCATCCACGAAACAGTTTTGCGGTGCAGCTGAGATCTAAACAAAATATTCAGATTTATATGTAACAAAAAGCTTGCCGTCTCGAATCAACCGGAACGGCGTCCTCCAAGAGAAAAGCATCCTTCTCATTCAGCTGAATACAAAAATAGTAGTAAGCTTAAGCTCGAAAAGAACTTACAGTTGTGTTCTTGTCATTCTGAAAGATGCTCAAATCAACCAATGACGGACAATACTTCATGAGATTCTCTGGCCAAACTGTATACTGATATTCTTTGTCCAACGAAGTCAATCCGGGTTTTGCAAAACGTTCGAGCTTCAAGAAAGACATTTCCATGAAACGTGCAGGACATGCAAGCTGAGCAATCGGAACAGAATTGACATACTCACGATGTGGGTGAATAAAGTGCGATTGATGAGTTGTTCTAAACAGCAAAGTTTGCAAAACATATGTAGAAATCAACACTTACTTGCGAGGCTCCATTTCCAGCTCTTTAAAATTGTTACGTTTAAATTGCTTCAAACAAATAAAAATGAGTCAACAAAAATCACAAAAGTTCTTGATAATTATTTATTTCTTCAACAAATTGATTACACGCTAAAGCAATAAATTAATTTAATTTACAATCTGTGCGACTGTTTAAATATATCTACCCGCAAAGCTATTGGAAATTATGCATTATTGTGTAAATATAGTGATAGTGTGTGTAAGACAGCTTGTTAACTGGAAATTGAGCATAAATATTGTGAAAGCATGGAAGTCAGGGAGTGTCTAAGGCACCTTTGATGTTAAAACAGCTAATGATCACCGGATTTTAAATGGACGGACTTTTACAATTTGAGGAAAAATGAGCAAAGTTAAATAATTTAGGTTAGTTGATTGAATAGGTCGGGCATTGCTGCAAAGCAAAAGCTGCCAACTGTTGAGCAATTTGAGATACTACAATCGCTGCATAGGCAAAGTTTTTGGTGCGTGCTGAATCGGCATTAGCGTCTGATGTTGTTCGTTCTCTAGCTGACAATTGCAAATGGCGGAAAGTCGGCCCACGTGGAGTAAAAGAACGTTTCGGTTGTTGATCCACTCGGTTACTAAAACGGTTCCTGGCACCTCGACGAATCAAATCGTCAAAATTATCAACAGAAGAGGCGAAAGCGTCGATTTGAAGTTTCAACTTCTCCAACACTCGAGTCAATCGCGGCAAAGAATTTCCACTCATCGCGTCTGAATACAACAAAACTGATGCAAGAACAGGCTGTGAATAGGAAGCAAGGATCTCCAAAACACCAGCTAATTGAACATTTGTTGTAAAGTTATGTTCAACCATCAACTCCAGCGCGGTTACCAACGATTCAAACAAGTAGCCGGAACCTGAAAACAAACAGTTAAGAGGCTTTATTTATTTAGTGCGTTTACCTTTTTCCATTGTGCAAGTCATCAGCAATCCGTTAATTTTGGTTTTTGTAGCACTTCCATTGATGTTCAAATCCAACTTTAAAGGATTTGTGTCTGACTTGCGTTCAGGTTTCCAACGATTCGAGTTCACTTTTCAATTCAATTAAATGTTGATAGCGAGCATTAATGAGTGAAATACTCTCGTCGGCTGTTGTGCTCTCCAAAGTTTTCGGATCATATTTGATGTTTTCAAGAACGCCAACAAGTGTGTCAAATGCCTAAAATTCTATGATTTCCAACAATTTAAAGCGAACTCGTACCTCATTTGCATTTTCCCAATCAACAGATCGAATGTCGCTCAAAAACTTTTGCTTTGCCGGAGCTAACGGTGTTCCAATAAATTCCGGTTTCTTTTCCGCTTCATCATCCTCTTCATCTTTGCAGGAGTTGTGACGTGAAGATTCGTCAGATTCAGAAATGCCGTCGTAGGCAAATTGAAAGTAATCAGTGTTCGATTGAGTCATTAAATCGTAGTTTAAAGGTTCGTCCATTGCAGATTCGTTTGAAGATCCGTTATCTTGTGCAATCATTTGTTGTTCTTCGTCGCTCAAGTTGATTAGAATGTCGTCTTCACCCAGTTGATTCAAAGGCAAACGACCCGAGTCTGGAGCAAACATGCTGTCACTAGTTCCGTGTGTAGAGCGACTTTGGCAATAACGATTCCATGCGTTGGAAGCCATACTGGAACGTGCGGAAGAAAGTCGAGTAAATGGCTAAAGTTAGTTTTTCACAAGAGTTCTCGATTCAAATTCTTACTTGTCTAGCTGATAAAGTTTCTTCAGGAATGCTCAAATTTAACAAGTTGTTTGGGGTCAACCCGTCATAACTGAAAGCCCATTGTCCTCGTGTGTTTTTGGAAGTTGAACTTATTAAGTCGTAAGCTTCCGCATTGTAGACGTTGAATGTATCAGCAGAGACCAACTAAACATTAAGTAATCAATATTGCTCAGCAAATGTAAAGAATACCTCTTGAACTTCAAGAACACATGCAGGAATACAAGCTAAGAACGCATTTGCTGCATCCAAACAAACATGGACGTCGAATCGCAGACGTTGTGGTCGAAGTTTCACAAACGGCAAGATATAGCGGAACAAACTGACCCAAAGGAAGTCTTCTGAACGCAATTCCAGCAATGTTCTTAATAGTGACAAAACTGCTCTACACAACTAAAAACAGAAATTATAAAGTAAAGTATTCTAAACATTTGCTTACTCGATCTGAAGAGTTCATTTTGTCTAGAATCAGTTCAAGCAAGTTCATATCTGGAACATTTGTTTCAGCAGCAGTCAGCATTTTCAGAATTGCTTGAGTCATTGCCGGTTCTGTGATAATTTCAATACACAAGTGAAAGTAGGCGATTCGTGAAAGAAACTTGTCTGCATCCATCTGAAATTAAAATTACAATTACAACTAAAACGCTAATTAAATACTTACCTCAAGAAGCGGATCAACAACTTGTAGCAAGAATCCATCATAGAAATATTTGACTATTTGGCTACTAATTTCAACGTGAGCAATTTGAACAACCGCGTTGCAAAACAGTAAAGCTGAATGAAAATTGCATATTTCAGGCACTGTATCCATTGATCTGTTAATATAGATTTTATGGAATTCATCTTCTCGCACTCGGAGTGCTTCACACACATAGCCCGGCAATTCGCTAAAGCATGCTGACAACCCAGAAGACAAAACAGGGCAAAAATCACTCTAAACAAAAAAGATGTTAACTGTTCAGCAAATAAATAAAATGCTTACATCGTGTGCAATGTGTTTGGCAACAAAGTCGAGTTTGCGGCTAGCAGTGAGAATCAAAAGAATAGCGTCTCTAGCTTGATAACTGATATCCTCGAAGCCAAAGATATAGCCAACTAATAGATTGAATACTAAGAAAGGTTTTTGTTCTTTAAATTCGTCGTTGTCATCCGAACAGCGTGGATTGAAGAAGAAGTCAAGCAAGCGAACATCATCGGATATTTTCATGCAAATCTAAAGAGTTCATTAAAAACTAGAGAAGTAATAAACATTCAAGCTTACTTGATGTAAGAGTAAAACGAGGTGTTTGTTGATACTGCTTTTTTGAAAAGATCTTTCTTTAAAGTTTGATTGGCACCAATGCAACAAATCCAACATTGGAAGCAAGATTGGTTTGTGAACAAGAAGGCAGTGTGTTTGTGAGTAGTTTCTCGCAACCAAGCGCTCGTAAATACCCAACAACATTACCTAAAAGTTAGATTTTAATTCAAATATGTTTTAAAATGTATTCTAACTTGGCAAGTCGGAATTAAAAACACGGGAATCTTCTTGGCCCATTGAATAACCAACTGATAGATGTCGTGTGCGAAAACAAGCTCAAGGAGTGGTCCAATAGAAGCTACCGGTAAGGAGTTGATTTCCATAACCAAGAGCACACATCGCTAAATAAGACAGATTAAACCATCGATTTTTTCGCAGTGGTTGAATACAAATTGCTTTGTTTTCAATCCTGCTGTTTTCTCTTCTTGACTGACTGACATCTTTCAGCATCTTAACCGGTTTTTGCATTGCTTTTTTGAGTTCTTCCCTAAAATGAATAAAGTAAGTAAGTTGTGATTATAGCAAGCATACCATTCAGCTTTGAATGCTCTTTCCCATTCACACGGATCAGAAGCAAATTCTGGATTCCAGAACTCGAATGGCGTCTCGTAGAATTGTTCACCGTTGGCTTCTTCCTCCGCAAAAACGTTTCTTGGCGAGTTGCCAACAAACTGTGAGGAGCCATTTGAGGACGATCCAGACAGATTGTTGAGTTGACGAGTGAAGAAACGACGCATCCTGTTGGGTTGATCGAAGACAAAAACTACATAACAAAAAAGAGTGTTCGCGCTCTCGACGTTCGCACAATCAAAGAAAGCACGCGGATCCAACAAAAATCTCCGAAAATCCTGGCTTTCCGCTTTAAACTCATGCGTTCGGTGTGAATTTTGTTTTCTTGTCATGTTTAGTCTATTCAGTGTTGTTTGAGCAGATGTTCGTAATGATTGAATGCTTAAATGTGTGAATTCATCGACCACGTGTCAAAACGATTTTAAAGTTAGTAAACAGCAATAAAAGTTGCTGCTAACGATGCTTTTGAACGGTTTTTGAAATAAGATTTACTTCTCACACAAACAACTTTATAGTCCAATTAAAAACATATGCGTTTTGAACGGCTACCAGTTCAAAGAACTTATCGACACTCAAATTTGACCTCTGGCCCTTTTGAACAAGTGGCGCATTCTGGCTCATTTTACATCGTCTTCAACAGCGACATACGTGCAATCACTTTTGCATGAGCTAAGAGTTCAAACAAGTGGTTTAAAACGCCAGAACAACTGTTCAGCGGCCGCAAAATGACCGTCGGGAGCTCACGGTTGACAATCCGCAGACGACACGTCGTTTTTTGATTTCGAACGCCGATCATCCAGCAAAAATGTCTGGTCGCTCCGTTTGAAAATTTGAACCGGTTTGGACTTTGGAACTTTGAGCAATCGTGCAAATGACTGCATTCGCTTAATTGACGAAAAATGCTAGACCGCTTGAATTCCGATCTTCTATTAACTATTTTTAATTACTGCACGCCAGAGGACATTTTAGAGCTTTCACTAATCTCAAAACGCTTCAATTCTTTTGTCAATGCTTATGAACGCCATCTACCACGCTTCACTACAAACTGTGCCGTCAAATTAAACGGTGAGCATGAGATCAAAATCCGGTTGTGGCCGTGCAAGGACAACTTTGTTAGTGTTGCCTCAACTAAACAAATTATCTAGTAAGTTTCTTTAAACTTTAAAAGTACTTTAAAGACAATTCCAGCTTGCCGAGAGTGAATCCGAATAACAAAACACTGGTCAAAAATCTCTCCCGTTACAAAATCACTAGTTTGACATTGTATGGAACAGGCAACCAAAAAGTGCAAATTGGTCTCAAGTTTGTTGAATGGCTTACAAGCGAATTGCAGCCGGACCTTGAATACATATCACTTAAAAATCTTAATTTATGCGATGTAAATACCCATGCATGGACTAAATTTCTGTCCCTTGTTCGGCAGCAATTGTAAATTTTCGGTAAGCATCTTAACTCGATTACTGAGTGGGCCAAAAAAACGTTAACACAAAAAGTCTTTTGTCAAAAAAGTCAATCAAAAGTTTCAAACACAAACAATTTTTTGTGTTAGCGTTTTTTTGGTCCACTCTGTAGATCGATACAATTTTATGTTTAGACAATCAATTGCACTTTCCCTTATTTGTCAATGATTTACCAATTGTATGAACGCCAACCGATGTTTAATTACTTGACTGAAACCTACACAACAATTATTGAAAGCGACATTTCAATTGAAGACTTTGAGCACAAAAACCGACAAATTCTTCGAAATCTAGTTAATGGAAGTGCGGCTTCATTGGACTTGAGTTCACTTGGCAACTTAACACTTGATCTTGTTTTGGAGTTTATTCAAGTAAGTTCAAACAAGTCTTTACAACAAAGTGCACGTAATACGTTCAGTACTGGATTAATTCTCCGTCTCCAAACGACTTTTCTTATTTGTGCTTGTGGAAGAACTTCGACTCCAGTCAACTGCAACGGCAAATTGGGCATGGAATCGGACAACAACTGGAAGGTGGATTGCTCGAGTTTCAACATTGCGCAAACAGTGATCTTCGTTTATATGTGGACACACAGCAGGTGAGTTTTATTAGTCGGCTAATTGCATTTATGAGTTTGTAGCGTTTTTTCTTGAACATGTGCGTCAAGAGAGCAAACCGACTACTGTAAAGTGTTTGTTGATATCTAGTGCTAGACTAGCGACCACAACTTGAAACGCAAGGATGAAATCACTTCATTAAGTCACTCAACTAATGTTCAACTACTGATGTGTAAACCTTTATTCGCGTAAATAAAAATACTGCTATTCTACAACAATACCCGTTTCCTCATGATGTTCCGTTAAAAATTGCTGGCATTTGAATTGGCTTTGATATTAAAGAACTTGAATCATAAAAGACCGAATATCCTATACGAAAGAATTGAGGTTAGAACTATAAATGATCTCGTGTGCGCTTTATAAGCCAGACTTGGTTCCGGATCGCAGAATTTCAAGTCTTCTTGTTGGACGGCCGCGCAGACAGCTCGTATTTTCTGCTTGAAAGACTCTTGATTGGAAACGAGGTCGACTTTTCTAAAAGGTTCTGCTATTAAAGCAACAATTATCCTTTATTCCTTACCGTAATCTGGAGTTCTTTGTCCGCTGTCTTTGTGTTTGCCAACTTGATTTGGCGTGTGGTACTAATTCAACAAGCGAGTCGTTTGCAATTTTCAGCTGTCTTATCCTTCTGATTGCTTCGTGAAGATCGTAACAAACTTTAAACCAAGAGACCGCAGACATTTTTAATCTATGAAACGACTTGAATTGTGCAATGTCAAATCCGCTTCTAAACATGAAGTGTTAAACTACTTACTTTTGCTTTGATGTTTAAAACAAACCTGTGAATGCAGTGACCTAAACAATGTCTTGATCTCAATCCGTGATCTTTGTTGTAGAAACGAGAAATTTCAGACGTATGTTGAGGACCCGGTTGCTTAAATAGCATTACTACTGCATGAAGGCACGGATCAGATTCAACAGGAACCGGAGGAATGTACTCAGCAACTTGATTTGACTCGGTAATTAAAGTTCCAGCAGCCAAAGCGCCGGCCGGAATGTCAGTAAGAAGCCAAAACAAGTAGTTACGGTCCGGATCAAACATTACTAGCGTGTACTTGTCTTCTTTTAGCGCTAAACAACAATTTCAATAAACTTGCTGCAGTAAGCTTAACTCACCAACATAATGTCTCAATGAGCGTTGATAGTTTTCCGTTTCATACTCAATTGATCGCAAAGATGTAATTGTAGGCAAGTTTCTAACCGCTGAAGATAGTTATATGTTTAACTTCGAGTATCTTTTTAATTACCTTGAGTTGGAAGCTCAGCATTAGCCAAGGAGTCAACAAAGATCTCCTTGCTTCTAAAAATCAACAAAGTTAATACTGAATGTAGAGATTTGAAAACTTACGGAACTTCGACGTGTCGACAACACACTTCAAAGTTAGCTTTCGGTTGTTTAAAGCTCATAGAGATTGACGAGTCCATTTCAAAAAGAGGGAAATTCTCTGTGAAATCGAATGGCTTTTCTTGTTGGAGCTCTGAAATTGATTGTTGCGAAAAGCTTTGTTTAAACAAATTGCAATACTTTTTTGAATTAGAGAATGACAATTGTCCACAGAGCCTTTCAATCTTTGCCGTTCCATTGCATAGGCATCAGAGCCAATAACTGCCCAGTTAAGACCAATTAGATCTAAAACATCGGTTAATGTTTGAACAGTGTCTTAAATACTTACCGTCTTCAAGGTGGTGTTCAATCATGAACTCTGTCAAATCAAATGCTTTTTCTCCGTTTATTTGACTTGAAAGCAAAGAGTTTAACGACAATGGACTTGCACGAAAGACCAAAACGACTAAAGGAGTCGGTTGTCCCATTCTGAAGTTGTCTATTGTCTCGTATTCCCGTAAAACTCGAGGCTCTCTTGGATAGTCGGCGATTAAATACTTGAGGAGTCCAAAACCCGCATCGACCAGCAAGACGATATTTGAATCAGTAGGCTCCAAACCAGTCCATGTAATTTCAGGCGAAAGGCGACTCAAAAACGGATCTAATGGCTCCATATCCGGATTTCCCTCGATTTGTGTTGAATTGCTTTCCACTTTAAAATCATGGTCGCAGCCTCGGTATTCGCCTAAAGTTCCTCTGAACTTGGCATCTTAAGTAGAAAGTTACCTGGCTGTATTTGAAATGAGATCTTTGGATAGATCGACAGTGAACGCAAATATGCACTTGTAATGTGTGTGCATGGAATAGACGTGAACCGAGACTGTAGTAACTTGACAATTTTGCTGGATTCAAACACTTGATCGGATTTTGCTAAACAAAACAACTTAACGCTTATCAAGTTTAAGTAATGACTGATCAAAATATATAGATTGATTTAGTCGACACCGAACAAGGCAAGTTAATTAATTCCACTAAGCAAACTATGATAAGGCGCCGATGACATGATTGCGTTATAAAGGAACAGATTGTTTTGGTTGTTTAGTTTTCAATTGAGTGCAGTCAAAAATGAAGCTGTTTTTGCTTGCAGCGCTTTGCGTTGCTGTCGCGTCGGCCGATGTCGTTCAAATGCAAATTCACAGGCAAATGCCGAATGCAAACAATTTGAGATTGCGCTATTTGGCAGGAAAACATATGTCGAATAAATTCACTAATCGTCTCGGTAAAGGATCTGTGAAAATACTTGACTATATTGGTTCGTCTTCCTAATTTGTAGGCAACTATAATTTTAATTGATTTAGACGATTTTTATCTTGGCAACATCAGTATCGGCACTCCAGTAAATCCTTTCCAAGTTCTACTTGATACCAGTTCAAGCAATTTGTGGGGTATTGAACTTTCCCATTTAAAATCGATAACAACTATAATTTAAGTTGTTGATAAGACGTGTGCAGCAGAAGAGTGCGACGGTCTTAAAGATCCCACGATCGGTCCACTATATAAAAAGAAAAAGTATGATAAAGGACCCAATCAACCACTTACTATCCAGACGACACGCCGTTCACTATTTACGTAACTATAGATGCTTTAATGTCATTCAAAATAACCGATGTTTTAGTACGAATCTGGCTCATGCTCAGGCAAACAAGCCATTGACCTGCTTGGTCTTGGCGAACTGAACGTAACCAGTAACTTTTAAAATGTACTTTATAAGTTATTTCCCGGCTTTTAGATCAAACATTCGGAGCCGCCAGTTCAATCGCATATTCATTTGGCTACCAACCGATTGATGGCTATTTTGGATTAGGACTGCCTGAACTGGCTGAGAATAATGTGGTAATTCAAACAAACAACCTAATCAAACAAACGTTCTTTGCTTTACTTTTTGGCATTTCAGAAGACTCCGATTCAAAACCTCATAGATCAAAAGAAGCTTGATAAGCCCCTATTTACCGGTTTGATTTACATTTCATTAACCACCGGTAGTTAGCATGTTTAGTCTGGCTTGACCGTCACCTAAAACCGTCGCAAGGAATTGTCGGAGGACTGATCACTATAGGAGAAATCGATACAGGTTAGATTCAAAAACCTATAAGTAATGTCAAGTGTATTTTAGTTAATTGTGATGCAGCGATCACTTACACGACAGTTACTGATGGAGGCTACTGGTATGATTTTAGGCAAACTTGTTAACTATTTGAAACAACGTTTAGGCAATTCGGCATAACAGGATTTTCAGCAGGACCTTATTCAAATACAAACTAGGTACGGGAATATCCGACACGGGAACATACTTTTCTTTATGGCGTGAGTTCTTGGAAGCACTCAACTTAAAAACTAATTGATTTCTCAGCCCTATGACGAAACAGATCAAATCATCACGCAAACTGGAGCCACTTACGATTTTAATGTCGGTCTTTACACAGTCGATTGCAAAAAGAATACAGCAGCGCCAGACATTACTTTTACCATCAAAGACACCGCCATTAAAGACGCTTTCTTGAAAGTCCCAGGCACTGAATACATCACAGACATGAACTTAGGTGGAGGCAAATGTGTACTCGGTTAGCTAAGCTTTACATTTAAAAAACACAGTCTTTTCAGGCATTGTCTACAACGATCAAACGTTCTTTAGCTGGTTGTTGGGAGACAGCTTCATACGGAGCTATTGCCAAATTTACAATTTAGACCTCCACCAAGAAGATTGGCTTTGCTGCGTGGCTCATCACACAGAAGTTACTGCAAAACCTCCGCCTCATTAATTCTTACAAAGTTGTGAATAAAGACATTCAATGATCAATGAAGTATGAGCAATTGAAGACCTAATTAATTAAAATGACGTCTTGTTTGCCCGCAACTTACTGATAAAAGACAGAAAAATGCTTTGCTTTGTATTCTAATAATAAATTATCATTGTTGTTGACTGCACATAGACTAAAAGAATGAAGCTTCTCGTAGCAAGTTGTTTAATTTACAATGTTCTGGCTGTTCAGTTCAGAATGCCAATTAGCAAGCATTCAACGGACGCAGAAACGTTAATTATGCGCCTTACTGCTAACATTTCGATGCCTTCAAAGTTTACCAGTCGCCTAATATCAAAATCTCAACCGTTTATTGATTACATGGACAATGTGTACAATGCTAACGTGTATATTGGAACTCCCCCTCAATTATTCAATGTTCAATTGGACACTGGGTAATTTGAAGCTTTTCAGGATAATCAACTGGTTATTTAGATCAGCAGACTTTTGGGTAAGCTTTTTCTGTCGCAAGTTAATTGTTTAAAAATATTAGGTTGTTGACAGCAGTTGTTCGTGTAAGTTGAAACTTGCATTCATTTTGTACATTATGTTTAGTGCCTCAATGTGACGGGCTCAATGGCAGCTCTTATCCGCCTTACAAGAAGCACAAATTCAATAGAGACGCATCTTCCACGTTCGAAAACCTGGGTTACCCGTTTCAGATTCAATATGGAATGTTCTTACTACAACGAAACTAATTACAAAGACGTTTTAGGTACTGGCACTTGCAAAAGACAAATTGAATATGACTATATGAATTTCGGTGGTCTTCAAATCCAGGGCAACTATTTTGCAGCAATTTACTCGATAGACGATTCTCTAGGCTACTTTCCGGGTACGTAAACAAGTTAAAATGTTTGTAATGCATTCTTAGCTGATGGAATATTGGGAATGGGCTTTCAAAGTCTGTCAGTAACTGGATATAAGACGCCTTTTCAAATTATTATGCCCTACTTGGACGCGCCAATCTTTACTATCTATCTAGAAAGACACGTAAAAGCTTCAAATGGCGAGTTGGGAGGCTTAATAACTTGTGAGTAAACTTAAACATCATTAATTAACTAAATGTTTAACTGCAGACGGAGCAACCGATCCTGTTAATTGTGATGTGAACAGCATTGTGTATGCTCCAATAACACATGAAGGGTTTTGGGAGTTCGACATCGGTGCATTTGGAATTGGCAAATATAAAACATTAAGGCGAATGTCGGGGATTTCAGATTCCGGCACAAGTTACATAATGGGCTAGTTGATGCTTTCAGCTTACTTTCAAAACAGTTATTTTCAGGACGCCAAGAAGACTTTAATCAAATCTTAAGTTTAACAAACGCTCAATATGACAACTCACTCCATTCAGTAAGCAAAAAGTAATTATAACTAACTCAAATATGTTTAGTACACAGTTGCTTGCAATGCTGCAAAAACTTTACCCGATCTTGTTTTTACAGTAAACAAAAAAGATTTACGAGTCCCAGCAGTTGAATACATACTTGATTTGAATGTTGGCGGCAACAACTGCATTTTGGCAATAAGTCAAAACGACGTGTTTGATTTCGAGTGGATGCTTGGGGATCCGTTTATAAGATCAGGTATGCATACAGGTATTTAAAACCTTTAATGATCTCAAGTTTTAGTTTGCAACATCCACGATTACGGAAATAAACGAATTGGATTCTCAAAAGCCTATCAAAAAGAAGTTTGATGTTATTTGAATCAATAAACATTCATCAGCACACAAACTCTATTTATAAACAACCAATCACTCAAATTTATGGGACTATAAAGTTGATTTTATGCGTTCAGGTAGTTTGCCCAAACTGCTTGCTCAAACTGCTTGGTCATATTTCACTCAACTTTCGATATGCTTCGCATTTGCTGGCTTAATTAAATGTGGTTCATCATTGAAGGGCGCTAAGACGGATGCGCGCTCAGATAAATGTTTTTACGACCGCCCCACACAATATTGCAACACTTTGGCGTCAACAAAGTCTCGAAATGAAATATTGCTCTCGCGGTTTATTGGGACACTTTGCTTGCGGCTGATTGAAGCTACGAGAACACTTGAGATGTTAATAATTTGTTCCAAGTTTCAAAGTTGTATTAAAAACTAACCTCGCGTAAACGAGATGCTGCAAATCCTCCACAACTGAGTCGCCAATTGTCTCCGAACCAAAATCTGTTAGTTTGAGCAGTCAATTTTCGAATTTTGTGGATGCATTCCTGTGTTCTTGTGCAAAACTCCGGCGTATATCCAAAAACAACGAACGGTAGCGCAAACAAGAGCAAAAATAACAGTTTTGAACGCATTTTGTCAGCTCACATCTAAACATAATCAATTAAACTGAATAATAAACAAACGCGACAAACAAAGACGACAAAGTGAATGCTGTAAGAAAGCTAATTAAAAAGGCCAAAAAATCAGCACACCCGAAAAGACTATACGGCTAGCAAAACCAAACGGAAATAGCCTAACAAGACGACAAATTCGCACTTCCGCTCCCTCAAGCCACAAACGACTGATTTGTTTAGAAAAATGCCAAAATTTACGCGCCATTCACCCTCAACAAGTTGATATCCGTCTCGATTTGGTCTACTACAAATAGAACGCGACGGTCGGCTGAATTGCAAGCCAATTATTAGCGCAATAATTGAGTTTCCGTTCGGTTTCTTTGCTTCTCAGAACAACACGTTTTTGATTTGCCTTCAAGAAACAAGTAGTTGTTTAAAGAGCACTGCAATTAAAGGAGACTTTTAATTCAAATCGAAGTGTCAACAAAACCTTCGAAATCGTCAACTTTAATTGCCCATTAAAAGAAGAGGGCGATGAGCCAATATTGTGGAGCTATTCGCGAAACGGTCAGCCTTCAAAAGGTAATCGCATTTGGTCGGCGTCAACTTACAGCCAGCAAAAGACTCAAAAGACTCACATTTGAGCTTCCGCAACAAAACTTAGCAATCCGGCGAACAGACGTTCCAGGGCTTGTTGGCCGGAAGAGATGCGCGCGCAAATCCTCCTCGATATTAGCCACTCCGTTTAAGTCACACCACTTAAAGCCAATAAACAAACAATTGGCAGTTGAGCCAATTTGGAAGTTATAAGTACAGCAGGAAACTTATTTAAAGTTTAAAACACAGCTCCACGTCAAAATAAATCAGTTGGTCACCTTTGGCCACGAGTCTGCTGTTTTTGTAGTTTGACGCAAAGGTGGCAAACTGATTTATTCGCCCGTGTCATTTTGAAAGTGTTGACACGCCGACTCCACTTTAAATTATTGGCAGCAAAAAAGGTTTCAAAAATAAACTTGTCGATTTTTGATCTTTCTCAAACAACACTCTCAAACAAGAATATAATTGCTGAAAGCGTAAAATAAATATGCAGAATCAAGGCCAAACGAATGATTCTGCTGTATCGGAAGCGGCGAACTCAATAACACTTGCAACAATTAACCGAAGCTTGCCGATGCATTAGCGCGCAAAAGTCAAGTCCGTCAGCTCGTGCATACTTGTGCAGATTAGCGGTCAGTCCAAACACCGTTTTTAATTGTCGTTTTGGGTTTATGACAGTCCGGCTAATTGACGGTTGGGCTTTAATGTGGGGAATTTTTGTGTAGCATTTAATCGGCGCACTTAGGATAAAAAACGACTGGAAACACTGTTAACAATTGAAAGCATAAGTATGATCAAAGAAGAATACAGTAAAAACCCAGGTGCGCATCTCAAAACTCATTCAACTATGATTTGCGCCATAAACTTCGCTCAAAGGCCATCCGAGCGCAATGCCCTGCAGATGAACAAGAACAAAAGGGCGGATCTTGGCCAAAACGCAATAGGCGATTAGCGCCTAGAAATTAGGAATCACAGTTCAAGTGGGCTGGAAAGAGTTGGCAAATTGGCGCTCGACTTGAATTGTTTTGCATGCGCACTCGAAATGCTCATTATGGTCCGACTAATTATTAAGTAAGCATTCAAATGCTTGACTTGTCGCTTTAAACTAAACTTTGACATAGTTTTGACATAGAGTTTGACGCCAAAATGTTTCAGAGTCTGTTCGGGTCGTCGCCAAAATGGCTCAAATCATATTTTTATTTCAATTACAGTGCCGTTACACGCACTCTTTGAATCCTCCGGAGACTATAGAATGTCATGGAAATTGCGCAAATTTTATTGCAACGCAGACCGAAAATCACAGTCCATTTTTGACTTCGAGAGTGAATTGAAAAATGTTGCAATAACTCGAAAAAGCAAAAAAGAAAACACAAATGCAGTTTTTAAATTTTGTAGTCTTAACGTGACTGAATTGAAGAATGTTTTGTAGTTATAATCTCCACATTGCAAATCCAATTTAGGCCACGCACCCACAACTTGTCAAGCGCTCATCAAGCGGCGCACTTGGACTTATTATGAATCGGAAGCAAACAAATGGCGCCAATCGAGCCCAACAATCAAACTAAATTTTATTGGGCCGAACGGCTAATTAGTCCTTGGAGAGCATCTGCGCGAATATCTCTGGACATTTAAGCTGAACAACTGCTTAAAATAAGACAATTTAAAGCTCTCACTTTAAAAACCAACCCGACAAGCAAACATTCCATTTTGCTTCCGGGCCATCTCAAAATTGGCCGTCTGTTTTACCTGCGCGCCTAAATTTCCCACAATCCACATGGCCAGCAGGAAACAGACACGAAGCCGTTGAGTAAGCGTGACGGCGGTTTTCCGGCACTTTTCCCTTCCACAAGCCGAACAAACAAAAACAAACAAAACTTGAACACCAAAAGCAATAACAATAATTGACTTCGTTTTTTAACTTTCAAACATTTTTGAGTGATTTCAATTTTGTTACAAAGCGTTTGATCACATCACATCATTCGAATATCATCGTCTTATAAACTACAGTAGTTTTACGATCAGTGATGCGAATGACCTGCAATAAAATCAGAGAGTTTTTAATTAACTCGTCTTTGGCTCAATTACCGGCAGTCCGTGAAGTTGATAAGGAAACTAATTATATCATGCGCTCAGCGGATCAGTTCACAACGTTTGTTTATTACCACTTTTGGTTGCAATGTAGAAAGTCCGGGTCTTTGTTCCCTTTATTCTTCCTTATCTTTACAAGGGTTTAATTGCACGAAGTCAATCAAACATAATATGACTTGGTTGACGCAGGTCATTTAATTAAAAGTTAATTGGATTCTTTGGGTCGATGATAAACAATGTAATTAAGTGATCTCCACTGAAGGAGAATCTGTATAAAAGCCGTGCTACGTTGTGAATCAACTCATGAACCGAGTTGAAATGAAGCTGCTGCTACTTTTGGGTCTTTGTGTTGCGACGGCTTTGGCCGCAACTGTCACGATGAAGATCTCTAAGCAGATGCCGAATGGAAAGACTTTGGTCTTGCGTCGTCTGATGAACAAGCCAATGAGGAACAAGTTCGCCAACCGTCTCAACAAAGGAAGTCAACCTTTTATTGACTACATTGGTTCGTTTTGTTTGTTTGTGAAAAGAAAGAATTTAATTGGTTTAGACAATTTTTACCTTGGCAACATTTCTCTTGGAACTCCAACTCAAACCTTTAGAATCACGCTCGATACCGGCAGTAGCGATTTATGGGTAACTAGATCCAGTTATCAACTTACTTATTTGATATTGTAGGTGGTAGACGAATCGTGCACCGGTGATGCCTGTGACGGATACGATAATCCAATCTTCCAGCCAAAATGGAACAAGAACAAGTACCACCGTGGAGATTCTAGTTCTTATAAAAAGGACGGCACACAATTTGTCTACTTCTACGGCAGCGGAATGTGCTCAGGAAAACAAGCCATCGATACTCTTAATTTGGGTGGATTGACTGTGACCGGTAACTTTTTAATTACAAAAACATTCATTGTTGTTATCAAGGTCAAACGTTTGGTGCCGCTGACTACATCGACGACACATTCGGATATCAGCCAATAGGTAATAAACAATACATTTAAGTCACAACACACTCAAAAAAGAATGCGTTGTTATTTGAATATATTGTTTATTCATTTAAGATGGAATCCTCGGTTTGTTAACATTAAAACGATGTTGAATTACTTTTAATGATTAGGACTTGGCTGGCCCGAGATTTCTGAGAACGATGTCACACCTCCAATTCAAAACCTGATTGCTGCCGGCCAATTGGATAAGCCGTTGTTTTCGGGTTTGATTTACTTAAATAAACGTCAATAATCATATTCTTAGTTTGGCTGGATCGGCACGTAAAGCCTTCTGAAGGCCAAACTGGCGGACTATTGACGTATGGCGGAATTGATCAAACTAACTGCGACTCACAAATTACTTACACTCCAATTTCGGTAAAGACTTTTGAAATGATTAAGTTGACTTGGAACGAGTTTAGGTCGAAGGCTACTGGCAATTTGCAATTTCTTCGTTTGCTGTCGGAAAATACAAGAGCAAGAAAAGCGCACAAGTCATTTCAGATACAGGTACAAGCTTTTTGCTCGGCCCGACTGATGCTGTTGATTCTGTTGCTTCTCAGTCCGGAGCTACTTACGATTTCAATGTTGGTCTCTACACCTTGCCCTGTGATTCTGCAAAATCGCTTCCCGACTTAATTTTCACAGTTAATGGAGTAGACTTAAAAGTCCCTGGCAATGAACACGTTCTTGATTTGGAACTACCAAACGGCTACTGCGCTCTTGGTGTCGAAAGCCGTGTAAGTTATGATTAATTCTACATAATTAATATCATAATTTTTTGCAGGACGGAGGTGATTTGGACTGGATTTTGGGTAAGATTTTATAGGTCATTTTAGCTTAATCTCAAATCAATTTACAGGCGACGCTTTCATAAGGTACGTAAAAGCATTATACTCTTTTGCATTAAGTTTTTGATCATTTAATTTTAAAAACAAATAAACTTAATGCAAAAGAGTATAATTCTGTTTGGTGTTTAGAAGCTATTGCAACATCTACGGTAATTTAAACAGCTTCTTTAAAGCATATTAATAAAGCTTTTCAGATGTCGGCGGAAAACAAATCGGCTTCGCAAAAGCTCACCACACAGAAATTTAAAGAAGCTTTGAAACAAAAGTTGTAGATTGTAATCAGTTAATAAACGAATTGCATTGATTTGAGAGACTCGAGAACAATCACGCAAATCAAAATAGTTAAGCAAATCAAAAATCTCCAGTTGATCAAGCCAAAAGAAGGTCCAAACCGCATGATTGAGAGTGGACAGCGGTGACAAGCCACAGAATTTGGGCGGCGGTTTGTTTTCTGCGATTGTTAAGTGGATTAGGGAGTGGAAATGAAGGGCGCTCACGAAGGTGACGATCTTGCGTCAAAAAACAAGACGGATCACTTACGACAGGAGCCATGTTGTCCGGCCGCAACCTGGAGACGCATTAACGGCTTGTGACTAATTAACCGAAGAAGTCAATAACTTTAAATGTCTTTAAAATAGCGTTGAGCACGTTGTTTAAAGCAGATGACCTTATAAGATTGATCACTCAAATCACTCAGCAAACAAAACATTTCTTTCTTGCGGCACGAAAAAACAGGTTTTTCAAAAACGAGGTTTAAACAAAATGTGTTTGAGAATTAAAATTAGCCGCAATCATTCAAGTTTTGCTTCCGGAAAGGTGTGAACAACGTAAAATCTATTTCTGTCCACAAACAAAATGAGCGCAAAAAACGGTTCACCAAATCCGAACAATGAGCAAACAACTAATTGGATTGTGTCCAAGTAGGCCGGACATTCGCTTGCTAATCAAGTGTGAACTCAGAATGGACGCAGCGAATATACTAATTTAACGATCAAAATGACTTTTTAAAAAAAGCTATTTTTGCAACTCAAGCGCCCACACCCTATCGGTTTACACGCAATTGTTGCGGATTTACAAGTGAAAAGTTGTCATTTACTGCAAAAACATCATTCTCGAGACGTCAATCCACCTGCCAATCAACTTCGGAAATGGATGACCAACCGCTTTGAAGAGCAAAAATCAACTGAAAGAGTTTTGAAACATTTCGAAATTCAACAAGTTAAAACAAATCCAGCCTGCAACTACAAAAACAACTTCAAGCACCTCCAGCAGTCGAGTCATAATCGAAAGCTATTAGAAAATCGGACTCGCCACCCAATTAATTCCATCATATTTGATCTTCCCCTCAAGCAAGTGCATGTATCAGGAGTTCCGTTCTTTTGTGCGTACAGTCAACTTGATCTCACTCAAACGACGGCGCCCATTTAAAAATTTTAATGGAGAGAGGTGGTTATCCAGCGGCGAGTTTTTAGCTCACTGCGCAAAAAACACAATCAAAAATTGAGTTGATGCGCTTTTATTGTTAAACATCTTGGAATGAAAATAACCGAATCAAAAACTCGAAGCGCTAAAACAATTTGCTACAACCGCCGATCGACGAGGGTGAGAATTACGCGTCAAATGAGTTGAAGACTCAGTGGGTGACTGACTAATTGGCCATTAAATAAGGGATGTTTGTTCGCGCTTTACGTCTAAGTGGCTTGAATCAATTTGTCTTTTGATTGCGTAACATTTTCAAAGTCGAATACCGGGTGGACCAAAAAACGTTAACACAAAAAGCTCTTTTGTCAAAAAAGTCAATTAAAAAGCTTCTAACACAAAAAAGTCAATTGTCAAAAGTTTCAAACACAAACAATTTTTGCTTTTTGATTGCGTAACATTTTCAAAGTCGAATAATGTCATCAGTTATCGAATAGTCTACGTAAAACAATCTGTTGAACTCACACAAATTTTGTTGAAAATGCAAACTACATCTACTACTCCTGTAGTTTATGTCTTTTTGATGTGTTTTGTACCACTTGTTCTTTTTTAGTCAATACAAGAACTGTACCGAATTTGGAGTATTTAAAGAAGAAGATTCTTCGGTAATAATAATCATTCAAGATATTCTAGGATGTCAAAAAGTGTAATTTCGAAGCGTTACCCTGTTTCCAAACATGTGGATCCAGCAATTTTGGGCCAACAGCTGCATTTCAAGGCATCCAACCGTACAGCAAAGAATCGCTTCTATAAAGCAGCAATGTCAGAGCTAATGTCTAGCTTCTCATTGGACGAACCGAAAAAGATTGGCATTCCAAGCAATCAACTTATCAATTTGTACGAAAAGTTTGCGTATGGCGAATTTGGAGTCATAGCCACTGGAAACATTATCATCGGTAAGTGTTTCTTTATTAGAAGAAATTTGTGTATTTGTTGTTTTAGATCACTTGCACTTGGAAGCTGCTGGAAACATGGTAATCAGCAAAGAAACAGAAAGCGCCGAAAAAGACCGACAGTTTAAGCGTCTGACAACAACAGCCAAGTCAACAAACGGTTTCATTATTGCACAACTCAATCACTGTGGTCGCCAAACTCCAGCTGTTATTAATTCAACTCCATTCTCTGCGTCCGATCATCAGTTGAATGTTCGAATCAAGGGCGGTTTCAGGAAACCAAAAACTTTGAATGCAAAGCAGATAAAAACCGAAGTTGTCGATCGTTTTGTATACGCCGCTGTTAAATGTTATCAATATGGATTTGACGGGTGTGAAATTCATGCTGCTCATGGCTTTTTGTTGTCCCAATTCCTTTCACCCACAACTAATACCAGAACAGACAAGTATGGAGGCAATGCAGACAACCGTTCTCGAATAATCGAAGAAATCTATCAAGAAATTCGGTAAACTTTAAATGATTGATCGTTTAAATTAATGTTTGCTGTTTCTAGAACAAAGATTCCAGCAAGTACCGGATTTATTGTTGGAATCAAATTAAATTCCGCCGACTCTCCACAATCCGGTTCACTGGAAGACGTAACATTTGTTGCCAAGAAGCTAGACTCGCTGGGCTTTGATTACATTGAGTTGTCTGGCGGATCGTTTGAAAAATGGACGTTGTTTCATTACAAAGAATCGACAAAGCAAAGAGAAGCGTTCTTTGTTGGTGAGTAAAGTGTGTTTTAGACATTCAAGAACACACTTTTAGAATTTGCTGCTGCAATAAAGCCGTACATCAAAAACTCAATAATCTATTTAACTGGAGGCTTTCGTTCCGCTCCCGCAATGGTCTCTGCTGTTAAGAACGGAGACTGTGATGGAGTTGGCATTGCGAAACCTTCGGCAGCTGAACCAGATTTGCCACTTAAAATATTGGAAAACCGTGTTCAATCATCTGCTTTCAATCCGTTTGAATTTGACTATGGAGTTGCAAACTTGATGGCGCAAACTCAAATGTGGCAGGCAAGCAAGACGGCTTGGTCGGAAAGCAATGGAAATCCTTGTTTTGGAATTTCGGACTTCTCCGAGGAACATGAGAACTTTTAAAGCCGGAGTGCTCAAACATATGGCAAAGTCTGCGTCTGATCCATTGCTTGGTATTTTCGAATATGATCCGCACACGAAGTATGCTTTTTGCGGTTCATCTGTTGTGGACTTCGTTTTTGGACTTTATTCAAAGTGGATAGGTTTCAAACAGTAAACGTTGTAATTGATTATAAGAAATAAACACTCTTCACTTGTTTAAAAATCTCGTTACTCTGCTCCAAATTCCACGCTGTTTTCAATCCATAAAACAACCTGCAACCGAAGCGATTCAAATCTGGAGCCATAAATTTGCGGAGTCGACTCATTTATGTGCCCTCGACATATCATAAACACGGTTTATGCGAGGAGTGCGCAAAAATTCGCATGCTTATCTTTGCTTGCTGAGCGGGTCAACAACAAAACAGAACATTTTAATTGCTCTGTCCTGTTCATTCTTTGCAGCGAGGCTTTTTTGTTTAGTTGCAAATTGCTGATTCTTCTTTTCGTTTCAGTTATGTTTGATCATCTTTGCGCTTTTTAATCGAGTCATTCAATCAAGGCAATAGTTTTTAGAGCCAATAAAATCAGAATGGTTAAAGCTTGGTTTATGCTCGAACACCCAAAGAATCCACGCGAAGAATGTCACGTTGATCCGCATGAAGAGGTTTCTTTAGGTATGTTTTATGTCGGACAATTAATTTTAATTTCATGTTTAGACAAGTTGGCTTCAATTGGCGTCTTTTACGACTTTGTAAGTAATCTTCTGCAAATATTTACTGTTTACTTAATTTGTTTATTGGTTACGTTTTAGGTTGATCCGAATGAACGCGAAGAAAAGCTAGAACCGTTGGCAAAAGAAAGAGGATACACTTACAGGTTAGACATTGAAAAGGATGTGTTTTAATTCCGTTTTAGTGATGAAGTTCGTGTTTCGCCAGAGTTGTTGCCTGATTATGAGGAAAAGATTGCTTTCTTTTTTGAAGAGCACTTGCACACAGACGATGAAGTTCGATATGTGATTGACGGCTGTGGTTATTTTGATGTTCGAGACAAATCAGTATGTTCAATTGTATTGCAAATCTCCTTATTTGTCAGTCATTTAGGACCGGTGGATTCGCATAAAATCTGAGCCTGGAGATTTAATTACGTTGCCTGCTGGAATCTATCATCGTTTTACTCCAAACACTGGCAACTACATTCACGCAAAACGCTTATTCAAAGGAGTCCCTATTTGGACTGCACACTTCCGCAAAGATGAAGAAACTCCAAAAATGCCAATTCGTCAAGAGTATCTGGAGAAATTTGACGAACAAACTGCCTAACTGAAATTAACTAAATGGCATAATTCCACTTGATCATATTCATTTTATAACAATAAAAGTCTTTAAACGTTCAACAACTATGTACAGACAATAAACACCAGAAAATTAATAAGGATAATTGCGAATTTTTCTAAACATCTTCTTGAACTGCGTTATTCGGTTTTGAGAGAACAGTTTAGCGACCGTCATTTCCAATAACTGACCCGATCTTCTGAATCCGACGTGTCGCCTAAAAACATTCTTACAGCACAGTTAGTCACTTTTAACACAAACCCCAAGTGGCAGGAAGTCGTTGTTGAGTGCAGGATGCACTTGCATGTAAGAAATATTGAAAGTAGCAGCATGGTTGTTGATGACTCCCAATTCTATCATGTTCAAGCCCTCGTTTCCAGTACTCAAAATAGCAATTTCTGGGCGGAATTGAGTTGGGTTTTAAGGTGAGAAAGCCTTGAATGATTCGAGTGTCATCGCCGTTCCAAGAAACACTTCTGAAACAAGAAGACTTTAATAGAGTGTTTGATTGCTTAAATAAGTGAGTTTTCTGCAAGGAACGTTTCTTGACTGTGTGGTCTTTTCATGCGCTATTTTCTACCGGCTCGTTTGCACAACATTTTGTCGAGCTTTATTGCGTTGCGGATGGTGGTTTTGGTACATCCTTAAGAGCTTATCCGGTTTTGCTCACCACAAATCCCCGCAAACAAAAAACGGAATGCAAACACATTGATTTGATTGCGTTCTTCTTCACCTCGAAAACTTACGTTAAATTCAGCGAAGGTGCGCCAAACATTGGGACTTCAGCTGGCATGATATCCAAAACTTTCTTCATATTCGTTGCTCATCATGTCAGTTGGAAACCGCAAGCCTTTTGACTGAAAATTACAAATTAAAAAACGATATAAAGTTTAAAATTTACCGCAGCAGAATACCATTTGCCCATCATAAATTGTAAAGGCTCAAGTGCGGGCGCTAACGGAATTGGACTCAACTCTAAACACGAAATGAAAAGATAATTAAAAGGGTTGGAATAAAAAACATCAAATAAACAATTAAACTTACTCACTGTTGGATCAGGCTTGCAGACGTTACAGCTAACGGCGCAGTTAATATCGAAAAAATTAGTCTGGACTCTAAAATGCGGGTTATACGTTTCTGTTTGAAAACCCTGCCCTTGGGGGTTTCTAGTTATGACTTTAACCATGATATAGTTTTACATCCAACTTGCAGATGGAAAAGACCTAACTAACTAATCTGCAACTTCTTCTAAGCACTATTAAAATCATAACTAAAAACAAAAAGCAGAATTTTCCAGCAAAAACGTATAATTCGTACCTTACGACTTCGCACTTCTCTTCAAGCGCCCAACGATCACAGCTTTGATAAATGTTTCGACATCGACCTAAACAACAAATTACTTTAAAGCTCAGATCTAAAGTACTTACGATGACAAAAACGGCCCATCCAACCCGGAGCACAATCGCATGCCAGTTTTCCAGGCGTGCAAACTCCGTTATTTAAACATGGATTCACTCTGCATTGTTCAACAGACAGGCGCTTAATAACAACAACGGCACAAACTAAACAAACAATTGCATTTAAATAACAAACAAAACAAACCGTTTGTTAACGTGCTGAATGCTAGAAGTCCAAATAAAGCTGACCAAAGATATAGTTTAAGCGTTCTTGAAATTGGCCGTCTCAAAAACTCGAGTCCAAAATAGTCGAAGTAGTCGACTAACATAGTATAATATGGAAGCAGCCAATTGTAGGTCAAGGAGTAAGAAGAACGCCAAACACCAAAGCAATTAGATCCGCGCGTTACACAAGCACACAAGATTTCGAAAATTCAGGACCAAAGTTCCACTTCCAATTTCCGACCTCAATCAGCCGTTCATTGTCTTTGCGATGCGACACCGCAATGTGCAGTCATGAGCAGAATTCGATTGTTCAAGCAACAACTCGGTTTTTTGTTGATTTGTTGTTATTGTCGAAGACCAGGGCTTCTGCAACAGGCGGGCGGATAAACCCGAAGGTATTCTTTGCACGCAAGTAGGATGAGGTTTGTCCGCGTCGGCGGAAAGCACAACAATAGCCGCCTCTAATAGCCTATTAGATCATGAAAGAATGGGCGCTCGTCTCCACTTTCCAAAAAAGTAGGACCAATTTGCTGTTGGGCAATAACGTCGACCAATGGATGTAAGTAGACGGGGATTCAGATCAATTAGTTGTCGCCTCGAATGGGGTGAAAGTCGGCGAGGTCGCTTCTCCAAAAACAATCAATTTGACTGGAAGCGAGTTATGATCGGCGCGCGAAGATAAGCCCTCTAATTCCTTAAACACAAACGAGGCTGGATGTGTTCCGACGTCAAAGTGAAAGTGATTAAAAGTCGAAACCGAGTGTCATCCTCTATGATGGTTGTGCGACACGCCAAACCCGATGTTTACATGCCTTTTGGCGATTAAATGAATCAGTGAACGAAGGAGTTAACGAGTGAGTTAACTTCGTAAACTGAAAGAGATTATTGCTGATGAAAGAGCATTGGAACGAGCTGAGTTGATTGAATAAAAGCAGATCAAACAGGTTTGAGTTAAAACTCGACGTGCAATAACTACAAATTGAAGTGAATCTTCCTCCCCACTTTCTAATTGATTGCTCATCCACGGCGCACAAACAGTTATTGTATCCGTCGACGGCATTCTAATAATAATTGCTTTGCGAAAAAGTTGGCGCTCACGTTTCCGAGATGTTTGCAACTAAAAAGTGGTTGCACGTTGAAAAACGCGGTATCTAATTGAGCATTGAAAAAACTGGATTTTTCCGACGTTCGGTTTTGATTGATAAACTGTTTTTGTTACTAAACAGATACATGTGCTTTATTTTGATGTTCATTCAAAAGTTTATTCACAAACCTGTCAAACAATACAAACAAAGTTTCGCCGACATCGAATTATGTGAATAATGCGCAACTTATTGCATTTGCGTTAATTCGATTAGCGCCGGATTTGTCAAGACTTTTGAAAAAAGAACATTCAACAACACAACAAAAAACATTGAAAGAATAATTTGTTTGACACACTGTTGTGTTTGTTTGAAAGACTGTTGTTACATAAACGTGTTTGATTAAATCTGCTCCTCCACTAATCAAAAGTCAACCGAAGGAGCTGAAGGGATTATGCAAATTTGGTGGAGAGCAAATAGGTGTGCCATCCAGCGGCGCTTTTCCGCAAGCATCCAAAACGGCATTTGCAGCAAATTCCATCTCGATCGCTCCAACAAACAGGAGTTTCGGTTGGCGCGACGCCATTGAACCTGACGGCGCAACCGCAAAACACGTTCAATCATTCACACTACAACTGATAGGCGTCGTGCCGTTGTTTTTATGCACTGAACACAAGTTATTTTAAACACTGTTTATTTTGCCTCTTTTAATGCAACAAAATCATCTTTATCAAACAACTTCGAGCACACTTCACTCGAGTTGCAATCAATTTCGGAAACGTCTGCGCGCAACTAACTCATCTCTTCTTGTCTAATTATGATAAGCGTTTAGTCTCCAAATGTTTTTTATAAACACTCCTCATTCATCATCCGGGTGCTTGCCACAAGAAGTCTCTTGCGCTTATGATTTTTGAACGTTGGCGGTTTGCGCGTCGTGTCCTTGAGTCTTTACTGTTTTTTGCCGTTTCTCCACATTTTGTTCAAAATTGCATGCTGTTTTTTCGAGCTCCAACAGTATGGATCGACATGAGTTAGATGCACCAGAGGTGCTACGCAATGAACAGGTCTCGTACGACACGGTTTGCTTTCACATCAAAAAACCGTTTGGATTCTTGACCGGAACAGTGACTCGGTACAAAGGTGACTTTTCAAACATTTAGACATTTAAACAATAATAAAGTTTAGTCAAATGGAAAGAACAAAACAAAAACGACGAAAAACATAAGATATTCGACAACCCGAACACAACAAAGTTGGAGATTAGCGGACTCAAAAATGGAATTGCTTATGACTTTAGCTTTGAAAGCGGATCTCGAGTACGTTTTGGAAAAGCCTTGCTCAAAAAAGGAATTTTGTTAGACAGTAAGTTCTCATAAAAGTATGTTTATAAAAAGTGTTTTCAGACTGGAGTTCCGAATTGTTTGCAACAAAACTACAAGAATCAAACGCTTTAATTGAAAGACTAAATGACTGGACAGACAACACCGTTAAACAAATGCTAGAAAAAGGTTTGCATTCTAGAATTACGTCTTTCAACTGTGTTTAGTATTCGGAGATGACAAATCAAGGCTACTTGGAAGACGCCGGTCATCTATATTTTCACGTTTATCCGCTTCTGTTAAATTCTGCACAAAGCCGACAAAGTAAGTTCAGAAACAATTAATTAAAGACACAACTTTCAGAGGCGTTTATTTGGCAATTTTGATTTCACACAAAAACAAGATTGTTTTAACTGGAGACAAAACGATTCCGATTGTGCGTGTAGACAAATCAATTACACAAGTAGACGAAGCATTTATAAAATGGTTTTGTCGTCTGCCTCGTCACCAACAAGACTTGTTAGCAATTCAGCGCATTCAAGAAGAGTGTATGCAGCATGAAAAGCCAGAAACGAGGTAACAAAGCACTTCTTTTGATTGCAATGTTTAACATAAAAGTTGTTTAATCTTTTAGCGTTTTGTTGGAACGTGAAACCTTAAAGTCTTTACTTGCTTTGATGATGTTAACGTCGTATGAGAAATTCGATTTCTACCATTACAAAACAATCAAGGACAACGAATCAACTGTTCTTGTAGTCGGTGCACGCGGTCAAGGAGTCTTTGTTGAGGTAACAACGATTTTAATCTAAAAATATGTGCTGTTCAGAATCTACACTGGTATTCAAGTTCAAAACAAACTCCAAAATGCGATCTCCAAGAAGAACTTTTAAAGATCGGACAATTTTATGAATCGTTGCGACGACCACTGAAACCTGGACTTTATGTAGCTGACTTGAGATTGGTGAGTTTAAATTATTGGGACTTTTAAAAGAAATTACATTTAGATATCAGACATTCAACAAATCCAAGTCCAGACATGTCGTCAAGATCCTGCTTACTTACCGTGTGCTTTCATTAGATCAAATAGTCACATGAGTAAAAAAGAGTGGTCCTTTTTGAACGTCAACGATGTTGATTACGCAGGCACTTTAACAGACTCAGATCAACTTGCATTCTATAGGCAATTCTTTCAAGCTGTCGACGAGCTTTTTGAACGTTACAGTCAATCAGCAGAAAAGAGACCAGATTACTGTGTCTGTAATGACTTTCTGCTTGAATACGGACAAGTTTCAATGATTCTGGTTTGTTTTTATAACTGTTAAGATGACTTGTCTTCAATTTAGATATATCCTGGGCATTCGAGTGTTGTGAGCTTTAAAGGCACAAACGCTGAAAGTTCTGACAGCAAAACAACTCTCGTGCCCGGCTCGTTTTTTGAAAGAGGTAAATGAAAATAGCGTTGTAAAGGTTAACTGTTAGCATTTTTAGAGTATTTGAGGCGCATTTCTTCCGGAATGCTGGAAAAGTATTCTAAAATCCGTGCATATCTTCCAATATTTAAACAAGCACTTCAAATGAGCAAAATGCAAGAAAAGAGAGTGCGAACTTGGTCGAAAAGTGTGGAACAAAATGTTTGTGATGCCGAGAAGATTTTGAGCAAATTTGAAACAAGTATCAGTTGGTTGAACCCAGTTGTGAGCAAAGCAAGGAAAAGTGAAAATGGCGTTAAATTGTGTCAACTTCAACAGCAATTTGTGAGTCTTTTCTATCAAAGTAGTGCAGTATCGTTTATTTAAACTTCCGTACAGTTTTTTAAATTAAACTTCGCTGTGATGTGCTTTTGCAAATCCAACGCGTTTGTTTCCTGCATCAAATACATGACAAAATGTGCGCAGGAATGAATCTCCTAGAAGCCAATCAAACTCGAATCTAGAACATACTTGTTGAACTGTCAAAATTTAACTAGTTGTTTACCCAAAACCGTAATCAACTCCAAGCGCACATGTTCCGTTACCAAGTTCGAGATCTACGATAGTTTCCACAAGAGGCACGTTTAGGTTTTTTCCATTAACTTTGAAAACAAGATCAGGCAAGCTTTCGTAAGCGTCGCAGGGAACGGTGTACTAAAACGTTTTAAGTTATTTGAAATTTGTCTGATATTTCTCACCAATCCAGTAGTAAAGTCATAAGTAGCGCTGGTGATTGCAATTATTTGATCAACATCGTCGACGGGACCCTAAAATAAGCAATACATTCTTAGATTATATTAAGTTAAACTTACGTAAATGAAGCTTGTTCCAGTGTCTGAAAATTACTGAGTGGACCAAAAAACGTTAACACAAAAAAATCTTTTGTCAAAAAAGTCAATCAAAAGTTTCAAACACAAAAAGGTCTTTTGCTTTTTTGTCCGCTCTGTATATTGTTTGAAAGCATTTTTGTTTAACAAGTGAGAACAACACATTAATTGAAGTTCTCTTAAGAGCATGTCCAAACTCTACCTGAAATAGCTTCAACGGGTTGTTTGTTTGCATATTTGCCAAAGCTAAAGGAATCAACTGCATATTGCCAATAACCTTCTTGAGTAAGTGGAGCATAAGTAATGTCGGCGTCGCAATTGTCTGAGTCAAACGCGCCAACTGAAAAGTATCTCTCTTAGTTATATTAGTTAAATAATATTTACATGTTATTTGGCCTCCAATTGCATTTTCAGCTGGTTTGATATGTCTGTCCAGCCAAGTTGTAAAGATCGGTTGATCTAACTGAGGAATCATGTTGAAGAAGGGTGGAACCACGTCGTCGATAGCCATCGATTGCCAACCGAGGCCAAAGGTTCCGTCTAAATCGGCCAATTATTATTTTAACATATTTAAATTGAATACCGATTGGGAAGTAACCGAAAACCTCCGCCATTGAATCAACATCGATAAACAATTGTTGTTTGATTGTAATCCCTGCTATTGTAACATCGTCCCATTCTAACTTGCCCTGGAAGCTTGCCGAGCCAAACCAGTTTTCAGCATCTTCTCCGTCTTTCTTTGAATGTGCTTGATAAGCGCTCATCGTACTTGTGCTTATGGTAAACAGGGCTGAAATGAGATTGCTTGTTTGCATAGTTGTAATTCATGTCTTACCCAAAGAGCGGATTTTCGATCCCATTACAGACATCATCATCTGTGCAGTTGCGGCCTACTACCTAAACAAACAACTTGTTAACATATCAAAATTGATATATCAAAAACGGCTATACCCAGAAATTTGAACTTCCTAAATGTTATATTAAAATTAGCCAAAAAATTATGGAGATTATGGCAAACCTGTGTCCAATACAACCTGAAACACTTGAGGAGGCGTGCCTATTGAAACGTTACCTAACTAAAAATTTACACATTATATAAACATTGTTCGAAGTAAGCTTACATAGAAGTTGTCAACCTAAAAGCAAACTCTTAATTGGAGCAACAAATAAAGCTTACATAATCAATGAACGGAGTAGATCCTTTAGTCATTCGGTTGTTAAACTTAGACGGCATGTGCTTGTTCATTAGTCGACGGACAGCGATTGTGCGTGCATTTGGCACGTGCTTGCTTATTTGCATCTTGAACTGACCAGCCAAAACAACGGTGGCCAAACACGCAACGACCACAATGAGCAGCTTCATTTTTCTCAATCAACAAGAAACTTATTGCTCGCTCTGTTTTTGACATGCTTATATATGCAACAACACACCCAACCGATAATGTTGATTACAACAATTAGCGTAGCCAGGTCGATTTAATTAAGTTTACACAATCGCTTCACAAACAGCTCTGTTTGCTCTGCCGTTTCTGATAAAGAAGAACTCATAAGCGATAAAGCCTCGGCACCCGGACATTATACGATCACATTCTTTTAACCAATTAACCTTTTCGTGTGGGTTGGCGTCATGTTTGTTGATTAAGTTCTACCGTCCAAATGCTTGTAGTCAATTTGATTCGTTGATGCATTTAATTAGCTCTGATAACAAGCGATAACTGTTTAATGCTTTTAATTAGATTTTATTTGGTCAACACAACTGAACTCATGTGATTCTTTCAAATGTTTTTTCGAGTTTTGCAGTTTGAATAACTAGAATTGATATTTTTGTTTTTAGGAGCTGTTTGAGATCCTCAGCTACTCACAGTCATTTGCCAGCCGCAAAGCGAAATTGAGCAAAATCAACGTGGTCATCAACTTCTCGTCACTTTATCCGCCAGGAACAGCAATGTTGATTCAAGTCAGGCCAGAAACCACAGCAGTTGAAATCATTCAGTTAATTTTACAAAGAGGCTTTACGGTAACTTTTGATTATCTTGTAGATTCTTAATGTCTTTAATTTCAGAAACAACAACTAACTACAATGGACGAAAATGACTTTTACTTGGCTGTGAGCTGCGGAATGCGTGAAAGACGTTTAAGATCAACTTTAATATTGCACGAGTTGGATGAGCCGTGGATAGATGGAGAGTTTTGTATTCGGCAATGTCTTCCAGTTGTGAGTAGTTGATATTTGTTTTAAGCAAATGCTCTTTTTAGTCAAACCAGTCCAACTGTTCTGTAATTAAAGCTCCTTTTGCATCAAACAACAATAACAACAACACTTCAAATGCACTGCGCAATGTTTGCAAGTAACTGTTCTCTGTTCTTAAGCGCTTAAATCAAAAGTGACCGATGCGAAGGAGCGCAACAACCTTAAATGGAAACCATGGCTACGTCAACGCGCACTACCAGAACAGTTTCCAATGGCCATTCCGCGCCAAAACAACGGGTATAAGCAACCAACAATTGCCGAATAGGATTTATGCGGCCGGAGGCCGGGACGCCGATTAAGGCAACAGTTGGGCGCATATATATTTGTCTACTTGTACAAAGATGATTATATAGTTGGCGGCGCATCCGGGCCCCAAATTAGAGTCTACTGAGATAATTGTAGCATGCCCGGCTTGCTTGCTACAATTTCTCCGCTTCTTCATTCCAGTGATTTCTCCACATGTCTTTCAACATCCATACTGCTCCATTAGCCAAACTAGCCAATTGTTTATTTCGAGAATAAATGTATTTTAAGTTGTTCGTGGTGTTAATTTCCGTCTACGGGTTATTTTCGTTCGTCTTTCTTGGAGTCAACCAGTTAGTGAGTAGTACAGAAACTAGTTCAACACACTCAGAAGCCACTTCAACAAATGCCAGTCTATGGCGGCGTTTTAAGCGGCAAGTTTTGCCAGTCGAACATCTAAAGGTGTGTTTGAGTCTCCAGTTGTTAAATCCAAAACATGCTTTAAGATTCACTCCATTCAATCAAACATCACGATAAACGGCGAGAATATTGAAGCAATTTCATCCGAGTCAATTATTGGCCTCCAAAAAGAGCCCTACAATGCAACTGTTTTCTCTCGTCACTCAGATGCACACTTTGACTCGAATGGAACGTTTGTTCGGATCAACGCACAAGCAATTGACTTTGCGTTGCTCTTTCAACGAATGGTTTTTCGAAGCATGGCCAACGGCGGTGATGTAAGTAGACTGAAACATTAAAACTTAGTTAACTAGATAATTTTAGTTGGAAATGCGTGTCAACAACCAAGCTACAAATCAGTCAATGCTGCGTCTTCGTTTGGCTGAAAACGTTCAATTTGGCTTGACCGACGAGCAAAGCTTGTTGAGAATTTTGAGTTCAAACGCAACTCAAATTTCTTTGACAGCCGCAACTGATCAGCAAAAGCTGCCTCGTCAACTTCAATTAGGCTACGACAATGCTTCGGATGTCTTTAGGATTCAGTTTACCGAAGATCAATCGAGAATTAGTGTGGACATCTCGAAATCCATTTTGCACATCAACTATGGAAACATCTTCTTGCAAATGGACAACAACTATCGTCGTTTAATTGTTTTGACGTCTGGACATCGTCTTGAATTCCACACCCTCGGCTCGCAATTCCAGCTGCAATTTGATCAACAAGGAATGTCTATTGTCTACCCACACGACAATGTTCGAGTCCACGCCTCCAACAACTCTAAAAATGTAAGCGTGGATATTGACACTTTGTCGAAGATGAACATCCGGCACACAGAAGACTCGAGAGTCAGTCTGAAAGGCAGCAACTTTACAAACGCCTCGATCAACAATTTGGAGGTGATCTCTGCACGAATGAACTTGAACTTGTATGCTGACAACGACTCTTTGATTCTGGCCACAACAAATCAGTCACGCTTAACGTTGAATTCGAGTTCGGCTGATGTGAGTTTAAAAAAGTGTTCTTGTAACATTTTGTGTTTTCAGTTTCTACTTGCATCAACAATTCACCAAATTGAAATCATCGGGAGCAAACCCTTTTTGTTGACTACAACTGAAAACGTTGCCATTGTTGTCACGTCGATTAACGGCAAACAAATACAAATTCCGAATATTACTGTTCCTGACATCGATTATAACCGATACAACTTGCAAAATCTGAGTAAGTTCTTTAGAATGCACATTCTCCATAAACATTCAACACTCTAAATGTTTTTAGCGCAACTCGATTCGTTTGCTCTCAACTCAACGTGGCTAACGTCAAAAGTGAATGTAGCCGATTTGATAGGAGAAGATATCACGCCAATTCGAAACTTTTCGACAATCATAGGCTCCGATCAGTACAACAACACCTCTGGTTCCGTAACAATCCCTCCAATTATAATCAACACAAATTCCGGAACGACGAGATCAAATATGCTGCCAACGTTATTTCCTGACTTCTCTACACTTGCTCCATTTAATATAACACAAGGACAGCAAGGGCAACAAACTCAAGCAACAATTGCTTCCAATACCATTCCAACTCAAACTACTCAACAGTTTTTGCCTCCAATTCAAGTTCCTCAAACAACAATTCCTCCGATTGTTAATCCTGACTTGACTGCTCAGCCTCCAATAGTCAGTCCCGATTTGACTGCTCAACCGCCAATTGTGAATCCAGAAGCCACAACAAATATGCCAATTACCAATCCTGATCTGACTGCTCAGCCGCCAATTGTGAGTCCTGACTTGACTGCCCAGCCGCCAATTGTGAATCCAACTGGTCAGCCACAAATCGGTCCTGAAGTCACAACAAATATGCCAATTACTAATCCTGACTTGACTGTTCAGCCGCCGATAACCAATCCTGACTTGACTGCTCAACCGCCAATTGTGAATCCAGAAGTCACAACGATTCAACCGCAAGGCGAGCAAACAACTCAAACAATCAATCCACTTATCACTAATCTACCTCCAGACTATCCAACTCCGTCTACAATTGAACAAGCAATAGGCGAAACTGGATTTCCAATGCCTCCATTAAATGTAGGTTCAATGAACGACGGAGCACAGACAAGTAAAGACTTCATGTCTAATTGACTAAAATCAAAATGCTTTCAGTCTTGACAACCGCTCAAACTCCTCAAAACGGTGACGATAACTTTGTTTTCGGCCAATTCGAGACCCAGCCGCCAAATACATTCCCACTAGAGGCTACAATTGTAAACGTCAGTTTATCTGCCACCACTCCAATTCCAATGCCAATCTAGTCGTTATTTAATTTCCCTGCCGATGATTACTGTCAATAATTTATTTGAATAAAAATTACTTATCGCCGACTATTTACAACAACATTTAAATAAGTTAAGTTAAGGCAGTGAATTTGAATACCAGTTTAAAAGGTCGTGATTTGTCGATCCAGAGCTGCTCAATCAATTGTTGGGCGGTTAATGCGAAGTCTAGTTCTTGAAATGGATGCCGTATTGAGATCATTGTGTTCGGATGAGAAAATTCTTCAGGCTCTTCTAGCTCTTCTGTTGGATGGCTGCTTGTTCGGTTCAGAAATGAGGCTTTATCGGGAAGATAACAGTGTTGGAAGTTTTCAAATTCAGCCAGCACGTTTGTTAACTCGATTTTATACTAAAACAATGAAGTTAATAGACTTTACTTTTAAATAAACGTTTAAAGGCACCTCTTTCCTAATCGTTTCCAATTTGCCTTCAACTTCGATTCGTATAAACAAAAATTCAATCAAATGTGATACTGTTGCAGTATCTGGCACTTGTATATATCTCGGTCTTTTGGCACACGACGGCAAATTTAAATTATAGACTGAAGCGTCGGGCCATAAAATCATATTGTATGTTTCGGTTGCTGTTTTGTTGAGATCATCTACATTTTTGACTCCGTTGCTTGTACAAGGTTGCTCCACATCCCTACTCATACTTGCCTAAAAGCACAACACATAATAATGTTGTTTAAATGCAGAGCTTACCAGTTGAATAGCCAACGAAAATGCTTTGTCCAGAGAAAAATACTCGCCGTCGCCAAACAAATGCTCGCAGTTGGGACATTTTAAACCGTTTAATTTTGTGTAGCTTTTTAAGCACTTCTCACAATATCTTTGAGAACAACACTAAAATTAAATGCCAATTCAAGATACATTAAGAAAGACAGGCAATTAAATTACTCACATTCAAAACTACTGGCTCTTCGAATAACTTCAAACATAACGAGCATTTCAGTAAATCATTATTCTCCAGCGCCCTTTTCAATGAAGCAGAATTGAAATCCGTAGAATATGAGCATCCGCTTTGAGGTACCATCAAACGATAAGAAATAATTAGAAACCGCAAAGAACTGTAAATGCACAAAATGTTGCCGGCGAAGTCAAGAAATCTATCCTTGCACTTCGTCCACATATCTTTGCAGAAAGTTTGCGGGCGACCCGCGTTAATTTCTTTACCGGCATATTTGCATCCAAGTCCACAAACTTGCCCTCGGAATGAACGGCATGGCCGGATCATCTACGAGCGAAACAATAACAGGCCAAAAAACACTCGAACTATCGGAATATGACAAAGTAAGTCACTTGCTTTTGAACTTATTCAAATTTCTTTGCTCGTTTGAACAGTCTTTATCTTTACTTTCGCTTTCAGGTCCGCAAACCTCATAAAGTCCTCGACGATGAAACAATGATAACAATTAGTTCTCGGACACTGACTACAGAAATTTGTTGTCCCATTTGCTTGGATTTATTTACTGGAACGATGGGGACGAAAGTAAAAAGGCTTTTTGTTACTTAATACATTGCTTTCCATTTTAAGGAGTGTCTTCATCGCTTTTGCTCTGAGTGCATAAATACGGCGTTGTTGAGGAACAACAAAGAATGCCCAACTTGCCGCAAAAAGATTGTTTCTAAACGGTCACTACGCTCTGACACAAATATGGATGCTCTGTTGACTAAGGTGAAAAAGCTTTTTTGTTGTTTTTGCTTTTCGTTATTCTTACTTAATTTTTCCGTTTTAGATCTGGCCCGAACGACGACTTTATGATGAAATGCAATCGGAAGCCAACAATTACTATCAAACTAACAATGTGATTCCGCTACAGCGAAGTATTGAGGCAGGCATCAAGGCACAAGCTCAAAATAGACGTCAACGAATTCAAGGCTCTTATGACTACGAAAGTAAGTCTTTTTGATAGCTTTACTTATTTCATTATCCTGTACTTAGAGCGCAAAAGAAGGCGTCGCTTACCGGATGGAGAGCAAGAAGTAACTGCACCAAATAGTCCTTCAGATGCAACTCCACCAATCAATGGAGAAAATGGCGATTCACAAGACGCTAATTCAGCTGGAGACAGTTCAAGCATTGATTCTCTTTCAAGCGGTATTTTTGATAGGTTTTCTTCAAAAGGGCAATTTGAATTCTTTAGAATCGTCTTCTAATCTCTCGACAACTATAAGCGACACTTCTGATTTGGACTCATCGTCGAGTGACGAAGAAGTAACTGCAAACGGTCCATCAACTAGTCAAAACAGCGCACCTCCAAGTCTCGAAAACATGACATCAGCAAGTCCGTTCGACGAAAACACAATGGACGCAATAGATCGTGGAACTTATGTGGCAAAGTTGATGAAGTATCAAGAAGTTGAGATTGAGTTGGTGCCTTCAAAGTCTTTGTGCCAACGTTCTGATATTCCTGCTCCACTCAAGAAAAGCCGCTTCATCAAGTCGCATCGCAACACAACGAGTAAGCGTCCTTAGTGGAAAACAATGTATCCGTTTAATTTTAGTGGAACATCTAAGCGAATACCTTTTACAAACATGTCGAGCCGACTTAACTGAACTCGAAGCCAAAGGCCAGCCAACTTCGAGCACTGTTCCAACTCCGACTTTTTTCTTCGCATTTGTAAGTTTGATTAAAGTCTTTAAACAACTTAACAAACTTAAAATTCTTTTGCAGGATACAGACGGCAAGTTGTACAGCGTGCCTTTACCGGAAATTTTACGTGAAATACACGCCAGTGCTCCACCATCAACTGAACATTTGCGACTATTCTACGATGTCGACAGCTACGACGAAAATAAGTTGGACAAGTTCGTCTTAACAGCGCCGCCGATCTCAAACGATTTTGATGAGGAGATGTCGGATGACTAATTTAAATTTGAGCTGTTTGGTATTTGTAAATAATAAAGTTGGGACTTTTAATCAATTGCTGAATATTGTCGGAATCAATGCACAAAGATTAGCGTAACAGATTGCAAGTTGTTGATCAAAGATCGTGAGAACATTTTTGAGTGAATATGATTGTAAAAAGAGCCTTTAAAGACTTGTATGTTGTTTGGTCAAGCAACTGTGCGCTGTTCTTTGTATTGTGTTGCGTAACTGACTCGAGGTAATTTCTGCTTGCGGTCATTTTGAAGGTCACTTTGTTCTCCATTCGTTTTCAACATTCACTTGTTTGTCTGAATTTGTATTTGATTTGATGTCGAGCAAGTTGTTGCTCTTTTTGCTCTTGTTGGGCGCTAGTTGTGTGAGTGCAGACGATGAATTAAAAGAGGAAGTTAACGATGGTCCGCGTGTTCAAACGTTGAATGGGCCAATACAAGGATTTCAAATTGAGTTGCCTGCTAACAATCGCCAAAAAACCGGCATCACCGCTGCCAACATTTATTTGGGAGTGCCTTTCGCTCAGCCTCCGGTCGGGGACTTGCGTTTTGAAGTGAGATTTTAAATACACCTTTGTAATTCTTACACAATTTCTAATTAAGAAGCCACAACCTGTCAAGAACTGGAATGAGACGTTGGATGCTAGTGAATTTCCATACGCTTGTCCGCCCTGTCATCCTCTTGCTGCATTAAGTTATGATGAAGATTGTCTACGTTTGAATATCTTCACACCAAACAACACAGCTAGCAGTGAGTCGAATGGCTACCCGGTTCTCTTGTATGTGCATGGCGGCGGGTTTTGTACTGGATCATCTTCTCAGTTTGGGTTTGATGTCATTAGCGACAACTTTGTGTCTCAAGGAATCATCACCGTCTCCATTCAATATCGTCTTGGCTTTTTGGGCTTCTTCTCAAACGGGGACTCTGAATTGCCTGGTAATCTTGGCCTGTGGGATCAACGCCAAGCATTCATTTGGATAAAAGACAACATTGCACTCTTTGGAGGCGATCCCAATAGAATCACTGTTTATGGCCAGTCTGCCGGAGCTGTTTCAACATCTATGCACTCGCTGTCAAAACACAGTCGTGGATTGTTCCAACAAATGATTTTGCACAGCGGCTCTCCGTACAGTGAATGGGCATCAAATGATGACGTGATTGAAATGTCTAGAAAATTGGCCGAAACAGTAAGTTGCCCCACAAACGACTCGGCAGCCATGAAATCTTGCATGAAAGGACATGATTTGGAGACTGAAATTATGATGGGAGCAGCAGAGTTTCCACTAGCTCGAGATGATTTGGCGTTTGTTACTTTTAATCCGCGCATCGACGGCGACTTCTTTGAATCCGACTATGAAGCTTTAATGGCCGAAGCTCCTCAAATGCCCACACTTATTGGCTTTGTAAGTTTGTTTCTTTGAATCTTTTTCACAATAAAGACTTTTCAGAACACGCACGAAGCGGTGTGCTTGACGATAGAAGTTCCAAGCGCTTTGATGACTTTTCGAACTGCATTGGCAAGTTTTTAAAGCACACTCTTACAAATTCAATTAATTCGATCTATGTTTTAGACTGTTGACACCGAAAATTATGACAACTTCACCAAAACTGCTTTGGAAGATTTCATCAAAGGTCCCGGAGCTAAATTGATTGGCACTCATCTGAGCAAGTCTGAATTGAATATGCTGACAAACGAAACTATCAAATTCTACGTTGATGGATGGGCAAATCATTCTGACTACAAACATTACCTGGAGCAATACACTCACGTAAATTAACTTTTATATTCACTAAAACAGGATACGTTTAGTTGATCTCCGACTTAGGCTTTATTGCTCCGATTGTTCGTGAAGCTCGTGCTCGTTCGGAAAAAGGATCTCAAATTTACGCTTTTCAATTTGATTATGTTAATTCAGAATTGGCATCAATGTTGCCTTTCAACGGTATGCTTTCAATTGAATCAGCCAAAACTCATTTAATCAATTTAGCATCATCTCACGGCGGAGAGATACCGTATCTGTTCAATGTTTTCTTGTTTGGCTCTTTTGATATGAACGAGGAAGACTACAAAGCTCGACAACAATTGGTTGGAACTTTCTCGAGTTTTGTCAAGAATGGCGATCCGTCAACTAAAACCTTCAAATGGACGCCTCTGAAGTCAAATGAAACAACAAAGCTTACAATTCTGGACACATCTGTCCGCCTTGACAAAGAATCAAAGGTTGTTGATCGAGTGAACTTCTGGACTAATGTTACCAAAGACTTCCAATTTGACATAGTGCGTGGAGTCAAGAAGTCCACCGTCGAGTCAAAAACAAGAGCCAAACGCACTTCATTCAAAACTTCGATTCCAACGAAGCTTCTTGCGCGCTCAAAGTGTTGTTCCAACGTTTCCGAATATTTTCTAATTTGTTCATTAACATAATTAAATAAACTCTTTAATTGTAACTCTTCACTTGAAGCATCAAAAACCTGAGCTCACAACTTGACTCCAAACAATTAGGAACAAACAATTATGAGCGGAAACAATAACACCTTTTCAACGACCAGAAAGACCAAAAATGAGTCAACAAAGCCAATGACACCCTTCTTGACACAAACCAGCATTTTGTTGTACAACCTGCCGCAACTGGTAAATCCTTAGAAACCAGACTTTCAAAAGTGCCGGAATTACTTCTCCCCACTCCGAAGTCAATTGGCCAATGGATTTCCGTCGAGAAACAAAGAAACATTCGGACAAGATGCGACGGATTTTTACAGTTGATTGCTTTTATTCGAATTCAAAACATTTGAATGCTTTTTGGCGTGATTTCAGAAATGTTTCTTCGGACCGTGCTTTGCTTTCCGTTTTTCGAACGTATTAAAAGTATTGAACTTTAATTTGAAAGACTTCATTTATTTCAATGGTCATCTTTTGTCTTTTGCGTGGAATCAGATAAGTACAACGTTTGGTGTCTTTGCTTCTTCTCAAATGTTGAACTGTCAACTTGTTGGACTGCGACTAAACATTAAAGAGTGACGGTCGGTGTTTTTCGAGGAGACGGACGTGAAATGAAACGTTTTCAGGCGCGTTTCTCCATTATGGCCACACATATTTTTTACGCGCAAAACACTCGGGACCTTATGAGAATTGAAAATTGTTCAAATAGTTTGTTCATTGTCGTCATTTGAGTGTTTCAATTAACGCGAATTTTTGTTTTGATCTTTCGACTAAGTTGGAGTTCGGAGATCACTTTCGAGCAAGTCGACTGTTTAAAGCTAGTTTAATGAACTGAAGGAATCTGTATCAAATTGCTTACCTTTTTTGAGTCGCTTGAACGTCGAAAATGTTCTTACAAAAGAGCGAAAAAGCCCGCCAACAAATCTCATTTCCACAAACGCAGGACCCTGAACACCGCAACGGCACAAGTTCAAGGGTCGCTTTCGGCTTTCCTTCAAATGGAAACTTGCAGAACACAAAAAGAAGACATTGTTCAGCGCGTCCCTTGCTGTTTTCTCCTTCAAACGCCTAACAAATAATAATGCGGTCTTGACGCCTCCTTTCAAGCCTGCACTTGGACCGATCCGCCGCAGGCCTTCAAGGCGCTAACTTGGTCTCGAATATGAACTTGGCTGGAGAGTCTGCGCCACGGCTTCTGAATTGAATTTGGCGGCCTGAGGTCATTGTCGCCGAAAGAATCACGGCATTTTTCCATCCAGAGCAATTGCACATTTTGTCGGCGAACGTGTGCAAGTAATGCGAGTTGTGTGATAATTTCTTGATTCCTCGATTCCGTCGGCAATTTTTGTTTTTCATTCTATAAATAAAACCAGTCAAAGCGGCCGAATAAAAGTTTAACGACCACACTTACACAATTATTAAAAGTTTTATTCATCGGCCGATTCCGCAAATTGCTTCTTCCGGCCAGCAACGACTTATTGTGTTCAAATTGACTTTTATGGTTTTCAATTTTCAAATCTTCCTTTCTTCCCTTTCACGTGTCTCAGTCCTGAACCGCTTCGGTATGCATGGCATTCGGGCTATTTCGGTTAGAAACTTTTGCCCACTCAATGTGTTCGGTTTGCGCAACTTCTCATCTGTGCGTGCGAGTCGTGTTAATTGAAATTTGAATTCAAAATGAGAAACAACAGCAATTTAAGTGATATGTTTCATTTTGTCAAAAGAATTGATTAAAAATGCCTTTAATGAATTTTAAATATCTTTTTATGACGTTTCTATTCGTTGCTACAATCATAATGTTTTGCTTGTACACTTTTTGCCAGAGAAAGTGTTTAGAGTTCACAAAGTTCCCATATAAACAATAGTTGTTCGAGAACTCCAACAACAAGAGTTTGGGGCCGTGAGCGATGAGCTTTGGGGGCGCAAAAGCCCACAAAGATTTATATTTGCTTGTCGGATCCCCGAGGAGAGGTTCGGACGGACAAATTCGTCGAGGATCTGTCGCCTATATGTCATTCTTTGGGTGTGCGATGCGGTCAACTTCGATGTTCCACACACCGTTTGCGCCCCCAGTGAATTTTAACTTTTTGTGTTCACTTAATTTTGTCCCGAACATTTGTCACTTGATTGGGTGTTCAATGCAAAGAATGACAGTATAGTTTTCTGCGAAGTTAATTTGTAACAATTGATTTATTTGTTTTAAAAGCACAACAAAACTGTCAAAAAAGAAATAGAACGATTCTTCAAATCAAGGAGACCTTTAATGCTTGTTGAACTTTGAGGTCTATTCAAAAGTTCATCACAAATTTGTCACGCGCTCAACATTTTTGTCAACTTGGCGTAAACGTTGAGCTGAAGGGTGATAAATTATTTTTGGATTGTTTTGCATCTTGGCCACAAACCGACTCTCCAATGGCCATCGATTTTCCAACTTTAGCGCCATTGTGGGATGTGCGCGTCATCCCCAAGTGAGTAGCTTTGTCGAGTTATTGAATTCCTTTTGTATGCTACACTTGTTGTTGCGTCGATTGATTCGTGAGTGTTTTCCGTTATGTGTAATTTATAGCCGTGGAAAGCTAAATTGGGTTACTTGCTTTCGTACTTGTCTATGAACCGGCATTTACATATCTGTGGAGGAAATTGACCGATATTTTTGGTCGGATGATACTTACATTGTGATGACTTTTGTTTCAATTGAATTGACGTAGTCAGCTTTCGAGTGTGTTTGATTACAACTTTGCAAATCGAAGTATTTTGTTGCGAGAGTTTCAAACAAGATAACATCATTCTTGCGTGCCATCTTATTTGATCGAAATTTGATTAGCTTCGCAAACCTCTTCCACTTCGTGCCGTTTACGCAAAGCATCATGCCGAAAACACAATTTGTCCATTCAGGTTTCGAGCCGCCTCAAACACGTTGGCCGATAAATGCTCAAGACGTTGTTTTGTCGTGGAATTTCACAAATGTCTAATACCTCAAGTTGAGTTCTGTCTTGTTTGTTTCTGCATAAGGTAACGCTTTCTACACGGCCTATTAACTTCTCCCGTTTAGATGACATGTAATTTTTACCTTATTGCGTTTCCAATTAAGCAACAAATCGGCGGTTGCTAACTTTACGCACTCCGATGCCTCCTGATTTGAAAGGGAGGCATTGGGAAAGCTTTGGTCAACTGTCAACGCTACTCAATGCCTTACTGAAGAGACGGGTCCAATTAGTGTTTTCTTTTTTGTTTCTTTTACAACTAAAATGCGTTGGCGCAACGACAGAGCTGCACATTGGTTCAATGTTTCCAATGGAAGTTTTGTCTGGAGGATGGTACTTTTATCAAGTTTAAGCATTTTAATAAAAAGTGATCTTTAGGGCCGGCGGAGAAGCTTGTTTACCTGGTAAATCTATAAAACTTTACAAGAACTTACTGATTTGTTTAGCGGTTCAAATGGCTCTTGACGATATAAACAGCAATCCGAGTATATTGCCCGGCTACCATCTAAAATCTCATAATCACAACACAAAAGTAAGCAACACCCTTTCATTCAATTAAACGTCTAAACGTTTAGTGCCAGCCCGGTCTTGCCAGCAAACAGCTTTATGAACTTCTTTACAAGCCACCTGTAAAATTGATGTTGGTCACCGGATGCAGTCCGGTTACTACAGTCGTTTCTGAAGCAGCTCCAGTTTGGAATTTAGTCGTTTTATCTTACGGAGGCTCTTCACCAGCACTGTCAAACAGAGAGCGGTTTCCAACACTTTTCCGAACGCATCCATCAGCTAACATGCAAAATCCGACAAGGTAAATTGACTCAAATCAATTAGTTGTTTAACTTTGAACGTGTTTAGAATAAGACTGTTTGAAAAGTTCAACTGGCGGAAAATCACAATTTTGCAATCAGTAGAAGAGGTTTTCAGTTCAACTGCAAAAGACTTAGAAGAACAATGTCAAAACAAAGGCATTCAAGTGTCAAGACAAAGTTTTTATGGCGATCCACGTGACGCCAATCAAAACATTGGTTAGACAAGACGCCAGAATAATTGTTGGTTTGTATTATGTCACCGAAGCACGCAGAGTTTTATGCCAAGTAAGTGTTGGAGTTGTTCTTAAAGTTAAACTCAAACAAATTAGGCGTACAAACACGGACTTTATGGGAAGAAATATGTTTGGTTCTTGATTGGATGGTATGCAGATACATGGTAATCTTTGTTTTAGAACGCCAATAAATTTGAAACTTTAGGTACAACCCTCCAAAAGACGAGCACATTAATTGCACGGCCGAAGAGGTAACATAACTATTTTACTTTTGGGTATTTGAATCTTTTAGATGAGAAAAGCAGCACAATATCATTTCACAACAGAGAGCATCATGTTAAGTCGAGACAACCTACCTGCAATATCGTAAGCAACAAGTTCAAAAGCTGCATTACAAGTTTTAAATTTAGTGGAATGACTGGTCGACAGTTCCAAAAACGCTTAAACAAGATGATCAGCGGAGATCCGGCAAATGTAACAATTCAAATTGGTTGCTTTAAAGCACTTCTTTGTTTAGGTTGGCGGATATCCAGAATCACCTTTGGCGTACGACGCCATTTGGGCACTTGCTTTGGCTCTCAACTGCACACAGAATTCACTGCCTTATGGAGTTTTACTAGAAGATTTCACTTACAACAACAAAGTGATTGCGGACCAGCTTTTCGAATGTGTCAAGAATACACAATTTAAGGGTGTTTCTGGACAAGTGATGTTTTCAGACAGTGGTGATCGTATTGCACGAAGTCAAATTGAGCAAATGCAGAGTGAGTATTTAATTCAATCACTTTTTGATTACGTTTCTTTTTAGATGGCAAGTACGTAATAACTGGCTACTACGACTCCACAACTCAAAATCTTCAATGGATGGGCAATGAGCGTTTTATCGGCGGAAAGCCTCCACCTGACTCGACTGTGATCAGAGAAAGTTTGATGACTGTCCGCTTTGAGCTCTATCTCATTATTTTCATCATGGCTGTTTTGGGAATGGTTTTATCTGTTGGCACTTTTATCTTCAATTATCGTTTTTCATACAGAGGGTAAATTCTTTTGCGTGTCTACAACTATCACTAATTGTTTTTAGAATCATTATTCAATCTCAGCCGCAATGCAACAGTTTACTCATTATCGGATGCTTTTTGTGTTTGTTCAGTTTGTTGTTAATGGGTTTTCCAGTCGAGGGAATGTAAGTTTCTTTTGTTTGATTTGCATGTTAATTTATTTACGTTTTAGGTACATTGCTCCGGGTCCTTTTCTTTGTCATGTACGCTTTTTCTACTTAATTTATTCTCATAATCAATACTTTTTAGTCAAGACTTACACTTTTAATGGTCGGCTTTACTTTTGCTTACGGTTCTGTAAGTTTTTGAGATTTGTTGAGTGTTTTAAGCTTGTCCTTTAGATGTTTGCCAAAGTTTGGATTGTACATAGAATGGGAGCCAGTGAGAATCACGAAATAGCAGCAATAGCAAAGGACGAGGTTTGTTTATGAGTGCTTTGCAATCTTTGAAGCTTAAAATGCAAGTGGTTGGTCCAAAAGTGAAGAATGTTTTGCACAAAAATTGGTCTTTGCTTGAATGACTTTTATGTATCTTTAAAATGCACAAGAATATCCGGTACTTCACATAAAAGGCATTCAATAGCTAAAGTTTTGTGTTCAATTGTGGCTTACGCTCGGTTTCAGGACGATGGATCGCCATGGGAAAGCATAAGAATGTTACTTGGTGCTTTGGTAGGAAGGCAGGTGTTGGTGGCAGCAGCTTTAAGGAAGATCAGCACTCATGCATACTCGTCGTTGATAGCACGAAGACCGAATTTGTTAAATCAAGTATGAGCTTTGTCGGGTTGTTTGGCTTCTTTTTGTTGGAGAAGGGCATCAATTTTGTATTGTTAGATGTTAAAACTGATCGATAATTTCGAGTTTTAAAGCCAAAGGCAATATTTAAATTCACCAAAAGCATTCAAGCACGTATAGTCCGCATTTGGGTTTATTTTGCAGTGTTAGCACTGAAACGATTGCACGCATTGCTTTAACAAGTTAATTTTACTTTTTAGCCGGTTGCTCCGATAAAGTTCTATTCTGTTGTTGCTGTACTGTTCGGTGCGGACATGTTCATTCTCATCTTCTGGGTCATTTTGGATCCACTGAAAAAGAAGCAACTAAAATTCAGTTTGTTGGAGCCTCAATCGGGTACGCATGACGATGTGATGTATTTGCCAGTATTGGAGTATTGTGAAAGCAATCATCAAGAAGTCTGGACAGGTAAGTAACTTTAAATCGATTTATTTCAAACCAACTAAGCAATGATTACATGATGCTGCAGTTTTTGTCGTCTTCAACGTTTGAATGCTTTAATGTCTCGGAAATCATAGTCTCGAGCGCCAAATGAACATTTTTCGAATCAAGTGTCAAAATTTCGGCAAAAAGAAGCTTGTTGCGTTTGGCAAAGTCATGCGCATCTTCGGTTTGAATTTGGCGTGGTCGAGAAGAGTCGCATTTGTTTCCAACCAACATAATAATAGTGCTCTGAAATCCAAAATAAACTCAAAGCTCCAACAACTGTTTTACCTGTTTCTCAAACTTGCGAATTTGCTTTAAACACTCAATAGCTTCCATGTAGGAACTCACATTGCCAATATCGTAAATTAAAAAGACACCAGTGAACTCAGCCTTTATAATGTTTTTATAACGATATAGAGAGTTTATGTCTATGCCAAAGAAGTGAATTAAAAGCTTCTCATTGTTAAGCTAAATTCAACTAAACAGTCAATCGTTCATTTAAGAGGAATTACCGTATAGGTTCCTTTATAAGCTTCAAGAAACTCATCTTTTGAAATTTACTCGTCGACTTTTTTGAACAAGAAGCGCTTTATGATATTTGTGCAGTCAACGCCGTGCATGCCAATCAAAACAACTAAAATTGTAGTAATTAATAAACAATACAACTGAACTTTGAAACTTACACGTTAAAAATCTATGACCAGTCAAATTATCCGGCACGCAATTAAGCGGTTTTAAGTTAATGCCTAAACAAAACAAAGTTAGTTGTTGAAACAATTGAAAATACTCGCCACTCTGTTCCATGTTTTGCATTTGTTGGAATTTCAAAAGCTTCTGTTTGAGTTCTATGTCCAACTGATTCCAAGCACTCGACAAGCATAGTTGATCAACGTTGATTTTCATAAAGTCAACCAAGAATTTCTTCAAACTCGGCATAACCATTGCTGATTGCAAATTTGTAGCGATCATGGAAGTTTTTGATAGTTATTGACTTTTGAAATACTTTAGATGCGTTCATCTTCAAACCACACACGTTAAATTTGTCGGCAACTGCATAATATTTCATAGCATTGTCAGCATTCAAGTTGTCATGCATAGATTTCACACAAACTACCTAAAATATCATATTTAAATTTTAACAAAGTTTAAGTTTACTTACTCGCAGTGGAAATACGTCAAAAAAGTCTGCGATTGGAAACAACAAATCAAAGTTTTGATAATCCAAAGTTAAATTTCCAGTGTGCAAAAACAACAAAAATTGCTCAACTATTTTGACTTCAAAATTATCAATTATCAACGTGTTTGGCCGTTCAGTGTTGTGCGCAAAAGCAGCTTTGATAACTGGCGATCCGATGCACAATAGAAATTTAGATGCCTAAAAACAAGTGAAACAAAGAAACTTCCAATATTGTCACCTTAAACACGTTTTCATCAACATGAACTTCGGCGTCCAAGTTCTCTTCATCTTTGTATTCTCGGGAGAGATGCCATAAAAAACACAATTCTGGTGTTAGTATAAAGTCTTTATTCATGATGAAGCTAAATCTCAACAATTAGAAAAGTCTAAAAAGAACGCAGCCAAAAACAAAAATCGTTGAAAGTGATGAAAGTGCAGACCAGAGCAAATGACTCTTAGATTTTGCTTTTAAATTGCTTTCCCAGGGATCAGCAGATTTGTTTATTGGCGATTCTGCCTGCTGGGAAACTGAATGCAGATTTCACAATATCCTTTTAAAAAGAGAATCACATTAATTTTAAAATTTCAGCGCTGATCCTCGGTTACAAATGCTTACTGCTTGTCTTTGGTCTCTTCCTTGCTTACGAATCTAGAAACTTAAAGCTCCGTTTTGTCAATGATTCTCGGTTTGTCTGCATGGCCATTTACAACGTTGGAATCGTTGCATTGGTTACTGGACCCGTTGTTTCGCTTCTTTTAAAGTCACAACCAAACGCCAACTTCACATTTACTTCCATCACAGGTAAAGAATTCGTGTCACCAACTCATAACAATATTCCAATTTTAGTTTCCATTTGCATCTATGTTAGCCTCGGACTTGTTTTCTTGCCCAAAGCGCTTTACATGTAAGTTTAATTTGTTGGAATCTCTTAATCAAATGCACTTTTAGTTACCGAACTCCGGCCTCAAAAGAAGACATGATCTCAGGTCCCAATTCAAACACTCACAGCACAATGTCACGTTCTGAACAATTACGGTATGAACAGTTGATAAAAGAGAACCACGAGCTAAAGCGCCAAATTGAAACTCGTGAACGCAAAATCTACGACTGTCGGCGGACACTGGAAAAGAGGCTAGGTTCAAGCACAGTAGCGCCGGCAAACAGTCGCCAGAAACTACTTAGTCAATCCATAACTACCATTGACAAGTCCAATCACACGTGCACGGAGACGCTGGTCACTTCAAACACTCACATTTCACCTAATGGCGCTTCCTCCAACAACAACATAGCAGCCAAAGCAAGTAACAACAATGTGAGTGTAAGCGAGGAGCAGCCCACTCAGTCAACTATATTTACAACCACAGCACTGATAGAGACGCAGACTCATGCTAGTAACGAAGCGGGTAAGTAGCTTCAACTGTTGAACAACTTTTAAATTCTCAAACACTTTCAGGTATTTGTAGCGATTTTGATAGTGATGATTCATCAAGCTCAAACGAAATTCTACTCTAGTCCATAATTTCACTTTCACCGCCAATCCACAACGCGCAGCAATAATTCTTTGTTTAAAGCTATATTCTCCACTTCTATTAACTGTTAATTCCAAACAATGCTCACGGTTCAATTGTTTGTTTATATGAAATGAATAAAGGAGCATTTGATGCAACAACTCATCACTGCTTAAATCCACAATATTCGTATTTGACTACTAAGATCTTTTGGAGGGTGTAATCTTCTTCCAGCAAGATTATTGCGTCGAGATTATTTCAGTAAAATTGAATGTTTCAGTCAACAAATTTATAAGTTTGCGCGTAGGTTCAAAGTCCGAGATTAGTCACTTAACGACTCCGAAGTGTAAATATTATTGTTTGTTTGCGGGATCGCGCTGAAAGAAATCCGCTTTACATTTTTTAAATTTATTTGTTTGTGACTTGGAATTTATTGCAATCAATCGATGCAATCAACTCATTTTTCATAGTTGCAAAAACACTGCAAGAATACGCCTAACTTCTTATCACAAAAGCAAATTTCCAAACATTTGCTTGCTGAATCAGCGTCCAATTTACGTAAAACTTCTTCCAAAAGCGATGCGCACGATTGGGCAATCAATTGGAACGTTTCCGTGGAGTGAACGTGACTAACCCGCCGTTCCTTCTATTTCAAAACCTTCAAAGCAAACAAGCGAGCAAAAAAGATAGACATAGTCAAAGGTCAAGCGGTCGTCGGCAATCAGCTGATTTTTCGTTTTCGAAAAGACAAAGAAGAACACATGATTGAATGGAATGGCCGATCAAACACGGGCCGATTATCAAACATTTTCGAAAGCATATGCAAGTCTTTCAATTAACATATTCAGTCTGTTTTTGTCGAATATTTTGAGAGCAGACGTGTGATCTTGTTTCTCGAAAATGATTGATCTTGTTGAGTGGGGTTTTTGTGAGTGTCCGCTCTTGCAATTGATCTTGTTGACAAATTTGCTGTCCATTTGCTTTGTTTTTGGGGGTCATGAGAGAGTTGACGTGTGGATTTCGCACTAATCACACTAATTGTGAAACTACACAGTTGGAAATAATAATTTCTCAAGGTTATTTCAATTGTTTATTGATTCAACAAGTGTAAAAACAATGAGCGAAAACAAACTTTGAAAACAACGAAAACAAAGGTTGACCGGAAAGCAACATTTAAGTGGACTTTTTCCGTTTGTCGACAATGAGCGGCTCTTTAAAAGCGGATGGAACATGTTGTGTGTTTAATTCCGGCTTGCTGAAGACGTCATCCATCAGCGTTGTTTATGGACACGTTTAGCAGAAGAGTGGCGTCACCGGAAACTAGTCTGTGTTGCCATTTCAAACTCACCTTCTCGGACCTAATCCAAAAATTGAATTTAGTCGCATTAAAAGTAGACCTTTTTGCCGCTTTTATTCGAAATGTCTCAGACCTTTAAAAGCTGTTTTGGGAGATGTTTAAAGACTATTTTAAGTTGGAAAGCAATCAATTTCACTTTTGCCTTTCAAATCGAAGGCCAAATTGGAATTCATCAAATTTTAATGGCACATAAACCGCCGAACACCACATTCGAAACGGAACACACATGCGCTGTTTGTTTTTGCTTAGTCAGTGCATTCGCCCATCTTATCGACGTCGCAAATAAGCCCAAGACAAACAGTTTTGTGTGAATTCGGTGTGTTTAAAGCGGAGATTTATGCAAAATTGAACCAACACCTAGGTGCCGGAATTGGTACGAAATGGCACCAAAAAGTTTCTTTTAAAAGTTTAAGTATAAAAATAAACTTGACTCTCGTTGAAATAGCACAAAACTCATGGTGGGCGTGTGTTTTTAAGCTGTTGGCCAAATTTCTATCGCAACCAGCTAAAAACACTGCCACCTTGACTGATTTATGCTCGAAAGAAATAACAAAGTTGTAGAAATTGAATAATAAAATCACCACACTTCATGTCATCGGCACCTAAATTTAAATGAGATTAATACAGTTTGGGAACAGCATTAACACGCAGCCGTACACAAGTGAAAACTCGCAACACTGTTCTCCAAGACAACCGAATGCCCAAAGATTATATTAAGTTGGCCAAATTCGGGTCATGACTTTCATTCGGCCGTACAAAGAAACCAAGCCGCCAATTAAGGAACGCCCGTGTAGAGACAAAAAACTACTAATAAACAGAAGGCGGAGGCACGCAACTAGAGGGGCCGGAAATGGCAAAATTCACTGAAATTCCCCCATCGACCTCAGCAAGCTTATCACTGCGTCCTCCGATGCAAAAAAGGCCTGATGACAATCTGATGAACCAGAAATGAAGAAACGTCAATCACGCAAAAACTCAAAAAGAATGTCTTTCTTTCTAGCTCAAACAAACAAACAAATGATTCGATTATTTAAATGCTGATTGATTGAAGATTGTTTAGACGCTGAAAGCCAACAGTAACTTAAATGGTCTTTTATAGTCTCTTGTTATTTATTAGTTACAGATTTGAGGACTCTAGACTAACAACACCTAATCAATAATAACATTAAAGCCGGACTACCTGTTTGTTGGCAGTGTGGGCCAAGCAGCATCTGGGACTCCAAAAGCTTTCAGCAACCATAGTGAAGAAGAAAGACGTGGCAACGCAGGCTCCAGCGAACAGGCGAACACTGCGTGTGTTCGTCGATGGGGCACCAGCAGAGCTTTTCCTCTAGGCAGACATGCTATACAGTCCCTTACAACGAACGCCAGAGCGTTCCAGCTGGCTTTCTATTTTTCGGTGCGCCTCCTTTCCTCCGCGTGCGGAATTCCGAACACCCTAGGCTTTTTTTGTGTGGAAATCCGACACGGCCGATGCTGGTGGCCATGGCGCTAAAGGTCTCTTCTGTCGAATTCATTGAATTCACAACCTTCACAGGCAATAATTGCGCATAACCGCTGCCACTCTCCACTTCTACGTGCCAGGACTCAAAGCAAAAACTAATAATTAGCAATTCCACCGCGAAATAAAACTAAGTGAAGGCCCAATTTGAACATGGCATTTGCTGGAAAAAGACCCAACCTTGAACCAAGTTGATGATGGAGCATCAGAGTGGAAATGCGGCACAACTTGTTTGTAAACTTGTCGTGCAACTTCAAAAAGGCGAACACCGCGGGACCAACCAACAATCAACGATTGAAAGTCCAAACCCGTTTCTCAAGCATTTTGCTCTACTTACCCCGCACTTGGAAGTCCTCAACAACGCCCAAGTCGACGAAATCGGTTTAATAACCACAAACAAACAAGCAAACAACAATTGCTTGCGGCGATCAGGCACATTCGTGCAGTGCTTTGCCGCTTGTTTCCGTTCTCTGTTCGAGTTTTTATGAACGCTGGCCCTACTCAGCTGTTTAACATCACCCAAAATCAACAATGTTTCAATTAGCATTCGGGGGAAGGGACGGGGCGCGAAAGTGGCGTTCAGCTGTCCGACCAAGCCGCAAGGCAACACTGGGAAAACCGAACGCCCAAGCAACAAAAAAGCAGCTGTGCGGGAAGAGCGAAAAGGAACACCACTTCGAGCAAAAAATGATGATGTTTGAGAGAAAGGATGTTGCAATCGCTTTTTCACCTAATAATTCAAAAGTGTTGTTGAACATTCGAGTAAGCACTATTACTGAACGTGTTACTGAGTCATAGGCGCTAATAGATTAAATGAGTCAAATAACGCTTAAAAAGTAAAATTGATCATTTCATGTAAACAACTTTTCAAAACGCTCAGCAATTCACAAACAAAGAACCAAGAACACAAAGTCAACAAACGACTGCATTTGCATTTTGGAACGCCGAGACTCCCGACGAACGCAACAAGTGAATTGATGAAATTTGGGCAAAAAGGTCGTTGTTCTTTGTGTGTCGTAGAGTGCGCGTGGGGTGAAACGTCAACTGACCATTTGGTGGTAGAGAGGCGAGATGAGTTCGTCGAAAACACGGCCTTGTTGACTTCACAACCAAACGTCAACATAAACAAGCGGACTCGACACAAAAGTCTTATCACTTGAAGATTACCAAGAACTTAAGCGCCAATTTTGACTAGTTTCATAATGACTAACGCGACAAAGCAACTAGCAAAGCAATGAGCAAAGCAAGTGCGAATTGTACAAATGACAAATTTTACGAACATCACAAGCAAATGACCAATTTGGCAAACAAGCTACTTACAAATTAGCAATATACAAATCGTAATCATCGTTTTTAGTTGTATATTGTTACCTAGACAACTCTCAACACGCACTTCAAAACAAACTCCCGAACATCCGTACAACAAAATCAAAGATCCCACGGAAAAAACATTTTTGTTCTCGAAAGGTGAGTTTGTACTACAAAATGAATGAAGTGAATAAAACGAAGAATAAAAAGTGCCCAATTTAATTTTGAGTTGACAAGTGCGCATAAATTAATGGGGAAGGGGAATTCAAATTTGTTTGCGAGCCGGTGGCGGAACGCTCGAAAACAGAGCGGCCACCAAGAGCAGCTGGAAAGAACACGAGACGTCCGTGTGACCCAAACAAAACAATCGAAAAAATAGGCGGAGTTCCAGTCTTTAGAAGACACGTGTGGTCTTAAAAAAAGGTTTGGCCGGAAAAACAACTTAAAGTTTGTCCTCGCCGTGGAACCGGATGCAAGTGTTGCAAAAGTTCTTATGCAAATGTCTGTAAACTCATATTATTCCAACTTGCTTATTCGGCTTGCTCATTAAGTTTGCTTATTGAATTGCTAACGAGTCTTTGAAACTTTAATGTTTTATGCTTTGTTTTGTGTTAAAGTTCAAAACAAACTCTAATCGACTCAGTTCTGACACAAAGAATTTCCTCGTTTATTCAACTGGCCTTCAAAGTTTTACAGTTGAGTCGAGCAAAACAAATCAACTGTTTTGTTTCCAACTCTATTGTTGTTGATTTAGGAAAGCAAATAAGCAGTGCATTGTTGGGAGGAACGGTCAACCGCTTCCTTTAGCAAATATTCCAAGTGCTGGCTGTTTTGAAAATGCACGTAATCATTTTGATCATTTAAGTTGTTGTAATAGTTGAGGAGAAAGTGTGTTTAAAGAAAGATACTGTAAAGCTGTGCATCGCGTGTTTAGGAAAGTACAATCCAAAAATAAGTTCTTGCCAAATTTATTGCAAAATTTGTAAACGAAAGTGTACAGACCATTTCTGCACAATTAAACTCAAATGGCAATCTAATTTGGCCACAAATTAAAGAAACAAAACATCCGAACTCGATGTTTTCGTATTGGTTGTTCGGGACTAATCCGTTTTGGGTTCAAATCGACTACACTTTATTAGCCGTTGTGTACATGTGAACACTTGATTTCCATTTAGAACGTTTTGCGGGATATGGGATCTGTGCAAGATGCGTGCTGCCTAATTAAACACAAAAATGATTCACTTCTTCGTGTTTGTTTGGGCAGATTTTCCGGGGGCGCTTACGAATAATTATTGGAAGAGTAATTAGTTTTTGGCAAACGCCGGAAATGTTTGAAAGGCATTTACTACAAAAGTCTAAACTTCTAATTGGTGTAGAAACCGACTATGACTCACAACAAGTCTTGAACGATAAAGTTCAGCGAACAATTTCTATCTAAAAATTGTTTAAACTTACAGTAACGCAGCGTTTGAATTGAGTAGTTAGAAGGCACACAAAATAAAACCGAATTTATTCCACACATAACAATTAAATAAAAAGGCCAAACAACGGTAGACTTGCATGAGACATCCCGTCTTTTATACGTATAAAATCTAGCACACACCCACCAGAAAGATTAGCCGTTTTGTGACGATGTGCTCACAAAAGTAAAAACAACGTCAGTTGCAAAAATAGAAGTTATAGGATTTTCGACATCTCCTCTCTCACTCCTTCGGCATTCTTAAAACTTACAATTGGAATTATGACAAATTTACTTGACAAACAAAAACAGCGACGTTGGCGACTTTAAGCTTGCGGTGTTTCATTGGCAAATCCCGACAAACGGAAAAATAAACTCATTAATTGCGAAACCACTGATGTTTGAGGCTTTCTTGACTTTTCTCGATTTGCTGATCCCGAATTGTAAATGATGTTTGTTGATTCATAAAAACTTATTGTTAAGTTTGTTTTGAAGATAAGCGAATTCAAATGAAAGTTCTGTACAACCGTTTAAAAAATGTTTGTTAGAAGCGAAAACCCAAGCTTTTTCAAACAGCTTTTCAAACAAACAATTTCTTTGCCAACTAAAAGTGATAAGCAATTCGAAGACTCTGCGAACAACTCTTTGTCAACAATAAATTACACCGAGTGTGTCTAAATATAAAAACTAACCTGCCAATTATTCCAAGAATTTAATTAATCGAAAGCTATCCCTAAATTCATACCAGATAGGTGCATTTACATCTGATCACTGCAATGGAGTGCAAATGTCCTACCCGGCACGAATATCGGCGGCGCTTTTGTCTAGAATGTAGTGCTTAGTAGCTCGAATAGGTTGGGGAAATAAACTTCTTGTTACATTTAAAGAGTGTTGCCGTAATTCAACTTAAAAAGCTTTAATCAAATATGTTTGAAAGAGTATTTAAAATTTGCATTTGTGCACTCACCGTTTGCAATGTTAAATGCCGAACAGCTCCACCAACTTCCAGGATGCTTAGTGCGTGGTGCTCCAAAAGATCCACGGAGTTTGCGCTTCCTCGTTAGCGCTCCAGCAGCAAGGAACACAACTCAAAAACACCCATCGATCATAACCAGCGATTGTGGTTGAGAATTGGGGTGGTGATAAGAAGTAGCAAAGCGTGGCTTCCGAATGTTAAACTCGCCGGGTTTTCCTTGCACCTGGCAAAACTTTTTAAATTGATGACTTTTGGTAGATCTGTGAAGATATTGACATGGTTGATTAACTACGCTGGATTGTATTAACTAACTTTCAACCTAAACACTTTCAATCTAAACTAGTCTTTGGACAATTATGAAATGGATATCAACTAGCCTAAAACTCCAAAAAGTACAGTAGCATTCATAAAAACAAAGCTCTGCCAACTTGCAAATGACGGCTTAGCAGTCAGTGAGGCACAATTTATATGAAATCGATCGAATTGACGAGTGTATCACTCAACCTCACTCGACACTGAAGTTTGGCGGCCCCAAAAGTGCTTTATTATTGAGAAATGGCGCCGACAGTCAGTGATCCGCTAATGAATATTCATTGTTTTGCGCCGGATCAATACTATGAATAATATGAATGATTCTCATGTTCCACACTCGACCTAACACTTGTAAAAGTAATCGGTACTGCCGATCGGAGTGATATTGTTATGCTGGGCATTAAGATACGATGCAGTTTTTGTTCCAACCAGTCAACAAGCTGGAATAGTCTTTAAAAGCATTTAAAAACAAAAGCATAACCGAATCTTCGACTCCAACGGAACAAAAGCAGCCACTAAACTCCGCAAAATAAATTATACCAGACAATCACTTCAGCTAACCGCTTTGTTGACAGGATGCGCCAAGTTGCGGCGTCGTTTGACAAGAGTATTGTCGCTGGTTAGCATGCAAATCCGATTAGCTGGTTGCCGATCGGAAGTGCTTGAAAGTCGATCAATTGCCTCAATGTTCGGCGCCTAGTTTGCATATTCATTGGAATGATTTCAAGTATTTCGACTATAGAGCACGGAGCATGAAAAGAATCGATTAGTTTTTAAAAGTCGATAATTGTTTAGCTAAATCATAGAGAAATTCTATCTAACCGCAAAAAACAACAAACCGCCTGTCAACGAACGTTGAAATCAATTTTGCTTTTTCAAAACCAGTGACTCAGCCTTGGAAACACGAGCAATTGAATAAAACGGAAGCGTTTGGAAAATGTTATGTTCGAGAATTTGTAGAATTTTTGAGAGTTTGTCACGAATAGTTCAAATTCTTTATTGACCAAACTTCATTCCGCAATTAAATCAAAAACGAGTCGAAGAGAAAACATTGAAACTAAATACTGCTAGTATTAAAGTAATTTAGAAACTGCACAATATGCGCTCATTGGCAACACAAACAAAATAACCCGAATTTTGCTGATCCAAGTGAACGCTTCGACCTTCACGAACAACCAAGGGCAATTTGTCCAAATTGTGGGTCACTTCTTGTCGCTGGAGATCGTTTTACGCATACAGTCTGTTTTGAAAGTACAAGTGGATTGGGCCGTAAAGTGAGCGGCCAAAACGCTCCCAATTTAGAAGAATCCACGCACAAATTGGCGACGACCTAGCCGTCTCGGCCATCTTCCGTTGTTTCAAGTCGATTAGATGATGAGACACATCGGGTCGGACGAAAAAACACATAAAATCAAAAAACACCAGTCCTTTCTTCGTTGAGTACAGTGAAAACATTTGAACTGTTGTTGTAACGACGATGCACCAAAGCGCATTGACCATCTTTGGAATTAATTCAATAGTTTAATGCAATTAACATCTCTGCAGTTATTAATTTTATGCATACATTGTTGGAAATTGACTTTGAAACGAGGATGGCCGAAAAACGTCTTATTCCAAAAATGAAGACAACAACAAAAAACAGATCAGTGGCATCCGCTTGAGTCGGGCATTTCCCTAGAAATCCGCATGGACAAATTCGGCCCAAATTTTGTCTCCAAGCACGCTAATGGAATTGTCAACAAACGAGACTGAAAAAAGTTTCCTGTTTTAAGAACAAACAATGCTTACTTGTTAGATGCTCTTTCTCTTGTTGTCTTCATTTCGGTTTGATGTGTTTGGTCTCTGATTTCAAACACTGTTTAGTCAAGTAATTCATATCTTCTTTGCACAGTTTATCAAAGACGCTTTTAGTATAGTCTTTTTCACAAAGAATTTGATGATGTCCGAATAAATAGTTTAGAAAGCTGTCGCATTTGTTGACCACAATTCTTTTGCAAATTGTTTGCTTTTGATTCCTAATCGAATTTTGCAGACCATTTATTGTTGGAATGAGCGCAAACAACACAACAACAGAGGAAGCAATTGTGCTCTGGACTTGTGAACCACCGTCTTTGTATCCATTGCTATGGTATGTGTAGGCTTGTTCCGAATTGATAGACCGGCTGCTGTTTTTAGTTTCTTCCTCGCTGCAGAATGCTTAATTGGACTTATGAGCTTATTTATGAACTGTGCCGCAACGATTACATCTTATTACGCTCAACCGCTAACAATTAATCACCGACAAAGTTTGGTAAGTTTTTATTTAGAGTTTCACATTCTTAATTTGATTCACTTTTTAGGGAGCTATTTCACTCAATTACGCACTTATTTCCGGAGTCCTTCTAGCTCGCGCTTCATTTCTGATCTTCAGCGTTTATTCAACTTGCAATACGACAATTAATACACTAAACTGCAAGCTTCAAGAATTTCCACTCGTCTTTGTGTACATTCCAAGCACCGTTTTTGACTATTCTTCTCGGCTTACAGTTTCTAAGAAAATCCAAGTTTGTTTTAAATTATGAATGCGAACGTTATTAGCCGAATTTAGTGGAAATGCTCAAAACGAAATCACATGGACAAATGCGTGTTCAGTGCATCAAATTTTTGTCTCAATCTGCGCAATGTTTATGGCCTTGTTTTTCACTGGATTTGACGAAGAACTCGAGCAGAAGTATCTTAGACACGTAAGCGTGAATTAAAATCACATGTCAACGTCGTGTTTAATTTCAGTGCACTATTTTAAGAGCCATACATCAAAAGGAACTGGTGTTTTGGCTTTTAGCTAGTCTGATTATCTTACATTCATTGGGCTTATTTATTTGGCAAATTGTTGTTCAAAAATGTGGCGCAAACCGAATCGAGGCTTACACTGGAGAAATTTCCGACTTAATTTGTAAGATTGAGTGCATAAGTTGGCTATTCATTTTACTAACCACTGGATTTATCGCTCTCTATGAATATGTTGCATTTGAAAGTGATGAGATGGTAAGGAAACTCTAATAAACTTGTAATAATAAACTGTAATGTTAAAAACTCAATTTTAGCTCTTAAATGTGGCTTATGAAACAATCCTTGTGCTTTGTCCGTTAATGTTATGTTTTGCACGTTCAATTGTTATATTTTGGTGCGTTGTTCCGGTGCGACTTGCAACTCTACGTCTTTTCCCAATGACAAAACGATTTCTGCATTTTGACTATTGATCAAACTACTTTGAATAATAAAAAATTACAACTAATTGCAACCTCTAATAACTCTTGCACATACTCAAACGAGTAAGCCACTAATAAGAACACCAAAATAGTTTAAATTTTATACTTCAAGGAATAAACAAGTCGTAGATAACAATACAAGTGAGCTGGAATTACTCGTGATAGATCTTGTGCATAATCGCAGCAGTGTTACATAACTGAATCAAAGTGCTTGCACCGTCTAACAATCGCTCTTCAGTCTCCTAGATCAAAAATGTAAATTAGTACACGTTAAAGTAACCTTACCGCAATAGTTTGGAGAAGTTTAGCCTTCTGAACGCCATTCAAATTAGAGTCATGAATGATATGCGGAGCCAACTGACGAAGAAACTGGAGTGACGAGTAACCGCTGCAGATAACTTCATCGACTTCTTTTTCACCAGCTCTCAACGAAGACTTTCGACATGCCTCAATGAATCGCAAAATGATCGTTTCGTCAACTTGACCACACATCTCAACAACTGTAGACGCATTGATAGAATTGCAACCCAAACTCAATGACTGAAGACGCGTGATAGACTTGCGAAGATCACCATCGGACAACTCGACCAACTTTTGCAATGCATCAGTGTTAACGGACAACTTTTCTTCGTCACGAATGTAAAGGAGTCTAAACAAAAAGCTATAGTAACTCGAATCAATAAAACATTGCCCACCTTTCCAATTGAATGTCAGCTGGCAACGGCTTGAAACGGAACTTGACGCAACGAGAAGCCAACGGAGCAATGATTCGTGAAACATAATTGCAGATGATGAAGAATCGAGTAGTTTTGCTTTCAGTCTCCATAATGCGACGAAGAGCCATTTGTGCGGTGGTAGTCATAGCATCAGCCTCATCCAAGATCACAACCTTAACTGAAGCAGCACATTTTTTGTTAACCGTTGTGCGGACCATGTTCTGAGCAAAGGTCTTGATCTAAATACAGCATGATCAGCAAATCCACTCACTCAACAACTTACTCGATTTCGAACAACGTCAATTCCACGCTCATCAGACGCATTGAGCTCAAGCACACGCTCGTCAAAACATTCTTGTCCACGGAAAAGCTGACGACAAATTGCAACAGCCGAGGTAGTCTTTCCAGTTCCCTAAAAATCAAAACTAAACCAAGTTGAACATTTAAACTAACCGGAGGCCCGTAAAAAAGCATGTGTGGCAAATCAACTCCATCCAAACAGTTTTTGAGCGCCGAAACAACCTCTGTTTGGTAAGCAACTTCATCAACTCTAGACGGACGACTAAAGAGAAGAAATTATAATACAAGAGTGCCATCCAACTTACTATTTCTCAACCCACGGAACATTTTGACGCGCTGACTTTTTCTCTTTCTTGACGATTTGTGGACCGCCAAAAATTGGAGCCAATGTTGCAGCCGCCATAATCAAATATCGATCTAAAAATGAAAGTAATTAAACATTTCAACAACAGAATTTGCGCCATTTTCACTTAGCGCAGCACTAAACAAATATCGATTTTACAGAAAAAATTCAAAAGTTTATGCGAAGAATGACAAATCAAAGCTCAAACACGTACATGAAACTCAAATACAAACGATTTCAGTATAACAACTTTATTTCACTCAGATAACATACAATTGCGTTCAGGCATTACATATAGAATTCGGCTTGAGTTGCTTAATATTGGCAAAGAATGATGCGTCGGATGCGCTACAAAACAAAATTCCAATAACCGTGTCGCTTGCAGCTTCGTCGTACAAGATCTGGATGTATTTCTCTATTTTCTCGGAATCTGACTCTTCCGGGAATGTATTCGAGAAGGCATGCATCACTTGAGAACGAGCTTGGCTTTAAAATGTACTTCTGAAAAACGTCCAAATTATCATATGCTGCCATATCGTAAAATGCCATACTAAAAAACGAGTTAACGCTTGAAACAGAAATTCAAACTTACGACTTGGTTGACATTGCGTACATATTCTCATATGCTTTCAGATATCGAACAATCAAGACGTGAATTCGCGGATAACTGCGCAAGCAGAGAGACAGCTGCTGAGCACGCTTTCCTCCATATCTAGTGATGTGATCAATTTTCTTGCTAAAATAGAAATGAATTCAAAGAATTCAAGTAAAACACTTACTCAAATCGAGCAGTTTCGTTGGCAGTAGATTTAGGCTGATTGGGTGCTGTACTTTTGACAAATCCTGGTGGCGGCTTCGAAGTTGGCTTAAACTGTGTAACGTAGAGCATCTTCTCATCCATAGCTGTTTGTATCTGTGCAACCTTGTCCATGTTTACATTCATCATGCTCTTCCAGAATGCGCTTGCGTTGAGAACACTTGCATCATCTGCTCGAACGCCATTTTGGCGGAAAGAAGTCCTTCATAAAACTTATGCTGTGAAGCTTGTTGTTCTAAACAAAAAATATTTCAAAAGCCAACCGAAGAACATTACCAAAAAGTCATCCGAGCAGGCAATGCGGGCAAAGATCATTCGGCTTGGCTTTTCAGGAGAACATTTGAACCAATCTGGATTGGAAACGTCGTTGTTAGCTACAATACTGTGCCAGATTTTGGCGATGTCGTTTGCTGTCACATCTGGTTTGGAAATTTTAACATAGAACTTCTTGTTGGCCATCGTGCCGGCTAAACGAAAAAGCGTAAATCCTTGCGAAATAAGTTCTTTATTAAAATGAGTGAGAATGCTAGCTTGAAACAAGTTCTTTTATTAAAATGAGTTGCGAATCGCAATTCGAGTTGAAAATGCGAACTTGTTTGAGTTGAGAATTTCAACTCTTTTTAGATGAGAATGCGAACTTGTTTGATACATAATTTCTAAAACAAACGTCGAATTTCACTGTAACCTTTATTCATGCATTCAACAAGCAAACATAATTACCCGATTTTTAAAATTTGTAATAACTGCAACAAGCTTGGATTCAATTTGGCATTTTTGACAAGATGACAACAGTGTTAAACTATTAAATGCAACACTTAGTAACAAATATGACTAAATAAAAATCTGTTTAGCTGTCCCAAAGATGTGAAACCCGTTCCACATTAAACAACAATTCTAACGCTACTATTAACCCTTTTTGAAATTAGGACCAGGTAGAGATGTTCAATTACAAGTATGATTAATCTTCTCGACCGACTACATTCTTGGAGCCGACGGCAACCCATCGCCTTTCGAGAAAATAGTCTTAGTTGGCACTTGATGCTTAACACTTGGGCGAATCACTTTGGCCGGCTGCTTTGGTGTATGAATGCTGGCTGGAGAGTTTTGCAGTTGATGTGGAACATGTTGAATATCGATAGCGCCTGGGGCATAAGTTTTCGGCATAATATGCTTTGTGTCTGTCGGACTTTCACGTGTTCCAAACAATCGTTCTGGACAGTCGTCGGGCAAAACGCTGGTTGACAAAAGCTGCATGTTCCGGAACATTGTTTGCTCACGAAGTGAAAACGCCTAAAGTTTTTTGAATAAATTCACTGCTTTTAATTTTAAACTTACTTTTGCCATTTCATCGGAGTCGACATTTTGATTGAACTGCTTTTCAAGTTTGTTCAATGGAATAATGTCTTCTTCGCCATCAATGTTGTCAAGAGATTCTGGATAGTGATCATTTGGCGAAGCAATATCAATTGGAATGCTGGCCGCCATATCAGCTAAAAACAAAATTGTTAAACACTCATTAGTTTCAATGTTAACTTACGTTTTTTGAATGGCTTTGCAATGGCGACACTCTTGTTACGATTGATTTGCATGGCCGGCGATCCAACTAAAGTTTTTGATTTCAAACACATAGTTTTTATTGATTAAACCTATGAAGTTCGACGAAACCACATCCAAGTTTTCATCCGGATCCATTTGCAAGTCATCGTCATCAAAATCGTCGTGCATTCCGGTGCCATAATGAGTTTTCGGCATAAAATCCTGATTCAGCTCCTCATCTAGTTGGAAAAATCCTAAATTCTCGAATAAGCTGCTGAAACCGTTCCCGAAAACAAACCTTCAGATATGTTTGGGCGAATTACACTTTGAGAACCCGTGTTTACAATTTGATTGGCAGACTCGACGACTTCCTCTGATTTTATCATTTTCGATCTAAACTGCAAGTTTTCAAAAATCAGGCTAATCGTTGGTGTTGGAATGATACGCGCCCGTCGCTGATAAACCTCTTAATGCAAAATGTTGTTTTCTGTCAAAACAACAACAAAAGCAACGGGAGAACAAGTTGGCTTTCGTGTCAAGTTTGTTCGCGTGAGAGAGTTTCGGGCAAACACCGTTGGGTTCAATTAGAATGTAGCCGCAAACTGAGGCGATTAAATGGTGGATGGACTTCAAGTGAAATGCTAACATTAACTACTAATTAGTGGGTTTAGCCGGCAAAAAGTCAATCCGAAATAACAAAACGAGCATCAAAAGAAATTTACACTTTCGTCCAAAGGTTAATAAAATGACGAAAAACTAATCACACTGTCCAAATATCGCCGCCAATAAAGTTCGCTTTCCGTAAACTAGACTATGGAAACAATCTTCGGTTCCCAAAAATAGGGCTTCGTGAATGCAATGCGTCCAACTGACCATTGTGGCAGCCTCTCGATTAATTGTTTGTGCACACTCTCTCCATTTGCATTTTCCTACATCTAATCACCTCCACCGCTCGGTGTCTCTGATAAAACCTCCACTCTTGTCAAAGTACAAAAGATTGGAGGTCCTTGGTCGTGCCATCCGTCGTTGGCAATCGATTTATCCGTTAAAGTTACAATCGTTGCATAAGTGTTAGATGATCGTTGAAATTATTGCATATGTTTTTGAAAAATTGAAGCAAACAACATTGCACTTTTCCATTTACAAGTAGTTGTTGGTTGAATGAGCCGATGAGAAAAAACAAGTGCCAATCGAGGTGTTCAATCAAAGTGGAACTTCAACTGAAACTCGTTTTCTCCAATTCAAACATCTACTGCCGTTCAGTGTTTAACGCAGTTTTCCGCCAAAAAAGCGTCACCGGACAACAAGTTTAAACCACGCATTCAATGAAAAGAACTTCTCGCCCCGAATTAACCTAATCAAAGGAACTGTTCAATTGCGGAACTGTTCAATTGGTTTGAGTTTTGAGTATCTTCAAACTGAAGCGTTGAAAAGTTTTGTTGATTTGAGTCGAAAAAAGAGTTTGCCAAAAAGTGAAAAACGTTTTGATAACTTTGTGAGTTTTCTATCTTTTTTGTCAAACTTGATCGGCTCTTTCTAGTCAAATTCGATAAACCTGATTGCTGATTGGCATTCAAGCAGTTAGTTTAAAGTTTAGCGAACAAATGTTTTTTATTGTTGAGCAAATTCGCCAACCACTGTTTAAAAGTTTTTGCCAATCAGCCCGCGAAAGTTCATTCTTTCATTTGCTTCTGTTTAGATTATCGTCAACAAAATGCAAGCTCACCTTTTACTTGTTGCGTCTATATTCTTTGTTTGTACACAGTCGGGTGAGTTTGCTTTAGTTATAACTTAAATGCTTTTAACTACTTTACATCATTTGATTGTTTTAAGCGCTGGCTGCTTGCAATTTCAATCATGGAGACTATAAACTTCAATGGACAGTCTCTGGCAATACTGTTCATTTTACTTTGACTTATCGGAAGTACCCACAAGATTTGGATACCTGGACTGGCATTGCATTCGGAGAAGGAATGGTATGGTTTTTATGCAATAGGCTTTCGAGTTTAAATGCTAGACGTGAACTGACCTTGAGCAAAGAACCGAAAACGGTTTTTATGTGGGGCAGTTCGCGGGATTTTTGCAAAAACTAAGCAGCATTTAAAAAGAAGTGCAGCAACAAATAAGTTGAATAAAATCTAGATGCAAGGATTGGACGCAATTTTGGTCAAAAACACCAAAGGAAAAGTGACTGTTACTGACGATGCCGTTTTCGGTTATGGCCCTGCACACTCAGATGCTTCTCAAGATGTTAAGGTCGAGAGTACAAAAGTGAAGAATGGCGTTTTGCAAGTTAAATTTTCAAGACCAATAAAATCCAACGACAAACAAGCGGATTTGCCAATTGAAGGGTGCACAACTTGGCAGGCAAGCTTTAATTAAACGTGTTACAACAAAACTAATTGACTATTTTAGTTCATCACCAGTCTCAATCCTTATTATGGCAGTCACACAAGCAAGCACGTTCAAACTCCAATTAGTCAACGAGTTTGCTTGGATAAATGCAAAGCTTAAACAAAGTTCTTACCGATATCATGAGTCTCCGGCTTTAATCGAAATAGCCTCCATTTCAAAATTTATTTGCCATCTATTCAAATCACTCAAATAACATTTAGACGAAATAAAGTGTTCAATAACAACTGTTCAATAAAGTGTGTTTATTTGTTTAGAAATGTCAAATGCACATCATTAATAAATTAAATACAACAGAACAAGAAATATGTACAGCAAATCACAATTAAACTCAAAACGGTTGCCTCCACTTTGCCAGAACTCCAAGTTGTGTTTCTTTGTTTTGTTCCGAAAACCTTTTGATTTAAACGGATCAAAGTCGTGGTTATTCATGTCAATAATTGGATTGTCATATGCATTCTCGTAAAAGTTTGGATCAACAAAGTCGTCTGGATTTTGATGAGCTTTTTGCGGTGGCATGCATGTAGTGCAATTGCAAGCTTTGGCCGATTTGAACGTGCATTCCGTTGTTGTGATCATTTGCTGAAGAGTTTGCGCATCTATTGGAAAAAGTGAATGTTCAACTAAAAGAACTGTTTAGTAACTATATTGTTGTTGCAACTAGCCGCATCTCCTGGTTTTTAGAGCAATTGTTTTCCGGAACTCAAATGTAGTCACACAATATAAAAGATCTTTTGATGCAAGGTGCCAGCAATTAACAGGATCTTCAGCACAAGCAGATGATATGCCATCAACGTCAGTACAATATGAACATGCCTAAACACTTTCAAATATCAAGCAAAAAGCTTCGAAAACAAACTTACTAAGTTTTCACTTGACGGCGGAACCTTTATAACCATGGATAGGATGCAAATAAGCTCACATAAATCCATTGGATTAAAAACTGAAAACCCGTGTGAATTAGCCAAATGAACTTTTTGCGCTCGAACCGGACATTGTGACGCAACAACTGGAGCATGCAATTAAATAACAAAACAGGCAACAAAATCGCCACTCACAAATTGAATAGCCATACGCGCTCATCGTTTTCGGCTTGTTTGTTTGTTGCTTTTTGTGAATGTAAAGCGCAAAGTTCAAAAAAACGTAAAATTAAAAGAAAATCAACTTTGCAAACCGCAACCAATGTCCAAGAAAATGACCACTCAAGAAAACTAATACCAAAAATGATCCGCTCAACTTAATAAACAACTGGACATTCAGACGCGGCCGCCGATCATATCCAGATGTCCGCTCAAATGACATTTGGCAAACGCCGAGTCCGAAAACTCGCGAACGCGGCTCTTAACAAACACTTTTTCACAAACTCGTGAGAACTTGCAAGCTTGTAAAAAACTCGTTAAACCTGCGGTTCTGCTAAAGCTTGTGGAAAAGCTTGTGAAGTTTGACTGAAGCTTGTGAAAATTTTGCATTAAACTTGCCTTCTTTGTTGCGTTTTTAGCTGGCGAACTCGGAACTCTAAAAACGCCTTCTTGCGTTTTTATCCGAAACTCAACTTGACTTTTTTCTTCTTGATCGTGAATGTGCGAAAAGACGGCGCGGTTTGGCCGAATTGCGTTCACATTATTGAGTTTGAACAAAAACTATACAACTTGTGTTGTTTGCAAAGAAGCGCTAAAATTAATTTGTTTAAAATATTAGGCCGGCAAAGAGTCCATTTGAACATTGAACAGAATTCACATTTAAAAACTCGTGTTTTTCAACCATTTGAGAATTCCCAGTGGAAACATTCGTTCGCTCCAAAATGACCTGTCAACAGAACAAGTTTTTGACCCGTCAAAACACAGACAAAGAGCATTTTCAACGGAATTCAAATATGATGAAAATTTTATTGGAAACGGACCAAAAGTTGAACAATCACGAATAGAAGTCCAAACAAAACTGATATGTTTAGAGAAGCGGTCAAAATCTTTATGTTTAAATGGAAGAAGACAGTGAAACACACTGAAGATGGCAGATTGGGAAATGATAAGTTCATTAGAATTTGGAGGTGCTCTTCAAATTATCTGATTAGAAGCTATCTGCAGACCTGATTGTTGTTTGAAGAGTACAATAAAAATCTAAATTGAATCTAGCCTATTTGAGCAAAATCTTGATTCCCAATAAAATGACCTAACGCGCAAAGAATTGAAAACAGTTGATAACCACTCGAGAGCAAAGAATGTGGACGAAAATGGCAGTCAAATTGAGAAGAAACTTCAAAAGATTCAAAAGATTGAAATGAAGTTGAGCAGAAAAACGAGTTGAGGCTGTTTTTTAATCATCATCGATGTCCGACAGACCTGAATCGTGTGATTATTTTAGAAAGCACAATTAAGTTCAAACCTTCATGATCCGGATCTTTATAAACAGTGAATTTGTTAGGTGGTGGACGATTTCTACAAAATCATCATTTAAACACAGCGTAGGGTGTATACGAAACAAACCTTTCCAAGCTCGCCATGCTAATTGGATTCGAGTCGCGTACTTGATTGCCGATATTTTTGAATCGATGTTCCCAGAAAGAAGGAGTACGCAAAGCAGCACTCAAAAAAGACGTGCCAGTATTGCGCCAATCAGTATTTTCATGCGCAAACATGTGGCCAGCAATTGGAGCATCGCCTTTGGCTCGAACTTCGCTGAACACCTTGTTCTCCCAACTGTAAGGCCCTCTAGGATAGTAACGACCTTCTGGCCTCCGGAACATGTTGACTGAATGCTCCAAATCATAATCAAAATAGTCGGGATCGCCGCGATTTGGTCGACTGTAGTAAGGTTTCGGTGCAAATGCCTAAAAGCAAGTTTTTAAAATGTCAATTAAGTGTTGACACTTACTGCAAGTTCGGCTTGTGACAATCCTTCTTCGGCCACACTTCCAGATGACGGCTGAGGGCCACGTTTAAACTCATATTTTGTCACAGTCTTCATGTAATCCGGCAAAAGCGTTGTTTTTAGAAGGCGCAATTCCATGTCATCAACCATTCTGTCATAACGTGACTCGAGTCCTTTGCTGGAACTCAAAGCAGGAGCTGCATATGGACCTAAAACACTTGCGATAATGATTTAAAATACAAGTTGACTAACCGCTTCCAGAAAAGTCAACATGCGCAAGTGAAGCCGATGAACGCAAACCACGCGGCTGCATAGCTCCTGAAGCAAACCAAGAAGGAGCTCGAGGAAGAAAACTCTCACTGTCCAAGTGTGTAAAAGGGCTTTGTGATCGGCGCAAGCGTCTTCGACTCAAATTTACGTCCATAAACTCGTTCATTTCTTTGTGTCTCTCAGCCGTTCGCTTTGGCTAAAATGACTTTAATCAAATTAGTGCACGTTTAAACAAACCTTATGATAAGAATCTTTGACTCCATCTCGAAGCTCTCGCCATGCTGGTTTTTTGTCACGAGCCAGGTCTTCATTAATATCGTCAAAGTCAGTACGCGGAAAAGAAGGAGTATGGAGGGGATAACGTGGCGTGGTTAAATGAACGGTGGAACTACTTGATGCTAGCGGAATTCTTCGGTAGGTGTTTGAAGAAGATGGCTCGTCATCATCGTCTAAATAAGCAGATGATGACGCAATTTGACGAGCTCGATATTCAGTTCCAGACGGTCTAGAAGCATTGTTTATTTGAAGAGTTTAAGCAATTCGAAAAGCTTACCGCATTTGCAACAACTTCTTTGACTCCTCGATTAAAGATTCTGACTCTGGACTAAATTGAACCCGTGGTCTCGGCTTTGGTGGATATTGCAGATCGGAGTCGTCTTCTTTAAATCGTGTCGCTCTGAACGGCGTTGTAGAACCTAAAGATTGCTTATAAAGTTGAATGTGATTGAAAAGTGCACTTGAAGGCAACGGTGGTCGGCTCGAAGACGCACTTGTCCCTGTTGTTGATGACCCAGGCTCCGTTGACAGAGCATCATGGCTTCCGTTAAGGACGGGTGCAAACGTAACCGATGACTTGGGTGTGCTCGAGACGGCCTCGTCGGCTGGTTTCTCCTCGCTCATTGCTGCACAAACACGAAAGGAGATGTTAAGAAGGCCTGATCGTGTAGAGGCCGCTCGGCCCGTCAAATGGAATGCTTAAAAACTAACAATTAAACAGAAACAAGAATTCAGCACGAAAGCGACGAGAAATTTGAAAAACAAACAAATAGCTCAAACAGCACAACTCGAATGATTGCGGCACGTGTGCAAACCAGCAAATATGATTTGGCAATCAAAAGTCCACATGTAACAAATCAAATCCACATGCGTCGTATAAAATCAACAGCATTTTTGGATTTTAACGACAAAAGAAGCTCGTGATCAACGATGAAGCGCCTACGCATCAAACAAAAAGTTGGCACAAATTCAAAAGAAATAAATTCAAATGGAATGCAATCAATAAAACAAGTGCACGTGTCTTCAAACACACTCAAATTTAAGTAGTTAAACAACAAACATTAATGACATTTCAAGACATTGTTCTTCAAACACACTCAAATTTAATTAGTTAAACAACAAACATTAATGACATTTAAAGACACTGTTTTAATTCAAACACTTTTAAGTATGTCAATAAAGCAATTAAAACAGTACAATTGACAGTTTCCAAATCTGGTTAATACACCCGCACTCCAAAAGCATTTCGGTGTGGACATGGCTTGACCACCGGTGCCGTTGGCAAACCTTTCCGACAATCAATAGCAAGCTTGATAGGCGATATCCTCTAACTGGGCCGCAAGCACACCACTAAACTTTAAGTCCGTACACACACGTGGACACCTCCGATTCTCCAGCGATCAAGCCAAACTCCGACTACCTTTCTTCAGCAAGTCTCTCTTTCGCACTTTGTCTAATCAGTCGGATGCGCTCCCCGAAATCCACAAACACTTTTGGCTCTTCGACTCTTTTTCTCCAGCAATTGTTTCGGGCTTGGCCGTTGATCCGCTTGCGGCTGGAAATCCGCCGCAATCAGTGTGAGTTGGGCCCTCCTGTTCAAGTGTCATTTTTCTTTGGGCCTTTACACTGTCGGCCAACCGCTGCTGCCTAGTGTTGCACTCGGAGACGATTTGTTTGTGTTTGCAGCGTTGCGACTAATATCCTCTAGGTTGTTGTCGAGCTGACTAATGATACATGAACATTTCGAATACATTCAGATATCTGCGCGCAATTCCGTCACATAAACTTAATCAATTTAATTGTTGAAGACTTTCGAGTCAATTTAACTGCTGAAAGAAATCACTTTCTTGACTTCGTTATTGCAAACAGAAGCAATGTTCAAACAACAAATCCAGCTCATTTACAGCTAACACTTGAACTTTTTGTGTACATATGGCACTTCACAGACGGTTACAGTCATCAAACCTCATGGAGTGTAAGTTCAAGTGTCGGCAGGTCAATCCATAAACTCGGACCACAATCACAGCAAGTACAAGTCTTCGCCGAAACACCAGCACTCAAGTGGCCAACATCGATACGCTGTGCGTACAACCTGGAACACTTTGGCGGATCGGCAAAAGCCACTTCACGTTTGCTGGGGCCAGAGCCTTCAAGGAGAAATCGCGTGGGAGAAGAGGATCGAGAAAAATGTCGGGCCGATCGGAAACCAAAAGAACGCCGATTGATTATGTGGAAATTCGGTTTATTACCTAATAAATGCTCAAAGTGGATGGAGTTTTGTATTGAAAGTTAAAAGTGTCTGATCCTATGAATCAAATGAACAAACAAAAGGATGTTCAAATGTTGATTTTAGAAGTTTATGTTAAATGTTTAAAAGTCAATTTTTGTGACTTTGCATAACGATATGCAAGAATTGATCAAACGTTCTTGTTTTTTGGTTAACTTGTTTGCCAGATCAATATTTACAGTATTAAGTTTTGGCAGTACAAGTTTTCCGCCAAAACAAAGTTGCATCACTTTGCAGGTCACAGAAAAGCCACGTTTTTTACAAAGAATCCAGCCATAAAAGTCTACGTAAATTGAGACGTTTCACATGCTTTGTAGATGTTTCGGTTGTTTTGCTTCTCAACTCCTTCACACCCAAACATGCTTATAATTGCGTGCTCAAGTGACCGGCAAAGAGTAGGCGCCTCGTTTATGAAATTCCATTCGAGAACGTCGAGACTAAAATTACAGTCCAGTGCGTCGTATTTGTGAAAATTATAAATTCCTCGGTGGGTTACGGTCGCCAAACACGGGAGATCTATTTCAGCGGTTATTTATAGCCAACAACATGCATATTGTATTTTATTCTCTTATGCGTACAATTAAGAAATGCAGAACACAAACAATGGATGGGAAACTTTAAGTCAGATGGCAACTGTCTATTTACACAGACTATATGGTTTAAATAAACCATGGAATTGCAAACACAAATAAATAACTTTAAACCTTATTATGCTGCCGGATGAGAGCCTAGACACAAAAGATCAATTGGGCAAATCGAATTACCAATGAACAAGAGGATAAGTACCTGCACTTTGTCGAATAAATAGTGTAATCGAACTCAATCAATAACATTAAAGATAAACAAATTAAACAAGTATGGCAAATGAGTGGCAGAATACGTGGATAGACTAAATACATTTTGGCACTACACAGTGTACAACAATAAACGTTACAAACTAATAAGACTAGAGAAATGAGGTCATTGTGTTTCTATTCAAATCAAATGCAAAGTAATGAGAGCATAAACAAGTTTGCACTTGATTAGAAAAGTGGACGGCTTAGCGATAGACATTGTAGTACTCGGCGGAGTTTTGCTCACTGCTTTTTTGGATTTTTCTGATCCAGATCTTGGAGTGCTAAATGCGGAAGTTAATTGTTGCTTCAAAGGCGAGAACTTACCGGCTTTCCACAAACAAACTCGTCGATAGTGGCTGATTTTTGCACTTGAATCAACGACTTCTTTCTGCATCTGCACAAAATTTTAGTTTGAAGACCTTCTACGATCAAAGAAGTTTGGCCTCGTTTGCAGCGAGGAGGTTTGTGATGGCCGCACATCTAAACAGAAGGTATAGTGTTTTTCGAACTCGAACAACTTACATAGTAGTCCATGTCATTTGTCCTGACTGGAGCGCCAATTCCACACGGCTTTTCTACAGGACAATCACATAAGTTGAACACGTAGTCTTCAAGGAAACCCAGATTCTTTGATGAAAAGTGACATGCCGCATCTTTCTGGCAAATAGGTCGTTTTAAAGCTGCAAGCATGTCGGGTGGAAATTTCGGTCGTTCCTAGAATCATTTATGTCATTAAGTTAGTTACTTAAAAGCTACCTCCGACGAAGAAGCCGAAATGGAAAAGTCGTCTTTGGCTATGGCGGCGTGATGATGCCTGTTCGTGGCTAATGATTCTGCCATAAATCTGTTGTTCACCGAGAGGGACACCAACACACTGAGCATTTTCCACATCCTCGTCATTACCTTAACTTCAACAATAAATAATTCCTTTTGTGAAAAGTGGAGGTTGAATTTCGGCGCGCGACGCTCAGAACACGGAACAGTTATGATATCATTCCAACGAGTTGACTTTGAAATGCAGTTTCAACACAACCAAAAAGTGTAGTTTGCATTGGGGTGGATGTGTGAGAAAATAGGCGAATTGAAGGAAACTGAGGAGACTAGGAGATACGGTCGATTGGACTTTATACGAATGTTTTCGGGTTCATTGAATGAAATGGAGACAAAGGTTGAATAAACATTTGGATACGGTTTAAATCTATTTGAAGCATTCAGTTCAACGGAATTCAACGAAGTTGATCAAGCTCTTCTGCACCGAAATTACTCATAACACAAATAAACGCCTACAGTAGTCATTGAGACGGAAACACGTTAAATCCTCGTGCACTGCCGCCTCGCAAACAAACCCAAGACCACACTGGCCCCACTTGAAGGAATTTGCCGCCGCAGCAACTAGCATGATCAAATATTTAGAGCGAATGGAAACTTGCCAAACCGATTATGATGTTGGAATAAACGGGTTGGTCGTTAATCTGCCGAGCCAGCGGATTGAATTAAACAAAATTGGGGATCGCTCTAAAAGCATATTTGTTTAGCAGCATATTTGTTTAACAAGTTTGGTCATTCTTATAAGAGCAAAACAATTAATTTTCAGTTAAGTGCATCGTACTCTACAAATTTCTGTAGAGAAATTAGATCGTAAAATTATTTCAGCGAAATGCATAAGATAAGAATAACCGGTGGTCTCGAAAACACTGCTTTAAAAACTTAAAATTCAATTTAACGGTTGTTGATAAAACTTTCGCCCAATAAAACTGCTAGATCGAACCATGATAAGTTTGCAAAAAGCGAATAAATGAGTCCATAGTTGAAGTAATTAAATTCAAATTTGTACGTTTAAATCAAACAGCAGTCTCAGAATAGACTCAAAAGCCTTCTTTAATATCATTCTTGGTATCAGTCAGCAAAACGGCGCAAACAGCCTGGCATTTGATTTGGTGGAGAAGACCTGAAGGTACCATTGCAAACAGGCTAATGTTTCAGTTCCGTGCCACCAAAATTGACCTAATCCTCGCGCGAGGCATCTTGGTGAGTGTTAGACCGCCGATGACAAAGGTTTCGGTTTCACCGTCAAACAATCTCTGCAGGCAGTAAAGGTCAGGACACAAGGGATGCTCGCCAAAACATACGGTAGCGACAATTAATAGATTAAAAACAACTGAGGTGTGAACTCCTCTCCTGGGAACGGACCAAAAATTGCCCGAAACGGTTACACAATGTTTGTGCTGATTCAAAGTCTAAACTCCATATAAAGCGCTAGATAGCGGAAGTTGTCGATCTGCCAATCAAATACAGTAAATGAACGTGTTCCGAGCAAGAGTACATGCGCCTTTATATATGAAAGAAAACAAACGGCCAAGACACAACATCTCGACACCTGCACGAGATAGCTGTTTGCGCACTGCATTCCCACGCCGCCTACTGGGCACGCCGTGCAATAATGAGCGCAAGTAATTTGAACTGCGAACACCGGCGTGATTCATTTGCGACAGCGACCCGAAAATGGCATCCAGGAAATGCGCAATGACCTGCCAGATAAACCCGAAGTCAAACAGCTCGAAATAAGCGACCCAGACGTAATATCCGAACATTCAAAACGCAAACAAACATCATTAAAGTGTTAAAAGTTGACGAAATGCGCCAACTCGCCAACTTTTCTTCGAACAAACCCAAAATCAGGTCAGTCAGACCACACGTCTAGATGCGCTGATTTTTGGTAGTGCTCGATCTGGCGTCGAAAGTGTGGGCGGAAATATTCAAATAGTCTTCAGAATAAGCTGTAGTTGTTTAAAGTCTGTTCTTACGCCGGTTCCCTTCGATAAACAAAATTTGACTCATTTAAGCATAATCTCCAGAACGTTGTGCACTCTGTCTAAGAGAACGTGAGATTGCATGCAAATTTGGAACGTGTAGTTTAGAACAGGTTTCCTTTGGAAACTTTGACGGGAAAGTGACGCAAACATTCGAAATTCCACAATTCCAACTTGCTCTGAACAATTGTACCTATTTGAATTTAATAACGAGCAGATTAGTGATGGGTAGATCAAATGAGTGGGAGGACCTGCTTTTGATTCGAAGTTAAGCGCAACTCGACTGATAACTAATCACACCGTTTATGTCTAAACACGTAACGCTTCCCCAAAACAACTTAAGCCGCTACATTAATCGTTGCCGGAGTACAAAGATACATAAATCAGTGGAAATACATCGCCTCGAGCAACTTTAATTGGAATGCGTGGACAAGCAATTCCAGGCCATTTTGGAGTAAGTACCTCGAATAAACAAAGATTATCAATACAAATCTGCAAACGCCTCAAATAAACAAATTAGAGAAAACAAGTCCAAAAAGGAAACCGGAAGAGTGGAGGCCGAAAAGAACATCGCCAAAACAATAAGAGTGTGGGTGATAATTTCTCAGCTAGTCGACTTATATTCATAGGCGGCGCGTCGTCATCCACACCAAGCTATCAAATTCTCCGGACAAAGTCGACACCCTATTGAAATAACGGAAACCATCAAAAACGGAAGCGACCCAGAACACCAGAAGCAAATGCTATTAACTCATTAGTGAAGCAAAAAAGTGTTTGTCGAGTCTTGAGTTTCTCATCTTTGCGCTTTTTGTGTTTAACACACAAAGGTCGAATGCTATAAACATCACCCTATTTAGAGACTAGTTATAATTGGAAAAGAACTGGAGGTGTGCCACAGAACAGAAAATAAGCTTACTGGCTATTGCTGTTGTTTTTGTCAACACTAATTACTAACAACCACTTTTAGTGGTCATTCAAAACGACTAATACAATTAAGACATTAGTTGTTAACTTAGAATTCCTTCCGAATATTACGATACAATTTTGACACAACTCGCGCTTAAGTGTTGTTAGCAGAAAGCTTCCGTTTTGGTCGAAAACGTGAAGTGTACGGTATTTGCGAAAGTCCTATAGCGACCACCTTTTCGTGGTGGCCTCATATTTGCACATTGTGGTGACTTTTTCGAATTAGTATAGTTGTTTGGAATTTGAAGTTAGTGCAAACAATGCCCTCTTCTTACTGTATTCTGTTTTCAATACAGTCATTGAAAGTTGTTTAAACTTGTTTAAAGTTGTTGTAACAAAATAAAAGTACAATCAAAGAAGCAATGTTCAGTGTACGCGAACAAAAACATCAACAAATGCACTGCCAGGCACACATTCCACGACGCATTCCAAGTAACATTTAAATTGTAGTTTTAGTAACTTTAACACAAGGTCCACCTTCTCAACAACTTGAGCGGTCACTCTCAATCCACGTGCAGCGGTCTTCGAAACTCTATAATTGGCATAGAGTTTCGACCCACTCCGTTGGTATAAAAAGTCCAAACCACAAAAGATTAACCGAGCACATGTTTGCTACATTTTCCCATGAAACTGTTTCAACACTTGCGTCAAGGTCTACTGTAATTGGATGCAAGTTATTTTTGTGGTGAATACAGATTACAGTATGGAAGTTGCCTATACATTTGGAAAGGAGAGATCAAAATCGTGGACCACCGAAGAAACTAACTCGTTCAGGGCATTCCCCAAAGCACGTTGGTCTTTTGACACTGTGACTAACAAGGGAATTCCCGCGCGCCTACATTTGTGGAGAACAGAAAGTCCACTGGATTCCTGAACAAATAATTGCCAAAACGGAGGTGTACAAAAAGTCAATATTGGCAGCTCGGCGGTTCGCAGGCTCAAAAGCGGATTTCAACAAATTGCAAAACAAAAACACAATAACCGGATGCCAATTTAATTCGAGCTCACACGCCGAAAATCTCGCTTACGTTGGTGAGAAACCAGTACGCAAATACATGCTTTTGCGAATCATAAACCACTGGCTTCCTTCTGGGACGACTGTTAAATCAACATTGGTTTGCTGTAAAAAACTGTAGCGCGGCGGAACCGGTAATGCACTTTTATAGTACATTTCGACATTTCCAGTCGGCGCATTGTTTTATTGTTTAAAGTGGAAGCGGCGTCTTCCTCGAATTTATCGAAAATTTAAAGCGTTCCTTCGACTTCTATATGCATAAACTAAAAGTTTGTCCTGTCTGCCTAATTTTGCCGATTAATTTGCGGCATTAACGAAAACTCCTTCTTTGTTTATGGGAAATTTGAACTTTTATTAAAATAGATCAGAAGCTACGGCGCCGACAACAAAACCTTAAACAAGTACTCGTGAGTTAAAATGTTCTCTACACACTGTGTGGCCAACGAACAACAAATTGGTACGAACGCGTGCCAACGCATTAGCCCATAAGTTTAATTTAAATCGAATTTAAATGTTGCTCTAAGCTTTTGGCGGATACAATTTAGTCACAAAAGTAAAATCGGAAGAACGCGAAGAATACTGTAAGCACTCGGCACTCAAACCAAAATAAACCGACTGGCCATGTTGCGACAAATACTCAAATCAACAACACATCTCGTGTGTGTGAATGATAAACGGAAAGGAGATATGCGTGTGAAGGTTTGTTGTCATTTCTTTGTCGGCGCGCCACCACACATCTTCAGCCACTTCGCGTTGAAGACACTTTTTAAAAATCAATCGGCGTTGATCATTAACTTGTCTTCCGCGAAATAGCTTAATTATAAACATTGTTCGAGCACTTGTTAGAGTCTTTGCTTAAATCGTCGTCTAATCAAAGCAAATAAGCAAAACTGCTCTTTTGGACCTTTAAATACTACAGGAAATCAGTGCCCGAATTAGCATCAACTATTTCAACGATTTCAAGACATCTCAAGTGCTCAGAAACGTCCGTTTTTGGCCTGAGTGACGCAAAATTGCTATGACGCTTTCGGTTGAAGTGTGAACGATGCGCAAACAGAACGGAAATATCAAATGTTCCCAAATTTAAACACTCACGTTACCTCCAACCACTAAAACATTCAACAAACAACATCAGAAGCGACAAATGCATGTGAAGAGTTGAGTGCATAAAGTCTGGAAAGATGATTGCAAAAGTGCTGGAATTTGTCATTTAAATAAACATTGGGTGCAAATTCGAAACTCCTAACCAAAGAACATTAGCGGAATTTCTCCAGTTATTTGGGCAGAAATGCAAAGAACTGATTAGACAAGTCAGTAAGAAGCAATCAAATCAGTCATCAAATTAAGTTCGGCCAAGTTATCCGCAATGAAAAGAAAAATGCACGTTTTTGATAAACTTCCTTCTCCACAAACTAAGCCGATAAGCAGCAATCAGAATGAAAACAGTAACAATAAGACTTGAATAGAGTGGCTTATCTTCGAAATCAACATCATAAAAAACGAGCATTTTCCGGCCTCCATAAGCATGTCAAGGACAAAGCCTTTGCGGTCATGATTAGAATGTAAACATTTCTGGTCTTAGTGACCTTATTCGGATACAACTAAAATGTGCATCTAAATTGCATACCGTATCGGAGAATTGTAGCCAACTCGTTTATGGAATCAAATACGGACCAAACGTCAAGTGCCCGATCATAGAACGAGCATTTATAGTTACTAAGGCCATGGGCGGTCCATTCCACAGTTGTTTACGTGTACTGATTTAGGAAGTAATCTCGTTGAATGAGTTGTGTGTTTTGGCTTTTGAAACAACAAGCACTTTCAAACGTTTATTCAATTATTTACCATTCAATCAGATTTGAACAAACCAAAAAGTTCTAGATTACTTTTGTTCGGAACTCCAGACAAATTTAATCCATTGCGATAGATCGACGCTTGATTATTGTTGATCAGTTGAGATGGAGTTGTGGAAGGGCCAGAGCTGGTCATCAAACTATTTGCCAAATCTTCTTCATCTTCGCCGTCTTTGCGGACTCGGCGCCATTTTGCACGTCTGAAAACAATTGTTATATTTTAAATGATAATTTGAGTTTTACCTGTTTTGAAACCTTAACAAATAACATTGAGTGCATTTTTGATTATAAATATAAATTGAATTTAAATGTTGTTTTTACACATTCAGTCTGTGTTTATAATCAAAAAGACAAACAAAACAAACAAAACAAACCATGTCTTCACCTAAATTTGCTTTTAATTACTCAACTGTTAAACAAATGTTAATGACTTCCATTTTTATTCGCTTTGCTTTAAACGCTTTCACTTTATACAGACCGAAATCGCATTCAAAGCGCTCGTTTGGTCAAATGCATGGATTGAAAACGTGACTAACAGTTTCCTTTAGAGCAAAAATGCCCGTGGCCTTTTCACTTGTTATGAGCGGACATTTCCGCCGCTCAACATTTCTGATTGTGGAATTTTGGTTAACATTTTCTCTCCCACATATGCACGGATCACAAGTCATAAAACTGGTTGTTTAAAGATCCAAAAATTACACCAATTTAAACTTGAATTGCAAAAACTATTCATAGTTAGTTTGCAGCTCCTTTATAGTTTTGAGCTCAAAAACCGACTCACATGCCTTGTTTTTGTAAATAAGCGGAAGAATGTCGCAGCTGATCGAATGTAATAAAGTGTAATCAAAACAAGAAACAAAACAACAGAAATCAATTCAACTTTTGACTGCTAGACATTTTCATTCAATTATCAATTCCGATGCCATTTTTGAGTGTTTTTATCAAACAAAGCCTCTCAAAAGCAAACAAATGCAACGAAGTCCACCGAAAAAGTCCAATCGTAAAAGGACTGCTACGGTTTTGTTTCAAAATAATTTATGAGTCTCGTGGCGTAGAAATATGATAAAACGGAGTGCGCGAAAACGCATCTAGTTCAGGAACGCCGGTGGGAAACCAGTCTTTAATTTATGCGCGCAAATTCAAAATTTATAAGGCGCCCCCGTCTTAAAATTCTCGCATCACTCGCCACCACGTTTTGACATAAAAATAGAAGTTGTAAATATTGAAGCTTACTTGGCGTTCACTCAACGACAAAGATTTGGCCAATTTGCGACGTTGAACATTTGAAAGGTACTTGTTGTTGTCGAAAGTGTGCTCCAAAGCATCGGTCTGCTCGTTTGTGAATCGAATTTGTCCACCTTTGCGTTTGTGTTGAGACTTGTGGCCAAATGGACTGAGCCAGCTAATGCGCGGATCCCAGTCTAAAAACATAATAAATATTCATCTCAATGTTTAACGTTGCATGGTTTTAACGTGCTTCAAACCTCAAGTTCAAAGTTACAGTAATTGCTTTGCGCACTTTCAAAACTTGAGTCCAATCAACAACCGCCACAAAGGTTATTTCACGGCCCAATCTGTTTGATTTGTCTTCGATCTTCTCGCGCGCACACATTCCCTCTGCAAAGACGATTAGCCAATTTGGCCCCGTGTGTTCATTGCAAAGGTCAAATGACAAGTTGTTGCTTGCATGAGCGCAACCTCCTCCCATCTACCTTCCCATTCAAATCTTATTAGGCGAATTAGCCAGCGACAACAAGACTTGTTTGTTGAATTGAACGGAATTGGAGGAAAACATATTGCTTTGACTTAAAAACACATTCAATAAACAAAAGCTCTTTTTTGTGTGGTGGGGGGGCGGCCACCGAAGCCCGGGGACCAAGGGGGCCCGCCACCGACCGGCCGCGGGCGGCCGGGGGGACGGGGGGGCCGGGCGCGGGCGCGGGCCGGGCGGGGCACCGCGGGCGCGCGCGACCCGCGCGGGCGCGCCGGGACCGCGGGGGGGGGGGGGGGGGGGGCCCCATATCTGCAAAATGACACATTTTGAAGAGCATTCAAATGACTCAAATGACTCAAATATATTTTTGTCAACAAACTTTTGAATTTGGCGCAAAGATTTTGTATAGCCAGACCCCGTGTTTACATTCTGTTTACCGTAACCGTACTTTTGATGTTTCGGCGCGCCGCTAAGTAGTCGGCGGTTTCGGTTACAAACGCTGGCCGAAGTTAAACTAGTGCGGGACTCTAGATGATAATCCAATTGAACTTAATGGTTTTGCCAAAGTGCTTAAGTGCTTAAGCGCAACAAATATAGTTAATCAAACTTACTGGGATGCCCGAAGACATAAATTGTAGTTGGCGACTTGCCATGTTCAAATAATTCATTGCGTTGTACCATTCTGGACTTCCTTGCGGCGGCAACATTCCATTTGAAGTTGTTGGCACACTGTCAGTTTGCTGATTTGGCACACTTTTGGGTAATTGAGATGGAGTAGTTACTGCTGGTTGAATAACTGTGGGAGGTTTTACCATTTGTTTTGGCATCTGTTGATTGAGGGCAAAAGCCGCTGCAGCACTTTGAGCCATTTGTTGCATAAGAAGTGGATTGAAACCCAACATTCCGACAAGTTCTTCTGAGGGCATGGGATCCGAAGCGCTTGATGGAGAAGCAGACGAGGAGGTGTGAGTGCTTGAATTATCTTCACGCTCCGGAGACTCAACTGGCTCTTCTTCTGTTTTACTAATTGTTGACTGTTCGGTTTTAGTCAAAATATTGTTGATTGAAAAGCCTCGTTGTGACACCTCTTCGCGCATTACTTAAGTTTAAAGATATTTAAAAACTAGTTTGAGTTAAAGGAGCACGAAAACAACGCGAAGGAGCGCAATTTAAATAAGAACTACCATACTCGAAAGCAATTCAATCCACAAATTCGTCGGAGCAATCTCATACAAACGACATTTAAATAGAAAGTTTTAAGTGAGTGAGGTAAGTCGACACTTGTATTTCCAATCCCTGCAATTTACGGGCCGGAACCGACAATGTCTTCAAGGGAGACGGAGAATGATAGCTTTTCCGTGGGTCAAGTTGCCACCAAATTAACCTTTTGCGAGGCGTTTCAATTCCAATGTTGTGCGAGTTCGTCGTCGCGCACTATGCAAACAGTAATCGTGCGTCTTCTTGCGTCCAATTGGCCCTTTGGATTGTCGAGACTGCAAATGATTGGGCTGGGTCTGTGGAAACATTGAAGCAAATGAACACCTTCCGAACAACACAATTGAAGCAGGTGATCGGTGTCAACTCTTGGCGCTCAAACAATGAAAACAGTAGCAAATGAGGTCGCCGGCTATCAAATTGCCCGATCGAAATTCACACTTTCATTGTCTGATTGTTTTGGCATCGGCATGTGGGCGAAAACAAACCTATTTGTTTAAACACACTTACAAATTGACTTTAAGTGATGTTTAAAGGCTGATTAATTGAGTAAAAAGTACCGTACTGCACAGAATCAAAATGACAACTGAAAAGCCTGAAACGAGCGCAGAAGAGTGACTTGAACCCGCCGATTGATTGGCTCCGGTGCATTTGGCCGCGTTGTCATTTGAGAGCGATTAGCAACTCTTGAATAAAATGAAGACAAGCAGCGCAACCTGTTGATTTGAGCGAAATGGAAGGCCAATTAGGCTCATTAATGAGCTAAATTTCTGCGTCGACAACCTAATAGGATTAAGCTTGTTTTGTGGTTTGTTTGCCTTTCTCGTGTCCTAGTTTGAATGCTATTGAAAGCAATAATATCGGCAACAAGATTGACGATAACGGCTGAGATCTAATGCAACTGTTGATTGAACGAAGACTCTTGAGCAATCAAACAAAATCGTTTATCCCCTCGGACCGTTCAAATTGCAAGTCAAGTAAGAGATCCGCGAGTGGGTTGTGAGGTGAGTTTGATCGGTTCAAGTGTTTGTTTAATTTAATGTGCACCGGGAACACTCAATCAAAAGTCGGATTGCCGGCTACAAGTCTTCCGTGTGTTTCCATTTGTTGTTGGTAGTCAATATTGTGCTCAAAGTTTAGTTTACAGAAATGGCTTTTAAACCAAGCAAACAAATAAAAAGTTTGAATGACCGCTCCTTGCGCTCAACAAGCATATTTGGCAAACAATACCCATAATCCACTTGACCGTTCAAATATTACGTGACAGGATCGGTCATTGATAGTTAATTTGTAATTTGAGCGACCGGATTTGAAGGTCTTGACCAAATTGAGCAATCATCTTTGTTTGCGTTGAACACAATTCGACTTTGTTTAAACTAATCTCAAATCAAAGAAAACAACAAGTTTATTCGCCAAAAAACAAAGCCAATTTGCGATAATTAAGCACTTATCTAATCTTAGCAGCGCACAAATTCAAATTGCAAGTGGGCCAGCATTTAGATTGAAAGCCATGTACAGTAATAAAGGCGCCCAAAAATCGGAGGAGAAGTGCGCTTTTGAGCCATGTTTATCACTTCTGCTTTCAACGCCGAACAACAAGCGATTGAACGCGTTTTCGATTTGTATTTTCGGTTTTTGCCTCTTTTCTGCTCAGCATTCTCATGTTTTTCGTTTCAGATGAGAGAAAGGCAGTCAACGTCTCAAGTATTGGTCAATGGGAACGAGGGAGATGAATCAAATAGCCCGGAAATCAGCGAAAGCGACGACAACGAGGATTTGAACTATGTTGTGGAAATCCTAGACGCTCGTTACATTACCAAAGATTTTGAATTCCTGTGCAGATTCAGCAACTCAAAGTCTCTCGAGTGGATTCCGAGGAGCCAATGCAATAATCCATACGTTATCAGAAAATTCTTTGACAATCGCAGAGAACAAATGGTTTTGGAGGATGCGGATGAAAGAGTTGAAACTAAAAACGAAGACAGTCCGTCAACTTCGTCTGCCAATATTGAATTAACGGTTAAGGTGAGAACATTCCGACTTTTAATCTGTAAAACAGACAAAGTTTATTCAGACATTCAATTTTAAAAAGGATCTTCGAATCTGACTCTTTTTATTAAATAAATCGTGTTCTTTATAGACAAATCTTTGTAGAACTTTTTAGAAAAATGTCTGACAACATTAATGACATTTTTCTTCTAAAAAGCAGTCAATCGAATTTTAAAACAAATAAATCACAGCTTTCAAACTAATTTTTAAATAACAAATTAATTTTAACAATCGTTTTTAGTCGCCATTGATGAAACTCGGTCGCTGTTCAACTATTGTTCAGCCAGAAGATAGCCAACCTTCAACGCCATCAAGCAATGAAGACGATCCAGTCGAATGCTTGTCGGTGGAGAACAAAATTGATGGCATCCATTACACATTTGGGCAGAAGGATGCAAATCAGAAGACGGTTGAATTGGCAGTCAATCAGCTTTCTAACGAAACAAACAAGAATTACATGCAAAAAGCCCTTTCCTTTTCGTTGAACAAAGTATTTGATGCTCAACTTGAATTCCGAAACACCGGAATCGTTGTTCATTCGTCAAAAGAGCAGACTAATTTCACGGCAGATTCTGTTATGGGCCAATTAGTCAACGGTCAGCCAAAAAGCAACTCAACAAGCCCCAGCAAGTTTTTTCGTGAAGAGTCGAACGGCAAACTTGAAGAGATAATAAGAAGACTGCCTCGCAGAAGTGACCAATCGAAAGATGTTGAAGTTTTGACGATCAAATCGCCTGAAAAGGTTGAAGAAGTAAGAAGATCGCCTCGAAAAAGTGAAAAATCGGAAGATATTGAAGTTTTGACGGTCAAATCGCCTGAAAAAGTTGAAGACCCGGTTGAAGAGCCAGTAAAGTCGCCTCCAAAAATCGAAGAGCCAAGAAGATCACCTCGAAAAAGCGAGCAGTTGAATGTTGAAGTTGAGTCAAATATGCCCGAAGAACAACAAACTCCAGGCGCTATTCAACTAAACGGTCCAAAGCAAGAAGAAAAACCTATCGAAGACGCTACTCCTGTAAAAATTGAAAAAATAGAAGAGCCAGTAAAAGAATCTCCACCTACACCTACAAAACCTGCAAATGATGTTGCTCCAATCACAACTCCGCCAAAACCTCGCCAAGTACCTGATTTAAATCTGAAGACTGCATTCACGCCGACGAAGAAGCGCATTAAATTGATGGAAAAAGCTCGAGCTGCAAGACTTCTGAAAAGGATGAAAAGACGAGGCAGATCAAAAACTGCGCTGGCAACTTTAAGTGAAGTAAGGAAGCAAGAACTCCTTAGCAAGTCTTCGAATGATTTGGGACCGACAAAGAACGATCAAGCTTCAAGCTCAAATGAAGTAAACACGAAGCAAGATGACCAGCCTTCTACATCAACCGAAGTAAAGCGTAAAGGTCGTCCGCCAAAAATGCCTACAGTTGATTCCAACGACAAGCAAGAAGAAAGTCCGGTCATCAAAATCCCATCAAATCAAATGGACAATCAAGTGAAACGTATCAGTCGATCTTCAAAAGACTCGAGGTTTGTCTTAAAATCAATACACATTTAAAACAGCATCGTTTTAGTTCGGACAACAAGCAAGACGACAGTCAAACATCTAGCTTGCAGTTGATTGATTTGCAATCTCAAAAATCAAACGAAATCTCAGAGCCAAACGGATCAATCAACAAATTTGAGCCAAGTTCAAAAGACTCAAGGTTTGTCTTAACAGTACGAACATTTAAAACAACATCTCTTTTTAGTTCGGACAACAAGCAAGACGACAGTCAAACGTCTAATTCGCAATTTCAACAAGTTCAAAAACGAAGAGGAAGACCATCTTTATTGCAAAAGAGACGAGAAGGCAGTTTGGCGTCATTGACATCAACGGCAAGCAATCCGGAGGTTTTGATTCCAAAGAAAAGAGGTCGTCCGTTCAAAATAGCCCGTAATCTAACTCCAACTGCAAGGTTTGTTTGACTTAATGCTTTTTTGTCAACCTAATACTTTAAGCTCGGATAATAATCAAGAAAGCAGCTCTCAATCAACTTCGAACAAGCAAACCCCGAAAGGAAGACCGTCAAACGGCTAATTCGCAAGTTTCCACAGTCCAAACTGAGCGTCAAAGAGGAAGGCCACCATCAGTGCTAAAAGAGAGCGAGAAGGTAGTTTGGCATCCTTGACATCAACGGCAAGCAATCCAGAGGTTTTGATTCCAAAGAAAAGAGGCCGTCCGTTCAAAATAGCCCGTAATCCAGCTTCCATTCTGACTAAAATCAAAGAGTACATAGTTTTATTCAGCAAGTAACTGTTTTTATTTTGTTTTAGTTTGGACACCAAACAAGATGATAGCCAAACATCAAGTGCAAATGACTCACGACCAAATTTGTTTTTGCAGAAGAAACGAGAAGGCAGTTTGCCATCAACTGCAAGCAATCTAGCGCTTTTGCCTAAAAAGCGAGGTCGGCCATTCAAATATCTTTCATTGCAACATTCTACAAACAAAAAGTAAGCACCTTTGATGTTTAAAGATTTATAATTAAATTTCAGTCTTCCAACTTCATCCAAAGAACCGAAAAAGCGTGGAAGACCGTTCTCTAAACCAAAAACCTCATTAAATTTCAATCCAATTAGTTTGCAATCACAAATTCCAAAGCGCGGTAGGCCGCCATTGTTGTTTAATTTGAAAAGGCGAAAAGCCGGCCTAACGTCGTCGACTTCAAGCAATCCAGAGGCTTTGCCTAAAAAGCGAGGTAGACCGTTCAAATATCTTTCGTTGAAACACTCTACAAACAAAAGGTAAGCGTTCTTAATATTCACAGTGTTTTATAATTAAATTCCAGCCTTCCAACTTCATCCAAAGAACCGAAAAAGCGTGGAAGAAAGCCCCGCTTGGCAGTAAAGTTCTAAAACAACTTAAACATTAACTTTGTAATTTTAGGAAGACACAACTATTGCTCAGTAGCCAAATAGGCTAAATCTAATTGCATAATTATTACGGATTTTCTATGTAGGCAAATACGACGGTCATAATGAATCTTTTCCGACTTATTTATTATTCACATACATCTAACATCTAATTTCCAAAGCCATATGCGAGTATTCCGAATCAAACGAGCCTTATCTGCATTTATCTTACAGTATTTATTTACTCTTCTTGAATTACAATAGTTTGAAAATTGTTTTAATAATACCGGTAGCTTAATAAACGACAAGTTGAATTAGAACTATATCTGATTTAATGTGATTATAAAACGACGAGATCATTCCTTGTGTGGTTTTGCATTTTCAATAACTTCTTTGTCTTGTTTCTTTGGGCGTTTCAATAAACCGGCCAAGTTCAGTAAAATGACAGTGGCACAGAAGAAATGTAGCCAGAAATATGTATTTTTCCACAGCCGATAAGTGTCAGTCCAAGTTAGCAAAAGGAAACCACACGACATCATTTCGAATCCACGCATCCTTATGAAGCGCCAACTGAAAAGTGAATGTTTTTTTAATTTAAAGCTTTTCTTACATTTTGTCAAACATGTAATTGCGTTTTCCTTCGGAGTCAACCGGAAATAGTTTGAACACAATGTCTTCAGCTGTTGTGCAAAGTGGAATAGTTAAAAATGACATGAAATAACCGGGATGAACTCCATGCCAAAATGCGGAGATAAACATCGTGTAAGGCATTCTAGAAAGTTTATAAGCTTTACCAAACTTTAATAATCACCTGATTGATTTAGGAGAGCGCTTGTAAACGTAACTAGCGAGCCAAAACTGAACACTTCTGTTCCAAGCTCGCATTCCTGAACGAAATCCATCACTATTCTCGACGCTGGGAATGTCCAAATTATCAATTGTGCGCGTATCATATTCAGAAACCCTTTCACTGAAATTATTCTATTAGAATGAATCGATTCAATAAAAATTACCCTTCTTCAAGTTCTCTCTTTGGTCCATTTCCAGTTTCTGACTCTTGATTCTTTGGGTAAATGCCAATTCCAGATATTATGCAAATGCTTTCTAAATTAAAACAGTAAAAATTAACGAAGCTGTCTTTAAAAAGCGCACCTGCAACCATCCATGCTGAATAAATTCTCATACGCAAATAAATAAAGGCTAATGCAGAAAGAACGAATAAAGTCAACGGATGATAGTTCTCACTTTCTTCTTCTTGCAAGATCTAAAAGATAAAATTAAGTTATAGAAACAATCACAAAAAACCTACCTTCAACGGAGCCAAAACATTCATGAGCAGCAAAACAGGCAACGACCAGGCAAGAGTTGAGATTTTCGGCCGGATCATTAAAAACAAATCACCGTTTCTGACATTGAAATCTGCCAAATACGCATCATGATAAGTTCGATAAGTAAAATAAGGTCCAGTGAAAATTCCAGTGTATGAATAAAGATAATTGAACGCCTCAAAAGTTGTCGGTTCTTGAATTTTCTTTAACGATTGAGCTGTGTTTGAGCGGCTATCAGCAATTTCATAAGTCAATCCAATCACCTAAAATGCGATTGTAAACAAAAATGAATAAGTAAGTTTACTCGAAGTGTCATGATCAATTGAATGGCATTTGTGATGAACTCCAGTCGCGGCAAACCAAACCAGTGAATAATTCGCAGGAAGCCCAAATAACCAAAAGTGCCAAAGAAAGAGATTTGCGACAGCTGCCTAAAAAGTTAAAGTTGATCAGAATACTTTCAAGTCAACTTACGTTGTATTTATAGACAAACGGTAAAGAATCAAATATGCCACAACAATTGTTAGTGAATACAAAGTCGTCCATCCAGAAACGTATAAATTAATTGCCAATCCAATAAGGCCGTCTACTTTTATCCGAATTGATGGGCTGACAAAGTGCCGGAAGAGAGTGGAAATCAATACACAAAAAATTAACAAAGATGCATATTTCAGATCTCCTCGGATGTTTTCATAAAAGCCTCTCAATGTTTTTTCATGAACGAAGTGGTCCATTTTAAGAGACAAGATAGATTTTAAAATTGGAATAATCAACTGGAGTTTAAAGTCATCAATGTACAAATAAATAAATCGAAGTTGCAAAAGTTAGGCAAATTCACAAAACGGCAAAAATTATGGCAATTGAAACGGGGAGACTCGGCTTTTCGGACAACTCTTGCCGACCCGTTTTCATGTGCACAAAATGTTTGCATTAAAACAATTAAAACAGTGCTATAAATTTTGTGTAGACTTTTAAAGATTAAACCATAAAATCCAATTACTTGCTTCAATTGGCGGTGCATGGTGTAAAAAATTTAAATGCCCAGTGATTGCAACTTAATTACCGCATTCTCCGTAAAGGCCATTTGTCACAGAAAACAAAGTACACCGAAACGTGAATCTACCGCTGTAAAATACATAAAAGTGGCTGCCGAAATCACATGAACACAATGTGGAAGTGTTCAATTATAGCAATTTATGACTGCCGACTAAAATTGCATGGATGCGAAACAATTTAAAAGTCCACCGACGGGAATCAACTGTTCACATTTGTGTAAAACAGTTGCGGAGTGACCAATTTGGTAGTTAACTATATTAACATGTCGACTAAATCTGTGCACCGAGTAAGGCGTCAAATACCTCCAGATCCAAGTGACTATACAAGTAAGTTTCTTCAAAGAACATTGTTTATTTGTGCAATCTTTAAATTTAGCTTTTGATTTCCGAAATGAAGAAGAGCTTGAAGTAATTTATGCCGTTGAGTACAGATGAATGAGTGCAATTGTCGATCTCTCTTTATTTATTATGCTAATAAAGTTTTATTTACTCAGTATTGTTTTACACTGGCTGCAAATACTGTAGTTGCTCTAATTGTTAAGTTTGTTGAAAACTGTTTGTCATTTCACAACAATTGCATCAGTGCGGGTGGTTAAAGCAACGTTTAGCGAGTGTATTTCGCAACACATGGAACGCTCACTCGCATAACCACACCTTTTTTGCATAAGAATAGTCGAAAAGGAACGGAATCGATTTATCTGGAAGCATGACACAACGTCTTATAAATAGTCAAAAGCACCATTAAGATCAAACAATTAACCTCACCCAATGAGGCAATCCCCAAACTGTATTGAGGGAACAATCGGCCAATGAGACAACTTTAACGCACGCCAATTTTATAGTTCGATCAAGTTATCTGTAAGAAAGGCGTTTTTCAACAAGTTGCTTCAATTTCGTCGTGATTTTAATTGACATTTTGATTAGACTTTGATTTGCAACATCTGAATATTTCAACTTCGTGAAACTCTAATAAATTCGATACTTCCAAAAATAAAGTGCTTATTTGTTTAAATGTTTAGTTTTGACTCATTTAAAATGGAGGAGTTGGAGCCAGAGACTTCAGCCCTAACAAATAGATTCTTAATCGACAAACATCAGGATGCACTAGAGCGATACGAGGAGTATCTGAGAGGACAATTGGCAAATGGAGAGGGTGAGACATTAGTTGAGCTGGGATTGCCGTTGGACGATGAGTATGAGGACAAAGGCAAGTTATTGTAAACGTTGTTGTAATGTTTTATTGTGCACATTTAAGGACTGACGATAGAGGAGTTGGACTGAGGCTGAGAAAACAAATCAAGCAGTTGCCAAAAAGCTCAATTGTGTCACAACAGCTTTACTGACCAAATCCGTTGATAAGAAGTTTTCGCGTCCCGTGATTGTTCGTAAAAACTTTTCGGGCAAAGATTTCATCGAGGCAAGCTTTGAACACTGTTTTTTAAAATTAACACTTTAATTCTCCAGGTCCGAGTCGCTGTAGTTGGTAATGTCGACGCTGGCAAATCAACTTTCTTGGGAGTCTTAACACACAATGCACTTGATGATGGTCGAGGACATGCACGAAAAAGATTATTCCGCCACAAACACGAGTTTGAGACTGGCAGAACGTCGTCAGTTGGAAACGACATTCTTGGTTTCAACGCTAGTGGTCAAATTGTCAATAAACCAGGTAAACTTGAAATGATCTTTCATATATCAGTACTCACTTTTAGATCCGCATAGCGGCAAATTGGATTGGGTTGAAATTAGCACTTCTGCTTCGAAAATAATAACCTTCATCGATTTGGCTGGACACGAGAAATATCTAAAAACTACTATCTTCGGCCTTACCGGATACTCGCCTGATTACACGATGTTGATGGTTGGCGCTAATATGGGAATCGCTGGAATGACTCGCGAGCATTTGTCGTTGTGCTTGGCTCTGAACGTCCCCGTCTTTGTTGTAATTACTAAAATTGACCGTTGTCCAGCTCCTGTTTTGGAGGAGACGTTAAAACAATTGAATAAGCTGCTACGATCACCGGGTTCTCGCAAATCTCCTATTCTGATCAACAACATAGATGACTTGTACTTGGCTGCTCAGAATTTCTACGGCGGAAAGCAAGTTTAACAATAAAGCTTAATAAAACTAAAAGAACTTTTTAGAGTCTGTCCGATTTTCAAAGTTTCTAACGTGACCGGAGAGAATTTGGATTTTGTTCGCTCTTTCTTGAATATTCTACCTCTTCGTCGACCAGCTTGCACCTCCGATAAAGTTCACTTTGTAATTGATGAGATCTTTCACGTAACCGGTGTTGGAACCGTAATATCAGGAAATTGCTTATCGGGAACAATAAATACAGACGACATTTTGTGGTTGGGACCTGGTAATTCTACTCAAGTTTAGACATTTAAATATGAAGTACTTTATAGACACGAACGGTGCTTTCATTCAAGTAAAAATCAACTCAATCCACCGTAAAAGATTACCAGTCGACACGGTTCATTACGGACAATCAGCTGCATTTGCAATAAAGCAAGTGAAATCAATAACTCTTTAAACTTTACTTGTTTTTCAGAAAAATATCGAAAAAGCAGGTAAGAAAAGGAATGGTTTTATTGTCCGGAACCGAGCAGCCAAAAGCATGCTGGGAGTTTGAGGCTGAAATCTTGATTCTGAATCACCCTACCACCATATCTAAAAACTACGAGGCAATGATCCATGCCGGAGCGGTCCGACAAACTGCCAAAATCCTTCAAATGAACAAAGAAGTTTTGAGGACTGGAGATCGCGATAAAATCCACTTCAAGTTCACTAGAAGACCCGAGTACATCGTTCCTGGAACAAGACTAGTTTTCCGCGAAGGATTGACGAAAGCTGTTGGAGCAATTCACAAAATCTTAGTTCATGCTACTCCGCTTAATGCGCCAAAAGGACCATCCGGTAATTAAATTCCACGCTTTATTCAACTTATTCAATTTTTCAGACGCCAAAAAATACAAACACCTGCCAAAACCAAAAGTCTTCGGAGATGCGAAATGAAGCGCTGTTGAAAGGCTTTAAATTGTTGATTCGTATGTTCTAACTCTAACTGTTCAACACTTGTTGTTACTAACTTTAATATGCTATTTTGTTGTTAATAAATTTTTGGACTCGTGTTGTTGGAAATGCTTAAGTTGGCATTTCCAGCTGCACACATCCAAAAAAATGACAAAAGATGGAGGACTTTATTTCAAAACTAATCAAGTGATATCTAACAAAATGGCAGTCAATACAAATGCAAGTCCGAAAATCGAACGTCGGTCGGCTTTTCTTTTATGTCCACTTCAATAGAATGTTGTTGATCTTCAGCTTTCGATTTGCTGTCAACTGAAGTTGTTTTGGAAAGTAAGTGAAGTAACCCGTTATAATGAGATTGAGTGGCAACAATTATTCGCTTATACGTCTCAATTAAGTCGTCAATCTGTACAAGATAACTCATGCGCAAGTTGTCGATTAAAGCGGCCACATTCTAAAAGTTGCAAATAGTATTTAAATCGACGTTTGCAACAAACCTGCTCCCACATTTTGTGTTCTACGCACTGATTTCGACTCAAACTGCACATCCCGTCTTTAAAGATGTTGTCTTTGCCAAGCATTTCATCCAAACTCTTCAACTCGCACTTTCCGCCCCAATCTAATGGAAATCCACAGATCTAAACAACAATTTGCATCAAATAAGCGTTTTTCGACTTCACTCACCTTCATTTGCTTTCCAATGTCATCTTTGTAGTGTTCAGGACAGACAACTCTCAAACGTTTGCAGTACGTTTTTGTCTGCTTGTCGTGAGTCTCGCACAAGATTTGGAATGGATTTACAGGTACTTTGTGTGCCGTTCCAAAAGAACTCTGCTTTTCAAGACGTTCAAAGCAGCGTCGTGTATGCTGAACACTGCCGCTGACTGGAATTTCAGCTCCACAAACAAAGCAGAAACAAGTAATAATCAAGTCGCCCGTTGTTTGCTTTTTGTTTGCTGGATTCGAATTTGACATTGGAGTCTTGTCAGCAAGAGCCTAAAAACATACTTGTTTATCTCAAAACATTCCTTCTTTTTACTTTTATGTAGCAATCAAAGTTCTCTCGATAATCGTTTGCTTTTTGCAAACATTCTTCAACTTCTTTTCGCTTTTGAATCAACGCTAACAAGCGTTCATCAGCCTTTGTTTCGGCGCTTGGCTTTTCAGCATAATATTCTTTAAGACGTTGAGGCAAGACAACGGATACTCGTTGTTCAGCCAGAGCAACTCCGCATTCTTGTGAGCAATATTTGGATCCTTGCCTAGCTGCTCGAACACATCCGGGTCCGTAGCAATGACGAGGCTTGCTTTCCTTCTCAACATAAAATCCTTGCTGAAACGGCGTGTTAAGTTGTTTAAACAGTTTAAAAGCACTTACTGATCCGGAGGCTCCAAATTTATCCGCTTTTTTGCTTGACTTCTTTACGGCATTCGGATCTTTTGGCTTTTTGGGCTTGTATGGATTGCGTTTCACGCCGTCAAGCTGAAAATTAAAAAGTAAAGCGATTAACTTGGAAGGTTACTTTGAGTGGCCGTCCTCGTTTCTTCTCAACTTTTGGAGGCTTTGGAATACAAGGCCTGCCCTTTTTACGTGGAGGGTCTTTCTGATAACTTGGTTGTTGAGCGTCGGGATCCGGTCGAAGTTCTTTGTTTGCAAGACCAATTTGAATGCAAATGCGACGGAAGCATGGCTGGATGTTTTGCAAGCAATTTGTACATTTGCGGCAATCAACGACTCGAAAGCAAGAAATGCAGTTGCCACATCTGTAATTAGCCGGATCTTCGACTTCAGGTTGTTCGCGTGGCGGCGTTTGAGTGAATTCAAAAGTATCTAAAGTGGCACAGTTTAAAACAACTCCGGTTAATTTAAACGTTTAAAAACTTGCCGCTTTGCATTTGAGATCAATGTGATGAAGCGTGTGATGAAGTGTGTGGAGGTAAAGAAGCAACAAAGATTAAGAATTTAAGCACCCGTATTTGAAAAGATTTTGCGATTTTCGCATAAAGCGGGATGAGTAAAAGTTGACTCTCGGAGCAGTCATATGTTTTGTGTGAGTTCATTTCAATTTTAAATGATTTTAAGAAAGTTTCGTTAACTTGAATTTAGAGTAGATTACGGAGTGCATCAAATAAATAATGTAATGCATTAGAGTTTAAAACTTAAACTAACCCAATAAATTAAGATTCAAAGAGGCTAAAAATAGACATCTGATTTGTGAGTTGCAAAGATCCAATCAACGATTGCCCTCAAACAAGGAAATTTACTCGACTTAATTCTATCTAAATTAGCTTTAATTAGTTCTATAGCATGTTTAATAGTTTAGGAGTTCGCTAGCTTTTAGGTCGCATTTTCTTTAATTGCCATAATAAAACCTGCTTACTGTATATTATCTCACAAGTATTAACCTCCAATAGCTTTAGCATTTTCAAAGTGTTTGTTTGCATCTCTACTCAATACTTGCCAACTTTATTACGTTGTATAAACTACAAGTTTAATCCGAATAAACAAATCATGAACTGTTAGAAAACGTATTTTGTCAATAATTCAAACAGAACGCCAGTGCATTTTCTGATCGATTTTCAAAGACTTTAGACTATCAATTAATTTTTTACATGAATCACATTTTGATGTAATAGAAATTCTACAATCAGTCGATTTTTAGATGTAAAATGAGCAGAGTTGAAGTTTATTTGGGCACGTGTCCAGGATACACATACGCCGAAGAACGTCTGGAAAAGCGACTTTATCCGCCCGAAGATTGGTCATGGCACATAAAGAATCCTGAATCTAATCGTGCGCTATCGATGGAAGACTTAGATCTAGTATGGAAATACTATTTGTACGATCACAAGAATCAAATAAGCAGGTAAATCTTTACGAAGGTCTTGTTGATGAGAATTTTGTTTAGATGTCTTTACAAGCACTGCAGAATTGTCATTGTGAGCAAACATCCGAAGATTTTGGCTCTTCATCTTGGACAAAAGCATTTGCCGGGAACTGAATACACTGAATTTGTATGGTTGAAGTTAAGTGGAATATTGTCATTTGCCTAATTAATTTTATTCAATCTTTAAGGAACAACTTAAGAAAGACGTGTATCGCCAACTAAATGATCAATCTAGTGAGGATTCAGATGAGGGTGGCACTACAAGTGTCAAAATTGAAGTCAAAGAAGATTCAAAAGACGACAGCAAAGATGATTCCAACAGAGTTGCAGAGTTTTTGGCGATGAATCGTGCTCAACAAAGGGAACTGTACTCAAAAATAAGAGCAAAAGCCAGAAACTGTTTGGACACTTTTAAAAAGTTCACTTTATTCGTCAAAGTTCATGTTCACTCGAGCAGTTTGGTTGTGCTAGTTTTTGTTTCACGATACTTGGCGGCTACTTCTAAATTTGAAGCAATTTACTTGGATGCTTTGTTACTTGATTCTAACTTGCCTAATCTGTCTGCACAACTTGATTCAAGCTTTGATTGAAGTAGGTTTTTTGAGTCTGTTGCATTAACAATAAACAAGTTTTTGGGTATTATCTACTTTTGATTTGAATACTGAAGACATCAAAGGAACAATTATCGAATGTCCATCCGACTTTTCTTATTTAAGCGCACAGTTAAGACCCTATAACGTCATGCCGTCCTTCTACCAAAAATTAGCCGAGTTGTCAACTAAACTAAACAATTTCGAAGCTCCAAGCAGGTCAGTTTACTCGATAAGTTCAATAAATTCTGTAACTTCAAATCTTTCAGTTCGAAAACTAATAAGCTTGAAAAGTTTAAACAAACAATTCTTGACGAGCTTTCCGATGAACGACATAACTCTTCAACAATTGACTGCGTCATTCCATTTATTGAGAAATTGCAAGCAATGATTAAAAGTGTAAGTTTTGAAAGCCTTCGGCATTATTTTAGAACTCAAATTTAGGATCCTCATCAACAATACTTGTCAAAACTTTGTTCAAGACATTTTCGGCTTTGCAATCGACTCGAAGTGCAACGAGTTTTGCTCAAACTTTGTGCTTGCAACTCATTTGAATCCAAAGCTGGCCGGAGATATGAACGATTCAAGCACAGTTATAGCGGAAACGGAACTAAAGCGAAGAGTTTGTTTGTTAATTTAACAACTGACAGTTTAAACTTATTTCCAGGTAATCAAACTTTCTCGGCACACCGACACTCAAAATGAACTTATTGAATGGAAGCGTGACGTTGAATTTGCTTCGCTCGTCAGTTTAAATGCATTGTTATCTGCTGACTCTAAAAACGAAGCCAACTTTAACGCAATCATTTTTTGGACGGAAAAACGACAAAAATATCCAACGTTGTCTAAAATTGCAATCAATTTGTTAACTATTCCGGCATATGTCCAAACTCCAGCATTTAATGAGTTTAGTTTTGATAGTTTGGAAGAATTGAAACATCAAGCAATGTTTTTGCTCAACAAGAAGTTCTCAGTTTAAATTCGTGCCTTCACAATCACTTTTATTGTCTTTCAACTCACATCACAACAAATAGCATATTATTCAAGTACTCAATAGACTTTATTCTCTAAGATGCCTATGAAGGAGTAAATAAACTAATTTAACCGCTATTCGTTGAATTGAATCTATTCCAGACGGCAAAGCATGCAACTAATAAAGTAAAGCGCACCACTGTCTTCACGTTAATTTTAAACATTCCAAAAACAAATAGAAGTTTTCTTTTCTTGATCTGTATGTATTCCGAGAATGTATTAAGTTGAGCATATGTCTAAACAATTAGATTTTTGATTAAATAACAAACGGAATAAACAACTTACTCCCTTCGTTAAGCACCTTGCCAGAAATGCTCAAAGAAAGCATGGACACACAAAGTCCTTTTAACGAGTTGTCAACTCGGATAGTCAAATAACAATTTGTAGTTATTGTGATCAAAGCGTCGACGAGAAGAATAAAATTGAGTGACAATTCAACTGATCCGTCAAACAGATCGACGGTTGAGAGAATGTAGAAGATTTGAAAGTATGCAAAGCATAACTGAGCGTTGATCCAAAACCTTAAAATAAGAGGTTTTAGAGCTATTTGATTCAAGGAACTCACTCCAAGAACTCTTTTAAACACGAATACAAACGCAGAAGATTCTTGTAAGCAAAAGTATAGTGTGTCACGACAGCAAGTTGATAAGTATTGGGGTCTGAACGAAAATCGTCGGCCAGTGCTCGAAACTCGCTGCTCATGATGCACGTAAAACTCAAAATAATCGAAAATGCAATCAGTTGTCCAATTCCACAAACAACGCTGGTGAAGACAGTTATGACAAAGAACTGTTCGTTACTTTCTTCCTGCTGTTCATTCTCAAATTCGTTTGGTGGTCTGTAGAATTTGCGTAAAAACGCAACTCCGATAACAAATAGAAGCCTCAGTAAGTTGTAAAGAAGAAACGTATACTGAAATCATTAACTGTTAGTTAAAATGGCATAAACATTAACACTTACATTGACTGTTCGTAATTGTTTATCTTTGCGCAAACAACCGGCTCCACTTGAGGCTTCGACAAGAACAGATTGAAAGTTTTGTCGTTTTCTTTTAAAGTTCCATATTAAAACAAAAACGATGCTCACAAAGCCTGAAAGGGTTGCATTTAATTCAAAAGTCTCCAAACAAACCTTGAATCTTGAGAAAATAAGCAGCGTAAACAACCCAAATAAAACTTTGAGACGAGTCCAGAACAAAAACGGTGTACGGTTCGATTAGAAGGCACAGACATAAACAACGCGCAATGAGATCTTCCAGAACACTTTTCATCACTTATGATCTCTTTACTCGTGTATTAGTTTAACGTTTAGGCACTAAAGAGTAAAGAAATAGGAGATCACAAGTGACAAAAAGTGTTCTGGAAAATCTCATTGCACGTTACTGACATAGAGAAAAGAATAGAAGAAGAACCAAAACTAGATGTAAAATGTAAATAATCTTTCGGCATGGCTTTTGAGACGACCAGTCGCGGATACTCAAGTCAAGAAGGACATTTAGCGGTCTGATTGGTAAGTAAAGCCGTCGAAGCTGAATTTGTTTTGTTAACTTGCATGTTAAAACGTTTTAATTTTGTTCTAATTGATTAGGTGTTTCGCAACTCTGTTAATTAAATTGTTTTCACTTTCAAAGCTCGTCATATTTGTTCAATGGGCGGAAAGGGAGCGCTTCCGAATAATTAGCTCAAAGTTTGATCCACAATTCGCCCTTAGGGAGAAATTTGTTCCGCGCACAATTTACATAAAGTCGGCTAATTATTGTGACGGCGAGAGTAGACAATACCGTTGTTATTGTTCCAGGTTACCAATATGAGTTGTTCGACTTACCGATTGATTGACGCTTTGTTGGAATTGAACCGCCGTCTCCTGGGTGGAGAAGCTTAGCTCCAAAAATGGCATTTTGCAGTTTAGCTGGAATCGTTTGATTCAAACAAAATAGTCAAAAACGGCAGACCTCTTCATTATTCGGAAAGAGTTAATTGAAACATAGAGAATTTGTTGACAAACAACTTCCAGTCGACTTTTGACGTGACCGAAATGCCTTGGCCGCGCAACGAATAAACCAAAAGGGAAAGCCGTCAAGCAGTTGACACTATTACCGCTTCGTTGAGTGCTTGCTCATCAAAGCCTTTTCGGCGGCACTTTGTTTTCCATAAACAATATTGGAATGTGAGCAGACTCTTTGAATCTTTTGAGCCAATTCGGCTAGCAAAATTATTTATTTGGTCCACGACATAATTTCTTTCGATGGAGCGCCAACAAGACCGCATAATACCCCGAAACAGCTGGGTTCTCTTGTTTGCACTTCAAAACAGATTTATGATGCTTCAAGTCTGCGTGGGGGAGTTAGTTGTTTGGTTGGATACGTAAAAACTGAGTCCACACTGAATAGCATTATTCAAATCTTTAAAGTAAACTTGAAATTATTAAATCAGTTTAAACATTCGTTCAACATGCAGATCAGAAACGGCGCAAAGCCTCCAAAGGTCACTTATTCAAAGGTGTCTAATCCTACAAAAATCCCTCATGAACTCGATGTCGTGTCCCACCGGAGCGTACGAACGAAGCCAATCATCCGTGCGCAAATCACACCCGACCCGTCGACCTACCACCGGAAAGAGTTACACAACGTCGAGCAAAAGACCCAACAATGATGATGATCGCTTGCACATTTTGTTCTCGACTCACTTGGACTAATTTGGTGGCTTTTCGATTTTCCGTTTTTGTACTTTCGAGTGTTAGCTACCTAACTTGCAAGTCTATTTAAGCGTTTATGATTAACCGTTACACTCAATTGTTATTAATCATGTTTAAAGAATTCATGACTCAGTGTTTTCTTATTAAATTTATGCAAAAAACGCAATCAACTTCTTCGCACGCATTGAAGTGCAAAATCTTCCGCATAGATCGTGTTCAATTGATGAGATTGGTTGACGAACACTGTTTGTTTTTGAGTGAGTGTCCACTACATTAAATAAACCCGCCTGAATTAGTCATTATTAAATGAAAAAGCGTTCCGAATCGTCGCACGCTCCTCATTGTTTGCGTTTCGTATTTTGCACTTTTTTGTGGACACTCCCGACTGCTCATGTTTTTATCGATGGTCATTCAGCGTGTTCTTTAGTTGAAATTAGAATCTAGCTGACTTGCGCAAAACTTACATTTCTAACAACACAGTTTGATTCTAGTTATCAACTAAATTAAAATAGCCTCAATGAGTTAATTGGCTACTTTGGCCGCAAAACGTGACTGCGTCTTTAACCTTTGCGCGTCCTATTTTAATGACATCATGTTTTAGCGCTCACAACTTGCTTATTAATCGGGTTCCGATAATTAGCGATTAACTAGGTGAGTCAACAGGCCAATGCGTTGAGCGTTTGAATCTTTTGGGCTATAAATTGGAAGTGCAACCGAAACATTTGCAAAGTTATGCGTTGTTCGTGGAAGTACAGGTCGTCAATGCTCACACTTGTTCCGTTTTTAATTATAAGTTTGTTGCCATTGTGTGCGTACAGTGAAGAGAAAATCACTCCGAAAGATGTGAGTTTTGAAAGAGTTCTGAAAGAATTGCAAAACTATATTCAACTTTTTGTTTTTAGGTGATAGACAAAGATCAGCATTCAGAAGAAACTGTTCTCAGCAGCAAAGATTTCGAAAATGTTCCGGACAAAGAAATTGATTTGAGAAAGCTGGGCATCGACGTTCCCGAAGATCCAACTATGGGCCAAAAGACAGAAGGCGACATTGCAATACCTAATTTGAAGCGTTTCATGGACGACTATGGAAATTTGGGTAGAAATGCAATCAGACAAACTTACAGGTTTATTTATTCGTTTTTACTTTTCTTTTCTAAATGTATTGCTTTTAGACGTTGGCCTGGCAATGAAATTCCTTACACATTGAGCACGCAATACGGATCTTATTCAAGAAGTGTTATAGGTAAGTCAATTATTGTTTTCATTTAAAGAAGTTTACTAATTTGTTTAGCGAAAGCTATGAATGAGTATCATGCAAAAACTTGTGTTCGTTTTGTTGCTAGAGATGCGCGGAAACATCGTGACTACGTTTACATTCACCCAGATGATGGTGAGTTTTTGAGCTATCTGAATTTAATCAGCCTGAATTTAGGATGCTATTCTTTGGTTGGTCGTGTTGGAGGACGTCAACCATTAAGCTTGGTAATTGCATTTTAACGTACATTATGAACTTTGTGTTGTTTTAAGGATAGCGGATGCATTCAAACCGGCACAATTGTTCATGAATTAATGCATACTGTTGGATTCTTCCACGAACAATCGAGGTAACTCACATTTTTACATACATGGATAAGAATATTTATTTAGATTTGATCGTGATCAGTATATTGACATAATCTGGCCCAATGTAGTGAACGGAGCAGACGACCAGTTTGAAAAGTACGGAATGAATGTAATTGACCAGTTAAACGAGCCATACGGTATTCAAAGACTAAGCAAACAAAAACAGTAAATCACTTGTAGATTACGCATCGATTATGCACTATGGACCGTTTGCGTTCTCGTCAAACGGAAAAAGAACAATTGTTGCTAGAAAAACTGGATCTCAAAAGATGGGACAGCGTATTCAGTTCAGTGAGATTGACTTGCGCAAAATTAACCGTCTCTACCAATGTTCAAGTCCAGGAACAACTTCTCGCACTGTTGGATCAAACAACCAAGCCACAAGTCCTCTGGCTTCTCGACCAAAAGTTCAAACAACGGCTACACAGGTGAACAACAACAACTATGCTACTGCTGCAAGGCCTACTTACTATACACGCATGCGTCCTGTAATGAACACCGGTCGTAGATGGCCCACTTTCGGCTAACGCTTTTTATGTTTTTGAAATTTGTGCTTCGAAGCTTCTTTGCCGAGGGTGCTATTAACGTGTTTTGATGTTGCTTTATTTCGGGTCAGCTTATTTTAAAGTTGCTGCAGTTTAATAACGCTAATAAACTTTGCTTTAAATGTGTGCTTATGCTTGTTTGCTTTGAAGATTAGTTGTTGTTTGAAAACAAGTTTAAACGATTACAGGAAACGCATTTCGTTATTCATCCACATCCAGCATCGATTTCAATCACAGGTGGAAATGGAAAGAATGTAGACTCTATCGGTCCAATTGTTAATAATCCAAGCACAAAGTCGCCCTTATTTCCACAGAACACTCTTCCAACGATCTCTCCGATCGAATCTACCGACTGCAAGGACAAAAACTGGAGATGCATGTTTTGGTCAATGTCTATATTCGGTTATTGCGAGCAGTTTGAAGAAATCAGAAATCAAGTGTGCATATTTTCTTGCGGAACTTGTACGGCGCAAAGAGCAGCAGAAAACGGTATGTTTTAAAGCATTTTCGAAACATTTAACTGCAAACATAGTTAACAATCAATTTGAGTGCGCAATAATCACCAGACTGTTGCAAAACTCATTTGTCACACAACGATTACATAGTACTTTTAGAAAACACCGAGTGCCAGGACCGAAGTAGTGCGTGCAGTCGAATCAATCAAGAAAGTTGCTCTTCTCCGTTGACACAGTTGATGTGTCCGAGAGTCTGCGGACTTTGTGCGTTTGGCGGCTTCAAATCAGATGGCTGTGTAGATTTGTCAGAACCTGAAGTTTGTGAGCATGTCCGGACTTTAGGGTTATGTGCCGTTCGTGTTGATTGTGCTCGAAGCTGCAAACTGTGTTAATAATTTTCCTTTCAAGTTCATTTATTTCAAGTTTGTTAGTACAAAATAGCTTCTCAAAAGCATACAGTGAAAGTTTGCAAACACTTCTTGACATTGATTAATAACATTTTTACGCACACCTACCGAGATTGTCTCTCAGATTAGAAGTGTGTGGAAGTTGCACATTTTGAGTTCTAACGTGATTTGTCTCACTTATTTTCTTTCCTTTTACAATTGTTATCTTTGTGTTTGAGTATGAAGCGGAGATATTAGTTCTTGGAATACGGGTGTCCAAAGAAATGCCTTGCCGTCTAGATAATTATTTTGAATTCCGGTGATAAGCTCATGTTTCCCATTTTATAATGCAATGACCGGTGGTTTCATCTACTGAATTGATAGCGCCTGTCACGGGCGTTTTTGAATTTTTTTGTTGATCAGTGAAGTGTAATTCTTAGAAGCGATAAAATTAGTTTTAACAACTGAGTTCTTCCGCATTCGTTTCTATTGAGTTGCTTTGTAAGCAAAGTTTGTGATAAATAAAAACATTGATCAAACTGTTCGTTTATTCAGTTGATTCAACAAAAGCAAAAAATGTTTGTGTTTGAAACTTTCGTTCTGCTTTGAGTATTTTACCCACGCAATTGCTTACACCATTGAAATAAGTGGTCGGATAAACTGTTTTCGGTTAAAGCTTCCGGCGTTTTCTTACGTATTGCTTTGTCGAAAAGAGTCGGTAATTGCTTAAGATTCCCGAAAACCTCCCAGTTGTTTATGCGAAAATGCTTCTCTTATTTCATGTGTTGTTTGATGTGCTTTTAACATTACTAATTTAGCAACGAAAGACTTCAACAATGGACGCCGAAGCGTTTAGAAAGCACGGAAAAGAGATGGTAGACTTCATTGCTGACTATTGGGATGGGTTGGAAAAGAGAAAGCCGATGCCAGAAGTATTGCCAGGTTTTATGAATAACATGGTAATCATTTTTGTTCACGATTGTTTTAATTGTATCGGTTTAGATTCCAAATGAACCGCCAAACAGTCCTGAAGACTGGTCGGAAATTTTCGAGGACATAGATCCAATTGTTTTGGACACAAACACTAATTGGCATCATCCTTGTTTCTTTGCCTATTACTCAACGGCATGCAGTTATCCCGGCGTTATGGGTGACATGCTAAGTACGGCCATCGCAAGTATCGGATTTACATGGGTTTGTTTTGGATGTTATGATCAACTATATTTGCTTTTAGAAATCAAGTCCTTCAATGACTGAATTGGAAATGAAAATGACTGACTGGGTTGCTACTTCTATTGGCTTGCCCGACTTCTTCAAAAACTCCGATCCGGGACCAGGCGCTGGTAGATAAATTAACTTAATAGTAAAATGTAATGTGATTTATAGGAATAATTCAAAGTACCGCAAGTGATGCCACATTTATTGCTATCTTGGCGGCCAGAGCTCGTGCTGTTGAGGTAATTCATTATTAAACTTGATGTTTGTTTTTAAAAACACTTTAATTTAGAGCTTGAAAACTAACCGAAGTCAACTGGAAAGAATTTCTGATGCCGTTTCAAACCTGAACATCAAATCAACAATTACAAACATTTTTGAAGGCGATCAAAAAAGTTCTGAGCTGACTACATTTGAACACCATGACGGCAATCTTTTTGGCCGTTTAGTTGCTTATTGTTCTGATCAAGTGAGCTTTTAGGAGCAATATAATACAACTCAATCACTTTTTAGGCTCATTGTTCTGTCGCGAAAGCTATAATGTTGGCAGGAGTTAAAATGCGAAAAATTCCGACCACAACCGAAAATGAGTCTAAAAATTATTGCATCGATGCGAAAGCCCTAAAAGAAGCAATAAAGGTGACTTTTTGAGCAACAAACTGTTTTAAATACAAACTTTACAGGAAGATCGAAGCAACGGATTAGTTCCGTTTATTTTGGTTGCTACAATGGGAACAACGAGCACTTGCGCTGTCGATGACTTGACACAAGTTGGGCCGATTTGCCAAGAAGAGAAGATTTGGTTGCACGTTGACGCCGCTTATGCTGGTAAGTAATTTAAATGTGTCGATAACACTTTATTTTAATTGTTTTAGGAGGCTTTTTGTTGTGTCCAGAGTTTCGAACAATGAGCAAAGGAATTGAATACACCGACTCTTTCAACTTCAATACGCATAAAGGCAAGCTTTTGAAAACTACCAAGTGCTAATGTTTAGAATGTTTAGGGATGATGGTGAATTTCGACTGTTCTCCAATCTGGTTCAAAAATGCAACTGAATCGGTGCGCTACTTCAATGTAGATGCTGAATATTTGAAACACGAACATCAAACAACTGCTATGGACTATCGAGTAAGTTGCAAAAAGAATGCTTTAATGTTTTGAATGTTTGTTTAGCACCTTCAAATTGCTTTGGGACGTCGTTTCCGTTCAATCAAAATCTGGTTTGTCATGCGTGCGCTTGGACTTGATCGAATTCGTGCCTACCAACGCAAAGTAAGTTAAAACTACATATTTCCGCAACAAACTGTCATTTTTCCAGCAAGTCAAACTAGCCAACATGTTTGCAGACTTCATTAGAATGGACGAGCATTTCGAACTGGTTGTTCCCCCAAATCTTGGACTTGTTTGTTTCCGCCTGAAGGTTGGTTTTTACAGAATTTTTTGTAAGCGAATTCGGACGCGCTCTAACAACCAATCACAAATGATTAGAGAGTTTGAACCAAAAATCAATTGCACATGTTTGACATGGCAGGGAGAACGCCGCAATTACTTGCTAACTAGCCGACTTGTCAGTTTGATTTGTCAGCCGGGAGCAAAGACGGATGAGTGTTCGACAAGCGCCATTGTGTCTGTTGTGAAGCGCGTTCCTTCACGTCTGCACAAGGCAGCTTTCGTCGATGACAAAATCTATAGTGTTCTATAGTGTTTGGCTGTCCGTAATAATTAGTCTTCTCTCTGCAAGTGAATGTTGCGACTTGCTGCAAAAGTTTTTATACATACATTTTTTCTTGGCGGCAACCTTGTGCACCGAAAGACTTTTTGCAAAAAAGAAGTTCAAAAGCTCTCAAACTCAATTTTCAGGGCGACAACAACTTGACAAACGAACTTCTTAATCGCATCAACACAGACAACAGAATCCATTTAGTGCCTGGCAAAGTTAACGATACTTTCTATCTGCGTTTGGCCATTTGCAGTCAAAAGACGGACGAGAGTCATATTCGATTTGCTTATGACGTTATTAGCGAACTTGCAGCCGCCAAGAACTAAAAGTCCACTCAATTCGATATTCCAATTACTCGCACTTAATTCACTTGATGTCAATAAACGTTTACGTATTCAACCGAGAAAGAGAGCAAGTATGAGTTTACTTGTTTCGCAAAACAAATTCTTCACAACAACAACGTGATTGCAATAAGAAGAAGTTGGGATTTGGGGTGATAATCAACGGAAAGGTGAAGCTCGCCATGCAAGACGAACTGCCCGTCTGAACCGAATGAAGACGATTGCACTTGGTGATTGTTTTCGGGGCCACTCGACACTAGTCAAGCGGGAGTCTACAAAATTGAACCGTATATTCAAAAAGTGAGATCAACCGACGTCAACACCCACATTTAAATTGTTATGTAAATAGACTGGAGGGTGTTGGCGTCGAGTTGATCGAAATTTAGACCATTTGAACAAAAGAGAGCATTGGACTATGGGGAAGGAGATGAAACGCAAGTGAGACGGGCACGAAACAGTGGACTTTGCGCAACAGATGCAAATTTTAAAGGCATTGCGTCAAAGAGCAAAAGCTGAGGAAACGCATATTTACAACAAACCTAAGCACAATAAATAAGCAATAGGTACCTGAATTTTGTGTGTTTGCGGGATTCTAGTAGATTGCATGTAAATAATGACCTAATGCAGAGAAGGCAGCTTTTTGAACTAGCACTTGCGTGGTGTCGTTTCAATGCGGTGATTGAAACAAGTGACACGTGGCTGGTGCAGTTTCCAAAAATAAATTAGAAAGTGGTTATTTTGGATAGAGAACATATTCGGTGTTTTTACGGAATGGTCAAAAATATGCGGTTGAATTGAAGATCTTTGCAACTTGTCAACTCGTAAATAAAGTGTGAAAATTGGCAAGTTGCAGAAGTCTAGTTGACAATTGATCACAAAGAAACAATTAAAGTTAGTTAAAGTTGATCAGTTGTCAAACAAATTGCTAGTGAAGTTAGTGATTACTCGACTTTGTTCTGTGAAATTGTGTTCGTCTCGGTCTGTCTCTGGTTGAACCACAAGTTGCCTGAGCCGCCACCGGCGTTTTGTCGGCCAGTCACTGCAGTGCTGTTGCGATTGTAGTTTTCTGGCATGTAGCAGAGACCTTCATAACAAGCTGGAGCGTCTTCTGGACATTGACTGCACACTTGGTTACGGTTGTAGGCCCATGTGAAGGCTGGCGACTGAAACGGCTACGAGGATTTATTTCTGTTTTAAAGGAGAGCAAAATAATTAAAGCACACACATTGAAGTCAACCGCTTTCTTTAACAAAAACTGAATCAACAAACAACATAACGAAAAGCTATCGACTTCAATTAGCATTAAAAACATAATAGTTGATGACAGGTTGATGTATTTTTAATTAGTTTGTTACTTTTTGTAAGCTTGTGATTGTAACAGAAAGTTCAGTGAATTCGTGTTGCTTGAAGCGACTACTAGCGTGTCAATTTGAAAAGTATCAAAAATCGTGTTTGTTATTTGTTGTTAGTTGTTTGTTTTCGATCAAAAAGCTGTTAATTGAGTTTTGTGTTTAAAATCGGCTGAGTTTGTTGGATTTTTGAACGAGTTTTGTTTAAAATCACTGTAAATAAAGCAAACTACGAAACGCACACTTCTCATTGATCCGTTAGCGAAGTATACCTTGTTCCCTTGTGGATTGTCTAAAAACAACACAAGTTAATTTGCAATGAACTTTGAAATGTAACAATAAATAAAGCTAATAATTACGCACAATGGCAAACAAGGATGTGTTGATGTCCGCGTCCTAGCACGCCTAAAATCACATTATTTTTTGACTTGTTTAAAAGTATTTAAAGGTATTGAAAGGTGTTTAAAACTTACCCCAAACATCTCGGCATCTAGCGTATCCACAGCCTACTAAGTTTGTTCTGGCCCAGACCAACTAAAACAAGAAGTGTTTGTTGTTCAGTAGTTACAGTAATTTAAAGGAAGAATTTTGCACTTAATACACTAAACAGTTCATCGAATTTGTTGCGAAAATTAGGCCGATTTGTCTGTACTTCTATAACCTTCGCCGCATTACACGCAAACCGAATGTTGTTTTGCGCCCAACGGCTAATTCAATTCATTGGAATTGCGTGGGAGCAAAAACCGCCGACCTAATTTGCAATGCTGAGCCAATAACCCGGGTATTTACATTAAGTGATTGTGTTTGGCCTTTTGCTGTTTGGTTCGACAAGTTTTGTGAGCAGCGAAATGATAAACGCTTTAATTTGGATTAGTGTCCTGTTGTGGCTCGTTTCCGGTGGGCTTCCGACCGAAGCACTGATTTAACGCCTTACCGCGCAGGTCTGTAAACTTTTCGCCCAAAAACAAACATTTGGACTGGCAACTCCACGCAAAGGGCACTCCGAACTACTGAACTGCTTCCGGAAACCTGAACAGATTAGCGTTTGAGAAGAACTTTGGAAAATTTCACTCTCCACTGCCTAATTGCGCATTCCACGCAATACAAAAACGGTTTCATTTCGGTAGATTTGAGCCACGTTCAAACTGTGTTTAAAGTATGCATTTCGGGAAGTCTAATTAATTGAAAATTCAATATTTTGCTTATCCACTAATTTCGGACGTCGAGGTCGCCTGCCACCGGAAGCCATTTGTCGCTTCTGCAACAACGGTACGGTCTTGAAAACCTGCTGCCGCCCATCCTCCACTTCGCGCACGAACACCAATGCAGACTTGATGGCGAACCAAGAGTGTCCGACGAACGTTCCAATCACCAGCACACACATTCGTTGTGCAAGAACCCCATAAACAACAACACTTATCAACGACTTGCAGTGATCCGCCTTTGCTGTCATCGGGAGGAATTTGGGAAAGTCCGGCGCCGTTTAGTTCCTTGTTCCCGTCCTCCAAATTATTAAATGCAAAACCACAGTGGGAAAACACAATAAAGATCGTTATTGACAAGTCCACTCAGCTTTGTATGACAAATGATTGTAGCGAATCGGAGAACCAGTCTCGAGCTTATCCAAACAACAAGAGATTTGATGGATTAGCTAATTGGCGCTCTTCGGGTGCTCTTCGTAAATCATTTTCATAAATCATAGTGATTTTTGCAAAGACTACGGTTGATTTGATTAGTTTGGGTAGGGACCGGAAGCTCAAAAAACACAACCTTTCTTTGGATGTTGCGTTTTAATGCACGTGAACTGTTGTGGAGTGTTGTGAAGTGCTGTTCCTCGAACAACGCACGATGATTGAAGCCCCAAAGGCCACGAGTGTAAAATGTCGAATCGAAACGTAGAATCGAAACGATCAAAGTACGGTGCAAATTAATTGCCTCTGGTTGAGACCAATGTTTTTGCACAAAAGCTTCAAGGCCAAATTTTTTCCGAACAAGCGTTTTTGTCTGTGGTGTGTTTTTTGTTTGCAAGAACTCGACTGTCAGTTCGATGGACGGAAGAGTGTAAGAAGTGTTCGAATTCGAGTGTAAAAAGGTGCGAAAACATCAGTACTGTAATTCGAAGTTTTTGCTTGTTGACCATCCTGCGCAAGTGCCAATGGCGGCAATTGAACAAAAAATCAACCCAAAGTGTCCAACAAACACTAACCAATAACCGGTTTAATATGCGCCTCCAGTGACGGAAATTATCCGTCTTTGGTCGTGATTTATGGTGAAAAGTTGCGCGCGAACGCTTTACAGCGTGCGTGTGTGGACGTAGGCAAGGACACTCTGAGGTGACAGTCCATTCCGCCACTGTTTTTTAATCACCAGTTATGAAACTTTGTTGTCTGTGCAAACGACTTTAAATAAACTCACTTGAATGTAATGTCTAAAGATGATTTGACATTAAAAGCTTTGAACTCGAGTAATCTTACCCGCAGCAGTGTTTGTAACCTTGTGAACAGCCACACCTAAAGTGATTGTTATTTTAAGCATTTTAATGCCAGATCACCATGGGTTGTTGACCTCTTCGAACCATCTGACAAGAGCATCCGAATAGTTGCTGTATGGAGCGGCCCAGCTTAAATTGAACAGATTGCTTGAATAAGCAAACCAAACTACTTACATATTCTCTCCGATGTTCACTCTGTCGCGTGAATGTCTGAAGTCACATCGATTGGCATGGCGCTGAGCACTGGCTGCTAATTCATTTGACCAATACATCATTCGCATATCCGTTGCAGGCACCTGAAAATCACGGAATTGATACAGACCAGACATTTGTGTTCTAAGAAGTACGGCAGTTTTTATGAACTTTTGATTTATTGCACGTTCAGTCAACCGACAAAAGACATCGAACAAAAAAGTTGATCTTTGCTTTTGCGTCTTTTGTTTGATGTCTTTGTTTTATGATCATTAAAAGTCAAGAACTAACCATTCTTCTGTAGCGGTTGTGCTCGCCGGACAATTGGTTGGTCATGTAACCAGCCGGAGGTTCTGAAGAAACCAGCATGTTTGGCCATCCGTTGTTCTGGTAGAAGTAGTTGTTGCCCCACATTGCATTTCGCTTTTGGCGCTGTTCCGATGACAAAGGCTCATCGTGAAATTGTTCGTGGCCTGGACAAAACAATAAAGATTAGTTTTAAACTCAAAGTTTGAAGCTTACCGTATAGGGCATTTGTGGGTCCACTGTGTGAGATGACTGATGAATGTATGCGTGGGTGGATTTCGAAGGCCCTCGCAAGAAGAAGGCAGTATGTAAAAATGGGCAGAAGGAGAAGAACTTGGCGACAGGTGAGCAGCCTTCCGTTGATCATCATTGTAAGTGAGTGAAGCCTCTTTGGTGGGCTTTTTGTAGGGGAACCGCAAGTCTTTTGAAGTAGGCGTCTCGCCTCGGCAACGAACGCTAAATCCAGTGGAATTAAATGAAATGAACGGATCATAAAACTGGTGTGCCGCAAACGGCTGGATAAGCCGGAAATGCTCGACACAAACACGACGGGTGATAAAATGCGCAGTGATTGTGACTGAGAGGAGAGAGCATCGGAAGCGGTCGAGATGCGCGCCGACAAAAACTTTATGGATTTGCAAACTACTTAATTGGAGAGTTCCGGTGAAAGTCGGCAACTTGAGTGATCAACATGACTCAACAACTAATGGGATTAAGTCAGTGCATTCAAACAAATCTAACGACCAATAAGATCTATTGTTAATGAAGATACAGTAAAAATATTCGTAACCAGTTGTATCACAACACAACCCACTGTAATGGACAAGTGCGGAGTGTGGAGAATGTTGCGCACTGAACGGCTATTTAAATCAAGTTATCAAGAGTGGGGAGTGGAACAAAGAACGACAATAAATAAACAGTCTGGCTTACGTCCTTTCGGGAGCGAGCGGAAATGCATCATGTCTACTGTAACAAATGTACAAAAAACACGAGCACTGTGAAAAATGACTTGTTTAAAAGGTGACTTGTTTGAAAGCTCTTTAACGAAGTAATAACGAAAGTCAAGCTAACTATAACTTGCAACTTATTCCACTGACCACAAAAAGCAAACTGATTGCCCGTTGTGTTTGGAGACCGTTGGCGTTGTCATTGCAGGACGGAACACCGTCGACGATTGCGACACGCCCTATCGGTTCGTCTTAATTCCAATACCTTCGGTTTCTGTCTTCCGGCTGTCTCCACTAACAAGTGAACCTGCGCCCGAATAGCCTTTTCTAGCGCAACGAAGTCAATCAACCTTGAGGGCATTGAACGTCGACGACGAACATCATGAACATGAAGGGTCGAACGGAAATGCCCATTTGTTTGACTGGAACTTTCTGAGGTGGCAATTGCAAATATATACAATAAAGATCTTTAAGTTGTTCACATTACTTAGCGGAAATGGGCTCAATCAAACTTGCTAATTGGACCCAAGGAAAAAACGCCTGTTTAATGGATCGGTTAATTGCCCAGACGTTCTTTGCCTTCTGTACTTTTCCGCCTGTTCCGGTCGATCCACGCCAAGGAGTTTCGTTGAAACCGCCTGTTGGTGTTTGATGTGATTTGGACTGGAAAGCAATAATCAAACGAACAGAATGAATGAAAAGATTGACCAAATGAATAGAATGAAAAAGAAAGAGAACTTTAAAAATTGCACAACTTCCACGAAGACGCCGGATTTGACTCCACGTCCAGACGTTCTTTTGTAGTCTCCAAGCTCGATGCTGAGAGTAGGCGGGCTCTTGAATGGAAGGTCGGTTTGTCTCTTCGACAAGATTTGTGCCATTGTCGGTGCGTGTAATCACTGGGTTTTCACTCCGTGTCAACACCATGTTGATGATGAATCTGTGCTGATCAACGGCGCCGTCATCCGCCCCAAATTTTTTGTGAGAACTTGCAGGCCAGCCAGGGTGTCGCCATCAATGCTTTGCCCGCCTTTTCCGGTCGTTTCTTTCATTTTTTATGTGATTTTTTGCATTTTGATACTCTAACTACACGTGATTGCTACTGTGATCGCTACTGTGATCCTTGTTAGCTGGGAGCTTTCATAAAACTTGAGCTGTTTAATTAGTTTTCTGTAATTATGATTGTTTTTGGCGCCGACACGTCTAGAAGCTTCTTTTCGTGTGTAACGGTAGAACTGATTTACAAATTGCGACGGCCTTGAAATCTCCAACGCAAAGATGTATCAAGTTTTGCAGGCGTTACGGTATGTCATTGGGTTAGGTTGGAACGGAAGTGTGCAGAAAAAACAAGTGCAGAGATCTACTGTGCTGTAAAACTCAACTCATTTCTTTTCAACTAAAACCAACTTCTTTTGCTTTCCCACGGTACAGTAGAATTTTACACTTGTTGCTCGCGGGAAAGGAACGTCGATAATTAGAAGAATGTTTACACTGTTCCAATATTACAAAACAGAGAAACGACCGGCAGGTGCCACCAATTTACTATCAATCAAACGGCGATCAGCTGTTTGGCTACAGCTGAAAAGTGTAAACTCCGCTTGCATTGGTCATTCTTGAAAACGAAAGTGATTAAAAAGACCAAATTTGATTCTTTGAAGAACAAGATTTTATTTTTCGGACGCACTGTAAAAGTCAGTTTAATTGTAACTGAAAGGTCAAAATTGTTTACGTGTCTGAATCAGCGTTAAAACAAGTACGAAATGTGCTTTGATTAAAAAGACCAAATTTGACTTTCCAGATTTTTGAACTCTTAAAATACTGTATTTAGAACATTTTCGAGTTTCAAAACTTACGCAGTGACTCATTTCTTACCCGCTGAGCACAACAAAAATGCAACTAAATGTGTAGAAATGAGTCAAACAAAAAGGCGTTAAATGATCTAAACGCTTTGTACTGCCACAAAACGAACCAATTGAATTGATAGCTTCCGGTTCTTTAGAATGCAAATTTATGAGGTGATTAGTCGGACAGCTTGAATTCCAACCCACGATAATGGATTCCGGTCGTTTTTGTCATCTCCCCACGTTCAACGCGAATTCCATTGTTTTATTGTCGGGAGAGTGGCACGCTTTGATGCCACCCGCAACTTCTGCTTTTATGCTTGTAATTGATCTGCTAGTAAGCGACTGCATGTTTCAAGCAGCAGTGAGACGAGTTCACCAACGGAAGTTTCGAAATACAAACGAAAATTTTATTGTAGCGTGTTTCCGGTCAGCCGCCTCTGTGAATCAAACTGTCTAAGTGGTGATAAATGTGCTTGCAACCTTTGTTGATCTTTAAAGTTGGCTGCATTAAAGTTGTTTGCAAGCATTCCGCTAAACTTGGCGATTATTGCTGATTTATTGTCTCGACTGCGTACAGTATAGTTGAATTGCACGCTCATTAATCGGCACGCATCCGGTGATCATTAGATGGATCTACTAGAAGTCAATGTCAATTTGAAGCCGATCGTCAAGATCGTAATTGATTACAGTACGTTCGGTGGCAGACTTCCGGACAAGCACAGGGGATTTTTGGCTCTTGTTCTCGGAATGTTGCGATTTGCGCTGTTGATTTACGGCCTTGACGATGCATCTCCTCCAACAAAATGCATAAAAAGCGAACAAATTACCGGAAGCCGAAGTGATGGTTTAGAAATCGCACAATTTTGGCGAGTGTAATAAGCGCCTACGACGATGGTCAAGCGTCCGTCCACGAAAACCGAACTTTCTGCTAAACCAAACAACATTAATGTGTAATGATTGGCCGGTCAGAAAACTGTCTGGCTTCTGCAACTCTGCAAACGTCAATTGGAAGGTTCAAAGTTGCAATAGAACTTTGCAACTCTTTAAACATCACTGCAAATTATACTTGATGTTAATTGAAGGAACTGTTCAAAGAATTGTTCAAACAGTTGACTACTTCAAATTTTAAAGTTGTGTCCACACTTTTAGGATGTTTAAACTTCAATTAGAGGGCAAAGTTTTTTGCCGACTAAAATAGCGCTTCCGTTTTTCGCTTGCATTAACTTTGCGCAAATCGATTTGGAACGTTGCTGCGTAAACTTTAATGCCTATTTGTTGGAGTTTCCGCTCGGGCCTTAGCGCACTCAATTTTATTGACATGAGTGGTCGAATTCTTTCCAGCAGAAGACGGTAGATTTATGGCCGACCATTTAAGGTTTTACAGTTTGAAGTGCAGTTAAATTGCAACGTTGCAAACGAGTTTTACGGCAGCTTTACAACTTAAGCAACTTAAATAACTTAAAGCTCACGTAAAAGTGGACAACACTAAATAATAAAAGGAATTTCAAAATGTCCTGCCAGCAATAAGTCCGACTCAAGGTCGAAAGAAAATGGATGACAAAAATAGAAAAGAAGTCTAATTACCGCATGACTCATAAGGCGATTTTGCCGAATACCCTTTTGTGCTTCCGATTTTTGAAATAAGCGGTCATTCAATTGACAATGTTAAAACTTTTATTAAGTAAACAACAACATTCTATTGAATAAACTGCAAACTTAGCTTTTAATTTATCTTAAAGTTCGTTCCAAACTCGTCGGTACCCGTTCAATACGTCTTCTAAATGTGGCACCGATGTAATGAAAAGGAAGCTATTTAGGTAGCCATCACATCTATTCAAAATCAACTTTTAGACGACTTAAACGAAACAATAAATAAAATAATCGAAACTCTAATGAACCAGTTTCTTCATACACAAATTTGATAATACGCAAAATCAATGTCGAGTTTAAAGAATTAGCGTTTTGCGAATAAGTTTGCTTTAAGTTGACCAGTGCAATCTTATATTTACTGTTGACGTTCAAGCAGGCTATTTTATGAAAGTAATAAGTGTTTCTGGTGTTAGATGGTCTTTATTAATTTATTTGTCACTATCCTTTACGTTAAGTGCACTTCGCTTTAATTCAAAAACAGTAAACAACCATAAAATGAGTCGACCACGCGAACAAACAAAAACAGTGCTGATAGCGAAAATGCGCAGTTTGCAAACGCGCGATTCCAGTGGCACAAGTCTCCAATTTAAATCTATTATAATCTTGGCATGTGCAGACTTGTTGCCGCTGTTTTTTTGTCGACCAAACAATGAATAGCCGTTCTGGCGCATAGCTCCTTATTCACTTCTGTTTGCATTTCGCTTTTTGTTTATTCGGCTGTCTTTCACGAAATGCTTTGTACTAATTGCTAACTTATTGACACAATGTTTGGAGAACAATCAACTGGTACTAGTCCGGCGCATGTGCCTGGGAGTTTACGTTTAAATATCGGATCTAATGCTGTAAATAAGCAGTCCAGCAATGCTATAACACCGTCAAAGTGTACATGTGTCGCGAGGTTATTGAATGAAATTTCACTGTTGTGGAGGAAGAAAACGGCATATGGTTAGTGTCGGATTCTTTGCATTTATTGATTGATTATGTTTAGATGAAAACTCATCGGCCAACTATCAACCACAAAAGTTCAGTTCACTTTTTGTCGAGCACATTCTTGATTCCTTCCACTGCACAAGTAAAAAGTGTAACGCAAATCACGATGTAAGATTAAACTGTTTATTCATATTCTATTCTCTAATTTTAGGACATGTTATGGTAAGAATGTAAATTCCGATTTCCGAAACACTGATACGGACTTGAAAGATTTGACAAAACTATCTTTATTGTGATGGCTGACCACGGACTAAACTTTAAATAGCAACAAAACTTAACAAATTCATATAGACATAACAACTGAAACGCTTTAACAAGCAAAACTGTCAAATTTACTTCTTCTTTGCTTTTGCCTCATTGATGCGGTTCGTTTGTTTGTAACGAGCCATGCACGACTTTGTTGTAGCGAAAACTTTTTCGGAAATTGGAATTTACATCCCTATTTTCTGGTATGTTCCTGTTGCGAAAAGCAATGCCTCAATGCTTATGGGAAGTGGAGTAAGCAAGAAGATTGAATTATCCGTTTAATAGTTTATTTTTAGCAAATTCTACAAGTCTTTCGGAAGCAGTCAAAGAACAAGCCCGTGCCAGGCGATAAATTGATAAATTGGGAGGAAACTCTTTGCTTAAACGTTATACTTCAACAGGTTTATTTTTGATATCTATGAGTTCAATAACATTTATGCTTTTAGTTTGATTATTTTGTGACTTGCGCCGTTTGCATCAAGAACTCGCACAACTTGCAGATTTTACGAAAGAATTGCCAGGTACTTTTGAATCATTCTAATCAATGAATATTGTTGTTCTAACTATGTTGTTTTAGAGAGTTTATCCTAGCCCGTCTCGTCGTCGAATGGACATAAAAGGCGATTGCGAAGAGATCACGTTTCCTAAAATCTATTTTGCTATTGACGACTTTGAACGAGTATTTGGCGATATGGTTGTTACAGAAGGAGAATGCATTTGTGTCGAACTAGTTGCTCGTGATCGTTTCAGAGAAAAAGAAGCCGTGATTTTCTTAGGATCAATACGCTTTGACGTGCTTCAAAAGCTCTACGACTCGAGAGTAAGTTGAACTGTACTTATTAGCTTTCAAAGTAATTTTGATTTTTAGGGTTCAACAACTTGGAATTGGGCACAAAAGTTAGTTACATCAAGTTATCGGCGACACGAATTTGTTAAAATGAGAGGTCCACATGGAAAAGGCAAGCAGTTAAAGGTTTTAATGTGCTTTGAATGTACAATTTTCAGGTTTTGCCGAGATGGCAGTTGCTAGAGTGGCCAGTTGTGGTTTTGAAACGCCAATGAGTGAACACGGATTTGATTTAACATCAAGCATGGATGATATGAACAACCAGAACCGTCGAATGAGTGACACAAACTTATTTGGTCGTTTAGTCTACAAAAGAACAGCTATAACTCCTGGGCCGGGTCCTTCGGGTCCAATATCATTTCAGCCTGGTCAACGGAATCGACGATGGCAGAGCGACGCTGATAATGTAAATCAGGAGTCAGATTTCGATTCAAGAAGTGTCATCGGAAGTGAGTCAAACACTGTTAAATTCATTCAATTCAATCTTTTTAGCGGAAACAAGTGCCACAACAAGCGCCAATATGGGAAGTAATTGGTCGATTAAAGGCTTCGGCCAAGCTCTCAACTGGCTTCGCGACAAGAAGGAAGCTCCCGCATTAAACGCCTATTTAACTTATGTTACATTGCCGTGGAAATCCATTCTTGAGGACATGTTAAATCCGCCGCGTAAACCAATTTTAACGTTCGATCTTGATATATTTGTTCCAAACAGCAACGAGCCATGAAATTATCAATTCTTATCAATCGATTATTGCAAAAGTGACGTCCCATCCCGAGTCGGCTGTATTTGCTCTTATTCCCCTCCACTCCACTCTTTACAATTGTGAGTCATTCCTTGTTTTCGGAAAGGTTCTAACCTGTTGATTTCGCGTTTGGTCCCTGTTTGTATCATTTCCTGAGAAGCATTCCTCGTGAGCAACTCTTTTCTTGTATCTATCGTGAATAAACGGTTTTGTCGAAAAGTGTGTGAACAAGTTAACCACAATTAATAAACAAGGATGAGTGCGCGAAATGCCTACCAAGTGCATGGATATCGATTCGGGAGGCGGTGCGCACCGATGCTGTCGAAAGGACAAGAGCACTCGACGAGAATTCTCCATGGATTCCGAATAATTACTTGCAGTATTGCGCTCATTGCGACGGTTCTCACAAAAAAGTTGTCTCAATAATTACCATTTCCGAGGTTAATGTCAAAGAAACGGCTGTCACCTCTGGTCCCGTGCCGGCAGTATTGTTTTTATCAAACCATGCATTTTGGTGACTGTGCCCCTCGTTGTGAAACCCTCCAATAGTGAACGGCTGCCAGCAACAACTGTTTCCCCTTATTTGGTGAAGAATTCTGTTTTCTTTTGACGAGCTTTTGGGAGCAGCACTCCTTATGATTAAGAGTCGCGTTGCTGAATTTTCGCGAACATTTTAGTGAACGGTTCTTGTCATTAATTTCATTATCCTCTTTAGACATCATGGCAAATAACACAAAGAACATTACGGAGCAGCTGAACACCGCTGTGAAGCACGTGGGTGAATCTGTTGAGAATGCTGCACACGCTCTTGGTGACTTCTTCCAAGGGAAACCCATTTGAGACTGAAGTTGGAAAGAAAATAGAACTCGCCACCGATGCTGATCACTTATCGACGGAGAACTGGGGCAAGTTTAACAAACCACACAAGTTCAAGCACAGTTTTCAGTCAAGTGTTTTTAGTGTTTTGACTTAAAAAGCTGAATGTGTTAAGTAAATATAAAAAGGTTTACTTGTAATCCTTCTAAACCGAAACACCTCAAACTATCATTTAGTATCAATAGCGCTGCTAACAACTAACTTTAAGGTCTGAACATGGAAATTTGTGATTATATCAACTATACGGAGAATGGAGGCCGTGATGCAGTCCGAGCCATCCGAAAGCGTTTGCAAACGCACATGGGTAAAAACAACGGAGTTGTTATGTACACATTGACGGTAAACAATTTAAATTGGAGAGCATGTATCAAATCTGATTTCAGGTTCTTGAAACGTGTGTCAAAAACTGCAATCAGCGTTTTAAAGCTTTGATTTGTCAAAAAGACTTTGTTAACGAATTGGTTCGTCTCATTAGTGCAAAGTTTGATGCTCCACAAATCGTCCAAGAACGAATTCTCGGATTGATCCAAGTCAGCTTTTTAACATTTCGTTTAACATTTTAAAACTACACTTTTAGGCCTGGTCTGATGCATTCCGCGGACAACCAGCTCTCTCAGGCGTTTTTGAAGTTTACGATGAGCTCAAAGCAAAAGGAGTTGAATTCCCACCAACCAACTTTGACAATATGGTTCCAATCAACACACCCAAACGAGTAAGTCGTTCAACCCAAATAGATCAGTGCTATTAGTGAATTGATTGATATTCGCAGTTCTCGCAGTTTTCGTATTCGTTTCATAGTCGTTTTGCTTATGTGTGCTTTTAGACTGTGTTCAACGATCCGCCCGCTCAACCTGAGCAGCAGAATCAAGTGCCAGTAAGTTTTTGTTAGTGTGTTCAGTTGTTTGATATTATTGCTTTTCAACGTCTATCAAACAATTTAAATAATTGCATTGTTTAGACAAATGTTCCGCAGAGCGTCGCTGCTCACTTGTCCAGCGCTCAACAAGATCCGTTGTCTAAGTTGCGTGCCGATATTGATGTCACCACAGTTAATTTGACTGTTTTCCGTGATTTGCTTGCTGATGTTCAGCCAGGCAAAGAAGTTCCAGAAGAGTTGTCACTGCTTGAAGACTTGCATACTTCACTGGTCGAGATGCAAAAACGTATTCAAAGTTTGATATCGGCTCAAATCAGCGAAGACGTTACTTGTAAGCACTTTTGTTTGATTCTTTCAACGAACACGCATGCTTTTAGTTGAATTGCTGACAGTTAATCAAGAAATCAACAATGTTTTCGAAAAGTACACTCGTCACGTCGCTAAACGTAATGGTCCGTCAGAAACTCCGGAAACTGAAGACAACAAGCAGTTGCGTGAACAACTGGAGTCATTTGGAGTTTACGAAAAGAAACCGGGTGCTTCAACTTCTACTGCCAAGTAAGAAAGCAACGTCGATTTTAAGTAATACTTGTTTGCTTTCAGCGAGCCTGAACAACAAATTGACAGTTTGCGTTCAGTAGCTTTTGACAAGCCTATGCTGACTGATGACCAAGCAAAGGAAGTTGAAGACTGGCTATGTTTGGGAGAAGGATCATCCACATCACAACGTAAGATTCTTTTATCAAGACTCAACTAATCTCATAACCTTCAGAAGCTCCACCCTTGCCACAAAAGAAGAAAGAAGACGACGGCTTGTGAGCGCAGTTGACAGCAAAGCTTTTAAACTGTATATTTCCAACAATATTCGAAAGCAGTTATAAATCAGAAATTTTAACCTTCGTATCCCTGTTCTTTTCATCTCATAGCTGAAACTTAACTTATTGCTGGTGCAATTTCCTTCTTGTCACAAAAGTATTGCAACGCCGTTCCGGACGTAAGAGCTTCTCCGCTGATCAACAATTACGCCAATTGTATTTATTTCGGCCAATAAACTAGTCTGCATTCGTTGTTTAAGGCATTTATTACACATATTTACAGCTGATTGAACAAACACAATACCGGTATTTTAAGATAAGTTAGTAGAAAGTTAGTGGAACACATCTGAACAAGACCGATTGACGCCGTGAATTTGTAAATGAAATTTTGAGCACCAAACACCAAATCTGCTAAACTGACTAAACGTTGAAGACGGCGTAATTAAGTTAGAAGAAAGCTGAGAATATCTTCACTTTAATCGACAAGATTGCTCTCTGAAGACCACTGTGGAGACATATCCAAATGTCCGACCAAAGGATTGACGGTCAATTTCACCTGGATCTTTTCGAAATCTCGAGAGTAAGACAGGAAGAAGAGAACATTAATAACCGCAAGGGTCCATTCGGCGCCAGCTGAAACGCAATGCAGTTTAAAGCCCTCGTGCGGATTCTTTCTAGTCCACGGACGAGGAGTTGGCAAGTCTGGATGATATTTGTGGAATTCATTTGAAGCAAGAATGCCGCATGTGAATGCTGAAAAGCAGGTTTTCGCAGTAAAAAGAGTTGTTTTTGAAAACTCACATGTGAAAAATGCAAAGATTCCGACGACGGACAAAACCGTTCTAATGTGAGCAACTCGTCTACTGGCAAACAATGGCACCATTAAATGAGATAATCCTGCATGGCAAAGCATATAAACGCATCCAAACCCAAAAGATAAAAAGGCCCCCGTTAAATGCACTTGAATCACGGCAGATTCTTGAAAATTGGCAACGAGAAACATTCCAAAAGCACCAATCATTCCGAAATACCACGATAACTTGTTGATAATTGTAAGCATGTCGTTACTATTGCGATTCAACTCGGCAATCAAGTCGTAACTAAACAAAAATCGTTATACTCTTGCGGATTCAAAGAAGTCAACTTACCGTAAATGGACAATCAAGGCTGAGAACATTGCGCAGATATTGAGAAACGACGAGAAGATGCAGCTTTCTGGTCTGCCGTCTCCGTTGTTCGAGATGTAAGGGAAAAAGCGGATCAACATCGCCTCTGTAGACTGCCAAACAAAATGTAATGCCTGCAACGCTTTGAACATTGTAAACAAATAGAAGCCAATCTACTCACCTAACATGGACGTAAACAATATAGCAAAGAACACAGGAACATGGCCCGCTCCCAAACGTCCCAGCTGAAATAGTTCATTTAAACATGGCTTTTTATTCAATTTTGGTTGTTTAAAAAGTTAATAAACACAATCTGTTACCTGGAATAAATACCGCATCGTCTCACAAAAATTAAAGCATCAAAAGAAGCGGATGAATAAAATGTATTGTTTGTTGATAAAAAGAAGATCACATTTCTTTCTCAATGTTTGTGGGCGCAGTTTTGAACATTGATTTTTCTTCATTTCGACTTTATATCATAGTGTTTCTTTAACTTTAGTGATTTAGATAATGTTTAATGCATATAAAGATTTGAAGAATGTCTAATGCCATCAAATTAATTAAATGCATTCAAAGATCTTTAAGTGTTCAATTGTAATTACTGTTTTTAAAAAATATAGATAACTAAATCATATCGTACCTTATTTAACAACAGGTTTATTGCACGTTGCGCCGAATCCATACCGATTTGTGTTATTGTTTCAGAAGCAGGTTTGCGACCCCCGTTGACATCTGCGATTAAAAACACCGCTATCCGGTTGATCGGTCGCCGGTGATAAAGACGGCATTTGATTGCTAATTCACTGCTTTTATCTTGCAACTTGAAAGAGTTTTAACAGCATTAAAGATGCAAAAGTTATTTAAATCAACAAACCGTTTCACAAAACATAGTTATTGCAACATTTATTCAGAACTCAATTAAGCAAAAGAGCACAAATCAAAAAACAATTGTCAATCCAAGATTTATTGTTACGGGGCGACGAGGCGGACACGAAATCGCCGTAATAACTTTCATCTGCGTCTACATAACACAGTAAGTGCGCAACTGAAATCCAGTTGCCGTCGCAATGCCTCCTTTAATTTGTTGGGCATTTCTTCTACTTTCATTTAACGCCTGTTTTGGCCAGCAGAATAACGAATCTGCGGCCGTACAGAATGGCACTCCACAATTTCTTGAATCAATTGACCGACAAGAAGACATTGATTTGTTGATAGCTGCCGACGAAGAACAAGCCGAGTTGCCAGAAGAAATTAGACAAGCTTTCAGTCAAGATGCTCAAGCAGATACAGTAGAACTCATTGATGTGAATGCTGAAAAAGAAGAGCAAAAAGAGCCGCCAAGACGCAAGCAACCAAATTTCACATTGCAGAAGTCAGTTGAGCGTAAGTTCTTTTCTACGTTTTGTGTTGTTTGATCAATTTTATCAAGCTTTTTGTTTTTAGCGACTTGTTTGCCTAAACTCGACATTGTTTTCTTGCTTGACAGTTCAGGATCAATTCAACGTATTTATCAGGTAAACTTTTCAAGTTTGGCTAATAATTAGACAATTGTTTAGGAGCATGTAAGGTGAGCACTAAGAGCTTTTGTTAATGTTGTTATTAATCTTGTTGTGAATTTTATTGTAATTATTTGTTATTAGATGGGCCGTTGCATTGGTTGATTCGTTGCCTATTGAGCCAGACACGATTAGAGTTGCAGCTGTTCAATATGCTGGGTTTCCGTTGACTGAATTTGCTCTTGGAACGTATCCGTCAGTTGATGATATTCGTCAGCATCTTGAGAACATCAATTTCAGATCTGGAGTTAGTCGAACAGGTAAATACAATTATTTCCTGTTTGATAATTGCAAAAGTTTAGGGTATGCACTGAGAAAAGCTGAAGCTGAACTATTCCGACCAGATCGCGGAGCACGGTAATATTGTTGTAAGAATTGTCAACAAGAACGCCAATTTAGAGACGACGCAATCAAAGTGATTGTTTTGTTCACTGATGGCACCTCGGTTGATGATCCGCTAAAGCCTGCTCAGCAATTGCGTGACCTCAAAGGCGTCAAAATATTTGTTGTTAGTTTGAAAGCTGATGCAGAACAAATGAACAAGATTGCGGGAGACAACGAGCATGTTTTTGGGTGAGTGTTTGATACTTTACAACGATTTGACAGATTTTTTAGACCAAGTGATTTGAAACGTCTCAGGGATGCTCTTATAACTGAAGCCGAAAAGACAAGAGCCTGCATTCGAATTGGTAGCACGCGCCCATTTAAAGGTTCATCGTCTACTAACAATGCTCCGTTTGCGGCTCAAGGTGCTAAATGGTTGTCTATTGGTCAAACAAAGCCAGATCAACCATTTCGAAATGACCTCAAGGATATCATCGAACTTTCACGTGCCTCAGCCGCAATTTGTAAGCAATTCAAAGAAGATTCGCTAAAAACAATTTTTCAGCTGCAGCACGTCCGGGTATGCTTGATGAAGACAAGGAGAAAATGACAGTTAAAACGACTTCACAAACTGAAACTCAACCATCCACAACAACGCCTGAAATTAAACAGACTTCAACAACTACTAAATTGACAACCCAAAGTTCACTCAAAACACAGCCATCAACAATCAAATCAACTACATTCAAACCGTTCTTAGGCGTTCGTGTCGAAGAAATGGAACAAGATGCTTTTGAGTTGCCGACAAGCAGAAGAATTCAGCAAAAAACAACTCGTTTCCAACCAACAACAATTTCACAAATAATTCGTTCAACAACACCTCTTCCAACAACAAGCAATACACAGCAATCAACGACTAAAAAGATTTTCAAATCATTGACAGAAAAGTTGTCAAGTCCACGTCGAGAATTCACCATAACTTCTACACAATCGCCACCAACCAAAAAAGCTTTTCCAATAGTTCAAAACGCCGTTCCGCTGTTCAATCCAAATGAAGAAAAGACAACTTATGTGCCGACGTGGCGAAGAACTCAAACAACTACTAAACCGTAATCAAACTTTAATGCTTTCTTAAATAAAAGATATTTTAGACCCGTGACGGTCACAAACAGATCAAAAATTGAGCAGCTTGTTCAATTGAATCCCGCATTTCCAACTCTAAGACCAGCCAAAGGCACCACCACAACTAACAAAATTGAGCAGCTTGTTCAATTGAATCCCGCATTTCCAACTCTAAGACCAGTCCAAAAAATAGAAGCAACAACAACCAGATCAACTATATCAGTCACACGTCCACAACTCAGCAAAGTTCATTTGATGTTTCCCGGCGTCACTTGTCCGCACGACATTCTTTTCATCGTTGATAGCTCTGGCAGTGTTCAAAAGTCGTATGAAGTGCAAAAAGCTTATTTGAAAGACACTTTGTCACGCATTCAAGTTGGCAACGAAACTCACCGAGTTGCATTGTTGCAGTTTGCAGGTGAATGAATCAACTCTGTTCATTTCAAACAAAACGGCATTTTTATTTAGGCTACCGCATACAAAAGACCGAATGGACTTACAATTCATTTGCTGACAATCCAACATTGATGCGGGCGGTTGAGAACGTTCGATTCCTTACTGGTACAACATTTATCGGTGCAGCTCTAAATAGTGCACGTCAGATTTTGGAGCAACGACGAAAGGGAATTCCATCTTTGGTTGTTTTGTTGAGTGACGGCTACTCACAAGACGATGCGTTGCGCGCAGCTGAACAAATACGGCAATTGTCTAACTTAGAATTCTACGCATTGAGTGTAAGTGACCTGAACAACATGCAGTATTTGGCAGAAATTGTGGGCTCTGTTCAACACGTCTTCAGAAACGACGAGAGTGAAATGCTCAAAGCTCTAATACTCAATCGTCTTCATTGCAGATTTTAGAACTCTTTTAAACTAATAATTTAATAATAACTATAATAAATTCTTTGAATCTTTTGCAAGTTACTGTAATTAAAGTGTACTTATTGCGATGTTTAGCTAGTTTGTCAATCAAATTAGTATCAGTTACAAAACGATGAAAGACCGAGAAATTCAGCAAACTGATAAACTTTAACAACTGACCAAAATAAAGAAGTTTCAATTCTAACTTGAAAGCAATTCAATTTATGCATTCACTTAATCAATCAGTAACTGTTTAATCAGTCGCCAACTTAATTCAATAACATGTTTGTTTGCTGCAAACAATGCAAAGTTTTTTGAAATTTGGACCGTAAACTTGGATCACACATCGGCCCTTGTTTGTTTGCCCAATTATGAAAGTCTCGGCGAGCGGTCCGATAAACAACTAAGCAATTTTGTCTTATCACCTCAGCTCTAACATGAAAATGAGGCGGTCGGCATGCGCTGGCCGGTACGCTTAGCAACGGAGGTCAGATGATAAACAAAAGTCAATTAAGAGGCGTCGACTACTTGCTTAATTGTCAATTTCAAAAAGTGTCTGTCAAAATCGTGCTTATCGCACGCGTTTTGAGTGTCGTTCGACTTGACTGCTTTTTGAGGTTGCTTCAAATTCATTTTGTTGTTTTGCAGAAGCGACGAAATGAAGTTCTTCGTTGTGGCCAGTCTGCTGTTACTGGCGTGCTCAGTCTACGGACACTCACACCATAGATATGGAAGCTCAAGCAACAGTGAGCATTCGCAAAAGTACAGGTAAGTGTTGATCAACTCCATAAAGACTTAACTTATTGTTAGAATTCCGTTGCACCGCAATCCAACTTTGCGCGAGAACGTCTTACTGACTCGAATGCTTACGAGATCTACATTAAGCACCGAAATGAAGGCTTGCGCACTCGCTTTTTGAATTTGGCGAGTCAAGACAGCAATGAGCGTGTTGTTGGAGATGAAATCGACGAGCTGTTGAAAAACTACATGGATGCTCAATATGTAAGTTGCTTTTTGTAGATTTGACTTGTTAGTGACCAATTTCAGTATGGCGTTATCTCAATTGGCGAGCCACAGCAGAATTTTACTGTGATTTTTGACACAGGGCAAGTTTCACATTAACTCAACTGTAAAGTTTATTAAAACGATTCAGCTCATCAAATTTGTGGATTCCATCAAAGAAATGCCCGTTCTACGACATTGCTTGCATGCTTCACCATCGCTACGATTCCGGAGCTTCTTCAAGCTACGAAGAAGATGGTCGTAAGATGCAGATTCAATATGGAACCGGCTCAATGAAAGGATTCATCTCAAAAGACACTGTTTGTGTTGCCGGAGTTTGTGTTGGCAAACAAGAATTTGCTGAAGCCACTTCAGAACCCGGACTTACTTTCATTGCTGCCAAGTTTGACGGAATTCTAGGAATGGCATTCCCAGAAATTGCTGTTCTCGGAGTCAAGCCAGTCTTTCACCAAATGGTCGATCAACAGAAAGTTGTAAGTATTCAGTTACAAAGTAGTTTTCAAAGTTTCTGTTTCAGCCTCATCCAGTGTTTGCTTTCTGGCTCGACAGAAATCCAGACGATGAAGTTGGTGGAGAAATCACGTTTGGCGGCACCGATTCTCGCAGATATGTTGAACCAATTAACTACGTTCCGGTTACCCGGAAAGCTTACTGGCAATTCAAGATGGACAAAATTGTTGGAAGCGGTGCTATTGCCTGTTCAAGTGGATGTCAAGCAATTGCCGGTAAATAAAATAAAGATGTATCAATTCTGTAAAACAAGTTAAGATACTGGAACGTCTCTTATTGCTGGACCCAAAGCACAAGTTGAAGCCATTCAAAACTACATTGGAGCCGAGCCGTTGATGAAAGGAGAGTATATGGTTCCTTGTGAGAAGGTCGATTCGCTGCCGGAAATCAAGTTTGTTATTGGCGGCCAAGAGTACACTTTGACCGGACCTGAATACATTTTGAAAGTCAGCACCATGGGCAAATCAATCTGCTTGAGCGGCTTCATTGGAATTGAATTGCCTCCGAGTGTTGGAGATTTGTGGATTCTTGGTGACGTCTTCATTGGCCGTTACTATACTGTCTTCGATGTTGGCCAGACTCGCCTTGGCTTCGCTCAAGCCAAAGACAAGACCCGCATGCCAGTTGGAAAAGCTGTTACTGCTTACCGCAGCGAAACTCACGACACTTTGGTCGATGATGAGACCAGCGAAGAAGACTTTTAAACAACTATCATTCAAATTATACGTATTTGTCCAGAGTTACTTAATCGCATAACTGTAGTGCAAATGTAATAAACTTTCTTAATCTGAACCGCTGGTCTTAACCGAAATGTAATTAGTTGGAGTGTTGCCAAACACCGGCTCCGATATTCATAGTCTAAAACCCCTTCACTGCTTTTCGGATTAACTGTTGAGCGGCATTGCTAGATGGACGCACTCGGCAATGTGCGCCCACTTTTCAAGCGCCCGGATTCGAAACAAGATTTTTCTTGCTGTGATAATTAAAGTTGTTGCTGCTCCGTCACGAAAGTAGCCGTGTGCATTCTTTTTTCGAACCCATTGGCGCTAAATCAAAATGCGAATGAGCGTGAAGTTATAGCTTTTGTTGGGATTGCGCGTCTTGATTGATTGCCGAATTTTGAAAGCGACTCAAACTTTTCGATTTTTTGTTTCAATCACTTGTTTCAATTTGCTTTTCCAGGGTTTTGTTTTATAAATTCGATGCGGCTGCTGCTACACAATGGACCCACAAAATTTGATGTCAACTCTCCAGCAACTGTCCAACCTCTCGGGTGCCAATTTAACACCACAAATGGGACTGAATCAGTTCGGTAATGATCTTTCGTCGCTTCCCTGGGCTGCTGGACATCAAGCATGGCTGGACTCGGTAATTCCTGTTGTTATTTGATATGTGTTTATTGTCGGATTTAGGCAAAAGTGGCCGCAATGTACGCAAGCATTATGCAATCGGCGAGGTAAAACACTTTTAACCGGTTACTTACTTTTTGTGCTGTTTAGTGTGAACGACCAAGTTCAGCAGCTAAATGCCATAAATACAATGAACACACTCGAGCAAAGTCTAAAGTTGTTGGCACAGCAAAACACAAATTCCACTGTGCCTCCACAGTCTCAAACCGCTATGGCCAACACACAGCCGACGTTACAAAACCAGCTGGAAACTATGCTCCAGAACGAGCTACTGCTCCAGCAACAACAACAGGTATCTACAGCAAACACCACTAAAGATGCATCCGCCAACAACCTTGCACAATTGCTACAACTTTCACAGCAACCGAACACCAATGACTTTTTGGCCTCGAATCTGCAAAGCATTTTGGGACTTGCCACGAGTTCTTCTGCACCTGCAACTACACCGTCCACGAGTAGCGCGTCGGTTGAGGTTCATTATTGCACTTACATTGCTAACAAAAACGAGTGTCGTTAACAAACAACAAAATTCATTAAACTTTTAAATCAATTCTTTTCAGCAAGAACTTTTCAATGCGGTTGCAAACAACTTCAACAATATGCACGCAGATCAACTTCAAAACTTGTATACAAACTCTACGGTAATCACTTTTAACTTGCTTTTAATAACAACTTTGTTGTAGAAAAAGCACTCAAAAGAGCTGACCAAAAAGGCTTCAATGGACATTGCTCAACAGCCTTCAAGTTCAGTTCACATCAACTACCTAATAACAACGAACCTGCCAATCACGCAACACTTTTGTCACGAATAAGTCAAGTAACACAATTTATTCTAAACACGCATTTAAATACACTTCTGTGTTTAGAGCAACTTACTTGCTGCGGATCCAAATCTAAATCACAACCAAATGCCTTCAACGTCGGCTTCGATTCAACAACAATCAAATGGAATTGATGACTTTGATCTCAACGCTCTGCATGAAATGCTTTTCGACAAAAGTAAGCAAAAGGAACAGGCGCCAATAACCGCATCAACGCCTCAATCGACTGTTTTTAACAACACTAATCAGCAACCACGCCAACAATCAAATCAACAAAAACACAACAAATTCAGACAAAGATCTCGATCCTTTTCTCAACCATCCAGACTTTGGATTTGAGTTCAACGAAGCGCTAATTAAAGAGCTGCACAGCAACGCTGTCGCAATTGAGCCCGAACCCACTTTCAACCAAGCCGAACTAGAGCCTCAATTCACACCCCCTGATTCTCCACAACCGCATCATCAATTAAAGATCGACAGCCTTTCGTCCGGATCGACAAACTTGATAAACACTAACGGTTTGATGTTAAAACAAGAACCCGCTTTTTTGAATGACGCGAATGCACTCAACTTTTCAACAAATCATTTGACATCGATAAAGAAAGATCCACTTGACATGCCTTTAGTCTTCATTCCACCCGTTAAAGAAGAACCTCCAGTCAAAAAGCCGCCAATTCAAACAACAACTAAAAAGTCTAGTTTGTTGCAAAGTGTCAACAAAGTGCCGATCTACAAACAGAAGTTTATAACGGCGACAGCGCCATCTTTGGAAGCAAAAGGTAACTTTTACAATAGTTTGTGATCAACTTAATGCTTACTTTTAGGCGAAGACTGTTACAGTTTTGTTGACGATGAATTTGATTTGCCCACTGCGTTGAAAGCACCAACAGCCAGTATTCAAAAAGAACAAGAAACTGTTCAATCAGTGAAGTCAAGCGAAAGAGCAGAAAGAGTAATTGTTTAAACTACTTTTAACATTGTTTAAATACATTGTTGTTTCAGCACTCAACAAACGCGTCTGTACGGAAACTACCTCAAATAAAAGATGTTAGAGAAACGCGCCAATACATTGGGACTCCGTGGTGCAAAGAATTCTTGGATCGGATGGATCGCAATCAAGTGTGGGTCAGTGTCAATCCTTTTGAGTGCACGGACATTCAAACAGACGAACCATTTCAAGATCTTGCTTGGACAGCAGAACCGTTCAAAAAGACATCAATTCGCGTTGTGATAAAAGAAGAGCCAGCTGTCGTGAATCCAGAGACGTAATTCTTTATTTGACACATACAATTTTTACACGTTTGTACTTAAGGGAAGAAGCAGCACGGCCTCGCCTTGTTCTCAAATTCATCAAACCAAAAGAGAACGAAAATGAAGTGCCGTCGACATCTACAAAGCACGAAAATCATCATCATCACTCAAGCAAGAAACACAAAAAGCACAAGAAGAAGGACAGAGATACCGAATGGGAATATCCAGGCCAGCCCAAACGACACAAAAAGAAACATCATCACAAGCATAGACATCATGTAAAGTCTGAAACTGTTGAAGACAACGAGTGAGTTTGTTTATCGTAAAGCAAGTTGTTAACAACTGTTTTCAGCGAGTCAAATCCCGCTTACAACACTCGATCTGCAATTTCGGTCAAAACCGAGAATCTTGACTATTCTTCTCCGGCACACAGCAGTCATTCACATGCAAGCAACAAAAACGAGTATTTAAACAATCACAAAACCTCAACAGCAGACGTTCCCTTCTTGATTGGAAGTCGTCTTAACGAACAATTCATTCGTCGCTACCGCTCATTTGCTCAAACTCAAAGCGATCTGCCAAAAGGAGTGTTTGTTGTTGCAAAGGAGGATGTTTGGAAGGAGGATTGTCCGCTGTGGCGCATCGATAGTCAAAATCCTACTTCAAAAATATGTTCCATGCGACGAGAATCCAGGCTTCTACACAAACACATCTAACTTTACTGGCTGGGCAGATGAAGTTGCCGAGCAGTATTTCGTTGTCCACGTCGAGATCTTGAAGCAAACGCGTGCCGAAACAATTGTCAAACCAACGCATCCACTAGAGACTTTGTTTCCCGCCATTCCCAACGAAGACGCTTCAATCTTTTGCGTCGAAGATAACGACACCGAAATGCAAGTTGACTTAAACGACATGTCAAACGAAAGTGTGTTGATGACGGAGTTAGTTGTTGAATTACTTCAAAGACAATGTGCTCATTCGAGAACGTTGGAAGAAGCACATAGCTTGCCAGGTAAGTAATTAACACCCAAACTGATTTAACGAACTGATTTTAGATTCAAAAACAACACGAGCATTGCGAGAATTTCAACGAAGATGTCTGGAATGCACAGAAGAAATGCAAGTTGAAGAAATGATTCGGCCCGATATTTGTTTGCTCCTCGATCACTACAACAGCCTAATAACTTTTCCATCAAGTTCGACTGATGAAGATGAATGTTTAAGCTGTGGACAGAACGGCGAGAACATGCAACGAGTTGGCTTGCACGGAGGCGAGAAATATGATCCAGATTTGTTGACTATTCAAGAAAGAAACGACGAAGCATTTGGCAACGCAATGGTAATCCTTAACGTCTTTTAAACAACTATTTCCAAGCTTTCAGGACATTGCTGTTTGTGAACAATGCGTCGATCAAATCAAGTTCTATCATCAAAACCGACACGCTTTATTTCATCTGTACAAGCGGTGTGAAAATCAAGTAAGCATTGTGTGCTTGTTTACTTGTTTAATTGAAACAATTTAGTTCATCGATTTGGCACTTGAACGTCCGACCGCAACAGCAAATGCTTTGTTGAACTTGGCGTTGAAAGACAAGGAGTTTGCAAGAATAGTAAGTAGTTGACTGTATTTATTTAAACAACTAGAACTTCCAGGCTGCAAACGAAGTCGTCCAAATGTGGTCTAAATTACCAACCATCGTAAATCTAAAGTGAACTCGTTGTCTAACTACTTAACATCCGAATTTGCCATACGTTTGTTGTTTGTTGCATTTATTTTGTTACAAACCATGTACATAAGTAATAAATTAAATACTTAAACACGAGTGCTTCAATTTGTTCTACTAATACAAATAAGCGGCCTTTATGAACTTTATACACCCTAATCAGGTCCTTATGTACAAATTCGGTGTGCATAAATCGACAATACCCGCGTGAGGACAAATAATGGCCGACTAAATTTAGATGCATTCAGCCACGGGACTCGAGTTAAATAACACTGCGCTCGGTTTTCTAATTATCAAATGAGCGTACAATTTTTGGATCTGGTCGAGAATAATTTGCTTAAAAGCCTTGATTAAAAGCTCTGAATAGCCGCGAACTTGGCGGATTCTGCAAAAGTGCATCGAGTACATGTGTTTGTTGACAAGCTGGGAAGTTTTTAGAGGTTTTAAACCCAAAAAGCTATAAACCGCCAAGACTAACCAAGAAAATCCTAAAACCAGTGACCTGCTAATGTCTTTTGAGTGGTGTGTCCGTTCGCCTAAAAGACGGACTCACAGAGCGTAGAGAGGTGGGAATAGGAGTGTGTAAGCCGTGGAATGCTCTCGTCGCTAAGACGTGTTTAGACACACAAAGTCCGGCGCAGTGGTCGCTTTGGGTTGAACGAGCGCATTCGTTGGTCGTTTGCTGGAGAGATGGCTCTCTTCGTGGAGCTGGTCTTGCGCCGAGAGCAGCGGGCAGATGAAAGGACGGGAAAAAAGACGGGGAACTTTCGGTGGTAGCAGAAGAGAGGCGGCTATGCTTATGCCTTAGCCGAAACCAAGTTCTGAACTTGCCGGCTTTTCCCATGCCATCTAGTGACTTCAAGCCAGAAGGCTGGAGTCTACGTGGAAGAAGGTGGACAGTGCGCGTGATTGGAGAGTGGCCGTGCGTTTCGCAAACTTTAAATGCGTAGATTTAGCGCCGGCGTTTAAGCACCCCAAAGCTTTCTGGTGCTCCGGTCGCTGGACGGGTCGAGAACACGCAAACCGTGCTAAACCAGAGGTGGATGCGCCGCAGACAACCAACAATCGACTTTAATTTTTTCGAAATCCATCGATCAACTTATTCAATTCTATTCATTCAACTTTATTCATTCAACTCTATTTATTCGCATTCGTTCAATTTGCTTTTTCATTTTTTCTTGTTGAAAAATAAGAATGATTCTATTCGATTACACTTTGATTTGCATTGAGGAAGGAATTTTTGGCGGTCGTCACGTGTACCCAAAAGTGTTTATTTGCTAGGCTTGCTAGAAATCTGATAATGATCCCCGTTGGCGACTTTAAAGTCTCTAAATTCTTCAGATGATCTAACAAGTAAACGCTTTTGTTGAGCATTCAGAACAAGTTTACTTAATAATAAAAAAGTAAATTTTTCGTTTGCAGACAGACTGATTTGCGAAAAACGCACTGTGCACGACAAACAGTGTCACTTGTTGTTTTCTGATCGGCCTTTGGGCTGATTCAGCACCGCATAACGGCTGCCAATTTGCTTTTTTGCTACGTGGTTTTTCTAGACAAGCATTTCTTGGCGTTTTTGGAACATCGTGCCAAAAACGGCTAATTGTAGAGCGTTGTTAGGCAGCTGGATTTTCATCGGCTTCCTTTTTGTACTCATTTTATTCGACTGCATTTATTGCCGAATTTTAAAATTAATTTCTTTATATCTTCTTTAGTTTAAAGAGCTTTTGCGTGTATCGACTTTATGAGTTCGTGACGTTTCACCAATAACTCCGTTTACGCAATATGATTTCAGATTTCGCATTCGACGAAAATCCAAACAACGGTTGCTGGTCTCAGAAAATAGAGATCACGACGTGTTCCATTATTACAACCGGTTTCCCTTCTCAGTTGCCAAAATTACGTCGGCACGTGTAAAATTAGACGAGGCGTCGGCCTCCGAGCTGTTTACTCCAGCCAAAGACGAGCAAGCAGATCAGCCGACAGCCTCCGATGAAGTAGGACCCGCCGGTTCCAATTGCCAGTGTTCTTATTCTTCTGACGACAACGATTCTGACGACCTCTACGAAAGCGAGTTAGATGAAAGTCCTAGTGGGACGAGTGACACAGCATCTTCGTCCTATAAAGGTAGACTCTTTAAAACTACTCTTTAAAACAACTCTTTTAAATGACTTTTTTGAATGATTTTACTTACTTTGTTGATTTAGACAATTGGCGGCAAACTCAACAACAAGGACGTCAAATAAAAACAGCCAGGAAAAAGAAAGGAGCGTTAGGAGCAGGTGCAAAACTTTTTGCTGGATTAGAAGAAGTAGGCAAAAATCTACAGGACAATGGCCAGTTTCCATTTCATTCCCACATTTCCGGCCTCAAATCAGTGGCAAACACGTAAGTAAAGCATTCAGTTGACTTGAACACTTAAATCACTTGCAGGTGTAGTCAAACAAACGATCATGTAATGCCCATGATGGACGAAGGAGGGACAACAGCTAACGAGCTTTTATTATCATCGTCAGTTGATCCACAGCCACTGTCAGTGTCCAACGAACTTTTCGGCAAGACGAAATGGCCTATAGCGGCAAACATGCGCGACGTGTTAGAGCTAAACAAAAATCCAATGACAGCCAGCTCACTTTTTACGCGACTTATCGACTCCAACATGGCCGCCGTCTCGTCGGAATGTGCAGCACAACATCTCTATTGTCACCGGTCAATCGGAACACAAACACTGCCGGACAACGAGTATCCATCACATGTCTATTATTCTAATTCGGACTTCGGCTCTCATGTTGTGGAACCTGCCGAAATTAAGTACATATTACCCGAAGAGTTGCCGAGCAGAAGTGAGTCTTGCTTACTGTGTTCTTAATTTCAAATCTAACATGTTCAGAACACATTGCACAAGACAGTCAGTCAGAAGGAACATTAAGATTAGTTATACAAAACTTTTCTTTAATGACAGACACAGTTAGGGGTCCAAGCAAAGTGGTGCAAGGCGTTCCTTGGTTAGTTATTCGTTCTTATGTGACTTTAAAATGTTGAATTTAGGCGTTTAATGCTAATGCCGAGGCAACACATTGTCCAGAAAAAAGGAACACAAAAATGCTTGGGCTTCTTTTTGCAATGCTGTCCGGACGCGTAAGTTATTCTTTTGTTGCTCTTTTACTTTAATCAAAATAACCGTTACAGCTACTCAGACAGTTGGTCGTGTCAGGCAGCTGCAGAACTCCGACTAATCTCACAGAAACAAAATATAACAAGCTTCACACGCAAGACAAATCATGTCTACACAGCAAAGGAGGTAAATAAATAGTCAGATTCCATTAATCGCTTTCAATCATTTTCAGAACGACTGGGGCGAGTCTTTTAACAATTGATTGCATAAACTTATGAGACTGCCGAATAACTGACTGAATTTCAGGTTATTCATGTTTCATCACATGGAGCGACATCCTAGACGAGAATCAGGGCTACATTCTCAACGACGTGGTAATACTTGAAGTACAAGTGAAAGCAGAACGGGCAAAAAATATCTTGTAAGTTCAGAAGCTTTTAATCAATCAATTCAACGTTTAATTGCAGATCACTGGGCGAATTCCGTAAGAAGATCAACGAATACATCCGTGTCTCTCAAATGCAATGCGATCGTGGGCTGATCGACAAAGCAATTGATTGCAACAGTCAGGCGATGAAGTTTTGCAAAGACAAAGATCCAGAGTGTTTGAAACGACTACAAGAACAGAATGCGGACTTGGTTGCTCGCAAACTTAAACAGTCAATTGCGCGGATAGAAAGAGGTACACAATCACTTGTATTTTGTTTGTTTTAACTAATTATGCATAGGTGGAGAACAACAAACAACTGAAACAGCCGATCCGGCAGCCAACATTACAGCTTTACGAAATGCAATGATCGGAAGTAACTCAAACAAACCTGCCAACTCAAGTAGATCAAAACGAAGCAAGGACTCCAAAACATCAGAGAAACGACGCGAGAACGACCAAGCAAGTGACCAGAATTTAAATGTAATCAAACTGTTCAATTCAAACAATCTAGTTAAACTCTCAATTTAGGCTGACAACAACTCCGTTGACAACCAAAGTCTCAAAAATGAAGCAATTGATGCGTCGCCAGTTGAAAACAGTCTCGAAAACAACGGACAAGTGGAGTGTGCAGAGTATCTGGATCCGGTGAACAGTTGCTCAGCAAGTGAACTGCACACATACGACTGTCATTGCAACAAAAGTTTAACTTACGAACAACTAGCTTCCATCGATCCCGAACATTGTGAGCAAAGATTTTTAGAACTCGATAATTGAATTGTTTTCAGCTCAAAACAGCGGCTTTAATGGACAGAACAGATCTAATGAAATGTATTGAGGACGCAATGGTAAGTTGTTGATGTTTGTGGTGTTTGAGTTGAAGTGCCTTATTAGACTTTTGTTGTTAGTAGAAGAAGGCGGCTCTAAACTAAAAGCTTCATTTCATTATCACTCGCTCCGCATTAAATTAACACGTAACAAATAGTAGCGCCGGGCTCTTTTTCGCGTCCAAACCATTCCTTTCAACCCGTTCATCAGTTGAATTACGCATTAATAATGCATTTGACGGCCAGACTCGATTCGCGTGCGTGTGTTTGGAAGTGTGTGTTTAATAATAACACGGAGTTTGTCATTGAATGCCGACTTCTAACTCACACCAGTTCATTCACACAATCCGATCGTTTAGGATGACCGCGAAACCATTCAGCTGATGAACGAGGTTTTGTCAGAAGACTTGTTCGAAGAAGCACCCGAAAAACTGCTGCCCTTCCGGTTCGAGTTGCTGGCACGCAGTTTGATCTGCCACGGCGGCTACACTTTTGCTGATATAGTTGAACAAGAGTCCAACGCACTATTCCAGTTGATTACCAATCAGAAAAACTTAATTCAACAAGCCGACTATCCAGAAGAGGTGTTTGGGAGTCTTTTGGCGACTGATTTAAAAGTAGAGTCACTTTTGGGCAACCTAGTAGCAATTTAGTTGACAATTGACTATTATAGCACTTAGTTGACAGTTGATTACTTTGATCTTTCAGGGCTTGTCGAACTTTGATCCAAACGACAAGGCTCATCAGAACGTTTGCAAATCCATTCGAAAGTATTTGATGACAGTAAGCAACGGCAGTCAAACAGAGTTCCCAGCTTTATCCGAAGGTACTTTTAAATTATCCATTTAATGACACATTTGACATTGACGTGTTTAGTTATGGGCAACAAGAAAGAACGTCGGTCAGAACGTCAAGCGACAGACAAAGAACTAGACGAACTTGTACGAAAAATAGACACTGCCGAAGCTCACTTGAATGCTTTAACCGAATCAGAACGCGCCAAACTTGAGTCAATTCAATGCTCCGAATCAACTAAGCGAACAACAAGTGCAGTTGAAAAGAAGTTGAAAGAACCAGCACAAAAAGAGCTGCTGAAGCCACTGTCTCAAAAAGAAAGTGGCGATAAAGCAGCTCGACGTCGTGGCAGAGCAGCAACACCTTCTGGCAACCCTTCGGACTTTGTTGCTCGTGCTGACTTCAAAAACGGAAAGCTGATTCGAATCAAAAAGGACAGTGACGGTCGTTTCAACGCAGTTCAAGGAGGCAGCAAGTCTGTTAGTCGAAAGTCCACCTTCGAAGTGTTTTCTTCCTCGTCGAGCAGCAAAGGAATCAAGACGCAGACAAAAATGCAATTTGAATGTGACGGCCGATCCTACGAGTTTTTGGAGCAGCATGGACATAAACTTCCAAACAACTTGAATCAGCTTCTTCAACCAAATGATCAGCTCATTTCCGTCAGCAGACTCCTTTAGTGCCAGTCTCATTGAGCAAATGAGTCGCTCTCAACTCGAAGCCGAAAGCAGCAACGACAGTCCAACTTCTGCTAATCGTTCTTTTGAAGTAAGCTTTGTTGTTAAAGATTAACTAACTTAATGTTTTTAGTACGATCCAACAAAGTTCGGCAACTTTGACGAAGAGATGCACTTCCAAGATTTGACTGCAATTCAAAACTTCTTACAAGCAAACAAAATAGCCAGAAATAACCGACGTACGCGTTGTTCAAGCTATCCACCACCAGCAAACAATCATTTCAATGGCTTGACTGAAAACGGCAACGAATATCACGATACGTTGGTTCGGATTTCATTGCACTTGTACGAATTGGTCAACCGAACTGTCGAGGCGACTACAACAACAACCACTTTCTTCCAAGATCACATGAACAACTTATTCCAATTGCCAAATGTCTACGAGTTTCCAACTTTGGTCAACGCCGTTCTTGCCTTCTGCACTGAGTGCAATTTGGAGAAGAATCTGGAAGAGATGCATGTTTTGGAGCCTGGAAAGATAGCACTTAAACCGCTTGCTCAACAAGAATGTGCTCGCTTTTTGTTTGACGGTCAAGGCGAAAAGCAACTTTTGCAACACTACGACATCTACTTTTCGACACTTCAAGCCATCTTGTGCGCCAATCACATCGAAATCGTTCCGCTGATCAAGAAAATCATGGCTTATGCATTGGACCAACGTCAAAAGAATGAAGAGCTGGTCAAAGAAGCAGCCACTTTGCGCAGTGAACAGAAAGCATGGTCGAAAGAGAAGAATCAGATTCAGAAGATTCAAAAGAACGAGAAAACTTTGAATCAGCGCTACGAAACTGCCAAAACTGAATGCAATCAACTGAAGAATCAACAAAAAAGCTGGCACAAACGAGAAGCTGAATTGAATGACGAAGTGTGCAAGTTGCGTCAGAACGTCGAGTCGTTGACTAGCAAAATTCAAGAAAGAGATGCTCAACATTCACGAGATGTGCAAGCGTAAGTTGAATTCAGTTAATTAACTTTTGTTTGTTTTATTAATTTGACTTTTCGTTTGTTTCATTAATTTTATTTGTTTCAGATCAAATCGTTTGGCGCAGACACTTCAATCGTTGCACGATGTTAAGCGCAATCACTCCAAAGAGTTAGCCGATCGTCAAGCAGCAACCCAAAAGCTCAAAGAACAAGTGGACGAAAAAACTGCACTTACAAAGAAGTTGGAACAGCAATGTGCACAGGTACTTTTATTGCTTATCGCTTCAAAGCATTGTTTAATTTGTTTAGGAAAAGCGTAACTCACAGAAATTGGCTGAACGTGTCAAGGCTACTGAGATTTTGCTGGTGGAAAGTCGTGCAGAGCAGGCAGTCAAGTTGCTGGAACGTTCTCGTACAGATGCCGAAGTGAATATCAAGCAAATCGATGACCGTATCGAAGCGGGGTACGTAAACAAATTTAAAATTAATTTAATTAATATTTTATTCGTTTCAGTGGCTTGTCTGACGAAGAACTCAACACTTTGAAGAAGGATGCATCAGCGCTTCAAAAGTACAAAGACGACGTGAATAAGTTGATTGAAGAGTCACGCAATGAAGGTCTCAAGCATGTGGAGCAGATTAAAGAAGGCAAACAACTGTCACAACTGCCTAAAGCCGCATTTGCCAAGCCTCCGATGTTGCCTACCTGTCAACCAATTCCGCCGATTAGAAAGCCACAACCTCCAGTTGAAGTGCCGAAAGTTTTCTTGTCGCCACACGCTCAACCGCCAATTCAGCCTGCATCTATTCCATCAATGAGCATTCCACCGCCTCAAGCAAATCCGTCTGCATTCCGACCTCTGAACAACAATCCAATGCCTCCAACAACTTTCAATAGCAGTCAGCCGCCTCCGACTCAAAACTACTTGGCAAATGGAAGTGTTCAGCAGCAGATGATGGCTCAATACATGCCTCAAGCACAACAACCCCGTCCGAACATTCCAATTTTTACGCCAAGTAAGCTTTTAACTTTAAAGCACTTAGCTACTTCCACTTTTAGATACACCTGCGCCAATTATTCCACCGACAACCCCCGGACCAATTGGATCACGTCCATTGAATTTCCAGTCAAACAACGGACTTTCCGATCAGCTGCGTACTAGTGGCTTGGATCGGCCAAACTTGACAAACTTTGTAGCTACCGAACCGCCAACCAACTACAATCGTTCTTGCACTCCGGCCGAACTTGAACAGATCGAGAGAATGCGTAATGTTCGTTCATTGTGGGAGAAAGACGGAAACAGTTCATCAACCGACTCTAACAACCCAGCGCCGTTGAATCCGGCAAATCCAGCCAAGTTCTTCCCGCCAACAACTCCATTCGGCACGGAATTTGCGGCCAAAGCTCCCGGATCAAATGTGAATGGCCAGCAAAACAGCACTGTCAGTGGAGCTGACATCTGGGGAGGGAGTTATGGAGGCATCTGGTCATCGAACAGTTAAACAATGTACAAACAAAACGAGTGCGAACATTATTTTAATTGTTATTGAGTTTATCCAATTACTTGTTGAATTTCTTGAAATTATTGATTTGTTTAAGTTTGAAGAGTTTTATTGGTGCGCCAAATCTATCTATACTTGTAGTCTTTGCCTGTCGATACTTTACTTTTCCTTGTTTTCAAACACTCTATTTCAAAGATCGTTTGTTATTTGTTGAAAATAATGAGCTTGGCTTTCCGATTTGCCCGTCGTCGAAAGCCTCCACAAACTTTATCTTCTTTGCCCTCTACTAGGAACAAAGACCGTTCCAATTGCGTTGCAGATTTATTGCCCGAAATCTGCGCGCTTGTTTCTGTGTGAACTCTGTGTCCAACATCCACTATTTTTGTCCTCTTGCTGAAAATAGCATAAGTAGACTGACTTCTTCTTGATCAAATGTGTTGTTTTTTTGTCCGTTTACATAAATGTACTATTCTGAAGAAAGCGAAACCATAGTATACGATAATACGTAATCAGCAAAAACATCATTAGACTTTTAGCAATCTTTATTTGTAGTTAAAAGAAATGACAAAAGTAGGCCACTCATTGTCACTGACTTGCGTTCGATGTGTCGCTCTTTTTCCAGGCTTCGTGTCGATTTTATTTTGGTGTCGACTTTTCACATCTTTACGATAACTCTAGGCCTTTTTGAAGTTGTTACATTTTGGACCGAATTGTCTTTTTCGCTTTTTTACTTCAACAGTTATTGTTTGGCTTGGTTGGCGGCGCCACATTGCCCCTTGTTGTTTTGGCCTAGTTTGACATTATTTTATTAATTACAGTCACAATTAAACATCATATCAAGAATCGTGATCATAAAGCATCGGGAAAATTGTCGGTGGGATGAGTTGGAGTAAATAGCAAACACAACTGTTTATTATGTTGTTATGGGGAAATTACTGAAGACGTTCGTCAAGCACTCGAACTATAACCTAATTGAATACAACCAAACACTACTTTGCCTGACAAACTCGAACACTGCCCGAAACAGCCAATTATTTGTGTGTGAAAAGCAACCATTTGGCAGGCAGTAGAGGGAAGTCCATTAAAGAGTTAACTTCAAACAGAGAAGACACATTGCTCAATAGCGTGAATGGAAGATGGAACCACTTGACTTAATACACTTAATAGATAGATTAAAGACCTAAAATACATAATTATTCGAGTAGCATGAAGACGAAGAGAAACAAATAACTATATGAGTTGACTACCGAGAGTAGCGCCATCAAGCACTAGCCAAATAGATACAGTTGAGGGTTACGAGAAACAACTACGCAATTCAGATGAATACTGCTCATAAAGGGTGGGATTTGACGGAATCCGGCGAGCAGCAAATTCAATCAAACCCCACTGCTAACCAACAAAAGGTGAGTAAATCAAGCAATTAAAATAAATGGAAACAATCAGCGGCGACCGCTCACAACTTTCAAACGGAGAGACAGAATAGAAATTTGCACAAACATGCTCTTGTTGACTACCTCAAAGAACAGATCAATTGGTGATAAACGGAGAAGACTGCGTTTAGGTCATCAGCTTGACGTATGAGTTGTAGTTTCCAACGTCGCGTTTCAAGATGTCTCTTACGGGGCCTGAATCAAAAATAAGTCACTTGAAAGCGGATTAGAGTGCTTACCCATCACACGTTCGAATCTGGCTCGATCGAGTTTCACGCATTTAAGTGGTGTTTTTGCAACAACTGTGGCAGCACGTGGCCGGTCCAAAAGCAAGGCAATTTCACCAAAGTAGTCCGAGGGCTCTAAGTTTCCAACAATTTCAAATGGTGCATCATCGTTGCGTTTCTGCAACACTTGTGCTTGTCCGTCCAAAATAATAAAGAATTCGTCTCCAGGTTGTCCTAAACAGAGAAGTTAGTCTTAAAAGTCCAGGTTTTTAGGCACCTTGTTCGACAACATGGGTTCCAGGCTCAAAGTCGCAACGCTCCAAAGCATCGGCAACATTTGCCCTTTCCCACTTGTCCAAATCGGCCAAAATTTGAACTTTGCTCAAGAACTCGTCGTAAAGTTTGCGCTTGCGCATGGTCGAGCCCATAAGAATAGCACGATAAGTGAGACGGTCGATAGCCCACAACTTGACAGAATCTGTTTTTGCAACAACGGTGGCGGCACGAGGTGTTCCGTAGATCAAAGCCAATTCACCAAACGACCCTCCTTCGTTGATCGATAAGCAATGAGCTCCATTAACGTAGACATCGACAGTTCCAGCGTCAATAACATAAAAGTTATCTCCTTCTTCTCCCTGAATTCAATGAATTTTAATGAGTCGATTGATTTGATGAGTCGATTGACTAACATCGATTGATTTAATGAGTTGTGTTTAAAATTCACTTACTTGTTCGATAATGGTCTCGCCTGCCTTCTTCTCAACTGGGAACATAGCGTCGAAAATAGACTTTTGCTCATCAATGTCCAAATGAGAGAAAAGAACGTTCTTGCACATGGTGTTGCGCAAACGTTTTTGAGTTTCGTCGTCTTTTGGGATCACAACTTTGACATAGTTGGCTGCTTCGTTTTCGTCCGGCACCTAAACACAAAAAAACACTTATTTAATATGTCAGGTACAATCAAACCTCGGCAGAAACGCCCAATCGTCGACGTCCTTGTTGTGGAATCCGCGGAGGCTCGTCCAATGTATCGTCATCTTCGGGAGCAGCAGCATTTCTGTTTTGCTCCTAAAACACAATTTAAATTGATCGATTTGATTGAATTGATTGATTTGATTGAATTGATTGAAGTTATCGCATTCATTAAATACCTTTTTGATAACAACAGTAGGTTGGGGAGCAGTTGCCGGTTGAGTTGACGGCGTATTGCTGGGAGATACAGCTTCTTCGCCGGACTCATTGTTTCGCCTTCTACGGCTCACCCTTTGCCCCATCGCAGTCCTTCTACAAGAGTTCCCCAAGTTGACGGCTGGTTCGAAAAAAGAGGAAAATCAGCAAAGAAATGAAAATTAGAAACGCGTCCACGCCACCTCAACAGCTCACATTAGCCAATTTGGCATTTCTCCCACTAAAATGTCTCCACACTCTGAAAACAACCCAAACAAATGCAAATGAGTGCTGAATTAGACGAAAAACAAAAGCTGGCTGGAGGTGCTCCAAGTTAGGGCCAGTCAGACGTGCAAAATGCACACGCAGCGGCTCCTCTATGTGAGGTGTATGGGAGAACAGGTGCAAAACTCCTCCGACAGGCAACTATCCGAATTCTCCAACTGAATTCAAACGCGCTGAGTGCCTCGAATCAGGACGGATGTATAAACATTGGGCCGATTGTGTTGTTCGCCTTGAATGGATTCTACGTGGAACTCGTGGAAGTTAATGCCTCGACAGGGGACAATAACCCCGGCCTCGCCGTTTATATGAATTGCAAATGGATCGCGCTCTATTGACTTTTGAGGTGTTTGCGGCTCGTCAAGGAGGTTTGATTGCAGCACGAAAAAGAAACCCAGTCCCAACACTTTCGGCTACTCCCGCATCGTTTCCGTCACTCAGCCACAGCGTTGACCTTGAATTTGAGCCGACAGCAGCAAATATGATTAGCATAATATGCTCATGGTCGAGTAATGCAGTGAAAACAACGAAGAGCAAAAAGAACGAAAAGAAAGAACGAATGTTTTCGATACAATTAAACGACATCAGATGAAACGAAATTGTATCATATTCGACAATCAACAATGTTCGAGTACAATTACGTCGCAAGTTATGAGGGAATAGAGACCATTAAAGCGCAAATAATAGCACTTTTGGGCACATCTTGCTAGATTGACGCTCCGTGTGCGCACTAAACGGTGTTAATATTCGTAAACTCCAGAAACGAGACTGGACCACAGAGCAACGAGGGTGTTCGACGAGATGCGCATGGACTCCAATTCACGAATGTTTTCTCCTCGTCAAACAACGACGAGTCCGTGGGGGAAAATGGTGCAATTTGGAGTCGAGAAATTGGCCCTCGGCCACGATGCAGGCGACTTTCCGAGCGGATGTGCTAGATTCTTTGTCGTCGACAATGCAAGAAACAATCCGCGCGCCTCTAATTTCGGCCCAAATGTCCGCTGCTTTTTGATTGAAATTCGGAGACTTGTCACCGGCACTCATACTTTCTTATCAGTCTGGGCTTTTAGAAGGAGTGCGTCATTGAAGAACTGTATTGAAATAATCCACACTTATTAAACGCCGGTTCAAAGTCCCAGATTGTCGTGTACGTGGCGAGTGTAAAAAGTCTGCACGAATGGATGAAAACAAAACCACGATTGGGAACGATTGGTGTAGTTGGCCTATTTGAATGATTGGTTGTTGGCTGGGCGGTTTTTAGATCAAACAAAGCATTTGATTAAAAGATCTGTATGTGATTAAAAGAATATGTGATTAAAGGAATATGTGGTTCAAACAGTAGCAGCAAATAAACAAAACGAGTGGCCACAGAGGATCAAATTCAGCTCAACAAGTGCGGAAGACCCGACCCGCTGGGCAAAAAGTGGAAGGACCTTTAAAAATTCCGGAACAAGGCCGTTGGCACAGAGACGGCGGAATTTATCACGACCTCCCGCTGTATCAACACTCAGTGTTCGTGGAGAGGAATGCCCGGCAGTTGGAAAAAGCCTTCCGAACTTATCATCATTCATCACGCACATTCGAGCCACTGTTTTGCCTCAAGCAATTCTGCACAGAAATCTATCGTCTCGGCCGCCGAAATCAAACGGCGCCCGAAAGTCAGAAATTGGACTTAGAGCAAAGCCTGGCTGGTGGCAACATTTAAATTGTGCCCAAAACAACTGCCTTTCCTTTTCTCTGCGGCTAATTGCTCTCTGTCCGCTTGCGTTTCGGGACAATTGCAAACTATCCACTCGACTGCCGCTGATTAGTTTATTTGCTTTGTTTAGAACTATCAAAAGTTTGTTGCCTTTATAAATTGAAAAACAGAAATGCAATTCAGTTGTTTGTTTTGAAAGTCTGCTTGCTTAAAAAGTGTGAGTGTTTTGCGGAATCTGCAGATGTTTTCTCCACCAAATTATTACAGCGTTTACGCAAAGAAAATGTGTAGTGATTACACCCAATTTCTATGAATTAACGACGCTTTCGGTGCAAGAAAGCAAATTCCGAGTACAGTCGTTCTCATGAATCTTAATGGCGAATCTCAATTAAACGAAGGAATTGAAAGAATGCGGCGAATTCAACAAAATAATAATCCACAAAAAATGGATGAAACCAATTTGAAAAACGTGGTCGTCGAAATGAGGAAAGCACACCTGCTGGCCTTTGCTTCCCTTCACTTTGAAGCATCCACCCGCCCGTCAAACAACGATTGAGCTCTCCACCAAATGAACAGTCCAGCATGGAGCGATTCAAGTGGAAAATTGGCCAAACAAGAGCGGAAAAGCCGAACGAAACGCGCACCGGAATGCGAACAACTAAAACCTTTGCAAAAACGAATGTTAAGTGTGTTTTTCGTTCGGCAAAATCATTCCACACGTGTTGCGGTCATGCGGAGAAATTGAAACACTCTCGATAACTTTTGTTGATAACTTTGGTTTATTGCAAAAAGAATGAATGCGATAACTTCTCAATTCTCAGTTCTTAATGTTTGTGATTAACTAACCTGAGTGCGATGTTCGTTCAACTTTTCGAAGTGTTCCTTAAGGAATAAGACTGGATTTTCAGGTTTGTAGATGCAGAGGCTAACAACGGCTTCTTTGACCAACTAAAACAACAATGTTTATTTAACTAATAGTTTGAAGGAAACTAACTTGTTGGATGTTGTGGCGGTGAACATAAGCTTGACATTGAGCCAGTTGGGCTTCCTCGTTCTCGCTTCCAGAAGCCATTGGTTCGTGGTCTGGATTCTGTTCTACAACAACCATCTTGACAGAGTTTTGGCAGTAGTTTGTGAAGCACGAAGTATTGCGGCAACACGAATCTTGCGGCACCGAAAGCAAAACACGAATACCCCGTGAGTTCACAGACTCTCTCGGCAATGCACACACATGAAAGCGCCCAACCCCCAGCGGCCGAAACATTCATCGGTTTTTGCCCATATTCGTGTGTCGAGAGAGTGTGCACTGCTCGAAAGCTTCCACTTGCTGGGAACCACCGCAAAATAACACGTGAAGGCGAGAAAGTGAGGAAGCACCGCAGGCAGCTAAGCGATTGGCGAACAATGCGTTGGGTGGGCAATTTTTAAAATTTGACGAGATGCACTTAATTAGCTAGCTGGGAGCCGAGCAATTCATCACTTTACGCTCGCGTCTACGCCTTTTGATGATTCGACGCCCAAGCATTCAAGTCATTGTTTTGTTAGTTACAGTTCGTAAGCTGTAACAATGTTCCATTAACTTGGCGGGTGCATTCAAACGGTTTGTTTTGAAGCAAAAACAATCCCTAATGATACTTAACTACGTGTTAACTACGTGTTTAAATGTGCTTAGAGATCCTTAAAAGTGGGAAAACTCGAATCGGCTAAAATTACCCTGGGATCACGCCACAAAGAAAGCCGGATACACGGCACAAGCATGTGGGAGCTAGAAATTCGATAACGCGCTAAAAGCCTTTTTATATAAACAAAAGTAGTGGTTGATTTCTGCAGGGATAAAGTGCAGTTGAATAAAACGATCAGCACTAATAGAAGAGTTTTACGCTCATTGGCCAACAACATCCACAAAATTTGTGTGGAAGAGAAAGTAAGCTACGAACAGCTATCCTCGGGCACGTCGGTCGCGTTCTTCAAATTAGGATTCGTAGAGTAGAAAGCCCGCTTACAAACAAGTCCCAAGGCAAAAGTCCCGTTTCGGAGAGCCAACACATCATCCTCACTCGGAGCAAAATTGCATTTTTGTGTCTTCGCCAACAACGACATTTGTATATCGTCGTGTGGAAGACAAGACCCTGGATGTCCAAATCTCTTTGAACAAGACAATGGGTCGGGTAATGAGATTTTGGGTTGAGGCCGACTGTTCGGGTTTGTTGGGTCACGGGAATCGACGGCATTCTCAGAAACGCATAATACTTGGTGAAAGTCCACTAAACAACTTCAAACAACCTCAAACAACTGCAAGTGACCAATAAGCACTGTTTTTGATTAGTCTTCTTAATCCCTCACGCAAGCGGCCAACAACTTGTTGTTTTCAGCGAAAATCCCTGAAAATTGCGCTCATGAATGGCACAAGCAAGTACACGACCACGGAATCGGAAAACAATTCGGCCCGAAGTGCAATTACCGCTTCTAAACCCATGTCTTCTCCGTCGTTGCGTGTTCCTCGACGAATGAACAGAATGAACAGAGTGTTTTGAACTAGCAAGAACTCTCATAAGAGTTGATAAATGAATGAGGCAATTAGAGACTAAGAAGCCGCGAAGTGAATACGGAAGAAGCGAAGATGTTTGAGAGATTTGGAGAAATCGACTAATCGGTTATTAAGTAGACAAAACGCAGAATGCATTATAGACTTGTTTATCAAAGTTTAATGAGTTCATGCGTTCAAACTACTTGAATCAAATGTATGTTAAATATATTGGAATTAAATGATTCGAAGAGTCGAGACGGAAATCAAAACAAGTGTAAAGTTGCAAGTTGGCCGAGTGGAATTCGATGGAAATTTTGAAAAAGTGGCGGCCCTGGACAGGAGGGCCGTTTTACGATGAATAACACGTCTGTGGCACTGGCCCGCAGGGCAAGCGGCCAATTTTGAGAGTGAGTGCTGGAGAAGGCAGATTTTCCCCGCCAAACACGCAACAAGCACATGAACCCAGGAAGCCCAACAAGGAAGCGAGCATTCGGCACTTCACACGAAAACTCGGACATCAAATCTCTTTACGGATTGATGAAATGGGATTTGTGTTCATGTGCGCAAAAAGATGCGTCGGCCACGAACAAACAAATTGGCAATGACATCAGTTCTTATGAGTGCTTAAACAACAACAACATTCAATATTGAAACAACTAAGCAAAGTGCTTTCTCGATTTAATGAATGAAAAAAACACTCAAAAGAAATCAAGCAAAAAGCTGGTGCATAACTCGAGACGAGAGTGCAAGCGCAGTGGCCAGCAGCATTGAATGCGACGGAGACAAAACGCGACTAGCAAAAAGAAAACACACTGCTCTCTGCTCACTGCCAAAACCCAGTTTTCGCAGGTCACGGCCTCTTGCGTTTCAGTCGCCGATCACGCCGGAAAGTAAAAACACCGCTGATTTGAATGAAAAACTGATAATTTCCTAGCTTGTTCATCGCAATAGTCTATCTGCACGACACACCTGTAAAGTACCTCTCAAAAGCATGCAAAAGCCTGCAAAGCACAAATTGCTGTGCAGCACAGGCATCAAACCCCTCTTTTCGATGACGTAAAGAGTTTAGCATAAAAGCGGACTCGCCGCCGAAAAATTCCCTGCGTCTCTTTCAAACTTATTTGTTTATTTGCTGTTTTTGCAGCACGAGCCCTAACCTTTCCGGCTTTAATTCTTCTAACCGATTAACTTGCTTTCCGCGTTTCTTGGCGCTTGCTGTGTCCCACGCGTTCCCCTCCGCAAAAACATCATTCTTCGAGGTGTTTAAAACATGCAAATAATTCGAAAGTGCAGTTTGAAGCAAAGATCAAAGAAAGTTTCAACACGAACTCACAACTCTGTTTGCTGTCAACAAGTATTTGTTAAAGGAAAGATCAAATCAAAACGAAAATTCAAATCGCTTTTCACTCTAAAATGTTTGTGTCATGAGGAAGTTATTCAGACGTTGATAATGCTTTGAGGTTTTAAAGTTGTGGCATGATCTAAGCAGTTCTTTTAATTGTTTAATAAATGTTTTGAAGTTTAATTAATCAACAACTTGTCGAACAATCATTAAAACAATCAGTCATAGCTTGTTTGACTAAATAAAATAAACGCATGATGTACTGGGTGGACAAAAAACGTTAACACAAAAAGTCTTTTGTCAAAAAAGGTCAATCGAAAGTTTCAAACACAAACAATTTTTTGTGTTAACGTTTTTTGGTCCACTCTGTACGTATTTACTTTAACAGAATAGTCATCAAAATATGCTTCGGTTAATAATCGCAGTTTATTCAGGTTAAAGCCAAATTGAGAAGAGAATTAAAAAGAGAATTGAGCAAGGTAAACTAAAGCTTTACGCTTTGAGGAGTGCCATTTTTTACAACACAATCAACTAATTAATAACCGTATCGGGAGTTTGGTAGACTTGAACAGGAAAAGCCAACGGAGGTGGCAGAACATCAAAAGCGGAGTTTGGGATGGCACATGATGATTTATTGTGACGGTTAGAAGGCGGCGGGAACAGTTGTCAGACACACAATTCAGTGAAACTCAATTAAACACCGGAACAATATATGATTGAAGAGCTTTTGGCCGATCAATGAAATAAATTATAGAATTAAATTGCTTAAAAGAGTAAACGTAGTTGGTGGAGGGCTGTGAAGAAACACATGGTGATCAAGTTGAAGCCTGTTGAAAATGCACCGCTGATTTCAATTTGATCGTTCAAGTCAACGTCTATGAATAAGCTGTCACCTTGTCCTGCCGCATTCCGTGCCGAAAATGCAAAACCGTATATCTTGCCATTATGCAGACCGTGAATTACGTAAGTGTTGTTCTTATCTAAAACATACCGTGAATGCACTTTTAAAGAAAGTGGACTTACTTTTTTTCAAGATCACTTTTCCGTTTGTCAACTCATTCAATTTGAACCATTCACGAGCTTCTCTGCTGTCTTGAGACTAAAAGCACTGTTGATTAAAATACTTTTTATTCTAAACGCTCACTGATTGCTCTTCATCCGACTGCCTGCTTTCTCGTTTGATGCCGAAACGAACAGAATAAGACAGCACTTCCAAGTCTTGATTCTCATCATTGTTCATGATTTTCCACGTCGTTGTGCCGTTTGAATTCCCCAGAAACGAAACTTTGGGCTCTCTCGGCGGAGCTGCTTCCATGAGTCTAATTTCTGTTTCACTTTGCATTTCTCCGTTGTGTACCTAGACAAGTTGCTTTAATGCTTAAATAAAGATAAACTACTCACTCTGCAAGTGTAGTGCCCGAAATCTTCTTCGGTCACATTTGCAATCACAAGTTCGGCAAAATCTTGGCCGCCCAAGAAACTGTTAACAAAATAGTGCCCGTTTGTTGAAAGAATCTCTCCGTTGCGCAAAAACTCAAATTTCATAACCTTTGGCACACTTTCGATTACGTGGCACTTCAGCGCAGTCTTTTGGTTCTGGATTGCATACGAGGTTGAAGGAAGTGATTGGTTGAATTTTGGCTCTTTGTATACTTGTAGTTGGATTTCACGAACTTCTTGGACGTCCGCTTTGTTCGGCAAATGAACAAATGCGATGCACCGAATCCACTCATTTTGATAAGCATCGGTTAGTTGTGGAACCGTGTATTCATTGTTGATTCGTTGGAAAGAGAATAACGGAGAGGTTTCAAGAGGCAGTCCCAGCCTATCGTTGGCTTCAACCATGATGCTAGGATCATTGACGGAGCAGTCAACAGTAAGAGGGTCCCCAATACGAGCGCCGTAGATCGTTTTGTTGCTTAGCCATTCAACGCCTTCTGCAGAAACGATATGTTTAGTTGTTGTTATTAAAAGGAATAACTTACTGTTTACACGAACTGACACTGCAAGTTCATCGGACATCACACCTTGTTCAAATAACTTGCAATAGTAAGTTCCCTCATCGTGCGGTTGAATGCTTGTAAAGATTAGAGCTCGTTTGCCTCCACGCAACGGAATGGTGAATCGACTAAAATCAACAACAAACATGATACTTGTTTTAATTATAAAGTACCTTGGCGAAGAACTGCCTATTTGCTCGCCGGTCGAAGTGACCCATTGGAGTTGTTGATCGTCAGTTAAAGATTCCGTTGGCTCGCATGTTAGACGAATTCCTTTGTCTCGAGTTGTGTCAATGTAACCGCCTTCCGATTGCTGATTTTCAAGACGAAGACCGCAACGAACTTCTAAAGTGTGCTTTCAACTTGCTGTTTAAACAAAGAAGTCAACATTATTTATGCGGCTAATTGCTAATTGGTGACTAATTTTCTCGGACCGGAAACCTCACAAGTACTCTTTGCGCGCCAAGCCAATTTACAGGTAATGTCCAGGTCATTCCGCACATGGAAACATCTGTTGTTTTTGGCCAACAAATTAGGTCAAAATTACTTTTGGATTAACTCCGTTGAATGAGTAACTAATATCTGTTTTGCGTGAAGATACTTGTGGCCGGCTTAGGCAAAAGTCTCCGATGAAAAGGCACAATTTATTGGGCAAAGAGCATTGTTATGGAAAAGGCTTTAACTGCAAGTTAACGGCAAGCACTTTGCTCAACAATAAGACGCAAATGCCAAGTTGATTTTTGGCTATTCAAATGCTGTCTAAAGCGACCAAGAACTTACCTTGAAAGAAGAGTAGAAATAACACGAAGCCAACGGAATGTGAATTCATTGAGCAATTGTTGTGGTTGGCCTTAAATCAAAGTGTTTAAAGAACTGAATGTGCACGAATCGTCGAGTGGACAAGACTACTCGTTTAAACGGCCTCAATTAAAGGATAAAATGGTCGGCAAGTTGCGCAAAAACGGAGCATATGCGGTAGGGATCAAGCTTATCCAATGCGCAGCCTTTTAAGCTTCAGAGGACGAGAGTTTAAATGTTTTTGCAACAACAAAAATGAGTTCATCCAAAACAACTTGAAACAACTTGAAACAATTTGAAAGCAATTCATTGCAACAAGTTGGAGCAAGTTGGAACTTCCGTAACTCAATTATTTGGCATGTGAAAGCCAAAGAGATGTTCTCGCTCACAACTAATCAAATTACTAACCAATATTCTATACTCGAAGGAGGTCAAGACCTTAGGTTGTTTAAAGCTAGTAAGAAAGCAACCGATCAAGATAAACAAACAAAAAATGGACAATGTCCACACGCAAGTGAATTGTTGCAGAACTCAATAGGTATTTGGGTCGCGTGTATGGTGCGCGCCTATTAAATCGATGTCGTATGCTGTTTATAGAAATTTGAGACGGTGTCGGCGCTCGGCTTTTAGCTTTGCCAAGCTACTTGAAGCCGGTGTGTTATTTACTCAATGGCGACCACTTTTGCCGCGCACTCGGCCTAAGTCTCAAAGTTCCCAAGGGGCGTTAATTTCTTCCATAAGTGTGCAAATTGACTGCCAAAACAAAACTCTTCACACCCAAAGACTCTTAACCGGTAGCTTAAACAGTAGCGTTTCCCGCACAAGTTAAATTGAGCTGAAAACAATTTGATAAGTCTGATCAAATTATAGAAATCTAGACAACAAAAAACGGCGTAAATTGGCGCAACCGATCAAGCCGGCACTTGAGATTGTCATTCATTCGCAAATTCATTTGATGGGTGACCCATCCTCCGAATATGACATTCAGAACATTTGCGCTTTGTCCCATCATGTCGCGCTGCCCGCTTCCAGCACTCAAATCATAAAACTGACATGATGCGTGCGCGGACATCGAGAAACATGAAACAAATTACAAAACGTTTTGCTTTTAATTGCAACGAAGTAATTCAGGCTTTTCTCACAACTCGAAATGGGCGTTTCAACCGGTCAAAAGGCCACAATAACAGAGCAGGAAGAAACCTGCGCGCCAACCTGGCAACAAAACGTTCATATTCGTGGGGCTGATTTGACGCACAAATGCCAAATTAAATTTACGCGCTTCATGGGCGCTTTTGTTCAGGAGAACGCACTGGCCGCCTCAATTGCTTCCAAAAACAATAATAATAACCGATTGACAAATGAGTGCGCGAAGCAACAAACTGGCAACAAATTAGTTTTGCTTCAAAGTAATTGAACACAGAATGAAAGTGGTCCGATTCTTGAAAAATGACGAGGCATTAAATGAACAAGCAACAAGTTTGTTGACACTCCTAATCGTCCCCGAATCTTCTTCCCCAGTGGACATTCATTGTGGATCGTCGCCGAAACGGAAAACCCTCTTTTTTGGCCAACTCGCTTATCCTTTTTCGGCTTTCAACTAGCTTGCCTCGACCAAATAATAGTGAGAAAACACATGGAAATTGGGCATTGAGGACACGCAACTATTTGGCCGACCCTGCAGCGCTTTTTCCTGTTGTTCTTTTGTTGGCACACCGAAATAGCAAAAAGACTGTGCTCCGCTTTTCACAGCAGTTTCTGGCATTGTTCGTTGACCAATTAAAATTTGCTTTCTGATCTCTAAAACTTACTAACAAGTTGATATGAATATGAATTGTGATGAAATAAACTTTATTGAATTCTTTTCAATTTTTCGAATATGAGTTTAAAGTAGAGTTGTGATGAAACAAACTTTATTAACATTGTCAATAAACATCTAAAAAGCTGTTTTTATTCTTTTCAATACATAAATGCTGTCACTGTTCACAAAGCATCTAGTTAGTTGTTAATTGCTTGCATGCAGTGTGGACCAAAAAACGTTAACACAAAAAGCAAAAATTGTTTGTGTTGAAACTTTTTGACAAAAGAGTTTTTTTGTGTTAACGTTTTTTTGGCCCACCCAGTAGTTTATCAAACAAGCTTTAACTGACTAAAACACTCGAATAAACGTTATTAACATTTGTTTGTTTGACAAGTTGAAGCATTCGAATTCAATGTTTATAAAAAGTACGTGTTTCAAAGCTTCTCGATGTAATTAAAACCCACTTAATTGTTTTTCGCCGCCTTATTAAATTCGTTCTTCTCGAATCCGTTGGCGCTTGCAGAAATTCAAGGTTGATTAGCGGAATTTACGCCGAGAAAGTGACACCGTTATGGTTGGCGTGACAGTCACCAACAACTTGCGCTTTATTAAATGTTATGTGTTCCACAGGCTAATAAGCGCAGTTCTCATCATAAAATGAACTTTGCACTTGAATTGATTGAACAAGCTAATTCTACTCAATTTAATGCTTGAGTAAGTTATGTAATAAAGATATGTAAAGATATGTAATAAAGATGTTATTGGCAAAAAAGTTTTGTTTGTTTGCAAGAATGGTCACTCGATGGGCGCGACCGGAACACCGACGGCAAGGTTGAACTTTTTAATGATCACACCAGATCTTAACGCCTTATCTATCGTTCCGCGTACTGCCAGCACAGTTGATAGGTGATCGGGAGGCGGCTTAGCATCGATGTGCTAATTTTTGCGCGAGCTGTTCAATCCACTCTTCAAGATTACGGTAGTTTTTATTGTTTTGGCGCAACTTGTTGAAAGTTTTTCCTCAAGCTGTAAAGACTCTTTTTGTAGTCTTTATTCTAAATATACATTTAAAGTGTATTCAAAGTATGTTTAAGCTGATTAAAATACAGAAACAACAAGTAACTGAGCAAACGCGCGCAAGTTTGCGGTGTCAAAAGGAAGTGTTCAATTGGAAAAATCCGCTCTCCAGATAATTTTTGGTTGCGCGCTTAATTCGGTTTTTATCAACTTGATAGCTTTGCGTTTGACCCAGAACGCTGTTTTCGGGCTGGCGGATAGGTTTCTCGTATTGCGTTGGTGTTCCGTTCGATGCGCGTATTAATTGTTCGTTAAATTCTTTCCACTTAACTCAATTAAAATGCACACTTGTTGCAAGCAGTAAACAAAGACTATAACCATGTTATTTCAATTAAAAAGCGTGTTTACGGCACTTGAATTGAGGGCAAACAACGCTTCTGTGCCGTGAGATCAAGCGCCATTGATAACTTGTTGGGTTTTTGTAGCGGCTCAAAGTTTTTTGAAATCTACGTGTTTGTTCTAGTTATTCGGCTTAGCTGAGTGCTGCGAATCTTATTCGAAGAAGTTCTTTTGCAACTTGATAATTAAGTTGCACACGCAGCTGTTTCCTTCGTGTTGTTGTTTGCGTACAATTGGTTGAGGGGGAGCTTATCAGTGAATTCCTCGAGTTTGTTTTAGTAGACGACCTTTGTCCAGGCGTTCCAATCATGTGTTTTTGGAAAACAATTGTTTTTTGATCCATCGCTGATTACAGCATTTGTGATGCGAAAGCTTGGCTGTAAACTGCAAGGTTTTGTGTAAATGTTTGGACGGGAT